>OY728131.1:1762534119-1763889119 GCA_963277665.1 Viscum album | reverse complement strand
TTATCACAAGTTGTCAAAATTAATAAAAGGTTATGGAAGGTTAAAGAAGGTGAAGGGGTAGGGTTTGTGTGGGCCCCACCACCTTCATAACCTACAAGTGGAAGTTGGGTGGTTTTTCCCAACTTCCCCCCAAAGCTTAATCCACTTAAAGTAAAAAAAAAATTGTTGCATAATTTTTATTTTTACCTTCCACATAAATTAACAACTTCTCTCGTGTAAACGAAACTCCGGAAATGGCGTTCCTAAGCAATTACCAGCGCTAAAGTTCCATTGGTGCCCTCGGAATTCGATTCTGAGCACCGGTTCAAATGTTAGAAATTTCGGCTCGTTCGTTCACTAAATGTACCCGATCTAATCTTCGGATAGATATTCTGGGCACACCGGGCCTCGGAATCAAGTGCCGTCAAAAACTGCGTTCTTGTAAAATCCCAAAGAAAATTAAGAAAAAATTTTCCTTCAATTATATAGGTCATTACAATACTCCCACCTCAGGGATATACGTCCCTGTAAAGATACATCGAAACTAGGGAAACAAATTTGGGTACTGAGCACACATCTAAGCATCCCGCTCCCAAATGCTCTCCTGGAGGTTCCCATGCTGCCACCTGATGCGCACTAGAGGAATCGACCGTCCACGTAGGACCCGCTCCTGTCGATCCTCGATCTCCACTAGGACCACTGCAATAGTTGCCCCATCATCAATGACTAGATTCCCATGATCAATGATATGCGTCGGGTCGTGCACGTATCTCCTCAGATGAGATACGTGGAAGACGTCGTGCACCCAGTGAAACTGAGGTGGTAGAGCCAGGCGATAAGCTACCTCTCTAATCCTACTGAGGACCTGGAACGGTCCAATGAAGTGTGGAGAAAACTTGCCGCCTCGTCCAAATCTTCGTAATCCATGTCGAGGTGAGACACGCAAGAAGACATGGTCACCATCCTCGAACTCTAGTGGCCTCCGCCTCCTGTCATCATAAGACTTTTGTCAGCTCTGAGCTATCCTCATCCACTCCTAGAAGACCTGGATCTTCTCTGTTGTGGCCTGGACCATCTCTGGTCCCACAAGTGCTGACTCCCTAGGGTCTGTCCAGCACAAAGGAGATCTGCAATGTCTGTCGTACAACACCTTGTATGGTGACATCCCGATGGTGGAGTGGTAGCTGTTGTTGTACGTAAACTCCACCAAGGTTAGGTGGTTCTCTCAGCTGCGAAGAAAGTCAAGGACACATGCGCGGAGCATGCCCTCGAGTGTCTGAATGGTCCTCTCTGTCTAACCATCCATCTGAGGGTGAAAGGCTGTGCTCAGATGTAGCTACGTCCCAAACGCCTCCTACAACCCCTTCCAAAGCTGGGAATTAAAGTGAGAATCTAGATCGGAGACGATAGATGATGGCACACCGTGAAGCCGTACAATCTCCTTAATGTAGAGACGCCCCAAGCTCTCCACTGAGCCCTGTTCTCTGATGTGTAAGAAGTGTGCCGACTTGGTGAGTCGATCGATAATCACCCAAATGGAGTTGTGACCTCTGGAAGTGCGTGGAAGTCCAGTCACAAAGTCCATCGATATCCCGTCCCACTTCCACTCTGGGACCTCCAAGGGATGTAAATTGCCTGCTAGTACCTAGTGCTCTACCTTCACCTGCTGGCATGTGAGGCATTGAGAAACGAACTCCGCCACAACCTTCTTCTTGCCTGGACACCAATGCTGTCATTTGAGATCCTGGTACATCTTCGCCACTCCAGGATGTACCGCCAAAGGAGAAGTGTGAAACTATCTCAGCACCTCCTCCTACAAAGCAACTGGTACCAAGGTACGTCCTCTGAAAAGGACGTCGTGCTCTGCTCCAAAGGAGAAACCATAAGGTGCCTCTCTGGAGGATATTTGTGCACGCCGCGTCTCACAGTCAGCGTCCCCACGCTATGCCTCTCTGACCCACTGCAGTAGTGGAGGGGTGACTGTGAGAGACTGAAGGAAGGCTGCTCCATCTCTATCCACGAAGGATATCTGTAAAAAGGCTTTCTACTCTTTCACCTCCTCAAGTAGCTGAATTCCTGTCCTTCTACTGACAACATCAGCTACTACGTTCCCCTACCCAGGAGTATAGACTATCTCAAAGTCATAGTCCTGGAGGAACTCGATCCGTCATAGCTGTCTCAGGTTCAAGTCATTCAGATAGAAGATGTACCTGAGACTCTGATGGTCAGAAAAGACTATAAAGCAATCACCCATCAGGTAGTGTCGCCATGTATTCAGAGCGAAGACCACTGCTGCTAACTCCAGGTCATGGTTAGCATAGTTCTGCTCATACTGCCTTAACTGACGTGATCCATAGGCGATCAAGGCACGCTCCTACATCAAGACACATCCGAGTCCGGTCCCTGATGCATTGCAGTAAACTACGTATCCTACTCCCTCATCGGGCAACGTCAATATAGGGGCACTGTTCAATCTCAGTCTCACCTCTTGGAAGCTTTGCTGACATCAGTCTGAACTCACAAAGGGTTTCCCCTTCTTCGTCAAAGATGAGAGTTATGCCGCAACTCTGGAGAAGTCTGGCACAAATCTCCGGTAGTATCCAGCTAATCCCAAGAAACTCTGCACCTCTGTCACGCTCCTAGGTGGCTCCCAAGCTTGCACTGCCTGGATCTTCGCAGGATCCACCGCAACTCCCGCCTCAGAGATGACGTGTCCCAAGAAGTGGACCTCATGTATCCAAAAATATCACTTCAAGAGCTTACCATAATGCTGGTTATCTCAGAGTGTGTCTAGCACAACCTGCAAGTGGTAGGCGTGCTCATCATCAGTGGTCGAGTAAATCAAAATGTCATCGAAGAAGACCACAACAAATCGATTGAGGAATGGCTGAAAGATCCTATTCATGAGGTCAATGAACAATCTTGGAGCATTGGTTACGCTGAATGGCATAACCAATAACTCATACTGGCCATACTGACACTGGAAGGCCGTCTTCTACACATCCTCGTCCCGAACTCTGAGCTGATGATAGCCTGACCTGTGGTCTATCTTTGAGAACCACTTTGCACCCTTAAGCTGATCGAAGAGTTCATCAATCCTCAGTAGCGGATACTTGTTACTTACTATCACCTGGTTTAGGTGACGATAGTCGACACAATGTCACAAACTCCCGTCATCCTTCTTGGCGAACAAAATCGGGGAAGCCCAGGGTGAAACACTAGGTCGGATGAATCCCTTGCCCTTCAAGTCTTCCAACTATACCCGTAGCTCTCGAAGCTCAGCAGGGGCCATTCGATACGTTGGAGTGGATATCGGGGCTTCCTGGGGTATAGATCAATATAAAAGTCTACCTATCTACGAGGAGGTAATCCAGGAACGTCGTCGGGAAAGAAGTCCGCATAGTGATCCACCGTTGCAGGAAAACTTGGTCTCCACACGTCAACTGCTCCTAGGATGAGGATATCAAACTGATGAGTGATGGGTTGTCCTCTCCTCTGCGAGAGTCCATCCTGTGCTGCAAAGGCTTCCTTGTCGCTGGTGAAGGTGAACATGCTCCCGTTGGTGAGTACACATCGCACCGTGCGCCTAATATAGTCGATTTGAGCATGGACTGTAGATAACCAATCCATGCCCAAGATGACGTCGTAAGGCCTTGATGCTAATACAAGAAGATCCCAGCTGAAGCTCTCTCGTCCTAGAGTAAGCTCACACTGCCGGCACCAGTGCGTAATCGTCGAGTCTACTCTCGTAGGAGTCTCTAGCTGCAAGGATCGAGCCAACGACTCGGTCAAAATCTCCGAGCTCCGAACAAGGGAAGCGGCTAGGAAAGAGTGACTCGCTCCTGTGTTTATAAGAATTGAAGAAAGGGTGGAATAGACACAGATAGTACCTAGAATCATCTCGGGAGTGACGTGGTCGTAGGCCTCCGCTGCCTGGAGTTGTTCATGTCTTTACCCGCCAGCTCCCTGTGGCCGGGGTGGACCTCCTGGTGGTGGTGGTGGTAGAGCCTCAAAGCGTCCACACCACCTACTTCTCGGCCAGCTTCTCTGCCTCGTCCGCCTGCTCCCTGCAGACCACCACGGTCGATCCTCTAACTCTGCCTGGGTGGCCCTTCAACCATCTGCTGCTCATCGGCATGGCGGGTCGGGCAGTCACGAGCCATGTGGCCCTACCCGCCGCATGAGTAGCACTGCCTGCCTCTCGAAAGACTGGCTCTGCGCTGTGTGCCCCGCACTGCTGAGCCAGTGCCCTGAGGTCGTCTTCCTGAGGGTCTGGTCTACCAGGACCCATGAGTCATCCGTCGACTGCCTATTGCAGAAGACTCTGCTACATGCCACCCTACGGTGGGTCTCGGTGCTGGTGTAGACTTAGCAAGAAATCTCTTGATCAATAGGGATCACTCCAACACTCATGTCTAGGTCGGAATGCTGAGGGAGATCAGTGATGCCCTGATCTCATGTCTCAACCCCTGCTCAAAGGTCTAGGCCTGGAAGAATGGGTCCCGTACCATGTCTGTCGAGTAGCGCGAGAGATCAGTAAATCTCACCGAGTACTGGGCAACTGTCAAGCTGCCCTGCCGTAGCAAAGAAGCTCCTGGATGCGCACCGCACGGAGGGTGGCCGGGAAGAACTATGAGCGGAAGAGGCTCTCAAAGTCTGTCTAGAGGAGAGATGCCTCATCGTGCACCTGGAGCATCAAGATCCACCATCTGCCTGCTGCCACGTGCAGTAGGCTCGTTGCGAGGATCACCATGAGGTCTGATGGTGTCCTCACTAACCGGAAAACTCGTACCCCTGCCTCTAGCCAGTACTTGGCTGCCTGTGGGTCCATCTCCCCATGGAACCTGGGTAGTCGCTGGCGCTGGAACTCATGCAGTGCACTAAGGCGACGTGTATCGTCAGTGGCTGGGGCTGGAAGCATCGGTGGCTCGACGGGTAAAGGTACCGCTGGTGCCTCAGCTGTCAAAAGGGCCCTGCACCGAGTCCTCGTCGCTCAGTGGGCTGTCGTCATGCTCAACTCTCAGAACCCTAGCTGGCTGCCTTCGTGGGTCCATCCTGAAAAAGAATCAGGTGGGCCAAGGTTAGAACAGTATACCTGGTGAGATGACATAATGTAATCACAAAGAAAACTTGAAACACACATGCAATCAATGTTTTCTTGCATTAAGTCGGAAATCAGAAGTCAGGGTCCTGGTGTACGGATACGTAGGCCGCCGCACCAACACTGGACTCCCGGAACTGATAACCACACTCAATACGCATAACACTATTTCTTCACATAGAAAAAGATCAGAGCCCTGAGTTTTGCGATAGGACCGAACTCCTATGATACCAATTTGTCACGACCCATCCTCGAGGCCGGTGCCGTGACTACACCAAGTCCCCCTTCCATAGGCCAGGGGCTGGCAACTAGCACCAAGGCGTAAATCCCAGTAAAAAGGAAAGGCATTGCCTTTGTAATGTAAAAAAACACCACAGAGCATGAAAGCAGTAGAAGTAAACACTAAGTAAAAACTGAGTACAACAGTAAGTGCAGAAAAGTATTTGGGCAAGTATACAAACCCAAATTGAAAGTAAAGTACAACTGGAAAGGGGAAAAATAGCAACTGAAAAGTAAAGCTGCAGCGTCAAGCCGTCCACTGGAAGTCCCACCTGAAGGGTGAGTACAGATATCCTCCACAGCTCCTCAGGTCCAGCCATCCGCTCTGAGTACGTCCCGCCCAGTGGTCCACCTCTAGGTACCATCCTGCTCCGCAAGCCTCAACCACGATCAACGCTGTCTGTCGTCTGCAACCAACACAATGTAGTACTGGCATAGACCATGAAGGGGTGAGTATAATCTACTCAGTCGGGACCCTGAAACCCCCGATGGTCTCCCAAAAATCCACAAGGGATAATCCACAATGGAAACATACAATCACGAAGTAACATCCGACACTGTATAGGTATATGCCCATACATATACCTAAGTCATCAATTCTCGTTCGTCCCCAACATCCGAGCCCATGTACAACCCTATCTACATAGGAAAGAAAAACATAAATCCACACATGATAGCACAACACAATCCATATAGTAAAGTAGAACGAAAATCCACAATGGATGGCACAACACAATCCACATAGGAAAGAAAAACATGATTCAACTCACAGAGGTATACTTCTTCAAAAGACGATAGAGATGATCCGATATTGCAACTGATTCATCTAAGCCATCAGACCCACAATGGATCGATAGGTAATAACCACTGCAATGACCCATATAGGATCTGACCCACAAAGGATCGATAGGTAACTAACCCCCGTAATGACCCACATAGGATCTGACCCACAAAGGATCGATAGGTAACTAAATCCCCACAAAGACCCACACAGGATCAGACCCACACAAGATCTGTAGGCGCTGGCTCACACAGAACCACTGAGCGCTGAACCACACAGGATCGATAGCACTGATCCACGTAGGATCACTGAGTGTTGTAGTCATCGCCGTCAAATCCACTGAGCATCTCTATACAGTCGTCGTCGTCGTCACAGTTGTAACGCAACCAACTCTAGGGTTCCTGCACACAGCAAGCTCGTTCGGGAGGGTATGCTCCACGAGCTGAGAGTCTGATACATCAAATGAGACATAGTCCAGAGTTTATGTATCCAAAAGTTCCGTATTGTCAACAGGAACTCAACGTCGCAGACGGGGCATCAATCGGACGCCCGGTCTGAGAGTTATTGGATTTTTCATCCTAGGGGCTTGATTGGTTTTTAAGTAAAAACCAACCCGACCATACTCCACCTGCATCCAAACCTTCGGCAGAGTAAGCCAAAAGATCTGTCTCACTAAGAGGAATCCAACAAAGTCGACGGCACTTCAATCGGACGTCCGGAGCTCAAGATATGAGTGTTTCCGCTCCGAGGGCCCGGTTGGTTTCGTGTACGAACCAACTCAGCCGAACTCAAAGTATTCTGAAACCATTAGTGAGATATAGAGAAACAACCATCTCGATCCAAGGATCATATCACAATTGATGGTGCGTCGATCGGTGGCCCGTAGCACATGTTATTGGCATCAGACCGGAAGATATTTGGTATTAAGGGGTTCAGGCCCGTTCCGACCCGACCCGATACCCCCGGAGTCGACCCGAACCGGGTCAGGGTCCGGCCCGCTTGGGCGAAGCGCGGCGCGGCCCGGCCTGGCTGCAGATCGGCCTGGCAGACCGGCCAGGCAGCCGGCCCGGCCTGGGCGTGGTGCGCTGGCCAGGAGCTCGGCCAAACGGTCGAGCCGTTGAGGAGGGGGGCGCATGCCCCCCTGGTTTATAACCGTGGCCCCCCTTAATGGGGGCCGCTCAGCTGGCCGCCTGGCGGTTTGACTGCCGGTTTTCCCTTGTCCGGCCGGCCCGCCCCGGCCGGCCAGTTTTTGACACCACGGGACCGCTGACGACCGGTCCCCACCCTACTCCAACACCGGCGGCCCGACACCGGCCGTCGGTCACCCTGCTCCGCCACGGCCTGGAACCGGCCACAACAATGGTTCGTCCGGCACGGCGTAACTGTGCCGCGCCCCTCCGCCACGGCCCCGCACCAGCCATGGTTTGTTTAGATTTCTTCGATGCGGCGCAATGGCGTCGTGTCCTTGTTCAATTTCACAGCGCGGCGCGATGACGCCGCACATTCCTTGCTGCATAATCCCGAGCGGTGCGGCGACACCACGCCATTTCCTTTCCAAACCATATTAGAAACAACATCAATAATGGAGGAGGGTCGGTCGTGTTTGTGCGGTCCGGCCCCCTCCCATTAATCGATAGCAATTGGTCATATTACACGATGAGTGTCAAGATAGAAATTCACGAACAAAAACTAAACAAACCCCTACCTTGAGCGTAGCTTGAACAGAGGTTCGTCGAACGAGGATTCGTCGAAGAATATCCATCGCGGGAAGAGGCGTCGCGGAAGGTGACGTCGACCTCCGGGGAATCTGACGTTCTTCGCGTTATTCACGTTCTTCGCCGAAGAGGAAGAATTTCTTCAAGATCTTAGCTTTTCTCCCAAAGACTCTCAATGCAACAAGACTCCATCAAAAATAAAATAAGTCCCTTAATTATTTTATAAACACAAATTAAGGTTTGAAAATCAAAAGTTTGAATTAATCCACATAATTAATTATCAAAAGTTTTCAAAATTAATGAATGGTTATGGAAGGTTAAAGAAGGTGAAGGGGTAGGGTTCGTGTGGGCCCCACCACCTTCATAACCTACAAATAGAAGTTGGGTGGTTTTTCCCAACTTCCACCCAAACCTTAATGCACTTAAAGTAAAAAAGTAAAAATTGTTGCATAATTTTTATTTTAACCTTCCACGTAAATTAACAACTTCTCTCGTGTAAACGCAACTCCGGAAATGGCGTTCCTAAGCAATTACAGGCACTACGGTTCCATCAGTGCCCTCGGATTTCGATTCCGAGCACCGGTTCAAAAGTTAGAAATTCCCACTCGTTCGTTCACTGAACGTACCCGAGCTAAACTTCGGATAGAAATTTTGGGCACACCGGGCCTCAGAATCAAGTGCTGTCAGAAACTGCGATCTTGTAAAATCTCAAAACAAATTAAGAAAAAATTTTCCTTTTATTTTAAGGGTCTTTACAAGTAACATGGAAATCATGATTTTTGGGGCCTTGGGAGGCTTTAGGGCACCTTGGGAGGACTCATTTGGAGGTATGGAGACCAGAACTTCATTTATTAGGATTTTGGATTGGAAAGGATGAGAGAATGGCTTGGTATTTATATGGGAATTGAGGGGACAAGGCATTGATGGACAAGGGACACCTCATTGGTGGTTTTGGAAAACCCATGGGCTTGCCCATGGTATTTTCCCATGATATTGGCCATTTGGGACACCACATACTTTATCTTACTATTCATAGGCCGAAAATATTGATTAAATACTTAATAAATCATTAATGATGTCATTAAACACCTGAAACTTAAAGCTGAAATTTCTCTATTCACCGAAAATTCAACATTCTCAGAAAAATCCAAAAAATTTCACTTTAACCTAATATCGATGACCTTATTTCAAAAATGAACTCCATTTTATAAAAATAAGTTTTTAAATATTTTTAATGTAATTTTTAAATAAAAACACTATTCACCGAAAATTCATTTTTTTCAGAAAAAAATCGCAAAAATTACTTTAACATAATATCGATACTCTGAATTTAAAAATGACCTCCATTTTATAAAAATAAATTTCTAAATATTTTTAATTAAATTTTTAATTAAAAAACATTATTCACCAGAAAAAACTAATACTTGAATAATAATTTATGAAATAGTTATTTACCTATTTTTTTGAATCACTTTACTTAATTAAGGAGCCTATATTATATTATTACATTCTTTATGTGAGATTACTAATCCATTTGGTCACATTACTAATCCTAAGCATAAAATCACTCTTCATAAATTACTATTCCCCAAGAATTAAGTTGATCTTATTAGACTCTAAATTTCTTACTGAACACATTTGCAGAAGACCATTTTTTGAAAATCATTACACATCATGAATTATTTGAGGTTTACATAAATATTTTAAATATATATTTTTTTCAAAAACTCATCAATAATATACATCTGAAATTTATTGGGTCATTTCAAAATTCATAAATTTTACCATAAGAAGAAATCACAATTTTTATTCATCAATGGATTACACAAGGCAGTTACGGTCTTGTTACATAGCCCCTTATTAGAACAGAATATGATATAAGAATATGGTTTGCTAAGGTGAGAGAATATTGGGGCGGCTCGGCCATCATTGCCCGAGTAGTGATTTCTATCAATTTGAACTTCTCATGAAGGCAATTCTATTCTAGTTTTACATGATGAAGTTCGGCTTGGGTTCGGTCCAGAGAAAAGCCCAATGGTGCTACCTCCTTCCCAAGTTCCGTAAGATGGGCTTTGATCGGCCTGAGACTACATGATTGGGTCATCGAATCTTCTTTCTATATTAATTAATCAAGATCAGTTGTATTTATACAATAATTTCAACATTTAGTTTCCAACAGTCATTTTGACTAACGGTCATATAAAATACGAAACCCAATGGTCTTATTTTAATTATACTCATTTTATTAAATGAAAATGGATTTTTTGAATATAAAAATAATAAAATAACACCCAAAATTAGGAAACAAGATTTATTCAAAATTTCGGGTCGTTATATTCTTCCCCCCTTAAGAAATTGTGTCCTCGCAATTTTTAAAATTGTGCTTGGATATTTCATTGAATGTCCCACATCAGAAAATGGGTCAATAAACTTATCACATTAAAAGAAAGAAAGGGAAGTATAAAGGTCACCCAAGTTAACCCATACTAGGATTCTGTGTAGGGAAACATGGATATGGAAGAGAAAACAAAGGGTCTTGTTCTGATGGAGAGTGATAGAAAACATCATTAGGGGAAAGTTAACCACAAGAAAATCCCAAAATTAAGATGTGTGTAAATGGTCTTTGATTACCTAGGAGGAAACATAAACCAACAATGTTTTTGTTTTACGTTTTTTAATAATTTTGAGGAATTCATTTACTACATAGAATAAGAACACAAGGAAATATACTTACCTTCAAGTAGAGTTTCATCCTTTAATAAGATTCTACCAAGACTAATTTTTTATCCAAAAGATGAGCATTCAAAAACACATGGTCTTATCAAAATCAAATGAATAATTTTCTAGAGAATCATATAATCCACATGATATTGACTATATATTTCTTCTATCTTTAAACATTATCCCAAAAACAGAAAGGGTAAGATAAAACAACTCTTCAAATAGAAATAACCCCATAGGAATGGAAACTACTTTTAAATCTTCAAAATTCTATGGTACTACCCAAAGTTCATCATAGACCATTCCATAAATACTTGTCCTTAAAATTCCTCAAAATAAACCAAACTAAGATTGAAACCCAAATATAATAAGGACTTGATTACATAGTCTTCCAAGAGAAACTTTATCGTTCATCTCCAATCAACATAAACCACTCCTAACATCTTATAACAAATGTAACTAAACTAAACATATTATCCCCAAGATAGGTTAATCATTTCCATAAGTAACCTAAATTACTATAAGATCACCTTAAATTCATTGATTCTTCAAAATTTATGTCAATATTTACTCCTCAATAAAATACCGTAGTAATCTATTTACCTCGATCGTATAGGGTTCCCAAAAAAGTGAACGTCACCCAAAATATTAGTCATTTTTTAATCCCCTAATCATCCTTTTTTTTCAAGAAGAACAGCTTCACAACATCAACATGTGGTACACAAGAATAGATGTTTTCCATAATGATATAAAACCATATTAGGTAGTGACTCGAAGTTCATAGAAAACATTAATGATATTCTCATAGAGCACAAACTAAAATACAACATGACATAGACAATTATGGCCAAGAAGATACATTTTAGTAATCATGATCTATCTCAGCAAAGGACTTGCATTATTCCCTTTTCCTTGAAGATTATTGATGCTCATCATGCTTCTCATCCCTTCCAAGAGATCATTTCCTTGGATAATGTCTAACTTCTCCATATTTAAGACAATGAAAAGTATAAGGTACATTAGATCGAACCTGATCTCTATTCATCACATTATCCATTTTTAAAGAAATTGGCTACTTTATGCCCAATCATCCCACACATAAAACATCTCTCGGTTATTTTGTGACATTCTACTTGGTGCCCCTTTACAAACTTTTTGCTAAATGGAAATTGGGTCTTCGTTCCCTTATAATTATCAAATGAACATCCTTGAGACTCCATCTTCATCTTCCTTGATGAATTTTGGAATTCAACAAGGTACCAATTATTAATTGTGATTTTTGATAGCTGGTTTGGCATAATCACAATATGTTCAACTTGATCTCACGCCATCTTTGTCATATTAATAGGTAAATCATCACATTTCTTATCTCATTGGTTGTTGGGACATGTTCTTCCATTTTCCTCCATTAACTAAGAAAAGAAATTATAATTAGGGGGCTTAAATACTTAGCAAATAATGATGAAAAGGAAACTTAAAGCATAGAAGGATAAAATTATAGATGAAAATTATACCCTAACTTGTGATCTCCAAGGTTCCAATCTTGGTTATCCAAGATCATATATTCTTATGTGAATCTTTATTTTATTTTATCTTTGTTCCTTTAATAATGGTTCATACAAAGCTTATTAATTTACCAAAGCATATCCCCTGAGAGTGTCGTAACCAAGAGTACAGCAAGGCCCGTTGTTGTGAACCAGTTCCCGTTTGAGTCTAGCTCAATTAGTCTTTTTGGGGTTTACCCCAATTTACATCTGTGCCAGAGCCACCTCTACCGGCTCGTATCCAGACAGGGATGTTTTTCCATGAAAAACAACTTACTCAATTTTCACCAAAATACTAGGAAGATTTCATATATTTAAACATTTCTATAGGGTTATTCCTAAAGTTTTAATATCCTAACTTTCAAAAATAACTAAACCATCCTATGATACCAACTATAGAATCCCGCCTTTTTATCACATAATATTTCAATACATTGTACAAAACCAAGGATATTTAAGGTTTAGTGTGTTGGAAACAAGGAAATTATTACATGACAACATAAAAAATCTTTCTTAAACATTTTAAAGGCTTCTTCATTTGTTCATCCAATGTTCATTACAGCATTTCATAACCTGGGAGTATACATCAAAGGAAAGGGTGAGTAGAAGTCCCAATAAAGGAAATAAGGGAAATATTCTACATGTGAACTTGAGATATATCAAAAGTCATGAAAAATAACGTTAAGGCATGAGAAAGTGATCATGAGGCATTTCATAATAAAAATAATGTGTTTCATAACATAAAGATGTGGCTATAACTTTTAACTTAGACAATCATGAACATATCACCAAGGTCCATCCCCAAGGTGTCAATAGAAATTACCAAGGTTATTCACAAAGGTATCGTTAAAATTATAATCTCCAGTGGTTACATCATTACCCAATGCATTGAGGCTCTATCAGGGCACACCCTTAATTTATCTTTATTATCATGTGAGACACATATATCATCATAAAAATTTCATAAATAACTCATATAGCATAAAATAAATGGATTTCATTTCGTAATCATAACATTTTAAAAAAACTTCTTTTAAGATATGATCTTTATGTCACTTTAGACCCACAGAAAAAGGAAATCGGATATCATGTATGGAAATCCAATAATTTAAAATAGAAAATCTTGATATATATGTGAATTACCCTATAGAAGAATTATCATTGATTATTCACTTAAAAAAATAAAAAAATTTGAGAAAAAGAGAGAGGCATTTTGAGATGAAAATTCTGGAGCATAACGGCTATGTTACAGAGTTTTAGAAAACATTGAAAACAGAGGGGACATGGGTCACCCACTGATAAACGATCCAAAAAATAGTATAGGTATAGAATATAATGGATATAAGAACATGGTAATGAAACTTTAAAGAAAACCCTTATGAAATGAAAAACATGGAAGGAAGACAAAAATAAGATTTCTCTTATGAAAATTCGGCAACTTAACAGCGTCACATAAAACATCAAAAAATGAATTGACAAGATCAGATAGGGTCTCTCATAATATGAAAATAAAATATCAGTATGATAGATGTAGAGATAATACCCCAACATAATAAAAAGTAACATGAAAGACTTGACATGAAAATAGAACTTGAAAATAAGAATGGTGAAAGAATCCCTTAAAAATTCGGCAGCCTAACTGCGCCACATAAACATTCTTAAAATGAATTGATGATAGAAAGAGGGGTTATCTCATCATATGAACTTGAAAAAGACATTAGGATGAATATAAAATAACTTCCCGAACATAATAACATGGATCAATCAAGAAATGACATAAAAGAGAGTACTTGGAAAGAAAGAGAGAGGTAAGATCCCTTACCTTGAAGAGTAACTTTGAAATCTTGATGTTTGGGGCCTTGGCAGGCTTGAGGGAACCTTGGGAGGACTCCTTGGAAGGTAAGGAGACCATAACTTCTTTGAGGAGGATTTTCGAAAGGAAAGGATGAGAAAATGGCTTGGTATTTATAGGGGAAGTGAGGGGACAAGGCATTAATGGCCAAGGGACACCTCATTGTTGTTTTTGGAAAAACCATGGGCTTTCTCATGGTATTGGCCACTTGGGACACCTCATACTTTATCTTACTATTCATAGGTCGATCATATTGATTAAATACTTAATAAATCATTAATGATGATATGAAACACCAGAAACTTAAAGCTGAAAAATCACTATTCACCAAAAATTCAACTTTCTCAGAAAAATCTAAAAATTTCACATTAACATAATATCAATGCTCTGATTTCAAAAACGGGCTCCATTTTATAAAAATAATTTTCTAAATATTTTTAATTTTATTTTTAAATAAAACACTATTCAAAGAAAATTCAATTTTTTTCAGAAAAAATCCCAAAAATTACCTTAACATAATATCGAAACTCTGAATTCAAAAAATGAGCTCCATTTTATAAAAATAATTTTCTATATATTTTTAATTAAATTTTTAATTAAAAAACACTATTCATTTAAAAAATAATAATACATGAATAATAATTTATGAAACAGTTATTTACCTATTTTATTGAATAACTTTACTTAATCAAGGTGCCTATATTATATTAATACTTTCATTAAGTGAGATTACTAATCCATTTGGTCACATTACTAATCCTAAGCTTAAAATCACTATTAATAAATTACTATTCACCAAAAATTATGTTGATCTTATTAGACTCTAAATTTTTTACTGAACACATTTTCAAAAGACCATGTTTTGAAAATCATTACACATCATGAGATATACAAGGTTTACATAAAAGTTTTAAAAATATATTTTTTTTCTAAAATTCATCAATAATATACATTATAAATTTATTTGGACATTTGAAAATTCACAAATTTTACAATAAGAAGAAATCAAAATTTTTATTTATCAAAGGATTACAGAAGGTTGTTACGGTCTTGTTACATATCCCCTTATAACACCAGTATAGGATCTAAGAGTAAGGTGTGCTAAGGTGAGAGAATCTTGGGGCGGCTCAGCCAACATTTCCCAAGTAGTGATTTCTATCAACATTAACTTCTCAAAAAGGTTATTCTATTATAGTTTCACACGATGAAGTTTGGCTTGGGTTTGGTCCAGAGCAAAGCCCAATGGCGCGACCTCTTTCTCGAGTTCCGTCAGATGGGCTTCGATTGGCCCGAGACTACTAGATTGGGTCATCGAATCTTCATTCTATATTAATTAATCAAGATCACTTGTATTTATACAATAATTGAAACATTTAGTTTCAAACTGTCATTTTGACCAACGGTCATATAAAAGACGAAACCCAATGGTCTTATTTTAATTATACACATTTTATTAAATGAAAATGGTTTTGTTGAGTATAAAAAAAATAAAATAACACACAAAATTAGGAAACAAGATTTATTCAAAATTTCGGGTCATTACACTAGCCACCCAATGGGGAAAACTAGGCATCCAAATTTCCTATGACACCAAGATCAACTACTAGTGAACCATTAACCGTGAAAACATGGAAAGAAATTCAAGGGAACCATTTTTTTGTAGGCCACCCGGATCATTTACTAGGGAATCGTTAACCTATACTACCTGAATCGGTTACCAAGAACTTATTTTACTCAATCACTCAGACTAGGGTGACACATTTCCATAGTCCTTTAATTGATGTCATAACTATTTCCCAATAATAATATATTATGAAACCTATAGTGACCCAATATTAACGTAGTTTCATATACAAATAAATATAGATGAATATTCAATATATTTCAAAATCACATGCTTGAGGACCACACAAGTTTAGTGTTTTTTGAATGATGGGACATAGTTTTTTAACACGGTTAATGATATTCAATGTTTCACCAAAATAACTTCCACGTTCATAATTATAGATAAAACCATTCACTATTACCCATGGAATGGAATCATAAGAAATAAGTGAGCTTGAATGCTGAGTAACAGCAAATAATGGAAGTGTTTAAGCATAACATGAACATAAGGGTACGAGAACATGAGAATATGATTTCAATATAATACCACACATATCAAAGATCATAATTTTGGGACATGATATAATTATTTTCAATTCATAAGACATGAATCATATGCTAATTGAGAGATTAATTCTTGAATTCATAACTAATGATTAAGACATAGATTTGGTGGTATTCACATAATCATAGAAAATATTATGTCAAGGATACCTACACAGAACATCATTACATGATTGTCTTAGGTTTTAACCTATGTACTTGCTTCGGGCTTGACCTAATAATGCATGTACCTTCATATTTTCAGGCTTGGTATACAAGCCATGTAACCTTCTGTTTTCTGACATGGGCTAAGACTCATATAACCTCTTGTTTTAAGGCTTGTGATACAACCAATGTAACCTTTGATTTCATATACCACATATGATGACCCAATGAATTGAAGAGATATATAGGTCCCATCCATCACATAATGAAATCGTAGCAAAATGTGTAACATGGTAAAAATCATTCATCATATCATGATCCATAAAAAATATAGGTTTTTATAATCAACATAACCCATGAAATGAAATGTGAATCATAAAAATTTTATTATATCAGAACCTATGGAAAATAGAAATGTTTCATAATATTTTAATTATAGAATAAACCATGATAGTAAGTGGGTTTCATAAGCATATAACCCATTAAAGAGAAACAAGTTCTATAAAGACACAACTTGTCATAGAGAAACAAGTTTCATAAATGTAATTCCATCAAAAGATAAACAATAAAAAAAAATATGAATGAGACCTTATATCATAACCCAAACAAAGAATGGATAATACAAACAGATGTCGTCATTGATGGTATATAAATTTTAAAGGTATTTGTTAATAAATAAAATATTTATTAGGGAAAATATCTTATCTTCCTTGAAAAATATCATTTTAGATCATAAAAACATCTAAAAAATTATTTTAAAATAAACATGAAAACATATAAATGAATGATGAAAACATTCTTAAACCCATTTTCCTTGATAATTTTCAAAAAAATTATAAATAAAAAATGAAATAATTTTTATAAAATATTGTCTTTAAAGAACATAGACTTCCGAATGAATAGAGATATATAGTAAAAAAATTAATTTTTTTTATTAATTATATTTAGTACCAAAGAGTATAAATATGGTGATAAATAAATTAATACATCAGAAATTACTACATGAGATAAATATTAATGGGTTTACATGATATCCAGATCATAATAAATCAAAAACTGAATAATAATCATAAACAATCTCGGTAAAAAATGATATTGTTTCAATAAAACATTACCACATTGTAACTATGAATCATACTCCCCATGTGAGAAAAGTGGAAATTTAGTGGATCATAATATTCCATTAAAATAATTATATTTGTGATGTAACTAGAAAAATGTCAGTGTATAAACCTCAATGAAGAAAATTGACGCACAACACAACTTGTGTCCTAAAGAAGGACAATTGAGACGAAATTATAATACCAATTTGGTATCTTGTGATATATTAAACCCATGAAATAAATATCATATTATGGTTATTTTAATGTCCATAAATTTATGGATAATAATAATAAAATACATCCATATGTACTATAAACACCACATATAATAAATAAAAGGTGAACAAGGTTTGTGTATAATGAAATATAATGGTGAGATTAGAAAACACTTATAACATGATTAATTTTTAAATCCTGATCCTCATGAAATAGAATATTAAATTAAAAATTTTAAAAGAATTAAATAGTGGAAATTAGTTATTTAATATGTCATAAGGAATTATTTAATCCACATAAAACCATAGAGTGGTAAAGATGGCATGAATCTAACTAGAAAAAATGGAGATGAAATTCCCTTACCTTATGTCTTGAATGTCTTCATACATGTTCAAACATATAGTATATAAACTATAATTTTATTATAATTCTACTGAAAAACCATACTCTTATATCTATCAACATATATGGTTTGTTTATGACTTTATATATAACCCGTTTATTAACAACTCCTTGTTAATATTACATTTTGGTTAATATTCTCTTTGTTTTTCATATATGTTTTTACTTGTTATTAATGATATTCATAATTTGATAATTATTTAATTATGAAAAAAATTCAAAACAATATATAAATATAATATAGATTTTTTATATAAATATTTATAATAACTTATAAAACATAGATATATAAAATTAAATGCACCATTCAATGAGAGGGCATGCCATACATATGCTTGAATGTTATTCTCGTGGTCTTGTCGAATTAAAATTAGTAAAGAAAATTAAATGTATTTATATATAAAATTTCACTAAATTAGAACTATTGTTTTATAAAAATAATATATTTTCACTAACACCACCATTAATACATAAAATGTAATGTGTGAATGAATCAAATCACTTTGAGGAGGCGGTAGTCCACAATTCCACAAACGAAACTATCATATATGTAAAATATAAAAATAATGAATATATGTTTCATATGAATATTAAATATGAATAAATAAATCATCAATAGAAAATATATCATATAAAAATAGTTTTTTGATCATAATTCCCAACTATGAGAGGTGGTAATTGAAAAAATTAACAACATCATTTCATTTAG
The DNA here is from genome assembly GCA_963277665.1 of Viscum album. NCBI lineage: Eukaryota > Viridiplantae > Streptophyta > Magnoliopsida > Santalales > Viscaceae > Viscum > Viscum album. The sequence continues at coordinate 1,763,870,404 of OY728131.1, read as the reverse complement.
TGGTTTTTCGTTGTACAAAATAACGGTAAGTTTGTTACCCATTTCATTTAAGTGTGTGTATGTGTAAGTGTATACCTTAATATAAAACATATAATTATATTTTGGGTATATTAGTTATTATTTAAGCATGTAATAATAATAATAGAGGTTGTAGAGAAAGAAATTAATGGAAAGGATCATGAGAAAGGATATTACCTCTTCTTTTGGTAACCCCCCTTTATTTGAACCAAAGGGCTTAATTGTATAAATTTATGACTAATGGTAAATTCTTGGATTATGGTAGGAGTTTTGATAGCTTATTTTATTCGATTTTGTGAGAGTAAATTTGTTTGAGAAGTGTGAATAATTATGAGGGGTGATTGACTTTTCATAGTGGAAGGGGAGTGGCATTCTTGTAAATTTTTTTAAATTAGAATTACGCCCACATTTCTCTATAAAAAGTGGTTCCAATAGTGAAAAACATTCAATAAAAGTTATTATAGGGTATAAATATGGAAATAAATTTTTCTTGGACAAAATTGTATGTCATTTTGTCCATTAATAAAAAGGGTTAGTTCTTTTTAAGCTAATTTTTCTCTTAATCGTTGTAATTAATTTCAATCTCATCCACTAATATTTTTTGTAAAAAATTAATTTGAACTTATTATAAATTATAAATTGGTATTATTCAAAATATTGAAACCATTATTCTAAATTATAATAACAGAAGTGGTTGAAATTAATTTCAATTTAATCCTGCATATTAGACTACAATGAATGTTTTAAATTTAAAATGTTCAAATGTTTAAAACATTTTTATATCAAATGTAATAATAAAATTTAATTAAAGGTCTTAATGTTTATTAATATATATGAAATTTATATAATTATACTCTAAAAAAACAATATACTATTTAACTATAGATATAAATTATTTGAAAAATTAATTTTCAATTAAGATTTATTGATATTCAATATTAATAAAAAAATGAAACATAAAAAAACAAAAAATTCACATTAATATAATTTTTATGTTCTGGTTTAAAAAATTATTTTTATTTTTTTCCAATAAAAATTTTAAATTTATCAAAAATAATATTTAAAATTGGTTAACCATTAAAAGAAGAAAAAATAACCTTTAAGAAAAATAAATCCTTTTACTCAAAAAATTAGATCTATACTTACCTTACACCAATCAAATATATTGGATGCATATCAAAAATATTGATTAAATATATAATATATAAATATTATGGAAAAAAATAATCAAAATTTGGTGGTTTAGTTTATTGAGTTTAAATTTTCATTGTACATATAAAAAAAATTATTACCAATGTAATTTCATTATTTTCACAATGTTCTTACATTCACTTCTAAAAATTGATAACCAAATGTTTCATTTTATATACATGTTTAAATAATATATTGATAAATTTTTAGTATTATTTTCATAAATTTGATTCCAATAGCTATGTGATAGCTGTAATAATATTTTAATAATATTACTAATAGTGTCTTGTAGTTTGGTAAAAATTGACCTTATGTGTAACAGAATCTAATGATGGGACTCCGAATTATGTGTAATAGAAGTCAAAAACAGTGTTGTGGGAACCTAAAGCTTTTGAAAGTGTTGTGTGCAGAATAATCTAGACTTGTTCTTCTATATAACACAATCAAAACTTATATATTTCCTATATCATAAGATATATTCAGTGTTACATGGAATGATAAATATCAAAATATTAACTTAATTACAAATAAAATTCACAAAATATCGGTGGGTTACATTCCACCACCAATAAAAATAATTTCTCCCGAAAAAATATTCTAGGATATCAAAGTTCCAATACTTGAAATATCATTGCATAGAAACCTACATCATAGAAATGATAACTAAGACACTCTTTAATAAAGGGGATGTTGGAAACATAATGGTTAACCAAAGTAACTCATAACATGGTTTCAACATGGGAGGAAATTGGTGGAAATTGAAAACATATACATAAAAGATAAATCAAACTATCATGTTTTGACTGAAATTGATATACAACATGACCATGAGAATGTTAATGACTACAAATCCATAAGCCCAAGATACATGAAAATGATCATTACTATAATAAACAATTGATGATAACATGAATTTTTTTTATTTCAATACAAATTTTCCCAATGTTGAATAATTTTCATGAGGAGATATATATACATGATTTGAAGAAATCCTACCCATTTATTGTGTCTTGATTAATTTCCACTTCATCTATTATTCCATGAAATGATGGTGAATTTATCATTCCTAAAGAGTTAATAGATCATGATATCCCTAAAAAGAATGATAGACCATTTCATCTATCAGTAGTTAACATCACAACATGATGGTTAGAAAAAGCTATCCAATATGCATAAATCCTCATATGGTGATATAATACTTTAATCTCTAAAACCATATATGATTTTTAGTATAAACCATTCTATAAATGGTAAACTATGTAATCATTTTGAAAGATGAAAAATCCAAAACATTTGAATGATGTTATATAAATAAGCTTAAAATTTATCCCCCATATATCATAACATTGATTTTTTTGTCCCATACCAAACATGTAAATACCTTCATCATATATTATATTGAAACATTGTAAATACACGAATTACAATAAATCCTTAATGAAATGATTCATGTTTTATTGTTCAAATTATTATTGAATATATTAAAAAATGATTTAATATTCAAGAAAGATAACATAAACCACTTTTCATAAAAATATATTATTAGTTCTGTGGTAATAAGTACCATCAAATTTACTTATTCATATCCAACACATCTTTATCCATAAATCATTATCTCAATATTATGAACATATTAAGGGTTATATTTCCTTAAATATTGGGTTTCCCATGAACATAACCTTACTATGAAATCACTTTTCTTTCCCATTATAACCATTTAACATATACTTATAACTCCTTACCGAAAAATATAAACAAAAAATCCTTATAAATTTCACAATTCATAATTCTTGAATCCGAAGACATAGAAATTTTAGTTACTGTACTAATATTTAATCCATTAATAAGGTTACCTCATCCTATTCAAAACACCTCCTTCCTTTTTCATTTCATATGTCATCTCATCATCAAAATCAATATAACCACTAATTTTACCACTTTGTTGATTATCTTCATGAGAATTCCAATAAAAAATGATTTTCATAATGTATATTCCTTCCAAACATAAAGAATTTAACCTTCTATGATGCCTTTGGGAGTCTAATATTCCCATAAATTTCCTTAACCGAACCCTTCATTTTAATTTGTATTTAATTACTTTATTTTTATATTTTAATTAGTTAAAACATGTTCTTATTTCTATTATTCATTCACTTAAGTTATTATGTATACATTCACGAAAAAAGTAGAAATAATCTTATATCCTCCATGGTGTCCATTAAATAGAATTTCTTTTAACTACACCAATTTATTATTTGGTGATTCTGAGAGATGTTTAAGGTACACGTTGTAATCATGTTCTGTGAAAACTAATTAGGCTTGATCACAACATCCTTTACTCTAGAGATAATCCCATTTGACTAATCATAAGAAAATATTCCTTGATATTCAATGATAATCTAGATCTTTCTGGTCCCCACCATAGAATAATACCATTATGTATAATGAAACAAATCGCTTATCATAGTGGAAAACCATATAATCATTGGAAAAAAATTATTTATAGGATTTGTAAATCATGACCCGTACTTATTTAATCTATGAAACATTTGGTATAACATATGTTATTTTTTTCAATCTATATTGAAATCAATCCTGAAGATTTTTATGGAGTTTTTTAATTCCCAAGAGAAAACCCCTTAGGTGTGTCAAACTAGATGTGCATGAATTCCCACTGTCATGTACTGGGTTCTTCTTGAGTCAGAACTGACACACCTTTTCAGATTTGTTAACCCTAGGTACATATATTATAGAGAGACATCCACTTATAGTATATAGACATTGATGAATTTCTATGAAACCACTAAATAAATTCATAACCAAAATTCCTGGACATTTTCCTAAACTTTTTTCTTATCCTAAGACTTATCCATAGAGAAAACCCTAGAAATATAATTAGAAATATCTATAGGGGTATCAATAGAGTTCTCTAATCCTAGTTTCCAAATGATGACTAAACCTTTACATTGATATGACCTATAGACACCCAATCTTATCATAATTAGTTATTAAATTAATAAAGATGAATATTCATCATATTACATAAAGACATGTCTAAGGTATATAATAGTTCACTATATCTGGAGACAAAGAATAACATTTTATAACTCAGTGAAATATCTTCAATGATTCTGAAAATAAAATTCACTATTTTTAAGTCTACATAAAACCTTTCGTCATAACCTATGGAATAGAACCCTAAGAAAGGGTCATATCTAATGCTCAACTAGGGTTAATAAAGGAATTATGTAATCCTAACATAAATATAAGGGTATGTGAACATTAGAATATCATTTAAAGATCATACCCTACATAAAAAAGATCATAATAATGAGAAATTTCATTAATTTTGATAGTTTATAAGACATAAATCATAAGGGAATCAAGAGAATAATCTATGAAATCATAGATGAGGAATATGACATGGAATGTTTGGCCTATTCATAAGCATAGAAAATCTTATGACATGTCTACCCACAGAGACCTTCATAAGATGTAAGTCTTGAGATATAACACATGTACCTACTTTGGGAATTTGATAACAAAATATGTACCCTTTTTTTTGTCTTGGGATATAACCGATGTATAATCTTTTTTTCTGGCATGGGCAATAACCAGTGCACTCTCATGTTTTTGGGATTAGGCTACAACTTGTGTACCCTCATTTATTTGATCATGATCTACAAATAAAGTACCCTTTTTTCTTATATTCCAATTATAATTACCCAATGTTATGGAAGTATATATAGTTCTCATCCATGAAATAATGAGATCTTACATATCTGTGTCACATGATAATAAAGCATTCCACATATCATGACCTATATAATGTTTTGAGTTTCATATTCAACCTAACCAATGAAATGAAATGGGTATCATCAAAATTTCAACCTATAAAATCCAATGGAAAATATATAGGTTTGATAATAATTTCATCGTAGAAAAACCCATGAAAGGAATCGGTTTTAATAAGAATATAACCAATGATAGGGAAATGGTTTCCCTAAACAGATAACCTCTGCATGAGTTATGGGATTCATAAATTTCATTCCATCAAAACATAAATATTTCAGAGTAAGAATATGAATTAGAACATGGATAATATCCTTAATAAGGAATTAGTAACACCAAGGGATTTCATCTTATATGGGAAATAATTTTGAAAGATATTTAAAAAACATTTCATGATAAAAATGTCATCTCTTCTTCAAAAAATAAATTTTACATAATATAAACTTTTGAAAACAAATTTTCATTAAAAATAACGTTGAATTCCTAAATTAAATAAATCTTTAATAAATTTTTAAATTTATTTTATTAGGTAAATTATAATATAATATTGAAAAAAAAATATTTTTTCAGAAAACCACGTTTTGAATGAACACAGATTTCTGACGGAAAATAAAAATATTGCCGGATTTTAATAAAAACAATTTATTAATTATATTAAGTACCAAAGAGTAGAGATATATAATTAAATACATGAATAAATCATTAAAAACCTAATTAGAATAAAATTCATGTGTGTTTTTTGAGATATGGACTATAATATTTCATCAATGTAAGTATAATAATAAATAATCCTAAAAAATGATGAGATTGCTCCAATAAACATTTTCCACATGGAAACATTGAATCATAATCACCATTTATAAAAATGAATTTAAATAATTTATAATATATGATTAAAATAAGTATATTAATTATAGATCATATAAAAGGGAAGTGTATAAACCTCATAGGATAATATGTGTTCATAACATGGCATGTGTCTCAAAGAAAGAAAACTGAGACTGAATTACATTACCAATTTGGTAAATTTTAAAAAATAAACCCCATGAGAGAAAGATTATAAAATTAATATGTTAATTTCAATAAATTTTATAATATAAGTCATATACTACATCCATGGGAATTATATAAACAACATATACGAAATATGAGGTGGACTTGGCTTATGTGTCATGTAAAGTATTACTGAGATGAAAAAACCTTTACAACATTTTTAATTTTAGGATCGTGATCTAGAAAATCAAATAAATTATAACATTTAATATTATAAATGAAATTTTAGTAATGATATAAAATTCTACAAGGTTTTATTTATACCACAAAAAATAAGAGAGTGGTGAATATTGCATGAATCTCACGAAAATAAATGGCGAGATGAAATTCCTTTACCTTCAGTCTTCAATTTCTTCAAACACATTAAAACCTCCTATATAATAAATAAAAGTTGTTATAAATATATAAAAGAACTATATTATTATATATAGAACCATATATGGTCTCTTTATTATTATATATTTCCCATTTATTAACAAATCCATGTTAATATTAAGTTTCAGGTAATATCATATTTATTTTTCATATAAGTTTTGACAAGTTATTAATGATCCTATCACTTATATCATGATTTAATTATTTCAAGAATTTAAAATATGATTAAAACATAACATATATATTTAATATATAAATATTTATAACCATCTATACAAGGTATAATCATATATAATGGAATACACCGTTCATGTAGACTGTAGGTCGTACATACGCATCAACATTGTTTTCTTTTTCTTTACATATTGAAAGAAAGAATGTAAATCAAATGTATATATATATATATAATTTAGTCATAGAATCAATATTATTTAATAAATATGAAATATAATTATTAAAACCACCTTTAATACATTCTATATGAAGTGTGAATGAATCACATGACGTTGAGGACATGGTAGTCTACACATCCACAAACGATGTTATTGAATATCCTCCAACTGTAAATATTAAAGGTATATTTATAAAAAAATTAAAAAAGAATAAATAAATTATAAAAATCATCTATATCATATATATAAATATTTCCATCATAATGAAAAAGTATGATAGGTAGTAATGGAAAACAAACAACGTCATTTTGTGAGCCGGTAGTTCGTCATACACAAGAACGTTATGTTCATTATGCATTAGATGGATGTTGGTTTAAGAGTAGGTATACAACATAATATAAAAATATCTCAGTGCATTTTGGATAATGAGGTCATTATTTAATAATTTAATAATAATAACTGAGGTGGGGGGAGAAAATAATGGAAAGGGGATTGAGGATGGTTGTTACCTATTCTTTGGGTAACATCTTTAGCATTGTAAAAAAGGACATAATTTTTTAGATTTATACAGAAGGGGAGGATTATAGTTCTAAGTTAGTACTATTAGGATATTATATGGAGATTGTTTTTTCAAAAAACCATCTTTATGGGTGTGAATAAGTGTGAGTGATGAGTACCTTTTTGTAGTGGAGGAGAAGTGACATTCTTGTAAATTTTAGAAAAATGAAAATCCATCAACATTTTTTCAATGAAAAGTGGATAGAAAATGAATAAAATTTAATAAAAAGGAGTATTGGCTCTATATATATCTATATAATTTATTTTGGAAATGTTTATAGATCATTGTATCCCTTAATATTATAGTTTTCTCCTTTGGGAAGATATTTTTTCTCATATTCACTATAACATATTTAAATCAATTTCACTAATCCTTTTGGTAAAAAATAATTTCAAATTATTATAATTTATAAATTACAACTAATATGAATATTTAATTAATTTTTATAAATTAAAAACATAGAAGTGGAATAAATTAAATTATATTTAATATCAGATATGGGAAGAAGAAGTAGGGTTTTAAGGAAAAAACATTTAAAAGTGTGTAATGTTTTTATATGAAATTTCAATGTGAAATTTATTCCAATAACATAAATTGAATTAATTGATTTAAATATGATCTAATTAAAAATTAAAATAAGAGAAAATATACTTTATCTATTTAAATAATTTTTATTAAAAAGCACTTTTGAATTAAAATTCAGTGTTATTCACTATTCATAAAAAATGTAACTTCCAAGAAAAATATCAAAAATATACCAAAATATATTTTTTATGACTGGATTTCAAAAATTATAATTATATTTTCTAATATAAATTAAAATATGTTAAAAATTATATTTTAATTTGGTTAGCCATTAAAAGGTGATAAAATTACTTTTGAGAAAAATATATAGTTTTATTCATAAAATCTGACTTATTCATAACATATACCTATAAAATATATTTGATTAGTACAAATTTTTTTTAATGAATATATGATATAAATATTTTATTAAAAAAATTAATAAAGTGTGGTTTGTTTAATTGTTTTAGATGAAACTCTATTTGTACATAAAAAATAGTTTTCATAGAAAAATAATTTCTTAATTTTCAAATTCTTATTACGTTCACATATAATAAATAATATGCAAATGATTAATTTTATATACATTCATAAATGTTATATTCATAATTTAGAGAATATTATTCATATCTTCCATTTAAATTACTAGGTTGTTGCTATAATAATATTTTAACAATAATATTAATAGTATCATGTAGTTAGGTAAAAATCAACCTTACGTGTAACATAAGATATCATAGGGGATCATTCTTTTTTGTAATACAAGATAAACATAGTGTTGTTTGTACCACAAGATAATATAAGTCTTTCATGTATATCAATTTTGACTTGTTGTTTAATATAACACAATCCACACATAGAGATTTCATATAACTAAAGATGTATTCATTATCATGTGACCTGAAAAATATCAAAACATTAAATTAATTTCAGAAAAATAATTCATAAAATCATGTGGTGTTACCAAAATACTTGGGAAAACCACATACTCATGTCAATTAAATGGGTTATTTTTTCTCAAAATACCATTTTTAACACACTAGCTCAATCCATCCCACTACTGATTTATATATAGCATGGCCATCTTTATATCGACATGAGATACATGACAATGTTATGAACACCAGCATGATCTCTTTTTATTTTATATTCCCTCAAAAATGGAAATTATGAACATCAAAAAAGAGGTGCTCTATATTTTATTTACTAAACAACAGGACCCTCGGGGTTTTAATAATCTTGTATTCCATTAATAATGAGTGTATACTTCATTAGGAAACTATTGAAACATTTATTGTATAAGGACACTCATCTACAATTCCATGATATAAGCTACTGAATACTTAATATAATTATAAATCTCGAATGATTCATAAAAATGAGCTTGACTAGAGTCATCATGAGGATAACATTCAAAATTTATCTCACGTAAATTTTTCGAACATCACCATGACAATTTAGCATGAAACTAATATATTGATGAACCCTCATTTATAACAAATCAATGAACAAAAAATCATTTGGGCTACTAATCTAATTTACTTTCTAACCCTTCCTCACTGGGTTCTATCACCCATGATTTTTTCCTTCCATACATGTATATTTACTAATATATTAGAATTTTACATTCATATATGGGACTCCCATAGTCTTTTATAATTTACTATTTTACCGTTAATGATCTCATCTATATGGCCTATCAATGAGATAAAAAATACCGTGATCCTTTTATGTGGTATAATCCCCAATCGTACCCTCTTCTATTTGGTGGAAAATAAATAAAATTAACTAAAAGGGGTCCCACATTCATAAATCCCACACTAACCATTTCTCGGTTCCTTCACCTATTAGTCAACTGCAAGTGGTTTATTAAATTCATAGAATAGAGATTATTTATATGAACAAAATCTACTAGAGAACATGAATTTTTTTTAAAATGATCATCATTGACACTAGATTCATGAACATAATATGTATATCATTGTTTATTGATATACAACTTTAAAATAAACTGAAATGGTCATTGTCAGATGAATTTAATGATTGATGTTTGCTATTATGCATCACCATACTATGTGGGTTATGTTTACCTTCATAGGGATAATAAGGAGTCCCCTATCATGGGTTTGATCATAGGCCCACAACACCAATCACCTACCTACATAGTGATAAATTACTATTTACCAAGATGTAACACTATAAACAGTAGTGTAATAAAACTATAAGGGAAAAGAATAAGAACTTATAATTTATACATATGTTCACATCAAATCATGGAAATGATCCACCACTCTCATTATCAATGTAAATAGTATTGATAAGAGGAAAGATTTCATGTGTATTGATTAATTAAATAAGATACTACTAGACTAGGAATTGAGCTCCTCATGGGATGATCCATCCAAAAATATTCTCAACCATTATGTTAAATTCAACGATTCATTTAAAAATCCCACTGAAAACCTATCTTTGGATTGAATATCCCTAGATTAATAAAATGAGGGTGACAAACATGATGGGGAAAAAATATGTGAACCTAAGATGAATTTTATTTCCAATGGAAGATATTGATTAATAGTTTACATTTTGTTATTATATTTCACTCACAATATCCTTATTTGTGGTTTTCCTTTTCATGAACTGCCTCAAATCAAAATGAAATATTTTTTGACTAAAATAAATTTCTGATTACAGAATCAGTTTTGAGTAAGAAGTAGGAAACCCAGAAATGTCTAATTCACTATTGTTAACCACCAAGGGATCATGCAATGTTGTTTGAATCAAGACTATGAACACTAGTACCAACCACACTATAAATCTGTCAATTAAGTGTAGTTACCTGCGCATTCATTTTATTCCTTAAAATATTTTTAAAATGATCTTCCATCTTGTCTTAGGTCTGAATATATTCCTCCAGGATAATCTACATTTTGTTGAAACCATGAGCCAAAATGTGGTCATGGTTATTGATCTAAACCCTTTGAACTTCATTAATATCAAATATAATCAACCTATCATATATTTTGTTGACATCCTCATTCTATGCATAAATATAAAAGGATTTTTCTAATATTTACTCCTTATATTTTAGAATTACCTCCAACCATTCCCCATTCTCTACATCTATATTTCATTCAATTATGATTAATGTTCTGTCGAGTATTGGTTCCACATTCGACACTATGAATTCTCCATTAGGGACCCAATTCTATTACATAGAACATTCTTCCCCGAGTCACTGGATAACTTCCTATCACCTTAAACAATTATTATATCACCTGGAATTTTTTCGATCCCATTTTTTATCCACCACTAATGATCTAGAATCTATTATCTTAGACATATTCAATTAATGATTGTGAGGTCATACCTTTTCCATCCCCTGTCAACTAGAAAATTCCTTGAGAAAAAGTTCCCTTACTTGTCCTTCCACAAGCTAGAACCCACTTCAATGTCTCCTTTTGATCCATATTCATAATCCATCAATAATAAGGATTCTTCTACTATGAAACTTAGTTCAAAACCATGGAATACTGTGAAATTACCTGCTTTCATTTCAATCTTTTCATGTTCTTTTTTATGCATATGTATCTTAATTACCCTTACCATTAGAAATCAAGGATTGGAAACTATTTTGGGGCTAAATAGACCCTGGATGTTCATGTTGAGAAAATTTGTCCCAAACTCAGAGGCACAATAATATTCGAACATGGGGAAACATGAAACTCATACAAAACTCTTGAATTTTTATGGGAATAATCGACACTAGAGGTAGTGTTGTGGATAACCTCTTATCTAATAACCATTCCCTCATACTTAACCATATCATCATAACTGGGTCAAGACTGATGTATGTCTTATTCTGCCTAATTAAGATAAGCCAAATCGTTGACCCCTACCAAAATTGGAGGACGCTTATGAAATACTCCAAGAGATGAAACCTAATAGGCCAAACAATTAACCATGTGTTTTTTACGAAGAATGTGGACCCTAATAAAATATATAATTACTACAAGATTGTAACTAGATCACAAAAAGTTGTTATCACTGTTATCATATTGATGTATATTTAGACATATTCTATATCACTGCCACTATTTAAGAGTTTCCCTAGAGGGATATCATTAGATTATATCATTTAAAATTCCACACAACCATGAAAGCTCTATAATATTATCAAGAGGATATCCCAAATATCCCAACCATGGTTATCCAAAACTATGATACGTAATTAGATGGATCACTATAGAAATTGACTACAAAATCTTGAGAGATGTTCCATACCCATTCTCACAAAGATATTCATGAAGTACATGGGAATATACTATTGGTTTCTAATGACCTAATTCTATGTTTTCCTACCTAGGATGGTCATTTCCAAAATTGTGTGTCCCTAATTATAACTACGTTTTCAACCCTTATTGCCTATCCAATGGAATACATATGATGGGATCACCATGAGTAGTATATGATCAAGGAGTATTTACCTGACACTATTTACCCTCACATCACTAAAGGTCACTGAATACCAATAATGTGTCTTGAAGATTATAAAAAATAATTCGAGTCAGGAAATATCATGTTTTAATGGGATAAAAACAGTGACTTCATCCATTAATGCATTATAAGTAGTTGATAACAATAATGTGTTCCAATATCATCCATGTTATATTATAATAGATCACTATGTAGAACACCTAATGATAATTCATTATAGAGGACCTCCCATTGGAAACAAAACAATAGAATTTACAGGCCCTCCCCAAAGTAAACATTGCAGAGGTCTTCCCTATGACATTGAACATATCAATCATAATATTTCTCCTCAAAGTAGTAAACAAAAAATAATCAACTATTGTTATACTCTTAGTGGTTAAGTGAAAAAAGGATGCATTAATATTCTTACCCTATATAATCAACATTGTGTTCTACTATATAAAAATGTGAAGACATATTATGAAGGTCCTCCTCATGATTATGACCACAATGTTCCCCTCCAAAACATAGACATTGAGTAATATTGAGATCATCTCCTCATTGTCTCATTAACAGTTAGTAATGATAGAGGTAATTCTCATGGAAATAATTCTAAAAACAGTAGTGTTTCTCTATGGGGAATATATTTCAATGATCCATCATGTGAAAAAGAAGTCATCTAGAATGGAGTTACATCCCACACAGAAGAATTATGAATCAACAATGGAGGTCCTATCCATGGTGCTCATTATGAATGTATGCCTTATAATTATCAATATCCTCAACATGATGTTTATCCAATTTTTAATGTTATCAAAATATTTCCCTCATATTGGGAGAAACATAAGAAGCTAAGGCTCACTGCACTAGGAACTCCATCACTTATCCATAGTGGCTCTTCCTAGATAATATGCAGTTTGTGGAAATGATCATCATGTACACCACCCCCAAACCATGCATAGTTGGATATGACATAGAATTTTCATAATGAGTCCACGATTTTCAATAATATTTCATAAAAAATAGTTTTTTTGGTTAGATAGAATTGATGAACAACCCACTACAGAGGTTGAAAATTCCATTATCATATGGAATTAATTAGATGAATACCAGTCATGTTATAGCTCATAAGGACTCCCCAAAATAAAATTCCGAATATAGTGATTGGGGAATTGATATTTTAAGATCACCATAATGTGTTGGAGATTCTACACCATCAAAAAATAGGATCCAATATTAAAGAATGTATATAAATTATTTCAAGGAATTAGATGAACAATGTATTCATGTCAACCTAGATGCCCTTTCTGTGGCCTAAAATCCTAATTCATGAATGAAACACGAGTGTCTTTAACATTTATTCCTCTATCATTTATATGAGAACTATCAAATGATAATTGTTACCCCAATTTATATACATATCAGATGTTGGGGAAAATGTGTATAATTTTATTTCACTCCACTCACATGACAATAAGGCCCATTATTGAATTCGTCTTGAATAGTTATCTCTTTATGAATAGTCTCATGTCTTAAATATAAATATAGTAGTTAGTCTAAGTAATTAATTACCACAATTCATAAAGGTAATAAACGAAAAATTCAATAATAATGATCTATTGACATGCCTCTATATCAATATTTTATGAAGGTAAAATAGACCTCCCATTTGAGGAAGTTGAAATGTGAAATTACAAAGTTTCTATCCATATTGAGTAGATATCACTCATGAAATGAAATCCACTGAATAATTCTATGATAATATCATAGAAGGAATAAAAATTTGTGATAGAATCCTCAGTGGATGTATAGGAGTATACCCAACCCACAGGGTTTGGTTAATATTTTCCACCACCACCACCACCCCTTAAATCATAATGTCCACAATAATGTACAAATATGATGGTAACACAAAAAATGTCAACCCAACCTACTATGATAGGTTCATTTTTTCTCCCCTACTATAACATTGATAAAATTTATTATACAAGAAGATTATTCAAAATAATCTCCCCTACCGTTTCCTCTATAGAAATTTACTATTCATCTTTGTTCTCATAAGTTCATCTTGTGAAATCCATTAGGGACTACCTTGAGATTACAATTCATATAATGATTCTCGAAAAGTATCTAGAAGAGGGACTGAAACAAAATGATATACTCAAATAAAAATAGTCCTCTAGGAAAATATAAAGTAAGAAGGATTATGACTAGTACCTTATAGGTTATTCAATAGATAATAAAACCCCTCACCACTCTGATGTAGAGGATGATTTTATTTACATGGAATGATTCACATTAATGATTCATATTTGGGTCAAACACACAAATAACATGAAAAATTATATCAATAAATAATAACACGATGAGGATAAATCCATTTGAAGATGTGATGCATTAAAAAATTCCCAACGAGGTGGTGTGTAACGAACATTAATGGAAGAATACTAGTTTGAACGATTATATAAACATCCAGCTACCAACTAATCATAAAACATATACTAAGGATTAAAAGTAAATTTTTATTTACATACAAATCCCATCATATACTTTAATTAAATGATCTGAATTATATTGAGGATAATATTTACTAGAATTAAGTCATGTTATACAATATGAGGCTACCCAATAAAAAAATTCAAAGGTAATATACCTACATTGTAAAACATGTAATCCAGTGCCAATATCAATCCTCTAGTGAATCCCTACAAAAAATAAGGATATTCTCAACCATCAAGAGTATAGTAAATTTATATAATTAACATGGGAAAAAAGCAAATATATAATACCCCAATGATCATAGATTATTAATAATACACTCAACTAGGGAAACAACTTATACAAATTCAGGTGAGATACACAATGATGACTCAATTAGTATGACTAATATTTCCACAAGTGATCTAATATTATAATGTTCCACCTATTTAATTGTCTTGGTTGTTAGCTTTGGAAATAGTTTCACAAAATATCCAAAACTAAATTATGTTTCTTACTGCTTGGATGAAATTCATGTTGAGGCAATGTGCAATAGTGAATCCGTAGAGGAAACTATAACATTTTTGGGGGACTTTAATCCTCCTTCACCAACTTGTAGAATCCCACATTCATGATGTTAAATTATATGTGGGATCCAAAAAAACTCCATACTGATTTTTTACCATTATATTTCTTAGTTATTGGAATTATAGAATATAAGGATGTGGAAAAAAATTTATATATATATAATTTGGATGGACCAAATTTGTTTGGTATAATAATATACAAACTAGGTCTATCGTTAATTGGGATGATTTCTGATTAATTTTCCTTTACCAATTAAACTTCGCACTATGAAAAGAAACCATCATTAGCCTCCCATGTTTCAAACCACATAAAAATGAGAGGGTTTTGAACTTTATCACTAGGTATAAAAGACTTCCCTATACTTGAAATATTAAACATATTCCAGATATTCATTTTGAGATATACAAATAAATTATTTGATGTGATTTATAAATTCTAGACATTCCATTTAAATATCCTAGTAAAATTATTAGAGTTTTCATTAGTGTAAAAATGTTTCGATGTTTCCATTCAGTGTTCCAATGACAAATCCAAAATGATGACATCGACACAGGGAATAAAATATAGTAAATTTGAAACAGAAACCAACATACCCAAAATAGTACTGATGCCAAACCAAAATGCAGAGCAAAATCACTACGTGTGGGACCTCCTCCTAGGGAAAAATAACACCCTCATTATGATATAATATTGTGTAAAAATTGACCAATCATATAAAACCAAAAGGAAAATTTTTATTTCTATATGAATGAGAATGTTAATGGATTTTTCGTCCATTCCTTGGCGAATCATTTGGTGAAATTTAAGTAGACCAAGAGACCCAATTAGGTTGGTTTGAATAATCACTAAGAATATTACCCCTTTCATAAGATGGTGGCACTTATCATATAAGAATTTTTCATAATTAATGACATTTTCTATAATATTAATGACCCTGAGAATGTATATTTTTGTCAAACCCCCATATCATGTGATATTTACTCTATTACTACTCTAGAAGAAAATGTTGAGTTGGAATATATCCAAAATAATAATGTATATAAATTTTATTACTCAATGATCGAAACCACATCCAATTATAAAAACGAAATTATCAGGGCATGACTGAATCAACCTCCAATATCCCCAATTACATTTTTTATAATAAGGGGACGTCTATATAATTAGAGTCCTCCAAGAGTTGGTGACATTATCATTAGTGGGATAAGAAATACGAACAAAATATTATTCCATCCCCTAATCCAGTGGAAACTCCAATAGATTTATAACCTCCATTAATGGGTTGATGTGAAACATACACATAAATAGAATATTAATTATATTACTATTCTAAATATGAATCTATCAATGTTATTGAATTTACATATCCATGAAATGATGTTGATAACTTGTATCAACCCTTGTTCCCAAATAATTTAAGAGAAAGTGTTCATTGAGGTCAATGAAGAAGAGTTATTGCTGGACCTTGATGATTAGGATTAATTTTTCATAATAAATACATATAGATGGGTCTTGAAGAAAGGTTCTCGATTGATATTATTTTAAAGATCTTTTTTATCAGAAATCCTTTGGGTCAAATTCTGACTTGATCATAATGGTATATTTTTTAGCATCAAAACAGTTAGCCCATCAACATCAGGATGTGAGTAGGTCATATCAACCCATCATATAGTTATAAAAATAAAACCCTAATTCCATAAAAGGGAAGGAATATCTAGAAAATTCATCATTGTCCTACCCAAGCCATAAACTTGAGAGAATCCTCATGATAAGAAGTACAGACCCATAGTCTAAAAAACATTTTCATAAAAAATCTCTCTATTATACCAACAAGGATATAAATCAAAGATTCCCATTAAATTTAAAAATAAATTATCCATAAACTAATTTATAATATTTTAATTTCTCAATAACTTGAGGTTTACTTTTCTATAGCTAAGATATACCACATAGAGAGTGGTTCTGAGAACTGTCATACAATTATTTTATTCACATAACAAGACTTGGAAAAAAATATAAATGGGGACATTATAACTTGTATATATCAATAAAATTTGATTATATTTATGTTTTTAAACCCATATTTGATAATGGTTCTTGAATAAACCTCTCCCTAATCTAGACCCTTCAATTTATGGTCTATAGTGAGGTTGGTTTACATCCCTTCAACTTAATAATTTATGGTTATGCTAAGAGTGACCAGAGGCCACTAAAAATAATTATGTTGAAAATCCAATTTAGAATTATAAATTCATATTTATATTTTATGTTATTTGACCAAGATAGGTCTTTTAACTAATTTCTAGGAATACCCTAGCTCCATATGCATAAAACAATGCCCCATTTATATCAAAATTGTATGAGATACTCTATTGAAGGGAATGCGATAGTACTCAATGGTGATAAGTCCAATTTTGTGTCTACTTAATTTTTTGAAAAATATATAATGTAAATCAAAATGGATTAGAAACCCCTTTCCTTAAATATTTTCAAATAATTTAGTTCCACTAATGGATTGTAACTCACTACAGTTAATCCATGGTGTAAACTCAATAATTATTTTGTGTTGTCCATAAATTGAATCGAGGAAAAAAATCCTGATCTAGGAATCCACTAGACTATATTATCCAATGATATAAACCATCCAATTACATTCCTCTCATATAAGGGTCAATAATATGTTTATATTGAGTTCCTTCCACTAATAGAGGAAGATAACACTATGTAGTCCATATTGGTTAATATGACTTCAGGAAAACAACAATTGAATATTTGTTGGATTGATATTAAATAAATTAATCCAATAATTTTTTATAATATAGGAATGAACCAAATGTGAATATCATGGGGTTTTGGAAAAATTTTCCCTCATTCAAATAATGTCAACTACACCTGATGAACCTAACCATTCCTTAGAAGGATGTAATTCAAATGGAAATGATGTTCAACCAAGATCTAAAGGATTAATTCCATCTTCTTCCACATAAAATGGTGAATAATAAGAGGAATTAATCAAGGATTATCCTTTTATATTCTTATAAGGTTCCATTACTACCATTTATGAACCCAAAAATAGAATTTGGGTATCAAAGAATACCAGATGCCATCAATTATCATTTCTTCATTGATTCCAAAAAATAAATGTAAAATAATTATATTTTCATAAATATAACCAATATTTATTAATATGAAATTACATATAGATTACTGGTTTGGTTCCCCAAATGGATACATATCGTTTGGGTCTATCGAAAATCCCTATAACTACAAAATGGAGGTAAGAGGGATGAATTTGTCCCATGATTCCTAAGTAAAATAAGAGTTTGATAAGATCATCAAGTAAAATTACATTAAGGATGTTAAATAATATAAGTGGCTCCCCATTATATTAAACTTAAATAAAAATTATTGAAATATAATTATTTGTATTGATTTCAAAGATTTTAACATCCTAAAAAATATTTATTATTCCAGATCATAGAATTAGTAAATAATGTAACATGTTTTCGAGTCCTCAAATTTTTTGAAGGGGTAATCATTGTATAACTATATTCAAATGGATCTTGAGGATTAATAGGACACTTCCATTATATATCCCAAATGTGTATATGATTACAATTTAATACTCTTTATATTAATGAATGTTAGATCCACTTACCAATTTTTCATGCACTATATTTTGAATTCCATTCTGGGTAATATTCTAAAATGTTTTGCGGATAATTCAGAAGTAATATATAAAGAAATAAAGTTCAACCTATTTATATTGTGTCCATTTCAGAATATTCATTCAACTCAATATGAAAATTATTCCAATAATATGAGATTTTTGTGTAACATTGAGAAAATTTCTCATGTTCTTTGTACATAATTATAACATTGAATTCAAACTCAAAAATGAAAAGTAAATTCTAAATATTCCACCCCTAAAAACCAATAGGATTTGAGAGGAATCCATGATAACCTTATTTAAATATTGTCTCTATGTTTAACATCACTAGATATTTTTAATCCTTCATGAAATTAATTAATAAAGGTTCCAACATTAAATATAATAAGTATTCTTATTGAGTCGTCAATGATATCAAATAATACCTTATGAATCCACCAATCATGAAATTTCTCATATAAGGATATCCAACAATCTATTATATGAAATCTCTATAATGATCACTTGGAACCATACTTGCTAAAATGATTGACATTTAAAAAGGTAAAAACCTCTGTAAGCCCTGTAGTATAGTGTTGGATACAGATAAATAACATTTTGATATCGATAACTTCCTTGAATTGGTTTTAATATTGGAAAACTTGAGTCATTATTTAAAGAATCATGAGGCAAACCTTGTATTTAATATCGATCATCAAAAAATATCCCCACTATCCCAATTATAACAAGATTACATGCATGAAGAGAATTAATTCTATAATTATTTGAAATCCTATTCATGCCTTAGAAGGAAATAAAGAGAAATGTGTTTGAAAATTTACTAATTTTTCACAATATCCAAGAGAAGTAATTATTAGAATAGAGCTACCTTACAAGGATGTATTCTCTACTAACGAGATCTCCCAAGAATGAGATATATATTTTGATAATTATTATATAATATTAATTAGTAAAATGATGGAAAATAAAAATATCCGCAAGACTATACTAAGGATTGTTTTTTGCCTCCCCAGAAAAAGATAATATACCTTAATCACTACTGCTATCAGAGGGGTGTTTCAGTTATGAGGTGGAATACTAAGACCTCATTTTGGGAAATGTATTGTCCCTCAAAATACAAGCTACACTATTAACTAGAAAGGGTTACTCATTTTTTTAATCAACAATATATACGAGAAATATAAAATAATAAATTAAGAGTTGATTTTGTTGTTTCCTTATATATGAGTATTGGTGGATGAATTCCCTTGAATGAAAAAACCATATCACATCATGTTTTCATTGAATTAACAAGCTAATGCATTCGTTATGTTTGTTGTAACCTTGGATGATCCAGAAAATGATGAGTTGTTAATTTATATCCAACATAAAAGGGTGCTATATAAATTAATATGTACTGGTATTGAATAAATAAATTAAATCAACCCCATTTTATAATAATGTAAAATTATTCCATTGAAAAAATAATGTTATAGTAAGCTGTATTTATTTTATAGTGATCTACTGTCTAAATTTGATTCTCACAAATGATCGATCTAATAAGGAACACAGTTGTGGTTTGGTAGTAGATTTAATCCTTTACGGTGAGCCAAAATTTTAGAATGTCTAATTCTATATAGGAATTAAAAGAGTACACCATAAGTTTATTAAGCCTATAGATTCTCTCACCATTATGAATGAACTCCATACAGTTGCCTATGATTCCCACTAGTTTGGAACAATTATCTTCCAATTAATCTTGAGGCACTGATACTTTGACCATAAATTAATAAAGGATACATCTATTTCATGAATAAGTTCCATTCATCATACATATAGTATAGTTTTATTAATTGATTCCCATAGTCTTTCCCACCACCAACTACTCTTCTTTGATTCTATATAGGGGATAAATTTCACGGGTGCATGGGATCTATCCAAATCCAAGATGTTTTATTTAATTCTTACTAATATTGATTTTTTGATTAAATGGGTTAATGATATACCCTTAATGGAGGTAAGAATAAAATATTACATCTATATTATAAATTATAGTATCATAAAAATATTTTTAGTCCCATAAAGAATATTAATAGAAAAAGACACCAATTTGATTTCATAAGAATTGAAGAGACTGTATTATAATTATAATATCCATTCTAACAAATCATCCAAATATTATGACACTATTAATAGAGAGATATATTCCTAAGAAACTCTACCTAATATTCATTATAATTTAATTGAAATAGATAAAATTATAGGAAGAATAAGCTTCTATATTCATTGTGTACTTATCCCACAATGGATCATCCACCATATAAGAACCCTCAGGATTTCTAATGTATATGACTATTGAAATACTATCGATTGAATTTTAGTTTCCCTCAATTAACATCACTATAAATGATCATTTACTCATGGATAAGACGTTTTAGATTATTCTTGATGAATTTGAGTGACTTGATGAGAAGCATACATGTATGATAAAAAAGAGTGAGATCAATCAAAATCAATCATTATGAGAATTTAGAAAATGTTCTACCTTTGATTATTTATCTAAGGACAAATAATATTGGATTTCATAACTTCCACGATACAATGGAATAATTCCCTTGTTCTTATGATAAAATGTGTAGTATATTATTCCACACCCTAGGTGTACTCTAATAAAGATTAATCCTTGATTATAGTAGATAGAGAGTATATCACCCTAACTACAAATGAAAGGTTTCTCAAGAATTAATTTTTATATATTTACTATGGGTTATAGAAGTCCATTCGGAATGAATCTATTATATTTATAATTGGTCACTATTATATGATCTTAAAATCAAATATATAATAGTCCTAGTCATATGAATATACACCGAGAGACATGATGGTACTATTCAAATAACTTTAGACTACAATACATGATGATACAAGTTGTATAATAAAAAATTGCATGGTACCCACGTACTTGAATATTGATATTAATCATCATGAAATACGGCCTACTCTATGTGAACATTAAATATCCTATAGAAGTCCATTTTATAATATCTAATTTCATTATGTGAGTTCCAGATCCGTATAGTAGTTTTTAGTGTATGGTTATTGGTCAATACAGTAATTCCAGGATATAATTATCCTTATTTTCTAAGAATTACATCATAATGTTTCTGGAATATTAACAGAAAAATGAATATTGTCCATATTAGGACACTATGAAATGATTATCACACCATATCCCCTATATGGGAGCGGGAATTATAATAGACTAAAAGATTCGAGAAAGTGTGGATTTGTCATTGAGATGGGGAGTGATGAATTAGTGATACACTTTTTCTATTATGTTTCTTTCCAATTGAAACAACCTTAGCCTTCTATTAAAGATTTAAATTCTTTTCTATAACATATCCAACAGCCATCTATAGGAACATAATGATTTTCATGGTTCATTATTGAATTGGAATAGATACATCCTTGGTTTGGTTTATAAATAATCTAATACCATACCATCCACTAGAAATCAATCCTTGGATTATAATGAGTATGATATACCCTTATACTCATGTAGAAATATATAAACAATTGCAATAGTCCATGTGCGCCCCTAAGACCCAATAGGTTAATACACTGATTATGTAACAACTCATGTTAACTGTGCTTGTTTTCAATTTCAAAAATATATTCAATTGAAATAAAATTCTTCACATTCTCACCCAGAAGAAGGTAAGAACTTCCTAGATATGGATATCAGAAACTTAGTCTAAATTTCCTGGGTATGATTTCCCTAGAATAATTATTCCTAATACTATTATTCTAGTAATATTTTCTTCGATAATTATATTAAAATGAATTTTTACCACTTCAATTCCTGATCCTAAAAAACTCATTACAATTCATCATTACTTCGAGAATCTAAATACAAGAATCCAGATGATTATTAATCCATCCCAATGCGATAATCATAAGAATTTGATTGATAACAGGAATATGGTAATCAAGTTAATACAATAATCAATGAGTATGATTATTAGACGATTACAACATTGCAATCATGAATATTCTCTTTCACGTCAATTCGTCAAAACATTTTCAAGAATAGGGAAATCCTATTCTTCTACATTTTAAACTCGGAGCTTCACTCTGAGGAATGGTACATCTATCATAAAAAAATGTATGTTTTACATTTCACTGTCACCCTCGAGATGATTTAGAGGTAATCCCATACAAATAATACTTAATAAAATTAACTTTAATATCATTTTACCCTAAAATACCTGGATGCATTTTTACTTCATCAATGATTCTCAAATCATCTAGAATCTTCTACACTCATCAATTCTTCTTTAGAATCTTATTTTTATTGTCAATATGGTCTCAATATATTAGAAAAATTTTCTGAATCTAGTTTCTTCAATTCAATTAATTGTACCAATTATAAGTGTTTGTCTGAAGGAATGGATACCACTATAAATTCAAAATATGATCATTCCATTGAATTTTGACTGCCCCATCGATAATACTTGTAGAAAACTCCTTATATTTTTATCATGACCCACATGATTTTAAAAACATAATATTTTCCTCACATATTGATCATGCTGGAAACATAAAAAGTAATTTATCCATTTTCAAATGGTTGAATACATTTTGGATCATATTATCTTATTCCCTTTTCATTCATTGGCCACATGAAATCCATTTTCTTTATACAATTATCCAGAGTATGATATTTTTGAGTGTGATTGGAATGTATATGAACATTTATGGGTATGATCATTCTGGTTACGTTCTTTTATTTCCTGTGCTTGATTAAGATTATCTTAGTAACAATTTTTTTTATGATTCAGATGGATGATCAGACACTACTATGAATCAGCACCATTGCTTAATCCACTTCCACATAGATACGATGAAACAAAGTGTGATTCATTTTCATTCGGAATCATCTCATTCTTCTCTTCCACCCAAAAATGATGAATCAAGGTGTGATTTGGATGATCTTTTTTCCATTTCCTTATATAAATCATGACATATATATTCTTAATTCAAATATTGATTTATATGAAATACAAATCAACAATGAATTGTCACATTTATTTTATCGTCGTTATTGAGACCCCGATTATCCATCAAAACAACCAATTCTTTCACACTGAATTCATTATGAATCCAATTAACATTTACATCTAGAAATATAAAATCTCCATGAAATCGATTTTCTCAATCTAGATAACGATAAAAACTTCATTATGATGTTTTCCCACACCAAACCCTAGGTGATATTGATTAGAAGCACTTCTTATAGAATAACATCTCCTCATTAAAATTGAAAAAGAAGAGTTTGAACTTTTTTTAAAGCGTCAGTATAATTTCCACAAAAGAAAAATATATGTTCTTTTATTTCCATAAAAAAATCCTTGACAACAAAAATAAAAAAACCATCATTCTGTAGTTCAGTCCTAAAAATTTAGCACTTTGGATATTTTTGTCAACCATGTTTTATAATTCACTAATCTTTTTAACCCCACAGAATGTATTACTTATGAAAATGGAAATTCCTACATTATGTAACTCATTGTAGGAAACCAGAATCATTGACAAAATTACCATGTTGTCCAAATGGAGTTATTATGAAAACGACATTATTTTTATTTCTTCTTCTCATCTTCAACATCATCATTTATTCGTCCTTCTAGAAATACAAAACAATTTTCTTTCATACAACCAATCAAACAACAGTTAAGAATAGTTCACTCCCAAAATGATAATGATTTCATATCTTACCAACATCTCTTTTTTTTAACATGAAATACCTTAATTTATGAAAAATTATTCTCCTCCTTAAAAAACAATATAAATATTAGATGGGATAGGGGAAAAAAACTCATACCTCAACCTTGAGGAGGATGATGTTGGATAACCATTTTAACCTCAATTTAGAATGTGATTATTTTGGTAAAGGTTTTTTGAATATGCTAGAAACTTGTTTAGATGATAGAGCATATTCCTTCTTTAATTTATTATTAATCACAAGTCCATTAATGAAATGATGTTTGTTATCAATATGATTTTAATGAGAATGTGGAACATGATTTTTGGTGAGATATATTGTGATTTGATAATCACAATCCTAGAGAAATGAAAACATAACATCAAAAAGTAAATCATCTAATTGAGTTTTCATCCACATAAGTTGAGTAGTGGATTTAGTGGAAGATACATACTCATAATTATTTAAACTAATAGTTATTGAATTCTGATTCTTATAAATACAACTAACATAATTATTCCCTAGAAATAATATCTACTAGATGTGGATCTTTTATCATCGTCATTTCCTTCCCAATTAGCTCCTAAAAACAAGAAAATATCAATAGTATTTATGCTGAAATACCTAATTTTAATATCTAGTGTGCATCTGATATATTTTAGAATTCTATTTCCCATATGTAAATGTTATTATTTTGGAGAATTCTAAAATCTAGAACATATGGTAACATCATAAAAAATGTCATGTCGTGTGGAAGTTTAATAGAATAGGCTTCCAATGAGATTTAGATTCTCTCTCTGATCAAATTTCATTCATTTTTCATATTTAATCAACTTGGTTCCCACTAAAATAGGTGTGGAAATAGGTTTTTTGTTTTTCTTGTTGAACCTATTAATAATATCCTTATGATAATTTTCTTGATAAATAAAGATGTATTACTCATTTTTGGAGGATTTGTAACCTAAGAATGTATTTCATTTCCGCCATCAAAGAAATTTCGAATACCTTCTTCATTTCATCAGAAAAAATTCCACAAGATCTTTCAATATTCTTAACAAATATAATATCATCAACATAATAAATGTCAATTAGGTAATTTTCTTGAAATTAACTAAAATAAATATTTTTTTCTACTCTTCCTTTCATAAAATGCATATTCATTAATCACGAATCCAAATTAGAATACCATTCCCATGGATCTTATTTTTTCCCATACAAGTCCTACTTTAATATCCACCCTTAAATTTCATTTTTCCCAAAAAAATACATATGGGGTTTTCAATATAAACTTCATCTTCAAGATCACTATTCAAGAATGGGGATTTTACTTCCATTAAGAAGATCTTTCATCCTCATTATGAAAAAATAGCAGGAAAGCTTATAATTATCTCGTGTCATTATACTGGAGAAGTGGGTTCATGGAAATAAATTCATTCAATCTATAAATACCCATTACAATCCAATATTTCCATATTTTTTTATCACTTCACCTTCTTCATTCATCTTGTTCCTGAAAACCCTTTTTCTTCCGATAATGGTTTTTCATTCAGGCTTGGTTACGAGTTCCTATGTATCATTATTTTAAATTTGATCCAACTCTTTATTCAGGTCCGGATCCTATTCATGATTCTCAATATCTTCTTTCAAATCATTCAGTTCCACTTTTGAATATAGAAATGTATGTGTAATAGAACTGGTAGGTCTTTTTATTTGAACCTTATGATGTTGATCGCCAATAATGTTCTGAGCCTAAACATTCTTCCTCATCCTAGATTGATATTTTTGGTAATCTTTATCATCCCTTGAAAAATCTAAGTATGAAAATTCTTCTTGATTTAGTATGCAATTTTTGGTATCCTTATAAAATTAATAATGAAATTTCTCAACATCCTGGACTATTTGAGCATTTTTTTTATCATTCTTAGATCCTTCAATCAAGTTCACATCAACTGAATCAATGATTATTAATGTCTCTTTATTGAAGTATCTTTATCATCATCCTTCGAGATCATATCCATGAAATATTCTATCTTAACATTTTTTTCTCAAACATACCATAGTTTCCACTCTTCCTTTTTATAGCCCATGTGCATCCAAAAACACAAAATTGCTTCAAATATGGATTTTTCCCCAAAAATATCATATATATTCATAACTGATTGAGGCCTATTGAAACAATAGTTCTGAATATAAACAGTAGTACTCATGATTTACCTCCAAAACTAATGAGAGGGGTCATGTTCAAGTAACATGGTTCTCCAAATTTCTTCCATGCTTTTATTCTTTCATTCAAAAATATAATATTTTGGGTGGTGCTGGAGAAATATACTCATGTCATATTCCATTATTCTCATGATTTCATTAAAATTCTTCCCTTATATATTATACAACATTATTTATTATCAAAATCTTCACTGAATTCTCACATTCTTTATCATCATTCCTTCTAAAACAATAAAACATTTTCAATGCTTATGAATTTTGATTCATATACCCAACATAAGAATGTCATTAAATTCACCAATGAATTTAATGATGTACTTATCTCCATTGGTTGATTTTTTTCTCATTATCCCAAAAATAACAGAATGTATCAACTCCAGCGGTTGTCTTTAATGGAATTCAACATTCATAAGCACAACATTTGAATATTTTCCTTCCTGCAATATAGAAAAACACCAATATCATTTTCTTGTTAATTCATAAATTTCTTAGATACTATATCTTTTAGGTAACATTCTCCTATTTCTCTAACAGGTACATCCAAGCCTTTTATTTCACAATTTATTATCTTCAGCAAATCTTATTAACAAGAGTTATGTATTGAAACAACCTGAAACAAATTTCCTTCTGTATGGTGTCCAATTGTAATAATTTTCTAACCTCCTTAACCCTTTATAACAAACCCCTCATTATTGAAGCTAAAATGGCAACCCTCATCAAACAATTGTGAAATGATTATAAAATTATGTTGATTTACAATGATTCTTCATTTCCAAAAGTAATAGTGCATTCATTAAATTTTTTCACAATCTTAAAGAGTTTCAATTCACATGTCATGTGATAAAAACATCCAATATATAGTATTCGTGGTCAATATCCTTTTTCATATTTCAATATAGTTTCAATAACAAGTGATTCTCATAATTTCATTAATTTATTCATTTCCAGGTTGTTAGTATTTTTAAGAATCTTTTGTTGTTCCAGTATAAAAAAAGTCATCAATTTTATTGAATCATGGTTTGTTCACATATTTCAACCATAGTTTCCAAGAGATGGAACCTATTTTCTATCATCATTACATTTCTTTTATACTTCATCACTATAACTTCCTATGTTATCTTCTTTTTATAGAATTTTATCCCTCAACCATTTACTTTCATAAACTATGGTATAATAATAATGTTGTTTTTTGAACCAAAACAAACATGCAGTGTGTTATAATCTCGCTTAATACAAACAGAAACCATAAAAAGAATATGTTACTTTGAAACTATCATATAATTATCAATCATTTCATTTATATATAGATAATGACAATGATATAACAAACTAAGAACATATAAATAAAAATAAACAAGGATTAAACCGGTTTAAAATAATGGAGGCTAAGGGAATCCACTCATATCAATGTTCACCCCATCTAGTTTATTGAAACAAAATATTGGGAAGACAAGTGATATCGGAACCATGAAATGCATGGTTTGAAAGATAATATGAATCCTTGTTCCCCTCTATCCATGTGTGGGTGCCCATAATGTTGTTGTTAGGAAGAGTATTTCATCACAAGATTATGTAAGAAATCGTAAAGGGGGTATCTACTCTTTCATGTTGGGGAGTCATGAATGATTAAGGGGTCAGTTTTAACCTGTGAGAGAATAGAATTCCTTTTATTACAACGGACGAGACCTATCAAAACAGTATTGGCCTCCACTAGGACGAAGTTTCCACTACCATTGTGTGCTGTGAATTCTAGATAAATTCTTCCACTGTAATCACCAACCAGTCCTTTGCCTCGAAGGTTAGCATCTATACAGGACCCGTTTGTGTTCAGCTTCAAACTAATAGTAGGAAGAAATCATCTCACACATTTATAGTTTAATAATTAAATGGGGGATGGATTTTTTTGGGATTCCATACATAGAGACTATGATGAGGGTGCTTCAATCCAGTTTCAATGAAGATTAACCAAGTCCAGCTGAAGACCCCTTGTCCACATGAAAATGGACCTCCCCAAAGAAGGAGTCCCCTCATAACGTGATCGTTTTTTTGGTCTCCACAAACATCAGTAGCCAATACTATGAATATTAGATCTTTCGTTACATTCCAATCATATATCATCCGTCCCTTGAAACCAATGCTTTAGGATAGATGAAACATGGTAATAGCGAGAGGAGTAAGCAGTGAAAGATCAAATAAAATTCCAAACATCTGAGGCCCATTCATTTTCGAAGAAGAAATGGTTAATAATCTCTTACTCTTTGTTATTATATCATTGAAAAGTGGAATCCATATTATTATGAATCATTTCAATGTTGTCGTCAGAAATAAAATCTTGGTTCATGATCATACAAATTATAATGTTGAATATAGTTTGAATTTTGTTAAACTAGACCTTGCCATTCCATCTATTTCATTGGGATTCTGAGTTGGCAAAACTGCTAAAATAATTGGTAGAAAACATTCTAGATTTGATGTGGTAAAAACACACTTATCTTGGTCGTAGAGAGTGGTAATAGAATTAATGAATTCCATCTGGATACTATCAAGGATATTCCTGAAGAAAACATGATGATTACATACGTCCATAAATGAAATTTTAGGAGTTGGACATCCTTGATAACCAACCGCACATCCCACACACATGTGATGCCAACAAAGTATACTACCCTACCCCCCAATCCAAATTGTTTTTTGTTGAAAAATTGGAATGAGATATTTGATCATAGACCAAAGAGGGTAAGAATGCACAACTAAGTCCTCCATGTTGTTACCGATGTTATGAGACATAATTTCCCCCATAATGTGTGTTCCTAAATAATTTCCCAAGGAAGGTGTGCATGCATGTAGTGTATTGTGTCAGCTGAGATCTTAACATTAATTCATCCATCATGGATTGGTTGGGCGATATTATCAGAAGAGACCTAATGCCTTTTTCCCTTCTAGGAGAGAATCCCAGATGAAACCCACTAAAATTATATCAATATATATGATTAATCCTTTTGGATAAATAGTGGAATCCAAATCATGAACCAGAATTAATGATTGAACACTTTTCATCCATGTAATACAACCCCCAAATTCCAAGAATAATTTTCTCAATTGAGTACACGACCGGAGATCTTGCACACCACATGATAAAAATTGTCGATGCAAAGAGGTTATGAAGAGATGGGAGTACGAATGTATTCTATTAGGAAAGAGATATGTATCATACCCAATATATTAAATATATTTATCGAACATCTAGAAGTGAATTTTTTTATGATATAGAGTGTTATTTTATCCTATTTAATTACTTGGCCACTCTAGCAACAATAGTCTAAAATAAACCTATTTATTGCATTTTTTGATCTCCTTCCAGTAGTTGTGAGGATATTCATTTCATCCAAAAAAATAAGATGAGAAATGGGAGGGAGACCCTTCTTCATATGATAGAGACAAATATCCCTGTTTACCATGCCTATATTAATCATACGACTGAGAGTGTCTTATATAAGGATGAAAATTCTTGGGGAGATGGGGTCCCCTTTCTGTTGAACTCTACTCACTTTAATGAAGCCAAGAAATTTAACAATAAAGGAAACCACCATCCACGAAGAGGAGAAGCACCAAAAAATGAGATCACATGAAAAAGTGGAAAGGTTGATTCTTGAAAAACCCTTATTTATAAACCCACATTCCATCCTAACATATTCATTATTCACGTCCATATTGATGGAATTTTTTTCCCATGTGTCTTGAAGTTGAAATATCTAATAATTTCATGTGACATAGAAATCAACCCTTGGATAGAGAAGTCCCTCACAAACCTGTGCTACTCAAGGAGGACCTACTAGGGAAGATGGAATGAAAAAATCCCATTGATGCTACTCGAAAAAATACTAAATGGAATGTCACACAAACTGACAGGTCTATAATGGTTTAGGTATTAAGGGACCTTATCCTTTTAAGTGAGAAAAAGTGTGGTAGCACCTGCACCATGCATAATAATTTCCCAAAAAAAAGTCATGAATTCCTTAAATAATTTCTCACTTAAACACTTCCCAATAACCCATGAAGAACGATATCAGGAAGCAGTCAAGTCATAGTGAGCCCTCAAGATTAACATTCATCATGACCAATTGAACCTCTACCAAATCAAGAGTCCATTTCGTGACTTCATTATCCTAATCAGAGATAATATTTGAGATGACTCTCAAAACCTCCTCATACCCTCCCCTGTACCCAGAATGCATATTTGAGTTTGTCCCTAATGAAATATCATTGAAGAATGTGTGTGCTATCCTTCGAAAATCATCTCTATCATTAGTGAAATATCCATTCTCTAGAGAAAAATTAGTCTTTATAACAATTATCTTATATTTAATAAATTCATGGAAGAATGGAGTGTTTTTATCAGCCTCTTTAATCCATTTTATCCTAAAAAAATTCAGATCCTTTCATTCCTGAGTGAGGATTAATTCATCTAGCCTCTTCTTCTTAACTGTGAATTCCCCAGAATCAAATCATCCCACTTTTCCTCAAGCCTGTAGTCCAGACACTCAACATCCAATTATAGATCCTCATTACGATCATATACAGGGGGTAATTTTTATCCCACACCTACAGGGTCTTCTTGATCAGCCTTATTTTGTAATGGATAGCCCCCCCATGTGTGACCCTTGGAGGGTTTACCCCATACACCGCTAAATAGAAACTAATAAATAAGGTTGGGATTTTTTTGGCTATAGTATATAAATATTTGATGACAATTATACCTTTAAGACAAAGAAAGTAATAAGGGGGAGTGATCTGACATACCTTGAACCAGATGGCTAACCGTGGTGTTTGGGATCATAGAAATATCATAGATATTAGCAAGAAATGGTCCATTCATATCCATAATTTTCTTCCAACTTTTTTGATTGTTGTACCTCGTAAAATAATAACCCAATTAACCAACATCCATCATACCTTTTTTATCCATGAACATGAGGAATTATGATCTTTCCTTCTAGGTAAAAGAACCTCACCCTTCTATTAAGATGTTTCCATGGTGAAATTAAAATCCCCACCAATAACCCATGGAAGGGCCCCATGATGAAACACACTATGTTCCTACCAATGATTTCCTCTTCTCTACATATCAGAAGTACAATCATCGAACAACAAAAACATAATGCTTGTGCAATTTTTAAACATCATTCGGATGTGTAGGTATTCCACCATGACCAAATCCACACGCATATCTCTTCCCCCAAAAATACTAATATTCATGTAAAATGGATCTTTT
This sequence comes from Viscum album, assembly GCA_963277665.1. Classification (NCBI taxonomy): domain Eukaryota; kingdom Viridiplantae; phylum Streptophyta; class Magnoliopsida; order Santalales; family Viscaceae; genus Viscum; species Viscum album. The sequence continues at coordinate 1,763,838,010 of OY728131.1, read as the reverse complement.
TCATTGCTACATGCATCTTTATTTTGCAGGTATACTCACTAACTTTCACATGATACATTTTGTGGTCTAGAAAACCTACCACCCGAGTATTTTTTTTTATTCGGAAGAAATGATATCTGTTTTCACCTATGCTTTGATGCCACATGAGTTCCATAAGAATAATGGAATCAATGGAAACAAAGAATCTTGACTATTTCTTCATGCTCCGTGTTATCATTCGGTGTAGAAGAAATTAATTTCCCAGAAATACTTTTTCTTGATCTCGTCATCTTATGGACTCGCCAAAACTTCTTAGTAGATTCTAGTGAAATAAATTACGATTGGGAAACACCTTTGATTGTATTCACCCTCGTGTTTTTTGGCGGGGAGGCCATGCAACCAGTCAATCCCGGTTTTTGAGTATATGGAGGACATGAGAGGCTCACCCCATGTATTTGTGGTCTTCTAATAGAGTAAAAGGGGAAAAAATCATTTTCTTGGGATATAGGCTCCCCCTTTATTAGGATCATTGAATATAATGTAATGATACTGTGGAAATGGAGCAAAAAGGATGATATTGAAACTACCTCTGTTTTCAAAAATAGATACATCAGATACAATATGAGACAATCTATAGAATTGAGTAACCCATTCAGGGAGATGGTTTCCCCATGGTTTTAAAGGAAACATATCCAATCTATGATGACCCTCGCAAGCTCTTAGAGGGGTAGAGAGATGATAAGTGTTGGGGGATGACGTAAACATGTGGCTGACCAAAAATGATGCTTGGATGACCCTATGAGTTGGAGGTGTTGGGGAATAGAGCCTGACATCGCAGAGGAAGTAGTCGTTGCGGAAAACACAGTTGAGAAGATTTCACCCGAAGGCCTTTTATCACCCAACGGTATTTTATCACCTGAAATAATTTTAAAAATAATCATCTGAAGGATTTTACACCACACCCAAAGGCATTTTTACAATGAAACATGGACACCATGAACATTCAATTTTTGTTTGTACAACCGATCATCACAACTGGGACATGACGCTTCATCTCTTCCACAAAGATGACTTTCGATACAGGGCATCATCATGAATCTATTTGCATGTTATCATCGAAAATTTTATCTCCATCATCGCCATCGTCATTTCCAAGGCTTCATTCATATTCACCATCTTCACTTCGCACTGGTTACCACAAATGCGGCAACCCCTTACTCGTTTCTCTCTTAGTGGCTACATCATTGCAATCCCACATTCCTAAACATGCAATTACATCCTCTTATATAGACATCATGTCCATATGTCCATTGAATGAGGCCAATATTCATTATTCCAGCAATTAATATTGGGAATCACACTTCATTAATGGTGGGAGAAATTCCTCCATTAATGTTGAGAAAATCCCCACATTAATAATTTTCTCTCTCTTAATTATTTAAATTTTAAATTAGAAATCCCAACAATATCCACCTTAATCCATCCATCCAACGTTACCATTTTTTATCAAAAATGAAATTAATACAGAGAGAGAACCAGAGTCTAAGGGGTCTAAAGTAATGAAGACCAAGGGCATCACACCGTATCAAATTCACCCCCTCTTGTATAAAATGGGAAACATGAGTATGAAAACTGACCATGCTACCGAGGGTTGCCATAGAGGCCAAGTGATCTGCCACCTTGTTTCCCTCCCTCTATATGTGAGTGAATATGGTGCTACATTCCAGGAAAGCTTTGCATTTCAGAATAGTTTATGAAATGGAGTAGTGCAAGATACCATTACCATGCAAAGCATCGTGAATAACCATAGAATAATTCTCAACATGGGAGATGGCAGGTGCACGCTGCCTACAAATTGTGATCCCTGTGAGAGCCACTTTTTCTTATGCCTACATATAATTCCCATAACTATAGTATGCCGAGAAATCCAAGGGCACACTGCCCCTAGGATCTCGAACCACACCGCCACCACACATCTCTCCTAGTATGCAAGAGTTGTTGGTATTCATTTTGAATACAACTTCAAGAGGATTCCACTGGAACTAGTGCCCTTGATGTCTAGTTGTTGACCATAGGGCCACGCTTTAAGGCATAAACAACTTGAAAAGGTAGGGGGTCTACTTCCAGACGTCATCGGTGCCACACAATTCCACTAGTATAAATCGTACTCTTGCTATAACAGATCTCACCATAGATGCGAGCACATCGAACCTGTCCCGCTTCCTCGCATGCCATACACACTAACATATAGCATTGAAGATGATGGATCTTGCCTACCCTTCATTACCAGAGTCATCCGTCTCGTGGAACCAGTTCTCCATGAAGGAGTCGATGTTCAGCGCATTGTGGGGGTATCTTGAGTGATCGCCGATGACTCCCCATATCTGGCGTGCCCAGTCACCCAATGACTGGAACACGCCGCATGACACCTTCGTCCAAGAAGAAATTCATTAATCTAGCGACAACACTGATACTGCCATCATTTTCGATGCCATCCGAGTCCTGAGTCCTTGATAAGATGCTCCACCAGATGCTTTCCCTCGTGGACTGTAATCGATCACTTCAACAAATCCCTCTGATACCACTGTTGGGGCATGGTGGCCGATGCTGTAGCAGAATTAGTTGTTGCAGAAAAACCAAGATGAGAAGATTTTACCCAAGGCCTTTTACCACCCGAATGCATTTTATTACCTGATAGAATTTTACACATACACACCCAAACGATTTTCACAACACTCCTGAAGGAATTTTTACAATGCAACACAAACAGCATGAACAAATGATTTTTGTTCGTATCTCCAATCATCACAACCAGGACACACCACTTGATCTCCACAACAACATTGAATTTATATACATTGAATCTTCATGAATCTCTTTGCATGCTACACCTTTCCAGCCCACATTCCTCAACATGCTACTATATCGTCTTTTATACACATCATTTCCATATATCTATTTAATGCGGTCAACATTCATTATTCCATCAAATAATATTTGGAAGAACTATTCATTAATGTTTTTTGAAATTTGTCCATTAATGTTGAGAAAGTCTATACATTAATAATTATCCCTCTGTTCATTATTTAAATATTGGATCAGAAATCTTAACAAGAGGTTCAGGAGAAAACATGGAGGAAACTTGTAGGAAAGAAGAGTAAACTCTCCCTGAGGTACTCATGGGATACTGTCAATAAGAAAACTATTGTTTCCATATACATATATGTAAAGAGTGTCCTTGAAGAAGATAATAAAACTTGTAATTGGAAAAAACTGGGAAATGATGTGTTGAGACCAGAAAGATGAGTCATTCACCATCAATGAGATCATCTTTGTGACCGGGATGGATAAATCCATATCAGCATAGATTCAAGGCACCAAAAATCTCCACCATAGTGTGTATTTTCATCAGTGAATGAGATTCCCCCTAGCATATCTCCAACCACCTTGAGGAAGGAAACATTCTAAAAAGCCAGCGAGAAGCCAGGGAGATGAATCCACACCACCGCACGGGGGTACTCTGTCTCTCCCTTGGCAGACATCTATGGACTGACGAGAGGTTCTGAAATGCTAAAACCCCCACCACCGAGGAGCAAAAAACCATGCAAGTATTATGTATGATTATGGTATGAAAACTAGAATGTATGAGTTCCTATGAATGGGAAAGATCCAGACCTGGGAACGAAATCCCTTGAATCCCCAAACCATCTGAAGTCTTGGATGGGCAGTTTTATAGCACTGAAATGAGCCACAAAGGACCATCCATGATAATCTCTTACATAATAGAATGCCTTAAATTGGAACTCCAGTGAATGGACTTCTTCCTCACATGACACAATCTAAGAAATTAGAGGAAACACTAAAATTCATGGATGCTTCACGACAAATGAAGAACAAAATAGAACCTCCATGAAAGATAGATCCACCTACTGAAGTCCAACATCAAGAGTGGGAGGACCCCGAAGTGAAGAGGCCCCATCGACCAGCAGAACTAATCTAGGATAAATGGTTGATGGAGGAAGAAACACATCTGTAGAAGAGGTCGCCGCCAGACGAACTGACAAAAAAAATTAAAAACCCTCAGGCATGTGAGGTGCTTTATTGAGTAGAGGGGAAGTCATTTCATGAATTCTAAAGCATTAATATTGATTTCAATTTTGAATACATTTATCATCCATATTCTTCTCTTTATTTTCATAATTATTATAATAATAAGTATTTGAAAAATTTCTAGATTTAGGTTTCCTTGATACTTCTAAACTACCAACATTGTTGGTCATGGCGACATACATATTTCGATCTTTCTTCTTTTTAGAACCAATTCCATATTTCATATCACCCTTTGAAGGTTACTTTTGTATAAATTTATTAGGTTCCTCATTACGAGAACATTAATTAATTTCATAAGTATATATTTTGAAATATTTATTTCTAAATTCATCATTAGATAAATTTTGTTGGAAATGTTCCAACTCTTCTTCTTTTCTGTTTAGCATCACCTCTAGATACTCATTACAAGTCACTTCTCCTTGATGAGATTTATAAAAATCCTAATGCTCTTTCTCTTGTTTCATTTTATTATCAAAAAAACATTATTGAATTGTTAATGGGAAATATTCAACATTCGAAAATTTTCTTTCAAGCCTTCTAATCTTCCTCAAAAATTCATTTAGTAATTATTTTAAATGAAATTAAAATTGTGTTTCTTCTTCTCCTTCTACATAACTACTGTTTTAAAATTCATCATCATTCATTATTGTAATAATATTATTTTCAACATTATAATCAACAGGTTTTTTGGATTTAGCATCACTACCTTCTTCTTGTTCATAATAATATAAGAAGCTTCTTTATTGGGAATTGAAGAATTTCATACCATTCCCTATGGAATTAAATTTTCCCTTCTCATCATATTTCTTCCATGGTATTATTAATTTTCATTATTTCTTCTTCTATATCATATTATTTATTTCACCGGGAAAATTTGCCTCAATGTTCCCAAAAACTCCATATTCAACACATTTAAAGTGAATTTTCCATTTGTATTTCCTTGTACCTATATTTTCATTTATAGAAAATAAGGACAAAATATTTTCATGTTTTTTACATAATTAATTTTCAGAATCAAGATCACCAACATCATCTTCAATAATAATATTCTTCAAAAAAATTTTCTTTTCATCCTTGACTGACATTTCACTGTTAATATTTTTAACCTATTAATATATTTCTCCCTCATCATTTTATAATTAATTAGGGTGTTATGAAAATCATCCATAGATAATATTTCAGGAACTCTGTCTTCCAACGGAGAAAAATTTTCAACAAATTTGTTAGAAAGGATTATCAATATCCTTTAAAAAATTGTAGATTCATACAACATTTCACCAAGACAAATGATAGTACTCAAAATGTCATTCAACCTATTAAATAAGTCCCTAATATATTCCTGTTCACCCATCTTCAAATCACTATATTTTAATCTCCAGATTTGTAACTTTTCCTTCTTAACCTTTGTATTTCACACTTATATGTTTTCCAATTTATCTAATATAACTTTTGTTGTTGCAATTCAATTCACTCTCAAGAATTTACTTTCATAAAGTGATGACAATAAGGAATTTATTTTCTTACAACATTATCTAGATTCTTCTTATTAATATATTTAAGAGTATATTTATCATCAATGAGATGAAACCAACTACTGTATCTTTATGAACATCATAACTAATAGACATAAGATAAAGAAACATTCTATCATTACAGATATGATAATTATTTCCATTAAATACCAAAATAGAATTACTATTCACACAATTGAATTTTTCCATCCTCAAGGAATATGTGAAGGGAACCTACACTCTGATAACAATTAAAAGTGCCCAGTTAGTGTGATTTTATCACTAAGAGAGTAAGGGGTGAATCAATGATACTCATTTCTTTTATGTTTCTTTCCCATTGAAATAACATTCACCTCCTTTAATATATTTCTATTACCTTCTAAAAGATAATACATGACACATCCACATGAAAACAATGATTTTCATTATTCACTATTCAATGAGAATAGTTATGTCCTTGGTATGGTTTGAAAATGATCCAATCCCATACAATCCATTAAAAATCAATCCTTGCATTAAAATCAATATGATATACACATACACTCATGTAGCACTATGTTATTAATTCAAAATAGTGTGTGTTCACTCCCTTAGAAAAATTAAGTTAATTCATTGATTATGTAATAACTCATTTTACATGTTTTTCTTCTCAGTTTCACAAATATGTTAAATTGAAATATAATTCTTCACATTCATAAAAATATAAAGTTAAAAACGTCCTTAAATTTTTTATGATAAACTCAGTGGGATTTTCCTAGGTACAATATTCCCAACTTGGTTCCTCCATGTACAATTCATCCCGATACAGTTCATCTAGTATGATTTTCTTCTAGAATACAATCGAAATGAATTAGAACAACATTATTTCATGATCTTGATAAACTCAATAAAATTATTACTTAATTTGAGAACCAGAATATAGAATTCCTGAAGCCGATTAATCCAACACTATATCTTAAAAATCTGAATATGATTCACAAGACAAATATAGTAATTAATTGAATAAGATTATAAAAAATTATCATTTTCACCTGCATACAACGTTTCAATATTGTCTCATATTTTTCACTTCAATCGGTAATACAAATTTCCAAAAAAAAAACTCAATACAGATGTCTTATTTTATGTCTCATATATTCATAGATTCACTCTCATAAAGAATACATCAATTATCAGAAATACATAGTGTACATTTATAATTTTATTAGAGACCATCAAGATGATTTGGAGGGATTCGTAAAAATTAACCCACTTAATAAAATTCACCATAATCTCAATTTACCATAATATTTAAAGATTCATTTTGACTTCATCAACACTTCTTGATTCTTATTGAATATTGTACAATATTCACTTCTTGTACGTACTCTTATTTTGATTTTTAGTATGATTTCAATAAATGAGTTAGATTTTTTGAAATCGATTTATTCAATACAAATATCTATACCAATTATATAAATATGTATGAAGAAATGGATACCACTCTAAATGATGAATTTGATCATTCTTTTGATTTTAAAACCCCCCTGATAGTTCATATAGAAAACTATTTCTCTTTTTATCTTGACCAGGTTGAGATTAAAAACACCATCTTCGTCTCATCTCTTCATCTAGTTGGAAATGTAAAAAGTAATTCAACCCTTTTGAAATGGATGAATACATAGTTTATCTCATTCTATATTTCCCATTTCATCCATCGACCTCCAGAAATCCCTTCTATGGATATATTTCTCCAGATTACGAACTTTCTAAGTATGATTGGCCTAGATATGCTCATTTCATGGTACAATCATTCTGGTATGTTCTTATTTTTATTTCTATGACTCCTTCTGGTCATCCTAGGTATGAAACATTTTTTATTCTTCAAATGGATGATCATATGCTATAATGAATAAACACCATCCCTTACTCCAATTCCTCCAGATATTATATATATTTTTATGATTCCATTGTAATTGGAAGCATCACATTCTTCTCTTCCACCCAGATTTGATAATTACCAGTTGAATTTGGAAGACCTATTTTCCATTTTCTTCCAGAAATCCTGTATTATAATATCTTAATTTAACTTAGGATATATATTCAATACCTATCATAAAACCATCATCACATTTATTTTATCGTAGTCAAAAATTCATTGATTATCTATCCAAACAAGCTCTTCATTCCCACTGAATTCAGTGTGAATCTGATGTCCATTTTTTTTACAGAAATATACATTCTCTATGTGACCGGTTCTCCCATTCCAGATAAAAATAAATTTCTCATTACGATATTTTCATGAAAGGAACTAGAGGATATCCCGATCAGAACAACTTCTTCCAAAATATATTCTACTCTTTCTGGTGTTCTAAAGTGAGTCCAGTGTTTCAGAAAACAATGGATAATATGATTCCCACCAAATACAAAGAGAATTGATTTTATTTCTTCAAATGTTTTCAGTGACAACAATAGAAAACCACCTTCATTATTCATCATGGTCTAAATAGATACCTTCTAAGAATTATGTGTGTATTTGTTTATGTTATTTCATTATTTGTATTGAAACTTTATTTCTAATGTTAGGTATACCTATGAATTCCATAAAGAATTAATCCTCAATGTGTGGGCCTTCGAAAATCTCGATTGGGATATCTATATTAACCAAACACCAAGACATTATATGATAGATCTCAAATATCCTATCTTCTGTATAAACATATGTATTACTTCTGAAAGGGACCATACACTAAAGTATAAAAATCACCATTTAAGAACTATGTGTGAATTGATTCATTATTTTTATGGGATAGAGAGAGAGGGTTAATGTAATATAACTCGCTCTAACCAAAAATTATATTAATTATAATCCTATAATATATCCTAATTTTTGATCATTATCCACTTTTACATTGGGTTTTCCATTATTAACCCTTATCTAGGATACCAAATGCTTCAAGTTAGATATTCAACATATAAAATCAATTTCCTCGAGATGATTATTCCACTAGGAAACTCAAAATCCACGAGAGGGTATTCTCCTTTAATAATGTTCCCATTGGTTACATATTCTTTATTTTATGGTGATAAACAACACAGAATATGGGCCATCCTGCATTACCTTAATCTGGTTACATTGGTTTGTTCTATATGATCAAATTTTCTTATATATGATCCAAGTCTATTCCAAATTTCATAGTATATGAATCTTCCAATTAAATGTTTGTATACTATAAAACCCTTGGTCTATTATATAAGACATAATTACTTTATATATTAACCAACCCAGAATAGATACCCCTTATAAGAACTATGTTCTTATTCTCATGGGATACACAATGATTTCCATATTACATATCTTAGACCCAACTAACAATTTTACCATCATTTAAACTCTCTTGGGTTATGGTATCCACATTCATGTCATGATTTCTATATTTTATATACAACAAGAAACAATAGAAAAAAACATTGATCTCAAATCCATCATAGAACCATGGATACACATCTACTTTTGATTCAATATCGGAATGAAAATTTATCTTATAAGAACTATAAATATTAATTTATACTCATAATAGATATATAGTGTTGTATATATTATGCATCTCAAAACTTACTATGATCATTCCGCATTTGAATCTCATTTCATCCTAGTGTGGAGTCCTTCTACTCATCCATGCAACGTCTTCCCATGTCTAAAAATATGGACGAAACTATTTCAATTATCTTTTTGTTGATGCTTTATTTTAATTAGGATTTCTCTCACCATGTACCTGGATAATTATCCATTTCATAATGATGTCCCTTAAAAATAAACTATATATACATACTGTGTTCTTTTAAGAGTTATATGTTCCTTTATTTATATTAATTCTAGATATATATTTAAATATATGTCCCTCACATTGGACCTAACAATATATTAATTTTATATTGCAGATTACCCACCACACTAACACTTGTATCCTTCAATTCATGTATGTTTTCTATCATCAACCCCATTTTAGGATAACAAATTCATTGAATAAATTTGTATAACTACATGTGTCCGGATTCCTCTAATACTAAGGTATACAGTGACGCTGAGATGTCTCAACGCATGTTAAGTTAAAAACCCAATCAAATTTATACCCTTAGAGACTATATACTTTTTTCAGTCATATCATGTATTTCTATATTATAATTTATATTAGAGAAACAAATTTAATTTTCAAAATTATGTGTGACATAATGTTAGTTATATCAGGATATATAGTAAGACCCAAATGATTCAACCCAGGCACCACTATAGATCACATCAACTCTAGTCCACCTCCCTATCCTATTGTCTGGTCCATCCCATTAATTTTTGGTTCAATAGTGGACCTAAGTCATGAGGTATCCATTATTATTTTCTATTTTAACGAAAAAAATCCACATAGTAGAACTATTATTGGATTTATTCCAATTATTAGCATAAACATACAGACGAATGAACTATCAGTCTACATGACAACCATGAATCTTCATTTATATACATTTACCCTCATATCATAACAACCAATCCCTTGGTCAATTTCAGACATGATGGTTTCAATAAATTTTTTAATATCATCATATTCCATACCAATCTTTTCACCTTATGTATTTCAACCCCCACAAACCCTTCATGGATATTGGTAACAAGTGTATCTAATTCCAAATGAACCCATATACATGGTAATGAAATTTGTGTCACAGTTCTGGTCTACCTTTAATGTATTATTGGTATGTTTTCATCCCGAGGGAAAAAATATTCTAATCCTATTCACAATAAATAAAATATTAAAGAAACAGGGTATTTTAATTCAGTGACCGGTAATCCATAACATCCTTGTTCAATTAAATCAATTCAAGATTAAAATAAATCATGTTTTGATATATATATTTTTCAATACCTAGCCATTATTACAAAATAGAGTGCCTCGATATTTATTTTCGGAGTATTATGATCTAAAAACGTCCATATTTTGGTAAGAGAATTGTGACCATAAAAAAATATATATTACCATTTTAGTGTTTTATTTTTACTAGATCGAGGCATATAAGTTCATATAAGATTCAGTTTTCTTCTATGTCATACATGAAACCTCCCATTTCATTTTGATAAAATCCACACAGACCTATAAATCAACATTGTTTTGGTAAAAATGCATGAACATAATATCTAGAATCAATTTATCAAAAGACATTAGACCGTAAACAAAAAATTAATTATCACGGATCAAAAGTCTAAAAAATTCCTAAGGGAAGAAATAAGGTACACGCTAGATTGAAAATCAATAAAGGTTATCCTATAAAAATGTTCAGTCTCCACTTTCTATGCTAGTACCTCTTATAATCTAGATAAAATTAGGGATTTTTGTTATAAAAAATTAAAGGAATAAGAATGGAACAAATATTGTTATGAAGAAGACTAATAAAGGTAATCAGTGAAAAAATAATAGGTTTATGGATGTTATCCCTTTTCCTTTTTCACTATATATAAAACCAAATCAGATCTAAAATAGAAAGAAATAATTATTTTAAGGACCACCATTTGATGCTTAAAAATCTACATAAATTATTACTTATAATATCATATAAGGCAAAATTAAAAACAAATTTTCATTACTCAAATACAATTATTTAGATTATTACAGAAAAAATGCATGGAGATATAATTCCATGGTTATTTGGTCCCTCTTGAGTAGGGAAATCCACATAAAAAACCCCTTTATGATTTAATTTATATCGATTCATTCACCACTTTCATATTTTAATGGATTATCCATGGATAACAATAATGGTAATCAAACAATATATCATTCCATTATATATCCATATACGAGTATAAGTTCACCATGAAGTGAATCTTTGTTGTATTTTGTCTCATAAGTATACCGTGAGTTATGATGATGGTATATTTACAGAATCTCAAACATGCCTATATTTTCTTGAGGGAAAAAGACTTGATGTAAATGGGTTGATTCAGATATTTCAACATTTATCCAATAGTTTGGAAATTATGATTTACTTAATTAAATTCCATGAAATGTTTATACGGATTTATGTATTATGATGTTATTCATTTTGAGTTTCAATAATTAACATTATTTGATATCCATAGAAACAAAAAAGTTCATGGAATCAAAAAAACCATTAAAATAAATGTCTATTAATAATGTAAGAGGTGAATATAATATAAAAATTAGTGTTTCAAGTTAATTTTATAAAGATATAAGGAAATTAAAATTTATGTTCATTATAGATTATTCTCTACCGATTCATGGATTTGATCAATTGATCACCTATATTATTCAATATTTTGTGAAAGATTATCCATATCTAGTTATTAAAATTTACTAATAGGGATCAACCTCTTTACTTCAGAAGTATCTTATTCTTTAATACTATGGTAATTTTAATATAGCTTCGGGTGCTTTACCATTCTTCCATTTTCACCCTAATGTTGTTTATGAAGATGTATTAGCCAATTTTTCTATTCATTGATTAAATTTTATTGTGTTGATATTGTCACTACATATTGATATCAATTTTGATGTATTTTATATATGAGACACATATTATAAAGCAATGATTTTACCCAAGAATATGTCAATTTTTACATATCCTCATTCTCTTGTTCATGGATAACATTCTCCATAGAAACATGCAAAGACCAGTACATGAATATAACATATCCCAGTTTTTTTAGAATATAGTGAATCTTATGTAGTTTATTTTATAGATAATCCATTTATGTTTTTGAGATAAACGTTAAAATTTATTTCCACACATTCTTCCATGAATTGTGTCACAATTTCATAGAATTTAGGAGATCGTAAAACCCCATCCTAATGATTGAAACACAGTTTAGGGATTTCTTACTCAAAGATGGTAGGTTCATCAGCCTTTGAGTTCATAGGAAGAAAAATAACACCTTCATCTATTATGATTTATTAGTTGATGTTTTTGAGATAAAATTTTCCTAATATACTACATTTATTGATTTCAATGGTGTTACTAAAATGGATATGGAAGTTATATGTATCAGCTAGTTTGTGTGAAAGTCAATAAAAGTTAATATATATGCTCACATATTCCCACCAAATAATCAAATTCTTCAACTACTATACCCCACTTTGGGGGTGTTACATGGATTCCGTCTTCAGTTGTCTCTTCTAAATTCACCATGATAGGGTCTTCTTCGTTCTTTTACAACACAACATCATCTGTCACTATGGGTGGATCCTTATCACGTGTCATGTCCTTATCAACTGATAGATCTTTTCCACACCCACTGTGGCTTCCTCACTAATATTTGGATGATGGATATCATAGTAAGGAGAACCCTCTATGAGGTATTAATGATCCCACTTTAGCAAGTCGAACATCTATGATACCAATCATTTAATAATTGGAATTGTAATTTAAATTTTTATTTAACACACTATTATATGGATAATGGAAAACCAACTAGGAGTAGGATAGGTATTAGTATTGTCCTGGGGTTCCAAATATAAAAATGGGAAAAATAGGTCATCCAATGAATGGGGCACGTTTAATGCATTGGTAGTTCTAACCATGCTCTATAAACATGGAGCATGGTAGAGGATAATCATCGATAGAAAACCATGAATAGTTGTAAAGAAGACCTCATGACCTTAACCCCCTCAGATAATGTTAACCACATGGATACTACATATTCTTTCAAATCATCTGATTGGCTGTGAAAAACAATGAGGTAGTGTTTCTTCTTTAACATGGGGAACCACATAACTGGACTATTTTTTGGATAATCATGTGGAAAAACTATGAGTCTCTATAAATGTGGGGAATTTATTATTTTTACCTCAATAAATTTATATGTTTTCTCTATTTATCCCCCATTTATTCTCTACTAACAAGAGTTACAAACCAATGGCTTTCCCCACATCCATGTATCAATCTCTTTTGATTCATAATTGTTTCGAGTTCTCTTTAGTACAAATTGAATATCACAATAAGTCTCAAAATGTATTTCCATAAATTTTAATGGGAGGTTCATTTTTGGTTATTTCTTATCCATATTATGATTATTAATTCCATTTATAAGAGTTTATTTAACATAGAATGTTAGGTTTGTTTTACTGAATAAAGGGTCATTGATGGATTAATGCAGGTTTATAAGGTTTTGGTAAGTGGTATATATTATATTTCTCATATTATTGATGTTTCATAAATGTATGTAGCAATTATATTTCACTAATGTGCTATTACATTTTCTTTCTGATTAATAAAATAGAATTGAGACTTAATTTGATAAGGGATACCATTCCCAAACCCATATGACCTACTGATGATCATAAGACTGGACATATGATCACCCATGGGGAGTGACACTCCATTACAAATTGTGAAATTAGTATTTCAATGGTGAATTAAAGGGTTTACGAGATTAAACCAATTGTAATTTTCTAAATCATGTTGTCATGCTATATTTTTCTTTTGGGATTAACATAGAATGTTAATTATGTTATGGGATTATTATTGGTAGGAGTGATAAATGGTTAAAATGGAATGCATATGTTTTAAATGGTTTGAATGAGTTTCTAATGGTTGAAGTTCTTAATATATGAAACAAATAACTAGTATTTGGGTTTATTTAAATTTATTAAATGTAATGATCCATGAAAATATTGATAAATGAAATGGTTCATCACTATTTTTATTATTTGATAAAATGCAACTTGTTATGGAATATGAGAATAAGGATTTAGGTTATATTTGGGATGTTGATATAATGTTACTCATCATTGGGTCATAGTAGGATGATTATTTAGGCCCCATTAATGTTTTTAAGGTTTTGATGCAGGAATGATACTCTAAGCTTCCATAGTTGGAATGTTGGACTAATACTTTAAAATCCATCAGTTTGGACATGTGATATTTACTTATACTGATGCAGCTTGGTATAATAGTTTAATTTAATTGAATAATTAATTCCATTTTTATATAAAGTGTTAAACTATATATGGTATGTGGTTCTTACTTATGGTGTGGGAAAAATAATGTTTAGTGTGTTTTTTTCATTGTTAGAACAAAGATCCCATGGGGTAATTGGTTACTATTTAATAAAAAACATTCTTACTTTAAAATATTTTTTATTTGTTATATTATCTTTCCACAATTGGGTAACAATGAATACTTCTTGTTTTCAATACTGGATAAGGGAAAGGGCCCTATATTAGATGGTTAATTAGGGATGAAGCCTGGATGAGGGTACCAAAACTACTTATAGTGGGAATTATCTACGGTTCCTTTTTTAGTTTTTTTGTAACATTATAATATCATGACATGAAACACATGCTATTTTTTATGGTTTTACTTTTTCAATTTGTGGGAGTTGGTTATGAGATTATTTATTACTTATTATTCTTTCATATTGTTGATAATTATGATTTTTGATATTGATCCACTATGGTAGAGATGGTACAATATCCCATCAAATTTTTTTAGACCCACACTACATGTCATCATCTTTTATCATTTGAGCGGAATGATTATGGCCGCATAAAAAATTGTCTTGGGGCACCGGTTCAGTTAAACCTAAGAATATACATTACAAATTTGTATTAGAAGGAATTTTTGATCCTCTAACCTATGGGTTATGGGAAATAAAGTAATTTTATATTTCATTAGTGGTTTTAAAATAACTCATTCTTAATAAAGTAATTATAACTATTTTAAATTGAATGATGAAGATTGAAGTGGTTAATATAGTGCATAATATGGATATTTAATTATTTAAATATTTAAATATGTTAAAATGATGTCAAATGTAAGGCTTGTAAAATATGGATATTGGTTTACTTATAGTTATTTTTGGACATTGATAGGGATAGTTGGGTTATGATGTAGTACAATACTTATAGTAATTGGGGGTATTGTATGTGATGTATGAAATTATAGATAGTAGTGTTCGCTATTTTACTGATTATGTAAAGATGTATTTTGTAACATGAAATTTCTGTATAAAATTGTATTCAGATGCCACCAAGATGATGTTTATTGGTAGGGTTACATGATGAAATTTCTTAGAATATGCCTTCAGAAGTGGAACTAGATCCCTCAATGGTTTTATGTGAGATAGAGAAGATTATTTTTGTGAGAAATTCACTTCTTTTATACTATTTACGAATAGAGGACTAGGGGATACCATACTAAGTATGTTTGATCTAACCATGGAATTTCTTCTACAACTTCCACCAATATTCACAAGAGAGGGTATTCATGAGAAACTAATGATTTTGATTATGTCTATCCAAAAAATTGTAGACCACATAAATATCCCTCTATAGAAGAGTGTCATGTTTTTTGTGTACCTGTTTTGAGGACCATTAATGAACTAGTGGGATATTTAGACTCTGTGTGAGAAGTACATAGGTATGGTATGGATGAAAATCATGGAATGATTCTTAGAGAACTTATTACTAGAGACCTTGATATAGGAATGAGCTATCGAGCTGATGTGATTGACCCATAAGACCATGTCTGTGATGGGTTATACTGGCCTCTTTACTAAATTGTCGTTCTTTTTCATGATGTCTACAACATATGAATATTCCATGGACAAATATTTTCAGAATGGACTTATCTTTTTGATCAACACCCATGTGAATATATTCCATTTGAGAAGTTTTGCTGAGGTATTGAACTAGGATCACATTTCTAAGGGTAACATGAAGTAGGAATATGGTGGTGGATAGATGGTTTCAGCTGGGTGATCATGTAGTAAATCCTTTGATAGTACGAGGATCCATTATGCGAACATTTAGTAGGGAAGTGGTGGATGATGTAGAAATGGATGAGGATAAGCCTCTCAGGAAAGATATCGAGTGTTCTACTATTAGTGAGACATACATGGTCACGTTCCTAGTAAGTGTCCTCAACCACCATTGTAGTGTAGAGAATATATTGGGATGGGTAATATATATATTTTATGTAAGAAAAATCTATAGAATTGTCATGACATAGTTCACAGGCTGATACAGAACACAAGAATGGGATCTTATACCCCATATTAGTCTCATAATTGTAGCTCTACTATCCTCAATGGTCGTAATTTGGGAGATGGTATATTAGATAATGAGCATCAATATTAGTAGGGGAGTGAATGGATGGGATTCTTATATCATACTAGGGTAAGGGAATAAGACAACTACATGAAAATCAGCATACTCTAGATTATATAAAATCTAGAACATTGATAAAATGAGGAAAATTCATATAGACCCTATTCTTGAAAATTATTTGTTTGATATGAGATATTATCACAAATTTATATCTATTTTATTTTTTGAATGGATGGTGTATAGTGGTGGAAATCATGTATAGAGTTCTATTGATCAACACCCCAATATGGGTATGGTCAGAGGGTATCCGATGATGTAAGGAGTGTGGTCTCGTGATTGATGGGCATCATCCCCTTTTGAACATTTTTATTCATGATATGTCGGATATTGAATTGATATTGGGAATGTAATTATTAGTTTCAAACCAAGATTTCATCAATTTTTACCTCAGGAGAGTGAGTTTCACATATCCAAATTGTGATATTTATGTGCACCATGGATAATGGAATATCTTGGCTGGAAATATGGTGCCTTTCCATTAGAAGGTTTGTGATATCATTGCCTAGGAATAAATTACAATTCTTAATGATGAGGGGTTAGAACATGAAATGTTCCCTACTATAGGGGATCTGTTCCAAGATGTGTTTCCAAATGAGTTTTTAGTACAATAACCTAATAGTGAGAGATTGAGTTCACAATTGATCTGATTCTATGATAAGAAATTGTTTTAATAATTCCTTATATATTGAAACAATAAAATATTTAGGAGATAAAGATTTTGTTGGATGAGTTATCGAGGAAAAGGGTTTATCTGCAAGAGTATGTCACCATAGGGATATCTAGTTTTTTCCAAGAAGGTTAGTGTGTGTTATTTATATGTGCAGATTATTAAATGTTGAACTGGATAAAAATTAATAAAGCTTATCCTCTTCTTCACATTTATGATATTTTTTGCCATCTAACGCGTGATTTTGTATTCTCCCATATTAGTTTGAGATCTGGGTATCATCATTTGAGGGTGATATCTGCAAATATATCACAGACAATTTTTAGGTGCAGCTATGGGTTTTATGAGTTCATTATGATTTCATTTTGGATAAACAATTATTATGTTTTTTAGGAATTTTATGAACTGAATATTTTACCTCTACTTGGATCAATTTTTATTTGTTTTCATTTATCAAATAATGGTGTACTCTAAGACTCATCACGATCATGACAAACATCTTAACATCATCTTGAGTTCATTGAGAGAGAATAAAATATGTGATAACTTATCTAAGTGTGGATTATAGATTGAAATGTAAATTTATTAGGATACATAATCTTTGTGGAAGGTGTGTTACTAGATCCTAATAAGTTTCATGTTATTCTATCATAGGAGTATCCCACGACGGTTATTGATATTTGATGTTTTTTTTGGAATTGGTAAGTTTTTATTAAAATTCATCCGAGACTTCTCCCACTTGGAAGATCTACTCTCGATCCAGAATAAGAAGGGTATAAATATTGAATAGTATATAGAAAATGAGGATTCCTTCCATGTGTTAAAGGGGAATGTGAAAATAAGACCAATTATGATCTGATCCTGATGAAGAGGATAATTTATTTATTTATTTATGATGAATTTTGGATTAGACTCGGGGATGTGTTTATGTATGTAAATCAATTTGTGGAGTGTTGATCATGATTTTTAAGGCCTCACAAAATATATCGAGTTAGACGTAGTGGTATATGACATAATGTTTTGGCGGAACTATCTTCTGAGAAAAATGATTACTGTGTTTACTATTTATAAGATACCAAAGTACGAATTTCCCAAGCATGCTTTAATCTTCAAAAACAATTTTGGGTTGAGTATGTGGAATATTTTTATTTCTAGATAAATTATAAACCAATGAATGAGAATAATGTTGTTGATGCTTTGAGGTGAAAGAAATAGAATCTAACAGTTCGGTAGTCTAGTCCTGAGTGGAAAATAATGGCTTTGTTTGTTGTTATGAATATAGGATTTCAGGATGAAAGGGAATATATGAATCTTGTGTCCTTATCCATTGATCCCTCTTTTCTGAACATTATCACGGTGATGAAACTTGAGGGTCCATATTTTTTGATGTTTAGGGACAACTTGGATGCTAGGGAGCTACCTTCCAGTGGTACCAATGATGATTATTATATCATCTATGTTTTGGTTGTATTATTATTTTTTAATGTATGTGGGAAGAGATAATAGATGATTTTCATGCCTCAAGGTAGGTAGTGCACCCAATATTTACCAAAATGTATTGTGACCTTCACATACTATATTGGTATCCATGAACGAAGAAGGAATAAATAGGTTTCATGAGGTGATATTATAACTATTAGCAAGTGAATGATAAGAATAAATGACCTACTGGTCTATTATATCCATTACCAATTCTAGAATATAATTTTGATGATGATACACCATAATTTTTTATGCCTGTAATGGAATCCGGATAGAAGTGATACAATATGGGTGATTGTGGACTAGTCAATAAAATAATAAAATTTATTACAATTATATTAGAATTTTACTATGTATTACTTGGGATAATTGTATATTTCTGAGATAGTACATTAAAATGGGTTTAAATGGAGATTTATTTTTCCAATATGTACCCTTGTTTTACATCGTGATTTAGGTAGGAGTCATAAATGGTGCTTGGTAATCATGTTTTTTAGCATTCATTTTCATCCAAAGATAGATTGTTATTAAATATATACTATAAAGGTATTAAAAGACATGTTGAGGGAATAAATAGGTACTAAAAATTTTCATCCACATATGAGTTACTCCATGGTAGGCCATCTATATAACCAATTTTTTTTGATAGAAACAAGAGAATTAGGGTTTGTTGGGAATGAGACACATCTAGGATATTTCAGAGAAGGTTCGGATGACATTTAAAAACATGTCTGCAACAAAGATATGTTGGGCCATTTGAGGATATACACATGATTTGTTCGATAGCGTATCGGTTGGCACTTCCACATAATCACATATCTATGTATGATGTTTCTGACGTGTCATGTCATTGGATGTTTCACGCTGGTCTTTCTAATGTGATTTATGTTGAGGATATTGATCTTTAGGATTATTATTCCATTGAGGAGAATTTTATTCATATTGTGAATCATAATGATAACCTTCTTTTAAGAAATACCATGTCGGTGGTTTGAGCACTCATGAATGATTGCCTTTTTTAGGATTAAACATGAGTGTAGGAAGATAATATAAGGTCCTAATGGAATATTAATTTTACCATGAAATCATAGTTAATCTAGGAATTTAATCTTGAGGACAATCTATTACAAGATGGGAAGGTTATAAGATTCTGAACATTCAATGATGTACATTATGATATGAAAATTGTGGTTTAACTACCTTATAACTGTTTAATAGAATACCTTCGAGGATTTGGAGTGGTCTCTAGGGTGTCTTAGGGGTTCATGATATGAAATTTATCGGAAGAGACAATCCTGTGCAGGGGTCATGGTTGGCATATGGTTAGTTATCCTCATGATTTAGGATCATAATTCTTGGTGGAGGATTAGGGGAGAATGGTTAGAAAAATAAATATGGTTTCCCAAGAGACCATGTGTCCTAAACCCCTTAGATAGAGGCAACTATATAGTTTTTCAAACCATGTGGGTGGCTCGAACAATTCATCTGACATATTTTCTTCTTAGACAGTGGGAACAACAATGTTTGCATACAGTTTTGCCATCTATGTACCCAAACCATGATTCACATAAAAATTTAGAAATTGATAATAATCCCTCATAAAAATTATATTATTTTCATCTAATATCTCCAATATTTCTTCTTCATTAGTAAGGGTTACAAACTAATTGCTCCCCCTATTCCTAGGATCCGTATCATTTGGAATTCCAATTAGGTTGAAATGATGCTCAATGTAAGTATCGAACACTGTTTCCTTCTATTGGCTAGGTAATTTATTTTTCTGTTATTTAATATACATCTATGTCTTATGATACTAATCTATAGGATATTATTTACATTGGGATTTGATGTTGTTTTATATTAAATCGAGGGCCATTGCTAGATGATTGGTTGTATACAAGCTTGAGTTAGGTGGTCAATAAGAAATTTCCCATAGTCATGATGTTTCTCTTGTGTATGTGTTTGTTTCATTCCATTATCATTTTAAAAAATTGTGTTTTGGATTAATAAGATTTAATTTATCCTTAATTTGATATGTACGACCCTTCATATACCCAACTAGATGAATTAAGGATCTTGAGACTGGTCCTACGATCACAAATGTGGTCTACCAATCCATTCAAAATGTTAAAATGAGTTAATAAATAGAGAATTAATGGTTTTATGAGAATAAAATTATCTTAATTGTATTTTTCATGTTAGAATGTTATATTTTGTTGATTGGAATAACTAGGAATGTTAATTGGGGTAGGTGATGGTTAACAGAAATAATGATAAATGGTTAATGTGACATGTCCATCTTTTAAATTGTTTGGAAGAATTTTTAATTGTTTATTTTTTTGAATAAATGTTAAAAAGGTTTAGTCATGGGTTTGATTTTAATATATTGAAAGTAATGATCTATGAAAATGTCGATAAATAAATTGGTGAACCCATGTTGTTTGTGTTTGATAAAATGTCACCAATTATAAACCATGGAAATAATGATTGATGGTATGGTTGGCTTGTTGGACTTAGGATCCTCATCTTTAGTTCATGCTGGAAAGATTCTCTAGGCACCATAGATGTATTTTATGGTTTTTAGGTTGGAAGGATGCTCCAAACTCCACTAGTTATGATATTGGACTTATGATCAAGATCCACTAGTCTGCACATGTGATGTGTACATGGAATGATATACCAATATAAAATTATTAAATTTAATTGACCAATGAATGCCCTTTGTGATGTAAATTTCTAAGATCTATAATGTACATGGTTCACATTTATGGTCTGGGATAAAGAAGGTTTGGTGTGTTGGTCGCATAGTTGGAATCAAGATAACATGGGACTAATTGAAAGATATTTAATTAAAAACCGGTTTACATAACTATCTTTTTTATTAATTATTTGAAATTATTCATCAACTATTATTAGACATGATATTTTTACAAAACCAACTGCTAGTTTTCTTATATAATAATTATCACACCTTTATATGGACACCCTTGCGTACATGAGTAGAACTTATGTTTGCTAGATCAGATAAGGGAAAGGCAACCATGTTTTATGGTATATTTGGGATGGTTCATGGAAGAGGTGACAAAAACATTTTTGTGTCTTTTGTGGCAATTTTATTTAGTAAATTTATATAGTTTTAGTGTTGATACATTATACTATCATGACATTAAATTCCTATTATTTTGGATTGTAGTATATACCATGTTTTTTTGGAGTTGGTTATGAGATGATTTGCTACATATTATTATTACATGTTGATGTTTATTATGATTTTCACTATTGATTCAATCTATTTAAAAGGCTATATTCTCTACATGTGTTTTATTAGACCCTCTATAATAGTTGGAAACCTCTCAAGTATTGGGATCTGTGATTGAGGTCACGTAATGTTCTATAACAGGGCACAGTTTCAGTTTCACCTGAGCCCTGACATTACAAAACATATCTCATTTCGCTAGAACTTGGACCACTAAATGTTCCACATGAAGAGGTTAAATAGTTCTCATGTTCCATTGATGGACTAACCTAGTTATTTTTCTATATAAAATGATATATAAACAAGGATTTTTAGTCAGCATATAATGTTGAAGGATAAATGAGTATGAATAATCAAGAATAACATATGTCTATTTAATTATTTGTTGAACTCATTGAATTTATCCAAAAATTTATTGAACATATTGAATTTTTTCAAAGATGATTGGATATCTACTGTTGATATAATATCATCCAATATAATAGTATATTAATAAATCGTTATAATATATATCTAAATAACGAAAATAAGTAATGTTATATGGAATGTTCTAATTATAGTTAGTGTCTATTCCCAACCCATTCACTCATTCACTAATAGAAAAGGATTTTTCAGCTACTGGTAATGAACCCCCCACCATTGACACATTTAGTTCCACAATATTAGTCTCTAATGAATCAGGAAGGCCCTTCCCCCGTTATCTTTGATTCCTGGTTCATAAGGATCTATTCAACAAAAGAAAAAAAATCAACTATAGGAGTGAAATATTAACATATGGATGAAAAAATAAGGGTATGCTCAAGAACCACTTAATTTTTCCAGTGAAATTTTGTTTGGAAAATATTTTAGTGATTCATCGGTGCATATTAGATATGATAGATGTTCGAATTTTATTTATAGGATAGATTTCCGAAGAACCCAGATGGTGTAGAGTGTGCCTCATCCCTCAACCCATATCACTTTTCTATGGATAAGTAAGAGTTCATCTTCCTTTTCAGCTACCAAACCCACCATAATACCTATTGGGGTGACACCCTCACTATAATCAGTAGAGTTTATTGGTGCGTACCCTAATATCATCATTTTAATGATGAAAAATATTAATATAAGAAATACATTAAAATTGATGATAATTACTTTAAATAATTATCTCTATAAATTTTTAATGTTGAGGAGATAATATAACTCCTCGTTAATCTATAAATTGATTACACCATTAGTGGATCTTGGGTATATCATGTCTTATAGCCCCATTGTGATGGGAAACCTTTTATTTGTCACATGTACTAGAATTTGTTCCATCGTGGTTTATTTTAAATTCTTTTTTGGGGTTAGTATTGAATTTCATATCCTTGGGTACACAATAATTACTACATTTGGGAATAAAAAAATTAATGGTGTATCTATAAACGCACAATGTCCTCATTGAAGGAAAAAATTCAAAAAAAATTACAGGATTCATTATGTTGATAATATGAGATGTAATATTAGGTTCTCCACTACATTTCGAAGAGGATTCATTCCCCTTCATTTTTTGTTGCATTGTAAGCTTCTCATCCTTGATCTGGATAATAATCTATTATTTTGGTATAGAACATCTTTGTTTTACACATGTTATGGTGTTTTTACATTTTTTGGTGTTGCGAATAATTCATTCAAGGTTGATTTTGATTTATGAGGGATTCACAGATCAAACCAATCCTAGAACACATCCTCATATCCCACTTACCTTTATCTGGGGTTATGGATGCATTGATCACATGGGAAATATTTTGAATCATCTTGTGAGGATATTAACACTTGTGATCATGATCCAACAAAAATCTAGGCTGATATATCAATTTAGGGATGGAAATGTAGTTTTGGGTGGTGTTTTTTCTATCCATCATCACCCAAAACTATTACACAATAGTTGGATGAATATAAATTCATAAATATGATAGAGGTGATACTACTTATTGTTTTCTGCATCATAATTGTTATGAAACCTATAAGAAGTGTATGCCTCACATATAATATAGTAACCAATTTAGGAAAATAAAATTTTGTCCCTTACGGATATATTATATGACTATACTTTGAGGTATCCTAATGAATAATGTTTAACTACTTGATTGTATTTAATAACTACTTGTTTCAATATATTAGTTAAAATAAATGTAAATATATATTTATGTTAGGAGATAAGGAAGAACCAAATGAAGAGATGGTTTCTACCATTGTGGTTTGTATATCGATTCTCATGTTGGAAATGACGATGTTATTAATCAATAGGATTGGGTATTAATTAATGAATCTAAATAATAAATATGATTAATAGGATGTAAATTCATTTATGGATAATAAAAATTAAGGTTACTATCATGGAATAACTACCTTGATAGATTCTATGTAGTGGGATCTTTTTTTGTTATGATTGTATAGATTTTATTTGAGAAAATAAGAGGTAGTGTTTAAATTGGTATATACTATCTACAAAATTTAAATATATAATCGGATATACCAAGGTACTAACCAGAAGGGAGATTGAAGTGTTGTGAAAAAGGTCACATAATATAGCTTGTATAGCTATTATGAAAATTTAAAAGACTAGTTGTTGAACTACATAACAAATAGTATATAAGGATTTACTCAATGAAGATGCTTAAATGAAACTCAAGTTATGTTGGAATAAATCTAATTATACATTAGAGAACCATCTACACATTACCAAACATGATCATTACTATTAAAAATTATTTGTATCATATGGATGAGTATTTATGATGTGTGATTTGAAGATGAAATAAAAAATGAAATATAAGTAGTTTGAATTTTTCCAAGTGGAGTAAATATACTGTATGTGACATGGAATAATAGTTGATCGGATTTTTCGATATTCAAATATTTCTTAAAGCCATTTGAAGGGAATTCAAGTAGATTTAGAACATTTTTAATTATTATAGATGATGTTAGTATTGTTTTATGTTGAATAAGAAGTCCTCAAGAGTGTGGGTTTTATTTATAAAAGAGTTGAAGATGTTAGGAGTGAATTATAATTTTTGGGATTTTGATTTCAATTTAAAAAACATATCAGAAGTGAGGCGGTATTTTTATTTCTTGTAATGTGGATGACGATGGAAAATATGTAGATGATTACATTAGAGATAGATGAAATGTATAATTTCACAACCAAAGCATAGTATATATATGATTCATAAACCCTGCATAATTTTTATGGTTTCTAGAATTTATTAGGTTACACTATTGTATCTACACTAGGTACACATCAATTTTAATGGGTCACCATGAGGGTAAATTTTAACATCATTTGGCTTAGTTATGAAAAATTATAAGGATTTGATTAACATAATATAGTTGTAATGATTTAATATGGTTTGAATCATTATAAGGATATATATAAGTTCCTAAAGCTCATATTGATATTTTCAATGTTATAAGGCTTTATAATTATTGAATACATCATAATGATTGATGACTATATAATGTTCCCTATGACTGCATAGGGTTGTACTATAGTTCTATACACATAAAAACAAAATAATGTTTTTATTTAGAAGGTTTTTATCTTCCTAAGGATAAAAACATTGAGATATTTTGTATAGAATGGGAATTTTGGGAGATATTAGAATGTATTACTCTACGAAATATAATCTAAATGATGATTTGTGAACTAATATTTTTATAAAACAACACAACAATAGGTTGTGATTCAAGATTATGTTCAATAATTAAATACTTTAGAGAGGAGTTTCACATCACGATGCTTTCATATTGTAGTTACCAAATCGAGTATGAATTAAATTTAATTATCTCTTGTGGTATTTTATACAATATTTTGAATTTAATATCATGTGTATTTTTGTGGAATATTTTGAAGTAAAAATATACAAATATTATTGGATGAATTAAAAAGAGAAAATAATTGAACATTATTGGGTAAAATTTAAAATTAAATTTTTAAAATTGAATATTTCTTGATTGTTGAAGAGTAGTCATTGAATATTTGAAACAAATTATTATGATGGGAAAAATAAGTGGGAATTTCCAAAGATAATTTATGGAAATAATATCCATTAATATTTATGTAATTCTAAAATAATATTACAAGATGAAGAATGTGATAACGAAAATATGATGAGAATGTATAAAAGGATATATTTATTATCTATTGTATCAATTACATACAATAGAAGGAATACAATACTTTGATATAAAGAACCAAAATTTTTGTATCAAATAATTAGAAACGGCCGAGGAAACGAATGAGATTTTATTCTGTTCTTTCACGATATTTAAAAATGAATAATTAGAATAACTTCTCAGATTTTTTTGTGATATATATTATTGTAAAATAAAAATATTTTGGGAAATGAAGGAATATGAATATTAAAATTCTTACTATTGTTCAAGTAATATAATATTAAAAAATAATGAACATGCATGAGTGCACTGTTAAGGAGAAATAATTTTCTCCATGATAACTCAATTCGAGACACAACAATAGGATGACTATTATGTTTTTTAAAAGGTATTTAATGGGTTTAATAAAATTATGAGGTTGTATAAGGTTCTATACATATATTGTATTTGTGTTATTCTAAATACTACCCAAGAATTTAAGATGATTTAATGCACCCATCCTATGTGTATGATAACGACTTTTCTATGTGGTCAGAACTATTTTAATTTAAGTTTAATTCTTTTTTTAACCTAATATGAATGCCCAATAAGGATATGTATGAAAAAAGGGGGTATAGGTGTTGTACAGATCCTAGATCCCAAACATTTATAGGAAACAACTAGACTGCTTGGTTAGTAGAAACCATAATTCCCAGTCTTCATGGGTTGATGAATCCATGTGTGGTGGTCTAGTGCACTACCTAGGGCCAAATTTTATTCCATAACCATGTGAACCAAGACACTAGACCATATGAGATAAATGAAAATTTTAGATGTGTAAAATTTTGTGGTTTGCAAATTGTTTCTCAAACCATTCTCATGAATCATGTGATCCCCTTCCTTAGACTACAATCAATATATGATTGGCACACAGTTTGTCAAACCATGAGGCCAAAAAATGAATTCTTTAAAAGATGGTTAAAGTTAAAATTTTCCTTATAATTCATATTACCTAAACCACATCTTTCATTGTTCATTTAGAGTTGATAACACCATCCACATCTCATGTTGAAGAGCTCCTCACATGAAATCATCCTAGGGTATCTTATAACCTCTCAGACTGACCTCAAAATCATGATAATTTCATCTCTTTGGATTCTTACTAGTAATATCTCCACTCCTTAGTTTCCTTCCATCATTTTCCTTCCTTTAGATGATTCTATTTTGGTGTGATATCATTTTTCATGTTTTAGGGTTCTCTTATTTTCATCTATTTTCTACCAATCTTGGACAAACTAAGGGCCAATAGTGTATGTGGAATATACTAATGGAATATGGTAGGTGGTATATGATTTTTCACATAATGTATCACTGTTTGAAATTGATTATGATGTGTTTACAACAGTTTCCCCAGGCGTTGATCCGTAAAATTTATCTACCTCAATTTAAATTTTCTAGATCATATTCTATGAACCCCATAAAAAATTTTGGTATTATTTGGTGTTGAAACTTCTATATTGACAACCACATGTAGGTTCTTTTCATCCATTACATTTGGTGAACGATATTGATTTTATTTGGGATATCATTTAGGAGTAATCTTATTGAACATAAATAAGGTAAGTAAATAATAATAAACAAATGATATATGAATTTTTAAATGGAATGTATATATATATAAACATTACTTATCCCTTACCTTTGAAACATGATTCGATAAATTATTGCATGTCCTTAATTTTTATTTTAACATATGATTAAATGTAATGAAATGAACCTATTGAAAATGTAATTAGTAAGAGTATTACCCGGCATGAAATTAATTATGATATAGTAAATGTATATTCTACCTTTTTCTTTATGCCTTTTTTATCTTTATAGGAATGGTCATACTTAATCCATTCTTGGAATCCTAAAGGGTTTCCTTTAACACACATAGGTATCCATTTTTATTCCTTAACCTGATTACCGTGTTATATAAAATCCATAGAATCTGGTACTTGTCATATTATGTGAATTCCTCTGGATTTCACCGAATATTCGGTTGAGTCATTTTTAGATACAAGAATGACTTAGATACACTTATTGGATTTATCTTGATGTCATCAAACAAAGGCCGCCATATAATCACCCCATCAGTCCCAATATTAATTATATAGTTATAATAATGGATGGTCTCCAAGGACTCATTTAGACTCAATTATTGTTTAATGACTTTGGTGTAACCCATGGATTCCACTCGGACCACTATAGCTAGACTGCGTGAGTTTCCACTATGGGTTGTCTAGACCACTGATGTCAAGGATGAATTGTATTATCCTTGGATCCTCTTTTTATTATCATCCTTGATATTACTACATGATTAAACATATATAATAATTCATAACCTCAACTTAATAATTAATGATCACATTTTAGAGACATTTCTAAAGGAGGCAGAAGTAGAGATCAGTTGTTTATATTTCAATCCTTTACTTTTCTATACATGTAAACTATTATAGTTTATATTCCTAAACTGTATTTAAATGTACACTGTTATTTGTATACTAATAATTTTATATCACATCCTATCATGGGTAACGTTGTTTCTTGGTATGATAATTTGATCACGGTGGTGGAAAAAGGGATGAGAGAAACATTTGATACCTAACATACATGATTTATAATGATATTTTGGTAGATGATGGCCATACTGATTCTTTGGATGCTAATATAGTTTGTTACCTTTTTTATAGTTCTATATATCATCAGTTATATTATCTTCCTAATAACATGTATGTCAATTTTCCATTTTTATAGTTACATGAAATCATGATTTTTTATATGATACCTTTTACAACTCATGAATTGATTATTTATTGAATGGATGGTTATGCATGTTTCTATTACATTGCTTATCAATTTTTATTATGATTGTTCTCTTTATTAATCTATGTCACCATTGGGATCCACTATGACTAGAGAATATAATCATCCCACTATCACAACATAGGCCTTTGATACCAATAATCAACATCTAGAATATAGAGAGGCGTTCTTTAGTCCATGTGGCCAATTCGGATAGGTTACTTGGAAGTGAATTGTGTCCCGGACGTCACATTACATGTCATGAAAAAACATCAGGTTTTAGATTATTATATGAACCGGAATATTTCAAATATATGTTATATATCATAGAAAACTAATTTAATAGGATGAACCCAAACACAATCGGAATGTGAACATCTATTTGGTAGTGAACCTTGTAAAAATATCGTGTGTCAATCATTATAAAATTCTAGAATTAATTTAGTATTTTATATTTGTAAAAATACCCACTTATATCTTTAAAAACAAAATAGTGGTTTTGAATAAAAATGGGGTTTAATATATTTTCATTGAATTTGGAACATCGTAAATATACAAGAAAAAACAAATTCACCCCCTCTTAGGTGTTTTCACCAATCACATGGGCCCAAAAAATCATATCAAAAAAAGGTTTCACAATAGTTAGATTTAATTTTTTATGGCTAGTAATTTTCATTTTAAAATATATGGATTGTAGAGTTTATGGTTTTCATAAGATCATCATATAGAGAACTCAGTATCAATCACAGTTGATGTTGAAGTGAATGTTTCTACAAAAATTATGAGGAACATGATGAAAAATGTGATAATGGAATTTTGAAATATTTTAATATAAAATAAGGATATATCACTATTGGAAAAAATTCAATATGTTAATATTTTATATAAAAAATATATTGATTGTGATTATTTTTCAGTATAATTTTCAAGTTATTGGGAGGATGATAAGGCTTAATCCACTAAGATAATCAATGAACTTTTCAATGAACTCAATAATAGGTTGAGGAAAGTACATTTATAAATAATTGATCATATATTTTGATTTATCAAGTAACTAGTTGAATAAAATTTACAACTATAATAATGGGAGGATTAAATTTAGAATTCATTAGCTAAGAAATCCAATAAATGAAAGGATATCACACAATTTGTTGAGGAAAAAGATAAATTTCTATTACATTCCAATGAAATAACTTTTGTTGTATGAATATGAATTTCAAAGGAGTAAAGTTAAGAAATACATATTTGTTGAAGTGATCCATGCACTGGAAGAGCTACGAAAGACCACTTTGGATGTCAAATAAACACAACTATTAGTTAAAACAAAGAAAATCAAAGATACAAATAGTTATATAATAGAGGCCAATAACATGTGTGAAGATTAGATTCTGAATATGAATGTGGAATTTGAATAAAGGGTGATATATATATATAAGAACCGAACTATTTTCTAAATATGAAATATCTTTAGTTGAAAGTAAAAATGATAATTTAGAAAAACACCCTAGATAATTCTTCAAATACCACTTTGGAAAGAAGATAATCCTCCAAATAAATTCATTATGACAATCAGAAATGAAAATATACTCTGGAATGTGGCTAAAATAACATGAATTAATACATTTAATTATCAACTATAAGCTCATAGTTGAAGTTTACAAATTATCCTAATAAATGTTTTTGATGCAACATATTTTTATATTCTTGTAATGGTTTAAGAAAAAACCATGAAGAAGTTATATTACAAATATGATTGGAAACCCATCATATAATTAATGTTTTATGTGAGAAAGCATTAAAATATTGGATCTGTAATGAAATCTAAAAATAAGAGTGTTTCCCAAAAACATCATGAATAAGATACTTGTTAAACTACAACTACTAGAAAAAGTTAATGATTCATTATCCACATTTCATGTTTTTTGAGTGTTGAATATATGGCCATTGAAAAAATAACATAATAAAAATTGAAGAAATATTTTATTGAAAACTATTTTTATTATCTTTTTAACATATTTTGATTATTGAAAATGTTTTTATTGTGAAATCTAGTTTTAATAAAAATTAAGGAGTCTATAAGATTATACTTATGTGAAAAAAGAACATAATAAAAATTGAAGCAGGAATGAAAAATAAGTAAATATACTTTTGGTAGAAAATAAAAGACAACTGCAAAATAAATTACTAAAAAAATGAAAAAAGAAAAGGATAAATATGATGTCAAAATAATGAGAATTGATTATACTATTGAATTAGAGGCCACATCATGAGGCATTGAAAATTTTCCATTGATATAAAAAATATAGGAATAAATCAAAGGATAAAAATATTGAATTATAGAGAGGAATAACTTGATTGTTTTAATTGAACACAATATTGAAGAATAAGAGGAGTGGTATCCAAGTAATGGAAACATGAATACTTCTAATGTGACATGTATAAGATGGTAAATTTTAGAACATACATATATCTAATTCATGACTATGTTGTATGAATAAAAAATAGTATTTTAATAACATATGTAATGAATCAGTTACTCCAAAATTCAAGAGAGAAGTTGTAAAAATTGACTCATTACACATGAAGAATACAATGTATATGCGTAAAGTATTCATGAACATATGGAATGATGTGTTTTTAGATGTTAATAAGTTTTATTTGGTTTAAAATAATGAATTTGGTCTCTTTTCCAAAGTAAAGAAGCCCATTCCTACTATCAATAAATTTTAAGAAACGTAGAAAACCATACTACCCAAAGAGGATCAAATTTGGTAAATAAAGGGTGGAAATTTCAGGGAGAGTTCTCAATATGTTAAAGATGCGAGGAAAATTGGTTTTTTGTTATGAGATAAGTCTCATCCCTATGAATATCATGGATGAGGTAATGGAAATATATCTTATTCTTTTACTCCACTATTTATTCTACTTTTAATTGGGAATTTATGGTTAACTAAAAAAGGTAAATTTTCATTGAAGTGGTAATCCTTATACAATAGAGTGATTTATCATTCATGGATCACAGAACCCTGAATTAGAAAATCTCTTTGAAATATAAAAATTTTCATCAAATTATTAACCAATGAGGTTATTTTTAGAGAATACGAGTCATGATAATAACTAAGAATCCATTAGCAGGGAGATATCAAACAAGTGAAGCTATTATATGTTTCAAATAATTGGGATAAAATTTTAATTCAGTAAAAATATTAAAAATATTAATTTCTAGTTGTGTTATCACATATACCATTCTATTATTATTTCATTAAAATCTATTTATTATAGTGGATTTATAGTTTGAATGGAAATGGATTTGGATATTTTTCTACACTTGAATATTTTTAATATGTTGGTAAGGTTGAGTATAGGTTTAGGATTCATGTAAAATATTCATGATAATCCCCAAGGTAATGATTCAAAAATTATAGTTAGTAGGTATCATATTGTGAATGTTTTATATACAAATAAGATGTCTAAATAGACCCATATTTTTTCAGTACAAAACATTGATCACATATACATAGTGTTTATTAATCGATAAAACATTTAAAAGAATATTATATCATCCTTCCCACATAGAATGAAAATAATGGATGAAAATAATATTGATAAGATATTTCGTTGATATATATATAGAGAATAACGGTTTCCAAAGTAATTTGATGATGAAGGATAGAATAAAAAACTATACCATTGATAGTTCAAATTTTATCAAATGTTTATATATACTAACACTATAATTGGTATATTAAATTGGTATTTTGGATTATCTAATTTTTCCAATTTATAAATATTTCACCCTAACATTCAACTTTTATTTTATTATCAATTGTGGAGAAGAATATTTATTTTAAAATTGATGTTATTATTGACAAAAAAAATCCAAAGGGTTATATTTATGTACCAAAATAACGAATGATGAATTTATTGGTAGTATTTTTTTCAATAAATCAATTGGGATAAAATTCATTATATTTTGAATTTATGAGATAAGGAAGAAAAGAAATATGTGATGATTCTCACCACTGTGTTTTGAGTATGTAATTTCATTTTGGAAATGGTGTAGTGCTTCAATCAAGATAACTATTTAATGGTGAAATAATTCACCTAATGATGAATAGAAAGAGGCTACCCTTGAACTGATTTGTAAAAAAAGCAACGATTCTTTCTATAATTAACTACTTTGGAAGATTCTAATTAGAAAATATAAATATTTTGAGGATTATATTGTTGTTATTTAAGAAAAATATAGGTATTATTTCTCATTGTTACTTACTATTTTCCAAGGATTTATATTTAAGTGTAGATATTGAGATATTAAATTCAATGTAGATTTACGTGTAGTCAAGATTGTCATTGAATACACTTTTGTATAGTTGTTATGAAAATAGATAAAATTGGCTACTTAACATTATATCTAAACACAACTAAGGTTGTTAGTAATGAATAAGGATAAAAATAACTTAAGCTGTTTTGAGAGAAAGTTATATATCTTTTGGAGAGCCATACAATTTTTAATAAATATGAAATTTAATTTTATCAGAAATTTGATCTGTATAAATGAAGTTTTATGACATATTATTTGAATATATAATTAGATGTAAAGTTTGAATACTTGTAATTAATTAAAGGGGTGTACATATGATTCAAGTGAAATTGGAATGGTAGGTGACGAACATTAAAAATATTTTTATATTTAATAATGTCAATTGATGGTAATTGGTGTGTCTTGAGAATAATTTCCAATATTAATGTTTAAACTATTATGGTCTTATTTTGAGAAAAAATCATCTAGAATGTTGTTTTCATCTAGTGAATATGAAGTGTACAATTTTTAAGATAAAATTGTTTTTTTTATTTTTGATAAGAAATAAATCATGTAATATTTGGTTTTACTTGCGTGATTTTTTTGGAATTTTTAAATATGAATAGAGGATCTATGGAGGTTCATGGGATTGTCTGAATAAATATAGATTAAATATGAAATTTCTATATTTTTAGCTTAGTATATGAGAATGTCTAAAACTCTATTCACTTCAAAGGGGTCCTAATATTTTCAATGATGGACTGTTTATATTCATATGATACATATTAGTTTTGAATGGAATCTGTAAGGATCGATATAAACATTATAAGGTTCATTTACACTATATCATATGATCAATAAGAGATTCATATATTTTTTTCACTTTATAAGTATTATTACTTCATAAAGTTCAGTAAAACATCATAAAGTTATTTTTAATATTTTTAAGGTTTGGAGATTAATAATTTTAAAATAAATATAATGTTTTAATGATTTTAAGCATCCATTAGACTTTATAAGGTTGTGCTACAGTGATTCATAAGTATGATCATTATAATATTAAACCTCATAAGTTTATCGCCATCATAAGTTTCATCACATTAAAGGATCATATAAATAATTAGAAGGCTATGATATATTAGAATGTATAATTCTGAGAAATCTAAACAAGATAATCATTTGTGATTTTGTCTTTGTAGAAATAGACATAATAAATTGTTTTTGTATGGATATGGTGTCAAATATTTACATAATGGAAAGAGGTGTTTAGTTTCATTAATATATCATGATGTCATGCACATTTGGAGGCTAATTTTAGAAGAATTATCTTTTTTGGTAGTTTTTGGTGTATTTTTATGAGGATATTATGTCGAGATATGTATAATATTTGAAAGATAAGAATATGTTTGGGGGTTTTGAATATTCAAGAGGAGAAGACTGTGGCATAATATTGTTTGTAATTTCAAATTAAATATTTAAAATTAAACATTGTGGGAAAGGTGGAGAATAATTTGGGAAAATGTTACCAATGTTTTGGAGATATATGAATGATTTTATAATTTTTCGGTTTAATTTTTGGAAATCAAATCCATTTATATTCAGTGTATTTACAAGTTGGAATGAATGAAGAAGATTTTGACCAAATAATTGGGAGAAGAACTAACATAATGATATTTTGAAAATCTACTATATCAATGAAAGTGAAGTGTAAGAACCCAATACTTCTTTGTGAAGTAATATATCTAGTGTATTGAAGAATAATAAAATATTAATGACATGATGAATATTTCATTCTATTCATAAAAAAATTTCTAAGATGAATAATAATAATAAAATTTTAAGAGAAAAACTCATACAATATCTTGTGTTTCTGATAATGAAGTCTTGGGAATATAGAGGAAGAAAAATAAGTGCATTATTTACGTTTTAAATGTAAAACAAAAATAAATAAAAATTTACCTAATAGATTTCATAGTTAAGAAGAAGGGAGTTACGTTGTGGAAAATTGATTTAAGTCCCTACGGGTCGAAGACTATTTTATATTTTCATGTAGCTTTAAAGAGTTTCACACAATTGTGAGGAAGTATAAAGGTCTAATGTGATATCGTTTTTTGTATAGGACAATGACCTAACAAGGGTTTATTGCAATTAATACCCACATTTTAAATATAGGGAATGAATTTTTAGGTTTATACAAAATACTAGATCAAACCACTTAAAATTTTATTATAGATATTAGTGGAAATTTGAATATAAGATGATACCAAATATACTAAGGACTACCCATTCATATTGATTAGTGAAACCTTTTAAAATAATATATTCCTCTCTTCAGGAATTTCTTATATTTAATATACTATTATGAATTTGAAGATAAAATAGACCCACCTATCTCATAATTGATAAAGGTGGTTCAAAATCCAATGGGGGTTTAAAGGATAGTTAGAGAATTTGAATTTTGGTAAAAATACAAGCCACACCTGATTCATCTCGCGGATTAATGATCTACACTGATCCTATAGAATATACATAATTCATAACTCCTCATACTATATGTTATTATTTGAATAGTGGGGAATTTACTATAAAAAATTAAATTGATTTTTAATGCATCATTAACTTATTTAGGCCCGTATCCACCTTTAAAAATAGTGGCCTAATACGAAAAGAACTCTGATCAATGTACATATTCTACATATCAGGATTTGAACATCACTATAGAGAACATCCATGTTGAAATGCGTCACTATATCCCCTTAAGAAACATTAAATTCTCCTCATATATGTAATGAATATATTCCATTATATATATATGCAATACAAACCAACGAATAATGGCTAGTACTGGTTCTACTAAGCAAACATGCATTCACTTTTACATCCAAATTACATTCAAAAAGGTACTTGTCGTTACTCTTATCAATGAATCAATGAAAAAGATCTTAAATCCACCATGCCACATAAAGATAATTACAACTAGAAAAACTATCTAGTGAATATCTTGATAGAATTTTTATTCCCACGTCTCATGTTGGGTTCTTTATAGTTAAAGAAATTGGTTCACAGATCCCCTATTCATCATAGAGGGACACCCTTTCAAGTAATATTTTGTTTTCATCATCCCTCAATGGTGTAGGAATATCTTAATCCATATGTCCAAAATGCTTTTTGTACATGAGATTGGACAACTTTTCATTGCCTCTTCATCTTCTTCATGTGGTTCCCATTCCAATGGTGTCATTCATGTAGAATTTACACAAACTAGTCAGGGAGGTTGAAATTAATTGTAAAATACTCCAAGAATTGATGCTCTATAAATCTCGGTGACGTCCTATAGGATAAATCATAGATATCTATGTTTCAAGTGGAATGTGCCCATATATAGACTCCGATGAATCAAAAATTTTATAATTACATCGAATCACTTGTACACATATATCATTAATGTAAAAATTGCCTCATACATCACCCTGGATTTCAATTTATTTTAAAGTTTGACATATATTCATTGGGCCTAATACTACCCCATCCATTAATGTTTGAAACCAAATATTTGGCATATGTCCCAAAAATCATTGTTTCCTTATATTGGGTCAATTTATGATCATTGGAAAATTAAATAATAGAAGTGTTTATGGGGATCTAATAAGTAAGTGTGGTTGTATGGGGATGTCCTAGAATGATATAACATGTAAGTGTACATAATCTCACAATCATGGATGTACAATCTCGTTGAGGAAATTGTTTCTCAAATAAAATTCATGTACTCTATGAACCAAGAGATTAGTAAGTTTCAATATGGATTTGGTACATCGACATCAGTCAGTTTTCTATGAACATACAACTGAATTATGTTTTATATTAGAAATATTTCATTATACACCAACATGACCTCTAAATGTGTTGTAAGATATGGTGCACACTATCCTTCTTACCTTGCATCAATTCTATCAACTAACATGTCAATAGTGGTGATTTTTTCAATGTAATGAATAATGTTTTAAACAGTATTAGTTGGATAAACTAGAAATCAATAATGATGAAACATAGTAGTTGACATGATCTGAGTATAAATTATACCTGTTGAAAATTTGGCAAGGTATGAATTTTCACCAAATATTCATCACACAGGCCGTTACCCCGAGCACCCTTCAGCTGGGTAGCTTCACCAAAGTCAGGGAACTGTGGAGTCACATTATGATCACCCGTTCTTAGAGAATCACACCTATATTAATGCACATAGTGTGTAGTGTTATTATTCTATCACTCCAAGTCTAAATAGAATAATTTTTTTCCTTGACCCAATAGGGGATAAACACATGACTTGGTAAAAAAATATAGAGAAAGAATCTAAATGATTCACTAGGGTCAAGAAATGTAATCTAAATGATATGGAAACCTATTTTTAGATGTAGATATGTGTCCTATGACATGAAACAAGGGTGAACCAAATCACCCAATGTTGCAACCACATCTTAGTCCATGATCCCCTGGATATGTATATGATCACATCCTAGGACTGTGAACTTGACATCCTAAAATGACAATGTTTCTCTAAGGATTCATTTTCCAAATAATTTTTTTCAATTACTTCTAATTAGATCCAATTATTGGGGGTATTTTTAGAAGTTATTTTCAATGGTTTTTAGATTTAGTTGAATGTATATTATTTTTAGTGAAATAACCAGGTTACAACTAGGCTTTTAAATGAATTTATTTTGATACCTATGTTAACTCACGCACTGCCTCCAATGTTGTAGTTACGCCTTGGCTATCCAGTTCCATTCCTCACACACTACAACATTGTGTGATTCAAAAAATTACATGAACCTATATTAATGTCTCATATTTAACCCTACAGGGGTATTCAAATCATTTATGGCAGTTACCAAGCTTGGATTTGTTCTATTCCCCCATTTTCTTATAAAAGACCATCTTCCTCCCCAATAAAACATAATAAAAGTGTGTTATATATAGTGACAACAATATATATAACCCTACAAAGTGAGACCCCCAATTTTTCCGTCATGTGACATTATAAGTCAATGCATTTGGAAAATAAAGCGAGTTCATGAAAATTTGGTCATCTGGTGGTTTAGACACCAAACATAAATGATAGAACACTTCAATTATACGTTGTCCGGATTAAGGTGAACGATCCCCATATCTGTAAGGGAATATTAGGGAAACACTTTACCCTATCCTCAAGTATTAGTTACATGTGAACCATTCCCCCAAATCACATAGATAGGAATTATTGGTAAATAATTAACCCATGCCACCTAGATCAGCTATGAAGGATCCATTCACGGATGCTACTTGGTCCAGATATCAGAGATCAGTTTATTTATGCCACATAGACTATGGATAAATTCTCCCATGTTTATAAGATGAGCAAGTAGGGTTCTATTTCACCCTTGTAACCCATAATAGGGAGAATCTTCTTCTACGACACCCAAAATGGCATACATGAATGACACTTCACCTTGAACACCCAAATCAACTACTAAGGATCCATTTTGGTACGACATCAAAAAAATAATACAAGGATTCCACATTACATATTCTATACTGATCAAAAAATATTTGTTCATTCACTCTAAACACAGATATCAACTATAAGGATTCTATTTTATCAAAGCCACTCAAACAAGGAATACACTTCTCTATGTACTTTAACTATGTTTCATAACCAATTCCAAATACCCATATGGAATGATACCCACTAGGGATCCCCATTCAATCAGATCCTTTAACGAGTCTAAATATAATTCTAAAAATACCTTACTGACAATATATAGCCCAAACCAACAAACTGCTAAGTCTTATATATGAATACCACCTTCATAGGTTCCCAAGTTATGTGATTAGAATATACACACTCGCATGTGACAATTTATTTATGTATTCATTTGATAATTTTTATATGGAACCTCATGTAATATATTCAAAGAGTTTCTATCCCTAACTAATATGACCCATGATTTTTTTCCAGTCATGTATTAACTTGATAATGATGGACCATATCCTTTGGAAACTAGTTTAAATATACCTTTCCTAAGACAATCAACATGACCGCTCAGAGATATCCTACTCTAACCCTCAGGAAATCTGTTTTATAAAATGTATCCCCATTATGAGCCGGAGTTGATCTATTCTTAGGAAAAATTTCTATCCCCTATCCCTCTATCATTTTAGAATATGCACATGATAATACAAAATATGGAACTGACCTTAAAAAATGGGTAAATTTCAGTTTAGAAAATAATGTTATTTATTCCACATTGAGTATCTTTTAAGATATAGATATTTAGAGAATTTTTCCATAACTATTTTATAACAAAACCTTAATAATATAATGTGGAAACTACCAAACATTATCAATTTGTTCCATAATATATAACATTTAAAATACTACCTTATCACTATTATGAATACTCTTTATTTCATTCAACATGACATATGAAAATTATTACTCATCCTTATGTCATGTTAACAAGATTAAAAAATGTGGGATGAACATAAAAATATCAATATTGGATCTAAAAATAATGAAACTGTTAGTCCATTAATAAATATCAAAACCCATTAAAATAGTGTCATAATGTAATACTTTCACCCTTAATATGTAAAATGTACAATCCTTTTAAAATAAATCCATTTAATTATTATTTTTGTAATCACAAGATAACCCAAAATGAAATAAAAAGAAAAGATAATTAAATAAATGTAATTTGGGAAACAATTATACTAGTCACACTTATAATTATAATAACCACGTGGTTTAATTACACACATGAAACTCTTATAAATTTAGTAGACATATGGATGACTTCCATTCCAAATGTATTTGAGGTTATAACACAACCACCCATCCCATAATACATTAATAAAATTTAGAGAAATTTAAAATTTAAAATTTAAAACAATAATATATATATATATATTCATAAAATAAAATTTCAAATTATTGACAGTAATGGGAAATATTTAGATGAATAAATAATTAAAACATTAAAAATGATGTTTTACTTAATGTGTCCCTTTCTTTGAGTCTAACTCATAATGTACAGTCATAATGTTCATAAATTATAACATTAGGTTATTTATTTACATACCAAATAAAATTTTCCATGTATATTATTCCGTTTATATAACTAATTATCATGTTATAACAATTACCTAATTTTTTAGGTTCATGTTGGATGTTTTGTCGATATTCAGTACTTGGGTCCAAAATGAACTTGGTATGATGTCCAAAGTCAATGTTCTCATAAATACCTCGTCTCGAAAAAAATATTAATGACATTATAATCTTCTTTATATATAAATTATATATAAAAATCAATCCATTAGATATTTATGTAAAAAATAATATATTTCACAATTATGGAGAGGGTTGGAGGTAGGTACACATGAGTAAGATTGGGATTTTTAATTTATCATTATATAAAGAAGATATGTATTATTTTATCTTTCGATATTGATAATTATATTAATAATATAATGTTAATAATTTAAATTCAGTAATATATATCATCAATATGATGTGGTTATGAAAAATAAATCACATCGCTTCGTGGAGGTGATAGTTCACACATACACAAGAATGACATTATTATATTTTCATGAATTGAAATATAAGAATGTAATTGATATATTACTTTTTATTTGTGAAAAATATGTCATTATTTTCTTATATTAGCTTTAATTCCATCATTATAACCAGTCTTGAGAGACAGTGATGGAAATAAATATTTCGTTGTGAGGCGGATGTTCACCGTACACAGGAATGTTAATTATATTCCAATTTAATGGATGTGGAGATGGATTTAGGTGATGATATTAACATAATAAAATATAATTATATTTAGGATACTAGATTTATTATTTCATCAGGACATAATAAGATTTTATAGATGTGGGAGAATAAATTATATATAAACAGTTATTATAAACACACATCTTCTATTGAAATCATTTGTTTCTTAACACCTTTAGATCACTAGGAGTGGTGTTGTGCCTAAAATAATAGCTCTATATTGGGGGGGGGGTGGGATTATATGAAGGTATATAGGTATATATTTAATGAAAAATATAGTGTTTTAGGTGTTAATAAAAGATACGAATGGATCCCCTTTTATAGGATACGAGAGGGGAACTCTTTGGATTTTTGTAATTATTATATTAATATAAATTACTTTTTTATTCAATTGGATATAAATTGGTTTAGTTCAAAGATAAGATGATTTTGATTAAAAATATATTAATCTAATAAAAATTAGACAATTTTATCGTAATTTTATAGTCCTTAAATTTTTTAACCCCCATTAACCTCTTTTAACATTTACTATGATATCATGTAATTTACAATTTGAGGGTTAATATATTTACTATAAAATGAAAAATACCAATAGTTAAGTAATTTATGGAATTTGAAGACATATCCAAATATTTTTTCCCAAATTTTATATTTTGGGAAATTTTATATCATTTAATAAAATATTATTTATAATAAAATATCAAAGAAATTAATTTTGAAACAATTCATTATATGAATTTTTATAAATATCATGACAAAAAGATAAATTATAAATACTAATTATATAAAAATATCTTTGAAATGTAATTGTAATATTCTTGAATATTATTAATCATCTCATATTATATTTATTTTTTTATTTTTAATATCATTTTTAGGATATTTTCTTTAATTAAACAATTTCTACATCATCACTCTCTCACTATTTAAGGTTAATATTATGTCAATAAAAATTATAAATAAATAAAAATTATTTATATAATGATTTTATATTTGAGAATTATATTTATTTTTGAACATATCCTTTATATAACAAAACATTTAAAATTTTTCTATTCTTATAAATAAAAGTATGAAAAAATTGACTTTCCATTGAATATAATATTATAATGGGTACATTATCATTTAAAAGGACATAAATATTATCGTAACCAATAAATTATTATTTAAGGATGAAAATTCATCATTAAATAAAATTTGAAAGTTGTTATGTCAATTTTATTATATTTATATTATTAATATATTTACATGTAATTACCTGATTTAACCATTATCATTATAATAAATATTACCAAAATTACTATATATAATATGTAAAAAAATAAAAGGGACCTATTTGTAAATTTTTTATTTATTATTCCAAATATGAAATAAATTATTAATATTCCCAAACACATGAATTATTTAAATTAATTAAAAATTAATCCAATTGAAGAAATGATAAAATGCATTTTTAATATAAAAAAATCAAATGATTGAAAAATGTTTTTATATCCAAATTCAATGTCAAATTATTTCAAATGATAGTAATTGTATAAAATGAAAAAATATATTTTTAATTATACATTAAATCATGTCAAAATATAATCTATCAATATAAATAAATTATAACAAAAATAGTCTCTAATGAAAATACATTATATTTTCAATGTCAATGGAAAAATAAATCTTATTAGAGAAATACCAAAAATTAAACCAAATTAAATATTGATAGTCCTATTTCAAATATGAATTTTATTTCTTCATATATAACATATAATTTTTTAAAAAAATTTATTTTAAACAAATGCTCGATCAAAAGTCGCCAAATTTAACCTTTTAGTAAAATAAATCTTTTATCAGTAAAATTGGATTTGTTATTATATCATAACAAGAAAGCACGTAAGATAAATTTTAAACATTATATTGAATAATATATATATATATATATATATCCTTAATATATTACCACAATATTTATTTATTTTTTTTGGTATAAAAAAAAGTTGTGTTTATTTAAGTAGTGTCTTAAAAAATTACCTTTTATTTTTAACAGAATTTTAATTTAATTTTTAATTATTTTTATACAGAATTATATATAAATTTGTAAATAATATTTTCATAATTCATTTATTCCTTTTCATACCCACTATTATAAGGGATAGTGAATAATGATAAAATTTAAATAATAATATTAAGTTTTCACTTAAGATCGACATTGCTTTTCCTGTATACTATCAAAAATATTAGTTCCTTTAAAAACAATGGATGTTACATCTAGTAGGAAACTAATCCCTTGTGTAACACCCCATTAATCCATGGTATGCTTCCCTTTGAATAATTCAATAGCTTGCGTTGTATGCAACTTCGAGTTCTAGCACACCCTGACCAATCAAACTAGCAGTTATGAATAGTGTTACCCAATTTTTGAATGTTTCCAAATTTTATTTTTCAAAATGGAAATCATTTTTGGATTCAGAATATCAAAATTTTCTTAGGGTGAATTTTTTGTTTTTTTTTTCAAAAAACATTCAATTTTTGATGAATAGTTAAAAACCCTGTTTTATTTTTTAAAACCAAATGTTATTTAAATAGTTATTATTTTTATTTAAAATTATTTTAAAGT
Source organism: Viscum album (assembly GCA_963277665.1). Taxonomy (NCBI): domain Eukaryota; kingdom Viridiplantae; phylum Streptophyta; class Magnoliopsida; order Santalales; family Viscaceae; genus Viscum; species Viscum album. The sequence goes on along the minus strand of OY728131.1, from coordinate 1,763,794,150 downwards.
AAAAATAGATACATAAATTAGTTCAATGTAATTCATTAGAGTAATGTTATAATAAAATTAGATGTATAAAATTTAAATTAATTTTTTAACGTCTTTTACCCACATTCAAAACACATTTGCAAATTTTAATTAATCATAATTTTACCACATCTGTGAATCGAATTTCAAAAATTCGACAGACATGGTTGACTTTAGTAAGTAAAATGTGGTTCAATAGGATGAAATTAATTTTTATGTGAATAATAACATTTGAATTTTTTTACCACGATTAACATTAAATAGAGTAAATGAAGGTAAAATGATATTATAATACCATAGAACATCTCCTAATTCAATTGGATAATTGTATTTCGACCAAAATCAACCATATGAATAAAATATGATCCTTTTTATCCACTTGGATTAGATTAGGATAATTATTATTATTTTATTTAAAGAATAGTATAAAGTGTTAAATTCAATGTTTAATAACTAAAACATTTTAAATAGAGATTTAAACATAAGATAAATTTGACTATAAATATTCATTAGAAAGATAAAAATATTTTTTGAGTAATTGAATTTTATTTATAATTTTTAGACATTAAATAATTAAATTCATTTATGACATAATGATGACGGATAATTACCTTATTATTGAATGATTAAAATAATTGATATTATAAATATAAATATAATTTTAAATTGAGAGTTTTGATGTATTCTAAAAAATATAGAGGTTAACATGACATGTTAGGGTAGGTTAAATAAACTTTTTTATAAATGATAAATTTTTTATTTCTTTTACAGAAACCAAATACTAAATAGTTTAAAAATAGGCATAAATGAGTTCTTAAAAAGAAATACTATATTATTAATTAATATTATATTTCTAATAATCTAAGGTATATCCAAAGGACATATATAATAATAAATATGTTATTAATTAACCACTTGGGGTTTTCAGGGCCTTTTGTAGTATGTTTATCAACCATTTAATATAAAAATACAAGAAGACATTGTAAAGGATAATTTATTTAACTATGAGTTAAATCTAATAGATAAGGTTAATATGGTGACATAAACCTTTATAAAACATATTAGTTCAAAAAATATTGACCTATCCCCATCGTATCCTCTAAATAAATCCTTTTGGAACCATTATAAACTGAATATTATTGTATAATAAAATAATATTTCAATGTTTTCCTAAAATGAACCTCTCCTCTCTTTTAAAAGGTTAAAACCCCTTATCTAAAAATCACATCTCCAAGGCCATTTGGCTTGGAGAACCCTGGATATTATATCCTTCCAAATACTCTCACTTCATCCTAGAGGCCTTACATTGATCAGAAGACAACATGAGGATCTCTTTTGATCAAATAAAGAAGGAAGCACCTGACGAAGAGGTCATAATTTCACAACCTCAGTCAATGTTGTTTTCTTCTTACACATCCTCTTACATTATGGTTTCCATACCAAAATAATAACTCCAGTACCTTATACATACTGTGATGTTATTATAAATTTGTTACAAACATATTCATTATTCTATCCATTCTATGAATGTCAAATCACCATACATGCACACTTATGGCTTACCGTTTCCACGTCATGCTGTAGTTTTTTATTCTACATTTTATTTTTTGGATTGGTATAATAATGATCATAAATTATGTAAATAATAAATATAACATGTTAATTATTCTGTATATATGATATACTATCTAATTACATACAATTTCACCATTAATAGAATGATATTGACGCTTGTTCTTACGTATGGTTTACCATCCCTACGAACGCGATGAGTTTCATTTCCCATCATAACCATTCAAGAATAATTTTCATTTTAGGATTAAAAATATTATTTAATAACTTAATATAATTATCAATATTAATAAAATACATCATATCCATAACAAATATGGCTTATGTACTAAATCATATAAAGGAAGGAAAATTAATTAACACCTGAAACAATGATACTATTGAAATTTTATTAACAAACCAAAATTATAAGATCATATATGATATCATATTTATGTATGTGCTTCTTGAATAATTTAATTCTATAATCTCTTCATTATCTGCAGTTGTTTATACGTCAGTATCTACAAGGACCTATTTATCATCCACATCTCCATTCCTTAAAAATGTATTTTAAAACATTTTTACTATTTCCTAGACTATGGGTTAAAGTTATTTATACCCTTGTTTGAAATTTATAAAATTTTTATAATGGAATCTTTCCATAGTTTTCCAAACAAGGTCCTTTATGACCTATTTGAAAAAATTACGGAATGAATGTTTTTTAACTATTATGGTGAGGGCAGCTATTTTTTTCATTATAAAACATTCAAAGCATCTTTTACAAGCTTTTAAGAATATTTTCAAAATTAATGTTTTCATTTATATTTATGTGACTTTTAAATGATATAAAAATAGAAAGAGTAATTTCTCTCAAATAGTATTAATTTCATCTATTTCAACACGCTTTAATAGATTTTCCACTTTTTTGAAGTTGATTTATTATTATACAATATTCGACATTATATTGATGGTTTTGTGATATTTTTTACTATTTATGTGTTATTTTTAAACAATTCATGGTTTATGGTTAGAGTATTAACATTTCTTATTCAAGTATAAATATGATTTTATTATTTTTTAACGTTTTTATATGAGTAATGCATTGGACTTATTAAGTGATAGATGGAGCCCACTATAGCTGCTCAATGCATCGGCAGGTCTCATGAAACAAACAAGTGTCTTGGCATTAGGAAATGACAAAATCTTATTTGTAATCTTGGCACGAGGCCTTGAATATATGGTTATGATATCCGAAATTATGCATTCCATCATTATTAAATTTTCTATTGATATTACATGTGATTATTCGAATAATATAATATCAATGTGAATAAGTAAATGGAATTATTTGATTTATATTTTCCAAATTAAGTTGAAGTTTAAATTTAAATAGATATTTTGTGTCTTATACATAGCCTTAAATGTTTATGATTATTTATGATATTTCCTGCAATATTGTTATCCATACCGAGCTCTTGAGCTCACCCCTTTCTATGTTTTATTATTCCTATGATAAGAAGAAGTATAATAAGAATGATCTTCAGGGATAGTGTAAGTGAGATGAATGTGTTCAAAGGAGACACAATTTTGTTGTTTTTATTTCATATTGTAATGTAATACATGTGTATGTATCTAGTACATCCAAGGTTACTAATGTGACTGGTATTTCCAGATTTCATCACTTATGAACATGCCAATGTTATGTAATATTGCACTTCCTCTAGGTAACTATGGTCGGGGCATTATAGTTAGTATCAGAGGAAGTTTAGTACAATCTTTTGAAGCTAGATTTAGAAAAACTATTTTTAGAGAACCTTACCCTAAGATAGAATTTGAGCATTAGTATGTAAGAACCTCCTAGAATTTTGGTAATGTAGAGATTTTGTGTACTTTCTAAGAAATACAACCCTATCTGAATATGATAAGGTATAGGCAACTCTGAAAAAATGTACATAGAAGTTTAAACTCTGACAAAGAGTTTAGGGAAAGACTCGAGGAATCCTAGTACCTGACAATGGGCTTTGCTACACTCATGGTTACGACACTCCTATGGGATATTCTTATGATAATTTTAATTTTTATTACAATACATTATAAAGGATCTATGAGGAAATACTACCTCAATGAAAACATTTTTTTATGATTATGAATTATATGTATGAACTATTCAATTTATGTTAAGTGTTATACTAGTTTCGAATTATGTATTATGATTCATAAAATAATAAAATTTATTCTATTATTTAGAAATCGTTCATAGTGGAATCAATGGAGTCTATATAAATGCACATATTACATGTTGATATATACCACCAAATCAAGATAATTATAGTGGAACTAGTGATGCAATCAGTGCTGAACAACTTATAACCATATTGGGACAACTCACTCAGGTTATTAATAATAAACATACCCATATAAAGCAGCCCGATCCACAATGTGGAGGATCAATGTTAGACCACTTCATGATGCGACAAACACCAATCTTCATTGGGACTAAAAATCCTTTTTTATATGAGCAATGGATATGATACATAGGGAAAATATTTCATGCTTTGTGGAGTAGCAAAAGGGAAAAAGTTGTCTTTGTAGTTTATTGCCTCATGAGAGATGCATATCAATGGTGGTCATTAATTCGAAACACAAATGAGGATGATGAAGTATCATATATGTAATGGAGATAATTTAAAGAGATTTTCTTAGAAAAATACTTTATTCATGGCCATTGATCAAATATAGAAAGGATATTTATGAGTCTGAGGAAAAAAGAGTATGAGAATGTCGCAAAGGCTGAGTCTAACTTTAAAGGGTTAGAAAGGCATGGAGATAATTATATAAATATTCCAAAGAGCAAGATTGATCGATTATTTCATCGTATAAAACCATTTCTCCTTCGAGAATTAGTCTCACAATCCTTCTCATCATACGAGGATATTATCTCCTCTGCTAACAAGGAAAAAAATGGAATTCTCTATGTCTTACAACTTTAATGAAAATAATGAGAAGAAGGGACTATATGAACACTCTAGAAATTGAAATAAGTGGATGAATGGAATGTGGAATTTCCATCCTATAGTAAATGTGAGAAGAAACACCCTGGTAGTAGCCTAAAGGGAATGTGAGTCTGTTATAGGTGTGGTGAAAAGGCTACCAAACTTGTGATTTAAAGGTAAAGAAAGAGGATGTAAATTTAAAATGCGAAAATTTTATATAAACGTGGAATTATGAAAATGAATATCCTTAGAGACAAGGAATATTAAAACAGAAACAGCCAAGGGAGAAAGTCCAAGATTATGCGATCACTACTGCTGAGGTTAAAACTCCGAATGACATGGTTACAGGTAATTTAATGGTTTCCTCACATTTACTCAATGATTTATTTGATTTTGGATCATCACATTGTTTCATATGTTCCATATTTTCTAGAAGATTAGATATTTCCCATTTGATTTAATTAGGGTGTTTTCATTCAAAAATCCTAAGGAAAGTATCATTTCAATAATGTTTTTTGAATCAGTTCGCATTAGGTCATATGAACATACAATATCTACTTATCACATCATCATACCAATAATTAAATTTGATATAATCCTTGATATAGATTTTATTTTGGACCATGATGTGAGAATTTATTGTAAGAATATTGAGGTTACAATTTCTGATGATGATAATGAGTACCTTATCATTAGAGCAGAAACATCACCACCTGATTGCTATCTAGATCCACCTCTAGTAGCTCTAATAAATTAAATTATGGTAGAGGAAGGGAGTGAAATAACAATGGATGAATAAAATAATGTTCAATTTGATGATGTACCTATTGTGAATGAATGTTGTGTTGTGTTTCTAGATGATTAGATGGACATCCTCTAGAATTAGAAATTGAGTTTTCCATTAACTGAATTCCAATTTGAAGTCCCATATCAAAGGCCCCAAATAGAATGGAAACATTTTAATTAGTGTAACTAAAGAAACAACTAGTGTAATTTATTAATAAAGGATTTCTTCATCCTAGTGTTTCTCCATGGGGATCACCTATTCTTTTTGATAAGAAAAAATGATGAATTTAGGAGGTTGTGCATTGACTACAGGGAGATCAATGCTATAAAAATAAGTAAAAAATAATCCCCTACCTCACATTGATGATTTATTTGATCAACTTCATGGATCTAAATTTTTTTTAATGATTAACCTTCGATCTGGATATCATCAGTTTTGTGTGAAGAAGTAATACATTCCGAAAACATCATTTTAAACCTTGTATGTGCATTTCATGTTTACAGTAATGCCTTTTGGACTGATTAATGCACCCTCTATCTTTATGGATCTAATGAATAGTGTTTTCAAATAATATCATGATGAATTTGTAGTGGTATTTATTGATGATATATTGGTTTACTCCAAAAGCTACATATATCATTAAAATCACTTCGGCACTATTCTGAAAACCCTTAGAAAAATTGAATTACATGGGATGTTTAACAAGCATGAATTCTGGCTTTAGAATATTTCTTTTTATTTCCATCTTGTCTCTAATGATGGAATTTATGTCGATCCATCAATGACTAAGGAAATACATGAATTTTCAACACCGAAAAGTATTACTAATGCAAGATGTTTTATTGGTTTACTAGGTTATTATTGGCATTTCGTGTAGAATTTCTCCCATTCGGCTAACACATTAACTAATCTCACACATAGTGTGCATAAATTTTATTGGACAAAATAATGCAAATAATGTTTTGAAGAATTGAATAAAATATTATTCATTGCTTGTATCTTGAATCTACCATCAGGGAATGATGGGTTTGTTATTTATAGTGTTTCTTCAATGAATGGACATGGTTGTGTCCCTATGAAGAATGATAGAGTTATTTCATATGCATAATGATAGCTAAAAATTCATTAAAAAAACTATCCCTCTCATGATCTTGAGTTAGCAGCTGTAATAATTTTTTGTAGGATTTAGAGAAACTATCTCTATGGTAAAAAATGTGAGATATATACCGATCACAAGAGATTGATGAATATTTTATCACAAAAATAACTCAACATGAGGAAAAGTAGATGGCCTAAACTATTCAAAGATTATGATTTCACTATACACTAACACCCGGGAAGGGGAAATTAAGTATAATATGCTTTTAGTAGAAATGATCATAGAGTTTTTTAGAAGATGACAGTTGAAAGGGATCTTATGTTCAAGGATCTAGTAAGGATGGATATAAGAATAGTCCTGGTAGGTGAAAAATAAATTCTTTTTAAATGGTTTTGAAACCATCTTTACTATAAAGGATAAAAAGTTCTCAGACTGATGGTGAGGTGTTTCAAAAGAAAATTAAAGCTGTGAACAATGGGAGATTGATCGACTTCATATATGAAGATGGGATTCTGAAATTTGGGAAGAGGCTTTGTGTTATAGACATACCTGATGTAAAAAGGGAATAATTGGATGATGCTCATAGCTCCAATTTCTCTACACACCTTGGTATCACTATTATTTATAGATATATGAAGGAACATTTTTTGGTTGGACAATATGATGAAGGATATTAATGATTATGTGTCATGATGTATAGTTTGTCAATAGGTTAAGGGTGGAAGAAAACATACTGGAGGAGTCATGCAACCTCTTCCAATACCAAAGTGTAAATGGGATGATATTACAATGGAAATTTTCATGGGGCTACCAATGACTCATAAAATGAACGATGAAATATGCCTCATTATTTATCGTCTTACCAAGTCAGCACATTTTCATTCTATAATAGATGATTTATCACTTGAACATTTAGCAAGACTATATATTAATGAAGAGGTAACACTTCATGGAGTACTCCTATTGATTGTTTCTTATTGTGATCCCAATTTTACATCAAGATTCTAGAAAAGTCCTAAGAAGGCCCTGAATACTGATCTTTTCTTGAGAACTGCCTACCACCCTCTAACTGATGGATAATCAAAATGGACTATTCAAACCATATAATACATGTTGAGATCTTTTTCACATGAATTTCAAGGTATGTGGGAAAAATATTTACTTCTGGTAGAATTTACGTATAATAATATCTTACATTCAAGTATTCAGATGGAATCATATGAAGCATTATATGGAAAGATTTGTCACACCAAACCTTTTTGGAATGTTGTTTGTGAATGAAAACTCGTAGGCCTAGAACATGTTCATGAAACAATATAAAATGTGAAGATTATCCAATACCACATCAAAGAATCTCAAAATAGGAAATATATCAATGCCGTCAACTGAAGGAAGGATTTGGAATTTCAACTAGGAGTTCATGATGTATTGAAGGTATCTCTATGGACGGGTGTTGTACGATTTGGTAAGAAGGGTAAATTAAGTCTCAGGTACATCGGACCTTTCAAAATTCTATAACTATATGGAGTTGTAGCGTACTATTTTCCAATAATTCCAAGTCTCTCCAATGTTCATGATGTGTTCCACGTATCACGTTTGAGAAAATACATGACTGACCCAACACATGTACTCACCTATGAAGAAACAGAACTGGATCCAGATATGTCTCATTGTAAAGATTATGTCATGATTCTTGATACCAAAGAACATGTGTTGGGAAACCAGAAGACTCGTTTGGTAAAATTTCTATGGAGAAACCATAAGATGGAAGATATGATGTGGGAACCCCAGGAACATACGATGCAGAACCACCCGAATCTTTTTATGTAGTAATATTCAATAAATTTTGAGGATGAAATTATTTAATGTAGAGATTAATGTAACACCGCAATCTTCCATGGTACGCTTATCATTGAATATTTCAATAGCTATCATTTTATGCAACTTCGAGTTCTAGCACACCGTGAGCAATCAAAATAGTCGTTATGAATAGTAATTCAATCTTTTTGAAATTTTATAAATTTTATTTTTCAAAATGAACTTCATATTTGTATTTGGAATATCAAAATTAACTTTGGGTGAATTTTTAGTATTTTTATGTAAACATTCATTTTTTGATGAATAGTGAAAAATATTGCATTATTGTTTAAACCCCAATTTTATATATATAATAATTTTTTTATTGAAATTTATTTTAAATTCAAAATAGATACATAAATTAGTTCAATGCAATTAATTTGAGTAATTTTATAATATTAATAGATGAATAATATTTTTTTGAAGGTTTTTAACGTCTTTTACCCACCTTCTAGGCACATTTGCAAAATTGCTTAAAACGTAATTTTAATGCTTCTGTGAAAAGAATTTCAAAAATTCTAGAGACATGATTAACATAAACAAGTAAAATTTGGTTCAATATATTGAAAATAGTTATTGGTGAATAGTAACTTTTGAATTTTATTTACCAAAGTTGAAAATAAATTGTATAATTAAAGGTAAAATGATAATATAATTACCATAACACATGTCCTAATTCTGTTGGATAATATTATATTGACCAAAATAAGTCATACGAATAAAATATTATCATTTTGGTCCATATGGATTATATTAGTACATTTATCATTATTTTATTTAGTTAATAGTTAAAAGTGTAAAATTCAATGTTTAATAAGGAAAACATTTTTAATATAGGGTTATACATAAGATAAATTCATCTAAAAATATTCATTAGAAAGATAAAAATATTTCCTATAGAATGGTATTATTGTTTATAATTTTTAGTCATTAAATAACTAAATTTATATTTTGACACAATGAAGATGTAGTAATTAACTTATTATTGAATAATTAAAATAATTAAGACTATAAATATTTATATTATAATATATTGAGTCTTTTGATGTATTCCATGAATTTTGATGGTTAATATGACATGTTATGGTCAATTAAATATTTTATTTGAAGTGATAAAGTTGTTATGACTTTCACTAAAACCAAATACTAAATATTGTCCAAATTGACATAAATGAGTTTTTAAAACAACTACAATATTATTAATTTATATATTATTTAGTAAAATCTACGATTCAGCCAAAAGACTTATATAATAATACATATATAAAAATTATGCGCCTCTTGGGGCTCAACCAAACTCTACTTAAATATCCTTCCATCTACCCTCACTTCAAACTAGAGTCCTTACATTGATCTGAAGCCAACACAAGGATCCCTTTTGATCAAATCAGAAGGAAGCACCTGTAGAATATGTAATAATTTCACCACCTCATTCAAACTTATTTTATTCTTCCAATTCCTCTTTCGTTGTGGTTTCTATACCAAAATAATAACTCTAGTACCTTATAGATATTGTTCCATTATTAAAAACATACTGATTCCCATCTCCACGAATAAGATGGGATTCACTTTCCATCATAACCATTCAATAATAATTTTATTTTTATGATTAAGAATAATTTTTATGTACTTAATATTATTATGGAAATTAATTAGATATATCTTATCCATAACAAAGATGGCTTACGTGACAAATCATATAAAGGAAAACAAATTAGTTAACGCCAAAAAAAATGATACTACTGAAATATTATTAATAAAGAAATATTATAAGATCTTATATGATATCATATTTATGTATGTGGGTCTGGTATAATTTAATAACAATTATTTAACTATTATACAATATTTTAGCGTACCCTCGATCATGGTAATGTACAATATAAGGGTTAATTCTACAATCTATTCATTATCTGAGGTTGTTTATATGTGAGATTCTACTGGGGCCTCTTTATCATCCACATCCGTGATTCATAAAAATGTATTTTGAAACATTTTTAATATTTTCTAGACTATGGGTTAAAGTAAATTATACCCTTGTCTAACATTTATATAATTTTTATAAATGAATCATTCCGTCATTTTTCAAAAAAGGTCATTTACAACATTTTCGGAAAAATTAAGGATAGAATGTTTTTTACTTATATAGAGAGGGCGGATACATTCTTCCATTATAACATCTTAGAAACATCCCTTATAACCTTATAAAAATATTTTCAAAATAAATTTTTTATTTTATAATTATTTTAATTTTAATTGATTTCAAAATAGAAATGATATTTCTCTCAAATAGTTTTGATTTCATCTATGTCAACATCCTCTATTGGATTTTACACTTCATTGAAGTTGATTTATTATGATGCAACATTACATATTTGGTTAAAGGTTTGTGATATGATTGACTATGGATGTGTTATTTTTATACCATTCATGGTTAATGGTTCAAGTATTAACATTTCATATGCTTGTTTTAATACGATTTTTTTTGTTATGTTTCAACCATTTCATATAAGGAATGCATTTGAATTTGTATGTAATGTTTGGAGCCCAATGTAGATCCTCTATGCATTAGTAGGTCTCCTGAGAAAATCTTGTGTATTGGAAAAAGTCATTGAAAAAATCTTATTTGTAGTCTTGGAACGATGCCTTGACTATGTGGTTATGATGTCCGACATTATGAATATCATAATTATGAAATTGGATATTGATATAACATGTGATTATTCGACTTGTAGAAGTAAATAATATTTTTTTATTTCTCAATACCATTTGATACTGAAGTTTATGTCTAAAAAGATTTTGTTTTTTTCTTATAAATTTCCTTAAATATTTATGCTTATTTATGAAAGATTTGGTTATATTGTCATCCTTACAAATCACCTGAGCTCACCCCTTTGTATGTTTTATTTTTCCTTGGATGCAATGATGTATAATATGAAGGACCTTCAAGGGTTTTCTATGAAAGATTAATGTATTCAAAGGAGACACAATTTTGTTGTTTTTCATTTCATATTGTAATGTAAAACTTATGCATGTATCTAGTAATTCCAAGGATACTAAACTAATTTCTCTTTCGAGATTTACTCACTTGTGATCATGCCAATGTTATGCAATATTACACCGAATTTGGGGAACTATGGTTGGGGCATTAAAACTAGATCATCCACCATTTTTTACCAATCAAATATCTAGAGTTATTCAAGATTCCAATTCTGAGAAATTACCATCCTTTCTTCATTGGGTCATATCACCCATAACTCATATATTACTTATTTATCTTGTTTGTAACATAAAATATATTAAAATGTATATATGGACCTCTTATTACGTATAATCCCTAATAGTTTCATCATTTATGATCACATATATGTTCCCTATTAATGATCCATAAAATAACATGGGTCTCAAATTATGTGTATGCCCATGTAATACACTATATTATTTAGTTAACAATAAACTATATAAAATAGAATAGTTTTCTCAACAACAAGTTTCAAAAAAACCATATATAATATTATTTACATATTAGTCTATTACTAATAAATTTTAAGTTTTTATATTAGTTCATAATCATATTTCCTTAATGTAAATTACATTGTGGTCCTACTTTAACGACCTTAAAGGAACAACATTGGTCTTGGTTGAATGAACATAAAATGTATACCATTATTAATGGTTTTATGATATTAAAAGTAACCAAAATGTTCCATGAAACATTACCTAAAAAGGTATAACTTGTACCATCCTGAAACATTGAACTATGTGGCTTCTGATTCCATTCATATGAATACAATAGAAGCCATTATCATATAGTCATCTCTGACTCAAAAACAACATCGACTTCCCTAGATGAAGATAATTTTTAGAGTTCCAAAAAATATATATTTAAATCTGAGTGTAACTAACCAATGAGGGAAAATATGGAGAATTAATAATTGATATATATTCTCACGTCAATTCATGGTAAGTCAATATATTGAACAAAGTAACCCTAATTGTTAATAATAAGGATTTCCTGAGTGTATCGTAAATATATAGTAGAGTCACAGAAAATGAAATATGTCCCTTATGGGATGATCCAACATCTCATCCTCTCAAAATAAATGTGAAATTAAAGTTTTCATTGGCTTAACTCAATGGTCGACTTCCTTTGAAAGGTATATTTGCAGCCCAATGAAACCTGAGTGGGTGATGTATGGGGGAAAATTAGTATTTTAATAATACAAGATGGTAGATTTAAAGTCATGAGTAACGTTTATACCAATATATAGAATTTAATCTATGATGAAAATAATCGAAATTTTCACAATTTTTATAATATAAGTGAATATTAATAATCAAATTAAAAACTAATTAAATATGGAGATATTCTAAAAAAGTTATGTATAGAATGTGTGTCACTAAAAACTTAACTTACATGGTTCAGGGAAAATAATATCTATTTTTCTTCATTCTCAATTCATTAAACACACAAACATAATTACAACCATAATTTATATATTACACTATTTCAATAGGTTTTAGATGTTATATGTAAGGGAACCTAATGAATAACTAAAATTAAAAGTTTGAAGATCATAATACATTATAAAAAATAATTTAGGGGGATCCTTATATATAAATAAAAAAATAATTGATCTATTAAATAATAATTCAAATTTAAGAGATAAAAATTAATCATAGAATGAACTCAAATGATCATTGGAAAATTTTTTAATTTGAGATAACAAAACACTCTTGAGAACTCTTATTTTATACATTTGAAAAATATATGAAGTAATATTTATTAATTTTAAAAAAATTACAGAACATATATATAAATAAATATACCATTTAATTATATATTGGTTGAGACAACGTACCATTATGATAGCCCTTATGAAAATTTATTTATACTCCAATGAAATCATTAAAGCCCAAAAAATCACAAAATCACATTCTGTAATCACATTCAATACATTAGGTAATAAAAAATTACAACATTGAAAACTCATTTGAGACCTAGATAAATCCCATGAATATTATTCCAATAAATGTTTAAATTAGTAATATTAAGAAAACCCGATATTAATAGACATAATTGTAATTAAATCAATGGAAAAAACCAAGAAATATCTAGTGAATTTACTACACAATAGAATCCCCTGACATATTGAATAATGTTTTATAAATAACCCAATTAAGTCTTTTTTAACATGAATGAAAAGAGTCCAATTAATTTGAATATAGTTTATCATGTATTTGGTGAAATACCTACTTATGAATATATATAAAAAATTATTAAGAGGTTTGAACATGAGAATAATAGAGGAGATTGTTACATAAAATTACCTAAGACCTATCCTTGAATATACCCACCAAAATCCATGTTGAATACTGAATGAAGTTGATAGATCTCGAAGGAAGAAATGTAATAGGCTATTCTAGGCATTCATCCAATGAAAAATTATGTTTTAATGATGGAGGGTAATTGTCTAAAAGTATGGAGATATAAATTACCTATTTTATCAATATATAAAAAATTAAATGTAATATTCTCTAGCCTGTTGGGTACATTGTGGTACCCCTATATACCAAATTCTATTTCATAGAACACAAGGGAAATGGTGGTCTCCATTGGGAATATGTTACCAACTATAGTTTTACACCATATGTTTCACCATTTCCTAATCTTCCACGACACCTTAATCACATATAAAACCATGAAACACAGCTTACATCCCAAAAAAAATCATAAAACATGAATTTTGATAAAAAAAATTGATAACTGAGAAATATCCCTTCAATTGGAACCCAAAATTTATAATCCACTATAATATCATAACTAGCATTCCATAAAAACATAATGACAATGCTCATAGTCATGATATTTCTCCTGTATTAGATCCATCATGGTTAGATATGAATTGTTTTATATATTTTCTAATATCCTATTTATTTTTAAGTAAAATATTTATTATCACTATGAATTATTTCAGTAGTATAATTTTTAGATTTAATGGGAATAATTACCATGCATATTAAAATATATATCATCATAGTATTTTTAATCATTTATGGAAGTATAATTCATATAAATATTTTTTTCACTTGTTATCGACGTTCTTGATACATTTTTAATTTGAATTTAACCACTAAGGATGAAGTATTCAAATTTCCTACTCATTAGAAGAATATTGATAGTTATGGGAAATATATGAATATTATTATTATTTCATTATCTATAGAATAATTCACTAATGCAGTGATATTGATGGATACAAATTAAATATTTTATTAATATGAAATTATCTAAAAATGAGAAAGATGTATAGAAATTTTCAATATGAATTTTCAGTAGTTGTACTATAGTAGGCATTATTCGGTACTATAGCAGGCAGAACTATTCATCTGTTTGAGATTTCAGTTCACCGGTTTGGTCTTCAGGTCCTTTAAGGCCATCTGACCACCCAAGGCCATTGGGCTAGTAAGGCATTCGGGCCACCACAAGTCCCTCAGGACACCTCAAGGCCTTTGGGCCACCTGAATTTGTGCTTAAATGAGATGAACGTCTATAAAGAGTAAACTCGAGTTAGGGATTTCGAGTAGGCACATTCAATAGAGTAGAAGCTTTACAAATTTGTTAGAAAGAGAGGGGATGGAATTCCCATAGGGACCTACATGTGATTCCACGGGTATCCAAGATGAGTAGCCATGAGAAGGTGGATAGCTAATGTAATGATAAAGAAGCTGGGAGGAGGAGTTACAATTAAATATCTTTATATTTCTTAAGACCTAAAGATCATGTAATATATGAGCCTACTAGCCTAGTAACGGTTCCCCCTCATCCCTCAAAAGGGGGTTATCCTAAATCAATAAAAAATATGTCCTTATAGCCATTGAGGTATTTATGAATCGATTTAGGAATTATTAAATAAAATAAATGAAACTTCATTTACTATTTAAGGATTGGATGATAATCATAATGTCTTCTATATAGCATGAAAATTGTTGAATATCCTAGTTATTATATTTCCGATATGAATTTATATACTATAATATAATGATGTTATTCAATATTCTCTTTATAATTCACTCATCATATGAATTATATGTGAAATGAAAAAGGCTCTTATATTAAAAATGAATATTAAAGATGTAAATTAAATTTCCTAAAATATATGAATATTCATAAATAGATGGAAAATGATGATGAATCAACAAATAAATATTACAAAAAAGACAAACCTTAAGAACATTTAAAATTACAGTCGTTAATTTTTATGATATATATAAAAATTCAAATCCCATATAACTATTAAATTAATTAAATATGGTGTTATGGAAATTTTTTATTGATTTAATACCGAAATGAAATAACACAAAAATGTTATATGAATATGATTAAATGATACTAATGATGAAATTTCAAAATATCATTAATTTTAAAACGTCCAAGAATTCCTTTTATAAAATGAAAATATTTTCAAAAAACATAATATATCTCAAATGGTTATGAAAAAAATAAGGTGAATAATTCATCAACCAAAGTGAATCAAAAGATAAAAAATTAAATGTAAAAAATAACCTTCATGAATAAAGTTATGAGATATTTGAATTCCACATGTACTAAGTGAAAAATAAATGTGATATGTATAATACCTACTAAAGTATGAGTTATAAAAATGTCTAGATTTAAATTAGAAATTTAAAATAGAAATAAATATATATAATATGGATGCTAACATGAAAATAATTAATTAATTTTAACATAAATATAATTTGGTTGTACATATTTGAAAAATAATAATTCTCTAAATATTTGTGGTTATGTTTGAATAATTCAATGATGAGCCTTATTTTTAATTTTTTGAGAAATATAGACACAATAAATTTAAGAAAATTTTTATGTTGATTTTAACACCATGTATAATTGGAGTGATGATTTTGAATAATCCATTAATTTTTATGATGAATATTTAATGGATTCTGATAAATTTGAGTATTTTACCAAAAAATATTATTTAGGCCATATCATTAAAGGACATTAATATACGGGAAATTAGGGCTAAAATTTATCAGTGGTTTCCTTTCTCTTAGAAACCCTAATAAAAAATTAGGCAGCACTCATTCCAAAAAACTCAGATAGTGTTAAAAGTATTTATTATAATAACACATTTATTATGAATTACTTTGTAAAAATTTTGATATAAATTTATAGGCCCATATAGGGTCACTAAGAGGGTGTGAAAATTTGATTAATATTTTCAAACACTTGAAATTTTTTTAAATTAACTTCATAGACTTTTTAGATTTTACAACCACCTTGACGATTTCAATTTCAAATTTTATTAATAAAAATTTATAAATTATAAATGACATCATTCAATGAGTAAATAATTGAATCAGTAACTAATAGTTTGAACACTATTATTTATATGGTTCAACATTTAAAATAAATATCTATATCCTTGTTATGAATTGTAAAAATCTGAATTCTTTGAATGAATAAAAACTTCATTTTGATAATAAAGAGTACAGAATTCCCTTGATCTTTTATATAAAGTTAATCTCAAAATTATAATTATAAACGTATTTCATTTTTAATCTCACTATGAAGGTACATTAATTTATAAATAAATCATACAGGTGATGGTTTTTCCTTAACCATGTTATAGAAATTTTTCGTCAACCATCAATAAGGTAACATTAATCAATTTTTCAATATAATTTTTACTTCAATATTATGTATTTATTATTTATATCCTTAATGTATAATATTATAGTAAAAAAGTATAATAATGTTTATTCATTTTTTTCCATAGTAGTATTATCATGTATAATCTTTTTCTAGAGATTCTTTTTTGAGGAAATCCATTTTTGCACATGAAAACCACTAACTCACCACGAATAATATTTTATAATGAGACCCTTGTTGTTTAATATGTATGTGTGAACTATACTAGATATAGAAGAATTATTTAATTTAATGTTAAGAGAATATTCAATCAAATAAAATATAATTATTCCTCAACAAAAGTGTTGTAATGATATAATTACACCTTATTAATTTGTTAAATTATTTTGTCTTCATAAGTCCATACTCATACTCTATTTTATAATAAACTTTTGTCTCACACATTTGAGTCTCTTTATATATATCAATATTAGTTTTAGTCCACTACTTTAAAATAACATCACACCACTCAAATAACATCTTTCTTAATTTCAAATTACAATTTTAACACCCAAATTGAAAAACCATTGGTGCTCATTCAAATTTACTCCATAGATAACAAATATGACATTTAATCCAACAAAGATGATTCAAAATGAAATTCAGAATCATGTTCATGTGATCAAATACTGAAAATATATACATATGATTATCCTTTATAATAACTCTAATTTTAGATATTGTTATTAAATAACAGACAACAAACCCTATTTGATCCACCATGTATAACTATATGTGAAATTTATGTAACTACACCTTTATATATTCCAAAAGTTTACAATCGTTAGAAACTAATAAACATACATTTAAATTAAATTAATATGATTGTTTATGAGAAAAACCTACCGTTGTGTTGATATCTATTTTTACTATTATGTAGCCACTACAAGCCCACCATTATTTAAGTGGAATTCAACATTGTGATGAGTTTACCTGGAATTAGTAAACCTTAGTCAATATAGTGAAAACAATAATAAATACTTACAATCAAGATTAACCATATATGAAACCCAAAACAACCCAAAACACATAGAAATATATGCATTAATATATATAACGAAACAAATTGTGTACATTATACCAATTATTTCCACTACCATTGTGTTCATACATATTTCTTAGGAAGATCTCATCAAAGGTGCCCATCAAAATTAAATTTCTATAGTAAATATGTGGGATTACATGAATCACCTATTATATGGGTATGATAATCCATCATTCCATGGAGTTGTAGTTCCATAATCTATAAATAGGGAAGAATAAGAGTGATCTTGGGCAGTGAGAATCGATAAGAAGCTTATTGAAATTTGACTACACATCTAAATTAATGTAGAAATATTATATATCCATTGTTAATCATCCATGAATTTACTCATACCTTTATAACATTTTAGAAACTTCCATGTGGTACCAATGTATGTAACCCCTTGTTCATGCTAAATTATATTATGTATTTATTCTAATGAAATAATTATAAAAATGATATCCGTCATAAGTTGTATATAATATTTAATTATTAACATTTGATTTACAATATCAATAAAAATGATTCGAAATGATTCATGCTATAAAATTACTTACTATATTAGGAATTAAAATCATACATTATAATTAGTTAAGGAAGAATCATGATAACCATGATTTATGAAATCCCCATATCATAAAATATGATATAGCCATGAAAAATATTAGGTTTTATAAAATTTGATCAAATCTCCATAAATCTCCCACTTACACTAAATCATGATATACCTTTTCCCATATTATATTGTATTATATCATATACCATAAATTTTGATATCGTATTACGAAATACATTTAGATATCTTACAAAAAACATTTTGAAAGGCATCACTAACTTTATTATGTATCATATCATATATAAAAGCATATGAATGGACATATAAACCCACATTAAGATGATATCTAACAAATGTTATAGAATATATCTGAGTTTTATGATATACACTCTATATTCAATCAAACAAAATGAGTAACCCCGTCGGATTTTATATCATTGAAATAAATATGAATTCGTAAATTTACAAAAAATATAGAAAGAGATCACACTACTAATGGATCAATACTACTCAAGCTATAATGAGAACTTGTATGATCACCATCAAATAGATGTATATTTACACTTCGGTCGACTAGCTGTATGATTTTAAATCACATATTTTTATGTGATCCATTTCCAAAAATATTATCACATATCCATGGGATGTAGTGTATATAATCCTCATATATCTACTCATATTTTCTCAAATATTTGAGTATATATTGACATGGTGGATGAATACCTCACAAGTCATTCACATATATAGGAAATATCAATAATTTCCCCTCAGTGGATAGATAATATCATCACGTGTTTTATTTAGGTATAGTTTAATAATTCCTTACTCTATCTCAATTAAGGGACTATATTTCATACTCATTGTATAAGAGAAAAAAATCTATATTGTTTCGGGTCTAACAAATGAATTGATAAAAAACATACCCAAACACTTATAGAAAATCTAAAATGTATGGATTGTGTAAGAAATGCATCAAATTATAAACGTATTAATTTGATGTATCTCATGAATCATAGGTATTGAGGAAATATATATAGGAACCATGCACCCCTATTAAACCAAATATACAATGTGTAACAGTCCATGTAGTATACATTATGCGTTTTCTAGTGTAAAATAACTTTTTTATACCTCATGAAAATATTCTATGTCATGATACAAGAATAATACTCATATTTACCTTATCATTTTATCACAACCTATAATAGTTCACGATTATCATTGATTAGGGATAACTCAAATTCATACATTGAGATGTCAATGTAAAGGAACGATAAAGTGTAAATTTATCTTTCTGTGTGATAAATTTTATATGGTAAGACCCTTTTTATAATTTTAACAACACCACACAGAAGAACCTATATCATCAAACCACATGTGAAAGACTACTAGATCAACCTTTTGATTACTTCCCTGTTATATTATTGTAATCTAATTACAAATCTCTGTAATTCCTATAACATATCTATATGTTCATATAATAAAAAAACTCCCATGAAACTCTTTAGTGTGTAACATATCTAAAGGAATTAATTTTTAATAATAGTGTGTCTCGTGAATAAAATCCATTCATTTCAATACCTTGAAAAATTTATTCAAGTACCTCTACATCACAACATATAGTTTTAAAATGTCAATAATTGTTTCTGTCAACATAATACTTTTCCATGTTCATCGTCATCATCATTGATACAAATTTCACATCAAAATATTTCTTTGAATTATTTTTGTAAATAATGGATATTTTAGGACAACATTGTTCAAACACACCCGAAGCCTTTTATGATATTAGGTGACATTTAATTTAAATATTATAATCCATTTTTTCCTAACAATAAAAATTTCATTTTACTAATATTCACTAAATAGCCCCACAAACACTATACAATTTTCAGAATAGCATGCAATGATACACAATATTCATAGTTTTTAGAAAATAACTCATATTTGTTTTCATTGAAAATATTTATAAAACAATCCTTTATAACCATATCATATTTTATAATCAATGTGTTTGAAACATTATACAAAAATGAAGAACATTTTTTAAAATGTTCTACTGATTGTTCGATCAAATCCATTTTATTAGATCAAACATTATGATATACTATTTTAACATAGATAATAAATTTAAACATAATTATATTTAGAAAACATTATAGAGAGTCTAATAAACCCTAAACCTTGTTCATAGAATCCAGTATATCATATCTCTCTTAACAAATCTTTGTTAACAAAAACATCTCTTATCATATAAAATAGAAAAGGATAACTATACACACATTTTAATTTTATATATTCTTTTATATTTGAATAATAATTTTACTTCACATTGATTTAATATATTAATTAAATATAAATTATCCTTTTATTAATATGTTTATTTTTTATTCCCCAATATGTATATTAATTGTTAAATATTCATTTTGTATCAATACCATTAAAAATCAAAGAATTAATTTGAATAAATCTAATACATGATACATAATTTTTTAATAGTTTCTTAAAATCCTTCATATATTTTGAATAATTATATCATATTAAAACTATTCTATCCCTTCATGGTATTATATTTATGTTTTCAATAAATTTTACTATATATTCTAATGAATCATTATTGGACATTTTGAACTAAAATTTCTTCATTCTGTTTGTGCTTTTTCACACATGTACTATCAATAAAACACCAAAATATAGAAATCACATGGTCCAGTTCATCTATCTCCAATAATTTTCAAAAATAGTTTAAAATTTAATAAAAATCTTTCAAATAATTTATAAATTTTAAAAAATATTAAAAATTTAGTCTACAAATAAAACAAGAATTAATGAAAACCATTAGTCTCTTAATTTCATCAGAAAAATCAATTAATTAACAATATGAGTTGAGATAATAGTTGTTTTGGTTAACATTCATATAATTATATTAAATAAAGTTTATGAATTATTCTATTATTCTCAAAAGAAATTTATTTTTTTTAACAACATTAGCATTAGGTAACTCAAGATGGAATTTCACATTACATAATATCTATGTACTTTGTCAAGAATAGTTTTTTTGTTTTGGTACTATTAAAATAATTTTATACATTAAATATATTGTTTAATATATTTATATCAATGCTATGTAGGATGATTATGGTGAAATTTATCTATAATATAATATTATATCCTATGAATATATTTTTTCAAAAATTGTTAAAAAAGTACATTTAATATTTGTTCCCCCTAATAAATAACTAACCCTTTTAAAATACACAATATCCATTAGGGTTGTAATATACATTATCACTAAGAAATGATCCGTATTTTTCCTATTCCTCACCAATTTATTTTTTTATATCATTATTAAAATTATATCATATTAGAATATTTGATGGTTGATTGGTATTTTTTTAAAATATATCAAATGTATAAAATAAAATCAATTCTTATAGTATCCAAATAATAATGGTTTCTTAATAATTGGATCCCAAATAATGTGAAAAAAATAAGGAATATAACTCTTAGGGATTCATTATTAATTTATTTCCATACACAATTTAATGCAGGGGAAACCAACTTTGGAAGATCCTGCTCTAATGGATTATTAAGGTCTTGAAAAGTTTTTACATGAGAAGGAATCAAGCACTTTTTATTTTAAAATGGGATTTAATACCACTATATTATCTCATGAAGTCACTTTACAAGTATGATTTATATTAATTATTTATATTAGAATACTTTTGTTTCCATCAAATCAATATGTTCAAACCATAATGATATGGAATAATTAAAAAAAACTCATAACTTATGTTATTAACCGAAATTGAAATTCAACTACATTTATATATATAAAAACGTGTCTCATGAATAAGGATAATGAAACCCTTTCCTGTAATGTCACGAATTAAATGAAGTCAATAATCCCCACAAGTGTATGATATTAGTGATATATAAACATCCCCAAAATTTCTATTTAGTGCATAAAACAACTTGCCAATGAGTAGTATCAACCGAATTCCCCCAAGAAAATGATATTTTACTCAAGTGAGACATCAATTCCATTATTATTCTAACACTATATTGTTATAAAGTATATTAAATGCATAGATTCAAGCTCCTAATCTTATATAAGATATGTTCAAGGTAAAATTAATATAAATCATTTATTAAATCATTCATGTAGCTCTTTACATGCATGTATGATAATTTATTTATGAAATTTAACAATTAAAATATTACAATACATCTATACCTAATATGAAAATTATTTGTATGAATAATGGGTTGAATAAACTAAATAAATGAACCATTTATACATTTTTACATGTGATAAACCATTTATGAACAATTCTTAAATATAGAATATTTTACATATTTTATAATTTATTTATAAATTATGGACACTGGTTAATGAAATTGATATAAAATTTGTATATTTATTCCCAATATTAAATTTGTTATATTATTCATTAAATGAAATTTACATTAATATATTATAAAAAATATAATATATATATACATAAACTATTCATATATTATGTAAATATTTAAAATATCACATATTTAATATTGTTTAATCCTTAATCATATCAACTATCATAACTCATTTTCTTGTAGGTTAAATAATTTCTCAATTATGGAATATTTGATTTGAATAATTGAAATTAAATATTTATACATATTTCATAATATAAAATATAAAATTTTATATATTTTATGATTATTATTTTAAAATTAAATAATCTTAAAAAATTTTAATTTTAATTTCTATATGAACCAATTATATCTAAAATTATACATCATTCCATATAATTTCAGAGTCACTTTAATATTAAAATTTAATATTTAGGAATTAGTAATTTATTAAATGTTTCAGAAAAAATTAATAATTAATAATAATAAATTTATTATTAATTAATTTATAATATTTTTAAAATTATATATATATACCAACATAACATTTTTATATAATTTATAAATACATTATTAAAAATTTAATACAGTTTGAAATTTAACAATTATGAAAAATCAATTTAACATTATTTCATATTTTATGATGTCCTAATATCATAATCCATATATTAACATTATTATCAATTTAATTTATCAACAAATAATCTTGGTTGAAATATAACCATATAGTGAAATACTATTTTTTTCAAAATATAATTTATATTTACTCGATTATTAAAGGCTATATTTTTGGAAAATCTAATTGTATTATCACCCCATATAATATGCCCAATTGTATGCTGAGAAAAAAGAAAACTGAAGGAATTACATTATATCATCTATTATAATATCAAAAATCTCAGGGAAACATTGTGTCAT
Organism: Viscum album; assembly: GCA_963277665.1. Lineage (NCBI taxonomy): Eukaryota > Viridiplantae > Streptophyta > Magnoliopsida > Santalales > Viscaceae > Viscum > Viscum album. The sequence goes on along the minus strand of OY728131.1, from coordinate 1,763,770,230 downwards.
GAACAATGATATCACATATCATATGGAATTCTATTGAATAATTATATAATCATTATTAATGATTATTAATATTATATCCTTAACAAAGACGCTTATATTTATTTAAAACATGATTTCTAGATTCAAATTATTATAACATAAATTTGATACAATTGATGAGTTTTTTAGAATTGATTAAAACCTATTCCATGTAAGAGAAATAACAATAAACCCTTGAACTCGTGATCAACAATGTCTGAACCCCAGTTCCATATAGTTGTGTGTGTGTGTTTCAGTGAGGAATAATATTTATTCACCTAGCATCAACGATTTTTAATTCTATTTTCTTCCTCATTATGATTAAGGTCAAGTCTATGGTAACAAATAGACTCTCTTATCAATGTTTTAAACACATTCTAAAATGAACCACTGAATTTATGGGTAGGATACTCATTCTCTCCATGACATGCCAGTGCCTCACTCATAAACAGAGGAAGAAAAAGATAGCTCTAAGGTTGGGAAAATCAGTAGGAAGATGAGTAGGAATGGACCATACATAACGATGTCATTACCCTTTTTATATACTTTGGTATTCCTTATATGGAATTGTAAATGTTGAACTAACTAGGGCCAATGATGATTTGTTTTTATAACCCATAAACCCCCACTAATAGGTATAGGACAAGTGACTACCACACAAAAGGTTCCATCCAACATGAGAGGACATAAAATATAATAGCCTAAAATAAATTTGAAATATAATATGAATAATATAACCAAAACTGACATCAATATAAATGATCAATTAAACTATATAAAAATTGAATTATATATAATATCTAAAAAATGTTGCACCTTTTAAGAAACTCTGAGAGTTTATCAATACATTTGAAAACGCCAAACTATGCAGTTGAAAAGAACTGGAGAAACACTATCTCTTTATAATAAGTCGACCTAGAAATTATAAAATATGAGCCAAAATATACCAAGGACTCATATTTATGGTCTTGTAATAGTATACTACACTTCCAGGTACCTCTATCTGTCACTAATAATCTGCAAAGTACAGAAAACACCTACTATATAATAACCATGTCTATCAATGAATTGTGAATCATATGTATAGACATAACAATGATGGGTACATAGCTTTTTAAAGGATGATCAGAAGTTCTTATATTATGATTCACTAAAATAATCAAGATGAATAAAGTAGAAAGTAAACTCAAAAACTCAATACATATAAGTAACATGTACGGGAAAACAAGGCTAAACCATGATTTTCTTTATAAGAATGAAACCCATGAACATTTATGAGCATCATGTAACTATTTTTAATCTCAAATATATAAAGAGTCTTCACTTACAAGAATCTAAGGATACATAAATAATTTTCATATCTATACAACTCAACTATATCTCACAACTCAGTGGTGATCAGGGGTAATAGGGAGAATATTTAAACCATCAGTAATTCATCCCTTCATAGATCAAGGGCTGAAGGAACCTAATAATATTATTAAATCAATGTCCTACAAGAAATATAGTTAATCACAAAAACATCATGTCACAACACTATAACTAAGGTGTGAAACTAAACCTCATTAGAGTTATATACCTTGAACTCCATAACTCATCTCTAATGATACTAAAAACAAAAAAAGCTATAGTGTATCATGAGTACTGTGGATCCCAAGAAACTAAAATATTATAGATCATTCAATTGTCTATCATACCTTAGTATCTAAATTGATGGGGAACCCACACCTCATTGTAAGACACCACATTTGAGAGTGTTACAAACTCTAATAATGGATGTAAACCTAGGTGTCTATAGTACACATAATCTATGAGGGTTATAGACTCTATGAGTAGATGATAGATGCATCATCACTATGAGAGGGTTAAATACTAAAATATAAATAGAGATTACACATAAAATGGAAATATAAATGTTTCAAAGGGGATATCACCCCCTATTTTTCCTACTCACCCTTCCCCCACAATCCATCACCTTTTCAAAGCCAAAAACCTGAATCAACTAAAACACCCTGAATATAAACCAGAAATGATGAATATACATACCACTATCTTAAATATTGGAAACATATTATAATGTAAACTTCATTCATCAAAAACTGACATCAGAGTGTAATGATATGCAAGGTATGGAATTTTTCATAGTACAAGACATGTCCCTATATAATAGAAATTATGTAGGATCACACAAGTGTAAAAGTCAATACATTAATCTCATATCTCATTTAAGCCAATATACTAAACTTGCCTAGAGGGGTAAATGGAATATTTGTTATTCTAGAAAATATTTTGTGTACTTCATGAAGAGTTTATATTATGTAACATACTAAATTACAAGTACTCAGAGTTCATGATGTCACCACATTTTAAATGGGACGTGGGTTGACATGACTACTTCAAATGTACCGGTTATACAATATATTATTATGTAGATGAAATACATTGTGTGTGTGAAGGGAACACAATACATGTTGGTTTTTATTGTTCATATGGTGTGTATAAAGTAACATTTTTAGGCTCTCAATCCTATATTACATGTTCTGTGATATATAATTTATAATGAAACTATAAATTCCACTATTATCAATATAAATAGAGTTATTATATGGGAATATATCATTTAGAATTATTGATTATGTATAAAATAAATCACATACATACATTTCATGTAAATTGGGAACACACACTGTATAGTTATATGACCTTGAACACTCTATAATCATTGTTTCATTACCCCAAACACTTATTCCAATCCTTCCTCATGTTACACCTCCACTATTGGATCAACCCAATGCACACACTAACTCATGTGAAATAAAAATGATGTCCATTAATTTTTGTAACCTGAAACATAATTTAATTCATTATATGACAATGGGTATAAATAATGTCAAGAATGGTGGTTGATCGAATATACAACCACTAAGAACATGTTCATGATCAAATCAATTGATGATCACAAAAGACAAGGAATGAAATTAAATTTGACTCTCAATTATTGAATAAACGTTCAAAGGAGGTTAAATAAATTTATCCCATTAATTATGAATTAATTTATCAATAATGGATAAATATTCTCTAGTATGAATGATGATTTTAGACAAGTAAACCCGAGAAATATCTCAAATGTCGTAGCCTTGATTATAATGAGGAATGCTTCCCCATTTCATGTCCATGATTAATGTAATTATTTTTTAAATAATAAATCTCACTAGATAAAAATAAAGGAATTGTAGTTTAATATACACTCTTCTTCCAATAATAGAATTGCATAATTTTATATATTTATAGAAGAATTTTTTCCATATTAAATTATTTTTCCACAAACGAATCTTGTTTCATTCATACATGTTCATTTCTAATAATTTAAATTTGATAAATGTAAATTAGTTGAATTTTGAAATTTTAATTAATTATAATACATGGGATAAAATTCATTTTATAAAATAATATTATAATTTTGAAAGACCATTACTCTTGAAAAATCAAAATTATTGAATGTTTTTTATTTAATAATTATATTTGAAACATTTCTTTAGTGATAAATAATTTTATAGATATGAATAATTTTTATTTATGTAATCAAAATCATCACTATAATAAATTCATTTAATAAAATGAAAACTTTTTTGTAATTTCCTAAGAAATATTATTGATGAAAAGTAAGTAATTTTAAAACATAAAATATTAATTGAAAGGAAACATATTTGGAACAAAATTCTTTCATTATTCCATGTCATGTGAAAAATAAATTACTTAAATTTTTAAATAATTGAAATTTAATTTAATTATAAAGCCCTAATTTATAGCAAAATCAAATAATTTTTCTTATTTTTTATTATTTCATTTTTTTAATAACTCTTTAAAATTAAATAAAGAAGAAGAACATTCAGAACTTGATCGTAGAGAGAGAATGATCTAATTCATAGAGAATGAGGTTTTGAAAAAAAATATTTTACCTCACTTCTGATTAGATGATGCATTCATTCCATTTGATCTATTTTCATTAATTTTACAATACATGAAAGTCAACACTGTATGAATACGAAATTATTCTTTGTTTAATCCCTTGTGAATAACGTAAAGACCTTGATGACCCATTTTTCGTTGTGTGTTGAGAGAGAGTAAGATAGAGAGAAAAATTCTCTAATGTAAACACCAATGAAAAACATGAAGGAGTGGGGGGTTTATTTTATAATCGGTCAAGATTAATATAATAGAATAAGAAATTAAATTATTAACACAATCTAACCAAAAATCCACCATTAATTACCCACGTAAAATAATAATAACTCCATCTCAAAATGATAATAGTGAAATCATACCACAATTTTTAAAATATAACAAAAAACATGAGGTTCTATAATACTTCATAAAAAATCATCACAGACATGTTTCACCATCACTACATCAACATAAAAATAATATTATTAACTTATTTTTATTTGAATAGAGTTTTGGTTTTTTAAAAAGTCCCAAAATGATGAATATGTGGATCAAATCCAATGTAAATTGTGTATATCTTACCTAAAACCACCCATTTTGAGAAGCAATCACCATATCAAAGTATTATCTGAGATAAAATTTATAATACATTAACATTAATTCATTCTGAAATAATATTAATTTTTTTAAAAATATTATTTAAACCATTAAATTATAGTAATTCATTAAATTATCAATATTTACTAAATGGTTATATACCATGTTCTAAAAGAAATAGTAATATTAAAAAATTATTCAATGGTCTTTTTTTATGAAAAATTTTCCATTTTACACTTTTTAGGGACATGGGACTCCAAAATCCAAAATAATATATGTCCCGATTAAGTGAAAATAAGGGTTACTATATATTCCCCATATTTAAAATATTTTATCCTTGAAATAAAAAAGCATGAGATACTAATTTTGGATATGATAAAAATACCTTTTGTGAAAAATAACCCATTCTCACATGTACTTAATCTACAAATGGTGTTCGAAGATCTCTGAAAAATCGGAAATAACATTATAGGTATAAAACATACTCTTTCATCACACACCACTAAAACAATCCAAATTAATTTATAACTAAATCATAAGATACATTAACATGAGTTAGTCTGAAATTATAACATTAGGAGATGAATTTTATTACTTCACATGTGCCATTTCAAATCATAACACATATTACCTTTCCTCATCCCAAATTCATTCATTTTAGGGGACAAATTGAAACCACAAACCTATGATATCTACATTAAATGGTTAATATATAAAAATACCTCTTGAGTTAGATGTATGATCCATTCCTTGAATAGAATTCAAAAATATTGTTATATAAAGACAATCAATCCATATAAAATTCCCCAACTAATCTCAACACATTTATTCTATACTATGTCCCAAAGAGCTAAGAGTAAGTAAGATCACAACTGTTTTATTCGGCTATTCCTTATCTCTATCTTACCAGAAACATAAACCAAAGATCATATCTAACGAAAAATGATTAATAATTATTTTGTACTCATCATTAGTAATGAAACATAATTCAGATTTTCAGTAATCACATATGGTCATATGCACTATCAAAAAAATCAGTTGTGACACTGTGTATCTACTATAAAATCATATTATGGGAACCACAATGAAAAAAACTATGATCATAAATTTATATGGAATAATCCAACATAATATGAAGATAATGGTCATAACTATCCAAATAACCCCTCTCTATCAACTCCATAACCTATGAAAAAAATTATAAAATTATATGACTAAAGCACTAAACACTGGGGAAACATACTCTACTACACAACCTGATTATCTATACATTAGAAATAACCATAGACTATGTTATAAATATAACATAAATAAATATGGTCTATTAGGGAAATCCACCCTCATGAAACCCATTAGTAAACAAAAACTAATCACTAACTATGAACAAAAACCCCTACAATGCTGGGGCCCCCTACACTACTACTACACTACTTCGGTCACTCTAACATTAAAATATTAATTCATTAAAAAAATCCAATTCCTATGAAATAATAGAGAATGGAAATCAATATTTATGAAGGATGTTACCTTATGTTCTCTTCACTACCATGATGAAGTCCCATGAAATTTTCATCCTATATGAAGAACAATATAACATTACTAGAAGCTGTGGGTGTTGTATGGTTGTGATCCATAGATGTTATTTAGCTACCATGGGTCTATCAAAAATTTCCACTAGAATATTGAGATATAGACTATTGTTTTGTAAGTAATAGTGTATATATTAATCAATAAAAATAAGATCCAATAAGGGGATGACATGGGTTGTACCACAATTCACAAAGTGTATCACTTGATCATAACTAGCCATTATGTGTGCAAGATTGTAGTTGTCACTATAATTTCTTCAAGCATGACAATATCCATATGTATTTAGAAATTATGAAAGTGTATTTTATGTTCATCTAATACTGGATGTTTCCAAAAAATGCTTAAATCTAAAAATTTCTTTTTTAGGTCATTATTCCTACAATAGGAGGTTCCTTGACCTCATGGATTTCACTGACATAATGGTTAGTCAATGGATCCACTCTAACTAAAACCAAGGTGCATCTATTCATAAAATATTTTTGATTCCAATTTTCTCTTAATGGATTTAACAATGTTGAGGGATTGTAATATAATTACCCTCTACCAAATATTTCCTCTCAAATCTCCACTTCATTTACTAATCCCATGATAAAATTCTTGGAATCATGTTTGGGGAGAACCTGATGAGGTTTTTATTTCTCAATGAGTACTTGTAAATGGTAGTGTTTCCCTGTAAAGGGTCTATCATGTCCTAAACTAGATTCCTTATCACATCACTAAATGGATAAAAGTTTGGAATATGGGATTAAACTCTAAAATGGTAGAACATTCTCATCTTGATATTGAGAGAAACATTTACCATTGTTCGCTAGTTTTATCATAATAGAACATAAGGGAGAATATCTAACTATTCAAAGGGTGTTTGTACAAAACAATGTGAGTGACTCACTGACTCCAATAAAGTATTTTCCATAGGAGGAATAAGGATAGCTTAGAGTCTACTATATTAAAATTAATAAAACTCTCAAAGTGTACACCAACTATAGGTCTGATCATCAGAGACAACATGAACTACCATCCATTATAATTGATGTTTTTAACTATGAATAAAGAGGAAAAATACATTTCCTATACATGTGGGAAATTTTTTCTCTCAACCAATTCTATATATTAATGCATCATCCCCTAGTTACAAAAGTGAGAGTTTTAAGCTCAAATAGAGGCTTCATACGACCTTCACTCTAAATACGGAATAACTATCTTTGGGTAAAATAATTCAATTTACTTGTTAGATCCTATAATGATTAAATCATATCTCGGTGGGATTACATAGGAAGGACATGAGGAATCAAAATTGACCACCATATGAAGTTTGTACCTTTTAGAATAGTTCTCAAAATCGATTCCTTAATTTTTTTATCTAATCAATAGATTATTCATGAATTGGATAATATATATTTGGGTTTCTAACAGAATATTTTGTTCATTGATATTTTTGGAAAACTAAGTCCTCCCCTACACTATTGCTCAATTTTGCAAAGAAAAATTTACTATTCTACTAATTAATAAATCCAACCTTGGGAATCAAACTTATTTGATATAGTTACAACATGACATGTCCCACAGGGACCCCATATAGGTTGGTGATGAGATAACTGTTCCACTCCAATCCCACCTCTAATAGGCCATGGGATGAATACAAGAAATATGAAAGAAAAATAAAATGTGGTTCGCCTTAGCCTATAACAACCTAATAATTATATGAAATGTAATTCATATAATCTTCCAAGAAACCGTCATTGATATAAATAATGAACTAATATTTATAATAATATAATCATTTAATAATAGACAATGGTTCTCCACATGTGAAACATTGAAAACTAATCAGTAAACATGAAACAATTAATTGTGAAATACACATATACCCAAGAAACATAATATCCTTGAACATTTTCCACCAAGGAAGTACAACCATATTCTTCAATACATCAAGAAATCCTATGGAATATCTCCCAAAAAAACTACCACCATTGGGTACCTCCATGTGTCCCTAATCATATATTTTTTCTCACAGATATTGTGTTATTACTATAACCTCCCTGATCTAGTAGCAACTTTATCTGGTGCCACGGGTCGGGTCACCACTTTACCTCAGTCATGACTCCCTGTATACTAGAGCTTACTGAATAGAAATCATGGTCATTAATGATATGTTGAGTATACTATTATTTATTATCATAGTAAATCCATATATGAAACAATGATAATAGATAAACAATCCAATTTTAATGATAATTATAGTACATACATAGGGGATCATAATTAACCCAGTTTCATATTATACAGTAATATAATGGATAAACTATAATTCGTGTATCCATATTGATAAAATGAAAAACCAAAACTACCAAAAGATCCCAAATATAGACCTGATCACCAACCAAGTCCTTAACTCGAATGCTCCAACCCACCTTTCCAAGAACAACCAACAACCCGATCCCTATTGTGAAGCTAAACCAGAAAACAAGTAGCACATGCTTGGGGTACCCAAGTTAAATGGAGGCCCGATCAAGGTGTAGTACAACTCTGTAAACCACCACCAATGGTGTCTAAAGTAATAACTAGTATATACAATAGTGTAAAACGATAATAAATTGCAATAAATTTTTAAGCAAACAAATGATTTTTTTAAAACATTTAGTAATTACCCCATGTCCATTTTATCTTTCAAGTTCTTCTAGGGTCAACAAACCAACTAAAATATATATAGTTGCACAAGGATCTTAATCTACTGTATAATGGATAATTACATTAAATACAAAGTGGAATTTACTAATCAATCAATTCATAAAACTACATCGTAGCCTCAGTCCGATAATCAGGCCTTGTGCATACATTTATTAATGAATAGAGCCTCAGTTTAACATTCTAAACTGTTCCATGTCCATATGATTAGGAATCGTGGAGCCTCAATCTGACATCCCAAACCATACAATCCATTGGTAGCCTTATGCATAAGTTCAAACCAACCCATATATAGAGCCTCATTCTATGAGTTAGGGGCATAGATCCTGAATCTGACAACCAAAATCATATAATACATCAATGTGGCCTATTGAATAAGTCTAAACTAACCCAAACATGGAGATTCCTTCTATGAGTAAGGATAATAGATCCTCAATACGATATCCTAACTCAACAATTCAACACTATGAAATGTGCACTTTCATCTTTAACCATTTAACAAATTTACCATTTACATACCTTAACCCATTTCAATATATATACAATTTACCAAAAATTACTCATTATACAAATATACCATTATACCAAAAACCCCATTACACAATATTATAAACTAGACAACAATTTACCTCAATTTCATTTCACAATCCCTAGTAACACAAAAAATTTAATTCTCCTTTAAATTCAATATAAATCTTCCCAGTTTAAACACCGGTCATAATATTTGAAAAACTAAACCAAAACATTGTAATTACATTTCACTTAAAACCATATAAAATAATCATTAATGAATTTTCTAAAATAGGGGATCCAAACACCCATTTAAAATAATCATTTTAAATACATAAATAAAACAACTTTCTAAATCACCATGAGGCCATAAACACTTTTAATGAATTCCAACATTCAAAACATCATATTTATCTTTTTAAAACAAAAGCAGATAAAATCCAAAACACATAATTCAAACCATTCCAAAATCACCTTAGGCATTTAAATAAACAAGAAAACAAAATTTAAATTTCCCCTTTTAAAAATACCCAAAAAACATTACAATCTTCCAAATATATTGAGTATAGAATTTACCTATATGAATGTTTACTTGTTCAACTCATCATTTCCATGGGTTTAGAATACCCCATGGGTATCCCTAAGTTCAATTACAATTTATAAATGGACCTAATGGGGCCCATAAAGGGTTAAACAACTCAAAAAAGTCCCAATTCTACATCCTTATCCAAATACATAAAAACACATAAAATAATAAATTTAAAACACAATATAAACATAAAAAACATCACAATTATAAATAAAATCATTAAGACCACCTACATCATGTTCATAGAATATAGTGTTTCCAAAATCAACCATTTATTTGAACTATGATTTCCAAGAATATCTATATGATGAATGACATGAAAAAAGGTTGTAGAGATTTATACGGAGATAAAACTACACACCAACCCTCATCCAGAAAATAGAAGGAAACATAGTCTACAAAATATATAGATCCTTGATTCAAAACCGATTACACTCCAAACACCTAATAATCAAAGAAGAATATTTCCTTGGAATTTTAGGAGGCTTTGTATCATCACACAATCTTCATTAGAAGGAAAAAGTGGGTAAATTAGGGTTAAAACCCATAAATCCCAAGATTAAAAATTTTGAAATTCCCACCATTTTGGGCCTCATGGTTTGGCCACACAGTTGGAAAAACTATGGAAAAAATGTGTGGATCCCATTTTTTATGAGGGGAAATGCCACACAGTCTCTTGGTAGAACCCACACCATTTGAAAAACCATGTGGTACTTATATACTATCCTTTGTCCAAGAGGAAACCTAGCCGAGTGAATAATTAGTAATTATCATTTTCCAACCATGCACCACACACTTTTTGGCCTCATTAATTCTCCATTGTGTCTCAAACCCTTAGAACACACTTGAGAATCCTTGTGCACTTGAGAAAAATTATTTTAACTAAATAAGGTGATAAATAAAAATTTAAACAAATACATACCTCTAATAAATTTTTTGATCGTACATCCTCCCTACCTTATAATGGCTCATCCTCAAGCCATAGTCCCCATGAACCACAAATTCCTCAAGAAAAAAGTTCAGGCCATGCAACCCACCTGTCAAACGTCATCTCCAATGTTCCCCTCGGAGCATGGAAAATTCATCACCACACTCTAACTTTCTAAATTGTCTTAACCCAAGGAACATTCCAATTTTGATCCATAATTTTGATCCCAAAGCTCATTAATGGTGACATAAACCTCTAACCCATTATTACAAACATCAAACACTGGAAAAAGTACATTTAGCATCACTAAACCACAAAAAAGGATACCTCAAAAGAACTAATCTACCATGGGAGAAAAAATTGGAACACCTTCAGTCTGATCCTCTCAACAACTCATGGCCAAAAACACATGACACTATATCACCCACATTTCAAAAATTCTATCATAACCCATGTTTGAAATTACACAAGGAACACAAATATTTTCTATTTATATTACCCTAACCTATGTCAGTCCAAAAATCAATTCCCACATCCTCATTCCATATTCACACATCTAAGGCATAACCCAAGTGTTACTGTCTTCTCAATGTACTCAACTAGTCAAAACCCAAGTCTACACCCTTCAACAAAACTAAAATAGCCAGCCGGATCTTACCTGAGTCCTTCCAACCTGAAACAGAAGTCATATCATCAACCGACAACTTACTGCTAATGTACTCCAACAATATGTCTTATCAGATCATCACAACATTCTAGTGGTTAGCACCTTCATCATCAAAAAAACCATAAGAATATCAGCCTAAATTTTTGGCATACCAAATGCATTTTCCATCTCACCATTCCCAAGAACCATGAAATCACCATCCAATATTGGCATCTAACCACGCCATTGAACCACCTAGATTGGACATGCATACACCATTGATACACAAACTGAGGATAACCTAGTCCTTCCTGAAAACCCATTTCTATTGTTGAAATGTAATTATCACTCCATAAAATCAACATAAGGTTGTTTAAAACTCACTAAAGTCATACATTTTCTAATTTAGTAGATCCTTCCTTAACCAAATTATCTATGAAATCCCAGCTTCACTATAGGAAAATCTTAAATTTTCTCAACCATGGTTCCTTGACAACTAAATACATTCCATGATCACCCAAAACACCAAACAGACACCATGACCAACTTCTAATGATTTTCTAAAACCAACCTTTCATTTCCATGAACCATTGTCATGCCTTATCGAAACATTAAATGACTACAACATAGGCATCTAAAATTACTTTTAGAACCACTCTAGGATCAAAGACAATGCTTGGATCAATCAACATTCACATCCAAGGTCAACTTGGCCTTCCCTATGAAACCCAAAAAATTTCATCATAGGTCTCTCATTGGAATCTCAATAACACTACAACCATCCCTACGGTCTTCCCCACACACCCAAGAATGACATATTTCTCCCCACCATTAGATCACCATAACCACCACATTCCTAAAAAAAGTCTTACCACCATAGCTCACACTTAGATCACAAGAAAACCCTAAACATGGATGTGTCTGTATAGCCTTCCATTTAAAAATAAACAAACATCAAATGATTCTCATTATTATTCTTAGAGAATGGAAAGTGTGTAATTCATCGATATCTACTCTATCTTGAGGACCTCACATAAAAATGATCAATGGTGAACACGACTCCATATGGTAGCACATATACTTATGCATGAGTGTATCATCCAGGAGACTCTATATCCATACAAAACATATTTAGTTAGAAATGTGTAAATACATAGATCTCTCAATGTACCTAAGATGAAGTCATTGTATTGTGAATTATCTTCACTATCTAAAAGTACTCCATGTAGTAATTGACGAACACCAATGGAAATTATCCATAAAAAATGTCAACTCCCACTATAGGGACACCTTAACCCATTGAATGTATCATTCTTAAATACTCTCAAACCACTCAACAATATCCATCCACCATAACTCTGGTAGGATTGCCAACAGAACTCACCAACACATTGTGACTCTTTACTAAGAAGTCCTGAACCAACAATTCCTCTATAAATTTTGTATCCACACCTCTCTAGTTCTTCCAACATGGCCTTGGTGTCATACAAAAGGAACAAAACGTTTCATCATACATATTTAAAAATGACCTGTCTCTCACCAAACCACTGTTACCAGCATTGGATATAGAAACAATTATAGGAACTTATCCTAAGCTACCTATTCACCCCTCCCAAATGGGTCAGTTCCTTCAAAGAATGTTCCCAAATCTCAACCCCATTAGATCCACTAACATCTCAAAATTTCCTATGACTACCAACTTAACATGAATCAAGATCACATGAGCAGTTCATTTCTAGATCTAGACCCTAACACAAACTTACTCATTTGACCATGCCTACTAGTTCTTCAGATTTATCGACCATATGGAATTCCCAACATGTTACCTAGATATAACACCATTCAATCAAAAATACAGAACACATTACAATAATCACCCTGGGTGTCACCTTCATAATAAAAGAATCCATCGATGCTTTGGTCACCCCAATATTATAAACACTACTCAACTAGATTATTTCATTCAACACTACCAACACCATTGGGCCAGACACCATGATGATCCTTCCCATCGAAACTATCCTTACATCCAACCTCCAAAACCGAGATTCCACTCTAATAATTAACTGAGGAATAACCATGAACTATTAATAAAAACATGATGGCACCAACTGTTCATTGATTCCACCTCTGATGAATTCACCCATGCTATGAATTCTAAGGAACTTGCAATGCTAAGATAACCTATAATATAGTTATCCTTGATTTACCATGACTATCAACTAATAGACCCAACACATTCCGCGTCTCCAAAACTATTAGAATTTTAACTAATCCCTCTAGTCAAAACCTATAGTAGGAAACACTCTCAGTATGCCAATTCCAGAGTCCAAAACAATTACATGTTACATAAACAACCAATGGAAATAGAATACTTGATAAACCTATCTCATAGGTCAATTATAAAGTCAAATGATACCATCTCTTTAAACTAGTATCACATCAAGAAAACTAAACATTCCCTCTCGGTAAACAACTCGCTGCTCAAAGTTGGCACTCCTACCCCCAATCCAAAACACACGGTGTCTAACACACCTTAGTGAACATTTACTCTAGGGATCAAACCAAGGATATTTATACACACACATCAGTACTAAATTCCAAATGCCCACTCTAGGGCCCAAAAACATCCTTGTAATGTCATAGCCCACAAGGGTTACCACACCAAAATTATTTGGAAACAAATCATCACACAAAGACACATCCCTATTGAGGGAACAACAAGAACATCTATTTTATCACAAATCAATGACTAAAACGTCTCACAACCCACAACCATGTCAAAAACAATAGCACTATCACTACCCAATCCACCCATACATAGGTTATGATTTCAACACTTGGGATACCTAATTCCAATTTCCCTACAAGTTCCAACATTTCCCATTTTTCTTCTTAATTAAATTCTAAAATTTAGGGATTATTATTTCAAAATATTCCATTTTCAAAATCCAAGCATTTTCACATACAAAATCATTTTAATAAGCCCAAAATTTAACAAATCCAAGATTTATTCAAATTAATATTTCAAAATATTTTCACTAATGATCAACCGAAATAATGATAATCAATCTTAATTCATTGGAAGAAAGTACACAACTAAAAACTTAGTACCAATGAACTGTATATCATTAGTGAGATGTAGATGAACTATCAATATGATGTTCTTAACATGATGCATGAACCCCCACACCCTCTCTTTCTATATCAGACCAATAGATTAGACCTCATAAATAATGAACATCACATCCATGTTTTCCACATGAGGTGGAAATATCAATGAACCATAAAATCACAAAATAGAACATCAATTCCCACCATTGGAATTAGGGTTTTCCAACATAGAAAGCAATAAAGGAACCCAGGTGCAAAATCATCACTATTACTAGGCATGATCTTATTCCCCTTATTAAATACGAAATTAATATGAAAAAAGATAGCACATGTGATACCACATTGTAACATCCATGGCCCGGTAGCCACTATCTCTAGTTCCCTGAGTCGGTGATTATATGAACTAAGGTGCACATCCCTATAATATAGAGGCTTCCAACAAGTAGTGTGATTACATATTAATATGATGGGGATACTATACATGATTATCAAATTAAATACACAAACGAAATAATTTCCACAGATGAAAAAACCAATTTGAACCACAAATGGATTACATATAATAAAGGCCCATGAGTAACCAAGTAGATCATGATATGTATATTTAATTGATATACTACAAGTCATGGAGTGATAATGTTAAAAAAAGAAAACTACCACAAGATCCCAAAAATGGATCAGATCACATAAATGGTCCTAACATCTCATTCCCCAACCCGAATGCCCATGAAAAATAAACCACCATGTCCATATCCTAAACATGTACTAGAAAACAAGTATCATCTTATTGGGTATGCATGTTCCTTGGAGTCTCAATTAGGGTGTGAGTACCACTCAATACTCCACCAATAATGGTGTATAATAAAACCAATTTATACAGTAGATTATGAAGATTATAAAGTGAAATAAATAATCAATGAAATAAAAGATACATGTTATACATTTAAGATATTATCACATATCCATTTTATACATCAAGTTATTATAGGTTAAACAACCCAAATAAACTAGTTTTTGTCACACTGGGAGCCTATGATATAGAATAAGGGGTGAACACTTTTAAAAATAAGGTATATTTACTAATAAATAAATTCATCAACTTACATCGGTTCTTCATTCTATTAATCTATAAAAGACCAAACATTTGGGAACCATTGTACGTTAGTCTGACATTCCAAACTATTCCATGTACATATGTTTAGGAATTATAGATCCTCAGTCCAAAATCTCATAGCATATAACTCATCGGTTGATAGAGCATTGTTCCGAACCAACCCAAATATAAAGATTCAATCTGTGAGTTAGGCACATGGAGCCTCAGTCCAATAAAAAACACATACAATACATCAATGGGGCATAAAGGATAAATCGAGCCCAAACGAAATATGGATCCTTGGTCCATGGGTTAGAAGCCTAAATCCTTAGTATGATATCATAACTCAAAAATTCAATAGTACGATATATGCATATACATCATTACCAATTCAACATGTCTACAATATTCATTCCATAAGCCATTTCAAAAAAATATCCTTTACAAACCACAAATCATTAAATACATATACCGTTATACCATATTTGACCAAATTCCTTCTTAACAACTAGAGAAAAATTTACATCAACTTAATTTTTCAATTTATGGTAACATGAAAATAATATTAATCATTTAAATTCATCATGAATCCAACCATTTAAAATACATGTAATATTCTATAAGAAACTAAAATATACCAAAGGCACACTTTTTCCCATAATACAATTTCAAATAATCATAACTATATTTTGAAAAAATGGAACCATTCCCCAATTTGAAATCATAATTTGAAATCCATAAAAAAAACTAATTTGTAAATAACCTTGATTCCAACACCTCCTTTAAAAACATTTCCCAATTTCAAGATATCATATTTTTATTTTAAATCCATAATAGGATAAAATCCAAGACACATTTTAAAAAAATTCAAAATACCCTTATTAATTAAAAAAACTAGCACACACCATTTCCATTTCCTATTTTTAACCATACCCAAAATACAATATAACCATTAAAACATATTTTGTTCATAATTACCCAATTTATATGTTTACATGTTCAACTCTCCATTTCCACGGGTTTGGAATACCCCATGGGTATCCCTATGTCCAATTTTAAAATTTAAATGCACCCAATGGGGCCCGTAAAGGGTTTCTCACCTCAAAGTAAGGCCCAACATAGCTATCATTTCCACATAGAAAATCTCAACAAGACAATACATTGGAACAACAATATAGACATATGAAACATCGATACTATGCATAAAACATTAATACCACCTACCTCATGTTCGCAGATAACCACTCATCCAAAGTTAACAATTTATTTGAATGGAAACAGGCTCAATAATCACGATGATGAATACACATGAATACAAGGGTTTGGATCTTAAGAAGGAGGTAAAACCACATACAAACCCTCTTCTAGAAGATAGATAGAAAAAGAGTCTATGATTTACCAAGATTATCAATTCACTACCAAAAACAGTCTAAATTCCTAATTATAAAATTTGAATCATGGAATTGATATTTATGAGGGTTTGGTTCCTCGCCCAAGATACTGTAGGAGGAATAGGGGAGAAATTGTGTTATAACACATAATTACAAATTTGGTAAAATTGTAATTCCCCACTTCTTTAGGGTTGTATGGTTTGACTACATCATTTTCCATATTTTTCACCAACTACGAGGAACCCTCTTTTGAAGAGGGGAAATTCACAAATTCTCTTGGAGGCACCTGAACTGTATGGAAGACCACACGTTAACCATGTTATATCCTTTGTATAAGAGGTGGAATGACAACATGGTTTCCCCTGGATAGGTGTAATGTTAATACTAACCATCCACCAACTATGCACCACACACTATTTAACAACATTTATTTTTCTTTTCTGTCCTAAGCCATTGGGACACCCTTGTTGAACCCCATGTACTCTATAAACATTCCAACAACCAAAAAAATATTAAACCAAACTTTAAATAGGTATTCACCTCCATGAATGGATGGGATCTTACAATTACCACCAATCCCATATATGAACTTTTTTTATTAGGGCAGACACATCACAGGGGAAAAAGAACCATGTTTAGGTGAGTAAAAATATATGATGTAGGATACCTTGAAATTAAATTAAATAAAAATAAAACATATATAAAAAACCTTATATAAAGAGGTAAAATGAAAGGAGGAATTAAGAATAAATCTATATATTCATTACATGAAGAGAAATTTTTACACCCCAAGCTTCCACAGTACGCTTTCCTTTGAATAATACAGTAGTGTGTGTTGTATCCAACTTCAAGTTATAACACACACCACAACCAATCAAAGTAGCCGTTATGAATAGTAGTACACAATTTTTGAAATTTTATAAATTTATTCTTTCAAAATGGACTTCAATTTTGGATTTGGAATATCAAAATTATCCTACAGTAAAATTCTGGTATTTTTATGAAGACTTTCAATTTTTGATGAATAGTGAAAAGACACTGAGTTATATTTTAAAACCAAATTTTTATTTAAATAATTTGTTATTTTATTTATATTTAATTAAGGTATAAATAGATACATAATACCTATATAAGTTCAATGTAATTCATTGGAGTTAGTTTAGTATAATTTTAGATATATAAAAATTTTATTGAACTTTTTACCGTCTTTTACCCACCTCCTTGGAGAATTTGGAAATTCACATAAAACATAATTTTACAGCTTTTGTGAGTGGAATTTCGAAAATCCGAGAGATATAGTTAATATCAAGGATTAAAATTTGGTTCAATGAGATGAAAATAATTTTTGGTTAATAGTAACTTTTTACTTTTATTTACCAGGGTTAAAAGTAAATAGGGTAATTAAGGGTAAAAATAATATTAATATTACCATAAATCATGTCCTAATTCTATTGGAAAAGTGTATCTAAACCATAAACAACCTTAGGAATAAAATATGATCATTTAGGTCAACTTGTATTAGATCAGGACTTTTATTATTATTTAATTCAAAGAAGAGTTAAAAGAGTTAAAATCAAAGTCTATATACTTAATCATTTTTAATATAGGGTTATACATAAGATAAATTCGATTTTAAATATTCATTATAAATATAAAAATATTTCTTACATAATTTATTTTATTTATAATTTTAAGACATTAACTTATTTAATTTATTTATGACACAATGGTGATGCAATAATTACATAATTAATAAAATATTAAAATAATTTATATTATAAATATCAAAATAAATGTAATTTGAGAATTTTTATGAATTACACTAATTTTATATGTTAATAAAACGTATTATGATTGATTATATAAATTTTTTTCGAAGTAATAATGCTGTTATGAATTTATCAAAAACAAAATACCCAATAGTGTAACAATTGACTTAAAAGAGTTTTTAAAACAAATAATATATTCTTAATTTATATTCAATTTATAAAAATCTAAGGTTCGTCCAAGAGAAATATATCATGATAGGTGTATCATTAATGGACCACTTTGGTGTCGATTGGAGATATATAGCATGTTTATTAACTATATAATATAAAAATACAAAGTGACATAGTAAGTGTCAAAATATTATCTAAGAGTTAAAACTAAAAGATAAGGTTAATATAATGACCCAAACCTATATAAATTATATTGGTTGAGTGGATTTCGACCCATACCAACCTTAAACATTAAATAATATATTTTTGAGCCATTATAATCCGAATATGAATTTATTATAAAATAATATTTCTAGCTTTTCCAACGGTGCCCCTCACCCCTCTTATAAAAGTGCAGTCAGCCTTCTCACTAATTCACACATTCATAGCCTTTTGGCTCGGACAAACCCTCCTTAAATACTCTCTAAACTTCCCTCAAATCAACCTATAGGACTTAGTTTGATCATAAATCCAACTTATGGAGCTCTTTTGATCAAATCAAATGGAAGAACCCGAAGAAGAGGTAATGTTTTCACCACCCTCATTCAAGTTCCTTTCTTCTTCAACTTCTTCTTTCTCTGTTATTCCCATTCTAAAATAATAAATCCAGTATCTTATATATAATGTGATGTTATTATAAATATGGTACAACCATATTCAGTATTCTATCCATCCTTTGAATGACATGTCACTCTACGTGCGTACGTACGGCATACCGTCTCCACGTCGTGGTGTTATTGTTATTCAATAAATTATTATTTGGATGGGTATAATAATGATGTATAATTCATGTAAATAATAAATTAAACATGATAATTATTCTTTATATATGATATTCCATCCCATTATATATTATTTTAATATCAAAAGAATGATATTGTCGCTCGTGCGTACGTACGGACTACCGTCTCCACGAACGCGATGAGATTCATTCCCCATCATATCCATTAAGGACTAATTCTCATTTAATGATTCAAAATAATGTTTAAGGACTTTATATAATTCTGTATATTAATAAGATACAAACTATACATGAAAAACAAGGCTTACGTAAGAAAACAAATAATAGAAAATGATTAAGTTAACACCTGAAACAACGATAATACTAAGATATTATTAACAATTCATTATTAAACGATCATATATGATATCATATTAATGTATATGATTCTTGTATAATTTAATATCAATTATTTCACCATTATACAAGAGGTTAACCTACCCTCAACCATAGAAAAGTACATGGTAATGGTTTATTTCACAATCTCTTCATTATCCGATATTGTTTATACGTAATTATCTACTGGGAACTCTTTATCATCCACATCCATGTTTCTTAAAAATGTATTTCAAAACATTCATGGTATTTTACAGAATATGGTTTAATGTCATTTATATCCTTTTTTGACTTTTTATAAGAGTTTTATAAAGAAATCTTTTCGTCGTTTTCCACAAAAGGCCGTTTTTAACCTTTTCGACAGAATTAAGATAAGAATGTCTTTTTAACTTATACGGCGGATGCGGCTATTTTCCACCGTTATAAAGTCATCGAAGCTTCCATTACAAGATTATAAGAATAATTTCAACGTAAATATATTTTTTAATAATTATGGGACTTTTAAATGATTTAAAAAAAAGATATTTCTATCAAATAGTTTTGATTTCATCTATGTCAACATCCTTTGATGAATTTTATGATTATTTGAAGATTATTTATTATGATACAAAACGTCCATATTTTATTGATGGTTTTGCGATATGTTTGACTGTGGATGTGTTATTTTTATACCATTCATGGTTTATGACAAATGTATTGACATTTCGTATGCTAGTTTTAATAAGAATGTTTATGTTTAAACTTGTTCATATGAGGAATGAATTGGTCTTAATAAGTGTCGGGTGGAGCCCGCTATATCTCCTTGATGCATCGGTAGGTCTAATGAGAAAAACGAGTGTCTTGGAACAAGGCCTTGACAAAATATTATTTTTAGTCTTAGCACGAGGCCTTGGATATGTGGTTATGATAGTCTAGCATTATGCATTCCACCATTATGAAAGTGGTTATTGATATTGCATGTGATTATTCAACTAGTAGAATATCCATGTTAATAAGTATATGGAATTATTTCATTTTATTTCTTCCATATTATACTGAAGTTCACGTTCTAAAAGGCTTTGGTTTTAGTTATACATTGCCTTAAATTTTTATGCTTATTTATGAAAGTTTTCCCTATATTGTTATCTTTACTAGGCATTTGAGCTCACCCCTCTCTATGTTTTATTTTTCCCAGGATGTGATGAAGTATTTTATAAATGACCTTTAGGGATAGTATGGGGGTATAAGAGTGTAGAATATGGAGACTATATTGTTGTAGTTTTTCATTTTATGATGTAATTTAAACTTTATGAATGTATTTAGTTATTCCAATGCTACTATACTAATCGGTCTTTCGAGACTTGATCATTCTTGTGATCATGCCAATGTTATGTTAAAATGCATCGAATTTGGGAAACTGGGGTCGGGGTATTACAGATGGTATCAGAGGAAGTTTAGTACAATCCTTGCAAGTCAGATTTAGAAAAACACTGATTAGAGAACATAGATTTAAGATGGACTTTGAGGATTTGTATAGAAGAACATCCCAGAATTTTGGTATTGTAGAGATTTTGTGAGTTTTTCGAGAAATAAATCGCTGTATAGATACGATCAGGTAGAGGCGGATCTAGCACAGTTGTACCTAGTGGTAAAACCCGAAAACACCACTTTGAGATAGACTCGAACGGGAACTGGTGCACGACAACAGGCCTTGCTGCACTCTTGGTTATGACACTCCCGGGGGATATTCTTAGGATAAATCTCATTTACTTTAAAAATATTTAAAAAGGTTTTGTGAGTATATACATCCTCAATGAAAACATTTTTATGATTATGGATTATATTCATAAATAGTTCAATTTAAGTTAAGTGTTTTATAAGTTTGGAATTATGTATTTTGATTCATAAACTCATCTAGTTTATTCCATTGTTTAGAAATGGCACATAGAGGAAGAAATCGAAACTGTATCAATGCACACACTCCATGTAGGGATTTACCTCCTGCTCAAGATAATTATAGTGGATCTGGTGATGCAACTGGTGCTGATCAGCTAATCACCATACTGGGACAACTCACTCGGTTTATGAATAATAACCTTACCCATATGGAGCACCCTGATCCTCAGTGTGGAGGATCAATGTTAGATCGCTTCATGAGGCAACAAACTCCAAAGTTCAATGGGAATAAAATTCCCTTAATATCTGAATAATGGATAAATTCCCTACAGAAAATATTTCAGGCTTTGGGGAGTAGTGAAAGGGAAAAATTTATCATGGAAGGTTACAGCCTCACTGGAGATGCTGATCAATGGGGGTCATTCATTCAAAACAAGAAGGAATATTATTATGTATCAAATATGGAATGGAGGTATTTTAAAGATATATTTTTAGAAAAATACTTTCCTCATGACCATCGAGCAGATATGGATAGGAAATTTCTGAGTCTATGACAAAAGGAGGATGAGAATGTCGAAAAGTATGAGGTTAACTTTACAAGGTTAGCAAGCTATGCTAGAGATTATATATATAACCCAAGAAGTATGTTTGATCATTTATTTGATGGGATTTAACCATTTCTCCATCGAGCATTAGTCTCACAATCCTTCGTGTCGCACAAAGACATTGTCTCATGTTCTATGAAGACAGAAAATGAATTTTCTAAGTCTTATGACTTTAAAGCAAAGCAAGAGAAGAAGAGATATGCTGATCAATCTGGTAATGGATGTAAGGGGAATAAGGGAAAATTTGAATATCCATATTGCAGTAAATGTGGGAAGAAACACCCTGGTACTTGCTTAAAAGGAATGGGAGTATGTTACATCTGTGGTGAAAAAGGCCACCAAACTCGTGATTGCAAGGGGAAGAAGGAAGCTACTGATGTCCAATGCTAAAACTGCAGGGAGACGAAACATTATGAAAATTAATGTCCTAAGAATCCAGGGAACATACCTCAGAAAAGGCCAAGGGATCAAGGCCAAGCTTATAATATCACTACTGCTGAGGTAGAATCTCTGAAAGACGTGGTGGCAGGTAATTTAATTGTTTCCTCAAGTATAGAAAATGCATTATTTGATTTTGGATCATCTCACTATTTCATATCTTCCAGGTTTGCTATGAAAATTAGATATTTCCAATTTGATTTAACAAGGGAGTTGTTAGTTAAAACTCCCAAGGGAAGTATCATTGCAACACAATTTTTTGAATCAGTCTCCATTAGAGCACATAAATGTTTTTTATCTACTGACCTCATCGTCATTCCTATGATTGAGTTTGATATAATTCTCAGTATGTATTGGCTTTTGGACCATGATGTGAAGATTTATTGTAAGAAGGATGAGGTTGTGATTTTTAATGATGATGATAAGGAACACCTTATCTTTATAGCAGAATCATCATCAACTAATTCTTATTTAGATACACCGCCAGTAGTTCAACTAAATTCAATTATTGGGGAGGAAGAGAATGAAATGACTATGGGGGAGGAAAGGAATGTTCAAATAGACAATGTACCTATTGTGAAAAAATATGTAGATGTGTTTCCAGAAGATTTACCTGGACAACCTCAAGAACGAGTAGTTGAGTTTTCCATTCATTTAATTCCTGGATCAAGGACTATATCGAAGACCCCTTATAGAAAGGCCACTATAGAATTATTTGAACTAAAGAAACAACTAGAGGAATTGATTAATAAGGGTTTTATTCCCCATAGTGTTTCACCTTGGGGAGCCCCTGTTCTATTTGTTAAAAAGAAATATGGATCTATGAGGTTATGCTTCGACTACAGGGATATCAATGCTATAACAATTAAGAACAAGTATCTCCTACCTCGCATTGATGATTTATTTGACCAACTACATGGAGCTCAATACTTTTCAAAGATTGAACTTCGATCTAGATACCATTAGTTTTGTGAGAAGATGGAATACATTCCAAAGATAGCATTTCAAATAAGGTACGGGCATTACGAGTTTATGGTATTGCCTTTTGGATTGACTAATGCGCCCTCTTTATCCATGGATCTGATGAATAGAGTTTTCAAGGAATATCTCGATGAATTTGTGGTGGTATTTATTGATGATATCTTGGTATACTCCAAAATCTACGAAGATCATCAAAATCACTTGCGCATTATCATGAAGACTCTGAGAAGACATTAATTATATGGAATGTTTAGCAAGTGTGAATTTTGGCATCAAGAGATTCCTTTTCTTGTCTATATTGTCTCTAAAGATGGAATCTCGGTAGATCCTTCTAAGACCAAGGTAATCCAAGAATGGCCGGCACGGACGAGTATAACTAAGGTACGTAGTTTTATTGGTTTAGCAGGTTATTATCGACATTTCGTCCAGAATTTTGCCCGGTTGGCTAACCCAGTAACAAAGCTCACACATAAAGGGGATAAATTTGTTTGGACAAAAGAGTGTGAAGAATGTTTTGAAGAACTGAAGATAATATTACACAATGCTCTTATATTGACTCTACCATCGGGGAATGATGGGTTCGTTATTTATAGTGATGCATCGATAAACGGACTTGGTTGTGTCCTTAGGCAGAATGATAGGGTTATTGTATATGCATCATGACAGTTGGAAGTTCATGAGAAAAACTATCCTACTCACGATCTCGAGTTAGAAACTATGATCTTTGCTTTGAATATACGGAGACACTACCTCTATGTTAAATAATGTGATATTTATACTGATCAAAAGAGTTTGAAGTATATTTTCTCAAAAAAGGAAATCAACATGAGGCAAAGGAGATGGCTGGAATTACTCAAGGATTATGATTGTACGATACACTACCACCCAAGGAAGGCAAACAAGGTGGAAGATGCTTTGAGAAAAAAAGATCATGGAGTTTTGAACAATATGTGAATTGAATGGGATCCAATTTTCATGGATCTAGTGAAGATGGAAATGAGAATAACCATGGAATGTGAAACATCAATGGTTTTTTCAAATAGTTTCCAAACCATATTTACTATAAAGGATTCAGAATTCTCAGACCAAGGATGAAGAATTTTAAAAGAAGATTAAAGCTGTGAATGATGGGAGATTGGGAGACTTTGTGTATGAAGATGGAATTTTGATGTTTGGGATGAGACATTGTGTTCCAAATATACCTGATATAACAAGAGAATAATTGGATGATTCTCATAGTTCTAATTTCTCTATACACCCTAGGATCACCCAAATGTATATAGATTTAAAGGAACATTTTTGGAGTGACAACATGAACTGGGATATTGCTGATTTTGTGTCAAGATGTATGGTTTGTCAACAAGTGAAAGCTGGAAGGAAATAGCCTGGAGGAGTCTTGCAACCTCTTCCCATACCTGAGTGGAAATGTAAGAATATCACTATGAACTTTGTCATGGGACTACCAAAGACTCCTAGAAGGAACAATTCCATATGGGTCGTTGTTGATCATCATACTATTTCAGCACCTTTTCTTACTATAAGGTAAGATTTACCACTTGAACTTCAAGCAAGACTATATAATAATGAAGTTGTGAGACATCATGGATTACCCCTATCTATTGTTTCTGATCGTGATCCCTGTTTTACTTCAAGATTTTGGAAAAGTCTTCAGAATGCCCTGGATACTGAACTTCGTTTGAGTACTGCTAACCACCCCCAAACTGATGGACAATCAAAATGAACTATTCAAACCATAGAAGACTTGTTGTGATCTTGCTCACTTGACTTTTAGGGTATGTGTGATCAATATTTACCTCTAGTATAATTTTCTTATAACAATAGCTTCCATTGAAGTATTCATATGGAACCATATGAAGCGTTATACGGAAAGAGATGTTGCACACCAACATGTTGGGATGACATTGGCGAAAGAAAACTTATATGGCCAGAACTGGTGGAGGAAACGATGGAAAAGGTAAAGGTAATCAAAAACCACATCAAAGCAGCTAAATGTAGGCAGAAGAGCTTTGCTGACAACTGAAGGAAGGATTTGGAACTTCAGGTTGGAGATCATGTTTTCATGAAGGTATCTCCATGGAAGGGAGTTATACGTTTCAGTAAGAAGGGTAAATTGAGTTCCATGTACATCGGACCCTTTGAAATTATAAAATGAATTGGGGCTGTAGCTTACCATTTGGCAATGCCTCTAAATCTCTCCAAAGATCACTATGTGTTCCACGTATCACTATTGATAAAATACATGTCTGCCCCAACGCATGTACTCACCGTTGAGGAATTAGAACTGGAACCTGATCTCTTTTATTGCGAAGAGCCCATCAGGATTCTTGATACAAGAGAACAAGTGCTGAGAAACCGGACGACTCGTCTGGTAAATGTTCTATGGAGAAACAAGAATATGGAAGAGGCATCATTGGAACCCGAGGAACTTATGATGAAGAAAAACCCGAATCTTTTTATACAATAATATTCTAGAAATTTCGAGTGTGAAATTATTTGAAGGAGGGGAGAATGTAACACCCCGAGCTTCGATGGTACGTTTCCCTTTGAATAATACAGTAGCGTGTGTTGTACGCAACTTCAAGTTCTAACACACACCACACCAATCAAACTAGCCGTTATGAATAGTAATACCCACTTTTTCAAATTTTTTAAATTTCATCTTTAAAAATGGACTTCATTTTTGGATTTGGAATATCGAAATTATCCTAGGGTAAATTTTGGGTATTTTTCTGAAAACTTTCAATTTTTGATGAATAGTGAAAAAACACTATGTTATAGTTTAAAACTGAATTTTTATTTAAATAATTAGTTATTTTATATAAATTTAATTAAGGTCGAAATAGATACATAATACCTATATATGTTCAATGTAAATCATTGGAGTTATTTTAGAATAATTTTAGATATATAAAAATTTTATTGAACTTTTCACTGTCTTTTACCCACAACCTTGGAGAATTTGAAAATTCACATTAAACATAATTATACCACTTCTGTGTGTGTAATTTCAAATATCCGAGAGACACGATTAATATCGAGAATTAAAATGTGGTTCAATGAGAAGAAAATAATTTCTGGTTAATAGTAACATTTTACTTTTATTTACCACGGTTAAAAGTAAATAGTGTAATTAAACATAAAAATGATATTAATATTATCCTAAAACATGTCCTAATTCTATTGAAAAATTGTACCTCAACCAAAAAAAACCTTAGGAATAAAATATTATCATTTAGGTCCACTTGGATTAGATTAAGACATTTATTATTATTTAATTCAAAGAAGAGTTAAAAGAGTTAAAATAAAATTTTATTAACTTAAAAAATTTTAATATAAGGTTATACATAAGATAAATTAGATTGTAAATATTCATTAGAAATATAAAAATATTTCTTACATAATTGAATTTTATTTATAATTTTTAGACTTTAAATAATTTAATTTATTTATGACACAATGGTGATGCAATAATTACCAAGGTAGTGAAATATTAAAATAATTTATATTATAAATATCAAAATAAATGTAATTTGAGACTTTTTATAAATTAAAATAATTTTCTATGTTAATATAATGTAATATGATTGATTATATAAATTTTTTTAGAAGTAATAATGCTGTTATGAATTTATCAAAAACAAAATACCCAATAGTGTCAAAATTGACATAAAAGAGTTTAAAAAAATAATATATTATTAATTTATATTCAATTTATAAAAATCTATGGTTCATCCAAGAGAATTATATCATGATAGGTGTATCATTAATGGACCTCATTGGGGTCACTTGGAGGTATTTAGTAATTTTATTAACTATATAACATAAAAATACAGAGTGACATGGTAAGTGTCAAACTAAATAACTAAGAGTTAAAACTAGAATATAAAGTTAATATAATGACCAAAACCTGTCCAAATTCTATTGGTTGAGTGGATTTCGACCCATACCCACCATAAAATTTACATAATCCACTTTGGAGCCATTAGAAATTGAATATGAATTTATTATAAAATAATATTTCTAGCTTTTCCAAAGGTTCCCCTCACCCCTTTTATAAAAGGGCACTCACCCTTCTCACTAATTCACACATTCAAAGCCTTTTGGCTCGGCCAACCCCTAAATAAATACTCTCTAAACATCCCTCTCCTCAACATAGAGGACATTGTTTGATCATAAATCCAACCTAAGGAGCCCTTTGGATCAAATCAAAAGGAAGAACCCGAAGAAGAGGTAATGTTTTCACCACCATCCTTCAAGTTCCTTTCTTCTTCAACATCTTATTTCTATGTTATTCCCATTCTAAAATAACAAAACCAGTTTGTTATATATATATATTGTGATGTTATTATAAATATGGTACAACCATATTTTGTATTCTATCCATCTTTTGAATGACATGTCACCCTACATGCGTACGTACGGCTTACCGTCTCCACGTCTTGGTGTAATTGTTATTCAATAAATTATTATTTGGATGGGTATAATAATGATGTGTAATTCATGTAAATAATTAATATAACATGATAATTATTCTTTATATATGATATACCATCCAATTATATATTATTTTAATATCAAAAGAATGATATTATCGCTCGTGCATACGTACGAACTATCGTCCCCACGAACGCGACGAGATTCATTCTCCATCGTATCCATGGAAGAATAATTCTCATTTAATGATTAAATATAATTTTTAAGTAATTTATATCATTATAGATATTAATAATATACAACCTATACATGAAAAAAAGAGCTTACATAACAAAACATATAAAAGAAAACGAGTAAGTTAAAACCTGGAACAACGATAATACTAAGATATTATTAAGAAATCAATATTAAACGATCATATATGATATCATATTAATGTATATGATTCTTGTATAATTTAATAACAATTATTTCACCATAATACATGAGGTTAACCTACCCTCAACCATAGAAATGTACATGGTAAGGGTTTATTTCTCAATCTCTTCATTATCCGAGATTGTTTATATGTAATTATCTAATGGGACCTCTTTATCATCCACATCCATATTTCTTAAAAATGTATTTCAAAACATTCTTTCTATTTTACATAATATGGGTTAAAGTCATTTATACACTTGTTTGACTTTTTATAAGAGGTTTGTAAAAGAATCATTTCGTCGTTTTCCAAACAAGGCTCTTTATAACCATTTCGAAAGAATTAAGGTAAGAATGTCTTTTTAACTTATACGGCGGATGTGGCTATTTTTCACCGTTATAAATTCTTCGAAGATTCCATTACAATCATAAAAAAATATTTTCAAATTAAATGTATTATTTAATAATTATGGGACTTTTAAATGATTTCAAAAAAGAGATATTTCTCTCAAATAGTTTTGATTTCATCTATGTCAACATCCTTTGATGAATTTTAAGATTATTTGAAGATTATTTATTATGATACAAAAAATCCATATTTTATTGATGGTTTTGTGATATGTTTGACTATGGATTTGTTATTTTTATACCATTCATGGTTTATGACAAAAGTATTGACATTTTTTATGCTAGTTTTAATACGAATGTTTATGTTTAAACTTGTTCATATGAGGAATGCATTGGAATTAATAAGTGATGGGTGGAGCCCGCTATATCTCCTTGATGCATTGGTAGGACTCATGAGAAAAACTAGTGTCTTGGCATAAGGCCTTGAAAAAATATTATTTGTAGTCTTGGAATGAGGCCTTGGCTCTGTGGTTAAGATAGTCTCTCATTATGCATTCCATCATTATGAATGTGGTTATTGATATTGCATGTGATTATTAGACTACTAGAATATCCATGTCAATAATTATATGGAATTATTTCATTTTATTTATTCCGTATTATGCTGAAGTTTATGTTCTAAAAAGCTTTGGTTTTAGTTATACATTGCCTTAAATTTTTATGCTTCTTTATGAATGTTTTCGCTATATTGTTATCCTTACTGGGAATTTCAGATCACCCCTTTCTATGTTTTATTTTTCCCAAGATGTGAAGAAGTATTTTATTAATGACCTGTAGGGATAGTTTGATGGGATCAGAGTGTCGACTATGGAGACTATATTGTTGTAGTTTTTCATTTTATGATGTCATGTAAACTTTGTGAATGTATCTAGTTATTCCAAGGCTTCTAAAATAATCGGTCTCTCGAGACTTGATCATTATTGTGATCATGCCAATGTTATGTAATAATGCATCGAATCTAGGCAACTGGGGTCGGGGCATTATAGTTGGTATCAGAGGAAGTTTAGTACAATCCTTGGAACCCAGATTTAGATAAACTCTGATTTGCGCACATATATTTAAGATGGACTTTGAGGATTAGTATAGAAGAACTTCCTAGAATTTTGGTATTTTAGAGATTTTGTGAGTTTTCCGAGAATTATAGATATGTCTGGATACGATTAGGTAGAGGAGGCTCTAGAACAGATGTACCTAGGTGTAAAACCAAAAAACACTGCTTTGAGCTAGACTCGAATGGGAACTGGTGCATGACAACGACCCTTGCTGCACTCTTGGTTACGACACTCCCGGAAGATATGCTTAGGATAAATCTCATTTTATTTACAAATCATTATGATGGGTTTATGAGTATATAAATCCTCAAAGAAAACATTTTTATGATTATGGATTATATACATGAATAGTTTAATTTATGTTAAGTGTTTTATAAGTATGGAATTATGTATTTTGATTCATAAACTAATCTGGTTTATGTCATTGTTTAGAAATGGCGCATAGTGGAAGAAATGGAAACCGTATCAATGCACGCACTCCATGTAGGGATTTCCCTCCTGCTCAAGATAATTATAGTGGAAATGGTGATGCAACTAGTGCTGATCAGCTAATCACCATACTGGGACAACTCACTCAGGTTATGAATAATAACCTTACCCGTATGGAGAACCCTTATTTGTAGCGTGTAGGATCAATGTTAGATCGCTTCATGAGGAAAAAACCACCAAAGTTAAATGGGAATAAACATCCCTTAATAGATGAGCAATGGATAAATTCCCTAATGAAAATATTTCAGGCTTTGGGGAGTAGTGAAAGGGAATAAGTTATCAAGGCAGTTTACCGCATCACTAGAGATGTTGATCAATGGTGGTCATTGATTCAAAACACAAAGGAATATGATGATGTATCAAATATGGAATGGAAGGATTTCAATGATATATTTTTAGAAAAATACTTTCCTCGTGACCATCGAGCAGATATGGAAAGGCAATTTCTGAGTCTAATACAAATGTAGGATGAGAATGTTGAAAATTATGGGGTTAACTTTACATGGTTAGAAAGGTATGCTGGAGATTATATATGTAACCCAAGAAGTAAGATTGATCATTAACTTTATGGGATAAAACCATTTCTTCTTCGAGCATTAGTCTCACAATGTAGAGACCCGTAGCTTATCGTACATGGACATTACATTACATTTGCGGAATACTTAGTACATAACAAAAACACACACTAAAGGATCGTAACAGTTTAGTGTCTTTGGAAACTCGGAACGTAATCTTCTAATCGTGGTGAGAGTTCTTCAATATCTCCCATAAAGGTCATCCCCTTTTTTTTACCTAAAACCTTTCTTTATATCCTGGGGAAAAGAAAACATAAAAGGGTGAGCTCAAATGCTCAGTAAGGGTAAACAAAAGAAATATCAATCACATAATTTTCATAAGAACATAACTTTTTTGGAAATCTTAACCTGCAAAAGAGAGCATAATTTCATAACATGGGATAAATCATAGTAGTGAAATGAAATCATAACTTAAAACATTACTCATTGTGGCATACACACATAATCATAGAGAATCATTTCTTGTTAGTCAAGACTCATTGCCAAGACTATCTTAGTGGACAAAGTCCCTTTCTGAATCGAGTAATCCTCGTTTCAGTCCTGTTTCACTGAACCGGTATAACCTACCATTCCAGCCATGTCTATCTCATGAGATATAAAATCTTTACCCAATGCATTGGAGGGAGATATAGGTCCCACCCATCTTATAATGAATCCTTTCTTATGTGTGCCACATAATCATAAAACATACATCATCGCATAACACATATAACAAAAATGGGATTCTTGAAACATCATGACATCATAAATCAATTCATATATGATAAAGGAATTCATAAACATAATTCCATCACAACATAGTCAAACCAATGTAAAAATAGGGATAGAAACAGAACCCTTTATTATCTTAGATGGAAAATAATTTTGATAAAACACTTGAATTGAATTCTTGAGGAAAATATCCTTTCTTCTTCAAAAACATTTTTCCTTTCATAACATGTCATACAACTTTAAAATAAAAGAAGTTGATTAAAAATAAACTTGAAAACTTGTAAAGGAAGCTTCTTTGAAGTAATGTTTTAAAAATCCATTCATGCCGTATAAGTTAAAAAAAACATTCTTCGTACTTTTGTCGGAAAAGTCAAAAAGTACCTCGTACGGAAAAACGACAAAAGATTCCTTTCATATTCTTTACTAAAAACTCACCTAAGGGTAAAATTGGATTTAAACTATTTCAAGTGTATGGAAACAATATTACATATTGAGGGAACATGGATGTGGATGATAAAATACACCCCAGTAAATACTTACGAATAAACAATCTCGGATAAAAATGAGATTGTGATATTTCCCTTACCTTAGGTCCGATTTGCTTCGTATGTGTCCGAACCTCCTGTATAATGATTTAAATAATGTCATTGACTTATTAAAGAATCATATTCATTGTTATGATATCATATATGGTTCACTTATGACATTATATTACCCGTTCTTTTGTAAATTCCATGTTAAAGAAGCGTTTTGGGTAAAATCATTTCATTTATCGTAGGTGTTTTGACTTGTTGTTCTTGACATCATTATTACTTATATCATGATTTACTTACTTCCAGAATATAAAATATGATTTATATATCACATATATTCAGTATATATATATATATAATAGGTAGATAAATAAAATGAAAAACACCGTTCATGGAGACGGTAGTCCGTACGTACGCATGAACGT
Organism: Viscum album; assembly: GCA_963277665.1. NCBI lineage: Eukaryota > Viridiplantae > Streptophyta > Magnoliopsida > Santalales > Viscaceae > Viscum > Viscum album. The sequence continues at coordinate 1,763,737,061 of OY728131.1, read as the reverse complement.
TGTTTTCCTTTCCTTATTGTCTTGAAATGGAAGTAAGTAGATGACATACATATTTATATATATACATAAATCCAGTAGCTTTATAATGTCATATATTTCATTATTATTTCTTATATATACTTTATAATCATTCTTAAATGGTTAATATGGAGAATGAATCTCATTGCGTCGTGGAGACGGTAGTCCGTACGTACGCACGAGCGATGATATCATTTCTATAAGTATTGAATTGAATTGGAGTGAATTATACAATATATCAGAATCAATATGATGTTGTAATAACTATGTATAGTTATTCTTTACACCATTATACCCATCCTTGTAAGGTGGTGGTGGAAAATAGATTACACCACGGCGTGGAGACGGTATTCCGTACGTACGCACGCGCGGTGATTTCTTTTTCCGTAGGATGGATAGATGGTGAAATAGGGTTGTTTCATACTTATAATAACATATCCGTATATGAGTGATACTGATGTTATTACTTCATAATGAAACAACCTAAGAAGAAGTGGAAGAAGAAATAAAGATAAAAGAATTGGTAACGGTAATTACCTCTTCTTTGAAGCGCCTCTTTGAGACCTCCTCTTAGGGCACTAGAATTGGTCTTTGAGGAAGACCAGAACCTCTAGGATGTTGCTATGTAAGTGGAGAAGAGATTTTGGCAGGGGTTGGCCGAGCTTGAGAGCTCAAATTGGTGTGAGGAGGAGGGGGAGGAGGTGTCCTTTTATAGGGGAGGAGAGGGGCACCTTAGGAATTCTTAAAAATATTAATTTATAATAAATCTAACCCCACTTAAAAACCTCCAAAAATGACTCATATTCGAAGATTAGATGAGATAGGGTTGTAATCTCATCAACCAATCAAATTTAGACATGTTTGGATATTATTTTAAACCTTATCAATTAGATTTAACTCTAAGTTAAATAATTTAACTTTTACCGTGTCTTTTTGTTTTCTTTCACTATATGGTTAATACACTTACTATAACATACCAAACGAACCCCAAATTGTTTATTATTAATATATATATCCTTATCTAAGTCATTTGGCCGAACCTTAGATTTTGTAGGAATAAAATAACAATTAATAATATAATATTTGATTTAAAAACTATTTTGTGTCAATTTTGACACTATTTGATATATGATTTTTGTGAAAGTCATAACAGAATTAAATGTTCGAACCAAGTTGATTAAATCAACATTAATATATCATAGTAACCTAGAAAATTAGTGGAATTCATAAAAAATCTCAAATTACATTTATTTTGGTGCTTATAACATCAATTATGTCAATATTTCATTAAAAAGATAATTACTGCATCATCGTTGTGTCATAAATAAATTAAATTATTTGATGTCTAAAAATTACAAATAAAATACCATTATGTAGGAAATCATTTTAGCTTTCTAATGAATATTTATAGTCGAATTTATCTTATGTATAACCCCATATTACAAATGATTTACTTATTAAACTTTGATTTTAACTATTTTAACCCTTCTTTAAATAAATTAATAATAAATGTCCTAATCTAATCCAAGTGGGCCTAAATGGTCATATTTTATTCCTAAGTTTGTTTTTGGTCGAATTACACTTGTCCAATAGAATTAGGACATGTGTTAGGGTAATATTAATATCATATTTACCCTTAGTTACCCTATTTACTATTAACCGTGGTAAAAAAGTAAAAAGTTACTATTCACCAAAAAATTATTTTCATCTCATTGAACCACATTTTAGTCCTTGATAATAACCGTGTCTCTCGGATTTTCGAAATTCCATTCACAGAAGCGGTAAAATTAAGTTTTATGCAAAATTCAGTTTTTAACCTACCACTTAGTAGTTTCACTATTCATCAAAAATTGAAGGTTTTCAGAAAAATGCCAAAATTTCATCCTAAGCTATATTTCATATTCCGAATTCAAAAATGAAGTCTATTTTACCAAATTCATAACATAGAAGTTGCATTAATTAATTTTATAATTAAATCCCGCTGTTAAAACAAATAGCGTGTTTTTAAGAAACAATATCTATCAAAAGATTGACACTTGTTTATGTCTGGTTTAAATGTGAAATTACATCCAATGACCAACATTGTATTAAATTGTAAAACTATATTCTAAATATACTTTAAAACCACTCAAATTAATGATTTATCACTATTAATTATTTCGATTAAAAAAGTTGTTTTTAATTATAATTTAGTAATTTTCACTATTCATCGGAATATGAAAGTTATCCGAAAAGTACAAAAATTTCACCTTAGGCTAAATTAGATACTCCGAATCCATAAATGAAGTCCATTTTGAAAAATAAAATTTACAAAATTTGAAAAAGTGGTTATTACTATTCACAACAGCTAGTTTTAATAATATCTTAATAGCATATCGTTGTTTAGCGAAACTTGGTGTTGCGTACAACACACGCTATCGAGGAAGGTCGCGATTGCGTGTAATGCAAGGCAAGTCAAGGATGTGTGTTGTGCAAGCTCTTTTTGGTGTAGCGTACAACACAAGACATTAAAAAGAATATTTTTTTATAAAATCTTGGGCTGTTACATTCTACCCCCCTTAAAATGAATTTCTCCCTCGAAATTCGTCGGGGTTATAAATGGTTTACTATTCGAAAGTTTCTTTTATAGAAACCCACATCGTAAAAAAAGAATACCAAAACTTGGCTTTAAAAACTAAAGTATGAAATGTAACGATTACCCAAATAAACTAATCACTGGGTTTCCACATAGGTGAAAATATGGATATGGAAGAGAAATCTAACCATCATGTTCTGATGGAGAGTGGTAGAGAACATGGCTATGGAAAAGCCAGTAATCACAAATCCATAGATTTGTGATGATATAAGGTACCATCTTATTCATCAGGTATAAGATCACTAGGACAACATTTTTGGTTTTCAAGATCATTTCCCTAAAGTTGAAAATTTGAATTAGAATAAATACTTACTTTATTTTGGTACAATCTCACTGTTGTTCGTGCCTTGAACAATTTCCACTTCATCTCTTAAATAAATGAAGTTGAATTTGTTATTCATGAAGTGTTAGCAGATCATGTGATAGAATGACGGGTCATTCCATCTGTCTCAAACAAAAGATTAGCAAAAATTATATGCATAAGTCGATCTATAGTGAGATTAATCATATATGGTTCCTAAAATGGACTTATACTTCATATATCATACTGCTTAATATAATAAAACTAGTTTCTACTAAACAGGGACTTCCTGTAGGCCAGTGGTAGGCGATAAAGGCCAGTTGCACTTCGGTTGTGGGTTCGATTCCTACAGCCTTGTCCGAAGCGATGGGTTGTCGCCCGTCCTGCAGGTTGTCCTTTTTCTAAAACTACGTTACTATAACATCCCATCAATAATATCGAAAATCTTCTATCCTTAAACAATACTAACTTATGTCCAACATAATCCAGTCTAATCTTTAGGCTTATACATAATACTGCAGTCCACTCTCATAATATAGTGACAACGATTACCAGAGATTTAATACCATAGTTGATCCCCATATATCATAAGATATGTTTTGTTGGTCACATTCCAAACATTCAAAGTCCTTAATCATGTATTCTCTTGAATACCTTAGTGAAAACATGAATGCAGTTTAAAGTTAACACTTTCCACATACCAAAATCCTCAAAATTCTATATACTCAAACCATGATATAACTTAGTCCTTATATCAATCATGAGCTCATGAATACAATCAAACATCTCATTATCATCTTATCCTTTCATTATGCACTTATCATCTACTTTCCAAAAGTATCTGAATAACCTTTCATGGTTATTGGTACCATTCATCATACACTTTCAAAACTTAAGGAAAGACAACAGTGTAACAATCCTTAGATGTCTCCTTATTCCATGAGATTACCTATACAACATTACACATGATAAACATGTAATCATTCCACTATATTCTTAGACCATTCACCGAGCTTCAACATTTCTTTCATCTCACATATCATTTGTAGTTTCTTCATCATCATCAACATAAATACTTCCCATACGACCATACTGATTCTCTTCATGAGACTTTCCCTTAGGGCATTGGTTTGCATAATGCCCATACATTCCACATTTAAAACATTTAACCATTGTTGATGTCGTAGCAATACCATTATCCTCATCCATGGTGTTAACTGAACCTTTTCCTTTGCACTTACTGGCTTTGTGTCCTTCTTTTCCACACCCAAAGCATCTTCCAGTTCCTTTGAAACATTCTCCTTGATGCCTCTTCCCACATGACTTACATAGGGGAAATTGAACTTTCTTTCCTCTATGATCATCATGGAACTCCATCTTTCTCTTATTAGTCGAGTCAGGAAACTTACCAAATTTTACTTTATTGATCATGTTGTGAGATTGTTGATTCGGCATAATAATGATGTTTGGACATCCAAATCCCATTTCATTTGGTTGCTCATGAAGAATATCATTCCATTGTCCATCATATCCTCCATTATCGTGAATCATCTTGTTTCCAGCCATATTCTAAAACCCAAAAAAGAATAGTGTGAGAGGCAAAAATCGTAATAAAGGGGGAGTAACATAAATATCTATCATCTTTGGTTTAATCTAATATTGTTACCATAGTTCTAGAACTATATCCTATACGTATACTTATCCTTAGGGGCATCCCTAGACATACCTTAGAAATATCTCTAGGGATCTCACTAATGTTTTCGCATCCTAGTTTCCAAAGGATGACTAAACCTTTCCTCTGATACCAACTGTAGAGACCCGTAGCTTATCGTACATGGACATTACATTACATTTGCGGAATACTTAGTACATAACAAAAACACACACTAAAGGATCGTAATAGTTTAGTGTCTTTGGAAACTCGGAACGTAATCTTCTAATCGTGGTGAGAGTTCTTCAATATCTCCCATAAAGGTCATCCCCTTTTTTTTACCTAAAACCTTTCTTTATATCCTGGGGAAAAGAAAACATAAAAGGGTGAGCTCAAATGCTCAGTAAGGGTAAACAAAAGAAATATCAATCACATAATTTTCATAAGAACATAACTTTTTTGGAAATCTTAACCTGCAAAAGAGAGCATAATTTCATAACATGGGATAAATCATAGTAGTGAAATGAAATCATAACTTAAAACATTACTCATTGTGGCATACACACATAATCATAGAGAATCATTTCTTGTTAGTCAAGACTCATTGCCAAGACTATCTTAGTGGACAAAGTCCCTTTCTGAATCGAGTAATCCTCGTTTCAGTCCTGTTTCACTGAACCGGTATAACCTACCATTCCAGCCATGTCTATCTCATGAGATATAAAATCTTTACCCAATGCATTGGAGGGAGATATAGGTCCCACCCATCTTATAATGAATCCTTTCTTATGTGTGCCACATAATCATAAAACATACATCATCGCATAACACATATAACAAAAATGGGATTCTTGAAACATCATGACATCATAAATCAATTCATATATGATAAAGGAATTCATAAACATAATTCCATCACAACATAGTCAAACCAATGTAAAAATAGGGATAGAAACAGAACCCTTTATTATCTTAGATGGAAAATAATTTTGATAAAACACTTGAATTGAATTCTTGAGGAAAATATCCTTTCTTCTTCAAAAACATTTTTCCTTTCATAACATGTCATACAACTTTAAAATAAAAGAAGTTGATTAAAAATAAACTTGAAAACTTGTAAAGGAAGCTTCTTTGAAGTAATGTTTTAAAAATCCATTCATGCCGTATAAGTTAAAAAAACATTCTTCGTACTTTTGTCGGAAAAGTCAAAAAGTACCTCGTACGGAAAAACGACAAAAGATTCCTTTCATATTCTTTACTAAAAACTCACCTAAGGGTAAAATTGGATTTAAACTATTTCAAGTGGATGGAAACAATATTACATATTGAGGGAACATGGATGTGGATGATAAAATACACCACAGTAAATACTTACGAATAAACAATCTCGGATAAAAATGAGATTGTGATATTTCCCTTACCTTAGGTCCGATTTGCTTCGTATGTGTCCGAACCTCCTGTATAATGATTTAAATAATGTCATTGACTTATTACAGAATCATATTCATTGTTATGATATCATATATGGTTCAATTATGACATTATATTACCCGTTCTTTTGTAAATTCCATGTTAAAGAAGCGTTTTGGGTAAAATCATTTCATTTATCGTAGGTGTTTTGACTTGTTGTTCTTGACATCATTATTACTTATATCATGATTTACTTACTTCCAGAATATAAAATATGATTTATATATCATATATATTCAGTATATATATATATATAATAGGTAGATAAATAAAATGAAAAACACCGTTCATGGAGACGGTAGTCCGTACGTACGCATGAACGTTGTTTTCCTTTCCTTATTGTCTTGAAATGGAAGTAAGTAGATGACATACATATGTATATATATACATAAATCCAGTAGCTTTATAATGTCATATATTTCATTATTATTTCTTATATATACTTTATAATCATTCTTAAATGGTTAATATGGAGAATGAATCTCATTGCGTCGTGGAGACGGTAGTCCGTACGTACGCACGAGCGATGATATCATTTCTATAAGTATTGAATTGAATTGGAGTGAATTATACAATATATCAGAATCAATATGATGTTGTAATAACTATGTATAGTTATTCTTTACACCATTATACCCATCCTTGTAAGGTGGTGGTGGAAAATAGATTACACCACGGCGTGGAGACGGTATTCCGTACGTACGCACGCGCGGTGATTTCTTTTTCCGTAGGATGGATAGATGGTGAAATAGGGTTGTTTCATACTTATAATAACATATCAGTATATGAGTGATACTGATGTTATTACTTCATAATGAAACAACCTAAGAAGAAGTGGAAGAAGAAATAAAGATAAAAGAATTGGTAACGGTAATTACCTCTTCTTTGAAGCGCCTCTTTGAGACCTCCTCTTAGGGCACTAGAATTGGTCTTTGAGGAAGACCAGAACCTCTAGGATGTTGCTAGGGAAGTGGAGAAGAGATTTTGGCAGGGGTTGGCCGAGCTTGAGAGCTCAAATTGGTGTGAGGAGGAGGGGGAGGAGGTGTCCTTTTATAGGGGAGGAGAGGGGCACCTTAGGAATTCTTAAAAATATTAATTTATAATAAATCTAACCCCACTTAAAAACCTCCAAAAATGACTCATATTCAAAGATTAGATGAGATAGGGTTGTAATCTCATCAACCAATCAAATTTAGACATGTTTGGATATTATTTTAAACCTTATCAATTAGATTTAACTCTAAGTTAAATAATTTAACTTTTACCGTGTCTTTTTGTTTTCTTTCACTATATGGTTAATACACTTACTATAACATACCAAACGAACCCCAAATTGTTTATTATTAATATATATATCCTTATCTAAGTCATTTGGCCGAACCTTAGATTTTTTAGGAATAAAATAACAATTAATAATATAATATTTGATTTAAAAACTATTTTGTGTCAATTTTGACACTATTTGATATATGATTTTTGTGAAAGTCATAACAGAATTAAATGTTCGAACCAAGTTGATTAAATCAACATTAATATATCATAGTAACCTAGAAAATTAGTGGAATTCATAAAAAATCTCAAATTACATTTATTTTGGTGCTTATAACATCAATTATGTCAATATTTCATTAAAAAGATAATTACTGCATCATCGTTGTGTCATAAATAAATTAAATTATTTGATGTCTAAAAATTACAAATAAAATACCATTATGTAGGAAATCTTTTTAGCTTTCTAATGAATATTTATAGTCGAATTTATCTTATGTATAACCCCATATTACAAATGATTTACTTATTAAACTTTGATTTTAACTATTTTAACCCTTCTTTAAATAAATTAATAATAAATGTCCTAATCTAATCCAAGTGGGCCTAAATGGTCATATTTTATTCCTAAGTTTGTTTTTGGTCGAATTACACTTGTCCAATAGAATTAGGACATGTGTTAGGGTAATATTAATATCATATTTACCCTTAGTTACCCTATTTACTATTAACCGTGGTAAAAAAGTAAAAAGTTACTATTCACCAAAAAATTATTTTCATCTCATTGAACCACATTTTAGTCCTTGATAATAACCGTGTCTCTCGGATTTTCGAAATTCCATTCACAGAAGCGGTAAAATTAAGTTTTATGCAAAATTCAGTTTTTAACCTACCACTTAGTAGTTTCACTATTCATCAAAAATTGAAGGTTTTCAGAAAAATGCCAAAATTTCATCCTAAGCTATATTTCATATTCCGAATTCAAAAATGAAGTCTATTTTACCAAATTCATAACATAGAAGTTGCATTAATTAATTTTATAATTAAATCCCGCTGTTAAAACAAATAGCGTGTTTTTAAGAAACAATATCTATCAAAAGATTGACACTTGTTTATGTCTGGTTTAAATGTGCAATTACATCCAATGACCAACATTGTATTAAATTGTAAAACTATATTCTAAATATACTTTAAAACCACTCAAATTAATGATTTATCACTATTAATTATTTCGATTAAAAAAGTTGTTTTTAATTATAATTTAGTAATTTTCACTATTCATCGGAATATGAAAGTTATCCGAAAAGTACAAAAATTTCACCTTAGGCTAAATTCGATACTCCGAATCCATAAATGAAGTCCATTTTGAAAAATAAAATTTACAAAATTTCAAAAAGTGGTTATTACTATTCACAACAGCTAGTTTTAATAATATCTTAATAGCATATCGTTGTTTAGCGAAACTTGGTGTTGCGTACAACACACGCTATCGAGGAAGGTCGCGATTGCGTGTAATGCAAGGCAAGTCAAGGATGTGTGTTGTGCAAGCTCTTTTTGGTGTAGCGTACAACACAAGACATTAAAAAGAATATTTTTTTATAAAATCTTGGGCTGTTACACACAATCCTTCTCGTCGTACGAAGACATTATCTCATGTTCTATGAAGACAGAAAAGAAATTCTCTAAGTCTTATAACTTTAAAGAAAAGCAACAGAAGAAGAGATCTGCTGATCAATCTAGGAATGGAAATAAGGGGAAGAAGGGAAATGTTGAATATCCATCCTGTGGTAAATTTTGGAAGAAACACCCTAGTACTTTCTTAAAAGGAATGGGAGTCTGTTGCAAGTGTGGTGAAAAAGGCCACCAAACTCGTGATTGCAAGGGGAAGAAGGAATCTACCGATGTCCAATGCTACAATTGTCGGGAGATGGGACATTATGAAAATAAATGTTTAAGCGTCAGCGGAACATACCTCAGAAAATTCCAAGGGATCAAGGCCAAGATTATTCTATCACTACTGCTGAGGTAGAAGCTCCGAAAGACGTGGTGGAAGGTAATTTAATGGTTTCCTCAGGTTTAGAAAATGAATTATTTGATTCTGGATCATCGCATTGTTTCATATCTTCCCAGTTTGCTAAGAAAATTAGATATTTGAAATTTTATTTAATAAGGGAGTTGTCAGTTAAAACTCCCAAGGGAAGTATCATTGTAACAATGTTTTGTGAATCAGTCCCCATTAGAGCACATAAATGTTATTTATCTGTTGATCTCATCGCCATACCTATGATTGAATTTGATACAATCCTCGATATGGATTGGATTTCGAACCATGATGTGAAGATTTATTGTAAGAAGAAGGAGGTAATGATTTTTAATGATGATGATAAGGAACACATTGTCTTTAGTGCAGAATCATCAGTAATTAATTCTTTTCTAGAACAACCCCCAGTAGTTCAACAATATTAAATTATTGGGGAGGATGAGAATGAAATGATTGTGTGTGAGGAAAGGAATGTTCAAATAGAGGATGTAACTATTGTGAAAGAATATGTAGATGTGTTTCCAGAAGATTTACCTGGACATCCTCCAGAACAAGAAGTTGAGTTTTCCATTGAATTAATTCCTGGATCAAGGCCTATATCGAAGACCCCATATAGAATGGCCACTATAGAATTTTTTGAACTAAAGATACAAGTAGAGGAATTGATTAATAAGGGATTTATTCTCCCTAGTATTTCTCCATGGGGAGCCCATGTTCTTTTTGTTAAAAAGAAAGATGGATCTATGAGGTTATGTATCAGCAACTTGGATATCAATGCTATAACAATAATGAACAAGTATCCACTACCTCTCATTGATGATTTATTTGACCAACTGCATGTAGCTCAATACTTTTCAAATATTGACCTTCGATCTGGATACCATCAGTTTTGTGTGAAGAAGGAAGACATTCCAAAGATATCGTTTCAAACCAGGTACGGGCAATATGAGTTTACGGTAATGCCTTTTGGATTGACTAATGCACCCTCCGTATTCATGGATCTGAAGAACAGAGTTTTCAAGGAATATCTCGATGAATTTTTGGTTGTATTTATTGATGATATCTTGGTATACTTAAAAAGCTACAAAGATCATGAAAATAACTAGCGCATTATCCTGAAAACTCTGAGAAGACATGAATTATATGGGAAGTTTGGAAAGTCTAAATTATGGCTTCAGGAGACTTCATTTCTTGGCTATATTTTCTCTAAATATAGAATCTATGTTGACCCTTCTAAGACCAAGGAAATCCAAGAATGTCCTGCACCGACGAGTATAACTGAGGTACGCAGCTTTATTGGTTTAGCAGGTTATTATCAACGTTTCGTCCATAATTTTTCCCGGTTGGATAACCCAGTAATAAAGCTCACACATAAAGGGTTTAAATTTGTTTGGACAAAAGAATGTGAAGAATGTTTTGAAGAACTGAAGAGAATATTTGTCAATGCTCTTATATTGACTCTACCATCGGGGAATGATGGGTTCGTTATTTATAGTGATGCATCAATGAAATTACTTGGTTGTGTCCTTATGCAAAATGAAAGGGTTATTGTCCATGCATCACGACAGTTGAAAATTCATGAGAAAAACTATCCTACTCATGATCTCGAGTTAGCAGTTGTGATCTTTGCTTCTAAGATATAGAGACACTACCTCTATGTTAAAAAATGTGAGATTTATACTGATCACAAGAGTTTGAAGTATATTTTATAAAAAAAGAACTCAACATGAGGCAAAAGAGATGGCTTGAATTACTCAAGGATTATGATTGTATAATACACTACCACATAGGGAAGGGAAACATGGGTGAAGATTCTTTGAGAAAAAAAGATGATAGAGTTTTGAAAAATATGTGAATTGAAAGGGATCCAATTTTCATTGATCTAGTGAAGATGGAGATGGGAATAACCATGGAAGTTGAAAAATCAATGCTTTTTCAAATGCTTTCTAAACCATCTTTACTAGAAAGGATTAAGATTTCTTAGACCGAGGATGAAGAATTTCAAAAGAAGATTAAAGCAGTGAATTATGGGAGATTGAGAGACTTTGTGTATGAAGATGAAATTTTGATGTTTGGGATGAGACTTTGTGTTCCAAATATACCTGATCAAAAAACAGAATTACTGGGTGATTCTCATAGTTCCAATTTCTCTATACACCCTAGGATCACCAAAATTTATAGAGATTTAAATGAACATTGTTGGTGGGACATCATGAAGAGGGAGATTGCTGAATTTGTGCCAAGATGCATGGTTTGTCAACAAGTGAAAGCTGGAAAGAAACATCCTGGAGGAGTTATGAAACCTCTTCACATACCTGAGTGGAAAAGGGATAATATCACTATGGACTTTGTCATGGTAATACCAAAGACTCCTAGAAGGAACGGTGTAATATGGGTCGTTGTTGATCGTCTTACCAAGTCAGCACATTTTCTTTCTATAAGAAAATATTTACCACTTGAATGTCTAGTAAGACTATATATTAATGAAGTTGTGAGACTTCATGGAGTACCCATATCTATTGTTTCAGATCATGATCCCCGTTTTACTTCATGATTCTGGAAAATTCTTTAGAAATCCCTGGATGATGAACTTCATTTGAGCACTGCTTACCACCACCAAACTGATGGACAATTAGAATAAACTATTCATACCTTAGAAGACTTGTTGATATCTTGCTCACTTGACTTTCAGGGTATGTGGGATCAATGTTTACCTTTGGTAGAATTTTCATATAACAATACCTTCTATTCAAGTATTCAGATGGAACCTTATGATGCGTTATACGGAAAGAGATGTCACAGACCAACCTGTTGGGATAACATTGGCGAACGAAAACATGTAGGCCCAGAACTGATGGAGGAAACGATGGAAAAGGTGAAGGTAATCCAAAACCACATCAAAGCAGCTCAAAGTAGGCAGAAGAGCTATGCTAACAACCGAAGGAAGGATTTGGAATTTTAGGTAGGAGATCATGTTTTCTTGAATGTATCTTCATGGAAGGGAGTTATACGTTTCAGTAAAAATGGTAAATTGAGTCCCAGGTACATCAGACCCTTCTAAATTATTGAATGAATTGGGGATGTAGCTTACCATTTTGCAATGCATGCAAATCTCTCCAAAGTTCACGATGTGTTCCACGTATCACTATTGAGGAAATACATGCCTGACCCAATGCATTTACTCACCTATGACGAATTAGAACTGGAACCCGATCAATCTTATTGGGAAGATCCCATCAGGATTCTTGATACAAGAGAACAAGTGCTGAGAAACCGGACGACTTGTCTGGTAAAAGTTCAATGGAGAAACCATAAGATGGAGGAGGCAACATGGGAACCTGAGGAACTTATGATGAAGACCAACTAGAGAATTTTTTATACAATAATATTCTAAAAATTTTTAGGGTGAAATTATTTGATGTAGGGGAGAATGTAACACCCCAATCTTCCACGGTACGCTTCCCTTTGAATAATACAGTAGCGTGTGTTGTACACAACTTCAAGTTCTAACACACACCACAACCAATCAAACTAGTCGTTATGAATAGTAATAACCAGTTTTTGAAATTTTATATTTATTTTCATCCAAAATGGACTTCATTTTTGCATTCGGAATATCGAAATTAGCCTACGGTGAAATTTTGGTATTTTTCTGAAAACATTCAATTTTTGGTGAATAGTGAAAAACCATTGAGTTATAGTTTAAAACTGAATTTTTATTTTAAATAATTAATTATTTTATTTCAATTTCATTAAGTTCAAAAAATATACATAATACCTATATAAGTTTAATGTAATTCATTAGATTTAGTATATAATAATTTTAGATATATAAAACTTTAATTGAAATTTTCACCTTCTTTTACCCACCTCCTAGGAGAATTTGGAAATTCACATAAAACATAAATTTACCGCTTCTGTGAGTGGAATTTCGAAAATCCGTGATACATGGTTAATATCAAGGAGTAAAATGTGGTTAAATGAGATGAATATAATTTTTGGAGAATAGTAACTTTTTACTTTTATTTACCACAGTTAAAAGTAAATAGGGTAATTAAGGGTAAAAATGATATCAATATTATCCTATCTCATGTCCTAATTCTATTGTAAAAGTGTATCTAGTCCAAAAACAACCTTATGAATAAAATATTAACATTTAGGTCCACTTGGATTAGATTAAGACATTTATTATTATTTAATTCAAAGAAGAGTTAGAAGAGTTAATATCAACATTTATTTAGTAAAACATTTTTAATATAATGTTATACATAAGATAAATTCCATTGAAAATATTCATTAGAAATATAAAAATATTTTCTACATAATGGTTTATTATTTATAATTTTTAGACATTAAATAATTTAATTTATTTATGACACAATGGTGATGTAGTAATTAACTAATTAATGAAATATTAAAATAATTGATATTATAAAAATCAAAATAAATGTAATTTGAGACTTTTAATGAATTTCACTAATTTTATAGATTAATATGACATATTAGGATTGATTATATATATTTTTTTCGAAGTAGTAATGCTGTTATAAATTTATCAAAAAAAAATACCCAGTAGTGTCAAAATTGACATAAAAGATTTTTAAAAACAAATAATATATTATTAATTTATATTCAATTCCTCAAAATGTATTGTTCATCCAAGAGACTTATATCATGATAGGTGTATCATTAAAGGACCACTTGGGGGTCGCTTGGAGATATATAGTAAGTTTATTAACTATATAATATAAAAATACAAAGTGACAAGGTAAGTGTGAAACTAATTAACTAAGAGTTAAAACTAAAAGATAAGGTTAATATATTGACCGAAACCTGTCTAAATTTTATTGGTAGAGTTTTTTTCTACCCATACCCACCTTAACCGTTAAATAATACACTTTGGATCCATTAGAATACGAATATTAATTTAATATAAATTAATATTTCTAGCTTTTCAAAAGGTGCCCCTCACCCCTCTTATAAAAGGAAACATCCCCTTCTCACTAATTCACACATTCAAAGCCATTTTTCTCAGCCAACTCCTACCCAAATACTCTCTCAACATCCATGAATTCAACCTATAGGACTTATTTTGATCATAAATCTAACCAATGGAGCCCTTTTGATCAAATCAAAAGGAAGAACCCGAAAAGAGGTAATGTTTTCACCACCCTCTTTCAAATTCCTTTCTTCTTCAACTTCTTCTTTATTTGTTATTCCCATTATAAAATAATAAATCTAGTATCTTATATATACCGTGATGTTATTATAAATATGGTACAACCATATTCAGTATTCTATCCATCCTTTGAATGACATGTCACCATACGTGCATACGTACGGTTTACCGTCTCCACGTCGGGGTGTAATTGTTATTCAATAAATTATTATTTGTATGGGTATAATAATGATGTGTAATTCATGTAAATAATAAATATAACATGATAATTATTCTTTATATATGATATAACATCCAATTTTATATTATTTTAATATCAAAATAATGATATTGTCGCTCATGCGTACGTATGGACTACCGTCTCCACGAATGTGGTGAGATTAATTCCCCATCGCATCCTTTCAAGACTAATTCTCATTTAATGATTAAAAATAATGGTTAAGGACTTGATATCATTCTGTATATGAATAAGATACATCCTATCCATGACAAACATGGCTTACGTAACAAAAAAAATATAAATGAAAACGAGTAAGTTAACACCCGAAACAACGATAATACTTAGATATTATTAACAAATAAATGTTAAAAGATCATATATGATATCATATTAATGTATATGATTCATGTATAATTTAATAACAATTATTTAACCATTATATTGGAGGTTAACATATCCTCGACCAATGAAAAGTACAAGGTAAGGGTTTATTTCACAATCTCTTCATTATCCGAGATTGTTTATACATAATTATCTACTGGGACCTCTTTATCATCCTCATCCATGTTTCGTAAAATTGTATTTAAAAAAATTCTTTCCATTTTACAGAATATGGGATAAAGCCATTTTTACCCATATTTGACTTTTTATAAGTGTTTTATAAAGGAATCTTTCCGTCGTTTTCCAAACAAGGCCCTTTATAACCTTTTTGACAGAATTATGGTAAAAATGCCTTTTTAACTTATACGGTGGATGCAGCAATTTTCCGCCGTTATAAAGTCGTCGAAGCTTCCCTTACAAGATTATATAAATATTTTCAAATTAAATGTATTATTTAATAATTATGGGACTTTTAAATGATTTCAAAAAAAGAGATATTTCTCTCAAATAGTTTTGATTTCATCTATGTCAACATCCGTTGATAGATTTTAAGATTATTTGAAGTTTATTTGTTATGATACAAAACTTAAATATTTTATTGATGGTTTTATGATATGTTTTATTGTGGATGTGTTATTTTTATACCATTAATGGTTTATGACAAGATTATTGACATTTCGTAAGCTAGTTTTAATATTAATGTTTATGTTTAAAACTGTTCATATGAGGAATGCATTAGACTTAATAGGTGACGGGGGGAGCCCACTATTCCTCCTTGATGCATCGGTAGGTCTCATGAGATGAACTAGTGTCTTGGCACAAGGCCTTGACAAAATCTTATTTGTAGTCTTGGAACGAGACCTTGGCTATGTGGTTATGATAGTCTGGCATTCTGCATTCCATCATTATGAAAGTGGTTATTGATATTGCATGTGATTATTCGACTAGTAGAATATCCATGTGAATAAGTATATGGAATTATTTCATTTTATTTATGCCATATTATGCTTAAATTCAAGTTTTAAAAGGCTTTTGTTTTAGTTATACATTTCCTTAAATGTTTATGCTTATTTATGAATGTTTCCGCTATATTGTTATCCTTACTGGGAATTTCAGCTCACCCGTTTCTATGTTTTATTTTTCCCAGGATATGAAGAAATACATTATGAATTAATTGCATGGATAGTGTGAGGGGATAAGCGTGTGGACTATAGAGAATGTATTGTTTTAGTTTTTCATATTATGATTTAATGTAAACTTTATGAATGTATCTAGTTATTCCAAGGATACTAAACTAATCGGTCTTTCGAGACTTGATCTTTCTTATGATCATGCCAATGTTATGTAATAATGCACTGACTCTGGGAAACTGGGGTCGGGGCATTACAGAAATCCAGAACATAGATGATTATCATTCCAATGTAGTTTTTATTTCATATATAAAGAATTATATTATACAATTATCCAATTATATTCATATCATTGAATTTCTGGGAGTGTCCTATGTTCAAAACCCAAGTGTAACTCATACCTAGGTGGTGATCACATGTAATAGTGGGAATCCTAAAACCATTGATAGTATATACCATTATGACTCATGTTTTATTGTAATATAAGAACTTCATGGAATCTAATTCATCCAAAAAATATAGTAACATAAAAACCATTAAGTCACTACTCTGTAATTATGTATACGTGATCTGCCTTGTTAGATCCTAGAATATCAAACACTATAGATATTTTCTATAGATTCCTAAAAATAAAAATGAATTTGGAGTAAAATGAGTTCCATTAGACTCAAGCATCAAAAATCCGTCACATATGTCACTTCCTCAATATTTATCAGTATTAGCAGTAATGGGGGACCCATAACCCACTGGAAGTTACCTTAGTTGAGATGGTTATATACAACTATAGGGGACCCATAACCCCAAAATGTGTATTATTCATAATTTGATCAATTTTTAAATCCAGGAGTTGGGGAACATACCATCTTCTTATGAGAGTTTTATAAAATATACATTATACATGTGGGTACCATAAATGGGAGGAAATTATGATCTAAGTGGGTTACAAAACTCGTGACCTTTTTAATGTTCTTCACACACACATCGTCACCTATAAGAACACATAATAATAATACTTATGAAAAAAATAAAATTTAAGATATTGAAAAAGTATTTATAAATTACATTACATTTTATATTGAAAATCACAAATAATAAACAATGCATAAACTAAAATTGGTGACCCGATAAAATGATATGGACAGTACTATAGGTTTCGGGTGTAGTGGAAGCACATTGCTGGGTGTACCCAACATTAATTTTAACATTAACAATGATCAATTCGAGATCAATCACGATAATAGAATGACGAATCATTAGAATAGAACGAAGAATGAAAAAGAAATAGGGGAGTCCTAAAATCATAAATTAGATCATCATATGTTGGTTACAATTAATTTAATTAATTAACATGAATTACCTTGACGGAATTATTTCATCTTTGAATTTTCCGGTCTCGATCTGATGTGATCATTCGTTGCGTCATAGAATCCATGTGTAGGATTCCTCTAGTGGTGATCCACACATGATCCATGTATCTATATACATCACTAAATGGATCTACAGGTGCTAGCTCGGAAGAGCCTTCGCTTGTGATGATCGCCTTTGATCGCCTTGATCCAGTGGAGGTGGATCTCTCTCTTGTAGCATGAGAGCAGTCTCGATGGAAAACTAATTCTCTCATGGCTTGACAGCTTTTTCAAATTGGTTGTGCACAACAACAAAAAAATGGCCAGGAAAATGGTAAATATATATATGGGATTTTTAATTAAATAGAATAATAAAATGAATTAATTTCCCGAAATAAGTTATTCATTCTATTTAATTCTTAGTAATACGCATGTCTAATAATAGCAATTGACTATTATTATTACCTCACACACACCAAGAAAATTACACCTGATATTATTTAATTAAATAAATAATATTTATTTCTCATAAATTCCCAGACGAAAAACAGATACCCGACATTTATATTTAATATACACGGTGTGTAATTTTATATTTCCATTTTCCCCATTTCCCTCACCACATTTATTAATCCTTGAGTAATGGATATTTATTTCTAAAATAAATATCAATGCATTACTCACTAATAAATATATTATTTCGCTCACAATATATTATCTCGAATAACAAATGTCGAAATAAATTTGATCAGACAACCTTAAATAATTATTATACCACAATTGAAAATAATATTTATTTAACTTGTTAAATTAATATTTAACTGAGATACTTGGACACACTTAGTGAGTGACCCTCTAGGCCTCTATCTTTGTGTCATTATGCGGAGCCTGCCTAATTTCCAAGGTTAGTGTCTAGAAACATGCCACATCACCCATAGAGAAAGAAGGTAATGACACAATGACATGTCACCTCATACGAATGCTTAATGTGTAATATAATCCCCTTGCCTCGATATCTTTAATCTACAGGGTTTCATGCTACTGCCATCAACCCATATGCTCGGTTATTATTTCATTGAAATTCTAAAAATGAACATGGAAATTCATCACCATGGCTATGGATTTATTTAGAATATATCAATTCCATCAAAGGGACTAAGATATCTACATCTATTTTGGAACATAAGGGACAACTCTTTTCTTTCATTATCTATTAATGTAGTATCACTCGTGGCACACCCAACGTATATTACCTCGCTGCAAACAGTGTGTCATCATAGTTTTCCCCAATACATCTAGGTGTGCATGTTATAATATCTATTAATAATAATATTATTGTTTATGGATGAATACACACATCTGCAAGTAGGAACATACAATGATACTATGAAATGTTAATTTACTACTCATGGGTTTTCTTATCATAATAACTTCCTAGATATTACCAATAGTACACACCATGAGAAGGTGCCTCCATGTTTTATGAGTCCTCACCCCTAATGGCCTGTATTATTTGTGTCGTTCAAATAACATCATCTTTCCAAGAACACAAATTCAAGAATAGCATTATGGCACTTCTTGGTTTTCATAATAGCAGGGATCCCCTATGACCCTTTAATGAAATAGTTATCCTTATGACATTATCACATGCATTGTCACGCAGAAGAATAATCAATATCTGATAATGTATTTATTAATGAAAAAAGTACAATGTAGTTGGTTCTAGGCCACCAACTCCAACAGACTCCCACTTGGACTAGAGACAATTGCTAACAACTATTAACTTTCTAGCTCTCACATGATATTAATGATTCTTCTGAGATAATCCTTTAGTCACAGGGTCTGCAACGTTTTCTTGCTTGGACACTCTCGTCAGAGCAACATCACCCATTTTATTGAACTCTCTCAAGAGGTGATACTTCTATAGTATGCAATTTGTCTGTTGATGTGACCTTGATTGTTTTGCATTAGCCACTGCAGTAGTGTTATCACAATACAACATGATAAAATATTTAATACAAGGCCCCACATCAATCTCAGGGACAACGTTCTGAATCCATACATCTTCCTTTTCTATATCATAAGCCGCTATATAATCAGACTCCACTGTAGAATCGGCGAGTACTTGTTGCTTTGAACTCTTCCATCACACATATCATCCATTGAGACAGAAAAAATGTCCAAATTGTTACTTCAGATCATTCTGATCTGTCTAAAAACCAGCATCTGCATACCCTCTAATTTCAAGCTCCCCGTATCCTCCATACACTAGGGACATATCCTTAGTTCTTCTAAGATACATAAGGATAGTATTGCCAGTATTCCAATGCTTTTACCTTGGATCTTCTTGATATCTCAACACCATGATCCGTGCATAGGAACATCAATCCTGGTACAAAACATGGCATTCTTTATGGATCCTATAGCCAAAGCCTATGGGATCTTACAAATTCTATATTTCTCTATTTGTGTCTGAGGACACAATTTATTAGAAATATGTAGACAATGGGACACAAGAACAAATTCCCTCTTGGATTTTTCTATTATAAATCTCTTTAGTATCTGGTCAATGTATGTACCCTGACATAGTCAAAGTAGCATTATGGATAAATAAAAAATGATCTTGATCCCTAGAATGGAGTTTGCTTCACCAAAGTCCTTCATGGAGAAACACTTTTTCAACTAGTCTTTAACTAATAGTAAGACTGGTACATCATTTCCAAGAAGTAATATGTCATCAACATATACTACTAGGATAATGATCACATTCCCGTTAAACCTCTTATAAACACATGGCTTGCATTCATTCTTAATGAAACCAAATTCTTTTATAGTTTAATCAAATCAAATGTTCCATGACCTGGATTCCTTATTTAATACATAGATGGATTTCTGTAACTTTCAAACCCATTTGGCTTCACTGGGTGTCATAAAACC
This sequence comes from Viscum album, assembly GCA_963277665.1. Taxonomy (NCBI): domain Eukaryota; kingdom Viridiplantae; phylum Streptophyta; class Magnoliopsida; order Santalales; family Viscaceae; genus Viscum; species Viscum album. The sequence goes on along the minus strand of OY728131.1, from coordinate 1,763,716,483 downwards.
ATCTAGTTGTGTCATGTAGACATTTTCTTGAAGGTTCCCATTACGGAATTCTATTTTGAAATCCATTTTCCAAATCCCGTAATCATGTAAAAATACTATGGAAAATATGATTCATATGGATTTATACATGGAAACTGGGGAAAAAGTTTCATCATAGTCCATTCCTTGATTTTATATGGATCCTTTACCCACTAGCCTTGCCTTATAGGTGCTAACTTGACCTTCCATGTCCAGTTTCCTCTTGAATACCCATTTGCATCCAACATGCATCACATCAACTGGCTCAACGACCAGATCATAGACTTGGTTCTATTACATGTAATCCATCTCAGAATTTATATCCTCTATCCATCTTGTATCTTCGGAAATTTCTACTCATTCTTTTTAGTAGAGAGGTTCATCATTGTCCAACAATAATGATTCACCATCCTCAGTGACTAGTAATCCAAATATCTCTGGTTACCTTAACTCAATTGAGCTGCTATGCAGTACTAATGTTTCTAGATCCCCTTCCACGTGGACCTATAGAACTTGTTTCTATACAAACTCCTATGTATCTTTTGCAGTAACATAGTCAAAGTCAATCTTTCTCCCACTATCCTTTTTGAGAATGTTTTCCCTCTCAAAATGATTGCTTGTCTGGAAACAGTTGGTTTCTATTCTGAAGGGTTATAAAGGTAATATCCTTTTGTTTCCTTAGGATATCCTATAAAGATACACTTCGTGCCCCATGGTGAAAGTTTGTTTCTAGAGAAGGCCTTAATTGATGTCTCACATCCCCATACATTTTCGTGCAAAAAAAGGGGTTTATTTACATTCCATAACTCATAGGGAATTCGTTTTTCCTCATTCGTTGGTACTCAGTTTAATGTGTATGTTGTAGTCTCTAATGCATATCCACAAAAGGATAAGAGAAGATCTGTGTGACTAATCATCGACCTCAACATGTATATCATGGTGCAGTTACTCCTTTCACTAACACCATTCCACTGTCATGTATAAGGACGATTGAGCTGAGAGAGAATCACATCCTCTCTTAAAAGATAGATTAACTCTTGGTTCAGATATTCTCTGCCTCAATCCGATCAAATCTTCTTTATCATCATACCAAGATGATTCTCTACTTCATTATTGAATTCCATAAATTTATCTAAGGCTTCTGACTTATGCCTCATTATTTATACATAACCATATCTATGCAAATCATCTATAAAGTAATGAAGTTAGAATATCCACCTCTAGCTTCAAGTGGAAGTTGTCCACACACATCCGTGTGCACCAATCCTGGAAGCTCTGTCGCCCTTTCACTCATCCCAACAAAAGTCCTCTGTAATTTTCCCATGTAAACAAGCATGACATATATCCCGTGGTTTTATCCTAGTATGGTCTAAATAGACATCTTGGGAGAGCATTGTCAAGCGCTTCTCATTAACATTACCGAGACGGCGATTCCACAACTGGGTGATGTATGAGTCTTGTGAGTTTTTTTGTTATCAATTTCCAACACTTGTTTTTTGTAATTTAATACATACAAAACATTATTTAAATGTGCCATACCAAAACATATGTTGTTCTTATAAAAGATACAACCCTTATTTCCAAACATGAATATAAATCCATCCACATACAAACAAGATACAATAATTATGTTCTTGTTAACACTACGTATATAATAAAAATTATGTAAAATCGAAATCTTCCCATTCGGCAATGAGAGGTTGTAATCGCCAATGGATAATGCAGGTAGCCCTCCACCATTAGAAGGTTGAAAATCTTCATATCCTTTTGAAATATTTTTATATATATTTGGTTCTTGCACTTTAATATAGATGTGATCCCCATAAGCTGTATCAAACACCCAATGTGTATAAATGGAATGATTACAATCGATAAAAAACACACCTTTAGCGTCCCCATGCTTTTGGGTGTAGTTCCTATTCTAGTGTAATTTCTTGCCACATGCATGACATACCACCTCCCATTCCATGCACTGCCTCTAGATCTTCCCATTCATTGTGGGATGGCTCTTAGGGGCTTCAGACTGTTTATAAGTCTGTGGCTCCTTTTACTTGTCCTTCCCATTCTTATTCAACATAAGAACTATGGGTTTGTCATGCCCCATGTCATTATCTACCAAGAGAATTAAGTTCATAAGTTCTGATTGACTCTTCTCATTGTTTCTAATATTTTAGTTGAAAATGAAGCTAGAGATGGTCTTGGGCAGGGATGATAGGAGGAGATCAATATGAAACTCATCGGCAATCCTAATCCCTAAGATGTCCAGGAATTTAATGTAGCCAATGAGATTGACTAAATGAAGCCCAGCTAGCACGGATTCACTAAGCTTAGCTGTAAAAAAGCATTGGAAATCTCATATATCTCCTCTCACGCCTACTCTTGATAGAGATCCTTAAGATGAGACATTCTGCTATACACGTCTATGTTTTCATGTAGCTTCAAGATCTCATTAGACAAGTTTGACAACATGAAACACTAGACACCAATGGAATCATCCATGTGTTTCATATATCGAGATAGTTCATCATCATAGGCCTCTTTTCATGGTGCAACTGAAATTGGCTCTTCCAACACATACAATTTATTCTTGTGGCGATGGATGACACGTAAACACCTCTTCCAATTTTCGAAATTGGTGCCAATGAGATGGTTTTCCGTCTCGAGTATGGTTCGAAATGATATGTTTGAAGTAATATTTCATTCCATTTCAACAAATTATGTTGAAAAAAGGTTTAGTACATTTTTATGACAAAACTGAGACAAATAAATATAATAATACTTTTTAGTCTCCCAATATTTTATCGAAATCCAATAGCCCTCTCAATTGACTTTGGAATATTCTGTTTCTTGAATATTCTAGTGGAAAATATCCATATATACCTTTTAATTATCCCAAATATGGTTGGATAATGAACATAAAGGGTTTTAGGTAGTCATTTCAAATGCCAACTGCATTAACTCGTAGTTCCTTGATCCTTTGAGAGAACTCCCCAATCCTGAAATCCATTTATTTTGTATTTCCTCAACCATTACCTCTTGGTCACACAATGTCTTACTGTGGCAGTCAACCCTTGATGCGAACCAAGTCATGTAAACCCAAAACATTGAATTTAGATTTCCCCGATAATTGAAAGCTCCCCAACTAGGGTTGGTCATGCACTTTGAACAATGGATGGATTCTATCCAAGATTTTCGAAAACTAAACCGACTTAATATTTCATTGAGGGATTTTATCCTTATATGTAAATTTACATTTTATTATATTTGATTACATGATTGTTAATATTAAATGGGATATACTTATGCGATTAAAAATGTCTATGATAATATTTATGAATAAGTCGGTCTTCTTTTAGGTCCATCTTGCATGCTTGTTTAATTCATTAATTGTGTGATCGTGACAACACACCCACAATAAATAAACCATGTAACTGACAGAAATCAAATAAATGGCATGATCATGACCTTGTTCTATTCTTTAGTTGATCTAGTGGTTGATAAACTAACCCATGACCTAGGGGAGAAAGTCTTTGATCCTTTCGAGTGTGTGTTTACTGCTTTCCACCTATCCACATTTGTATCTCCTTGGATTGGTTTCACCTTGGCTCTTGACTTAAGTGACCTCCACAATCTTTGGAGATCGATCCATTAAATATTCATTTATCTCACTTGCATGTGAGGGGTAAAAAGGGGGTTTCACCTAAAATAATCCTTGGCGTGCATGCCCTACAAATTATTAAGGATAAAGCTCAAAGGACAACAAATTAATTTTAAAAAAATAAATTAAAATAATCCACTCACATAAAAAGGTCTTGGTCAATCAAATGATAATCCATTAATGCAACGACATTTATACATAAATAAAACTAGCATCAAATATTTAAACATTATTGTTTAAGATAAATCATTCTCCAATTAGTTAATTATCATTAATTTAACAATACTTTTATCTTAATAACATTTTCTGAATTGTCTTGAGATTGTCATCCATCATAATTTTAAACAAATTAATTCATTTAATATTGTATTTATACATAACATGTACCTTGGAGGTAACCTGGTGAATTCCCATTCATAACTACCCAATGAGTAGAAATGAACATTACGAAGATGTTAAATTAAACACACATATATAAAACACATATCACATGTTGTGACTTTGCATAAAGCCTTCAATATGGTACACATATCAGGTGTTTTAATAATATAATATTAGACTTTAATAAATCTGTATAATTTTGATGAGTACACGGCATGTAGTTCCGACTACATGGTGTTTAATTTTGTTCACCATTCATCTGAAGTACACACTCAGGGACATGATGTGACGATGTACTTCAGGAATTTTCAGAGTACACTATGTGTTCAGTGGGACACACTGTGTATAATCTATGTTACACAGTTTCCAACTGGGCATTCTATGTATGGGGTACACCGTCCAACCCCAAGACCAAAGAGACTACATGTCATATTCAGTGGACCAGATGTTGTGTAATCAAGAATCCATGTGCCACATGTTCCTGGTCAACACATGGTTTCATTTATGACTTAGGATAACTCCAACACACAATCAAATTTGGTAGACCAATCTGATGTATTGAACCTAGACTACATGGTGTGTACTTCCGAATACACGTTGTGTATTCTAGTGTTATATGGCCAGAAACATTTGGAACCTCCGGATGAGATCATCTATTTTATTTTAATAAAAATTATAAGAAAAATTCATTTCTGTAAGGTGAACGAGTAACATGAGAGGAGGAGTAGATCTTGAGATTCAGATTTTAAAGAACGATTAACATGAATTGAAACATCAAAATTATTAAATGCATAACTCACCAACGATAATCATAAATAATTATAAGCAAATATATGACCCCACTGATACCACTTGGAGGTCCGCGGTGCAGTGGAAGCACATTGGTGGGCGTACCCAACTTTAATTTTTGAATTAACAGTGATCTATCCATGATCCACCATGATAATTGAATGTTCTATCTTCAAAATAGAAAAATAAACAAAAAATAAAGAGGGGAGTCCTGGAATAATAAATAAGTTATTCATATGTTGGTTATAATTAATTTAATTAATTGATAAGAATTACCTTGATTGAATTCTTTCTTCATTGATGTTTCCATTCATGATCCAATTTGATTCTTCATTGTGTCATAGAATATAAGTGTAGGGTTCCTCTAGCAATGATCCACACCTTCTCCTCGTATCTCTGGACATCACTGAAGGGATCTCCATCTGGTATCATGAAAGAGCCATCACTTGCGATGTCCGCCTTCGATCGCCTTGTCAGGTGGAGGTCGATCTCTCTCTCATATCTTGAGAGTGTTCTTGGTAGAAAAATTATTATCTATTGTCTTCAAAGTTTTTCCAAATCCATTGTGCACAACCTCAAAAAATGGGTAGGCTAATGAGAAATATATAATTGGGATTTTTAATTACATAGAATAATAAAAGGAATTAATTACCCGAAAGCATTTATTCATTTCATTTAAGTATTAGTAATACACCATGTGTAATAATAACAATTGAATATTATTATTACCTGACATGCGCCCAACGAATTACACCAAATAATATTTAATTAAATAAATAATATTTATTTCACATAAATTCCTAGAAGAAAAAAATACACGACCTGTATATTTAATATACAGTACGTGTACTTTAATTTTTCCATTTTTCTTAATTTCCTCCACCACATTTATTAGACTTTGAGTAATGGCTATAAATTTTTAAATAAATTTAACTGCATTACTCGCTAATAAATATATTATTTCACCCATAATATATTCTATCAAATAACTAGTGTCTAAATAAATGTGATCGCACGTACTTAAATTATTATCAAACCACATTCAGGCATAATCATTACATAACTTGATAATTTATTATTTAACTGAGATACATAGACACACATAGTGTGTGACCATCTAGGACTCTTTCATAGTGGCATTTGGCAGAGCCTACCTAATGTCCAAGGTTAGCATCTACCAACACACCATGACACCCATAGAGAAAGAAGTTAACGACACAATGATGTGTCACCTCTAATAAACACTTAATGTGTAATATAATCCTTTTCTCTCAATATCTCGAATCAAACGGGTTGCATGCTAGTGCCATCTAACCATGTGCTCGATTATTATTTCTTTGACTTCCCTGAATTGACCATTCCCATTCCTCACCATGGACATGGATTTATTTAGGCTATATCAATTCATAAATGGGGCTAAGATATCTACATCCATTATGGAAAAGAAGGGACAAATCCTTTCTTGCATTATCTATTAATGTAGTATCACTCATGGTGCGCCCAATGTATCCTACATCACAGCGAACAATGTTTCATCATAGTTTTCATCAAAAAATATAAGTGCAGGAGTTGTAATACCCCTTAATAACAATTTTAATGTTTAAGGAAAAATACACACATCCACAAATAGGAAAATCCAATGACACTATGAAATGTGGATTTCCTACTAGAGGGTCTCATTCTCATAATATCTTCTGGGATATTACCAAGGGTTCACACCATGAGAAGGTGCTTAAATATTTTATGAGTCCTCACCCCTAATGTATTATATTATTTGTGTCCCTAAAGCAACACCATCCGGCCATAGAACATATATTCAAGAACTGTGTTACGACACTTATGGGATCCCATCATAGTAGGGATCTGCTATGACCCTTTAATGAAAAAAATATCTTTAAGACATTATCCCATGCATTGTCACGCAGAAGAATAATGAAGATGTGACAAGGTATTTATTAAAGAATAATGTGATAAGACGTTGGTTCTAGGCCCCCAACACCAACAACTAAATCACCTTTCCTAGTATTTTTCTTGTCCTTGATGGGGTCACGGTGTGTAGGATCAAACATGATATTTGGTCATGTACTTACATCACCCAACTAAGGTAGAAATATATACACAAATTATAGATGGGTACATTTTGTGAGAGGTCTTCTATAAACTCAAGCATGTAATTCTGGATGTGTTCATGTCATGAAACATATCATAACATACTTATATTACATGATGTCCCCGTGGATTACACGATGTGTGTTTATATGTGGATATAAGTTGTGCACTTATTATACACATGAAGACAGTCCAACATCTATACATGATGTGCATGTATGGAACATATGACATGTGGGTCCATCATGTTCACATTATGTGTATGTGGTTACATCTTAAAACCATCGGTCAAACATTACATGGTGTGTGGCACATGTTCAAATGGTTTGGGGTATTTAAATAATTGTGATACACTATCTATAACAGTTTTTTTAAATATATATATAGTTACTTTTAGGAGTAATTCGAAGTGGAATTTATAAAAAATAATAAAATTGATTAATAAGTATACATTTTGTATGATTCATAACTAAACGTAATGTTGTTTCAAATTCCCTAAATGTATATAATTTTAGTTCTCTCTCATATAACATTACCGTTACATCTTACTCTTGATGTCTCTCTTCAATGAAAAACAATTTATGATATTTATGTCTTTTAAAATACAATTTTTCATTATTTATTCATTATTGTAAACTGAAACTGAGTGTGAAACATTTTATGGAAATGAGGATAAATAATTTTGATAATGGGTCTTAGGGGAATAACCCACCACCCTAAACATGTTCATGATCATATCTAATGATGAGTGTTGAATTTTAGGCGGGAAAAAAATATGAAACTAAATTATCAATTAAATGGTCATAGTATGTTATATAAATTTATCCCATTAATAAAAAATTAATATATCATCAAATGAGAAATATTTTCTAACATAATAAAACTCTATAAGATAATAAACACACCAAAAAATCTTTATGAAAAAAAACTTGCCTACCATTGAGTCTATATACCCATGTTAATCCATTGATAAACTTAATTGTATATAAGATCATAAAACTCACCAGATCCAAATTAACAAAAACATATAATATATAATATTCATGTTATAGGGAAATAATCCAACTTTATATCCCAATAAAATTTTTAAATGTTGAATTATTATTCATAAAACTACACCGATAGATTTCATAATTCTCATTATTCAAATATCCTGAATTTGTATTATTTAAACTATTTGAATTTTAAAATTTTAATTAATTATGTGACATGTGGAAAAATTCGTTTTTAACAATAATAAAATATTTTTTAAAAAAAGTATCTTATTGAAAAAAACATTATCCTTATTTATTAAATAATCATTTTCAATAAGCTTAACTGGGGATAATATTTTTCAAAATTAGAAGATTTTTAATTTAACTTGTCGAAATAATTGCCAATGGAAATCCACTAAATCAATTTTTTAATATTTTGAAATTTCACATGATTTTTACATTTTTTAAAAATAAATTAACCTTCAATTATTAATTTAATATAAATATATTATACCTATAATATTCTATTTTCCATGTTACATTGTTTATTGAATACTTCAATTCTCAAATATAAGGATAATAATTATTTATAATATTCAAATTAATTATTATAATCAAATATTTTCAAATTAATTGATTATTTTTTTTACTGAATACAATTTTTTATTTAAAAACATGAAATTAATTAAAAAATGTATCTCATAGAGAGATGGATAAAATCCATATATAATGATGTGAATTCAAAGTAATAATATATCTTATATGATTATGAATTATCTGATTCTAGGGTAATTTTTCCTTTCATATATATTCATTTATTTCATGTTGCATGAATATAATTAACATGTGAATAATCTCTTAGTTAGTGTTTCCTACACTGCGAATCATGTGGTGAACATGATGACCCTTTCATTATTGTGTAGACAGAGAGAGACATAGATTCACTGAAGGAGGGTTTATTCTACCACAACAAAAAATAGAGTGATGAGGATTTATTTTCCAAAGGGGTATGAAAAATTTAATAGAATAGAGAATTAATTTCATCTAATAATATAATCATAAATTGCCCTTTAATTGGATTACTATAATGTAATAATACCCTTTCCTAAAGATAATAATGAAATCCTCAAACAGTGGTCATAAAATGGAAAAAATATGCAATTCTAGAGTTATTCATGTCACATAATTACCATCACGGCTAACAATCACAATATCAACATCCAAGTAAAAATATAAATTATTTTAAATCATAAGATACTTATGATTAATAAAAAAATACCAAAAAAATATTTTCTATATAGCTCAACTCTGGAGAAAAATGTTTATACCTCACCTAGGTAAAACACCCTATTCAATAAGAAACCACAATGTTAAACATTTCAAGTGGGATTCCATTTGGGAGATATTAATATTCATTCACATGAAATAGCTAAATATATATGTTTTAAATATTAGTTATCCCCTAGATTTAAAGTGGTATGAAAAAATACAAGAATTTAACATATGGGTAAAAACTATGTTTTGAGATCAAAAGAACAATCATATAATTTCTCAATGTCATTTACTATGGAAAAATTACAATTTAAATATTTTTAGGGAACTATGATTCCAAAATGAAAAATGAGAAAAGTCATGATTAAGTAAAAATATGGGCCATGTTAAAGCCTCCATGCATTTACTTGTTGGTTTATAATGTATAATTAAATAGTATGATGTTATATCATTTATATCCCTACAACCATGATATATTATCCTGTTTCTTTTGTATTATGAAACTCTTATAATAATTGTGGCTGAGTAGAGGGTATTTCATCACTAACCATTAACATTTAATTTCTAATATCACACAAATAGTTTCCATATGAATTGGGATACACATTTCAAGACTATATACTATATCTGAATCACACAATATAATTGTTAAATAGCATAACAAGATAACAATAGTTTGTAATATCCATTTATTTTATAATAAAATATCGATGAACATTATATTTTTATGGCATTAGGGAATATTAGAATCACCTTGATTTTTTAATCTATTTAATATTTTCACTATATAATATTATTCTTTCCAAAATAAATTACAATTATCATTCTTATTAATTCTAATCCATAACTATCTCCATAATTTATTCCCCTATATGTGATATTAATATCTATGAATTGATAGAAGAAAATAAATATCACACACACAATTATTAACTTAAACAAAAAAATTCCTATATATTCTTCATAATCATATTTATTCTATTAGATGTTTATAAATACCTTCAATCATAATGTATTGATGATCTCAATAATCGTTTATAATGATCATGTTATGAAAATTGTCCTCGTTTGGATTTTTTGTGATAGTATATTATCATAAATCAATGAGACGCCAAATCATCAAACCATCTAAACATAATGTTTAAAATATGTGAAATCAAACATTAAATAATCACCATTATTTATATGTGAGTGAACTATGTATATAAAACATTAGAGATTAATCAATATTAAAAATATATCAACAAAAATGTATACTTTATTCATCATTTATTTTTTATTCTTCAATACCTATTGAACTTATTTAATTATTATATTAAACTCTTCACACATATATATAAATATATATTAATTATTCTTATAAATGTTTTATATAATTTTAAAAATGCATTCATCATAACATAGGATGAAATCATAACATCCCCATTTTTTATTTATCACTTATAAATAAATTTTACAAAATTATATAAATAATGATTTTTTTTTGTTTTTATTTTATTCCCCCACTTCAATAATAATAATCCAAATAATTATATATAAACTAATAGGTATTATAATACCTATCTTAAAAATGATATAGGATATAATTTATTTTCCCTCTACAATATCTTAAATAACTTATTCACTTTTTATTAACATCCCTTATTATTAGTTACTAATTTGGAGAATCTCATTTCATAAAAAATATTTTTTGTTAATTCATGAGAACTTCAAAATTAATTACTAATTTAAACAAAAAAAATATATATTTATTGACCTCAATAATTATATAACTCATTTACCTAATTTATGATACATAATCATCATAAATTATTTGAAATACAATAATTTTTCCAGATATTTGGGATGATAAATTAGATTATTATGGAACACATTCAATTCTAGAACATGTTAATTAAACATTTTCTTATTATACTCAAAATAATTAATTACAATTTTTTTAAGAATCATAATGTTTTCATTCAAAATATTTCTTGTGATAAGAAATATTATGTGATACTTTTTCTCATAATTTTACACACTTTTTATTAAATAGCTTCTCATGTCCTAAAATTTACCATTTTCACCTTATTATGAGGTTTAATACGATTTAAAAAATATTTTCTCATCTCAATTTTTCAAAATAATTGATTGAAATTTTTGTTTTATTTGATCTGTGATGATTTTGAAATATTCATAAGAAATATTTCTTGGTTGATCAAACCCTTCACACTTCTCCTAAAACATATACAATTTATTCTTCATGTTCAATTTTTTTGGTACAATTTTTTTTGAACATCATTTCATTGAATAAGTTATATCCCTATTAATATGTCCCTTATATCAAATAGAACATCTTGATGTATTATTCTACAAATGAAAAACTATATCATCATCTTAATATAATATCTATATTAACAATATTGGGCATAGAAATATAATGTTTTCATATATAAAATATTATATAAAAATTAATATCACTTATTAAAATTGTAATTTTAGAAGATCTTTTTTCTTATATGTGATGGTTTTTTGTATACAATATTGAAACCTAGATTTTTATAATAATACCATTGAAAAAATATAATACTACATTCAAAATTGGTTTCAATGTTTGTGGTTTTAAATTTAGAATTTCTGAATTTGGAAAATAAATAATATGTTAACTGTATTATATTTAGTTTCTAATATATGAAAAATTAATAACACATAATTGGAGTCTTCAATATAAAATTTCACATCATGATTACATTAATATGGGGAATTATTTCATATGGAGGGAATAATTTTCATGGGAAGTATTCAGACTATGGTACGATGAATTTTCAAAATTTAAAATAGTTTAAAATAAATAAGTATTTTTTGTTGGGTATATCAATGAGGTAATGATATGTCATGTGACAAAGTAGAATAGGTTCCATGTGATGATGATCTAGAAAGGGATATTCATAAAATACATTTTTAACATTCCTTCCCCACAAGGAATAGAGAAATATTGAAATTTATGAGTGGGTTTTCAAATTACATTATGGGGTGTATTCATGATGGGGAAATAATATTTCCCCAAAATTAAATCATTTTATGTTGGAATTTATAACTAAAATTCTCTTTATTTTTCATTGGTGGAACTTTTATAAGAATTAACTCCTTCGTATCTCCCACCCCACTCATTGTACGATAACAAAAATTAAAAATGTTTTTAGTTTTTAGTTATTTTCATAGTGGATATGACATTGAAAAAGGAAGATCATGTTGTTATCATTGAGGTATGATAAATAAACAATGATGAATGATTATTTATTTATAAATTTAACTCATTATTTTAAATCCTAAAAATTGCTTCCTGTTATAATATATTTATCAACGACATAGATACTCTTATATAAAAAAGATATTTTTAATTAGAAAATCAGAAAACAATAATAATTAAATAAATTATTATTTTTATTCAAGAGAAATTAATAATGAATTTATTCTTTGTGTCCTAAATATAAATTTTCAATGAATCTAATTATATATATAATTTTATTTCATGCGTATAATGATGTGTTTAGTGAAAATCAAATTAAAAAACTGACTTATATTATTTTATTAACACATGAATTAAATAATATCTTTACATTGATAAAATTTCTACTCACTCTAATATTTTTTTTTCAGAAAGCACACTTTAAGGATAATTGAGAACTATAGAAATTGTCATTCAATTCAAAAACTATCATGACATGGGATAATATAAGAAAAAGGTAATCAATAATCACTATACCTATGTATAATAGGGATTCATCAATCATTCCAGGTTAATTTATAAATTTCAACATAGGGTATGAGCTATATATACTAATTAATGATTTTGGAAGTTAATTACATATGTGTGACATAGTTATCATAAGATAAACATTCAAATACCTGATTCACATAGAGTAAATAAACATATACTATATGAAATTGTTTTTATTTACCATATATTCCCTGGGGATTTCTGAAATGTCCATCTTTAGATTTATTGTTGGTAAAAAAAGATAGAACTATATTGCAATTTTAAATGATCTTTATTTATTTATTTTCCAAAACAATAAATACTTTTCTTAATTATTTCAATACAATTGGAAAGGAAGAAAATTTACCTCAACCCTTAACTATTGTTATTTAAAAAACAACATATGTTCCCAATAGTTATTGTTTAACAAATTTTAAGGACTCCTTACACCCTCCCTTATTACACAAACCATGTAATTATACCTCTTATTTCCCATTCATACACTTCTTATTTAATACATTAGTGTCAATATGTTTACGACATGATTGGGTCTGCACTGGATTTTGTAGATTTTAGTAATGCTAACACAATATAATTTGATTCATTATAAAAACAAAATATTTATTTGAATCGAATTAATTATTCTTCACTTTCATCAATCCTAGGAAAAAATGAGAATAATAAGTGCCCACCACCTTTTTTTCATATGTTGTGGATTATATATGGATTACTAAGATCATTTTTCATCCTTAATGGAAGTAACAAATTACACTATAGATAGTTCATTTGAATCATGTACATTGTTAGAAACAATTGGCCTTAAGATCTGTCATGAGCCAAGCTGGGTCCTCATCTGGCCGAGGGCCCGTCCCGATCTATGACATAGCCCAAAGGTTGTTCCCAATCTCCATGGATATCAAAAGTGATTGGGTATTCATCGTAGCATGTGGGAATTATTTACAAACAATAAGAGTAAAAAAACAACTAACAATACAAATAAATAAATTCTGGAAAACCAAACCAATCAAACCCATATCATTGGACAAAATATAAAGTTTACAATTCAACCCAAAACATTAAGAAGAATGCAATGAAAATAAAAATAACACATCAAATCGCACCATCAAACAACATGAGAAGCCACCTCCTCATCTAACCATTGTGGGACCTTCACGGGAAAACCATCGACAACCCGAACCATCGTCACTAATCACGATGCCCCAACCTGGAATACACAAATGACTATATCTACATACACCCAAAGGTCTCTATAGCGTGTGATCCAAATTCCTCATTGGATACCACCCAATAAAAATCTCTCATGGAAAAACATCAAAAACATAATTTAACAAGTTTATTTAAATCCATACATTTCAAATTATTTTAAGGAAAAAATTTAAAGGATAAAAGTAAAATAGAAAAAAGCACTAGGAGAAAAACCATTTCAAAAAAACATCATTAAAATTATTGAGAAAATTACATTATAACATGCACATACTCTAGTGGTCTTCTGTATCATGGCAAAAGGCATCACATCAGGAATAATAGAGCACTGTGGGTAAATCCTCGAAGGTTCACATATCTCGTGTGGGACCCTAGAACCTTATGTCTCGGTGAAATGGGGCTTAGAAACCATTAACCTCAGTAACCACTAATTGGAATCCATGAACCTTAGTCATTAATATGTTTCGATAGTGTTGCAATCATCAATCCGGCTATGTGAAACAAAATGATACCCCTTTGGATGACTATTGCACTAGGCATTGTCCGCCCACCTAGATACCTGTGGTTTTTCCCGTGTTCTCAATAAAGTTTCATATTCACATAGTATATTTCTTTCTCATATTACAGAACAAACAATACATTACACACAAAATCCACTACTTGAATGACCAAACAACATTTCAAAAACACACGCATACCAAAATAGCTTTCCATAATATATTTTTTTATTACTTAATCATTTCAAAAATACCCATTTCTAAACACTAAATTAAGATCTTAAACAATCTTCAGAACATCGAAATCATTAGTTAAATAACACAACATGTACAGACACAAATAAACATGCCCAATTACAAGTAAGGAATTCATTTCAGATGACTTACTTACCAAATTATCCTAAAAACTAGTTTCACACCACTTGCAGAATTAAAAAAACTGTTTCAAAATTCGTAAAACACCACTAGGCAACACAAAGAGGGCTTACACAAAAAACATGTTTTATATTTTATAAACACACAACTTTAAAAATAAATGCATACTCAACTCTTCCAAAACACTACTTTTTCTTCATCTAAATAATTAAATAAATAATTTAGAAAATTATTAAAACATTTCATGAATAACTAAAAGGACTTAACACCTAAAAACATTGATTCCTTATAGATATGTCACTTTAAAACCAAATACCCAATGTAACCATATAAAAATATGTTTTCATTATTCAAACAATTAGAAACTCAATTTTAACACTAAAAAACAAGGAAAACACACCCCAAAGTGATTGATTCTTCCTTTGAATCCCCCCATTAAATACACACACAACAAAGACCTTGAAAATGCTTTTCAAACCGACTGAATAGTCCAAAACCTCTTTACAACCATGTTTCGCAACACAAATACCACTCAAATAAACAATTTCATAGTTTGTGAAACATATCACATGCATACCATAAGACCTCACTTGAAAAATGACATGTTTTTACATGAAATAAACATTTTAAAATCAATTTCACTATCAACTCTTCTAAAAAATAAATTTTCACTACATGAAAAATTGATTAAACACTTTTAGAATTTACCCCAATGAGGCCAAAATGAAATACATGACCATTTCTAGAAGGAATCAAATTTTCATCACACACACATGTCCAAGCATTTACAATTCGCATTCCACACAACCTACAATGCACTACCACGCATGTATACAACAACACACATATAAAAAACAAGACTATATTATTTTGTAAATCCAGTTCCATAAAACAAGTCGGCCAAAACATTCTAAACATACTTTTCACCGGGAAATTAAATCATATAAATTATTAAAATTATCTAATAAAACAAATTAAATTATCTAAAAAAATGAAAATGCCTAGATCCACCTACCGGTGTGTTGAAACTCTACAAATTCAACGCATGACTCCAAATGCTCACCAGACACACCACAAATAATCTAAAATGAATCGTAAAAAACAAGATATATGCAAAATCATTAAAATTAAACCAACTGTAAATAATGCCCCAAATAACTGAGACCAGAACCCTAGCAGGGATGAAGAATGATCTACCTAAGGGAAGTTGAAAATGATATAGGAGAGTGGGGGTACCCGCAAAAGGTCTCGGTCACAGGAGGAATGTTTGGAATGTTGTCCTGAGGGGAAAGGGGGTTGTCTGGGGGAGAGGCTGCACCGGTGCTACAAGGACTCGACCAAGGGGGTTCGGTCATAGGAGAAGGGAGGTTGGTGGTTGTGGTTCCAGAGGAAGGATGCTAGAAGGTCATAGCTTCTATAAAGGGCGATCTAAGAGGCGACGTGGTGGCTGTTAGGTAGGGAGATAGTGGTGCAAATGGGGATCCAACTCGATATTCACCAGATGGAGATGAAGGGAAACGTGGGGTGGTGCGATGAAGGGAGGAGGGTTGCTCGACAGTTTCCCATTAAGAGGTGCAACACATAGGGGTGGGTTTCAGGGGTTTATAGTGTGATGCACAAGGGTGTGATGAGAGAGAGGAGGTGAAAGGAGAGAGGAGAGAAAAGAAAAAGAAAATAGAGAAAAGAAAAAAGGAGAAGAAGAAAAAAATATGGGAAAAGAGGGAAAAATAAAATAAAATAAAATGGAACCTAAAAATAATCATAATAAAAATAATCATAATATTATTGATAACATGTTAATAGTTTAATTATGATCATTAAAAATTTAACAATTATAGCCTAATTAAAATAATAATGAAAATAATAATAATAATAATAGAAATTACTATTTTTCTATTATTAAAATAATTCATTATACATTAACCTCATTTATTTTCATTTCAATTTATTTATTTTCCTTAATTGTCACGCACATCCTTCAGAGAACCAGGAGAGGTCGTGCAGTGACCAGGATAAAGTCACACGACATTGACTGTCCCCTGCCTGTGCATCAGATGCTGCCATGACCAAAATATTCCTTTATCAGTTGAATGTAAAATTTTGATCGGGCTCATCCTACACATTAACAACAATTTCCAAAAGAAAATAAAAATAATATATATAAAATAAAAAAAGTTTTAGAAATCTAGGAGTCACAATTCTCACCAACATATCTATTTCCATCACCTAAAATCCACATCTAAGGCGGACCCTCGATGTAGCAACTGACACCTCCTTGGTTTTGGAACAAGATCCATATCAAAATTATGTGAAAAGAGAAAAACACATCATCCATAGGTAATGTGACTTACATGACCACATCAAGAAACTCATAAAAATTCATTCTGATATCTGTCACCCACCCGAAGATCTAGAACACCTCTAGTGGATTGATCAAGGAAATGAACTCTCACACCCACTAGAGCCAACATCACATACTGAACACCTCATGTACCCCAAAACAAAAACGACACTATTTGTCTAGAACAAAAAAATAAGACCAACCACATCCAATGAATACTCTTTACACACACCACATTGTTGTCTTTAGGAACATATTCAAAATACCAACATAGGGAAATCCTTAAGGGATACATACCATTCAAAACCTATCAATTCACAAAATAAAACTAGAAAACCAAAATGGGAAGGCCTAGACCGAATCCCTACAATTATGAAGAACGGTCAACACCGTTTCACTCTATATACATTTGAGTGAGACCCATCGTGGGTATCCCCGCCATTGGAACTGACAAAAGATACACGAACGTTGAATGTTTTATAGATAGTGACAAAACACCCCACCTCAAGGGGCAGGGAGGGTTGGGACCAACTATTGGGGCGTCAAAACAATGACACAAGGCATACTAGAATCCCCACTTCATTAGATGAGTACTATACAAATTTTTATACCAATTCACCCAAACAAACCCCAAAAGGACCTCTGTAAGTGATTACATCAAGTGGGACACAACCCCCAGAACATTAAGGTAGTGAGACGACTACACCTCCTTATAGCAACAAAACCCTAATGCACCGAATCGGGTTCTTTTGAATGGAACAACAGTAGAGAACAATGTAAACCACACTCACCTTCAATACCAAAACCAGAAATAAGGTCAAGGTCCTATACACCCTGGGGGTTCTTGACCATGTGCTAGCTTCACTCTGAGGCCTACAGCTAAAACCCTGATGTTTGAAGCATCTCCTTTATCACATTCAAGCATCTAAGACTCTTGAACAGAGTTTCTTATTTTTGGTACCACACACAACCACACTACAATCGAGACACCTACAACAAACACATCATATACTAACATCCAACTACTCCATCACAATACATCCACCAAAACAGAGGGTTAGATTATGAACACGCATCACTTATTCAACTTAACCAAGAATCATAAGAAAGAAAGATGCACGATGAACACACCCCTTTGAACAGAAAAAATTGAACTCCTTAAGAGGAGGAAACTATCCTATGAAAACTAGGATTATCAGAGGGTTCTAGGAAATCCGCCTTTTCTCTTCAAGAGAAATCACACTGAAATACATACCCAAAAATCACTCATGGAGTTGATGATGGAACTATATGCCTTTTAAGCCATCAATCAATGGTTATAATTTCAAACCACCTTCACCCTTCCTCGCTGAAATTCATTTCACCGTTTCTATGGGAACCTTCAAACCCCACAATGTAAAAATTCATACCTGACAACTCAGACAACTCAATGTTTCCAAGATTCCCTTCAACTCCCCTCGCATCATTCATCCCACTGCGAGAGGATCGTCTTAACCAAATTGTTTAATGTGATAGATATAACACTATCACTCAAAAGGGAGAGTCATGTATTTAATCAACTTGAGGGTCAGCCAATGATGAATTATCTATGGCCGCACTTCAATTGAATGTTAATGCTTTATGGGGATAGTCAAGAAAGAAAACCATGGACCTAATCAAACAGGTCCAATGACCAATACTTGCTGAAAGTGAACCGAAAATGTGTTGGGGGGGACCACTACAACGACTTCCCGAAAGACATTTAAAAAGAATTCACAAACCATATGCTTTTGCACCAACATACCTATAAAAATTTAAACTCATGAAACATATAATTCAAAAAGGATTCATGACTTGAAACACCTCACATCCAACATTTCCAAAACACAAGGACACACCACAAAATCACCGGTTATTAAAACAGAACTTTTTTTCCATTAACAACACTTTTTGAAAATAAACGAAGCTAGTGGGTTGTGCAAACACCATTGCTATCCCGTGGGACACCCACATGGATGTTATCATGCCACACCATCACCCACCTCATGTCCATCCAGAAACTCATCCACTCATACCATTATCCATTTCTCCTTCGATAAATACCCATGCTTGTGGTTTCCCATGAGAACACCAAGAACCATATTATACCTTTCCATTTTTCAAAACTAAAACATTCAAACCATGCTTTTAAAACCTTACACATCATTTAATTTCTAAAGAGATTAATTTCAATACATTTTCCATGACAAAATCATTTTCCCGTAAAAACAAGATTTCTACAAATTCAGAATAAAGAGACGAGGAATGATGCAAGAGGCGACTAGTGTTAGCTGGTGATTGGAATATATGATTGGAGTCCATATGCCCATTACACCACCGCCATAGTGAGTATTCTAGGAAAGAATCCCTAGATCTACATCACTTGTCAGACCCTGTGAACTCACTAGGACATCTAACCCTACTCCCTTTTTATTTCTCCTATAAAAGACTAATTACAAGGTCTAAAGACTCAAAATAACTTCAACTTACTTTGGAATCTCGAGTCCCACCATGTGTTGTGATCATTAGGCACCATTCATTTATCCATAACATCATGTTCTGAAAACATTAACTTTGGTCTACCCTGACTCTATCCCAAAAGAACACCACCGATGAAGAAAGACCTTCTTCTGGTACCATTTTGTCATGAACCAAGCCCAGTCACCATCCGACCGGACAGTAGTCCTCATATACGACATAGCCTAAAGAAAGTTCCTCATCTCCCACCGTGGGATGTAATTAGTGGCCAGGTATTCAGTGTAACATGTGGGAATGGGTTACGAAAAATAAGAGACAAAAAAACTCACATGAAAAATAAAAAAATTATAGAAAACCAAATCAATCAAACCATTAACATTCCACCAAACATAAATATTACATTTCAACCCAAAACATCAAGAATACATCAATGAAAATAAAAATAACACATCTATTCGCACCATCATGAAACTTGAGGAGCCATCTACTCAACTCACTGATGTCAGAACTACATGGGAAGACCATCAACAACCCAAACCACCATCACTAAGCATGATGACCTAACCTAGAATACACAAATAACAAGATCTACCTACACCCAAAGGTGTATGTATGGTGTGATCCATATGCCTAATAAGATACCACCCAATAAAAAGATACCATGCAACAACATCAAAGAGATAATTTAAAAAGATAATTTAAAACTGTACTTTTTAAATTCTTTTAAGGAAAACTTTTAACGGTTAAAATTTATAAAGAAAAGTGAACAAGAAGAAAATATATTTCACAAATAATACTTTAAGAATGATAGATAAAATTCATAATGAACATGAACATATTCAATTTTTCCACTGTTTTTCGATAGAAGGAATCATGTCAATAATAGGATAAGACTGTGGGTAAATCCCATAGGGTTCATCTAGCTTAAGTGGGACCGTAGAACCATGTGTCTTGATGAAACATGTCTTAGAACCCACAATCCTGAGTAAATGTTTCATAGAAACCAAAACCCTCTATAATAATGAATTAGAAATCACAACCCTCGGTCATTCATATGATTAGTTAGTGTTTCAGTCGTCAGTCTAGCGATGTGAAGCAGGGACGATACCCTCCCGATCACTAGGGCACTAGTCCCAGTCCACCCACCAAGATAACAGGGCTTTTCCCTTGTTCTCAATCAAGTTTCACATTCACATTTTATATGTCATTCTCATATCACAGACCAAAATTACATTACACACAAAAGACACCATTTGTATACCCAAAAAACATTTCTTAAACACACACACACCAAAATACCTTTCCAGAATATATTTGTCGTTAAATAATCATTTCAAAAATCCCCATTTGGAAACACACAAAGACAAACATAAACAATTTCCCCAACATAGAAAAAATTATTTAAATAAAACAACAAGGACCAACTAAAATTAACATTCCCAATTAGAAGTTTGAAAGTTATTTCAAACAAAAATATTAACAAATTATCTTTAAAACAAGTTTCTCTCCACTTTCACAATTAAATGAACTGTTTTTACATTTTATACAACACCACCATGTGACGCAAAGAGGGATTACACAAAAAACATGTATTACATTATATAAACACACTACTTTAAAAATAAACACATATTTATGCTTCCATAAAACTACATTCACATCTTCTAAATAAATCAATAAATCATTTAACTATTTATGAAAAAAATTCATGAAAAACCAAAAAGAAATTACAACAAAAAAAACACACAATTCCATATATTGATGCCAATTTTCAAGACTCTTCTTCTCTACCAAGGCACCGGCCAGCCGGTGGAGATGTACCGGTCGACCGGTGGCCCCTGGACCAGACTTCTCCTCCACTGCCAAGGCACCGGCCAGCCGGTGGAGCTGTACCGGCCAGCCGGTAGCACTGGTCAAACTAGCCGTTGGCTTTGACCAGTCAACTCCAAAAGCCTCCCAACGGCTCCGAGGCCTTTTCCAACGGCTCCAAAGCCCTCCAACGGATACTTGAAGGTTCCTAGCCTATAAATAAAGGCCTAGGAAGCCCCGGAACAACATACAAGCCACCGGACACATTTTTACATCTTTGGCGAAGCTCCGACGGATTGTTCCAAGGGAACCCAAAGTGCTCCAACAACTTCCACATCCAAGAGCACCTCCATAGAAGCTTGGAAGCGGCCCTCAAACATCATCAATCAATCAAAGGCGCCCAAGGCTTCTCCATTACGGGTTTTATTGTTTTATTTATTTTGAGCTTAAAATTGGGTTTGTGCCTACAAACCCCAACCCTTTTCTCTTCTCCCCTTCTTTTGGGTTTCACACCACCACTAAGGTGTGAAGAGGTTGTCAAGCCTTACCTTGTAAAAGGCTTGAGATCGGTGAGCTAGTCTTCACCCGTAAAAAGACTAGTGGGTTATTGCTTAACCATTAAAAGCATTGGGTTCTTGCTAAACCAATAAAAGCAAGCTGTAATAGGTCCTAGTGCTACCTCAAAGCCTAGTGGGTTTCTTGCTAAAACCATTGAAAAGCAAGCGGTAGGAATCTCTCAACGGTTGAGTTGGGAGCAGAGACGTAGGCCGGGTTTTGGCCGAACTCCGTTATCAATTTTGTGTGTCTTGCCTTCTTTATTTCCGCTGCATCTTTAACTTTGATTTAATTTGTCAATCATTTTTTTTAAAAGGCAATTCACCCCCCTCTTGCCATCATTCCTCGTTTGTTCCGACCCAACAATTGGTATCAGAGGGACCTTTGAGTAATTCCTTAACCCGGTTTCAAAGTTAAGATCTTTTTTTGATGGCATCTACCTCTTTCGCCCCCGAGGGCTACTCTTTGGGTCGGGCTCCATTTTTTGATGGGTCCGACTATAATTATTGGAAAACCCGCATGACCACTTTTTTAAGAAGCATAGGTTATCCGATTTACAAAATAGTCATGCAAGGTTACACTTTGTCTACCCCCGATGAATCCAAATGGACCCCCGCCGATATTAGGAATTTTGAGCTTGATGGCAAAGCCATGAACGCTCTCCATTGCGGCTTAGATAGAAATGAGTTCAATCGAGTCTCTACTTGCACCTCCTCACATGAAATTTGGAAACTTTTAGAAGTAACTCATGAGGGCACTAACAAAGTTAAGGACACTCGGTTAGATATGTATAGACAAGACTTTGAATCTTTTTCAATGCATCCAAATGAATCTATTTCTGAAATGTTTACTAGATTTACTGACGTTTGCAATGGGAGAAAGTCCCTTGGTGATGATGTTTCAGCTGAGACGATGGTCAAGAAGATCTTATGGGTCCTTCCGAGCTCATGGGCACCAAAGGTGACGGCGATCCAAGAAGCTAAGGACGTCAAAAATATGCCGGTAGAGGAGCTCATTGGATCTCTAATGACGTACGAGATCACCATGAGGAGGCAAGCACAAAAGGAGGGCACACCAATCAAGACACCAAAGAACATTGCCCTCAAGGTACAAAAAGAAGTAAGCTCCTCCTCATCCTCATCTTCCTCATCTACTTCATCATCAAGCGGCGACTCGGAAATGGAGTATCTCGCCCGCCAAATGCAAAAATTCATGAAGAAGCACAAGAAGAAGAAGAAATCCCGCAAGCACCGAAAGCAAGAACCCACCGAAAAATCCGAGCCCAAGGTGAAATGCTACGGGTGCGGCGAAAAGGGCCATTACAAGCCCGATTGCCCACTCAACAAGAAACGGGCCACGCCAAAGGAAAAAGGAAAGAAGAAGGTCCTCAAAGCGACATGGAGTGACACCTCCTCATCCTCCTCCTCCTCCTCCTCGAGCGACCAAGGTACAAAATGCCTAATGGCATTCCATGAGGTAACTTCTTCCGATTCCTCTTCCTCATGTTCTTCAAATTCAAATTCTTTAAATCATCTTTCTTATGAAGAACTCTCACACGCTAGAGACCAACTAGAAAAAGGTTTTCATACTTTATCGTCAAAATTTGTTTCTTTGAAAAAATCTTTCAAAAAACTTTCCTCCGAAAAAGACCAACTTCTCAAAGAGAAGGAGGAACTCACCCTTAAAATCCAAAATTTTCCAAATGTTGATTCTATGGAATCAACCATAAAAGACCTTAGGGAGACCCTAGCCAAGTTCACCCAAGGGGAACAAAATTTGAACAATCTCCTAGGTTCCCAACGAATATCTAGAACCACCAATGGACTTGGCTACACCAACCAAGCTTCCTCCTCCCATGCTCCCACTGTTTTTGTAAGGGGGAGCTCTAGTTTTAAATTTTGTAACTATTGTAAAAAACCTGGGCACATGATATATGAATGTAATTGTAAAAATGCCCGGTACGGCCAACCCAAGTCTTTTTACTTTTCGGACGAATTTTATAGGAGAAGACCCGCCATGAGACAAGTGTGGATTGAAAAATCCCTCTTAGCGAGTCTCTCCGGGCCTAAAATCATTTCTTTTCAAAATCCCTCTCCCCGGTGATTCATTGTTTTTATTTAGGGGGAGTTAGGCCTTTTTGTGAATTCAAAATTTCAATTTCAACACTTGGTTTCAAATTTCAAAATTCAATTCGAATTTTGATTCAAAACTTTCAATTCAAACTGTTATTCAATTTTTCAATCTTTCAATTTCAAAAATCTCAATTGATTTTTCAAATCTCCATCTTGTTTTTCAACTCTTTCCCTCAATCAAGTTTTATGCCCCATTCTATTTTGATAATCACAAAGGGGGAGAAATTTCTTGATTGATTGGGGGAGAATCTTTTCTCTCATGCTTAGTATCTATTTTCAATTTTTCATTTAAAGCATGCCTTTCATTTAAGTTTTTACTTTGCTTAGATAAGTGATTGTGATCATCAAAATAGGGGGAGATTGTTGTACCCCACACTCTTTGATTTTCGTGATCACAATCACTTTAATATGTGTTTAACATTGTGTTTAAGTGTTGTGGATGATAGGCACAAGGTTGCCAAGAAGTTGGCCCAAGAATGGACTTCAAGTGGACTGAAATTCAGTCCACCGGTCAGCCGGTGGCTTGACCACCGGCCAGCCGGTGGCACCCTGACTCAAGGCTGAGCCACTGCCTCCCCACCGGTCGACCGGTGGCTCTGCCACCGGTCGACCTGTGGCATCCAGCCCAAATAGTGCAATCTACTGTCTTTCCACCGGCCAGCCGGTGGCTCCTCACCGGTCGACCGGTGGAGCCTGGATCAAGACTCTTCTTCTCTACCAAGGCACCGGCCAGCCGGTGGAGATGTACCGGTCGACCGGTGGCCCCTGGACCAGACTTCTCCTCCACTGCCAAGGCACCGGCCAGCCGGTGGAGCTGTACCGGCCAGCCGGTAGCACTGGTCAAACTAGCCGTTGGCTTTGACCAGTCAACTCCAAAAGCCTCCCAACGGCTCCGAGGCCTTTTCCAACGGCTCCAAAGCCCTCCAACGGATACTTGAAGGTTCCTAGCCTATAAATAAAGGCCTAGGAAGCCCCGGAACAACATACAAGCCACCGGACACATTTTTACATCTTTGGCGAAGCTCCGACGGATTGTTCCAAGGGAACCCAAAGTGCTCCAACAACTTCCACATCCAAGAGCACCTCCATAGAAGCTTGGAAGCGGCCCTCAAACATCATCAATCAATCAAAGGCGCCCAAGGCTTCTCCATTACGGGTTTTATTGTTTTATTTATTTTGAGCTTAAAATTGGGTTTGTGCCTACAAACCCCAACCCTTTTCTCTTCTCCCCTTCTTTTGGGTTTCACACCACCACTAAGGTGTGAAGAGGTTGTCAAGCCTTACCTTGTAAAAGGCTTGAGATCGGTGAGCTAGTCTTCACCCGTAAAAAGACTAGTGGGTTATTGCTTAACCATTAAAAGCATTGGGTTCTTGCTAAACCAATAAAAGCAAGCTGTAATAGGTCCTAGTGCTACCTCAAAGCCTAGTGGGTTTCTTGCTAAAACCATTGAAAAGCAAGCGGTAGGAATCTCTCAACGGTTGAGTTGTGAGCGGAGACGTAGGCCGGGTTTTGGCCGAACTCCGTTATCAATTTTGTGTGTCTTGCCTTCTTTATTTCCGCTGCATCTTTAACTTTGATTTAATTTGTCAATCATTTTTTTTTAAAAGGCAATTCACCCCCCTCTTGCCATCATTCCTCGTTTGTTCCGACCCAACAAATTTAAAACCAAATACACAAAGTAACCAAATCAAAATATATTTCCATTATTAAAACAATTAGAAACTAAATTTCAACACTACACAACAAAGTATTCCCACCCTCAATTGATTCATTATCCCTTTGAAAATCCCCTTTAAAATACACTCACACATCAATGTTTATGAAAACGCATATCACACCAATCAGACATCCCAAAACCCCATTACAACTATGTTTTTCATCCCAAATACCACTAAATTAATCAATTCCTCATATTATGAAACATATGACATGCGTAAAATTAGACCTCACTTGAAAACACACAAATTTTTTCATGAAAACCCCATATTAAAATCAATTGCACACTCAACTCGTCTAAACCTCATTTTGCACCACATGAAAAATTGATTAAACACTTCTATAATTTACCCAACAAGGCCAAAATGAAAGACATGACCATTTCTATAAAAAATAAATTTTCATCACACACACATTTCAAAACAATTATAATTTTCATTTCGCACAACCTACAAAGAAGTACCAAGCATTTATACGACAACATAGATATCAGCAACGAGACTATATTATTATGGAAATCCAATTTCATTAAACGAGCATGCCAAAACATTATAAACATAACTCGAATCATGAAAATAAATCATAGAACATATTAAAATTCACAATGAAAACAAATTAAATTGTCCAAAATATTAAAAATCATGAAACCACCTACCGATGTGTAACGACTCCACAAATTCAGTGCACAAATCAAAATTCTCACTAAACGCACCGCAAAGAATCATAAATGAACCTTAAAAAACAAGATATCTACAAAATATTTAAAATCGAACCAACCATTTACTAGCCATAAAAAAACATACACAAAAACCCTAGAAGGGAGGAAGAATTCTCTACCAGAAGGAAGGTGATCGCACCGGAGGAGGGAGGGGGTACCCGCGGAAGATCGCAGTCACTGGAGGATGGTGGGCGTTCTAGTCTAAGGGGAAAGGTGTTGTCAGGGGGAGAGGGTGAATCCCTACTAAAAGGGCTTGTCCATGGGGGTTCAGTTTCCAGAGAAGGGAGGTCACCCATTGTGGTTCTGGAGGACGGAGGCTGGCAGTTCATGACTCTAGTGGAGGGTCAGCCCAAAAGAGAGGTGATGGTTGCCCAGGAGGGTAAGGGCAGCATGGACGGGGATTCGACTCGAAGGTCATAGGAGGGTGATAAAGGGAAATGTGGGGTGGTGTGATGAAGCGTGGATGGTGGTGCAGCGGTGGGACATGAAGAGGTTTGGCACATGGGCTAGATTTTCTAGGGGTGGCGCGACACACAGAGGTGAAATGGGAG
The DNA here is from genome assembly GCA_963277665.1 of Viscum album. Lineage (NCBI taxonomy): Eukaryota > Viridiplantae > Streptophyta > Magnoliopsida > Santalales > Viscaceae > Viscum > Viscum album. Next base: position 1,763,689,128 of record OY728131.1, on the reverse strand, counting down.
AGAGGTAGAGGAAGGAGAGGAGAGAGAATATAAAAAGAAAAGGCATAAATTAAAAAAGAGAATAAAAATGAGGGGAAAAAAGATGGGAAAATTTTAAAAAATAATTAAAATATAAATTAAATAGAACCTAAAATTTATAAAAATAAATATCATAATATTATAGTTGATAACATGTTTATAATTTTATTATAATCATAAAATAATTTACAATTATTACATAATTAAAATAATAATAATAATAATAATATAAAATACCGTTTTTTATTTTTAAAATAATCCTATAATAATTATGTAAATTTATATTCATTTCAATTTATTTATTTTCCTTGAATGTCATGCACGTCCTACGGAGAACCGGGCGTGGTCACATGGTGACCTGGGTAATGTCGGGCAGCTTTGACCATCCCTCGCCCATACGTTGGACGCTGTCATGCCCAAAATATTCATTTATCAGTAGAATGTAAAATTTTGATTAGGCTCTGCCCACACATTGACAACGATTTCAAAAGAGAATAATAATAATAATAAATAATAAATAAAATAATAAAATGTTTTAGAAATATTAGTGTGAAATGATCTAATGTATCCTTTAAGAACCCATAAGTTTCCTACCCATATCATCCTTATCTGGGATCACTGAATCTAATATATTACACATATAATTTCTTCAATGAAAGGGGTAATACCGTAGCCCATAACAAAATGTAAGGAATTTCCCTCTCCATCATCTAAGAATTTAGTGATACTTCAATACTGTGTAGCCTGTAAACCCATAGAGATTCCTAAATTAGATCATAAAGATGAAAACTAATTTAAATATATTAATTATATAATGGGATGAGCATGGGGATGAAGTCAATAAATTTTCATGAATATTTTATTCAATAATTTTCCATAGGTTATTTTCCTATCATGTCTTATTATTTGATGATGTTTTTTATTATAATAAGTAGCATCAATTTTAATTAATATTTAATGAATTATTTCATTTGGATGTGAATCATTATATGTATAACTATAACTCACTAAGAAACATTCCCCCTATGGATAGAAACTTTTCATCTTTTCTATACACACATTATTCAGTGAACCTGAACTCAACCTCATCCTTGGGTGGTTGAGTATTCCATCTATCACCGCCATTACAATTATTATATCATTCAATGTGCTTTAGCTTGATTGTGATATCATGATGCTACGACAAATGGAAATAGCATAATTCAAGTGTTCAGGAATAAGGTAGTGATGATGAAGTGAGTTCAAGGTATCGTTCTAAGAAAGGATGGCTAATGATGGAACAGATGATGGTGGAAGGATTACAGTAATCATGGAAGGTTGAGAAGGAGGTCCCATGGGTAATTTCTTTGATATAAACTTGTGTATTGTGATTAAATTAATATCATCACATAAAAAATAACATTGAAAATATTTAATTAACGCGTTTGGAATTTTAATATTGAGAAACTAACAATATTTTTTATAAATATAGTTTTAATGAAATAGAATTATTATATTTATAGATTCAAAATAATTTAATGAATAATAATTTATATGAAATAAGAATAAGAAAACATAATTTCTAAAATTTTATAGTTTTAAAAAACATGATTCTGTTTATATTATATGTTATCATTTAAAAGATAAATTTCAAAACATTAGAATTAATATATAATGAAATGGGGTCCAAAATTGGAATCTTCATGTCAAATGTTTTAATATGGTTCATCTAATAGTTTTTATAAAATTATAATTACCTAGGTAAATAATTAAGTAATGTATAAGGGGTAAAAATATCTAAATTAATATTACACAAATATTGTGTAATTACAATGACATTTATAAATTATAGGATGACTTTGTTAGGTTTTGTAAATTTTCTGAAAATTTGAAATTAGATTTGTCATTTTTTAGGTCTGTAAATTATACAATTCATTACACAACTCACATAACTCCCATTTTATTTCATCATTACTCTTGGCCTAACATATGTTTCTAATGAAATGCCCATTTTTTAAAAATATAAAAGGATATATCCATCAATACATATAAACCTATAATTTTGTTTTTACCTTCAATACATACAAAAATCTAATCTAATAAATCAATGTCTCGTGTTTGGTAGACTTTTGTAATTAGAAGACGACTAAAGTTCATTATTATGATGGATGATGTACAAATTTTTTTAAATGTTAGCAAGAATTTCCTCTTCATTCATCTAATTTACATTCTCATATCCATCATTTATAAATATAATTATAAACTATAATTATGTAACATAGAAATCACTATGGTACTTTATAATTTATATTATCATAATAATGGTCAATGTTCAAACTCATTTTTTAGTTTTAATGCATTCATGATTGGTTATGTTTTATGACCTACAATAATGGGGTAATAACAATTAAATCATGAATGAATTAGATAATAAAATAATGTTAATATAATTTAATAGTGATGAATATAAATATTTGTCATATTAATGGAATGTTCACAAATATAACATTATAAATAATTGAAAATAATTATTTTTATTGAATTGAAATTCACAAAAAGTGATGTTCAACCATTTTTTAATGCATCACTAGAAAATCAATAAAATTACAATCAGTCTCCAAAATATTATCAATAATATATAATAAATATTCAAAATAATTATTTAGGTTATTAACCCATAATCAGGGAATATGGAATAGAACCATCATATCATGGACAACATATGAAAAATTGGTTAATTAAATTTGGAATATTAATTTTATCAAAGAATGAATTGTTCATGTGTATTAAGAAATTATAAATTAATTTTTTTAATGAAAAAATAATACTAATGTTGTTTTTATATAGAATAATAATAAACATAATCTTATAATATATTTTTCTACAGTGCATTTGACCAAGTAGAAATTTAAGGTATGTGTTTTATCATCACAATTCTAATTTTTGGAGATATACTTCTTGTTCACCAGTTGTTTTATTTTTTATGGGTTTTATACTTTTCATGGAGGTATATTATTATAATTTTCCTGAAATAAAGTGTTTTACAAATCCCTATATTTCTTTATCTTTTAATACATTTGGATTCAAAATGTACCATAACTGTAGGAGTTTCTATTCCAATTTTATATTGATTTCAAGATTGTTTATGTATAAATTATTATTTGAAGATATTATATGTTCTTTTTATTTCATAAAATTATATAATAATATTTTCTTTTTATTTCTACGAGATACATGTCTTCTTAACATTCAACCTTCCATTGGATAAAAATTCAACAGCAAGTCTTCTTTTAAATGGAGCTGACCATATCTTTTATTTTAAATTAGAAATCATTCTCCACCAGATTCATATTATTTTTTAAAAAATTAAATTTAATACAATTATAATATCACTTAATTTAATTTTATATTTATTTAATTACTTTTATTATAAATTAACAAAGTAATATACTTTTAATGTTTCCACATAGGTTATTTTCTTTTGAATTTCACTATAAAGTTTAAAAGGAATATTTTTTTAATGTTTTCCAAAACAATTAATATTCTAAAATATTATTAAAATTTTTTATGAATATTTATTTATATGTTTTCATGGTTTTCTAATGAAATTTTTCATTTAATTTTTTTAATAATGTTTTTTTAATGAAAGTTTTTTAAAAGTATAAATTTTATTTATTCATATTTTTCAAATTAATTTTATAATACTATTAAAAATTGTTTTTAATCAATGTCATGTCCTTTAATTATGTAATGATTCATTGGGTATATTCTTTGAATATAAAATCTAAATTTTTAATGTTGATAACATTTGATCACGTCTTATGTAATATTTAATGGAACTCATTTATGATGGGATTATGACTGTTTTCCAATTTCTGTGGCATGAATGTGTATGGTTTATCATTATGAGAATTGTGGTTTTTCTATATCTTTAAATTCCTTGGGGGAAATATTAGATATCTTGAGATAAATATGGTACATTGGAGGTTATACCATATCTAAATGGTTATGGGATACATATGGTTATAAAAATTCACATAGATTATGGAGCAAGGGTGGTATAAAATTGTCCAAAAGGTTATAGGTCATGGGTGGTTATTGAAAGTCCAAATATTTATATGGAGTAGGTGGTATCCCATGTTCAAATGGTTATGTAGCATTGTTGGTTAGACCATGTTTACTATATTATGAGTATATGGTTAAATGAGTCCATTGTAATATGAATTTCGTAGTGTTTTCATTGAAAAATGTTTTGGTTTATATTTTTTGTTTGTACAACAATCTTATTTTATGAAACATAACATTATCATGTTCTTATTTCTCATGATTATTGAATATTTTTTCCACATTTTTGTGAAATATTTCTTATGGTATGTGAAATGTTTCAGATCATGAATTATGTTTTATGATCGTTGTTTTATTTGATATTATCTTATTATGTTATGTTAATGAACCCCGATTATGTTGTCATATTAACATATTCATCTTATTAAACCCGATGATATTTTATTTTCATCTCTTATATTTATACTTACAAACCATATGACCTACCTCTTTTACCATGTTTCAATATATAATGATATTAAATGCGTACAAAAAATAAAAAATCAAGAAAGGGGACTTATGTGGATTGATGAAGGAGACATGTGCAGAATGTCATGAAATGTGTTATTTATATATCTACCATATTAATAAAATAAACATATAGTTTTGGTGGTGTGATTTATTTTGAGATATAATGAATATTTAGGTAAAAAGATTTAATATATATTTATGTTAATGGTGGGTCACTTCATTTTTTATTAATGCGATGTTTTGTTATTTTTGAGGATTAGAATATAAATCACAAGATGATAAAACTTAAAAAATCGTGGGGAATCAATATTTTAATAAGATGATCATAACATTTAATAGGCTGAAAATAAGGTGTTGAATTTTATAAAATATTATGATTGATGTTTTGTATCATATAACATCTCATTTAATTATAATTTCATTTTCCTCGTGAAAAAATTAGTTTTAGTAAGGGTGAGAAGATAGAATAATGATATTTGGGTGGTGATAATTTGGCTCAATATTGGAAAAAACATTACTTGAGACTAATTATATGAATTTCAAAAACAAATGATTTGAGCTTTATTCTGAGAACTTATTTAAATCTTAGATATTCTATAAGACTATTTATTAATATCCCAAAGAGCTTGGTATTACATTATTGATAAAAACTTTCAGTGGAGAGTTAATTTCGTCCAATGTCAACATCTATTCTCTGATATAATTTTGTATCAATGTTATGAATGTAAATCATAGTATCATACCTTTAATAAATTTTTAATTGTTTATGGTCATGAATTTTATCATTCTTCATTGATCCCATATCATTTTTCATAATAAATAAATCACATTTCATTGCCAAAATCAACTCACAATTATCAATCAATGAATGTATATAAACTACCTATGAAAATTAATTCTATTATATGGGTCATAATACCAAATCATTAATGTTATTATTTTAGGAAGAAATTGAATATTATAATTTTGAATGAAGACATTGATGTTTTTATTTAATGTTTTTCAAGAATTCCCCATAATCAAGAATTTGAGTTTCCTATAGAACTCATTTATGTTGTTATATATATCAATGACACTTTAAATAATAGACTGAATTTAGTTAGAATAATTGCATATGTAACTATAGAAGAATATATATATATATATATGGGTTTTATACTCCAAATTACTTCACTATGGAGTGAACCAATTACCCTTGTTAGTAAAAAAGATAGATCAACACATCCCTAAATTAGTGGTTATGCACATAACAAGATTATGATCATGAACTAGTATTATATACTCCATGTTATTGAATTAGTTGATTAACTAATAGGGTTAAATAATATTGAAGGATGTAATTTGAATATAAATATCATTAACTAAGGTTTAAATGGGAAGATATAACCATGATAACATTCCATAATATATATGAACATTATTAAATAACAGTAATTCCAATAAAACGTAGAAAATACCCTGTTATCTTCATGGATATCATGAATAGAGTCATTATAGATTACAATTCTAAATTTTTTGTTATACATAAAGATGATATTCACATATATTCCAAGACAAATGGGACCACGAAATTCATTTGGGAATTTTGTTAAAGATCATTATAAAATCAATGATCTATATTAAATTTATAATGAGTTAATCATTGTAAAAAAAATTATCATTCTTGGGTAATATAATCATAATATAGAGTATATATGTGGATACACAAGAGATAGTTGTAAGTGAAGAATTTACCAGAACAAACAATAGATTAAATATCTATAATATTATTGTATTGGATCGATACTATCTATGTTTTGTGCGAAATTTATGGTGACTCAATATTTAACTAACCATGTCAACTAAGAAGGGATTCAAGTTAAATTGGATGGATAAATGTGAGGATAATTACAATGATCATAACAGAATGTTGGTTTTTGATCATCCAAACACACTAAATTATATTGGCGAAGTACTTCGGATATATAATGATGCATGAAATAAGATATTGATATGTCCTCACATAAATTGTTATAGTGGTAGTGTATTTCTCCCCCAATAGAAGTTACATGGGAAATATTACCGAAAAATATTTGGATTATGTAGTGGTAATATCTTCCTGAAAGATATGGGGATTTATTATTGTGGTTAAATTTATGATATATATATTTATCATAAAGAATTCAAAGATTATATTACAATATAAGGATCAAAAAATGTTCCAATCGAGATGTTCATGGAATTATCAAGGACTATGATTCGTAATAAATTACCACCCTATGGAGGAGATCATGGTGGACAATGCTTATAGTAGGAAAGATTGTGCTATGTTAGTCATAATTAGGAGTGAAAGAGACCAAATACTCGTGGATTTTTAAACGATGGACATGATAAAATAATGTAATGGGATAGATCTTATAATTCTCAAAAAACATCCCAACCATCCATCCATGAGAATATTAATGAGCCACATAAATATGATATGGAGCAATGAATGATGGTAATGAATATTCCATAATTAATAAATTATAATTATATAATTACAATATTTATGAAATTAATATCTATCCATTCAATAATAGAATAGAAGGAATAGTTTTTGGATGATGAACATATATCATCATTCCCCTTCTGTCTTGGAATAAAAAATGAAAATAATTATTTTTAGGAGAATTGTTTCTTCGTAAATTTGAAAATGGATATTATATAGTTTGAATATTTTTTCTTTGTATTTAATAATATTATGGCTACGCATTATAAGTGTAAGGTATGATGCAAACATTATCTATACCTATATAAAAATGGGAGATTATCACCACATATTTAATCATAGGATTCCCAATATATATAATGCCCTTAATTACATTTACATTATTTTGGATCACCTTATAAATTCTCCACATTTCATTATGATCTGAGTATATTTCTCACTAGATCACCATTCTACAATATATATAATGTAATTTTTATGGTAGAATACAGTACTACTCCCAATTTAATTGGATCTAAATCTGAGTTTTACATTGAAATTGTAGAGAAGTCTTAGTGATGAATTTAATACATAATTTTTTTTAGAATCAATTATCATTCTCAGATTGATGAAAAATCTAAAAGGAACATTAAAACACTATAGGATATTCTAATAATCATTTTAATGGAATTGAAAGGATCTTGAGATCAATATTTCTTCTTCATAAAGTTCTCATATAATAAAAATTACCATTACAATATCAAAATATAACAATGTGAGGATATATACTGGAAGTGGTATATAAATCCATTATGATTGTATCAATTTAGATAACATATGATTCTATGACAACATATTTTAAAATAAATTTTAGACAAGATTCAAAACAATTAGTGGAGAATTTTATCTACACAATGTCGAAAGAGTAACTATATGGAAAATCACTGTAAATACATAGAATGTTATGTTAGAGACAATGTATTTCTTCTAATATCATCATGGACTAGGTTTATGAGATTTAGAGAAGAAGTAAGGACGATACGTACATACTTTGACTCTTTTTAAAAACTCAAACATATGGGGATGGGAATTTATTATCTTATACTTCCATCAATTTTCAATAAAGGGAATAATGTGTTCCATGTATTACTTCTAATAAAGTAAATATATATTCATAACATGAACTAAGGGAAATGGTTTTAATACTAAAACATGATCTCTCTTATGGTAGATGACCATTAATTTTTTTATATCATAGAGATAATGAACTATGAAATTTAAAAAGGTAACCTAGAAAAATATTTTTTGAAATATCAGTTGTTTTATGAATAATACAAAGAAACCTATGATATATGGATGGAAAAGAGCCCTAATTTTTTCATTTGATTTAAAATAATTAATAATTTTTTTTAATGTCGGTAGAATGTAGCACTATTCAATTTTGAAAATAAATCTTATTAAAATTAACACTATGTTTCTTATAGGTTATATTAAATGATAAAATACATTAAAATAAATCGCACTATATTTTATTGAGTGAAAAAATTAATTTGAAAGATAAAAATAAATAGAATATGAGTATTAAATATGAAACATCATTATTAAATATTTAAGAATATTAAAATCACAGATGAATAAAAAATCACAGACAAGTAATATTAATCTTAATGGATTTCCTTAAAGATCATAATAATTATTATCACTAATGGAGAGAAGGAAAGTCATTTTAAATATAATATAAATTTGGAGAAAAATGTAATAGAATAGTATGAATGATTTTAGAGATGTATATAAGGATATTTATTGGAATGTATTATTACTATTATATATATGGTTTTCGGGAATGTAACTATTGGATATATAACCATTCGATACGTAGTCATCGGATTTACCTACATTCTATAAATGCATTAATGTTGTGTAATTTTTGCAAAAAATTTAATATAATATAATTTATATATATTGAATAATTTTGGAATGATATAAAATAGAAATAATTAATTAAAATTATTTTTTAAAAAATCTTTATTTATTTTTTAAATATTAATATTATTGAAAAATGTTTTTAGTTTTTTATAAAATTAAATGAATCATTGTAAAACTAGTTAATTTATTAAATTTATATGTTGTAAGATAAATAAATAATGATATTTTACTAAAATCATTTATTTTTTTGAAAAAGAATATATGCTTATATAAATTACTAAATTAAATTGATTGGGCATTTTTATTTTAGGAAAACAAATATATTGTGGTTAAAATTATATTTTAATAAAATATAATGTGTATGTATTTATGACTATATTAGTAATCATGTAAAGAATAGAAGTATATATGAAATAAAAATAATAATAATAAAATTTTAAAATGTTATTTTTCTACAATTTTTTATCTTACATTATATGTCTTTATAAAAATTTAAATTTTATATATTTCTAATTATAATTTGGTTAAATTTAGAACAAAATTGGAATACTCGTTGATAAATTAGACTATTGGGATGATCATATAATTAATAATAAATTAATTACAATAGAAAATATTGAAACAGGGTAAAGAGGTTGTAAATAGAGGTAAATTAATATGTATTGGAATTTTTTGTAATTAGTTTATATTTAGAAATTATATAATACATTTTTTATGATTTAGAGTCAATCCTAAATGTATCACAAAATATTCTAAATATAACTCACCTAACCACCTAGTGATTCTATCTCTATCTACCACATAACTTATGTTTTAATGAAATGTCCATCCTTTTCACCTATAAAAGGTTCTATCATTCACCCATTACCAAAAAAATTGGACCATTAGTTTTCTCATAAAAAATTTCTCAAATCCCATAAGATAATTTCATATCCCATGTTTGGTATCCTTTGGCCACAATAAAGAGGCCAAAGAATGATATTCTAATGGAAAACATTTTTTTGGAGAGATTTCATCAATGAAAGTACAATGTAATTCTTCAATGATTTAGTTTACTTTATTATCAATAAAAATCATAAATATAACTATACACTTAAATTAATTAATATAAAAATCAGTATGATTCTATAAAAAATATATGATCATAATAAAACTCAATTCTCCAACTAATTCAGTATATATAGCACATTTTTATTTGGATCAGTATTACTAGATACATGAATTATTTAATAATGATTAAAACATGAATGAATAAGTTAAATTTATAGTTAATATGAATATAAAACCACAAAAGATGGGGGTTGAATCAAAGATAATATTTTTAATGCTTCTTTTTTATGAATTAAATATTTGAATCTTGTTCATGATTCGATCTTCTTAACATTTATGTCACCCTCACTTGTATGTTTTACTGACAATATTAAATACACAAAACATAAGTTTCTAAAATATTCAATGAAAATGAGAATAGGTATTCCTATGTTTTTTATTACCCGAATTTAAATATATACAGTATATAACACAAATTAATACAAAAGGATCTATCCAAAAAATTCTCTAATATCTCTTGCTATGAAATTATACTAATTTCCACCAATTACAATGTCTACTCCAAATAAATTGAGTAATATAAATTTTCAATGTTTTTTTATTTTAAATTATAATATTCATTTGGTGAGCCTTTAATATAAAATTAATAATCTCTTACACTATACGTAAACTTCGGCACATTAAAAACAAATAAATGTAATATGAAAATCATTGGTGGCTGATGCCCTCATCTGAGAAATCCTACAGCTGATTTGCTCCAACTACACTGCATTAAAAATATTTCTGGAATCATGGAATATATTATTATTTTGAGAAAATATTAAAACATTCCTGATGTGATCTCTATATTTTTTTCTCTAAAATTTTTAAATCCACTATTTTCTTATTCTTTATGTTACTAGCCCGACTATGATAAAATTGGTCTCAAATATCAGTATCTTATATTTTCTTCAAATCCAATACGAAAACCATTAAATATCATTGAAGATATTGGAGCTATAATTCCTAAATTATTTTATATTTCTGAGCATCAATATTCATTATGGACTTTATAAATCTGGTCTAGAATAATAATATTTCCTCTATAGATTTTGTATCTCTAACATCCATCTCAGCATTTTCAATTTGATATCATCTTTCTCATTCTCATACATGATTTTTATACTAAGTTATATCCCAAGTAAAAATTAATAATTTTAGTTCCTTTAAATTACTCAAATATGACCGTTTGAAATTAAAATGAAAATAAACAATCAGATTGAACAATAGTGTCATAGTTTGTCTTGAAATGGTTTCACTTGAAAATAGTTTCACCAGAAAAAAATGTCTTCATCAATTCCTTAGAGTTTTGAGATAGTTTTTATGCCATTGTTTCATTGAAATAAGGTACCGGTAGCACATATTTGGTGTCCAGAATACATTTTCTTCGGACCGGTGTCTACTCCTTTGTCAAAATGTTGAACGGTGTCCAGGTCACGGTGTCTGGCCACAGTGTCTGGGTCATAGTGTCTGGGATTACGGTCTCTGGGTCATGGTGTCTGGGTTAGGGTGTTTGTGTCATGATGTTTGGGTCACGATGTCAGGGACCTGGTGTCTGGGTCACGGTATTAGTGAATTTTTCAAATTCTCTGAACTGGTGGCAGACTAATAGTTTCTCATACAGAGCCAAATATTTGTAAATAGTCTTATAATGTTATATTCACAAAATGAATTAGAATTAAGTATTCATATAAGAAAACATTATAGAAAAAAAATTTAAAATAGGTTACAATAATCAAACATGATTTATATGAATCATGATCTTGTGAAATGTAATTTAAAGCATTAGGAAAAGAACCATCTTGACACATGATTTATGATAGATTAAATAAGATGAAAATGATTTTTTATCCTTAAAACATGATTAAAACACGAGGATTCTGACAATATCCCCCTTTTGATGATAAAAAATCATAGGAGTTAGATGCCTGTTAATAGTGAGCTTTCTCCAACTTATGGTATTATCAAAAAGAATATAGAAAAATGGACATGAAATGAAGGTAAATAAAAGAAGCCAAGATGGGTGAAAATTTCATTAAATGGAAAAAAAATTCCATTACAAGTAGTGTGAAAAAGTAAAAAACATACCTATAAAAATATATTTTTCCCTTTTCTTTAGCACTAGTTGTATTCTATTTTCCCATGGAAGTAGCATCAGAAGAATCCAGGGGAGAAGAAGTAGAGGTTGAAGAAGGGATTGTTCAACCTTTTAGAGAAGGAATATGAAGCGCTTCAAAAATAGAAGGTTCAAGAGTTGGTTTGGTTTATGACTGAGAAATGTTCTAGTCAACGATAATATGTATGATATGTCTTGGAGCCGGTGAAATAAATATAGTGGTATAAGAAAAAGTATGCGATGATGAAGTAGTTGAACCACACTGTAAAGGTGCTGCTGTAGGATCCACAATGGCGGTTCTTTTACTTTGATGATTTGACTTCAACAATTGAATGAAATCAGTAATGATCTCAGCACTAGACTGAATTTCTTTCTCGATATCATCTTTTTTCTTCATGAACATTTCCAACATAGGGGTGAAATATTTCATCTTTTGGACTTGATTCTAGAAGGATTGAGTAACAAGAGGAATTCTCAAATTCTCTATAATATATTTGAAATTATTGGTCATATCATTCTTAGAGAAAATCGAATTGATGTAGAAATAAAAATTCTTTGTAATTTCTTCTTGAGAATAATTGGAAGTATTTGAGTAAATACTTACTAAGTCACATAATTTATCACTATTCTTGACAACAATAGATAATCATTTGTTATCAAAACCACATAACACTGAATGATGTTCTTCTTTTACAACCATTCTTAGCAGATCACTATTTAATGGTTGAGATGATTGTCTAGAGGCATTAGAAGCTATAACAGATGATGTGAGAGACTTGAGGTGATTCAGAACATTCAGTAGACATACCTTGTAACCACTAGTCAGTATTTTAAGACCAACAAATACCTCACACATCTCATTGACAGTATTTATGTTTCCCTCAGTTACTTTGTCATAAATTGAGGTCATGATCGGTTAAATCCATGATGAAACATTATGTGGAATCTGATAACTAACAACCTCAACCAGATGAGGAACATGAGATTGTCCTAGTTTCACCACTTTTTTTATATCTTCAACCATAGATCTTAGAGAATTCACCTCATCACATAACTGATTATACTCAATTATATCTTCTTTCTTTCATGAATCACTTTTGGTTTGATTTTCCTTATGATTTTTTTATAGTAAGGAAACATCTCTTTCAGTATGATTTGTCGTAGGAGAGGGTCGGGAGTTCATGATATTTTCAAATCCATCTAAAATAGAATCATAATAATAATTCAAATGTATATAAATCATAGAAATAGAATGTTCCTATGAAGGTTTATGTATAGGAAATGAGATAGTTTTGGTCCCTTTAGTAGATATTACTTATAGAGAAGAAACTTGTTTCAATTAAAACATAGTGGAATGGTCTATTAAATTAACCAAGGCGTCCTAGGTATTATTCAGTAAATTTATCTTGGAAAATTATGCTAGGTATGCACAGTGTATTGATCCATAGGATTGGGAACTTCAACACTTTCTAGAGTGGGGTGATTCTCCCCCTCAATAGGTTCATCTCTTATATGACTATGAGATTCAGTCCCTTGATATGTTTCTAAATTTTCTTCTCAAATAGCATCACCCATTTCTTTTCGATCCAGCTGAAAGGATTTTTCCATTCTTTCCTCAACAAATGGGATAATTTCAAGGTCATTTTTGTAGTTCTCCCACAATACTATCCTTTTTCTCAATAGTACGTTATTCTTCTAAATTCTCCTCATGAACATCATTTTCTTTTACAGAAGAAGTAGATTATTTTCCAAAGCTGGTTTTTCTTCTAAATCAACACTTCATTCCATAAAAGGTACATCCTACTCAACTACATTTTGTGGAATAGGTAGAAAATTGTCATCTTTGTTCAAAATAGTTCCTTCCAAAGGTGAAACAATTGCCTCTTCTTATTCTTTATCAGAATAGTCAACAACACCATTCTGTCCCAAATAAAGATCGTATATGTTATTTGGTATTTATGGATTCTCAACTAGATTAAAATTTACAAACACCCTTTCAATTTCCTCCACCGAAGACTTTTTCCAAGGATTCCATCTTATTTTAATCCTTTTGACTACATACTTTGAGATATAGAAATCATAATCGTTGATGACATCATCATTCGTGCCAACCAATCCTTCATTAGATAGAGTTGCTGAGATTAACATTGAATAGAACACAAAGGTATATATAGAGGTTATCTTAATGAATTTAGACTTGTGATGTATAACATACATACATAGATTAACAATTGTTCCATTTTTCCTTAGATGTATAATAAAAACATATTGACATTTAAGAGTAGAAAAATCCACTTTCCTTAGACTAATATAATTTGGGATAAACATAAAAATATACCTCATTTCACCATCCAAATCAGCAATTATTGAAATACTTTTCTTCTTATTTCTAGTCAGTCTTCCCAGTTATTCTTCTAAGAAAAAAGAATAACTCGAAGGAGGAGGACCTCTCTGTTAGTCCTAAAATATTCATTCATAAGGTATCTCTAAGCAGGCATACCATAACCATGAGTAAAATGAACACCTTTTAAAATAAATCTAGCTTGATACAAAACAATCCATCTTCAATATTGATGAAAACTGGACATACTGATAAAACTAAATAACGAGTTTTGGATAAATAGACCTACTATCTTTTGGGAACAATTTCATCCATCCCTTCTCTTCTAGTAATTTCCAAACTATTGAATTACTTGTCAGCAACAACTTATGACCTATTTATTTTTCTAGTAATACTATTCTCTTAGAAGGATTCAGGTTCAACGGCCCTTTGGGTACTATTCTTGGTGCCTTTTTCACTTTATTCTATTATTTTCACTTCTCAATAGTTAATGATGATGGGAGCTTCATTCTGGGAATTCAACGAGTGGATCGGGCGAGATGAATGACTGAAATATGACTTATAGTTTGAAAGAGGGGTTTCAGTTTCGAGAGATAAGATCTCGAGTGAAGAAAAGAGTGAAAGTTATTATATTTTATTCATTTAGTGATTTCAAGCATCGAAAATTCAAAATAATGGGATAAAAACAAAAAAAAATCAACACAGTGATTTTGGTAATAAAATACAAATAAAACGAAAACTGAGGCATTGATGTGTGACCAAAATAGAGTGTCCCAGTGTCATCCATAAGATGTGACACCTAATGGTGTGACCATATCAATTGAGACAGTGAGTGCAAGATAGTAAACAAGAGACAGTAACTTTGATACTATAAACACGAAACAGAATCATTGAGACAATAACCATTGAAACCATGAGAGTGAGAAAGTAATTCTATGACAATGACTTGTGAAACTACATATAAGGAAACTGAAAATTGTGAAACAGTAAGCTGTGAAATAGTATGTATGAAACCATAGAATTTATACTTAATATTTATCATTCCTAATTCATGTATGAAGTAATCTATTCTTTAAAAATTTAATCGTTTTATTAATATATCAGTAATATGACATTTAGTTTTAATGACTCCAAACATGATATAATCTTTTGGATACTGGTATCTCAAAATGTGATGTCTTACTTCAATATTTTTTTTCATGGAGTGTAAAAAATGATTAATTGAAATTTTAATATCACTTATATTGCCACAATTTTTGGGTATATGCTTTAATTGATATCAATAGTCTAGTAATTTGTTTTTGATCCAAAAAATTTGTGAACAAAATCTACCAGTAGCAATGTATTCACCTTAAGTAGTAAAGAATGAAACAAAATTGTGTATCTTAATACACCATGTCACTAGAGACCTTCCTAAAATGTGACTTGTTCTAGAGGATTTTTTCTATCTATATTATAAAAAAAATATGCATCACAATAGCTCACTAACTGAAATGATTTTCCTATAGGATAGAACAGTCCAAAATTGGGTGTCTTTTTGAGGTATTTGAAAATATTTTTAATAGGATTGAAATAATATTCATTAGGGATTTCTCGAAAATGAGGACACATACACACACTAAACATAATATCAAGTCGACTAGAAGTTATGTAGAATATACTTCCAATCATTACTCTATAAGTTGTTTGATCCACAGATTTCCCATATTCATTATGATCCTACTTACAAGTAGTACTCATTGGAGTGTCACTACTCTTAGTCCCATCTATGAAAAAAATTGATCATCTTTATTGATATTTATTTTATTTAAAATAATACCGTTTTTATTTTGATAGATTTTAAATCCAAGAATGAAATTTAGTCCACCCATTAAACTCATTTCAAATCAATTTTTTATTATTTTAGACAACAAAATATATTTTTATTGAAGATCCAAAAATAATATAGTCTACATAAATTTGAGAAACTAAAACACCATCGGAAATTCTTTTTATGAATGGAATAGGATCAGTTATACATTTTTTAAAATCATTGGATATCAAAAGAATAATTAATCTATCATACTAGGAACATGGAGCTTGTTTTAAACCTTACAAAGCCTTTGCTAATATAAAAACATGATTTGGAAGGTGAGGATTTGGGAAACTATGGGTTGTTTAACAAATACATCCTGATCTATACACCCATTTAGGAACCCACTTTTGACATCCATTTGATAATGTTTGAAATTTAGATGTGATGTATATGCAAGTAAGATTCAAATGACTTCATGTCTCTCTACTGGTGCAATTGTCTTCTCAAAATCAATTTATTCTTCTTGACTATTGCCATGTCTAACCTATCTGGCCATGTTTCTAACTATGTTACAAGCTTCATCTACCTTATTTCTAATTAATCTCTTAGTTCCTATGGTAAATTTGTCATTGGGTTTGTAAAAATGTTTAAAAACATTTTTCCTTTCAAAAACATTAGGTTATCCATCTATATCCATCACCCAAATTTAATCACTAATATCACCATTGTTGTTTTTTGGTTCATGTTGTGACATGAAAGGTTTATGTTTAACCAAATTTCAAATATAATCTCTAGTTTCTGTTCTTTTTTCTAAATCTCCTAAAACAATATCTAAATGATGGTTCTTAAGAGTTTTAATGGATCTAGAAAATGAGGGTCTAGTGATTTTATGTTTTTCAATAGGTTTGGATTCATAATACCTTGAATCTAGAGAATATCCAAAATTGGATGTTTTAATAGATTCCTTTATTGGGTAGTTGGAAGATTTAGCATTGATGTGCTGATTTGACACATCATCCTCAAGATTCACTAGAGTGGTCTTAGGCTCATGTGGATCGGTGTCATCAAAAATAACATGGAAAGACTTCTCCACACATTTGTTTATTTTGTTAAAAATATTATAGGCTTTACTAGAGATTGAATATCATTGATTAATTCCGTCATCACTCTTGGACGAAAATTTGTCAAAATTTTCCTTAGTATCAGAGATATTGAAATTGAAACCAAAGACTTTGATTTACTTTTCTTTCGGTTTTCTATTTTTCCACTACTCATATGGAGTTCTTTTAAGAAGAGGTTTAATCAACACTATTTTAATAATTTTTCATGTTGTATTTAAATCTCCAACCAAAATATAAATAGGTATGCCATAGTCACTAAGCATGGTTCTAGAAATTTTTTCAAGGTCATATTTCTTCTTTCTACAACTCCATTTTGTTAATGCATTCTTGGGGGATAGAAATTATGATAATATATATTTTGTGAGAAAAAGGATCTAGACACATTCTTTTCAAACTCATGACCATGATCAAATATCATATATTTCATTCAAATTCCACTAATGATTCTAGAGTTTTAGCTTATTTTATGAAATGATGGTAGGATTCACTTTTCTGAGCCATGAAGAAGGTCCATGTATACCTAGAGAATTCATCTTTGAGAACATAAACATATTTATTCCCATTTAAACTAGATACTCTAGAAGGTAAAAAATGCATTTTAACCAATACAAGAGGTTGAGAAGTTGAAAATTATTTCTTTGTTTTGAAGGAAATTTTGTGTTGCATTCACTTTTGACAAGGATTACACACTTTATCATTTAGAAACTATAGTTTTGGTATATCATTGACTATACTTTTTCTTGTTATCTTTTTATGGGATTGAATATTTCAGTGTGCATGTAATCAATGCCAAATCCAAGAATCTTCTTGAAATACACTAATACATGAAGCATTATGAGAAGCTAATGAATCTAAGTTAACAAAATATACATATTAATTTATTAATAAAAAAATTACAAATTAATTTTACGAACTAAAAGAAATGAAAGCATCATATTCAAATTTAATGTGAAATCCATCATAACATAGTTGTGAAATACATAGAAGATTATATTTTAGTTCATCAACAAAATGTACTTTGGAGATTAAAATTGAGTTAGTGTTCCTGATTTGTCTTAGGCTAATGATTTTTAATTTGGAATTATCACAAAATGTGACATTTCCACCATTAACTTTTATTAGGATCTTGATTCATGAATAGTCCCATGTAATATGTCTTGAAAACCAACTTTAGACATACCATATTATTTTACAAGAGCTCTTCAAACAATTTTCCTATAAAATTGACTATTGAAAATAGAATTTGGTACCCATATTTGTTTGGGTCTTGTAATATTAGTAAGAAGTCGATTAGGACTCCACATATTCCTCATAGAATTATTATATGAATTGTGTAAAATATACATTATTTGGTCCAGAATAACTCAAAAACATAGATGATATATCATAGTTTGAACTATCAGAATGTTTTCATGGACTAGGAGTAAATCAGTATGTTCGGTATTTAGAAGAAAAATTGGGTTTTCCAAAATTTATTTTACTAGGTTGATAGCCATTACCAGTAGTGTATTTAGGGAAAATCTATTTACCTATATTTTTTAGAAATGTATATTTACCATTAGTAATACATTCAAGATCGTATTTCA
Organism: Viscum album; assembly: GCA_963277665.1. Lineage (NCBI taxonomy): Eukaryota > Viridiplantae > Streptophyta > Magnoliopsida > Santalales > Viscaceae > Viscum > Viscum album. Next base: position 1,763,670,133 of record OY728131.1, on the reverse strand, counting down.
ATATCTCATTAGATAAAATTAATGCATTATTTTCATTGAGTAATTGATAATTTTTCTCTCTTTCTATATAGAATGTTAAGATTTATCATTTAAATCAAGAGAATATTGTATCCTTAAAGAAATTAATTTATCTTTTAGTTCATTACATGTATCTTCAAGAATATTTTAGTACTCAAAAATTTATTCATTATATATATTTTCATAATATATTTCATCTCTAGAATAATAGGTTCTTTGTACAGTGGATTCCATGGTTACCTCATATGTGTTTTCTTGAAACACATATTTGATTTGTTAGCAAGTTCATCATGTGAAGAATCTGAGTCACATGAACAGTCCTTGGAAGCATTCCATGGTTCTTTCATATCCTTTTTGTTCACTCTATTTTCATCCTAATATTTCGTTTTATACTTTTACTTGGGACAATCATCTATTACATGTAAATTTCTCTTTTATTCATAACATACGATCTCATCAGACATGTCATATCTTTTCCAATATTTCATCCAACATCCCTTTTGATCATATTTTTCTTTGAAGTTAAGATTTCTGAAATTTTTTTCCCTCCTATAGAATTTATTATTCATTCTTTCTAACTGAGATATCTCCTCATCATTGTCAGGTGACGACTGTTCATTGATGTATATTTCTACAAAGACTTGCAGTTTATCATTTTCATTGTGTTAAGAGGTTATGGTCTTGAATGCCACAAAAATTATTAGTTTCATCCTCCACTTTCTTGTTGAATTTCATATCTTCTTCACACATCATTAGTTTCCCAATGAGTTCTTTGACAGGAAACTTTCTGATGTGACATGACCCTATAATTGAGACCGAAGTTACTGTCCATCTACCTTGTTGGTATCTGAAAATCCTCATAATTTGTTCTTTGATTGTAAATTCAATTCCATGAGAGATCATTGTGTTTACAAATTCATTGAACCTGTGATAAATATTAGATATATGATCAACATGCTTTATTTTATATTTTTCATACATAATAGTATAATTATTAAGTCTCATTTCATTCACATTAGTGGTTCCCTAATTTGAGACATAAAAACAATCCCAAAATTTATGGGCTGTTTTACATGCAAAAATTTTGTTGAACTCTTCATATCCTAAGGCACGATATATGGCATTTATGGATTTTTAATTTTTGTTATAGAAGACTTAGTTTGGTCATCCCAAGTAGTTCTTTCAGTATCATGAATTTTATACTCATCTACAATTGAAGGCCAAATTTGAAAACCCATATTTTATAAATAAATTTTCATTTTAATTTTCCATTGGGAATAATTACTTACATTAAAAAATAGTAGTCTATTTGTAGCTGCACCTTCTAGTCAATTATTAATAATAGAGAAATTATTTTATTAAGGAGATAGAAATTTAGAACTGACATAAATTTATATATCATTAATTTCAAATAGAAATCATAGTTCAAAAGATTTTATAACCAGAGCCTTAACATGAATAACATCCTTTGATACCAAATGTTGGATTGAGTAGATTACTCAAGGGGAGGAGGGGGGAATTGAGTATCTATAAAAATATCTATTAAAAATTTCACTTAAAAATTGAATCCCCAATAAAAATTAATACAAGCTATTTACTCAAGGTAATAAGGTTATAATAGTTTGATTGTTCAATTAACTTCTCAAAAGATTGATTATTTCTTAGTAATATCAATTTTGTTAATAATACAATATTTTATTCTATTCTAATAAGGAAAAATAGTTATAACATCTATCCAAAAATAACTATCAATGTAAAATATAGTTTCTTGAAATATAAATTAAAATAGGGAAAAAAAATTAAAAGATACATCGGATAAAAAGTGTTTAGTCTCAAGATGAGAGTTAATCCACTCCACTTATTTTTCACTTGCAACAAATAAGTCTATATAGATATGAGATTGATCTACATCCTAGATCAGGGTAAGAAAGAAGTACACATGACTCTTCTGGTCACATGACCTCTTCCACTATTCTTCATGGGTATAAACTACGACATCACACAAGGACCTCTTTCACACTTATCTATGAAAATAAACAGTTTTAAGAAGATATAGATGAAGGATATATTGAATGTTTCAATTTAATACACGAGACAATGTTTTTTTAATACAAACAGACACACACAGTAATCAAAAGATAAAAATAGTAAGCATCATAGAAAATATGATAAAATAGGGTTATAAGTGCTCTGAGTTTGATTATATGTACCTCTGGACTTGTATGATGATGAAGATTCAACTGTCGAGTCCTCCTATGAAACAAAGTGTATCGTCGGTCTGGTGCTCTGGTTTCTAGTTATGCACTGCAAGCAATATAGCTCGTCTTATTCTTTGAGATGGTACTACAATGATTTTTTTGGATCTGATCTATGGTAGTCCATCCCATTAGAATTGAGAGATCTTCATGTGTTCATTAGTGGTGTCGTGTTGCATGCATCATTTATCTTTTTTAGTTGCTCATTCTTCTGGACATTTTTCTCGTTACACATATTCAATTATTTTTATGGAGTGCATATGTTTGATCCAACATGACTCACGTGTTCTTTACCTCGTACATCATACTGTCTGGTTTAATGTCTACAAAAAACATTAATTAATATTGTTCTTTTAAAAAACTCAAATATAACTGTTATAAATTTAATTGAAAATAAAAAAGAGATTAAAGAATGGTGTCCCAGTTTGTCTTGAAATGGTATGTCCTAGAAATAGTTTCAATAGAAAACATTGTCATCTTCATTGGCTTTGAGTAATGATAAAATCTAGCTACCAAATTTTCATTGAAACTAGGAACTAGTAACACAAATGCCGTGTCAGGATCACGGTGTCTTCGGATCGGTGTCTAGTCATTTTTTCAAAACATTTATCTGTGTGGGTCATAGTGTCTAGGTCATGGTGTCTTGGTAATGGTGTCTAGGACATGTTGTCTATGTCACAGTGTCTTGGTCATGGTGTATGGGTCCTAATATATGGGATTATGCTTTATGGGTCAAATGTCTCTGTCATATCGTATGGGTCACAATGTCAGTGTCAAAGTGTCTAGGTCACGATGCCACAGACTTTGCCTAAATCTATAATAGGTAGTAGATTTATGGTTTATCATACATATCCAAATATATATAAATATTCCTAAGCAGTGATATTCACAAAATGAATTATAATTAATCATTCATATAGGAAAACAATTTAGAAAAAAAATTAAATATAGGTTACTATAAACAAACTTGATTTATAGGAATCAGGATCTTCTGAAAGGTAATTTAAAGCATAGTGCAACCAACAATCTGTACACATGATTTTCTATAGATTAAAGAAGTTGAACATGATATTGGATCAAATAACATGATTAAATCATGAGGTGTTGAACAATTGTCAATTAATTTTAGGTCATATGAATCATGTAACTTATATAAGTTTTTTTCTAACACCTACATCTTCTTTCATTGTGTGAATATCCCATGGATACAAATTATTCTATCTTTACATCAAAGCTACCTAAATCATGGTTCTATATATTAATTAATATTGAACTCCAAACAACCATGATGTATTTCAATTTATTTTTATTATTATGTTAAAGCTCTCATGGAGCAATATTTTAGTATGGATGGACTAAACATATGTTCTGAATATGCACATAAATATGAATAGCTTCTCTCCACAAGTACTTCAAAATTTTATATTCTGTTAGAGTGGTTCTTCCCATTTAAATTAAACATATGTTTATTCATTTCCATGAATCCATTTTGTTGTGGAGTGTTGAAAGAACTATACTAGTGTTTAATTAAATCTGTTTTCTGGTTGTACTCAAATGAATTATTTTTATACTCATTTTCATTTCAGGGTTTCACCTTTGAAATATATACAACCAACTCTTTCTCAACTTCTCTTATAGTTATTTCAAAATTTTCCATGACATTATATTATTGTTTTATGAACATTGAATTATTCATAAATGTGACATAATAAAGAAAATTAATAAATTAAAAATTAAGCATTATTGATTATGTCTCATCAGGCCACATGGATCATAATTTATGAGGTGAAGTTGTCTAGTATAGTAATCTTTTATTCTCTTATGACTTCTGGAAATCACCCTTACTTTATTGAAAACATTAACAATATAATTATCTTTCCACTCTTATTATGGTAAATCTATAACAATATATCACATTGAAATTATTCCCATATTACATTAGCAATGTTTTCCAAGTAACACGTTCCACAACATATTTTAATCCTTGGAATTTAAATTGAAATTGTATGTTGAGTCTTTAATTTGTAGAAACATACTACTAGTACTATCACTCTTGGTGATAATTATCATATCATTATCGATCCATATAATAATTTTTTTAATATTATATGACTTTATTCCCATCATAATTCAAATATTTTATTGTAATTTTTTTTACGTCCACAAAAAGATATCTTCCATGAACAATAGTTTCTAAGGTTATATTCCTGGAATGCAAATTCCTGTTATTTTAAGGGAAATATAATTCTTAAAGGTAACTAATCCCAAATAATGATCTTTAATATCTTCTGATATTTTTATATAATCAAACCTATTATTGGTTGGAGTGGATACTCAAGAGGGTGGTGAATTGAGTTATAATTAAAAATTATGTTAAAAAGATTATAATAAATATCCCTCAATTCAAAACAGCCCAGTAAATTATGGAAGTAGAGATATAAATTTTTAATTTCTTAAGAAGTTTCTATAATGTGTATTAGTCCTCAGTTGAATCAATATAATCACTAATTTGACTTTTGAAACATTTTTTCTGAAATAAGCATAAATACACAATAACCAAAACTAACTATCCGAGTTAAAATTAAACAATTTTTTGTCTTTGAAAAGATATACGTAGCAGATAAAACAAAATAGATTAATAGAGGATTGGTATAACTATGAAAACAAGATGTTCAGTCTCAAGCAGAGACTTAATCCTCTCCACTTTGTGATAACCTACCACCAAGCTGTTTATATAAATAAACTTTTGATCCACACCCTAGATCAGGGTTTACAATAGCACACCTGGCTGTCAAGGTCACACTTGAACTCTACCATAGTTATTAATGGGAAACAAATGAAATAAGTGATTGAGTATGAAGATAGTTTTATATCCTCTATTTATTCTCAGGAGAGAGTGTGTGAAAAAAAAATATACACACTACTCAGTTATTGAATATAAAACACAACAGAGTTAGGAAATATAATATAGTTACGAATTCTCTGTGTGTTGTGATGTATGGATCTATAATCAATGAATGTTGAGAAAATGGTATTTTAGTCTTCTTTTGGACGTTGTCTTAAGAATATAGTAGTGCAGTTTCTATAATCCTGCTACCTGGAATGAAAAGGTTCATCTCTTTAATTCATCGATGTATACTGGTCCCTTTTGTAGAAGGTAGCTTGTTAAGTCTTTTTGTAATCTCAAGCGCTTAGTTCTTCTGATTTATTATTTGTACAATTTTTGTATCTCCGTGTATGGATTCTATCGTATATTTAATGTGAAAGAGATGGTCCTTTTATACTCCATGATCCTCTCAGCATAAGGAACTTCACACATGCATGTACCTCATACTTGTCTACAGATACTCTTACAGACAACCTTAAAAAATGTCATAAATATTAATTTGAATAAATATGAGAGTTATAAATAAATTTGAGTCAATAAATAGAAACAGTTATTTATGACTATCGGTGAGTCATCTTTGGTCTATCATCTTTAGTGTGTAATATTCGGTTTATCAAATATCAGTTTGATAACATCGATATTTCAGGTTCGGTGTGTCATCTTTGGTGTGTCTATCTTCGGTCTGTCGAAATTCGGTGTGTCATAATTCAGTGTGTCGACTTCGGTCTGTCGAACTTGAGTTTCGGTTTGTTGATTTCAGTTTCTGTTTGTCGACTTCAGTTTCAGTCTGTTGAATTCATTTTCAGTGTGTCGACTTTAGTTTTTGTGTGTCGACTTTATTTTAATTGTGTCAACTTTAGTTTCGGTGTGTTGAATTTGGTTTTGGTGTGTCGACTTCACTTTGTTGAACTTCAGTGTTAGGGAATCCAAAAAGGTTATGAAGAGTCTTTCTTGAATGAACCATTACAAGATGAAGTGTTATTAAAACGTATATATAAAAACACTTGTAAGAATATCTATTCATTAATTTAGGTTATATACATATTTCAGTATATGTTATTGTATGAATAAAATGATTCACATAGAGATATTAAAATTGCTTCAAAGAATAGAATCATTATATTGAAATAATTTGTGATTATGAAAACTACAATAACATGGAGAGTACAACAATATCCCCCTTTTTGATAGTCATAAAAAATGGAATACATACAAATTTATATAGAATAAAGATAGTTTTGACATAGAATGTATTTAAAACAAATCTCCCCCTCACTAAATTTATTAGAGAGAGTATATTCCATCCTTATTTTCTCATATGGCATCTTTACATTATCATCTTCCATCCTTACTTTGTCATATTCCATCCTTAATTTCACCCCCTTTTGGGATTAACAAGAAGAGAAAAGAATTAAGGATAAATAAGATAAAAGAAAGACACTACAAGAATTTTCATTCAATGTTATAAGAGTACAACACAAACAAAAAGAGAAAATCCCTATAAAAAGGAAACAATCCTTCACTAAGGAGTTGGATACATAGGACCATTTCATTTTTCTGAAGGATCCAATGGAGAAGGAGATGGTTTGGGAGTGACAGAGGATGGAGGTGATCAGATTACAACACCAGGTAGGGAAACATTAGTAGGAACACTAGCTACAAGGGTATGCCTTCAATCTAACAACACATGACTTGGAGACTTCTCAATAATGATTTGTTGAATCTATGTAAGAGCTTAAAATAAAATCATTGGAGCTGGAGGCCTTGAGGAAGTACCAATTGAAGCAGCTAGAGGGACCACAATACCCTCGACCTGAACATTCATATACGATTTGAGTATGTTGATGAATTCATTAATGATTTATCCTTCATATTGTATTGCCTTCTCAAAGTCTTCCTTATTCTCCATAAATCTACTCAGCAAAGGTGTAAACTGTTTCAATTGGAGAACCTGATTTTTGAATGCTTCTGTGACCAGAAAAATTAGAATATTTTTTTTTTCAGAAATGTGAAACGGTTGATGAGGTCATGCTTAGTATATATCTTAGTGGAATACCATTCCACTTTTTACTGAATTTCCTTCTGAGCTGTAGAGGGTTCATTGGTGCACTGTCTGACCATATTGTACACAAGATCAGTATTTTGATGAAATTTTTCAAGAGTCTCTTTGTTTGAAGGGAACTGGAGTTTTTGAATTTCCTCTCTCATCACAGCCTTGAGAGACTCCAAATCAGCAGCAACACTTCGTCCACTCCAGGAACTAGATGGGCCATTCAACATTTTTCCATGTTCTTCTTTCAACTTTTTTAGTTCTACACTGAGAAGATGACTTACCATGTTCCTAAGAACTTCCAGAACACCACTAAAGGAGATCTTGATGTCCGAGGTTAATGAATTCAGCTCATTGCTCATATTTTTTACTTCTTCTCAAAGCAAAGTGTTATGTCTAATAATGGTTTCTACTGTTGTAATAAGATTCAGTTTAATCTCTAGAATCAAAATTCTTGCAATTTTTGTTGCAACAACATCCAAGATACTTATTGAGGTGGAGGCCTAATTTCTAGATATCATTGAAGCTAGAACGGTCTCACATATCCAATTCCTAATCTTTTTCAAATCAGCCTTCGTGACATAGTCATTGGGCACTGATTGAGCAATAGGTTGTTGAGGTGGAGGTTCTGTTAGAGGAATAGATAAAACAGGATCGGGATCAGAATGTACTAGAGGAACAGGAGGAGGAGGCACCCTTTCCTCATCTTAGTCATAATCCAAACAAAAAATAATTTTTCCTGGATTACTATTACACTCTCTAGCACATGACTAATGTCTTGGCTCAATGATTTCAATTCTTACCCTTACCTTTTGAGGCTCAGAAATAACATCAATATCATTAATTTCTCCATCCTGTTCATTATCCATAACACCTTGTCTAGGGAGACGAATCAACCGAACTTACGGTTCTGCTTGATCTCAAGATTCTTCAGCTTCACCACGTACTTCTTTAATTTGTGGGGACCAGAACTACATCTTCTTTCTCTTGGCCAGTAACCGTTATATCATTCCATTAGTAAATGAGCTCTTGGTTTTTAGCATTGGGATGGAGTAGTCTTCCTTTATGTCCAGCATCTCTATGATCATCAGCCTATTTATCACCAGGATCAATTCCATCACCACCTCCATGAACAGATTCCTTACGGGATCTATCAACAACTTGTTGTCCCACTTTTAGAGAGTCACTCTAATGATCAAAACCTCCTCCATAATCACCATTATCACAGTCATAATCATCATCATTATCATCATCATCAACATCATCATCAGTTTCCTCATCTGATTTGCTAACGTATCCTTCAACACCAGTAACTTTAGTTTCGTCCTCTTCTTCATCACCTAGAATAGTTTATCTTGATGTAAGTTCCATAAGTGGACTAGCAGTTCCATAAGTCTTATCCTTGGGACATTCAGGGATATTAGGATCACTTCTATCATCAAAAGGAGATCTTCCTTCCCTAGGCACTTCAGCCTCAGCTTCCTCATCATAATAAATAGGAACTTCTCCTGGTTTGAGACCTTGGTCAACATTATCCTTTGGTCATGAAGGATGGTCAACCAGATTGAACTCCACATGCATGCATTATTCATCTCTTACCCAACATCTCTTCCATGGGTTCCTTGAGATTTTCATTCGTTTAAAAATTTCTTTCTGATGACAAAAAACCACTGTAGGCACTAATCACATAATCTCCATCTTCTACACAGTCTAATTTTTTCAACATGGCAGAAATCATCCATGGATAATATAAGCATGTTTCCTTATAAAATGGCTTAATAAAATAAAAAATTTGTACGATGAGATATTTGCACAGATTCACCTTCATTCCATGTTTCAAGAAATATATTAAGAAAACATCCTAATATTTCACGACGAAATATTCTCCCTTCCTTTGAAGATTTGGTGATATATAAATTTAAGAAGCCATCTCACTTCTCCACCTAATTCATTTGAAATAGTACTATTGGATTATTCACATCCTGTAAGCTTATTCAGATCATCTTCATATGAAAAAAAAAATTTAAGAAGGTGGAATATTACTATGATAGTCAGCATAGACACCTTCATGAGGAACCTTTAAGAATTCAGCCCATTCCTTCAAAGACAAAACCACTTCCTTTCCCTTTACCATAGATCTCATCTTTTCTTCCTTAGCTTCATCCAATGATATACTCAAATGCTGATAGAATTAATGCACAAGATGGTAAAAATTGTGTATTTCATGGTTGGTAAAATAACTGAACCACCCATGAGAATCTAGTACCTTTAGCAGAAAATATTTTATTTACATAAGATAATCACCAGCCACTTATTTTTCAGCTATAACTACTCAGATTTCAATGCTCGTTTTCCCAGTCCCACTAGACTCCCCTTTTTTATGTTTATCTGGAGGAGATTGGTGATGTTCTTCCATTGCACGCTTAGTCCTATCCATGACAAAACATTAGATTCTGACCTGTGTTGAGAGGTCGAGAGTCGAGAGAGAGAGTGGCTAAATGTACATGGATTTACAGCTATAGAGAAGGTGAAGTGTCAGGATGGATTAGACTTAATATATCATTTAGGGGTTGTAAATTGTAAAACATAAAATTTAAACGTGAGAAGTGGAATGAAATAAAATAGCATCGTTTCACTTAAAACATATTTATTTTACAAAAAATCCCTTAAATGTATCAGTGTCAAAGAATCGGTTTTAAGAAGATCAGTTTCACAAAAATCGGTTTCACAAAAACTCAGTTTCTCAAAAATAAGTTTTTCAATGATCGGTGTTACAAAGATCAGTTTTACAAAGATCATATTTACAAATATTGGGTTTTCAAATATGGGTTTTACAAAGATCTATTTTACAAAGATCGGTTTTACAAAGATCAGTTTTACAATGATCAATTTTACAATGATCAGTATTATAATGATCGGTTTTATAATGATTGATTTTATAAATATCAATTTTAAAAAGATCGACTTTATAATGATCAGTTTTATAAATATTGTTTTTATAAAGATCAGTTTTATAAAGATCAGTTATATAAATGTATCATTCCTAATTAATTTATGATGTAATTTATTCTCTCAGAATTTAAGGGTTTAGAGAATAAATTTAACCAAATGAAGTTCAGTAACAATAAAATCAGGTGTTTTATCACAATTTTTATAATGATCTCTCAAAAAGTGATGCCTTAAATCAATATGATTTGTTCTAGAATGATATTTTGGATTTTTAGAAATTATGATAGCACTTGTGTTTTCTCAGTTAATGGAGACATGTTTGAATTTTTATCTATTTTCTTGTAAAGTGTGTTTCAACCACAAAATTTGGGCACAACAACTAATAGCATCAATGTATTCTACTTTGGAAGTAGATAATACAACATAATTTCGTTTTTTACTACCCCATGATACTTGTGACATGCCTAACATGTGACATGTCCCAGAGGTTCTTTTTTCTATCTAGCTTACGACCAACAAAGTTAGAATATGAATAGCATATTAAATCAAATAGTTGTCCTCTAAAAAAATAGTCCTAAGTTGGGAGTATATTTTAGATATTTGAAAATTATATTAATTTCATTTAAATGAGATTCTTTGGGATTAGCTTGATAGTGAGAAAAAATTCATACACTGAACATAATATTAGGTCTGCAAGAACTAAGGTATAGTAGACTCTATATCATACATATGTAGTTGGTTTGATCCACTGGTTCTATAGCTTCATCACCATCCAACATACACGTGATACTCATAGTTTTATCACTAACATTACTACCATAAAATCCAAAATGTTTTAAAATATATTTATTATATTTACTTTGATATAAAATAATACCATATTTATTTTGAAAAATATGAAATCCAAGGGAAAATTTAAGTTCTCCAATTAAACTCATTTGAAATTCATTTTGCATTATTTTTTAAAAATCAGTACCTTGAGATTTTTTAGAAGATCCAAAAATTATATCATATACATAAATTTGTACTATCTAAAAATCCTTGGAAATACTTTTAATAAACAAAGTAGGATCAATTATTCCTTTAGTGAAACCATTTGAAATAAGAATGGAATGAAGTCTATCATATCAAGCCATTGGATCTTGTGTTGAACCATATAAATCTTTATAATGTTTAAAAACATTGTTCAAAAAATGTGTATTTGTAAAACCTAGGGGTTGTTCAAAAAATATATCCTCAACTATGTACCCATTTAGAAGAGAACTTTTGATATCCATTTGATAAATTATGAAATTTATATCAGCTGCATAAGAAATTGATATCCAAATGGATTCTAATATAGCTACAATAGCTATGATCTCCTTATATTCTATTCCAACTTCTTGACTGTAACCTTGTGGAACTAACCTATCTTTTTTTCTAACTATATTCCCAGACTCATCAACTTTGTTTCCAAAATCCCAATTAGTACCAATTTTCAAAGTGTCCTTAAGTCATTCAACTAGTTCCCAGACATTGTTTCATTCAAATTGATTTAATTATTCTTGCATATCCATCACCCTAATTTCATCATAGGTATCATCATTTATAATTTAGGGATAATACTGTGAAAGAAAAGCTTGATGTTCAACCAGGTTTCTCAGAGAAGCTGAAGTTTGTGTTCCTCGATTTAAATCACCTACTACAACAACTAAAGAATGATTCTTAAGAGTTCTAATACCTCTAGAAAGAGTTGAACAATACTCTTCATGGTTTTATATTGGTCCATACTCAACATGTGCAGATTCTAGACGATTCCCATAATTGGTTACTTTTACAAGGGATTCATTATCATTATCATTATGGTTAATAATTGACATATATTCATCAAGATATTCAAGAGAGTTTTTGGTATCATGTGGATCAGTCTCATCAAATTTGTCATGAAGTGACTCTTCCACGCATATTGTTTTCTTATGGAATGCTATATAGGCATTATTCGAGATTTAGTAACCTAGGAAAATTACTTCATCACTCTTGGCAGAAAACTTGTCAACATTGTCTCTAGTGTTACAGATAAAGACTTTACAACCAAAACTCTGAAGTAGATAAACATAGTCTTCATATTCTTCCAAAGTTTATAAGGGGTTTTCTTAAGAACATGTCCAATAAAGAATCTATTAATGGTATAAAAAGCTGTATTTACAGCTTCAGTCCATAAATAAATCGGTAAATTATATTCACTAAGCATAGTCATAGAAATTTCATGAAGGGTCCTATTTCTTTCTTTCCACGACTCTATTTTAATGAGGTTTTCTAGGAGTAGAGAAATTGTGACTATATCCATTGTATGAGAAATTGGATTCAAAATATTGATTTTCAAACTCATTTCCATGGTCACTTCTCAGTGTCTTAATTTTAAGTCCACTAAGGTCTTCCATAGACATGGATTATTTGATAAAATAAGAACTTGTTTCACTTTTGTGAGCTAGAATGTATACCCAAGTGTGTCTAGAAAAATCATCTACAAGTACATAAACATAGTTATTCCAATTTAATGTTGAAACTCAAGATGTTCTAAACAAATCCATGTAAACCAACTCAACTGGTTGAGAAGTATAAACTTCTTTATTTGGTTTGAAATTAACATTGCGTTGCTTTCCACTTTGATAGGGATTGTACACATTGTCAAGTGGGAATTCCAGTTTAGGTAAGTCTCTAACTAAGCTTTTCTTAGTCAGTTTCATGACAGAGTGCACATTTCAGTGTCCTAGTCTTTTTTCCCCCAACCCGGATTCCTTATTAAATGCATTTAAGGAAGGAACATTTTTCATAGCTAAAGAATTTAAGTCAATATCATACAGATTCTCATTTACGAGAGTAGTAAATATTAAATCATTTTTGGAATTAAAAACATTACATGAATCATTTACAAATTTTACATTGAACCCATCATCACACAACTGAGATATGCTCAGTAAATTATACATTAATCCATTGACAAAAAGTAAATTGGAAATTAATACTGTATTAGGGTTATCGATCTGGCCTAAGTTGAAAATTTTTCCCTTTGAATTGTCACCAAAAGTTATGTGTCCAACATAAACCTTGATTAGGATCTAGAATCATGAGTATTCTCATTTCATATGTCTTGAAAATACACTTTCCATGTACCACATAGTCTTATTTGACTATTTAGGCAACATCCCTACAAAACAGATTAGACATGGGGTAACTTTGGTACCCAGATTATCTTGGGTCCTAAGATTATAACAAGTAATCTTTTTTGAACCCATACTTGTCTCACAGATTTTATATAATCAACAGATATATTTTGAGACCTAAACACTTTGTTTGGTCTTTTAGACAATTTTTTTTCATTAAATGGTCTAGAATATGAACTAGTATTGAATATTCTAGATTTTGGAATAAATTTAGTTTTAATGATATTTCTCTGTCCTGGTAGATATCGTAGAACAACTATATATTTTGGGGTAATCTGTTTTCTTAGAAACTATGTCAAGGTATATCTACCTACGGTAAACTTCACATGATTTTATCTTAATTTATCATTGGATAATATAAGTTCAGTGTTTTCCTTTTACATCCTAGATATTTTTTCATTTTCAATATCGAGACTTCACCTATAATTTTCATTTAAAGGACGAGGCCTCTTTAATGATTTACACTTGTCCTTTATCTTATTAAAGGCATCCTAAAGCATTTCACAATATTCAAATAGTTCATCCTTAGTCAAATCTTCATCTTTATGTGACTTACTATTATTCTCAGAATAATAGGCATTATGTATAAGAGTGTTATGTGTTACCTCAGACGTTTCTATCATGAAACATAAGTTGGCATGATTGTTTTTTTCACTATCAGAAGAATCAGATCCACTGGAGCTATCTTCCAAATCAATCTAGGTAGCTCTCCTAGCCTTTTTATATCATTTACCCTTGTCTTTATATTTCATCTTAAATTTCATCTTGGGACAGTCTACCTTCACATGACCTTTACGTTTTCACTCATAGAAGATTATATCATTTGAGTTGTCATTCCATTTTCTTTTCTTTCTTCCACTGTCTTTTACTATCAAACATTCCGTGGTAGTTTTACTTCCTAAATAATTTTTTCTTTTGGTAGAATGTTCTGAACCTTCTAGCAAGATGAGCCATTTCCTGATCACTATGTTAATCTGACTCTTCACTAGAGGAGCTATCCGCATGAACTTGAGATTTATCTTTGTTTTCTCTATTTGAGGTAGTATTATTAAGTGATACTGATTCATTCCGTGGTTCCACATATACTTATTGATTCACGTTGAGTTCTTCCTCATACATCATAAGTTTTTGAATTATCTCTTTTTGTTGTGGATTTCTTATGTCACAAGATTCTCGAATGGAAACATAAGATAACCTCCTTTTGTGAGGTAGGCATCGAATCGGGGTCATTATTTTGTCTTTGATGTCCACTAGTTTTCCAAGCAGACTCATAGTGTTCACCATTTTTTTGAACTAGAGATACATTTCAGAGATAGGTTCATCAGGATTCTTTTTAATATTTTCATATTTTACAGTGTATGTATTCAGTGTCATTTCATTAACATTAGCTGTTCCCTCATGGGAAATGGATAATGCATCCCAAATTTCATATTCATATTTACAAGAGGATATTCATTTGAATTCATCATCACCTAGAGAACAATACAAGGAATTCATTTCTTTAAATTTATTATTATATATAGCTTTAGTCAAATGAGACCATGTGTCCCTAGAAGTAGCAGGCAGTACATGTTTCTCTTTAGTTGTATCCCAGAATTCAGGTCCCGTACTCTCTCGATACATTTTCATTTTTAATTTCCACTGAGCATAGTTATTACAATTAAAGAATGGTGGAATGTAAGTAGCATCACCATCAACTCGAGTTTCCATAGTTACTTAGATTTTAACGAACTAAAAATTTAGATATGATAGAAATTTTATGTTCTTTAAGATACAACTAAAATCACAGTTGAAAATAATTTGAAAATCTTGAAAATGAACAATTCACTAATACCAAATGTTGGTCAGAGTGGATACTCAAGATTGGGGGGGGGGGGTGAATTGAGTTCCAATTGAAATTTCAGTTAAAAAATTAATAATAAAAATCCCACAATTCTAAACAGCCCAGTCATTTAATCAAGTAGAGATATATATTTTTAATTGCTCAATATGTTTCTCTAAGGATGATTAGTCCTCAGTTGATTCAATGTAATCACTAATTCAACGTTTGAAATAGGTTTACTGAATTAAGAATAAATACACACTAACCAAAACTAACTATTAGAGTCAAAATAAAATAGTTTTTAGACTTTCAAAGATATAAGAAGTGGATAAATAATTAGATTAATAGAAGATTGGAATGACAATGTAAACAAGAGGTTATGTCTCAAGCAGAGACTTAATCACCTCCACGTGGTGATAACCTGCCACCAAGCTGTTTATATAAATATACTTTTGATCCACACCGTGGATCAGGGTTTACAACAACACCCTCAACTACCCAGGTCACACTTAACCTCTACCACAGTTATTCATGGGAAGCAAATGAAACAAGTTATTGACTATGACGATAGGTTGATATCCTCTAGTTATACTGAGGAGAAAGTGTGTGAAAAACAAATTTACACACTTCTCAAATATTCAATATAAAACACAATAGAATTAATAAAGAGAATATAGTTTAGAATTATTTTTGTGTTGTGATGTAAGGATATAGACTCAATGAATGTTGAGAATATGGTATTTCAGTCCTCTTTTGGAAGTTGTCTTCAGAAAAGAGCATTGCAGTTTCTGTAATCTAGGTTCGAGAATTGAAAAGGTTCAGCTCTTTAATGCCTCGATGTATACTAAACCATTTTGAAGATGGTAGCTTGTTACAGTCTTCTTGTAATCTCATGTGCTTAGTTATTCTCTTTTAGTATTCTCACAGTCTGTGTCTCTGCATGTACTACTTTTGTCATATATTTAATGTGAATGATGAGGTCCTTTTATACTCTAGGATCCTCTAGGCATAAGGATATTTACACGTTCTTGTACCTTGTACATGTCTACGTATACTCCTATAGAAAACATTAAATAATGTCAAAAATATTAATTTGACTAAATATGATCGTTAGAAATAAATTTTAATTAATAAATGTAAATAGTTATTTTTGACTATTGGTGAGTCATCTTCAGTCTCTCTTCTTCGGCTTAATAACATCGGTCTGTCGTCTTTGGTGTGTAATCATTGGTCTATTGAACATCGGTTTGATAACATCAGTATATCATCTTTGGTGTGTCATATTTGGTCTATCGAACTTCGGTGTGTCAAACATCAGTCTGTCGAACATCAGTGTGTCATAATTCAGTGTGTCGACTTCGGTCTGTTGAACTTCAGTTTCGGTGTGTTGATTTCGGTTTCGGGGTGTCGACTTCAGTTTAAGTGTGTCGACATCAGTTTATATGTGTCGACTTTAGTTTTGGTGTGTCGACATCGGTTTCATTGTGTCAACTTATGTTTCGGTATGTCGAATTCGATTTTGGTGTGTCGACTTTGGTTTGTCGAACTTTGGTGTCATGGAATCCAAAAAGTTTATGAAGATTCTATAATGAATATAACATAACAAGAAGAAGTGTTAATCAAAAGTTCATGAAAAAACACTGGTAAGCATATTTATTCATGAATATCGGTGATATACTTATTTCAATATATGTTGGTGTATGAAAAAATTGATTCAAAAATAGATATTAACATTTCATGATGAACTAGAATCTATATAATGAAATAATTTGTGATTATGAAAACTACAATATCATGGAGAGTCCAACACATATGATAGAAATAGATTATATAAATAATTTTTTGTATATCATTTATGCTATCTTTCAGTGATTCCATAACTAAATTTCATTATTCCTCTATCTTTTATTTATGAACATCATTCACTATTCTAGTACAAGTAATGTATCCAACAAGTGTTTCCATGCACTCTTATGTAAAATAATATGATTAGAAACATCATCCAAAAATGCCATCTAGTAATTGAAATTGGTATTATGTTAATGATTTTTATCTTCTAACTTCATTACTCTAAAATCTTTCCTCAATTTCCTAAGGATGATTAATTTTATTTAAGTGTTTCTCCACATTATTTAAATCATATTTATATATTGGGATATGATCATCCAATAGATATATGTTTTTATATATGTGTCATTCGACACTAAATATATATGTTGACCCTTTATTCTTGATATTTGTATACATTTTTTGTTATTGAAGATCATTTAGATCTAGTAGATGTAAATAATTCTCTTTTCCCTTAATGTGAATATCCATTATTACATAATGTACCCTTAAATTCCATTTTTATGGTATAATTATCACATTACATATCAAATAAAACATTATCATAATTAATTTTTACAGATTTCATGGTTTGTAAAAATAGATTATCTTTTTTTATACCATGAGTAGATTCCACCGTAATTTTAGCTGAGGATTTCTGATAGCCTGAGTTTATTCAATTGTTGGAATCATTTTTGTAATAAACTTTCATCATGTTAAATGTATATTCCACCTAAATCCACCATGATTATATCTTACATGCCTATTATTCCTTAGAGACATATTTTTTATATTGTATAATACCATTTTATAATATTTTGTACCATTTTATGTGAGGTTATTAATTTAATCATGTTAGTGTATTTTTTCCTGAGAATCCATTCATTTACACCATGTTTTTTTAAAATTGTATATTAAAAAACCAAAACTCTTTATTGAGTTTATTGTTTTTTTCATGATGTTCCTTAGGTTTTGATTTAATCATTTGTTCCATATAAGTATTTTCTCCCACTACATACTCACTACTTGATATATCTTACAATAATTTGGCATGAAGCATAAAACTAATGATCTTATCTATAACATTATTGTATGATGGACTAATTTAATTTTAGTAATAATATTCTTATTTTCTTATCAAGTTTGTTCCAATCCATCCAAAAAAACTATTCCAATTTTCGATTTGATTTTTAACCTCCGTAATAGTTATATACAACTCATTCATTTTAGGTTTTTTATCGAACATCATTATAATAATTTACATATTCATTCTAAATATAGTTCATTAATATGTAAATAATTTCACCTCCAGAATTTGAGTGGGTATTTTACTTTATACATAACATTGACTTACCAAAAATTCCAAGATATAAGAGACATAATCCCCTTATACTCAATATATTCACCCCATTTATTATCTCATTCAATTGAGTCAACATCATCTATTTATAGGATTCATAGATTCCTTATATCATCAAAATATATCTCCCCCTTGATTTTATTTTTAAATGTTATAGATTTCCCCATATCTTAGAAAATCATTATATTTCAATATTCCTTAAGAGACAAATACTATCTATAATAAAATATGAAATCATTTCCCTCATACCCATCTGTGCAGTTTCCCATAAATTTATTTTAAAATAGTAGAATCATACGACACATCTCTAAATCATATAATTTTTGTAACTATTTTATTTATATAATGTAATTTAAAATAGTTTATTAATCATTAATTATGATATCTTCAGCATTACATATACAAATTGTTTTTTATTGTGTTTATTGTAATGATTCCTCAGTTATTATTATTTTTTCTCAGGTATCAGTATTAGTTTATAGTCACATCACCATCATATAGACCATTTCTAAAAAAACGGGAGAATAATTTTTATTAAATATCCTATAATCCTTGAGAGTCATTTTTCTAGTAAAGGTTAGTGGTGTATATTTCTTCCATGGTTGAAATCTATGAGAGATTTAATCGGTAACCTATTTTATATGTTCAAAAGATTAGGTAATTATTCTATTCATCAATACATTATATTCTTCTATCAATGTTAATAATACCTATAATGTTGACTGAGTTGATATTTTCCATCTCTAAATGATAAGGATCTTATAGAGGGGACATGGGTGGTTTGATACAAATAAATCTTCCTATGAATAAACACTAGGGGTTAATCGAGGGATTTTTATAATTTTCATTACATGAATTAAAAATATTCAAATTATAAATATTTATATCCTTCAAACATTTATATCCCCATCAATTATATTTTGTAATGATAAAAGTAAATGCATGACATGTTGTTGCTTACATGGTTCGGTCATAATGTAGGTACCTACTTTGTAGAGACCCGTAGCTTATCGTACATTGACATTACATTACTTTTGCGGAATACTTAGTACATAACAAAAACACACACACAAGGATCGTAATAGTTTAGTGTCTTTGGAAACTCGGAACGTAATCTTCTAATCGTGGTGAAAGATCTTCAATATCTCCCATAAAGATCTTCCCCTTTTTTTACCTAAAACCTTTCTTTATATCCTGGGGAAAGAAAAGCAAAAAAAGGGTGAACTCAAATGCTCAGTAAGGGTAAACAAAAGAAATATCAATCACATCATATACATAAGAACGCAACTTTTGGAAATCTTAACCTGCAAAAGAGCTCATAATATCATAACATGTGATAAATCATAGAAGTGAAAATGAGATCCCCATAATCATAACATGAAACATGAAACTTTGTGGCATACACACATAATCATGTAAAATAATTTCTTGTTAGTCATGACTTATTGCCAAGACTATCTTAGTGGACAAAGTCCCTTTCTGAACCGAGTTCACTCCTCGTTTCAGTCCTGTATCACTGAACCGAAATAACCTTCCGTTCCAGCCATGTCTATCTCATGAGATATAAATTCTTTACCCAATGCATTGGAGGGATATATAGGTCCCACCCATCTTATAATGAATCCTTTCTTATGTGTGCCACATAATCATAAATCATACATCATCGTATAACACATGTAACAAAATGGGATTCTTGAAACATCATGACATCATAAATCAATTCATATAAGATAAAGGAATTCATAAACATAATTCCATCACAACACAGTCAAATCAATGTAAAAATATGGATAGAAACAGAACCCTTTATTATCTTAGATGGAAAATAATTTTGATAAAACACTTGAAATGAATTCTTGAGGAAAATATCCTTTCTTCTTCAAAATCAATTTCTTTTCACAAAACATCATGCAATTTTAAAAGAAAGAGATTTTATTGAAAATAGTGATGAAATCTTTTATAGGAAGCTTCATGAAAATAAGGCTTTATAAAACAGTAGAAATCCGTTCGTGCCGTATAAGTTAAAAAAACATTCTTCGTACTTTTGTCGGAAAAGTCAAAAAGTACCTCGTACGACAAAAGATTCCTTTCATACATATTACTAAAAACTCACCGAAGGGTAAAAATGGTTTTAAACAATTGTAGGTGGATGGAAATAATATTACATTTTTATGAAACATGGATTTGGATGATAAAATACACCCAGTAAATACTTACGAATAAACAATCTCGGATAAAAATGAGATTGTGATATTTCCCTTACCTTAGGTCCGACTTGCTTTGTAAGTGTCTGAACCTCCTGTATAATGATTTAAATCATGTTATTGACTTATTACAGAATCATATTCATTGTTATGATATCATATATGGTTCACTTATGACATTATATTACCCGTTCTTTTGTAAATTCCATGTTGAAGAAGCGTTTTGGGTAAAATCGTTTCATTTATCGTAGGTGTTTTGACTTGTCGTTCTTGACATCATTATTACTTATATCATGATTTACTTACTTCCAGAATATAAAATATGATTTATATATCATATATATTCAGTATATATATATATATAATAGGTAGATAAATAAAATGAAAAACATCGTTCATGGAGACAGTAGTCCGTACGTACGCATGAACGCTGATTCCTTTCCTTATTTAATTGAATGGAATTAAGTAGATGACATACATATAAATATAAATAATTACAGTATCATTATTATGTCATATATTATATATATTTTATAATCATTCATGAATGGTTAATCATTGAGAATGAATCTCATCGCGTCGTGGAGACGGTATTCCGTACGTACGCACGAGCGATGATATCATTTCTATAAATATTGAATTGAATTGGAGTGTATTATACAATATATCAGAATCAATATGATTTTGTAATAACTATGTATAGTTATTATTTACACCATTATACCCATCCATGTAAGGTGGTGGTGGAAAATAGATTACACCACGGCGTGGAGACGGTATTCCGTACGTACGCACGCGCGGTGATTTCTTTTTCCGTAGGATGGATAGATGGTGAAATAGGGTTGTTTCATACTTATAATAACATATCAGTATATGAGTGATACTGATGTTATTACTTCATAATGAAACAACCTAAGAAGAAGAAGTGGAAGAAGAAATAAAGATGAAAGAATTGGTAACGGTAATTACCTCTTCTTTGAAGTGCCTCTTTGAGACCTCCTCTTAGGGCACTAAAATTGGTCTTTGAGTAAGACCAGAACCTCTAGGATGTTGCTAGGGAAGTGGAGAAGAGATTTTGGCAGGGGTTGGCCGAGCTTGAGTGCTCAAATTGGTGTGAGGAGGAGGGGGAGGAGGTGTCCTTTTATAAGGGAGGAGAGGGGCACCTTAGGAATATCTCAAAATATTATTTTATATTAAAGTCAAAATCGGTTTATAATGGTTCCAAAGGGTCTTATTTCGAAGCTAAAGTGGGGATGGGTCGAAATCCTATCAACCAATAGGATTTAGACAAGTTTAGGGTATTATTTTAACCTTATCAATTAGATTTAACTCTAAGTTAATTAATTTAACTTTTACCATGTCTTTTTGTTTTCTTTCACTATATGGTTAATACACTTACTATAACATGCCAAACGAACCCCAAATTGTTTATTATTAATACATATATCCTTATATAAGTCATTTTGCCGAGCCTTAGATTTTTAGGAATAAAATAACAATTAATAATATAATATTTGATTTAAAAACTATTTTGTGTCAATTTAGACAATATTTGATACATGATTTTTGTGAAAGTCATAAAAGAATTATATGTTCGAACCAAGTTGATTAAATAAACACTAATATATCATAGTAACCTAGAAAATTAGTGGAATTCATAAAAAGTCTCAAATTACATTTATTTGGGTGTTTATAACATCAATTATGTCAATATTTCATTAACAAGATAATTACTACATCATCTTTGTGTCATAAATAAATTAAATTATTTGATGTCTAAAAATTACAAGTAAAATACCATCATGTAGTAAATCTTTTTAGCTTTCTAATGAATATTTACAATCGAATTTATCTTATGTATAACCCCATATTAGAAATGATTTACTTATTAAACTTTGATTTTAACTATTTTAACCCTTCTTTAAATAAATTAATAATAAATGTCCTAATCTAATCCAAGTGGGCCTAAATGGTCATATTTTATTCCTAAGTTTGTTTCTGGTCGAATTACACTTGTCCAATAGAATTAGTACATGTGTTAGGGTAATATTAATATCATATTTACCCTTAGTTACCCTATTTACTATTAACCGTGGTAAAAAAAGTAAAAAGTTACTATTCACCAAAAATTATTTTCATCTCATTGAACCACATTTTAGTCCTTGATATTAACCGTGTCTCTCGGATTTTCGAAATTCCATTCACAGAAGCGGTAAAATTATGTTTTATGCAAAATTCAGTTTTTAACCTACCACTTAGTGGTTTCACTATTCATCAAAAATTGAAAGTTTTCAGAAAGATGCCAAAATTTCATCCTAAGCTATATTTCATATTCCGAATTCAAAAATGAAGTCTATTTTACCAAATTCATAACATAGAAATTGCATTAATTAATTTTATAATTAAATCCCGCTGTTAAAACAAATAACGTGTTTTTAAGAAACAATATCTATCAAAAGATTGACACTTGTTTATGTCTAGTTTAAATGTGAAATTACATCCAATGACCAACATTGTATTAAATTGTAAACATATATTCTAAATATACTTTAAAACCACTCAAATTAATGATTTATCACTATTAATTATTTCGATTAAAAAAGTTGTTTTTAATTATAATTTAGTAATTTTCACTATTCATTAGAATATGAAAGTTATCTGAAAAGTACCAAAATTTCACCTTAGGCTAAATTCGATACTCCGAATCCAAAAATGAAGTCCATTTTGAGAGTTAAAATTTCTAAAATTTAAAAAGTGGTTATTACTATTCATAACGGCTAGTTTTAATAATATTTTAATAGCATATCATTGTTTCGTGAAACTCAGTATTACGTACCACACACGCTATCGAGGAAGGTTGCGATTGCGTGTAATGCAAGGCAAGTCAAGGATGCGTGTTGTGAAAGCTCCTTTTGGTGTAGCGTATAACACAAGACATTAAAAAAGAATATTTTTCATAAAATCTCGGGCTGTTACATTCTACCCCCCTTAAAATGAATTTCGCCCTCGAAATTCGTCGGGGTTATAAATGGTTTACTATTCGAAAGTTTCTTTAATAGAAACCCACATCTTAAAAAGGAATACCAAAACTTGGCTTTAAAAAACTAAAGTATGAAATGTAACGATTACCCAAATAAACTAATCACTGGGTTTCCACATAGGTGAAGATATGGATATGTAAGAGAAATCTAACCATCATGTTCTGATGGAGAGTGGTAGAGAACATGGCTATGGAAAAGCCAGTAATCACAAATCCATAGATTTGTGATGATATAAGGTACCATCTGATTCATCAGGTATAAGATCACTAGGACAACATTTTTGGTTTTCAAGATCATTTCCCTAAAGTTTAAAATTTGCTTAGAATAAATACTTACTTTATTTTGGTACAATCTCACTTTTGTTCGTGCCTTGAACAATTTCTACTTCATCTCTTAAATAAATGAAGTTGAATTTGTTATTTGTGAAGTGTTAGCAGATTATGTGATAGAATGATGGGTCATTCCATCTGTCTCAAACAAAAGGTTAGCAAAAGTTATTAAATATACATAAGTCATTCTATAGTGAGATTAATCATATATGGTTCCTAAAATGGACTTATACTTCATATATCATACTTCTTAATATAATAAAACTGGTTTCTACTAAACAGGGACTTCCTGTAGGTCAGTGGTAGGCGATAAAGGTCAGTCACACTTCGGTTGTGGGTTCGATTCCTACAGCCTTGTCCGAAGCGATGGGTTGTCGCCCGTCCTGCAGGTTGTCCCTTTTTCTAAAACTACGTTACTATAACATCCCATCAATAATATCGAAAATCTTCTATCCTTATACAATACTAACTTATGTCCAACATAATCCAGTCTAATCTTTAGGCTTATACATAATACTGCAGTCCACTCTCATAATATACTGACAACGATTACCAGGGATTTAATACTGTCGTTGATCCCCACATATCATAAGATATGTCTTGTTGGTCACATTCCAAACATTCAAAGTCCTTAATCATGTATTCTCCTGAATACCTTAGTGAAAACATGAGTGCAGTTAAAAGTTACCAAAATCCTCAAAATTCTATATACTCAAACCATGATATCACTTAATCCTTATATCAATCATGAGCGCATGAATACTATTAAACATTTCATTTTCTCGTCTTCATTATGCGCATATCATCTTATTTCCAAAAAATATCTCAATCACTTTGAATACCACATTAATAAATATTGTAATACTCAATGATACAACATTATTTTGGAATCCCATTACATAAACACTTAATCATTCCACCACATCGTTGTCATATTCAACATTGCCAATAGTGATCGCATGTGATTTCCCTTTGTCTTTTGCCTTCAGTGGTTGCTCATGTTGATCATCACTAACCCTTGGATTAGGGCAATTATTAGCATAATGCCCCATTTCCTTGCACTTGAAGCATTGAAGTGTTGGTGGTGCGTTCTCTGCAGTGTTTGCTTTATTCACATCATTAGAAACCCTTTTTCCATTACTTCGACACTCAGCTGCTCGATGACCTTCTTTTCCACACTTAAAACATTTTCTAGTCCCTTTAAGACAATCTCCACCATGCTTCTTTCCACACTTTGTGCATAAGGAAACATTCATCTTCTTTTCACCATTATTCTGAGATTTCTCCTTGAACTCCATCTTTCGTTTCTTGTCAAAACCATGAGATGGATATGTAACACCAACTTCCATTTCTACCTTGATAGCACAACGCACAATTTCTTCATAGCTACTGAAGTCTCTTATAGCTAATGCCCTTCGAAGACTTGGTTTTAAGCCACTGAAAAATCGATCAACTTTACTTTCAGGTTGGATGATAATTCCAGAAGCATACCTTGCAAGTCTTGTAAAATTTGCTTCATAGGTACCAACAGATTCATCGTCCCTTTGCTTCAGTTCAAGAAACTCTTTCTCCATCTTTTTTCGAAGAATACGAGGGAAGTACTTACTGAAAAACAAGTTCTTGAACTCGTCCCATTCCATGGACTCAATTTCATCTCTTGGCCTCGTATTCTTGATAAGATTCCACCATTGATCAGCTTCACCTTCCAAACGATATACTGCTAAGATGACTTTATCATGTTCAGAACATTGAAGAACTGAAAATATCTTTTCAGTAGTACTGATCCATTGTTCAGCCACAAGTGGATCAGAAGACCCACTGAAAGAAGGTGGACGTTGCCTCATGAAGGACTCAATAGAATATTGTTCCCTTCTCTGCTCATTTGGAAGTCCAGAATGATTCATAGCTTGTGTAAGTATAGCAATAAGATTTTGCACTCCATCTCCCATAACATTTGTTTGTTCAGGAGGGCAATCATTGCATTGTCCATTGCATTGATCAACACGGTTCCTTCGGGTTCCAGCCATCGTCTAAAACCCAAAAAGAATAGTGTGAGAGGCAAAAATCATGCTAGGGAAAACAACATAATAAAGGGGGATTACCTTCAATATCCAACATCTTAGGTTTAATTCTATGATCGTTAGCGTAATTCTATTACTATAACCTGTACGTATACTTATCCCTAGGGACATCCCTAGACATACCTTAGAAATATCTCTAGGGATCTCACTAACGTTTTCGCATCCTAGTTTCCAATGGTTGACTAAACCTTTCCTCTGATACCAACTGTAGAGACCCGTAGCTTATCGTACATTGACATTACATTACTTTTGCGGAATACTTAGTACATAACAAAAACACACACACAAGGATCGTAATAGTTTATTGTCTTTGGAAACTCGGAACGTAATCTTCTAATCGTGGTGAAAGATCTTCAATATCTCCCATAATGATCTTCCCCTTTTTTTTACCTAAAACCTTTCTTTATATCCTGGGGAAAGAAAAACAAAAAAGGGTGAACTCAAATGCTCAGTAAGGGTAAACAAAAGAAATATCAATCACATCATACACATAAGAATGCAGCTTTTGGAAATCTTAACCTGCAAAAGAGCTCATAAAATCATAACATGTGATAAATCATAGAAGTGAAAATGAGATCCCCATAATCATAACATAAAACATGAAACTTTGTGGAATACACACATAATCATGGAAAATCATTTCTTGTTAGTCATGACTTATTGCCAAGACTATCTTAGTGGACAAAGTCCCTTTCTGAACCGAGTTCACTCCTCGTTTTAGTCCTGTATCACTGAACCGAAATAACCTTCCGTTCCAGCCTTGTCTATCTCATGAGATATAAAGTCTTTACCCAATGCATTGGAGGGAGATATAGGTCCCACCCATCTTATAATGAATCCTTTCTTATGTGTGCCACATAATCATAAATCATACATCATCGTATAACACATGTAACAAAATGGGATTCTTGAAACATCATGACATCATAAATCAATTCATATAAGATAAAGGAATTCATAAACATAATTCCATCACAACACAGTCAAATCAATGTAAAAATATGGATAGAAACAGAACCCTTTATTATCTTAGATGGAAAATAATTTTGATAAAACACTTGAAATGAATTCTTGAGGAAAATATCCTTTCTTCTTCAAAATCAATTTCTTTTCACAAAACATCATGCAATTTTAAAAGAAAGATATTTTATTGAAAATAGTCATGAAATCTTTTAGAGGAAGCTTCATGAAAATAAGGCTTTATAAAACAGTAGAAATCCGTTCGTGCCGTATAAGTTAAAAAAACATTCTTCGTACTTTTGTCGGAAAACTCAAAAAGTACCTCGTACGACAAAAGATTCCTTTCATACATATTACTAAAAACTCACCGAAGGGTAAAAATGGTTTTAAACAATTGTAGGTGGATGGAAATAATATTACATTTTGATGAAACATGGATGTGGATGATAAAATACACCCAGTAAATACTTACGAATAAACAATCTCGGATAAAAATGAGATTGTGATATTTCCCTTACCTTAGGTGTGACTTGCTTTGTAAGTGTCCGAACATCCTGTATAATGATTTAAATCATGTTATTGACTTATTACAGAATCATATTCATTGTTATGATATCATATATGGTTCACTTATGACATTATATTACCCGTTCTTTTGTAAATTCCATGTTAAAGAAGCGTTTTGGGTAAAATCGTTTCATTTATCGTAGGTGTTTTGACTTGTTGTTCTTGACATCATTATTACTTATATCATGATTTACATACTTCCAGAATATAAAATATGATTTATATATCATATATATTCAGTATATATATATATATAATAGGTAGATAAATAAAATGAAAAACACCGTTCATGGAGACGGTAGTCCGTACGTACGCATGAACGCTGTTTTCCTTTCCTTATTGAATTGAATGGAATTAAGTAGATGACATACATATAAATATAAATAATTACAGTATCATTATTATGTCATATATTATATATACTTTATAATCATTCATGAATGGTTAATCATTGAGAATGAATCTCATCGCGTCGTGGAGACGGTATTCCGTACGTACGCACGAGCGATGATATCATTTCTATAAATATTGAATTGAATTGGAGTGTATTATACAATATATCAGAATCAATATGATGTTGTAATAACTATGTATAGTTATTCTTTACACCATTATACCCATCCATGTAAGGTGGTGGTGGAAAATAGATTACACCACGGCGTGGAGACGGTATTCCGTACGTACGCACGCGCGGTGATTTCTTTTTCCGTAGGATGGATAGATGGTGAAATAGGGTTGTTTCATACTTATAATAACATATCAGTATATGAGTGATACTGATGTTATTACTTCATAATGAAACAACATAAGAAGAAGAAGTGGAAGAAGAAATAAAGATGAAAGAATTGGTAACGGTAATTACCTCTTCTTTGAAGTGCCTCTTTGAGACCTCCTCTTAGGGAACTAAAATTGGTCTTTGAGTAAGACCAGAACCTCTAGGATGTTGCTAGGGAAGTGGAGAAGAGATTTTGGAAGGGGTTGTCCGAGCTTGAGTGCTCAAATTGGTGTGAGGAGGAGGGGGAGGAGGTGTCCTTTTATAAGGGAGGAGAGGGGTACCTTAGGAATATCTCAAAATATTATTTTATATTAAAGTCAAAATCGGTTTATAATGGTTCCAAAGGATCTTATTTCGAAGCTAATGTGGGGATGGGTCGAAATCCTATCAACCAATAGGATTTAGACAAGTTTAGGGTATTATTTTAACCTTATCAATTAGATTTATCTCTAAGTTAATTAATTTAACTTTTACCATATCTTTTTGTTTTCTTTCACTATATGGTTAATACACTTACTATAACATGCCAAACGAACCCCAAATTGTTTATTATTAATACATATATCCTTATCTAAGTCATTTGGCCGAACCATAGATTTTTAGGAATAAAATAACAATTAATAATATAATATTTGATTTAAAAACTATTTTGTGTCAATTTTGACAATATTTGATACATGATTTTTGTGAAAGTCATAACAGAATTATATGTTCGAACCAAGTTGATTAAATAAACACTAATATATCATAGTAACCTAGAAAATTAGTGGAATTCATAAAAAGTCTCAAATTACATTTATTTGGGTGTTTATAACATCAATTATGTCAATATTTCATTAACAAGATAATTACTGCATCATCTTTGTGTCATAAATAAATTAAATTATTTGATGTCTAAAAATTACAAATAAAATACCATCATGTAGTAAATCGTTTTAGCTTTCTAATGAATATTTACAATCTAATTTATCTTATGTATAACCCCATATTAGAAATGATTTACTTATTAAACTTTGATTTTAACTATTTTAACCCTTCTTTAAATAAATTAATAATAAATGTCCTAATCTAATCCAAGTGGGCCTAAATGGTCATACTTTATTCCTAAGTTTGTTTTTGGTCGAATTACACTTGTCCAATAGAATTAGTACATGTGTATAAAGACCCACACTTTACATACATTGTTAATACTTCAAAATTGAAGCACACTTATTACAACATATGACAAAACCACAAAGGACCGTATAGGTATAGTGTCTTTAGAAACTGGGAAACATAAACAACTGGTTCATAAATCTTCTATAGTGTCTCCCATTTATTTCATCATATCTAGGGTCCCTTTTAGCATATTCTACTTAATATCCATCTTCCTGACCTGGGGAAAAGAAAACATAAAAGGGTGAGCTCAAATGCTCAGCAAGGGCAAATAAAGGAAATAAAAATCATATCATATCTTTATGAAAATCAAAACCTGCAAAAGAGATCATAATATATTAACATGGAATAAATCATAGAAGTGAAAATGAGATCCCCATAATCATAACATAAAACTTGAATCTTTGTGGCATGCACACATAATCATGGAAATCATTTCTTGTTAGTCATGACTCATTGCCAAGACTATCTTAGTGGACAAAGTCCCTTTCTGAACCGAGTTCACTCCTCGTTTCAGTCCTGTATCACTGAACCGAAATAACCTTCCGTTCCAGCCATGTCTATCTCATGAGATATAAAATCTTTACCCAATGCATTGGAGGGAGATATAGGTCCCACCCATCTTATAATGAATCCTTTCTCATGTGTGCCACATAATCATAAAACATACATCATCGCATAACACATATAACAAAAATGGGATTCTTGAAACATCATGACATCATAAATCAATTCATATATGATAAAGGAATTCATAAACATAATTCCATCACAACATAGTCAAACCAATGTAAAAATATGGATAGAAACAGAACCCTTTATTATCTTAGATGGAAAATAATTTTGATAAAACACTTGAATTGAATTCTTGAGGAAAATATCCTTTCTTCTTCAAAAACATTTTTCCTTTCATAACATGTCATACGACTTAAAAATAAAAGAAGTTGATTAAAAATAAACTTGTAAAGGAAGATTCTTGGATTTAATGTTTTAAAAATCCATTCATGCCGTATAAGTTAAAAAAACATTCTTCGTACTTTTGTCGGAAAAGTCAAAAAGTACCTCGTACGGAAAAACGACAAAAGATTCCTTTCATATTCTTTACCAAAAACTCACCTAAGGGTAAAATTGGATTTAAACTATTTCAAGTGGATGGAAACAATATTACATATTGAGGGAACATGGATGTGGATGATAAAATACACCCCAGTAAATACTTACGAATAAACAATCTCGGATAAAAATGAGATTGTGATATTTCCCTTACCTTAGGTCCGATTTGCTTTGTTCGTGTCCGAAGCTTCTGTATAATGGTTTAAATAATGTTATTGACTTATTCCAGAATCATACATATTGATATGAGATCATATATGGTCATATTATTAGCTTCTTGTTAGTAATATTTCATTGTTACTTGTTACTCGGGTCTTTATAACTTTTTGTTCTTATGCGTGTTTTGTCGAATAAATTCTTATTCTTATCTTTAGGTTATAGATAATTCATTTCCAGAATGGTATTAGTGTAGTATATACCATATTCATTCATTCAATTCATTTATATAATCATTATGAAATGAAGATCATGTAGAACGAGTCGCATCACATCGTGGAGACGGTATTCCGTACGTACGCACGAGTGATGATATCGTTCCTATGATCGTGGAATTGTATTGGAGTATATATATATATTATTTCAGTATCAATATTACTTAATAATAATCATATATAGTTACTGATTACACCATTATACCCATCCTTGTAAGGTGATGGTGGAAAATAGATTACACCACGGCGTGGAGACGGTATTCCGTACGTACGCACGCGCGGTGATTTCATTTTTCCGTAGGATGGATAGAAGGTGAATTAGGGTTGTTTCATATTTATAATAACATATCAGTATGTAAGTAATACTGATGTTATTACTTTATCATGAAACAACTAAAGAAGAAGAAGTTGAAGAAGAAAGAAATTGAAAAGATCGGTAATGGATATTACCTCTTCTTTGGAACGCCTTTTTGAATCCTCCACTTAAGGAATTAATATTGGACTTTGGAGAAGACCAGGACCTCTAGGATTATTCTAGGGAAGTGGAGAAGGGAAAATGGCAGGGGTTGGCCGAGCTTGAGTGCTCAAATTGGTGTGAGGAGGAGGGGGAGGAGGTGCCCTTTTATAAGGGAGGAGAGGGGCACCTTAGGAATATCTCAAAATATTATTTTATATTAAAGTCAAAATCGGTTTATAATGGTTCCAAAGGGTATTATTTCGAAGCTAAAGTGGGGATGGGTCGAAATCCTATCAACCAATAGGATTTAGACAAGTTTAGGGTATTATTTTAACCTTATCAATTAGATTTAACTCTAAGTTAATTAATTTAACTTTTACCGTGTCTTTTTGTTTTCTTTCACTATATGGTTAATACACTTACTATAACATGCCAAACGAACCCCAAATTGTTTATTATTAATATATATATCCTTATCTAAGTCATTTGGCCGAACCTTAGATTTTTAGGAATAAAATAACAATTAATAATATAATATTTGATTTAAAAACTATTTTGTGTCAATTTTGACACTATTTGATATATGATTTTTGTGAAAGTCATAACAGAATTATATGTTCGAACCAAGTTGATTAAATCAACACTAATATATCATAGTAACCTATAAAATTAGTGGAATTCATAAAAAGTCTCAAATTACATATATTTTGGTATTTATATTATCAATTTTGTCAATATTTCATTAATAAGATAATTACTGCATCATCTTTGTGTCATAAATAAATTAAATTATTTGATGTCTAAAAATTACAAATAAAATACCATCATGTAGTAAATCTTTTTAGCTTTCTAATGAATATTTAAAATCGAATTTATCTTATGTATAACCCTATATTAAAAATGATTTACTTATTAAACATTGATTTTAACTATTTTAACACTTCTTTAAATAAATTAATAATAAATGTCCTAATCTAATCCAAGTGGGCCTAAATGGTCATATTTTATTCCTAAGTTTGTTTTTGGTCGAATTACACTTGTCCAATAGAATTAGGACATGTGTTAGGGTAATATTAATATCATATTTACCCTTAGTTACCCTATTTACTATTAACCGCGGTAAAAATAGTAAAAAGTTACTATTCACCAAAAAATTATTTTCATCTCATTGAACCACATTTTAGTCCTTGATATTAACCGTGTCTCTCGGATTTTTGAAATTCCATTCACAGAAGCGGTAAAATTAAGTTTTATGAAAAATTCAGTTTTTTAACCTACCACTTAGTGGTTTCACTATTCATCAAAAATTGAAAGTTTTCAGAAAAATACCAAAATTTCACCCTAGGCTAATTTCGATATTCTAAGTCCAAAAATGAAGTCCATTTTGAAAAATAAAATTTATAAAATTTAAAAAAGTGGTTATTACTATTCATAACGGCTAGTTTTAATAGCATATTGTTGTTTAGTGAAACTCGGTATTGCGTACGACGCAAGCTATCGAGGAAGGTCGCGATTGCGTGTAAAGCAAGCCAAGCAAGTGTTGTGTAGAAAAAGATTCCTTTGATGATTTATATAACATAAAAGTCTCGGGTGTTACATTCTACCCCCCTTAAAAAGAATTTCGCCCTCGAAATTCGTTACTTTGCAACAAATGAGGATACTTCTCCCTCATCATATCCTCAAGCTCCCATGTAGCTTCTTCAAGTTGGTGGTTTCTCCATAAAACTTTCACCAAGTGAGTGGTCTTGTTTCGTAGGACTTTTTCGCTACGATCCAGAATCTCTATCGGCTGTTCTTCATAAGAAAGATCTTGCTCCAGCGGTACAACTTCTGAGCTGAGTACATGTGAAGGATCTGGTATGTACTTTCTCAGGAGAGATACATGGAACACATCGTGAACTTGAGAGAGATTCGGTGGAAGCGCCAATCGGTAAGCTACCTTCCCAACACGATCCAGTATTTCAAAAGGACCGATATATCTAGGGCTCAACTTCCCCTTCTTTCCAAATCTCATAACCCTCTTCCAAGGAGATATTCGTAAGAACACTTTATCACCCACTTCAAACTCTAGGTCTTTTCTTTGGTTGTCGGCATAACGTTTCTGTCGACTCTGAGCTTCTCTTATGTGTTGTTGAATAGATCTGACCTTTTCTGCCATTTCATCAACGAGATCAGGTCCTAATAGCTTTCTTTCCCCAACTTCATCCCAGCAAGTTGGAGTCCTGCATTTCTTTCCATAGAGAGCTTCATAAGGAGCCATTTGAATACTGGAGTGAAAGCTATTATTATAAGAAAATTCCACCAAAGGTAGGTGTTGATCCCAACCTCCTTTGAAATCCATAGAGCAAGCTCTCAACATATCTTCTAGGGTTTGAATTGTTCTCTCAGACTGACCATCTGTCTGGGGATGATAAGCAGTGCTGAAACTCAACTCTGTATCCAGAGTATGCTGAAGACTTCGCCAGAACTTCGAGGTAAATCTCGGATCTCGATCAGATATAATAGAAAGTGGTACTCCATGCAATCTTACCACTTCCTTTACATATATCTTGGCAAGCTGATCTAGAGAGAAATCCTCTCTAATAGCAATGAAGTGTGCAGACTTTGTAAGACGATCAACTATGACCCAGATAGCATTATTGCCTTTGGATGTTTTAGGAAGTCCTGTGACAAAGTCCATAGTGATGTTTTCCCATTTCCATTCGGGTATGGGTAATGGTTGTAACATCCCCTTAGACTTCTGTCTCTCAGCTTTAACTTGTTGACAAACCAAGCATCGAGAGACATATTCAGCAACATCTCTTTTCATTCCATCCCACCAGAAGTACTCTTTCAGGTCCCTATACATCTTCGTGCTTCCAGGATGAATAGAAAATGATGAACTATGAGCCTCATCCAGCAGCTCATTCTTTAATTCGGGGATGGGAGGAACGCAAACCCGATTCCTGAACATTATTATCCCATCACAATCAAGGTTGAATTCAGGAACATTTCTCACCTTCTTTTGTAACTCGACATCTTCTTTCTGTGCCTCCTTAATCTTCACATGTATAGATGGTTGAACATTCATTTGAGAAAGATAAGATTTTTCCCCTTCCATTAAAATTCCAAGATCCATCCTTTGTAAATCCATAAATATTGGATCATTTGTGATCCTCATCATGGATAAACTAGCATGGTCTTGTCGACTTAATGCATCTGCCACCTTGTTTGCTTTCCCAGGGTGGTAATGGATTGAGCAGTCATAATCCTTAATCAGCTCCAACCATCTTCTTTGACGCATATTCAACTCCTTTTGTGTGAAAATATACTTTAAACTTTTATGATCAGTATAAATATCACACCTTTCACCATAAAGGTAATGCCTCCAAATCTTTAATGCAAAGATTACCGCAGCCAACTCCAAATCATGTGTTGGGTAATTTTTCTCATGGATTTTCAACTGTCGTGAGGCATAAGCTATCACCATATCATTTTGCATAAGAACACACCCCAATCCCTTCTTGGATGCATCACTGTAGATCACAAACCTTTCTCCACTACAAGGCAGTGTGAGCACAGGTGCACTGGATAACCTTCTTTTCAACTCCTTGAAATTCTCTTCACATTCCTCTGTCCAGACAAACTTAACTCCTTTCCGAGTCAACTTGGTGAGTGGATTAGATAATCGTGAAAAATCTTTTACAAAACGTCGATAATATCCAGCCAAACCAAGAAAACTTCGGATCTCAGTTACTGTTGTTGGTCTTGACCATCTTTCGATAACCTCTGTTTTTGCTGGATCCACAGATATCCCCTCTTTTGAGATTATATGACCCAAAAATGCAACTTTTTGAAGCCAAAATTCACACTTGGTAAATTTGGCATAAAGCTTCTCTTTTCTCAGGGTCTTCAATATAATTCTCAAGTGATCTTCATGCTCTTCCTTGCTCTTTGAATAGACAAGAATATCGTCTATAAAGACTACCACAAATTGATCAAGATGGTCTCTAAAGACTCTATTCATTAGATCCATGAAGATAGCAGGGGCATTAGTAAGACCAAATGGCATCACTATAAATTCATAGTGTCCATATCTTGTACGGAAAGCCGTCTTTGGTATATCTTCCCTTTTGACCCTTAATTGATGATACCCTGAACGAAGATCAATCTTGGAAAAGTATTGAGCTCCGCGTAGTTGGTCAAATAAGTCATCAATGCGTGGGAGAGGATATTTGTTCTTGATAGTGATCTTGTTAAGTTCTCGATAATCAATGCAGAGTCTCATTGATCCATCTTTCTTCTTAACAAATAGAACAGGTGCTCCCCAAGGTGACGCACTAGGGCGTATGAATCCCTTATCAAGATTCTCTTGGAGTTGCTTCTTCAATTCCTGCAACTCAATTGGGGCCATTCTATAAGGTGTCTTTGAAATAGGCAAAGCACCCGGTACGAGTTCTATTGAAAACTCAACTTCACGATTTGGTGGAAGACCCGGTAATTCCTCCGGAAAGACATCATCAAACTCCCGTACAATGGGAATATTCTTAATCGTGAGTTTCTCACCAACCATTTGAGATAAATAACCTTCATTTAGTGGAATCAATACCCATAAGATGGAAGAAATTTCCACTGGAAGGTTATGTTCATCCTTGCATTGATAGACGATCGTAGGTTGATCTGGAATATGAAATGTGACTTCCCTTCTTTGGCAATTGATATGAGCTCCATGTAGAGAAAGCCAATCCATGCCAAGAATCACATCAAATTCCACTAAAGGAAGGATCACAAGATTTGCAGGAAGCACTTTCCCACAAACTTCGATCGGAGAAGAATTATAAACTTTTGATGCGATTGATGTGCCATTAGGTGTTGTCACGGCTAACTCAACATCTAATTGTTGAGGTAATACGGTGATACCCTTAGAAAAGTCTTCAGAAATAAAAGAGTGGGTGGATCCAGAATCAAATAAAACATTTGCTACTTTAGAGTGGATGGTAAGTGTACCTTTCACCACATCGTTATCGTACTCCACATCGCTGATAGAAATTGCATGTGACTTTCCTTTTTCTTTAGCCTTAAGAGTTTGTTGACGTCGACCATCATCATCAACCCTTGGATTTGGGCATTGATTGGCATAATGCCCCATCTCCTTGCACTTGAAACATTGAAGTGTAGCAGGTTCATTCTGTGTATCCCTTCCTTTGTTTGCATCATTAGACATCTTCTTCCCATTATCGCGGCATTCAAATGCCCGATGACCTTCCTTTCCACATTTAAAACATTTACTTGTCCCTTTAAGACAACTCCCTCCATGTTTCTTTCCACACTTTGAGCATAAGGGAAAGTTCATCTTCTTTTCCGTGTGCTCTTTAGATTTTTCTTTGAATTCCATCTTCCTCTTCTTATCAAACCCATGTGACTGATGGGTTACTCCAATCTCCATCTCGACTTTGAGAGCACATCGAACGATTTCCTCGTATCTATTGAAGTCTCTTATGGCTAACGCCCTTCGAAGACTTGGTTTTAAGCCACTAAAGAATCGATCGATCTTACTCTCAGGTTGGATAATAATACCAGAAGCATACCTTGCCAGTCTTGTAAAATTTGCTTCATAGGTACCAACAGATTCATCATCCCTTTGCTTCAGTTCAAGAAACTCTTTCTCCATCTTTGTTCGGAGAATACGAGGGAAGTACTTATTGAAAAATAAGTTCTTGAACTCGTCCCATTCCATAGACTCAATTTCATCCCTTTGCCTCGTATTCTTAACAAGATTCCACCATTGATCAGCATCTCCTTCCAAACGGTACACTGCTAGGATGACTTTATCATGTTCAGAACATTGAAGAACTGAAAATATCTTTTCAGTAGTACTAATCCATTGTTCAGCAACTAATGGATCAGTAGACCCGCCGAAAGAAGGTGGACGCTGCCTCATGAAGGATTCAACAGAATGTTGCTCCCTCCTTTGCTCGTTTGGAAATCCTGCATGATTCATAGCTTGAGAAAGTTGTGTGAGCATGGCTACAAGATTTTGCATTCCAGCTCCCATATCGTTTGGTTGCTCAGGGGGTCAATCATTGCATTGCCCATCGCATTCCGCATTAACACGGTTCCTTCGGGTTCCAGCCATTGACTAAAACCAAGAAGAATAGTGTGAGCAACACTAATTATAATAGGAAACCACATAATTCAAGAATAAAATTTTCATGCTTATGGTCTTATCCTAGGTTATTCATGGCCATTTCTAAGATTGTGTTCTATGCTTAGACTTATCCTTAGGGTTCTTACTAAGGCTTTCACATCCTAGTTTCCAAAGGTTGACTATACCTTTCCTCTGATACCAACTATAAAGACCCACACTTTACATACATTGTTAATACTTCAAAATTGAAGCACACTTATTACAACATATGACAAAACCACAAAGGACCATATAGGTATAGTGTCTTTAGAAACTGGGAAACATAAACAACTGGTTCATAAATCTTCTATAGTGTCTCCCATTTATTTCATCATATCTAGGGTCCCTTTTAGCATATTCTACTTAATATCCATCTTCCTGACCTGGGGAAAAGAAAACATAAAAGGGTGAGCTCAAATGCTCAGCAAGGGCAAATAAAGGAAATAAAAATCATATCATATCTTTATGAAAATCAAAACCTGCAAAAGAGATCATAATATATTAACATGGAATAAATCATAGAAGTGAAAATGAGATCCCCATAATCATAACATAAAACTTGAATCTTTGTGGCATGCACACATAATCATGGAAATCATTTCTTGTTAGTCATGACTCATTGCCAAGACTATCTTAGTGGACAAAGTCCCTTTCTGAACCGAGTTCACTCCTCGTTTCAGTCCTGTATCACTGAACCGAAATAACCTTCCGTTCCAGCCATGTCTATCTCATGAGATATAAAATCTTTACCCAATGCATTGGAGGGAGATATAGGTCCCACCCATCTTATAATGAATCATTTCTTATGTGTGCCACATAATCATAAAACATACATCATCGCATAACACATATAACAAAAATGGGATTCTTGAAACATCATGACATCATAAATCAATTCATATATGATAAAGGAATTCATAAACATAATTCCATCACAACATAGTCAAACCAATGTAAAAATATGGATAGAAACAGAACCCTTTATTATCTTA
This sequence comes from Viscum album, assembly GCA_963277665.1. NCBI lineage: Eukaryota > Viridiplantae > Streptophyta > Magnoliopsida > Santalales > Viscaceae > Viscum > Viscum album. The sequence continues at coordinate 1,763,631,491 of OY728131.1, read as the reverse complement.
GATGGAAAATAATTTTGATAAAACACTTGAATTGAATTCTTGAGGAAAATATCCTTTCTTCTTCAAAAACATTTTTCCTTTCATAACATGTCATACGACTTAAAAATAAAAGAAGTTGATTAAAAATAAACTTGTAAAGGAAGATTCTTGGATTTAATGTTTTAAAAATCCATTCATGCCGTATAAGTTAAAAAAAACATTCTTCGTACTTTTGTCGGAAAAGTCAAAAAGTACCTCGTACGGAAAAACGACAAAAGATTCCTTTCATATTCTTTACCAAAAACTCACCTAAGGGTAAAATTGTTTTTAAACTATTTCAAGTGGATGGAAACAATATTACATATTGAGGGAACATGGATGTGGATGATAAAATACACCCCAGTAAATACTTACGAATAAACAATCTCGGATAAAAATGAGATTGTGATATTTCCCTTACCTTAGGTCCGATTTGCTTTGTTCGTGTCCGAAGCTCCTGTATAATGGTTTAAATAATGTTATTGACTTATTCCAGAATCATACATATTGATATGAGATCATATATGGTCATATTATTAGCTTCTTGTTAGTAATATTTCATTGTTACTTGTTACTCGGGTCTTTATAACTTTTTGTTCTTATGCGTGTTTTGTCGAATAAATTCTTATTCTTATCTTTAGGTTATAGATAATTCATTTCCAGAATGGTATTAGTGTAGTATATACCATATTAATTCATTCAATTCATTTATATAATCATTATGAAATGAAGATCATATAGAACGAGTCGCATCACATCGTGGATACGGTATTCCGTACGTACGCACGAGTGATGATATCGTTCCTATGATCGTGGAATTGTATTGGAGTATATATATATATTATTTCAGTATCAATATTACTTAATAATAATCATATATAGTTACTGATTACACCATTATACCCATCCTTGTAAGGTGATGGTGGAAAATAGATTACACCACGGCGTGGAGACGGTATTCCGTACGTACGCACGCGCGGTGATTTCATTTTTCCGTAGGATGGATAGAAGGTGAATTAGGGTTGTTTCATATTTATAATAACATATCAGTATGTAAGTAATACTGATGTTATTACTTTATCATGAAACAACTAAAGAAGAAGAAGTTGAAGAAGAAAGAAATTGAAAAGATCGGTAATGGATATTACCTCTTCTTTGGAACGCCTTTTTGAATCCTCCACTTAAGGAACTAATATTGGTCGTTGGAGAAGACCAGGACCTCTAGGATTATTCTAGGGAAGTGGAGAAGGGAAAATGGCAGGGGTTGGACGAGCTTGAGTGCTCAAATTGGTGTGAGGAGGAGGGGGAGGAGGTGCCCTTTTATAAGGGAGGAGAGGGGCACCTTAGGAATATCTCAAAATATTATTTTATATTAAAGTCAAAATCAGTTTATAATGGTTCCAAAGGGTATTATTTCGAAGCTAAAGTGGGGATGGGTCGAAATCCTATCAACCAATAGGATTTAGACAAGTTTAGGGTATTATTTTAACCTTATCAATTAGATTTAACTCTAAGTTAATTAATTTAACTTTTACCGTGTCTTTTTGTTTTCTTTCACTATATGGTTAATACACTTACTATAACATGCCAAACGAACCCCAAATTGTTTATTATTAATATATATATCCTTATCTAAGTCATTTGGCCGAACCTTAGATTTTTAGGAATAAAATAACAATTAATAATATAATATTTGATTTAAAAACTATTTTGTGTCAATTTTGACACTATTTGATATATGATTTTTGTGAAAGTCATAACAGAATTATATGTTCGAACCAAGTTGATTAAATCAACACTAATATATCATAGTAACCTAGAAAATTAGTGGAATTCATAAAAAGTCTCAAATTACATTTATTTTGGTATTTATATTATCAATTTTGTCAATATTTCATTAATAAGATAATTACTGCATCATCTTTGTGTCATAAATAAATTAAATTATTTGATGTCTAAAAATTACAAATAAAATACCATCATGTAGGAAATCTTTTTAGCTTTCTAATGAATATTTAAAATCGAATTTATCTTATGTATAACCCTATATTAAAAATGATTTACTTATTAAACTTTGATTTTAACTATTTTAACACTTCTTTAAATAAATTAATAATAAATGTCCTAATCTAATCCAAGTGGGCCTAAATGGTCATATTTTATTCCTAAGTTTGTTTTTGGTCGAATTACACTTGTCCAATAGAATTAGGACATGTGTTAGGGTAATATTAATATCATATTTACCCTTAGTTACCCTATTTACTATTAACCGCGGTAAAAATAGTAAAAAGTTACTATTCACCAAAAAATTATTTTCATCTCATTGAACCACATTTTAGTCCTTGATATTAACCGTGTCTCTCGGATTTTTGAAATTCCATTCACAGAAGCGGTAAAATTAAGTTTTATGCAAAATTCAGTTTTTTAACCTACCACTTAGTGGTTTCAATATTCATCAAAAATTGAAAGTTTTCAGAAAAATACCAAAATTTCACCCTAGGCTAATTTCGATATTCTAAGTCCAAAAATGAAGTCCATTTTGAAAAATAAAATTTATAAAATTTCAAAAAGTGGTTATTACTATTCATAACGGCTAGTTTTAATAGCATATTGTTGTTTAGTGAAACTCGGTATTGCGTACGACGCAAGCTATCGAGGAAGGTCGCGATTGCGTGTAAAGCAAGCCAAGCAAGTGTTGTGTAGAAAAAGATTCCTTTGATGATTTATATAACATAAAAGTCTCGGGTGTTACAATGTGTTAGGGTAATATTAATATCATATTTACCCTTAGTTACCCTATTTACTATTAACCGTGGTAAAAAAAGTAAAAAGTTACTATTCACAAAAAATTATTTTCATCTCATTGAACCACATTTTAGTCCTTGATATTAACCGTGTCTCTCAGATTTTCGAAATTCCATTCACAGAAGCGGTAAAATTAAGTTTTATGCAAAATTCAGTTTTTAACCTACCACTTAGTGGTTTCACTATTCATCAAAAATTGAAAGTTTTCAGAAAGATGCCAAAATTTCAGCCTAAGCTATATTTCATATTCTGAATTCAAAAATGAAGTCTATTTTACCAAATTCATAACATAAAAATTGCATTAATTAATTTTATAATTAAATCCCGCTGTTAAAACAAATAACGTGTTTTTAAGAAACAATATCTATCAAAAGATTGACACTTGTTTATGTCTAGTTTAAATGTGAAATTACATACAATGACCAACAATGTATTAAATTGTAAAAATATATTCTAAATATACTTTAAAACCACTCAAATTAATGATTTATCACTATTAATTATTTCGATTAAAAAAGTTGTTTTTAATTATAATTTAGTAATTTTCACTATTCATTAGAATATGAAAGTTATCCGAAAAGTACCAAAATTTCACCTTAGGCTAAATTCGATACTCCGAATCCAAAAATGAAGTCCATTTTGAGAGTTAAAATTTCTAAAATTTAAAAAGTGGTTATTACTATTCATAACGGCTAGTTTTAATAATATTTTAATAGCATATCATTGTTTCGTGAATCTCAGTATTACGTACCACACACGCTATCGAGGAAGGTTGCGATTGTGTGTAATTCAAGGCAAGTCAAGGATGCGTGTTGTGCAAGCTCCTTTTAGTGTAGCGTATAACACAAGACATTAAAAAAGAATATTTTTCATAAAATCTCGGGTTGTTACATACTTTGTTATTTGTTTGGTTATTATTTCTAGCCACATATATACACTATATCATACAAGTTAACAGAATATAATAGCTTTTGAAAACCTAGGGTTATATATAAACATGAAATGATAATATTTTTCACAAGTTATACCATTTCTTATATCCTACATGAGAAATATCAGTATTACATATGGTTGTTTTTCCAAAAATTGTGTTTCTTATATATAAATGTAATCTCAATATAATTATCTTATACATTAGAACTCAATTTGTAGAAACTAATTTATATAACCTTTAAAATATAAAACTTCAACATCTGGGCACCATAGTTGAGTGGTCCACCAAATGATATGAACATTGTCCATTACCCTAATAAATACATGAAACATTGACTTCTCTTTGACCTCATGAATCTATGGGATATTATTGGATAATATCATTATATTTCGTTCTCATATATTCTCAATAAAACCATCATTTTATTAGAGTCGACCATTATATACCGAGTTTTTCTATAATAAAATCAATCTCTATCTTCCTTATCTTCCACCTTCCCCAATTCTCAATAAATTACCTTCAAAGGCCAATAAAGATGTCATAATTAGTCTTATTTAATGTTCTTAAATACATTAGTTTCGAAAATCATTATGTTCCATTTGAATCTCAACAATAATCACGCCCTTTCCTTTGTGAAATGTTTATCATTAAAATCAATATCACTATCACCAATTTGATATCTTCTAGACATTTTACTTTAATGAGTTCCATTTTACCTATCAGAATCTATATTTTCATAAAAATCACCCAATCATCCACAACCTTGGGAATTTAAAACTAACTATATTGAACAATCTATTTTTACATTATTCTATATTTTCTAATATTATTTTATTTAAAAAAACTAATATCAGGAACATAGACTCTCACATTTATATCATATTATATTATAATAATCTTCATATTCATAATTACCCAATGAGAAACAGAATGAGATTTCTAATATATAGCCTTCTTAACATAGATAAATTTATCCTCTATATACAATTTCCAAGATCATATCATGATGCATATTACAAAACTCTAAAATATCATGTTTATTCTTCTATTAGAGGATCCACCAAGATTAACATTGAATATTGTTCTTCATAACACCAAACATACAAAAGTTATAACATCCAACATAAGAAAAATGATCTTATACTATATTACCTCATGGGGATATATTATAGATGTCATATGAAACAGTCCATAAATATTCCATTTGAATATGGAAAAATTGATGGTATCAAAATGTTTGACTAATTCGTTATGATGCTTATTTCTTTAAATTAAAACAATACATAGTCTAGTTAAATTTCGGAACTATTCATATGGTTTGGTATTGAAAATCATCAAAATATCATCATTCAGTAGAACAAGTCATCAATGTACACAAATCATTTTCTAGAGACATAGTTGGTTAAAACTCCATCTCCTTGAATTTTATAAATTCTAGTACTACTATATTTTTTATTCATGCTCTCTATAATTTCCAATTATCCTAGAAAAATCAACTCATCTCTTCTATCATTTGTTCATAAGTATTCAACAAAAAATAAATAACTTAACTAACTCAATCCATTATAAATATATTTTCTCAGTGATAAAAAAGTACAACTTTTATAAATATAACTATGACACCTTAAATAAAACTATCCAGAATCATAACTCCAAAACAATCAACTCCATATTAAACTGTAACTCAAAAATTATTCTAAAAAGGATTGAAAAACACAAAACAACATTAACAATTTTGTTCCATGATTTCATAAAATTTAGATAATTATTATTTAATGTAATAAGGATGAATTTTAGTTTTTTAAATAATTATTAATTTTAATATATCTAAGTATTTTCATTAATATAATAAATACAATTTATTTAATCAAAAATAATGAAAAATATATTTTAATCACTCACTAAAATCCATCAATCTATCTTCCATAAAATGATCATGGGAACAAAAAGTATATCAAACATATATAATCCACTTTTATGAACATAATATAGGTGAAAACGGATGATTAAGGAAAATATACAAGAACCCTTTTACCAAGAATCAAACATTACAAATTGAAAAAATTAAAACCTGAATATTAATTAAAATATGATAAATTAATGTGTAATAAGAAATTATAAATTAGTCATATATATTAAAAAGGATAAAAACATGTTTCTTATATAGTTGAATAAAAAACACTAATATTCTATGTAGTGATTTGGATCACATTAGATTAATAAAAATTCATATGTAAGAGTTTTTCTAATATTAACTTCCCTTTTTTGAGACAAGCTTCATATTAACAATTTTTTTCACTCACGTTGTATATATACATCTAATAGATGAATTTTATTATTAATTTTATGAAATTAATGTAATTTTCAAATATATTTATGTTTATATACATCATGAGAATTTAATTCAAATGTTTCAAATTTTTTATGAGTTTTGTTTTCAAATATCACTTTGAATTAATATTTTTTTGACTAAATTAATGTTTTGGGAAATTTTATGTTACATATATAAAAACCGCTATGTATTTTATTATAGTTTATTTATTTATAGTTTTAAAAAGTGTTATTTCCATTCCATCATCGTTTGGTTGGAAATTTAAATGAAAATATTCTTATAGGTGGACCAAACCTTATCACATCTTTTAGATTGTTAATATTTCTTCTGCATATTCATGTTCTATATTTTAACTTATAAATATCATTTTATATAAATCTAGTATTTCTTAAGGTCAATAATTATTTATTTTTGTTTTCATTAAATAATAATAAAAGCGATATCTTTTTAACATTTTCTAAATAGTACATTTTCTATTGAATTTATTTTCAATGTTGGAAATGATTGTTTTTTATTATTTCCACAATGTCAAATTTTCCTGATGACATAATTTTTTTTTTGTATAAAACATATTTTCCAATTTTTTTATGCATTTAAAAACAAATATCATTCTCAAAAATTTATTAAATACATAATTTGTAAAAGATGTTATTAATAACATAATGGGTATTAATTTTTATTTTCCAATAAATAACAATTATTCTCTTAAAAAGTGATTTTCATTTATATGAATATATATTAATGTTTTATATGATTAACTAGTTATATAATAAAAATAAATCAACCACATTAAACTATATATATGGAATATGATCATATAATATGGATGTTTTCATGGAACTCATTTCTTTCTCATGGGTTAATTAAACTATGATGAGATTTCAAATATTTCAATGTTTATGTGGCACACAAATGTTTGTCTTATCATTATGTGTTGGGTTGGTATGTTATACCCCTCTAATAAAATGGGTAAATATTGATATCTCATGATATGAGAATGTGACACATGTGGTTATCCCATGTCCAAAATGATTTGGTGCATGAGTGGTTAGCTGAAATCTAAAATGTTATGGGGTAGGGGCGGTTAGACCATGTCTAATATGTTTTGGGGAACATGTAGTTAACCAAAGTCTAAAAGGTTATGGGGAAAGTGTGGTTAGCCCATGTAAAAAACAATCGGGTGATGGTGGCCTTCTAAATTATACTATGTTACAATAATGTGGTTATCTTAATTTATTATTATATGACAATCTTTGGGGTTAATATTTACATATTTTATGATTTACATGATTATATTATTACCTAACACTTATGTTATGCAGCATACATTTTTCATGTTCTAATGAATCATGATGATCAAATCATATTTTTATACTCATATGAATAATTTATTTTTTTATTCCAAAATCCTTTTTTTAGTAAACATGTTTTATAACATATTTAATATTGTGTATAATTTTATTTGTTCTTTTACATTGATTACATTATTCTACACACGTGTTCATTTTGTTATAACTAATTATCTTTGATTGTAATCTCTTACATTTTACCTAACTGAACATTTGATATAACTCTTTTCTTATGTTTCCATTCCCTAAAATATATACTAGTTTATAATTTATGATATGTATATAAGTGGGTATAGTGTGGTGTGAACATGGGTAAATGTTCATATTTTATAAAATATGTCATTTATGTTTCTAATCACCAATTACACAAAACATATAATTTTCGGGGTTTAGATTTTTTGGGATGTAATGAATATTAATGTAAAATGATGTTATATTCATGTATTTTATGGTTGGGTTGATTCGTAGATGTCTTGTGAGGATTAATTTAAGATTCTGAGGGAAATTATAGGAAGTAGTATTTTATTTTGATAATAGACTAGGGAAAATGGTGATTTGGGTCGGTGGCCGACATAATATTTCATCTATACACTATTATTATTATAGGTGATATTGAACTATGAGTCATTTTTTGGTGTTTAATGGTATAGTGAGCATATCATGTATTGATTTAGTTCTTTATTCATTCACGGTTTTATTAATTTAGATATTCCAAATATGATTCATCTATAATAGTTTCATCTTGCAAAACTAATGATGCCACCTTATTGATAGATAAATTATAATATGAAAACCATGGTCAATATAATATGTCACCCAAGTTATCATGTTAGAAGGGTGAATGAACATTCCCAATCACCATTGGCTAAGGATAGTCATTGATGGTATCAAAACACGACCATGAGAATTATTTTACCCTTAATATCAAATAAACCACATATCGAGTTCCATACAAAACCCCATCACAGGGTCTACATACATGGGATGATAATTCCATGGAAATAAATAGATATATAATGATAACCGATAAAATAAAAAATAATTATAATTAACAATTATAAATACATCAGAAGACATTTCCAAAAAAAATTATTTTTTAAAATTGATTCAATTATGAAAATAAATCTAAAAATATGATGAAGGTCGATAAGGATGATTATCAAAAAATTTGACTCATAAAATGAACATGATATACTAATTAAAAAAACATTATTTAATTCTCAAGTCACCTACATGAATCAACATCACCTACTTCACACAATAGATTTCTGAAAACTAAAACCAAAATCTAAGACCAGGAAATGCTATTGTACATGCTTCAAGAAATACCTGGTTAGAAAGCTGGGATACTATGGTTAGGTTTGGAGGGTTATTTCATTACACCATAATGTGACTTATACATGGGTTCCTTATATGGAAATCCTTGGATAGACACTTATGGTGATACGTTTTTATATTACTTTTTAAGGTATACGTGGGTTTCTTTTTAGGGAACTCGTTGGATGGTCTTTAGATTCTAATTAATTAATTCAATTGAAGTTATCATAGAGTTAATGGATATACATGGATTTAGTCTCTGCTTTTCAAACACGATGACCTAGATATACTTCCTTCCTAAGAACATATGGCATAGGACTAATAGAACTTATTATGTTTTTGAATAGAATCTTGAGTTATGCCTTGAGTCTTGCATAACACTATGTATATATATATATATGTGTGTGTGTGTGTGTTATTATGATTATTGTATATATATATACTTACACTCACACACAGAAACACTTTAGGAGACATGTATTTAGAGACATTCCATCGTAGTCCATAATAAGCATCATTGGATGGGCATTCCTGAGGAACCCAATATCAAATTTATTAGATTTATTATATACTAATTTCATTATACATATACATTTCATATATTATAATCAAAAAATGGTTTTAATTAGATTCTGTTGGTGGTGACCTACTATGTATATCTCACACCCTATTTGATCCACTATTTAGTACCCAAATAAACCTCATGGTTGTAGTTTCAAGATCCTCGATTGTGTTATGTGATGTTACTCATGTACATGGCAGGGTAGGATAATTGGATGGAGCTGGTGTTCAAGATGATCATGGAGATGACCTTTTTTGTATTTTATCCATTTAATTATACATGTTTTTTGTTTTACCTGTTTTATATATTCAGCTTTTATATTTTAGAATCATATAGATATACATGGTTGTATATCTGGAATTGGCAAAGTTGTCTATTCATTACTTATTGGTTAATAGTTATTTATATTTCTTATACTATTGATTTATTTAGTATTTAATGTTTTTCTACTCTATCATGATAGTATAGTATCCCCATCATATCATCAGTGGAACCTCACTACTATTTTGTGGCTTCTGGCATGCATAGAGGCATGCCTGAGACCATGTGACTAACTAGCTTGGGGAATAGATTTAGTGGATTCTAGGCCAGGATGTTACAATATTATATACCACTTAATTAACATGTACATGACATATAAATAGGGTTAGGTCCTAATGAGAATGGATGAATGGTCAAGAGGGGGTGATTTATATTTTTTTAACAAAAATTATACTAATTTTCAATATTAATATAATTTATAAAAAAATAAAATAAACTAACATAGTGAATTTTATAGTAGTTCAGTTCAAAATGATACTACACCACTATTCACCCATTTCACCTACTGAGAGATATGAATCCCACTATAATAGACTATCTATCTTTATAAGGGAGATCACAACCGATTTATCACTTCATTATTAACCCTCGAAGTCATAACCAAATAAAATATTGTTTTTTACACCTGGTCGATTATCCCAACAACCCTGATTTTCCACCCATGGAGGCACAGCCCTGAAACTACCGTTAAAATTGGTGGTTGAAACCAAACTTTCCATTTAACAGGATTTAGGAAAAACTGAATCCCCATCCTTTTTCACAGTTATGGTAGAAACCAATTCTTGACTTTTGTTTAAGATTCAAAACCAACTATCATGTTGAGTCATAAGTAATACTTCTTACTTTTCAATTCATTTTTTTGAAATCAGAAGCACATCATTAAAATAAAATGTTTTCTAACATTTAACTTCCTAATTGTATTATAAAAAATATGTCAAAGATTTTAATTTTTAACATAATCAAAATATGTTCTAAGGTATTATGAATATAAAATTTACATTCTTTATTCTTAATATCATAATGAGTATGTCTCAGGTAAATCAGAATCTCATTTACCAGAACCATAAGTTTGACTTATTGTCTTTTATTTCATACTAAAAATGTCTTAATAATCAAACCAATACAAGTACTTATACCATTAGACAAATACTCATAATTATTATCGCAATGAAAATAATAGAGAATTACATAAGAATTACTATGGTATATAACCAAATTATAAATTCATAAATCTAATTTAAGAAATATCTTTAACATAGAAAAGGAATTAATCCATACGATGTTGGTATATTAGTTATGCCAGTTCATCATTACATTTCATGTCCGAGGTGTCTAATGTTGTTGTAACAAACCTGAAAACAGACCATCAGGATATTACAACATGAACATTAGTATATTTATTATCAATACCAATTCATTTGATTAGATTGGAACAAGTTGATTACATCTTCTATCAACTTTTATGATGATTACTTAGTGTGAAAAACACATTCACAGACTTTTGTAATTATTTAGACAGTGTAGTTCTATGGAACACATGTTAATTAGTCTCTTTAATAATTTTTATTACTTGTAATAGCATTTGATAATCATAACCATATGTGCAATTCAGTGATATGGTGAAAGATAATATGATCCATCAGATCGAGGGCTATAAGGGCTAGGATTAAAAAGTAAATACGATCATTTTATTGAGGGATTTCAGGGATAAGAAGATAAAGAATATCATCAATTTAATTGAGGGATATTGGGGCTAGATATACATAGAAAACCTAATCATAATATCTATGGATTCTGAGGATAGGATGGCAGATCCATTGGAATCTTCATATTGAGAGACTTACTACTAAGGAAAGAAACAATTTCCCATATTTATAAAAGTGTGGATACCTTTAGTCTAAGTTATAGATTAACTTAACTTTAAGGTTATAAGAGTTTAATCTTTTAATATCATGATATCCATCATTTATTTTCAATGTTATAATATTAATTATTATTTACAACATTTTATATTTAACTGAACATTTAATTGAAATTGAATAATCATATTCATCTTTATATTATGGTTATTTATTTGTATTAATTTGATTATGATAATATAAAATATATTTTAATTAATTTTAACCGGCATTATTTTTCATTTTATACTTTGATTAACCAGATCCATTGTGATTACGATTTTCACTCTGATATAATCAGACACATTTTTATTTTGATTCTTTGACTTTTTAATCATATTAATTCTATGTTTGATTATAATATTTAATATGTATTTGGGTTTATTATGTATTATTATTTTTTAAAAAATAATATTTTACTACAATTACCACTAATCATTTATATATTTTCATTATAAAAAAATTCATACCATTATAAAATGAGTTTCAAATATAGTATAATCCAATAATTGGTATAAGATGAGGTTTTCACTAATTTTTTTTATTGATTTTTTTCTTCTATACATTTTTTGTCATCATTAATGTTTTCACAGAAAAATTTTCTTATAAAATTTACAACACTAGTGATTTTTTGAAAAAGTTTATTTTTTTAAAAATATTTCAAGAATATACATTTATTACTAGAAAATCTTTATCCAAATAGACCACTAATCTTTGTTGTTGCTGACTACGAGTATTGGACGAAAAAGGCGAATACTATTGTTTTAAACATAGGAGTCGAATGTTTTTTTATGCTGACTAGAGATAATAATATTCTATATAAGAATGTTACTAAATTTACTCATGAAGAGAAAAAATAATATCAGTTAAAGATTAGAGTAAGAAATACACTGTTATATTCAATGACCAGGAGCATACATAGCTAAATTTATTCTTGTGAAACTACCAAAAATATCCAAAAAAAGACTGAGGTTACACATTTTGGTACATCTAATGTTTCTTAGACTCGTAGAGATATGTCAAGATAAGAATAACAGGCCTCTGAATTATTACTAAAATAATATGTTAAAAAGGAATTAATGATTCTTGACTATTTTAAAAAATTTATATGTTGTTGGTGAGAAATGTCTTGATGATGAGATATTTGTGGAAAATGTAATTTATATCATGCCTGACAATTGAGAATCTATGAGGACAACAATTTCTGAGACAATAAATTTAAATAATCTTAATATGGATGATCATGTTAGTACCCTTATGCATTATGCAGGTAGTATTTAGAGAGATGTTGAGAAAAAGATAAAAAAAATGGTGTTGTTTTTTATGCTATAACATATAACATACCTTATATAGTATAATATAATGAAAATGTTATTTAGTCATTAAGAAAGAAGAAAGTGGTTTTCAGTCTAATATAAGTGTTTCCAAACATTCTGATATTGAATTTCATAATCCTAAATGAAGGCTGTATAAGATAGTGGGAAATAAATATTTCCAATACCAATAGAAGAAAGTAATTATGGATATAAGTGATAAGTAATATGTAGTTACTTGTTACGAATGAATTAATAGTAGAAACATCAATCTAGATTGTCCAATGTTGAAGTGGAATGAACGATATGATAACGATTCAGTATGGAATACCACAAAAATTAAAAATAAAATGGAATGAATGTTCAAAATTCTGTTGATAGATGGAGTTTTTGGGGAGGTGATTAATTTACGAATTCCTTAGATAGTTAATATTCCAAATAGAGGAATATATGTCTTTTTTATAATGTACCTAAATTTAATCAACATTTTATAGTTATGGTACAAACATTTTAAAACCGTACTTATGCATCTATATGTGCTAATTTTCTTGATGAGTAGGATTATATGTCTTCTAGTAAAGAATCATCCTCAGTCACTGATGGAAATTCTTTACCTTCATATGATAAGGTTTCTCACTTTGCTTAATTTCATGTAAATGAAAATTGTTAAATTTATAAAAAATGAGATAATGATAAAAAAGAATATATTGGATGATACAAGGTTAAATGATTTGACAAAAAAAATATTGTATATTTCATTATATCTTGATGGTAATGTTTATGAGAAAGAAACTATTTAAAAATTTATAGAAATAGTAGTTTCTGAGAAAAAATTTATAGTAACTAACAATTATTATAAAACTCATACTAATGAGGATAATATTTTATTTACAAAACTAGATTCCAAAATCTATAGTCTGAGAAAGAATTATTCAAACACTAAAATTGTCAAGGAAAATGTTGATTTTATGTATAAAATAATCCTTCTCCATGGTAATGGTTCGAGAATGGGTTATATATATATAATTTAGTAACAATTTCAATTATCCTAAAAAAGATCCTTTTTACCACTTTTCAAAGTGACGGTCATTTGAAAAGGAATTGTTCCTTAGAGAAAATTTAATCCTTCTGATTTGAAAAATATTATTTCTATAAAAAAATGTTGATTCATAATGTTTTTTCTAAACTTCCCAATCCCGTGATGGTTTGGGTTTAAAAAGTCTTACTGTTTTCTGCAAAACAATGAAACTTCTAGGGGTTAAAATATATGCTACATAGAAAGTGGGAGTTCCAGAAACATGACAAGAAAAAATATTACTTCAATAAGATTATCAATATGAAGGGTGGTAAAGTAAATTTTGTAGATAATTTTCAATGAGTGATTATCAGTATAGGTAATATTTTTCTTCTTGGGATATATCTTATTTCAAATGTTTTGGTTGTAAAAGGTCTTAAGAACAACCCAATTAGCATAATTCTATTATGTTATAATGTTACCCTTGTGCGATTTAGGAATGATAAATTTTTAGTAGATAATCCCATTGAGGAATTCTTTATTCCTTTCAATCAGCATGAGAATAATTGTACACTTAACATAGTCATCCTTGGGATCCATGAATTACGTTGACATAGGGAAATGGGAGATCTATCATTGTTATGGTGTAGAAGGTTAGGATATTGTAACCATAAAAAATTATCTAATTTAACTATGAAGGGACTTGTTATGGAAATACCATAACTTATGTTTTATTAATCAAATGTCTACGACCCTTGATAATATGGTAAGAAATATTAATAATGTTTTAAATCCATTAGTGAAGCCTCAACTTCTGATGCTTTAAAGTTAGTGAAAGTGAACTTATTTGGTCATACGAAAACAGGATGTATTCGTTAAAAATACTATGAATAAAAATTACTTAATGATTAAACATAATATACATGCGGTTATTTTATAAAAATGAAATAAAAAGACATTTTTTATTTTAAACATCTAAAACCAACATTAATAATGAGAAAACCATCCCTTGATAACAATTCATAGTGATCATTGTGTAGAATATGTAAATTAGGATTCTAAAACAATTGTAGTAAGAGACGTATTGAATATATCATTTCAACACATACAAATCATTTAAAAAATGGTGCAGTTGAAAGAATAATTAGAAATCGTCGAAAAATAAATAAAACTATGTTGTTTGAATACTCAATTGTTAAATTTTATTAGGATTAAATGGTTCACACATCTTGATATACTATGAATTTTGTTTTAATTATACATTTTCTTAATAAAACTACTCATGAGTTGTGAATAGGAAGAAAACGAAAACATTCATACTTCAAAGTGTTTGGCTGCAATGTATTTGTCATGAATATTGAAGACAACATACATACATTTTCACCCAAATCTAATGAAGGAATAATTTTAGGGTATCCCTCTAATTATAAGGTTATAGGGAATTTAATAAATATTCTTGTACTATTGAAAAAATAGTCCATGTTATGTTTCATGATATAGATCACATTATTTTCAAAAAACCACAGCCAACATCTTCATATGTGATTTCAAAAACCTATAATCATCCTTTGATAGAATGTTCTTCTCATAAGTATATAAATCAAGAAATTGTATTTCATGTTATTCCTCGCGAATATTTCCTAACTATTATTGAAGAATGATTTTTTAAAACACGTGATTTCGGTTGTTTCTTAAAATCTCCTTAGTAAGGGTATCACTAGTGATATACAAGTTACCATTAGGACTAGATGTTGATTAAAGAATGAAATTGAATTTATTTATTTCGTATCACAATTTTATCATAATAATCATTATGATGATTTAGATTATGAGCATTGGATGGTAATGCAATCTGAACTCAATGAATTTGAGAGGACCAAAATCCAAATATTAGTTAAAAACCATTATAAACATCTATAAGTGGTGTTAAATGGGTTTTTCAGAATAAATATGATGGGAATATAATAATTGATAGAAATAATGCTAAATATCTTTCAAAGGATTATAATAAATATGATGATATAAATTATGAAGAAACCTCTACATTGATAACAAGACTTGATGCTATTTTAATACTTCTAGCCACTACTGCATTCTTTAATTTCAATCTTTTTCAAATGTATGTGAAGTGTGATTATTCATAATGGATATGTTAATGAAGAATATTATGTTAAAAAATATATAGTAATGAAAATAAAAAACATTTTGAATCCATTTATAAACTTACCGATGATTTATATGTTTATAAATAATTCCACTTATCTTAAATGATAGTTTAACATGATTTTTGTTACAAAAACATTTTCTTAAGGGATCTAAAAATACAACAATTTTTATAAAAGATGTTAATAATAATATAATTATTTTTCAAATTTATTTGGTTAAAATAAAAAATATTTAATAGATTCCTTTTTGAATCATATGAAATATGAGTTTGAAATGAGTATGATGGGATAATTAACATATTTTCATTGTTTTCAAAATTCACAAAATCTAGAAGAAACTTTTTTCAATAAACATAATTATATAAAATATTTTCCTAATAAATTCGTATACAAAAGTACTAAAAGTATTAGTAATTTCATCGGTACCTCAAATAATATAGATCTTGATGAGGCTAGGAAACCAATTGATCGGAATGTTTTTAAAGGGATGGTAGGAAGATTAAATTATCGAAAATCTAGTAATCCATATTTACTTTTTATTGTATGCCTATGTGAAAGATATCAATCAAATAAAATATAATCAAATTTAGAAGTTGTAAAAAAAATTTAAGGGAAATATGGATTTAATAATATTTTATTCATATTGAAATGTTTTGTAACCAACATGTTTTTCGGATTCTGAATTTGGTGGTTCTAGAATTGACAGAAAAAGTACATATAAACATGTCATTTTTTATGATATTCTTTACTTTCTTGGTATATAATGAAACAAAAGTCATTATCTATTTCCAGTACTGAATTTGAATATGTGGAAGAAAGAAGATTTTGTGCTCTAGTGTTGTTGATGAAACACAGACTCATGACTATGACATGAGTTTTACAAAAACTAAAATACAGTGTGATAACACATGTTCTATTCCCATAAGTAAAAACCTAAATCATCAATCACATTCTAAGAACAAATATATATATGACACCATTTCCTTAACGATCAAACACTAAAATCATATATAATTTTAAAATTCATCAAAATAAAAGATCAACAAGCATAAATTTTTAAAAAATCATTTCCCTCTAAAAGATTTGAATATATCAAATATAATGTAAGAATGATTAATATATAATAATAATTCATATATACTTATTTTTAACCTATCTACTAACATTAATATACTCCTTTTCATAGGGGAGTACATATGTTTTATGTTACTAAAATGATTTATTTTTTCATAAATTATTCTTGTTTTCTAAAAATTTACGTTTTCTTAAAAATTTAATCACAATGAGTTTTTCGGACTCATATTAATATATTAATATTTTTGATTCAGAATCCTCATAAAATCAACATAAATATTAATTATACTAAAAAATTTTGGACTCATGTTTTGTAACAATGTTCCTAGATTCCAATAATATCATAAATTTTTTTTTCTAAAAAAACCATTATCGGTATTTTTCTAAATTATAAGCATTTTAATTAGTTTTTTATAAAAACTATTAAAATTAGGATTTCTTTCAAAAAAATTCATATTCAATGACTCGTAATCATAACTATAATAACCACTTTTGTTTACAAAAACCCAGAATATAGGGTTAGTCGTACACATGGAATTAATCAATCTAAAAGGTACATCTTTATTATTTTATGTTTTTATACATCAATTAGATTCATTGTCAATCTAATATTTTTAAAAAACATCTAGAGTTCAATTCTTTTTAATTATTTCATTAGATAAATTTCAACTGTAAGGATAAATAGATTACATTCTCAAACATTGAATGTTTTATGGAATATTAACCATCACAAACAATTCCAATAAAAATAAGGACCCCCATTTCCCACATTGGTTTTTTTTAGAAAATTTCTCTAGACATTCTGCACAATTAAATTTTCATATTTTGAAATATTATCTTTTCTTCTGATTCAATAATATATATTTCAGTTCCAATAGAAACCAATGAAGACTAACAGAAATATTTTTCAGAAAGAGAATGTTTAGTCAAATGAAATTTTTATGAGATGTATGATTTTAATTTTAGAAAGATCTTTTATTTTCAAGGATAAGAATTAGTATTTGTCAAAAAAAACCTGACACTAATTATGTTCTATACAACCAAGATCTTGTTCATGATTTTGTATGCCTCCGTTATGTTTTTCAATGAATATGGAATATGAAAATTTTATTTTTCTATATATTGGAGGAAATATTAGTTGTATTGTAATAACATTTTGAGTTTATTAGAAATACCATCATAAAGGAAATCTTATTTCCCTTCACACGAGACTCCATACAACTATGTAATGTTTGTATAATAATGTTTTATTGTAAATTATAGTTGAAATGTGAAATATAAATTTAGTTAAATTTATTCACTTAACTTAGAGGATATAAATTTACGATCAATCAAGTAAAAAATCATTATGTATTAGGCTTTTATTAGTATATTATTTGAGAAATTCAAAAAGTATTTTAAAGTTTCCAATAAACCGTATCTGATGAGGGAGAAAATTTTATTCATCATTGATGATACAATAATCCATATGGATTTTTTTGATATATAGTTGAAGAGTTTTATTGAGATGTCTTATAGAGATGCACCAGAGATAGATCCATAAAGGAAACTATAGAAAGATGATAAGGTGATAAAAATGATGGTTGAGACCTCTCCACATAAGAATAAAAATATTCAAAATATATTTCATGATAATGATTTTGAATAATGGATAAAAAATAATGGTGATAAGAAGTCGAGGGATCACCCATTTGGAATTGATCCCATAGAAGAAAAATCTATAAAGACCTATGCTATTGAAACCCTAGAGGAAGAATCTAAAACAAATAAAAAAGAAATGTTTATAGGGAGCATATTTTGTCATAATTTATTGAATTTTTTTTGAAAGATTCATATAAATTTTGTTATTCTATCCTAAATTCCATCTATGGAAGATAAAAGAACAGGAATGGTTGGTGTGTAGGAATCAATGCCATTTATTCAATAAAATAATCTGAACCAAAAATTGATGGAAGGGGAAATTTTAGAACCCAATAAAAATTATAATAATAACCTGATTTGGGAATTAATGAATAAATTTAATATAAAGAATGTGAAATAAATAAGAAAAATAAAGAGATGATGAAAAATAATAATGTTATTACAAAAAATTTATATAAGAAATTGGAGAAGTGATGGGTGGGGAAGAAGTTAAATAAGAGGATAAAAGTGAATAAGTAAATAATAATTAATAAAAAATAAATGATAATTATTCATCGGAGTCATGAAAAAAATACTCATCAGACATACCATACAAAATTGATAAGTAAATTAAAGTCGTTTGTTCTAAAGAAGAATCATTATCTTAAGAATAATCTGAATCATTATCTAAGAAAGATGACAAAGATAAAAATTTGAAAACAAAATTTAGTGATAAATTCAATAGTAATAAAGATAATTGTAACCTTGAGTTTCTAGATGATAAATAAGTATATGAAAATATTGTTTCTATAGAAAATGATACAGTTGTTTAAAAGTATCATAAAAAAGGGGATAGTAAATAGATTTTAGAACCAGATTAATTAATCCTCATGAGGATCAGAAAGAACAATTGGACTCCTCTATGAAAATAACTATTAAAAGAGTTGACAATATTATTAATGTGTTGAAGAGAATGGTTGGAAAAATTCATTATTTCTCAATGGTTGAAACAACAACCCAACATATTCAAGAATGACTTGATCAAAAATAGGAATCAATAAAATATTTAACAAAGAAAATAATTCAAAATGATGCTTCATTAAAGATTTTATAAGAAACAACTCATGCACATAAAAATCCATTCAATAAGTTGGTCAAATGGCCTCACCAAGTTGATTAGGATATTCAGATTCAGGATGATCAATTTAATGTAATAAGTGACAATTTAATTAAATACAGAAATTCTTTTACTATGTTATATTTTCCCATGGTTTAAAGTGTAAATTTTGTGATGTATTTTAATGATTCAAATGATGAAATAACTAAGGGAGTTGAATATCAAAAAATATATACAAAACCTGGAGATAGAAATGTACCAACTCCTTTCATGAGAGGAAGAAGCAATCAAACTGACAGACCATAAAAAATATTTATCTATAAAATTTTTAATTGAAGAATATAAAACAGAGAAGATAGGGAAATACCAATATCAGCTCTGTAAGAACAAACCCTTTTTCAAGATGTTGATGAAGAATGATTGATTTTTTTTATTTTATACTGTCATTGTATCTGTTATATCAATAATTTCAATGATTTTATAAAAAAGTTACATTCTCATCCAAATCTAAATTATTTAAATTTTTTCCAATTATTATTGGTTTAATGTTATTTCATATTTTTAGTGGATTGTTAGTTGATTCATTACATTGTTTCTTATATTTTCCATTCTCTAAAATTTCTTGGAATTCCATAATTATCACAATTCTTTTTTAAAATAACATTGTTGTAGAATATATTTTAAATTCAAAGACAATTTTTTTTATGGGAGAAAGTATTATCAATGTGAGAATTATTAATACAGGTATAAATATAATACAATGGGAAATATTATATTAATGGGTAAAATATATTCATAGGGGAAGATATTATACTAAGGGGGGTTCAACATTTTCAAAATAAAAATATTCATCATATTTAGTAGTGTTATAAACTCGGGTAGATTTATGGTAACAATATTTAAACCCTAATATGAAATAATTTAAAAAAATGGACTTTAGTTATTTCAAATTTATTTTTAATTTATGTTTTATGGTTTGTGAATTCGAAAATGGGGGGAGATTATTGGGTTTGAGTTTTTACTTATTACTTTTCCTTTATGTTTTCAGAAAATAAAAAGGGCATTCATTAAAAACAATATTTATATCATTTTATCTACTATGTGTTTTAGAATGTTTGTTTACAAAACATTTTTTTACCATACACAAAATATGTTCTAAAGTATTATCAATATAATATTTACATTCTTCATTATGATTAATTTAATGAGTATGTGTCTTATTGATTGGAATCACCTTTATGAGAACCCTAAGTGAGACATATTGTTGTGTCGTTCGTACTGACAAAGTCTTAATAATTGGAATTATACCGGTATCGATAACATGAGACTAATAATAATAAAGATTAGTTAAATGATAATATTAAATATGTATATATTATTGACTATTGTTTATAATCTTATATAGAAGACTTATTACAAATTCAAGCAATATATTTGACACTAGAATGGATTTAATCAATATGATGTCTGCATTTCAGTGATACAAGGTCTTCATGATGTTTCATGTGCATGGTTTCATAAGTCACTTCAACAAATCATAGAAAAATGACCATTTGGAGATCACAACATTACTATTGAGATCATTCCTATAAATACTATGTCATTTGAATATTTGGATCTGGTTGATTATATTTTTATAGGTATTTTATAATGAATACCTAGTATGAACAATTGATTCTTTGTATTTTTCAATTCATTAGAGAGTGTCATTCCAAGGAAAACCTTTATGGATTTAACCTTATGAAATATTGTAATTATATCTTCATCTCATCATTGTAACGATCAAGGTATTTTAGGGATAAGAAGATAGAGAATCTGATCTATAGGATTAAGCCCTACCAGGGATGGGTAGACCTAGAACTTTTTTTCATCATATCGAGTGCCTCTATGGATATAATTATAGAGAATCTGATCCATCAGATTGAGGGATACCAGGGAAAGGATTATATTGAAAATCTGATTATTGTATTGAGGGATTTCTAGGAAAAGGAGATAGATCCATTTTTCTCATAGTATCATGTGCCTTTTTGGTAAGGAAAGATAGAATTTTAAATATTTATAAAATAGTGGATACCTTTACTCTAGTTTATAAACTATCTTACTATTATGGTTATAAGAGTATTATCTTTTAATATCATTAATGTCATTATTTATTTTTTATTCTATTTTATTAATTATTTTTTAAAAGTTATTATATTCTACTGAACAATTAAATGAAAGTGAATAATCACATTCATCTTTCTATTATGATTTTACTATTTGTACTAATCTGATTATGATAATAACAATAAATTTTAATCAATCAGATTGATTGTGCTTTCAATTCCAGTATGATAATAAATCGGATCCATAATGATTATAATTTTCACTCTGATATAATCGAACACATTGTGATTCCAAATTAGACACTTTTTTAATTAGACTAAGTCTGAGTAGGATAACTACACTGAAAGATGATTTGGAGTTTTAGTGTAAATATTTTTAATTTCATTGAACTATAATTCACAACTTTTGTATGTTTCTAAATTATATTATTATTATTACGATCCCAAAATCAGTATTAATGATATATATATATATATATTTAACATATTCTACCTTTTATTGTGATCTATAACCTGGTATAATTAATCTCAGAAAAAAATAACAATTACAACCACATAACTAAATAAAAAAATTTGGACTTGAGGGTTGAGGTCATAATTTAATCTCTATCAATAAAGGGTCAACCAATTATACTTGTGTTGTGAGTTGTTCTAGATCACAAAAGTATGAATCTGTGGTAATATTCATGAATATCCTTGAGCTCGTTTGTATTTATCTAGTTCTATTAAATTCATTATTATATATCTTCCATAAATAACATATTCAAATCATAAATCCAATTGCATTTCCTCCTTCCCAACGAGGAATACAATTTCTTCATTTAATGAGAATAAAAAACATACCAACATTGGTCACATCGATAACATTTAATACTATGTATATGATATATAGTGATAAAAAATTATAATAATTAATACTATATCAACATACAATAATAATCAATATAAAAGTGCGTTTGAAAATTCACATAAATTATGAAATATAAACTATTCAAATTCCTTCCAAATTGAATTTAAAACTAATATTATCTCAAGAACCCATCATGAGACTTTAATCGACATGATGAGAATTTAATCGTGTATATAATTATTCCAAATAAAATTCCATAGATTTGAAATAATTTATAAGTATTTAATAATAATTAAATCAAGATAAACATGTCAAAGAAACATTCAGTAATTCAAATTACAGAGGAATAAATATTAGAGACCATATTTTGAATGAAAATATAACAATTTAATTAAGTTATTGTGTGTAGGTTCTACACAATTCAATATTTCGAATTTATAAGGTAGGTTAATCTTTTTTTTTGAAATAAATTCATTTTCCTCATTAAAGTCACTTCATTTTTCTTCATGCATTCACTTCATAAGGTCACTCTAAAAGGTCAGTACATAAGGTCACTTCACAAGGTCACTTCACCAGGAAACATGACAAGGTCACTTCACCTAGTCACTTCACATTTTTAATTCACTAGACATATGATCACTTGATATTTTCATGCAAACAACATTAGATTAATCCAAATATAATAAAATAAATTAAAAACCATGAGGAGTATGAGAATTTATAATAATTACACATATTAAAAAATGAATAAATAAATTAAACTAAGGATCCAATTCATCATTATCCCCCTTTAGATAATTGAAAAATAAATTTTAATTACAATATTTCTACCTCATTTTAAAATTTATCAAATAGATATAAAAAATTCTTCTGTAAATGTCCAAGAAATATAAGGAAAAAGATATCCAATAAGATGAATACTAATTTCTAGGAATGAAAACAATAATTTAATTAAAATTAAATGTAGATATACTCCCCTAAATTATTACTGTTAAAGGAAATGAGCCTTCTAAGGGTAACATAAACCATAAATATAATACATAAATAATTACTAGGAAAGTAATCAAACCTAAAAGTTACATCAAACACATAACTAAACATCCCATAAATTCATAAATCTTAAATTTTATTTACAGTCATAAAATATACCTGGTTATAATATTATAAATTCTTTTTTAAGTATATGTTATAATAGTTAATGATTTGTGACAAAAATTATTTATTTTCAAGGAATTATTTTAAATATTTTTAATGAATAAAAAATATCCATCTAAATAAGCACATGATAGTGATCCAAAAAAGAATATGTGTAGTATGTACACTATCCAAATTTATTCAATTTAATCATTTAGATAAATATTTATGTCAATAACCCATAAATATATTATATATGGTTAAATTTACTTCATTCCAAGTTCGAATTTGATTTTATAAAAACTGACATAATCCAATGTTTTGGTAAATGTGTCCTCATATTGAAAACTTATAGAAACATATTGTAGAATAATATTTTGTTACTAAAAATGGTATCTAATTAACTCATAACTAATTTCAATGTTTTGTATTCACATTGTTTTTTAATGTATTTTTATTGATATAAATTGAATATTTTTTATCACAGTAAATCAGAATCCTTTCATAAATAATACCAAAATATAAAATAGTTTTTTAACCCATAAATACCATGAGCAATAGGTTTTAGAATAAATATGATCAATCTCAAAAAAATTATAATGTTACTAAATTATACTTATTTGAATTTTATAAAATTATACATTTACTAATAAAATGGCACATAATTTATGTGAATAAAATCGCAAATTTAAATCCACTGAAACTCGAATATGAAAATATGGTTAGTTTAAAAGTGGTATTCAAAGAATTAAATAGTACAGTATTCACAAAACATTTAACTAATTTAATTAATATTCTAACTATCGATTTATTTATGTTTAAATTGGAATATAAAAAATATACATACTGAAAATATCAAATCATTACTAGGTGCTGTTAAATAATGAAAACAACCAATCATAGCTTTAAACATTTTTTTTCAATTGATTTACCAACATTATCATAGTCTAGATTACAATAAATACTTTCTAGAAATTTTGACATTTTAATATTATCAATACTAAACCACTTATCAAATTAGTTGACATATTTTCACTGATTGAGAGGATATCAACTTTTTATTTAACTATCTACAAAACTAAAAATAACTTACGTTCACCCATAAGGATAATGAATAATTTTTAAGATATTTAATTTAAAAATTCATTACAATGTATATCACATAAAGTACCAAATATAATATCATTGACATATATTTATACTATCAAAATATCTTCTGAATCAATTTTGATTAATAGGGTTGGATCATATTTTCCCTTTTGGAAACCATTTTTTAAAATAAATAGTGCTAACCCCTCTTAAAAATCTCAAAGAGCTTATTTTATACCATAAATAGATTTTGGGAGTTTCAAAACCGAGTTAGATTAGGATTCATTCTCAATTCTCAAATGTTAATTTATATAAACATTTTCAAAAAAAAATACATTCAAAACAAACTTTTGACATCTATTTAAAAAATCACAATTCAAAAATGACATGAATATTCCAAAATAATTCATATAGATTCTAATCAATCCACTCGCGAAGAAGATTCATCAAAATTATTACCTTCTTCTTGATTGTATCCTTGAGACACTAATGAGGCATTGTTTTTAATTATTTGATTAGAATAATGAAACTTTTTTAATGATTAATTTTTTTCCAATAATATTTTGATGCATAAGGAGTTCAAATGAGATCAAAACTATATTATTTTAAATATTATTTAATTCTTTATGTGTCTAAAAAATAAACTTTAATTATAAAAAACATCATATATAGATTGAGGAAAAAATCAGAAATAAAATCGCAATAATCACAAACAATACTTAAGGAATTTTCCATTTTAACGGTAGTAGTTATATCACTAATTATGTAACACCCCATGGTTTTAGAAATTAATTTAATTTAATGCATCTAACACCAAGTCTCTACATAATGACTATTTTTATGTAGATATTTGTAAACTAGCTATTAAACAAAAAGGATCCACTACTGTGTTTTGAATTTTGAAAAGCGGACATACATGGTAGAAATTGGTAAGTTATTCAGAGACACAGAATACCAACATAATTTTTTTGAGTAGTAACATATGCATAAAAATATAAATAATACTCTTATGAATTGTAATATTACCCTTATTAATAATAAATTAGCCAAATGTATAGTAATCTCATCTATGAATGTATATTAAAAATGGAATCTTATAAGTGATAATATGATCATTATATAAGTATTGGTATTTTTGTAAGTCATAAATATTTAATTAATGTATATTATTTTTCAAATAATATAAATGAACAAAATATTTCATAAAATTCAATTGTAAATTATTTTTTGGTTTTATGATTATTAGATAATTTTATTACAACTTGACTGATTTTCCATGGTTTTATAAATTGAGTTATGACTTTAAAATTATTATTTTTCAAATATATAATGATTTTAATTAAACGATTAGTTTCTCATATTTATAAATTTATTTTATTAAAATTTTGTTCATTTTTTAATTCATTATATCTCAATATGGGTAGGGTGATTTTGTTGGATTTTTCTAAAATACTATAATTTTTTGTGACTAGTAAAATTTGATAATTTAAGAAATATTCAAAATAAATGAATTTCTACATCATTCTTGAGTCATGGATGATGTAAATAAAAATTATATCAAACTAAAATTCACTTATTACTGTATTTAGTGAATGAATCCTCACTATAACATGTCTTGTGGAAAAATAATAAAATAAGGAATAAAATAATTGAAAACCCCAATATCATCCACTATATATACCACACTCACCCCATCTCCCTCTCACAACTCATAATCTTGGTTTATTGTCTAAATTATATCCAATCCTCTTCCATGTCTTTTTCCCACATCTATGTCATTCTAGTAACACCACAAGGCCAATTCTAATGTCCTTAAGAAGGTTCTCAAGGAGATGAGATAAGGATGTACAAATCATCTTTCAATTTATTGTGTTCTATTTTAAATTCTTTTCATTTAATATATTCGATTATCCTCCCCATATCCAAGTGGAATTAATGAACCAATTTCATATGTACACTATATTTTTATTATGTTTACGGAAAAATTCATCATCATACTTCTTATAATATCCCACATATTCTAAAAACAAAAATAAAGTCTATGATGTGTTGATTTAACCACATTGTGGAATATGTGTCTTCAATATCAATTATATCCTTCTATTCTGGTTATAAAACCATAAATACGGCTAAATAATATTGTATGATAAATATTATATTATATATTATTCTCTATAACATTTTTTATGGATAATAATAGTTTATAAAACAAAAGTGTTTCATAATGATCATAATTCATTAAAATAAACTCATCATTATCACTTATGATTAATCTAATGATTTATTCTATAACCATAAAACCAAAAAGATTTATAAAATCATTAAATATTCTATAAAAAAGTTAAAAACATATAATTTCTCTTCTACAGTTGTTTTCTATTCGATAGGGAAATCCTTTATTATCTGACCATGGAAATCATGTGAAGAACGCACCTAAACAAATGGAAAGAACAAAATATTATAACTTAATGAGTGGAATGACATTATAAAATTATCATATAATGTTTTATAAATATTATTATACTTCTTTAATTTATTAATAACACAATTTTAACCATTATAATGTCTGTTTAAAAACATTTGAAGTAAGACAAACTCGAGGTAAGGGAATTCATAACCTAATTTCCATTCATTTGGAAAACCTTCTACATAATTCATTATGTGGAATTTGAGATTATTGGTGTAATGAATTTTTGTTTATATTATATTTTATTATGACTAAATACATTTTATACACATATCATTTCCATTCTATTAATTCTCACTCCATTTATATTTATAGGGGACTTTGTTTAAAAATTCTTTTAAATGTTTCTTTACGAAAAATCAAGAAGATTGTTTTTATATATATGAAATGAGTGATATCTCCAGATTTCATGATTCAGTATTACTATTATATGTTCCTTGGATATAGTTATGTTGTATTTAGCCCATTATAACTCAATATAAGTTTGGTCGAGCCAATTATCACTCATGATATGTTGGGTTAGTTACAATATAGGCCAGGATATGTTGGTTTGAGTCCATCATAGCTCAATATATGATAGGTGAGCCCTATTATAACTCTCTAATGCATTGCATACTCTGGATATGGACGTTGAATAAATGGTTTTTTCATGTGTAAGGAGGATTTTAAGAGTGATATGGTAAATATGTCCCAATGAAACTATATGATGTTTTTAGGCAGCTAATGTGTTTTTATAAAATTGGATTTATTGTGTTTCATGTTATCACTTGACTAATGACTTCTTTTTAAATTTCCACTGTTGAGATTTTTCGGCTCAAGCCCAGTTTTTAAATGTTTACCAATGGTTATAAGGATGTGCAATAAAAATAAGGAATACAATTTAAATATCATGATAATTTTTCAAAGAAATTATGTTTTATTTGAAAAGAATAATATTTTGGAAAAATTGATAATATTTTAGTAGTAACAACATGTATTATTATGGGTTTTTATATATGTTTTATATTGTAAAATTATAAAACTCTAAACCTAAAAATATCCTAAATGTGTAATAATGTATGTTCTTGTCTGAAACTCATGAATATGTAATGTTTTAAGGTTGGATCCTTATAGTTGGTAGCAAAATATGGTTTTGATAAATTTAGAGTTAGAATTATGTTAAAATAATATCATAAAATATTATTTACTTTGTGGTTGATTTGATTTGATATATCATTTAATGATTACCATGTTTATTTATTTATGTTATTTCTATTTATAATGGTTTTCTCCAAAATAAATAGGGAAGATGATATTGGAAGGCACCAAGAGGCTGATATCTGTCTGAATATGCTGCCTGAAATGTTGGGAATCAAAACCAAACTGTTTGTGAAAGAAATGAATTAGTTGATTCAAGTGATAAATGGTGGTGGTATCCATTTTAGAGAGTAACCTAAAAACAATGAAAAAACATGTCTTCTGTGGAGTATTTTATGAGGAAACATCCCATAGAATTTCGTGGAACCATAGATCCAATGATTGTTGAAGGATGGATCAATGCTCAGGAAATGATGTTTGATGTCATGGGATATTCAGAATGTCAAAAGGTAATACTATCCATTTATTATTTTGAAGGTGAAGCTGATCAATTTTGGTCTTAGGTTAAGAACATGATAGAAAGAGAAGATATTGATTGTAATGAATGAGATGTTTTTTAGAGTCTTTTTCTGGGAAAATATTTTCCAAAAACCATTTGACTCACAATGGAGATACAATTTGTAAAACCAAGGTAGAAAGATGATAATTACGTGGTATCAAATGAAGTGAATTTAATAAGACATTCTAGGCATGCACTTGATTTTACTCATGATTTTATAGTAAAATTATTATATTTTACTCTAATATGAATCCATTTTTACCAAGATCTATGGATTCATGCGAGTTCAAAATCGATAAGAAACATATTCATTATGAAGTAGAAGTTGAGATGGAGTTTGCTGAAATTTATGTTCGTTTTTATGACAAGAATTAATGGTATTCCGGTTGGCATACATTGGGAAAGAATTCATCAATGAAATTTTAAGGTAATAAAATAATGTTCTATACTTCTGAAAAGTGTGGTAAAAAAGAATCATGGTGAATTTATTGAAAATTTGTGGAAATTATAATCATGTGGAATGTTTGGACACATGTCCTTCTAGTGCAATTAAAATGATAAAAAAATAATGATAAGCCAATGGTGATATGATTTAACTATAAATAATTGGCTCATTTTCCTTATGTTTGTCTGAAGCTAGTAACTGAAGTTGGAAATCACCATGATTGGAAGAAAATGTGTGTGAAATTTCATTTTGAAACCTCATCAGTAGATGTTGAGTCATAATATGATGTGACATTTTGTACATTTCTTGTTTATATAGAATTTACAATGGTTTATTTTTATTTAGGTTCTACACATTATTTTCATTTCAGAGAAATTTTTTGTCAAATTGGGAATTCCACCCCCTGAAATGAATCTAGAACTTGTGGTAAAAGGCCTGGATAAAATAATATAGAAAAAAAGAAAGTATATGTATCTACATATCTTTTTCTATGGAATAAATTTACCCACCGATCTTATTGTATTGCCTCTTGTAGATTTTGATGTTATTCTAGGTATGGAATGAATTTATTTTTATCATTCAATGATCGATTACAGTGAAAAAGATGTTGTTTTTCTGAAAGAATTTTAGTTTGTCTTCATTAAAGAACTCATACCACTAATAACATATCAGGAAGCTAAGAAACTAATTTAATATAAAACTGAATGTTATTTTACTTATATTATTGAAGATAATGGAACTATACCGATTAATGATGTTCTAGTGGTAAATGAGTACAAGGATGTTTTTCATATTTATTTTCCATGTGTTATTCTTATTTGATAGGCTGATTTTACTATTGGCTATGATCATGATTCTAATAAAATTTCTAATCCCCCTTATCAAATGTATCATATGTATCTTTAAGAATTAAAAAAATTATTTTTATGAATTATTAGATAAAGTCCCCATTCGACCTAGAACATAACCATGGGGTTCACCTGTCTTATTTTTTAAAATGAAAGACGGTTCAATGAGACTTTTAATTGATTAATGTACCTTTTATAAAATAATTTTTAAAAACATGTGTCATTTTCCTCATTTCAATTATTATTTTTGAGAATCTCAAGGGAGCATCGTATTTTTTAAAGGATTACTTCTAGTTAGGGTACCATCAGTTGAGAGTAACGGATGCTGAAATACCGAATACTGTGTTCCGTAATTGATATGGCCATTACGAATTTGTAGTTATTCTATTTGGGTTAACTAATACACCTCTTGTATTCATAGATCGTATGAATAGAATATTTCATGGGAACTCAGATAAGTTTTTGGTAGTTTATATTGATAAAATTATGATATACTCTAAAAGTAAAGGGGAGCATGAAAAACATCTTTGGGTTGTTTTAAAACCCCTAATAGAAAGAAAACTATATGGAAAATTCAGAAAGTGTGAATTTTGGCTGCAAAAAATTGTTTCCCTTGGTCACATTATTTAAAAATATGGAATACCAATTAATCCAACTAAAAACGTAATAGAAGAGTGGAAAAGACCCACCAATATAATTAATATTCCTAGTTTTCTTGGTTTTTAAGGATATTACTAGAGTTTTGTTGAAAAAATTACACAATTATCTATCCATGTGACTATGTTAACTCGAAAAAGAGTAAAATTCATATGTGCAAAAGAATGTCATGGTTATTTTTAGGGATTGAAAATAATATTGGTGAATGCTTATGTTTTGGCCATACCTTCATGAAGTGGTGAATTTTTCAACTATAGTGTTGCTTCATTGAAGGAACATGGTGGTTTTGGATGCATAATGATCAGGTAATTTTTTATTCCTTATGTTAGTTGAATCCTCATGAGTTAAAATACCTTACATAGGATTTAGAATTATCTATGGTTGGTTTTGCGTTAAAAATTTGGAGGCATCATCTCAATAGAGTAAAATTTGAAATACATACTGACCATAAATGTTTTAATTATATATTTACTCAGAAATAATTAAACATGATAAAGAGAATATGATTAGAACTAATCAATGATAATGATGGCATGATTCATTTCCATCTTGTAAAATCAAACAGAGTGGATGTTAAATTGGGTCATAAATGTAATGCTACATTAACCATGATACATTTTGAATGTTACCCTTTAGTGAATGATTTAATAAACATTATGTTGGATGTTTTTGGTGTAGGTAATTCCTCTACTTTCATTCATGTTTCAGTGAAGTCATCCTTGTCAGAGTGAATTAAGAAAGCATAGAAAGATGGAGATGAGTTATAGAAAATGTTATATTTGGTTAAAATGGGTAATATTATAGAATTTAATCTTGATAAGGATAGTATTTTATGGGTTGGGAAGATATTATTTGATTCATTTTATTCCTAATCGAAGAAAGAATTGTTATATGAATCTTAGAGTTCTCCATTTTCAGTTCATCCTGGAAGCACAAAGATGTACATGGATCTTTGTGAGTATTACTAGTGGGATGGAATGAAAAGGGATATTACTTAATTTACCAGGAAATTTTTGACATGTCAAAATGTTATAGTAGTGTGGTAGTTAACTAAGGGGATTATTCAACCCTTATTAGATCTAGAGTAAAATAGGAAAATATATCCATGGACTTCATTGTGGGACAACCGAAGACATATCGAGGTAAAAATGTAATCTGGGTTATTATTGATCATCACACTAAATCTTCAAATTTTCTACAATTCAAGGTATTATATCATTGGATCAAATTTCTCAATCGTACCTCAAAAATGATTTTCAGGATACATGGTGTTCCTCTATCCATTGTATTTTACCGTGATACCTAGTTATCTCATATTTTTTGTAAAGGCATTCAATAGTCATTGGGAATAGAATTTAACATCATAACCACAAGTCATCCACAATCTAATGGATAAACTAAGAAAACATTTTAGACAGAATGGGATATATTTTTTTCATGTTCAGTGGACTAGGATGGAATTTGGGATCAATATCGTTCTTTTCTGGAGATTTCATATAATGAGAGTTTTCATTCTAGTATAAAGATAGATCCTTTTGAGCATCATATAGAAATTTGGGTCGAACTCCAATATTTTGGGATGATTTCGTGAAAATTTTGATGATGGGATAATAATTAGTAGAGGATGTGGTAGAAAAGTTCAGATGATTCTGCAATACATGAGGAAATATGAGAGAAGGTAGAAAATTTTTAGAGATAACTGGAGGAAATACATTTTATATTAGGAAGGAGATCATGTTTTCCTTAAAATATCTCCTTGTAAAAGTGTTATGAGTTTCAGAAAAAAAAGGAATGATAAGTTCGCGAACTCCCCCTCCCCTTCCAAAATCCTTCTATAATCTGTATGCTCGGTAATATGATTGGTCGTTTCTTGCGTTCAGATAGAAGAACTGAATCTGTTTATCACCCCATCTACCCTCGCATTTGTGTTGATGTGGATAGTTCTAAACCTTCTGTAGACATTATCTGGATCACCATGGGGGAGGAATTCCAGTTCAAACAACCTGTGGTTTTTGAATCTTGGACAGATTTCTGCGTTTCATTTCATCACTTGTAAAATTTATCCATTGCTTGTCGAAAGAGTTTCTCGATTCACCCTGGGGTGCTGAGGGATGCTCCACAAAACTGGTAAGTATTTCCCTCTGTTCTCGCAGTTGAAAATCTGGGTTCTATGGAATCACAAACGAATTGTCATCTCCAGAATGATAACGGACCAGAAGATCCGAAGGTCACTATTATCTTTATTACATTGAAGTGTGTTTTGGGTGTCAACCATCAACCAGGAACAGCTCTGGAAGGAGACTCTCTTCCTTTGGTTTGTCCTTCATTTACGGAAACTATGAAGAATAGGGGCTTTCTCACTGGGCAGGATGGTGTCTTGGGTTTCAGTCTCACGATGGTTGATGTGCATCCAGTGTTAAGGCCTCCAACTAGGGTAGCGACAGACCAGAATACATCAGTCCCTCAGAAGATAGGATCGACGGAAGAGAACGATGTTCTAGTTTTCTATGATCACGGACCTGACCATGTAAGTGTGGCTGTGGTGGAAAGTAAGGGAGGCTCTACATGTATCAAGGGGACAAAAGCTACAGGGGATGGAGTGAATGTAGTGACCATGTCCAAACCAGAAGATGATCAAACAACCATTAGTCTTGTTAACCATTTTGATGGATTGATGGAGGAAGGTCTTGATCATGACCAGGAAACAGAACTGATGTCCAGTGGAGGTGTAAAGGATGACCTCCTGGTTTAGGCACTAGGGACTACTCTAGATGTGGGTGCACCATTGGCAGTGGGGTACCCCTCAGGTGTTCAGGCTCTCTCAGAGGGTGAGAATGAAATTGAGGACACCAGTAAATTTTCATTTAGCAGTGAGGAGGGAGCGAGAATTAGGGGTCTCCATAGCCTGAGGAAGAAGAAGGGTTGGAAGGGGCACCGTGACTTGGGGAGCTGCATTATGACTAAAGTGAATGGTTTTAAATGGAGGAAGGACTACTCCCTACTACTTAAGCCGATGCAAACCAGAGCACCTAGTAAGGCAAAAGAAAAGGACTGTAAGCCAAAACATCAAGATCTGGAATGTTCTGGACCAATATGTGGAAATATAACAATTATGTGTGGAGACATCCAAGGGGTGGGTCGTGCGGCAGGAAAGAAAGAAGGATAGAAGACTCAATATCTTGATTTAATTCTTCATTCTAATGAAGAAATGCATGAAAAGGATATCAAACTTGATGCCTCAAGGGAGGAGGTCGAAAGAATCCTAGAAAGAGAGGTTAAAATGGATGTTTGTAAGGAACAAAGGGACTGGATCAACCACCAAGATTTTATTTTGGCATGAGGTTTCAATGCATGAAAGATCAATATGGAAGAATATATTCAGACTTGGAACAAGCTAGCTACCTACTTTGAAGACTTAATCTGGGATGATCTGAGCATAAAGGTTAAAGGACTTCAATGGGGATTATACCGGGTAAGAAGTTCCAGCAATCTTAGTCTTGTTTTCAATGATTTTATGTTATCCTTTAGTGTTTTCTAATCTTCAGATTTGATTGGACCTGTTTGGTTTATCACTTTTCTGCTAAAGTGTGTTTTTTTAATAAAAAATTTAATTGTCAGGGAGAATTTAATACCCCATGGTTTTAAAAATAAATTTACTTTAATGCATGAAACCCTGAGTCTTGATATTATTAAACTTTCTTCTAAGTAAATAGTTATAAAATATCCATTGAACATAATTATTCTGCTATTTTTTTTAAATTCAAAAAAGGGACATACACTTTTGCAATCAGTAAGTTATTTTGAGTCTGATAGGGCAAAAATAATATTTGGTGAATAGTAACATACCCATATTGATAGTAAAATACCCTTATGAATATTAATAAGACCCTTATGACTAGTAAATAAACCAAATATATAGTAAAATCTCCCTTTAATGTATATTAAAAAAAGAATATTATAAGTTATAATATGATCGTTATATATGTCTTGGTGTTTCTATAAGTCATAATTATTTAATTACAATTTATAATAAATTTAATTATTAAAATTG
Organism: Viscum album; assembly: GCA_963277665.1. NCBI lineage: Eukaryota > Viridiplantae > Streptophyta > Magnoliopsida > Santalales > Viscaceae > Viscum > Viscum album. The sequence continues at coordinate 1,763,596,369 of OY728131.1, read as the reverse complement.
AAATGTATTGTTATAAAATATAATCATAAATTATTATTCTATTATCTTATGGTTATAATATAATTATATGAGACCTGGATTAATTTTAAATGGTGTTATAAAACGAGTTATAGTTTTAATATTATTATTTTTTGGATAAATTATGATTCAAAATAAAATATTAATTTCTCTTATTTAAAAAATTATTTTGATAAAATTGGATTAATTTTTGAATCCTAAAAGTAATAAAATAGGTGGGTTACATTTTTGGTATTTATTTGGAATACTTGAATTTTTAGGGAATATTGAAATTTGATATTTTAAGAAATGTGCAAAATAAATGATTTTTTCTATAATTATTCAGTCATGGTTAATGTAAATTTAAATTATATCAAACTCACATCCACTTAATACTTTATTTATTCATATTATCATTAATATTTCGTTTCTTGTGGAAAAATAATAAAATAATGAATAAAATAATGGAAAACCCCTCCTCTCTTCCACAGTAAATACCACCCTCACCACTATCCTTCTCAAACATCTAATGAATTGTGAATTGTATAAATTTTTTCCACTATTTTTCCCAAGGGCCTTCCCCATGTCCAATATTCACTTGTCTCACCAATAGGCCAATACCTAAGGCTGTAAAGAGGATCTCATGGAGAAGATATCAAGAGGTCAAAATCCTATTGCAATTTCTTATGTTTTCAATTCCATTATTTTCTTTTCATATACACTATTCTCCTAACCATAACCTAGAGGTGTGAAAGATCCAATATCTTATATACATAAAAAAATTTCCTTTTTATGGAACAATTCATCATTATAATTATTCTCCAATCCCACTTATTCTAAAATAAAAAATATGATCTGTGATGTGTCGATTTACCAACATTGTGGTTGATTTGTCTTCAATTTCCATTACTTCCTTAAAATATGAGCATAAAACCATAAAAATAGTTAAATAATATTTTTTTATTCATATTATTTGATATATTATGGTCTGTAACAAATTTTTATGCATTCTGATAATTGATAAAACAAAAGTGGTTCGTAATGATCAAAATTCACCAAAATTAGCAAACTATTATAACTAATGATTTATATAATGATTAAATACCAAACCATACAAAATAATGATTTATTTAATAATTTAATTTTATTTAAACATTCTAATAACATATCATTTCATTTCTAGAGTTTCTCTTCCATTCGACAGGGAGAACCATTATGAACCGACCATGGAAATTAGGTAAAGAACGCACCCAAACCAATAGAAAGAACAAAATATTTAATTAATGAGTTGAATGATGTTATAAAAATATCATATAAGGTGTTATAAAAATTATTATACTTATTTAAAGTATTAATAACACACTTTTAACCATTATACAGAATGTTAAAATCATTTTAAAAGACAAACATGAGGTAAGGGAATTCTTAACCCAATTTCCATTCTTGGGGTTACCCATATACTTTATTCATTATGTGGTATTTGAGATTATTTTTGGGATCTATTTTTATTTATATTAAGATGTATAATGATTATTTTTAGTTTATACACATATCATTAAATTTTATTAATTCTCACAGCAATTATATTTTTAAAAGGATTTCCTTTCAAAATCATTTTCAAAGTATATTTAATGAAATTCAAAAAAAAGTTTTTTATATATAATTAATGAGTGATTTATCCTGAAACCATGATTATTTATTATTATGAATATTCCTTGGACATAGTTATGTCAGGATGAGCCCCTTGTTTCACAATATTTTTTGGGTCAAGCCCATTATAGGTCATGAAATTTTTGGTTGAGCCCATTATAGCTCAAGATATTTTGGGTTGAGCACATTATAGCTCATGATGTGATGGTTGAGCCCTATTATAAATCTCCAATGCATTGGGTACTCATTAGATGGATTTTTACCTAATGTTAATTCCATGTGTAAGGGTTATTGTCAGAGTGATATGGTAAATATTTCCCAAGGTAACAATATGTTGTTTTTATGCACAGTAATGAGTTTTTATAAAAAGTGTTCTATTGGGTTTTATGTTGTCACTTGAATAATTATTTCATTCTTTGTATCCTTTACTGAGATTTGTGTGGTCCTTAAAATATTTTAATTGTTATTATAAGGTTATTAGGATGTTTATGATAAATAATGAAGACAATTTCAATGTCAAGAATATTTGTCAATGAAATTACATTTATTTTGAAAATTTTTATATTTTGGATAAATGGATACTATATTTGTATTATAAACATTTATTAATATAGGATGTTATGTATGTTTTTAATTCTATTTTTCTTAAACGTTATTCATTAAAATATCCTCAGCGTGTAAGAATATATTTTCTTCTGTAAAACTCAAGAATATGTAATTTTTTATGGCTAGGTCCTTATAGTTAGTATCTAATGATGGTTTAGATAATCATATGAGTTAGGATGATGTTCATTGAATTACATAAATGGTTTTCTAATTTATAGTTTATTTGAAATGAAATAAAATTTAATGATTACCATCTCACTTCTTATATTATATTTCTATTCAGAATGGTTTTCCAGAAAATAAATGGGGAAACTGAAGGAGGAAGGCACCAAGAAGATTATATTTATATGAATATATAGCCTAGAATAGTGGGAATTAGTACCGAGCAGTTTGTGAATCCAATTTATGAGTTGAACCAGTTGATAAATAGTAGAAGTATCCTTTCAGGAGAGAATCCTGACCTACCATGAAGAAACATGTATTTTTTAAGGCATTTTATGAGGCAACATCGTCCAGTATTGACTGGAACCACAGATCCAGTGATATCCAAAGAAGGATAAATGATTTCTTAAAGATAATTGATTTCATGGGAAGTATGAAACATAAAATGGTAATACAATAAATTTATTATTTGGAAGGTTAAGCTGATCAATGTTGGTATTTGTTTAAGAATATGAGAGAAAGAGATGATCACGACCGTCAGAAAGGGGATGTTTTAAGTGTCTTTTTCTTGAAAAATATTTTCCTAAAACCATTCAAATAAGAATGCAGAAACGATTCATAGAACTGAGCAGAAAGATGATGATTCTTTAGAATCAAATTATCATATTTTTACAAGACTATCTAGGTATGTACCAAATTTTACCCATGATATTGATAGTAAAATTAATAGTTTTCTCTCTAGTTTGAACCCATTTTTACGAAGAGGTTTGGATTTATAAGAGATTAAACACAATGAAAAAATGATCATTATGATGAAAATTTTGAGATGGATTTTGTTGACACAAATGATCCTTGTTATGATAAAAATAGGAAGCATTTCAGTTGGTCGGAAATGGGGAGGAATTCATCAATGAATCTGGAGGTATGAAAATCAATTTTCCATCTTGAGAAAAGTATCTTAAAAATAATCCTCATGAATGTATTGTAAATTCTATGAAATTATACTAATCTGGAATGTTTAGAACCATGTCCAGCATGTTTAATGAAAATGATCAGAAAATTAATGAGAATCCAATTAGATTTAACTATATGGAATGGGTTCATTTTGCTAATGTGTGTAGGAAGCTAGTATCTCAAGAAAGAAAACAATATGATTAAAAGCATAATGGTGTGGTAAAATCCATTTAATCAACTTTAATAAATTTTGATCCATGAAATGAGGTGGTATCAGGTACATTTTCTTTTATAGATTTCTAAATGAGTAGTTTGATTCTAGATTTACATAATCTTTCATTTCTGTGAAAATTTTGGAGAAATTATGAATTACATCCCAAGAAATAAAACCAAAAGACATGGTAAAAACAAAAGGAGGAAATATTGTAGATAAAAAATTAAAGAATCTATATATCTTTGTATGTGGAGTGAGTTTACCAAAAGTCCATGTTGTATTTCCTCTAGAGGATTTAGAAGTTATTCTGGGTATGAACTGTCTTTATTTTTATCATTCTATGATAGATTATAGAGTGAAAGAAGTTTCTTTTCAAAAATAGTTTCAATTAGTGCACAAGAATGAACCAAAACCTTTTATAACATATCAGGTAGCTAATAATATAATTAAATGTGGAAATAAAAGTTATCATTCACATATTATTGATGATAAAAGAACTATCCCGATTAATGATTTTCCATTAGTAAATAAATACCTAGATGTTTTTCCTGATGATTTTATTGGTGTCATTCCAGATCGAGATGTTGAGTTTAATATTGAAATATTTCATGATGAAAAGATAATTTCTAAACCCCCTTATTGAATGGATCAATTTATACTTTTTAAAATACAAAATAGTTGCAAAAATTATTATATAAAGGCATCATTTGACCCAGCACTTCACTATTAGGTGATCCAATGTTGTTTATTAAAATGAAAGAATGTTCAATGAAAATTTTCATTGATTATAAAGCATTGAAAAAAATTCATTGTTAAAAACAAGTATCATTTGCCTCATATCGATGATTTTTTTGATGAAATCTAGAGAGAACAGTATTTTGAAAGGTTTAATTAAGGCCAGGGTACCATTAGTTGAATGTAAAGGATGTAAAAATCCCAAAGACTGTGTTCTGTACATGATATGGTAATTATGAATTTGTAGTAAACCCATTTGGGTTAACTAATAAACCTATTTTATTCATGTATCATTGGAATAGAATATTTCATAAGTTATTAAATATAGTTATTGTTGTTTTTATTGATTTCTTTCTCAAATATAATAAAATTAATGGGGAGAATAAAAAAATATAAGGTTTGTTTTTAAAACCCTTGAAATGAAATGTATAGAAAATTCAGCAAGGGGGAATTTGGGTTTCAAAATTATCTTTCCTTAGTCACAATGTTTCCAAATATGTCATAACTATTGATCCGGTAAAAAAAAGTTGTTGATGAACTGATAAGACCCACTAATATAACTGACATTCAGAGTTTTCTTGTTTTGTAAGGATATTAAAGGAGGTTTATTGAAAACATTTAATAGTTATCTAGACCACTAACTAAGATAACTCGAAAAAGTGTTAACTTCATCTGGAAAAGTAATTGTGATGATAGTTTTCATGAATTTAAAAAGAGATTGGTGAATGATCAAGTTCTGGCCCTACAATCTAGAATGGGTAAATTTTTCATCTATAGTTATTATTCAATCAACAGAATTGGTATTGTATTGATTTAGAATTATTAGGTAAATGATTATGGCTCACGTCAGGTGAAACCTCATGAATTAAATTAGTCTACACATGATTTGGAATTAGATGCTACTATTTTTTGCATTAAAATTTTAAAGGAATCATTTGTGTGGAGTAAAATGTGAATTATAAACTGAATATAATAGTATGATATATGTATTTACTCATAATGAATTAAACATTAGACAGATAAGATGGCTATAACTATACAAGGATTACAATTCCATGATTCATTTCCATCATAGAAATGCAAATAGTGTGTTCAATGCATAGATCGTAAATGTAATACTACATCAACTCTGATATTTTTAGAAAATTTTACATTGATAAATCATTTAATAAAAATTTTATAGGATTTCTATCTGTGTAAGAAATTCCTATTTTCTTTTAGGTTTCAGTTTAGATATTTTTGTGAGACAGAAATATACATAAAACAAAATAAGACCTTGAGTTATAGAAAACAATAGAATTTGTTAAAATGGGTATGTTTCGGGAATTTAACATTGATAAGGAATTTATTTTAATGTTTGGTAAGATATTTTGTGTTCCTTGTGATTCACATTTGATGCATGAATTGTTATGTGGATATAGGAGTTATCCATTTTTATTTCATCCTAGTATCACAAAGATGTATAGAGATATTCTCGAGTATTACTAGTGGGATGGAATGAAAATAGATATTATTGATTTAACTGTGAAATTTTCTACAAGTCAATAGGATTTGGGAGAGTGGAAGTTATCCAATGGGATTCTTCAAACCTTACTAGCTCTAGAGTAAAAATAGGAAAATATATCCATGGACTTCATTATGGGACTAATGGATACATCTCTAGGTATAAATGTAATCTGGGTTATTATTGTTCTTCTAAAATAAATATACACTTTTCCTTTACATTGAAGATACTATGTCATTTGTTAATCTTTCTCTACTATACCTAAAAAAGATTTTTAGTTTCCATGGAGTTCTTATTTCTAATGTGTATGATTGTGATCACAGTTCAACTTCTAACTTGTGGAAATGCATTCAGAAGTAATTGAGAGTAGAATTAAACATCAACACTACTTTTCATCCTAAATATAATAGACATTCCAAGAGAAAAATTCATAACATAGAGAATATTCATCGATCATGTTCAAAGGACTACCAGGGATGTTGGGATCTACAACTTTATCTAGTTGTGTTTTCATATAATATGAATTTTTATTCAAGTATACAGATGGAATATTTTGAGGCATTATATATAAAGTAGTGTCTAACTACAACATTTTGGGGTGATATCAGGGAATGTAATATGGTTGGAAATGAATTAGTAGAGGAAGTGGAAGATAAAATTCAGATTATTCAGCAACACATAAGGATAGATCATATAAGGTATAAATGTTATGAAGATAATAGGATGAAAGAGATTTCATTTGGGTAGGGATCATTTTTTCCTTAAAATATATGTTTTAGTAAAGTGATATGTTTTGGGGTAAAAAAGTAAAGCTATGTACATGGTTCATTGGAACTTAGGAAATAATAGATAATTTTGTACCGGTCACCTACTGAGTACACTTACCTCCGTAATTATCCTAGGTACACAATGTTCTTAATGTTTCGATTTCGTAAAATTTATGATCTAGATTCATCTCATGTTTTGATCCTAGAATTAGTTTATCTGGAAGAGAACATTTCACATAAAGAGATAACCTTTTAGATTCTTTATTGTATATAGAATGTATTTCGGAATAAGTTAATCCCCTAGGTAATGGTTTTTTATAGAAACCACATGGTTGAAGAAGCAACAAGGTAATTTGAAAATGCTTTGAAATAATGGTACCCTCGCTTTTTTAATAAGTAAATATAAATTATGAGGATGCAATTTCAAAAATTCGGGGAGAAAGTAACACCCCGTGGTTTTTGAATTATATTTAATTTAATTCATGAAACATTGAGTCTCTACATGATGACACTTTGTTTTATGTAAATAGTTACTGACTAGAAGTTAAACATATTTTTTCCGCTACAATGAATTGAATTAAAAAATATAGATATATGTGGTTTCAATCAGTAAGTTATTTAGTGTATGATAGGACCAACATATTTTTTGTAGAATAGTAACATACCCTTATGAATAGTAATATGACCATTATTAATAGTAAATTGGCCAAATATATAGTAACCTCACCCAGGAATTTATATTAAAAAATAATCTTAAAAGTGATAAATTTTTAATTGTATATGAGTTTGTATTTTGGCATGTCATATGTTTTTAATTAAAATATATAGTTAATTAAATAATATAATGAAAAAATATTTTAATAAATTGTAATCATAAATTATTATTTTAGTGTCTTATGGTTATAAGACAATTTAATGAGACCTTGATTAATTTTTCAAGGTGTTGTAAATTGAGTTATAGTTTTAAAATAAAACATTTTCAAATAAATTAAGATTTTAATTTAGAGTTATATTTCATGTATTTAGAAATTTATTTTGATAAAATGGGGTACATTTTTGAATTAAAAATGTCAAAAAATAGTTGGGGGAATTTTTGGTATTGTTCTGAAATACATGAATTTTTAGTGAATAGTGAAATATGATTATTTAAGAAATGTGAAAAATAAATGAATTAATGAATCATTCCTGATAAATGGGTGATGTGTATAGAAATTATCTAGAACTCAAATGAACTTATTACTGTATTTAGTATTGTAATTATCATTATTTCGTGTCTTGTAGAATATTAATATACTAATGAATAAAATAATGAAAAACCCCTCCTCACCTCCACTATTAATACCACCCTCATCCACTCTCCCTCTAACACCTATCAAGCTTTGTACATTGACCAGATTCCACAAAATCTTCATCCCAAAGATTTTAACCACGTCCATGACATTCTAGTATCACCAAAGGACCAATACCAAAGGCCTTAAAGAGGATCGTAAGGAGAAGAGATCAAGATGCTAAAATACATTTTCTATTTCTTCTGTTTTCTTTTCAATTTATTTTTTCATAACCTCTCATTTCTTATTCTTATCCAAGTCATATGAAATATCTATAAAATTTTATGTAATATATTTTTATCATGTTTATGGAACAATTCATCATCATACTTATTGTCATATCCATCTTGTGCTGAAAACAAAAATACAGTTCGTGATGTGTCGATTTACCAACATCGTGTACGATGTGAAATCAACTTCCATTACTTCCTTAAAATATGGGGATAAAAACATAAATATGGTTACATAATAATGTATTGTTTAAATTATATGTTATATTAGGTTCTATAACCAGTTTTTATGCATAATAATAATTGATAAAAAAGTTCTCCATAGTGATAAAATTCACCAAAATAATATATTGATTATCACTAATGATTTATCTAATGAGTCATCCTAAAAAAATATAACTAAAATGTATAAAAGAATCATTTAATATTATAGAAACACATTAATAAAATCTCATTTTAATTCTCGTGTTTCTCTTTCATTTGATAGGAAAATCCTTTACGAACCGACCATGTAAATCATGTAAAGAACGCACACGAACCAATGGAAATAACAAAATATTATAAATTAATGCGTAGAATGATTTTATAAAATGATTATATAAGGTGTTATAATAATTATTATTCTCATTTAATGTATTAATAACACTCTTTTACCTAATATATAGGTGGTTTAAACACCTTTTAAGTAAGACAAACCAGAGGTAACTTAATTCTCAACCAAATTTCCCTTCTTTGTGTTAACCTTATACATTATTCATCATGGGGTATTTTAGATTATATAAGGAATCCGTTTTCATTTATATTATGATTTATTATGAGTATTTATATTATATAAACATATCATTTCAATTCAATGAATTCATAGTTTAATTATATTTGTATGGGATTATCCTTTTAAAATCCGTTTAATAGTCTCTTTAATGAAATTCAAAAAGATTGTTTTTATAATATATAGAATGAGTGATTTAACCTAATTTCATAATTCTTTATTACTATTATAGGTTACTTGGACATGGTTATGTGGTGTTTATCCCATTATATCTCATGATATGTATTTTGATCCCATTATAGATCAAATATTTTGGGTTGGTCCTATTATAATTCAAGATATGTTTCGTTGAACCGATTATAGTTCATGATATAATGGGTGAGCCCCATTATAGATCACAAATGAATTGGGTACTCTAGATATGGAAATATTTAGAATGGTTATTCCAAATGAAAGCATGATTGTAAGAGTGATATGGTAAATTTGTCCCAAGTAAACTATATAATTTTCTATGTATGCTAATGTGTTTTTATAAAATGGTTTTTATTGGGTTTTATGTAATCACTCCACTAATGATATACTTCCATATATCCCTTACATGGATTTTTTATATCATCCCATGTATTTTAAAAAAATTCGTAGTTTATAAGGATGTGTAAGAGTAACAAGGAGGAAAAATTAAATGGCATAAAGATTTATCAACGAAATTATGTTTTATTTGAAAATTATTATATTCTATAAAAAATGGATACTATTTAAGTAGTATCCAAAGATATTATTATGATATGTTATGTATTTTTAATATCATAATTTTCTAAAAATATAAACATGAAATGATCCAAAATGTGTAAGAATGTCTGTTCTTGTCTAAAACTCAAGAATATGAAATATTTTAATGCTAGGTCCTTATAGTTGGTATTTGAGGATGCGTTATATAACAATAGTGGTTTGGATGATTTCAATAGAATACCATTAATGATTTTTTAAATTACGATTGATTTGACATGATATAGTATTTAAATATTACCATGCTTATTTGTCTAACATTTTTCTATTCAAAATATGTTTCTGCAAAATAAACTGGGAAGCTGATGTTGGAAGGCACCAAGAGGCTGATACCAATCCGAATCTGCAGTCTGGTATTTTGGGAATAGGAACCGAACTATTTGTGATAAAAATTTATCAGTTTAATCTTGTGATAAATGGTGGGGTATATATGATACCTAGGATACTAAACTATCACAATGAATCATGTATTTTGTGGTGCATTTTATGAGGTAGAGTCCTCCGACATTCAGTGGAATGGCCGATCTAGTGATAGCTGAAGGATGGATCAAGGATCTGGAAAAGATATTTGGTGTCTGGAGATGATCGAAAATTCAAAGGGTAAAACAAACCATTTATATCTTTTAATGTGAATCTGGACAATTTTGGTCTCTAGTTAAGAATACAAGAGAAAATAGATGATCTTGATTATCTAGAATGAGATGATTTTAAGAGCCTTCTTCTTGATAAATATTTTCCTATAACTGTTCCACTCATAATGGCGAAACAATTATTCGATCTAAAGAAGAATGATGATGATTTGGTGCAATCATGTGAATCTAATTTTACATGACTATCGACCTATATAACTGATTTCACTTTGTAATTTTATAGTAAAATTAATAGAATTATCTCAAATTAGAAACCATTTTTATGAATATCTTTGTAATAATAAGAGTTTAAAAGATTGGAGAAACATGTTCATTATGATGAAAAACTTGAGATGGAGTTTTCATATGCGTATTTTCTTCATGATGATAAGAATAAGACACTTTTAGATTAGAAGGAATTGGGGAGTAATTCATGAAAGAAATATGTAGGTAAGAAAATCAATTTCCATTCTTGTGAAAAGTGTTGTAAAAACCATCTTGTAAATGTATTGTAAATTCTAGAAAACGATACTGATGTGGATATTTTGGGAAACATATTCTATATTTGCAATGAAAATGATTTTAAAATCAATGCGAAACTAATGGTGATATGCTTTAACTATAATGAATAGGTTCATTTTTATAATGTGTGTCTGAAGCTAGTAACTCATTAAGGAAATCAACATGATTGTAAGAAAGAGGGTGAAGAAAAATACATTGATTCTGCTTCAATGGATTTTGAGTTTTCAAATGAGTTGTAATTAGGTACATTTCTTATTTTTACAGATTTTAGAAATGTGGTATTTGATTCAGGGTCAACACATTCTTTTATTTCTGAGAAATTTTCTGCAAAATTTGGAATTCCACCACAAGTAATAAATCTAGAAGTCATGGAAAAAATTCCAAGAGAAAAAATAATGGAAAAGTGAAATTATAAGAATCTACCTACCACTGCATTTGAAAAGATTTTACCTTAATACCTTGTTTTATTTTTTCTAATGGAGCATGATGCCATTATAGGTACATAATGACTTTATTTTTATTATTCTAAGATATATTGCAGAGGAAAATAAGTTGTTTTTCAGAATAAGATTTAGTTTGTGTAGCAGAATGAACACATTCCATTTATAACATATTATGTAGCTATGAAATTGATTAAATATGGGAATTAATGTTATCTTAATCATATTATTGAATATAGAGGAACTATCCAGATTAATGATGTGCCAGTGGTAAAGGAATACCTAGATGTTTTTCTTAATGATTTTCTTGTTATTATTCCAAATCAAGAGGTTGAGATTACTATTAAATTATTTCCTAATGTTAAGACAACTTCGATACACCATTATCTAATGTCTCAAATTGAAATTCATATATTAATTAAATAAATTTCCAAAATTATTTGATAAAGGCATAATTTGACCATTTACATCACTATGGTGAACCTGTCTTATTTGTTAAAAAAAAGATAGTTCAAAGATACTTTGTATTCATTATAGATCCTTGAATAAAATAACTATTAGAAAAAGAATCATTTTCCATATATCTATGATTTGTGTCTTTATATCAAAAGAGAAATGTATTTTTTGAGTGTTATCATGAGGCCATGGTACCATCTTCTGAAGGAAATAGATACAGACATCCCAAAGACTACGTCTCATTCTAGATATAGTAAATATAAAAATTTAATTATGCTATTTGGGACAAATAATTCACCTTATGTATTCATGGATCTTATGAATATAATATTTCATGATATCTTAGATATGTTTTTTGTTATGATTATTGATGACATTCATGTATATTCTAAAATTAAAGAGGTTCATAAAAACATCTAAGGGGTTTTTTGAAAACCCTAAATGAAAATAAATTGTATGGAAAATTTATCATGTCTGAATTTTGGCTGCAAAAAAAATTCAATCATTGGTCACATTGTTTTTAATGATGACATAAATTTTGATACTAATATAAAGAATGTTTTTGAAGAATTGACATGACCCGGAAATATAACCAAGATTTATAGTTTTATTGGTTTGGAAGGATATTACTAGTGGTTCTAGAAATCACTGCACATTTATCTAGCCCACTTGGTATGTTAACTCGAAAAGGAGTTAAATTCATCTTTACAAAATAATGTAATGATTGTTTTTAGTAATTGAAAATATTATTGGTGAATGATCTTATTATGGACCTTCCTTTTAGAAGTGTTGAATTTGTCTTCTATAGTGACTCTTCCATGAAGGGACATGGTGGTGTTTTGATGTGGAATGATTCGGTAATTACTTATGGCTCACGTTAGTTGAAACCACATGAGTAAAATTACCCTACACCTAACTTGGAATTATCTCTTGTTATTTTTGCATTAAAAATATTAAGGCATAAAATGTATAGAGTAAAATTTGAAATAAATACTGACCATAAATTTTGGACGAATGTATTTATATAGAAGGAAATAATCATGAGACAGAGAAGATGGATGGAAATAATCAAGGATTATTATTTCATGGATCATTACCATTCTATAAAATTATATATAGATGATGAGGAATTGAGATGGAAATTTATTATTACATTAACCATGATATGTTTAGAACATGGCCCTTTGGTGGGTGATTTAATAAACATTATCTTAGTAGTTTTTGGTACAAGAAATAGCTCCATTTTGTTTTAGGTTTTAGTTCAGTAATCTCTATAACACATAAATAAGCAAGAACATAAATAATATAGTGAGTAATATAAAGTGGTAGAATTGTTAAAAGTGGTTATGTATCTAGAATTTAACCTTGATAAGGATTGTATTTTGAGTTTTGGGAATAGAGTATGTGTTCCCTATGATTCTCAGTTAAGGAATGTATTCTTATGTAAAGATCATAGTTCTCTATTTTCATTGTCATCCTAGTAGCATAATGATGTGTATAGATCTTCAGTTGTACTACTGGTGGTGTAGAATGAAAAGAGATATTTAGGATTTTATCATGAAATGTTTGACATGTCAACAGGTTAAGGAAGTGTGGAAGTTATAGAAGGGGATTCTTCAACCCTTACCTATTCCATAGTAGAAATGGGAAAATATATCCATAGATGTTGTTGTGGTACTATTGAAGACTTCTTGAGGTAACAATGTAATCTAGGTTATTGTGGATTATCTGATTAAATATTCAAATTTCCTTACTATTCATGATACTATGTATTTGTATCATATTTCCAAATTTTACATAAAAGTTGTTTGAAGGTTTCATGGAGTTCCTCATTCCATTTTATATGACTATGATCCTAGATTAACTTTTAACATTTGGAAACACCTTCATAATTCATTGGACACAGAATTAAAATTCATCACGACCTTTCATCATCAATAGTATGGAAAGAGTGAGAAAACAGTTCACATATTAGTGCAAATGGGTTGATAATGTTCAATAGACTACCAGGGATGTTGTGATACAAATCTTTTGTTAGTTCAGTTTTCTTATATTATCCTTTTTCATTCCATTATACAGATAGAACCATTTGATACATTATATAAAATACAGTGTTGAAATATAGCATTTTTTGGATGTTGAATGGGAAAGGAAGTCGATGAGATCATAATTAGTATAGTTAGTGGTAGAATAAGTTCAGATGATTCAGTGACATGTGTCGACAACTCAGTGAAGGAAGAAATTTTATTCAAATAATAGAAGGAAATACATTTCTTTTGGGTTAGGTGATCAAGTTTTCCTTAAAATTTCTCCATGGAAATGTTTTATATATTTTGCTATAACAGTAATTCTACATACATAGTTCATTGGAAATTATAAAATCTTGGAGAAAGTTGGTCCAGTCACCAACCGAGTTTCTTTACCTCCATGTTTATCGTAGGTACACAATGTTTTTCATGTTTCGATGTTGATAATGTTTGTTCCAAATTCATCCCATGTTTTGTTCCCAGAATTAGTTCAACAAGAAGAGAACAATTCATATCAAGAGAGACCTATTCAGATTTATGATATTAAAGAGAATGTATTTGTGAATAGGGTAATCCACTAGGTAAATGTTTTGTGGAGAAACCACATGGTTGAGGAAGCAACTTGGGAATCATAAACATCAATGAGGGAGAGTTTATACAACTTGTTTAATAAGTAAATAAAAGTTCCAAGGACATATTTTCTAGAAGCTGGGGAGAATGTAACACCCCAATGTTTTAGAAATAAATTTAATTTAATGCTTGGTACAATATTTTACTATGAAATGACACTTTTTATGTAGATAGCTATAAACTATCCTTTAAACACAATTTTCCTACAATTATGTATTGAATTTCCAAAAACAGACATACATGGTTGCAATCAAAAAGTTATTTGGAGTCTGAGAGGACCAGCTTAATTTTTTTGAATAGTAACATACACTTATAAATAGTAAAATAACATTATAAATAGAAATACAACCCTAATGAATAGTAAATTGTAAAATATATGGTAACCTCATACACGAATGTATATTAAAAAAGGCATATTATAAGTGATAATATGATCACTATATAAGTCTTGGTGTTTTAAGAAGTCATAAATAATTAATTAGAACTTCTGATTAATTAAATAACATAAATGAAAATGTATTTTCATAAAATGAAATCATAAATTAATATTTTATTGTCTTATGGGTATAATATAATTTTATGTGACCATTATTAATTTTTGAAAGGTGTTATAAAATGAGTAATTGTTTTTAAATTATTATTTTTTGAATAATTTTAATTTAATTTAAATTAAATTTCACATATTTAGAAAATTATTTCTGATAAAATGGGGTTCAATTTTTTATTTCTACATGTCAAAAACTGGATGGGGTGATTTTTTGTAATTTTTCTGAAATACATGAACTCTTAGTGAATAGTGAAATTTTATTATTTAACAAATGTGGAAAATAAATTAATTTCTACATCAAGCATGAGACATGGATGATGTAAATGGAAATTATATCAAAATCACATGCACTTATTATTGTATTTTTTCATGAAATCATCACAATTTCTTGTCTTGTAGAATATTAATAAAATAATGGATAATATAATGGAAAACCCTTTCTCTTCCACTAGAAATACCAACCTCACCCCTCTCCCTCTCATACCTCTCAGGATATTTCAATTGTCTAAATTATTCCCAGTATTCATCCAAATCCTCTTCCCCAGATCCAATACATTCTAGTCTCACCATAAGGCCAATACCAATGTTCTTAAGGAGGATCTCAAGTTGAAGAGTTCAAGAGGTAAAAATCCTCTTTCAATTTCTTGTGTTTTCTTTTTAATTCCATTCATTTCTTATACGATCAGATCCTCCCCTTATCCAATATACATGAAATTTAAAGTGTCATATATATAATTTATTTTTATCTTGTTTATGAAAAAATTCATCATCATAATTCATCTCTTATACAACATATTCTAAAAACAAAAATATCATCCCTGATTTGTTGATTTACCGACATCGTGGACGATGTGTCTTCAACTTCTTTTACATCCTTCAAATATGATCATAGAACCATAAATATGATTTAATAATATTTTATTATACATATTATATCATATATTATGATTAATAACCAGTGTTCATTCAAACTAATAATTTATAAAACCAAAGAGGTTCAAAAGTATCAAAATTCACCAAACTAATTAACAGTTATCACTATTGATTTATCTAACAGTTCATCCACAAACCATATAACAAAAATTATTATTGGAATCATTTAATATTATATAAAAATGTTAACAATATATAATTTCTATTCTATAGTTTCACTTTAATTATACATGAAAATCCTTTACGAACCAACCATGGAAATCATGCAAAGAATGCACTCGAACCGATGGATTGAACAAAATATTATAAATTAACGGGTCAAATGATGTTATAAAATGATTATATAATGTGTTATAAAAATGATTAATCTTTTCAGTTTATTAATAAAACTATTTTGACCATTATACAAGAGGTTTAAACACATTTGATCTATGACAATCCTGAGGTAAGGGAATTCTTAACCCAATTCCCATTTCATGTGTTAACCGTCTACTTTATTCGTTATTTAGTATTTGAGATTATTTTTGTGACCAATTTTTGTTTATATTATGCTATATTATGAGTATATATAGTATATAAATATATACGTTCAATTCACTTAATTCTCACTCCAATTTTATTTGTATGGGAAATTCCTTTTAAAATCATTTCAAATGCCTCATTATTGAAATTCAAAGTGATTATTTTTATATATGGAATGAGTGATTTCTAATAATTTCATGATATTTTATAACTAGGATATTCTCCGTGCACATAGTTATGTTGTGTTGATCCCATTATAGAAGATTATATGTTAGGTTGAGCCCATTATAGCTCACGATGTGTCGGGTTGAGCCCATTATAGCTAAAGATATGTTGTGTTGATCCCATTAGAGCTGAAGATATGAAAAGTGATCCCTATTATAGCTCTCCAATGGATTGGGTACTATAAATATGGATGATTAATGAATTTTTATTCCATGTCTCGGGTTATGGAACGTGTGATATAGTAAATATGTCCCAAAGAAACTACCTGATGTTTCTATACATGTTGATGAGTTTTTATGAAATGGGTTTTATTGGGGTTTATGTTATAACATTACAAACATTCTCTTTCGTTATATCCCTCACTATGATTTTGAGCTCGTTGCAAGTTTTTAAATGTTTTCACTGATTATAATGATGTGTAAGAGAAATAAGGAAGGCAATTAAAATTTCGTGATGATTTTTCAGGGAAATTTTGATATATTTGAAAAAATTAATATTTTGGAAAAATGGATATTGTATTAGTAGTATCTAGATACATGATTAAGGGTTTTTATATTTTTTTTATATAATAATTTTTAAAATCACTAAAACTAAAAAGATCCTCAATGTGTAAGAACATATGATATTTTCTAAAACTCATGTCTGTGAAATTTTTTAATGTTAGGTCCTTATAAATTACATTTTAAATTGGATGACCATTGTTTAATTTTAAATTTTTTCCAACATATGTCATATCCTCATTAATGGATTCATCGAACTATAAATTTTTAGGTTCACCAATGTTGAAATCTCAAAACTCTTCCTAAATCTGTTCTAAATTAGATTTATCTCCCCTTAAATGACTTTTATTAAAATTAATATGGAAATTTCTTCAACTAATAATTTTCTTTTGTTATAAAATTTATATGCCTTAATTTTATTATAATTCCCAAGAAAAATACTATCATATTATTTTGAATATATTTTTATTGAATCATTGTAATTAAGAATGTGAATATTGAATCCAATCACTTTTATATACATTACTCATTATTTCCTTCTTTTATATATATCATAAGTTGTCTTATCAGAAAATGGTGTATGAATAATTTAATTAGAAACAAGAAAATATGTGTTATGAGCTTCTATCCATAAATATTTTGGGAATGAGTACTCATTTAAAATTTTCCCTTGCATTACTTATAATGTCCCATATTTTCCGTTCTCTACAGCATTTTGTTGTGGTGTTTTAGTGGATGAAAAATTATGACTATATCCTTTATATTTATTAAATTTATCAAATGAAATATTATAAAAATGACATCCTTTATCAATACTTATCAATAAAATTAGACAAAACATTCCAGTTTTAATTATTTTTTATTATAAAATAAGTTTTGAGAAAGTCTCTAATTTACATGAAATAAAAATATTCTTTGAAAATATACTATATTTATTAAAAATTTCAAACATAATCCTTTTACCTGCAAGACTATTTGTTTTAATTGTTACAAATAAATAAAAATGTAAAATTAAATTTCGTATGTATGTTTTTATATCTTAGATAGACTTGAATGACTATTTATAATGCTTACCATTTAAGAATGAATCACATACATAGGTGTTGTCCAATTTCAAATTGGGAAAATCTGACAAAATTTTACCTTTGGAAAGATTGTGTAACAATGATAAATTTTCATGACTAAATATTATATGCCCCAAAATATTTTTAAATTGTATAACACTAAAATATTTAACATCTCATTCAGTCAACTAAGTATAATTAATTAAATAAATATTGATTTTATATTTTTTTATAAAATAATAATGGATCTTCTTTGAATTTTTTTTTCATTTTAATTTTTTACATTCACACTATCTTAAAAAATATATGACATACTAATTAATTTATTTAATCCTTCAATAAAAAACCCTTAAAATAACATTTTAATTTTAAATTCCAACTTCTCCAAAACCTTTTACATTTCCAATTGAATTTTTACTGAAAATAACCCTTCCACCATAATTTTTTTAAGGATATAAATTTATATATATTAGAAGTTATATTCATGAAAATACACTATACATGTACTACTAATCATTTTTTATACTTCAATGAAATGTTTCCATAATAAATAGTTTTAAGAAGTTTTTTGTAAAAATACTATTTTTGGTCTAATTAGGTTTGAAAAATAATTTTATGGAACCTAATAAAATTTCAAGCAGGATTTTATATAAAATTTAAAATACAATGATTTTTAGATAAAATATGTTGTTTGATCAAGAGACTGTGGAAATCATAGGGAACATTCATTTTCATAATGGTCCTTTATTTAACATCTGAAGCATGTAACACTTGAAACATTTCAACTTGATCTTTTAAAAAATAAGGCCTTATACATTGTGAGTAATTTATTATGAAAAGAAAGACCATTAATTTATTTTCTCAATTTTCTTATTCTTAGCAACATACCAAAACTTTCACTTCCTTGAATAAATCTTGAAATATAATTTTTTAAACTTTTTACCTCTTTTCTATGCCTATAGTCTTTCATTAAAATAATCATTCATAATTATTTGAGCTCCTTAATGTGTGGACTAAAAATATTTATGTTTATATATTCAAGTTGTAAAATTTATATATATATATAATTTACCATTTGGGATAGAAGGAATATTTTTCAATTATTCATTTTCTATAAGAATGTCACTATATATTCTATTAATAGTTTTTAATAATATAGAAATATTTTTAACATTATGATTGTGTTTACCAACATGATTATAAAAATAATATTTAGAAAAATTAGATTCAAAATAGGAAGATAATTTTTATTCATTTACATTATTTGTATAATCCATCAATCAACAGTTTGTTATCTCATTTCCATTATTGTATTCATTACTAAAATTTGTGTAATATGATTAACTCAGACTAGATTCTATTGATTTTCATTACTTTTTTTATTCTTCTCTATTTTTATGGTTATCCATGGGTCTTATCTAGTTAGGATTGATGTCCCCTCCTTCTTTAGACTCATAATAAGCAACTTTATCATCATCATTACCTTTTAACCATTCTTTTTAGGGTATTTAAATTAGTTCTTTCATGAGTATCCTATATTTATCATTCCTTATACAACCTATAAAACTAGGTCTCATAAAATTATCTGTAATTATGATTCAAAAGTGTGAGTGGAAGCATGAAAGTTTTATTTAAAATCTAATCCTTTCCTTTTTTAATTTTTCTATAGTTAAATATTTTCAATTCCAATTTCTATTATAGTAATGATAAATTATGACTATATAACGTATATTATTTGAATTTGTTTACTTTCATCAATTGATACCTTTTTATTATATAGTCTATTTGGTAAATCTATTAAACACTTTCATCCAAAATAAAGTTATCTATGTTTTTACCAAATCACTCATTCCATTTACAATACATTTAAATATTAGAAACATTAGATTAACTATTTATTTCCCACCCATTTTGAAGGTCAGATATTTATCATTTAACAAAATAAGTCTGGTTCTTATAATCTTATATAATCCTAGATGAGTAACTTAAATTATTTTCTTAATTTTATGTTTTATTTTTCATAATGAAATATTACTGTACACATTATTAATAATTTCACAATAACAAATATTCACCACTTGTAATTTAGCCCGTACTTTACAATATCACTAACAAATAATTTTTTAGGACCAACATTAGGCAACTTGTGTGGCTTCAATATGATTGTCTAACATTAAATGATCATGTGATTAAAAAATCCTCCATGTGAGACTAGAGGTATCTATAATAATTTCCATTAAATAGTGGCAGTCCTTGTTGTTCCCAACCATAATTTTTATTTATTCAGACAATCTCAGAATAAATAATTTACCCTTAAATTTTTTATTTGGGATTTCCTTATCTCAAATAAAGAAAAAAAATTCCAATTTTAGGGAACCACATTTGATACTAATTTTTTGGTTGTAATGTGATAATGTTAATAGTCAAGTGGTGGGGGAGCGGGGGAGAATTCACCATTTTAAAATAATTATAAACACATATCAATGTTATGTTCATGATGAATAAAAATAATTAAAAACGAACATAATGATTTTTATAGTCATTTGGATCCAATGGATCCTATTATACTCTTCACCCCTCTCACATACTTAGTGAGATGAATCCCACTATAATAGAATCTCTATTTTTATGGGAGATAAAAAGTCTTTTACAATTGTACTTTTAATCTATAATGGAACAACCCAATATAACAACCCATTGATATATTTTTGGTTTAACTTGATAAATATACCTTTTTAACTATTGGAGGTGTAACCTAAAAACTATCTTTTTATGTGGGGGTAAAATCCAGAAATAGATTTTAACTGGTTCAAAGGAAAAAAAATCCCTAGTGCTTTTATAGTTATGGAAAAAATAAATTCTTGAATTATTTTTGGGATTCAAAATGCACAATCCAACAATTTTTTGACTCGTGACACTTCTAACAATGGACGAGATACTTGATATCCTACTAACTCAGGGGATGTACTCCACTAGGACACTAAATTGGACTGAGAATTCATGATATATCTTCTAGCTCGCTAGGAATTGATTATACCACTCTAGAGATTCACACTCAAGGATAACTTGAATAATAGAAACTGGGGAGAATCTTTGGTCTGTTGTTAGGAGAATCATGGGTACAACACTGATAATCTTGGCCACACAAAAATGATCATGGTTATATCCAGGTTTTTTTTAATGTCCAATTTTTAGTGTTTTGATAAATTAGATCCTTGGACGAGTAATAGGATTCTCTTACTTGATCTTCCAAGTCCCTAAAATAAATCAAGGTTGATAAGAAGGGATTGATTTATCCGAAGGATCAAATTTATGTGGTCAAAATTGAAAATAGAAGTAGGATTTGTATTTTTAATTTGAAATTAACAATAAAATAAAAGTTTATAGTGGATAATATGAGAATGGTATGATGATATAAGTAATGTGTGGATAGATTTTGTAGAAATAATTTAGGATAATTTTAATAGAGGAAGAGGAAGAAGTTGGAACCCAATACATTAGTGATGTGTAGAGGACCTTCATAAAACAAATTCATGTAGTTGAAACAATTGTATGTGAGTAAAAATGGTCCTCATAAATAGTATGAAGGATTATTTCATGTATGTAGCGATATTATGAGAACATTCACATTTAATGAAGTTTATAGGTTTTTCATTCAATAATATTTCTTAGTGAAGATTCGAGGAAAGTTATTCTTTTTCAAATATTGTAATCATTCACTATTTGATATCAATATTACTGTGTGAAGAATTGAAATTGATTTTCTACTCATATTTATAAAATTGGAGTTTATTTAAATATTTAGTGATTCTTATCAATAAATTTATTGACTACCATTTTCTTTTTTTCATGGTAACATGGTACATAAGAGAAGATACATATGTATGTTACATGAGTTCATGCATAAGCTGTACTTGTTTATATCCATGAGGATTGGTGGAAATGTGATCATGGTTTTTTTATATCATGATAAGTATATTGTCATTTTTTGTGATAATCCTTGTTTAATGACCATTGTTTCTATGTTTGTGTTTCTTGAAGTAGTAAAAAATTGAAAATAGTAATAATTTGAATCACATTAATTGGATATGATGGTTTTTTAGTAGTGGGAAAAAGGATACTAATTCATGTGTTCATACCCTATTATATAATCCATGATGATCATAATATATTGTGGAATATAGGAATCCAAAATTGGATATCAGATCTACGTTTTAGGTTTCATTCAATAATAAAATTATGTTATATGATAGGATGTGAGAAGGTTACTCTGTTTCTGAAGTGGAGTTGTTATAAATTTTATCATAATGATAGAATATATAAATTATGTGAATAATAAGGGTGTTTTGATTTTTTACAGTAAGAACTATCACATATTGAATGATATAATTTTTCAATACTTATTATACATTGATTTATATGTACATAAAGTGACAATAAATGGGTATATTACTTGTGTGAAAATGTTGTGATGAATATGGTTGATTAAATGTATATTGAGAATGAAAGACATGATTAGAAAGTAATTATTTCATCACTATCAATTAATTGACTAATTAAGGTCATGGGGAATAAGATAATGAATGAAATATTATATAATATGTAGAGAATCAATGAATATAATTTTAAAATGAATGAATACAAATTAATTATTTGGTATTCAACGTATTATTGATATTTTATTACATGATGATGATTTTATAGATAAATTATTTATATGATTAAATGAATTTTTATGACCCATTAGAGGCTTTAGAGAGACCCTTTAATATTATATTGTTTTCAAAATGATAACACGCATCAATCTAGAAAACTTCGACGAAATGTTATCGACACTTGAAGTAAATTATTCTAACAAACTTCCATTGGTTCATTTGTATTTCATATTTATTTCATAGTAAATATGGAAATGATGATATCATAAGAATAATAGTAAAGATAAATAGTAAATATCCTATAAATATGTGATTTAAGATAATATATAGAAATAATTTAAATAGAAAAAATAGAAATATGAGTATGATGAAGATTACGAGATAAAGTTTGAATAAATGATTTCATTAATCTCAAAAGGTTTTAATAATGTTAAAGGAATGTAGTGAGGAAACATTCAACCGAAAGGTTTCAAATATATAGCTATTGAATTTTTTTTAACAAATTATCCAAAACTAAAAGAATAAGAAAATTATTTTGATTTTGAACAATCAATGAGTTCTTAAAATAAAAAAACCACAAAATTTAATAACCATAATATTCACTCGAAAAGAAAAAGTAATAGTTTCATGAAATTTTATTAATAAATTTGTTTTTTAATTTGAATTATTATGAAATGGGTAAATGATAAACTAATTATGATATTTCAAGTAAAGATGATGATTTTTTCTCTCTCTAAAGTGTATGATGTTGAGTTCTCTAGTGATAAATATTATTATGATGAGAAGTTAGAATAAATTGAGATATAGTATATGTTGTATTGTGAGATGAAGGTGTGTCTTTTAATGATCTCAATGATTTTGAATGAGAATAAAAATTTAATGATAGACTCTCAAGTCTCAAATGATGATGAGTTTACTGATATTGAAAATGAATAATTTTTTGAAGGATATTGTTAATTTAAAGGTGTTTTTCCTCAAAGAGAAGAAGATAAATTGGACCTGGAAGATAATATTAACGGGAAGGAAAAGGAATTTAAAATTTTACAACAAAATCAACTTGAAGTATAAATTCAAGAAAAAAACATATAGGTTAACATCTAAATGTCAATCAAAGATGCTGGAGAATGATCAAATGGATGTATTAAGGAAGAGAAGTCCACAAATAAATGTGATGGTTTTGTTGATTAAAAGATACCTAAATCAACCTCGGTTTATAGTTATATATGTTTAATGGAAAACAGATAATAATTTAATGTTAAACAAATTGAATATTGTTTGAAAAATAAAAGAAATTTGTGAAATATTGAAATTTAAAAAATGTCAACATGGATGAATTTTTTTCTAAAAATGATATGTTAAAAAAATCAATTAAGACATCTTTTTTAGAAAGGATTGTTTTTGAAGTTTTGAATAATTTTATCTCATAATAAAATGTAAAAATCAATTGTCAAATGGCTTGGGGATATCACATGAATCATTTAATGTAAAATAATAATCTTAATGTAGATTCATATTTTATGACCATTTCTGGGGAAACTGTTGTTTTAGAAATGTGTTGAGAATATTATTATTTAATTAAGATAATGTATATAATTATATATGATTTGGTAAGTAGGATTTAAGGATTATTAAACATGATAAAAATAAACAATTTCAAAAGAATGAAGAAAATTTTGAGGTCAATATAGACAAACAATTTAATATAGTGAAAAAATTATTTAGAAATTGTGACCAATAGGTATATGATCTAAAAATTGCCTTCATTTATTTATAGATTAGTTTATTATAAAGTTTATTTCTGTATAAGATTAAAATAAAAGTGATAAAAGAAATGGGAAAGCCCTTATAATTAATGTTTTTTTAAAATATTCACTAAAGAATGATATGTGGATTAAAGAAAATATATATTATACATCATAGGTGATATAATCCTTCTCCATGATTTTGAAAATTTTAAGGAAGGTGTAGTATAATTCTTGAATTATGGGTAACTCAAAAATCATAAGATTTATCTAAATTGAACTTACAGAGAATATAACAAAATTGATGAAAGCACTATATATTGAATGGTTGAAGTAAAATTCTTAGCATCAGGGGTGAGCATGAATTTTTTTCATTTTTTAATAAAAATATATCCAATAAAAAATTTATAGTTCATGTTTTCTTTATAAAAAAACCAAACCATTTAATTGATATTTAATTCAATGTATAAAATTTTTAAACTATTAATTTGTGGGATGGATTGGTTTGGATTTGGGATTAAACTATTTTTTAATATCAACATCCATGATATGGATACATGATATATTATATTGGATCAATGATAATTTCATTGCAATTTATACATGATACATAACATAGTGACTTGATATCATCCTTGATCTAATATTAACATAAAACATTTTTCTATTAATGGTGATTGAATGTAAAATATAAAAGAGGGTTAGGGTTAATGAATCAATACATATACCAAAAGAAAAATATAAAATTTTGTTTATTTTAAAATAATATTGATTCAGTTTAATAGGAATGGTTTGTTTTGGAACCTAAACTAAAAAAAAATTCAAAAGGGTCTATTCAATTAACACTATAATAATCCCCCATTATTTCACTTTGGTATTTTTATTTTGTGGTTTTGTTAGGTTTGATTAGTTTTCTCTCACACCTAAATGGAACTTTTCAATTTTTCAATGAAGAAAATGATTTTTTAGAATAAATGGTTTCTTGGTGAAGTATTTAAAGGATGATCATGTTGTTAAAAAATAGTAATTAATAAGAGATATCCAGAGTCAATTGGGATATGCTGAAAATTCTTCTTATTGGATCTTAAAGGAAGATAATGAGTTATGGAACTAATTTATTTGAAACCTTAGTTAAAATATATTTAACATGATTACACATGGAGAAAATCAACATACTGTTCCCATTGTTAAGAGAGACATCGAGATATATATATGATCAGTTCCATTTTATAAAACAAGAAAGACTATAAACACCTTATATTGGATGGTGAAGATTCAAGTTTCTCACCCATAAAAACTAATTCCTCTATATATTTAAATTTATTTTAAAAAGAAATCAACAAATTTGGATAATTATATTATCTATTTTATTGATTTATTCATTAAAATTACATAAATTATATTTATAAAACAATAATCAGTGGATTTAAAAATTAATAAACGTTTTAAGATATTTTTATAGAATGATTGTGGGTTTCCATAAAATAGAATTTGAATGATAATGGATCAGATTTTAAACTAATGAATCTTATTTGGAATAGAATGATATTTTATATGAGTTTACTACACCATTTGTTTCATAATAGAAGTATGTCACTGAACATTATTGATTCCAAATTTTACATTCAATAATTTCAAACATTTGTTTTAAGAAACCAAAAAAACTTATATAAATTCTATATTTTACTATATTTTCACATACAATGTGTTTATAATTATTTCTCTAAAAAATCATATTTTTTACAAACATAGAATACATTGAAAATTAGAAATAGCTTTTCTTATGTCTCCTAGATGAACTAAATTGTATGGAACTTATATTAAGTCTAACAAATGAAACAAAACTGGATAAAATATTATAAATCATATAGACATGTAATTTTTATATTGGATGAATTATTTCATGTAAAATATGATGAAGGTATATAATGTTCATAAGAAAATGTATAATAGATTCTTATCAAAAAAATGAAATATAATCTCTACCAAAAAAACATATTTAATGAAACAAGTCATTCTCTTTAGAATATACTTTTTAATGACCATCCATATGAACATTATTTATTTTTAAGACGGAGGAAATTCACTCCAATTGACATAATTCAAATGAATTGTGATACTGTTTTATTAAACTGAACGTAAGATAAATAAGTTGATTAGTAATTTACAAGTAAAGAAATAGTTTATATGAAGTCATTGTAATCACCTCTGAGAAATGTAGAATATTATTATTGATGAAATTATTATAAATATAAGAATCGTTCATGGAGGATGAATGTTTTTCATCATGTATTATCTAAAGTTACGTTGAATATTTTATAATATCATGTCACTTTTTTAGTTCATTTTAATTTCTAATGAGTTTTTTCTTAAAGAATTCATGTGTGGATTGTAAATGTTGCATGTTATTTTGGTTTTGTAATTTTCAATCCATAATTGTGTTAGATTGATGGATATTGTGAATAGTAAGAAAGAGGTTATTTATATCTTTTTTAAAAAAATTCACATGTCTAGGGAAACAGAAGGGTTACCAATATTTTTATCGAGGGATTCCTTGATTAAGGAAGAAAAACCATTATAGTATAGTTATAACTACGGATACCAAAATCATAGGTTATATATATCATTATTGTTAATGTTTAAAGCATGGATATTTTTTTATAAACCTCAATAAGTTCTTATTACGCATATTACATATTTCAATTCACTTATTTTTATATGATTATTTTTCCACTATGCATGATTTAGAAAAGATTCATATTTTGTGTTATAAACATTTTCATAACTCGGATTTTTAATGTCTTAGAACAACTGTCCATGTGATTATGTTTTTTACCTAAAAAGGTTTATCCAAATTAACTATATATGTGGGTTAATAAAAATAAATGTTTTATTTTTTAAACTAAAATACACCCCCTCTTTTAGTAAATTGGTTACTCTTATAATTGTACATTTTTTTATTACAGTTGGTTTTTAAGTTTTTACATTTTTATAAACAATTATAATAACAAGAATTGTAGAAAATAATATATCTATTCTTTCATGATGGAATGTTTTAATGATGTAACATTTGAAAATGTAAATCCTAAAAGTCTATGAATTTTTATGGTACTGACTATGTATAATAGAGAGATATAATGAATACTTTTAAGATCAAGAATGAAGTTTATAACTTTCTAACGTTGATCAAAAATTATGTTATTCAGGGAATAAGGGTTTTAAATTTTATTAGAGATAAGAAAAATGAATATTATCTGATTTATAATGTCCTGAATACATTGACATGTTTGATGATAAGGAACATTTTTTTTCATTTTACATCATTTAAATCTACTAATAATATTTGAAAAAATAATTAGGTTAATCAATGTGGGATAATTATCGTTTTCTAAACAAGAAGATATATGTTGAGAGATAATTATGAATTCTTTGAATATTTTATCTTGATAATTTGTTTCTAACATAAATAAATGATTTATGACTCCTTTTAATTGTTTTCATTCATTTAGAGATAAATATTTAACTAATGATTTTTTGTTTTAATCAATTATTAATATTATAACAATTGAATGGAAATAAAAAATAACATATATTTATGATTCTAACCATCTTGAAAACCCAGCCTAGATGATTTTATTTTTACTTTCATGATGTATGAGGGTAGAAAAAAAATGTATTTTGAAAATGATAAGTAAAATTATTGTAGTATATATTTTTCCTCAACATCTACAGTTGTTAAGTAAGATAAATCAACTTATAAGGTTTTTAAATATTCTAAAAATAAGAATATTAAAGATGAGAAAAATATTTTACTTATGAACAAAGTGGTAATGGAAAATATAACATTTTCAAGATAATTAATATATAGTGGTAAACATAATTTTGATATAAATATAAGAAAATTCATAATGATAGAAATGAGAATAAAGATTCTTATGAGATGATATGTTATGAGATCAAGAATACTTTCACATTAGTCCATATTTTTCTCATCTAAAAAATAATTATTACAAGGTTAAAAATACTAATAATTTTTATAATTATAAAGAATATATGATTTTTAAAGCTTCTAAAACAGGGATTGTAAGTGGTCGTATAGTTTTTTTGATAATTCTTGTGACAATAGGGATGAAATTTAGAATGTTATGGGATTATATGATGGTATTACAAAGATAAATGAACGCTACATGTCTATGATATCTGCTAAATCACTTACTAATTTAATTTTAAATTCAATCTATCTTAATTATTAGAAAATTGTTATTTTAATTCATTATAAAAAAATCACTTTCATCTAAAGATGACACTTTACAGATAATTAAATAATGTATTATATTATATATGCTGTTAAAAGAAATTGAAAATTTTATAATATCTATTTAGATTATAAGGTAAAAATTTCCAAATAAAATTCTAGAATTACAATACTTATTTCAAAGATAAAAAAAATATTAAATTATAATAATTAATGAAATTTGATTATAAGATAACTAATAAGGAAAAGAATTTTTTTACAAAAATAAAATTTGGGATCTTTTTTGAAAATTATATTTTATCAAATTTTAATTCCGAGTTGATAAATCTTGAAAAAAATTATAATAAAATAAATACTAATAAAAATACCTCTAGAATTCGTTTTACATAATCAAACCCGCATTTTTAAAATGATTATTTTGATCCAAAATATTCTTCCTTAGAGAAAAAATGTTGGATTGGTGGATATTGAATGAATAAATGTTATTTACATAAATGAAAATATTTTTGTTCTCATTAAAACAATTTTCTGAATAATTGATAGGTATAGAACATACGAGAGTTAGATAGAATTGGATTTGTAAAAATTTATTTTATAAAAGTGTTATACCAATGAAATTTTGGGTATAAAAATCTAAATATTTCGTTATTTATGAAAAAAAGAAACGTTCCAACATAACAAAAATTGGTACATTGATATAGGGTGTTATTCACATATTACTGGAAAAAGAATGTTATTTCATAATATTATAATGATAATCCGTGGTAAAGTCACTTTTGGTTATAATTCTCATGTATAAATCTATAGTATTTTGAATCAGGTTTTTCATGGAAAACCATTAATTTATAATTTTTTATTTGTGGTCGGCCTTAAACACAACCTTATAAGACTACTTCAACCATGTGATGAAGTATACATTTTGATATTTAGAAATGATAAATGTATTGTTCAACACCCAAAAGGTAATTTTATTCATTCTCTTGATATGCATGAAAATGTATACACACTAAACATAGAATACATAAGAAGACAAGATCTGCCTTAACATAGTGAAATGATACGTCAATAATCATTATGGCAGATAGTATTTGGACACTATAATATTAAAACATTATAAAAATTTTATAAATATTGGAATGTTAGAGATCTATTAGAGATTAGTATTAATTCATCTATATTATAAAATCCCCATTTATTTGAAAAAATAAATAAGTCTCATTTTAAATATATTTGTAAAGATTCAACTTATGATGATTTAGGGTTATTATAAATGGATTTATATGGTATTAAAAACATTGTATGTATTGGTGTATAATACTATATATATTATTTATATGATGACTACACTATATACACACGGGTTTATTTTCAATTAAAAAAAATCCCAAAATCATTTTTCTACATTAAAAAAATATTTATGTATTGTAAAAAATGGAAAAACCCACCTTGGTAACTATCCATAATTATCATGGTTTAAAATTTTTAAAATTTAAAATTGAAACTTTTAATAGTAAAAATGGAATAATACATAACTTCTCAGCACATAGAGCTCCTAAAAAATTATGTAGTTGAAATAAAAAATTGATTTTTTCTGATGATTACTTGAACCATGTTATGTGAATATGAAATTGATAATTTTTTGGGACAAAGCTGTTAATATTTCAAATGTAATATAAATCATTTTTTACGTAGACCAATCCTTATGAATAATTATTATGGGCTGTGGATAGAAAAAAATTCAAAACCATATTATTTTAAATTATTTGGGTGAAATGTTTCCATATGTAATAATAAATTTAACTTACATAAATTTGATACAAAAATTGATGAATGGATTTTTCTAGGATATTCCAAAACTAGTAAGGCCTATAGATTTTTTAATAAAAATACAACTAAAATTGGAGAAATAACGAATTTAAAGTTTTCTGAAATGGATCCTTTTATTTTCAAACAACATGAAATCCTATTTTTTAATGACTTTACAAATACTGATTTTCAATAAATGATGGAAAATTATTTTCATGAGAGAAAAACTAAAGCAAAGATTATGTGGTTTAATCTTTTGAGGAAATTAAACCAATTGTTGAAGAAGAAAATTTTTTAAATCCAGGAATTTATAAAATGCATAGGAATCATCCTAGTGATAATATTTTTGGTGATGTAAGACAATTTCATAAAACTAAAATGTTCTTAATAAATTTATTTTAACATTGTGTATTTTTATCATAATTCAAATTAATGATTCTAGTTGAGGAATTAAGTGATGAAGACTAGATAATAGAAATATTGGATAAAAATAATAAATTTGATAGGAATTATGTTTGGAAAAATGTTGAACATCCAAATGATTCTCCTATAATTGTATTAAATTTTATTTTTTTTGTAATAAATGGGATGAAAATTGAGTTACAGTTGGAAATAATGAAAAAAATTTATAAAGGGTTATAATCAACAAGATGGTACAAATTATTAAGAAACAATTTTTTTTAGAAAAACTTGAAGCTATTCATATACTTCTATCATATGAAGCATTTCTAAATCTCATCCTTTTTCGAATGGGTTTGTAGTGTTCTTTTCTTGATGGATATATACAGGAGGAAGTCAATGTAGAACAAAAAACCTGTTTCCAAAACATGAAATATCTGGATTTTGTTTTTATACATACTAATGCACATTATTTACTAAAATAAGCCCCAAAACCTATATATGGTATATTAACTAGATTTTTATAAGAAAATTTTTTAATGGGATATTTTTATCAAACTCATTTAATGAAAATAGTTTTTCAGGATATCATCATTGTTCAAATTTATGATTATGATATTATATATTTCTCAACTTGAAAAACTATTACTGTCTCCAATGCACATCTATTGAAATCATAATGTTAAATTCTAATGATAAATGAATTAACCTTTGTATTTGTCTCTCAAAATTCTCAAAAACCATAAAAACCCTTCATATCTCAACAAAATCACATAAGAGACTTAATTAAAAATTATGGTTATGAAAATAAGAAGAGTGTTATTAATAGTATCAAAACCACAAAAATATTGATATTCATGAATCTATGAAACCATTTGATCAAGATATTTATGGATGAATTATTGATAATTTACTACAACTCACCACTAGTCGAATAAATTTAATTTTTTATATTCTTATGTGTGAGATATCATGAAGAGACTAAATTGTCCCATCATAAATCAATAAAGTAAATTAATCTTTATCACTAATGAAATAAAATCATTCATTATCAACACCCCGATAGATCATTAAATCATAGACATTGTGTTTAGTATAATACCCAATGTGCTCTGGGTCCTGATGGATTTAATAATGGTTTCTTCCAACATTATTGGAATGTGATTCATATCCATGTTGGTAAACTTCTCAAAAATCTTTTTACCAATAGTGTTATTCCCCACACATTTGATGCCTAGTTTCTCACATTGATCCCAAAAGTGGAAAATTCATCTGAGATTCCCCTATTTGGACCCATTTTCCTTATTAGAAACCTCTATAAAATCATTAATAAAATCATTGCAAGTAGACATTCAACTATCAATGAAAAATATTTATCCCAAAACCAATTTGATTTTCTTAAGGGTTGATCCATTCAAGACTGCATCTTTATTCCCTCTATGTCTATCAATAACATGAATAAATCTATCATAGGAGGCAATATTTCTCTTAACAATGACATTAGAAAACATTTTAAGCCCATGGATTGGAGCATTATCTTGAATGTTCTTTAATGTTTTGGTTCTAGTGCCTCTTTTATCACTACATTCAAAACATCGTTC
Organism: Viscum album; assembly: GCA_963277665.1. Taxonomy (NCBI): domain Eukaryota; kingdom Viridiplantae; phylum Streptophyta; class Magnoliopsida; order Santalales; family Viscaceae; genus Viscum; species Viscum album. Next base: position 1,763,563,714 of record OY728131.1, on the reverse strand, counting down.
AACTCAGCGTCAATAACGATTTTGAACAATAGATCTACCAAGGGCTATTTTAAATTCACCAAAGCCTTCATGAAATGTGACCTCCTTTCTTCCATTCTCTTATCGACAGTGGAAGACTACCTTAGTCATCTGATCACCCATCTTGTGGACAAGAATTGGTTGAAACCTGACCATGTTTCAAGGAATGTAACTGTTTCTACCCATATTATTTATGCTTATGACATCATCATTTTCCTTCGACATGATAGAATAAATATTATTAACCTCAAAACAATGCTATCACGCTATGCAGAGGATTCTGGTAAAACCATTAAATAGAAAAATTATTCATCTTCTTTAGGAGAATCTTTCCTACTATTTGAAAATGTAACATTATCATCAACTTAGGTCTTAAAGAAAGTACGCTCCTTATCACTTATCTATGTGTTCCCATCATTTGGGCCATGCCAAAGTCTTTCCAATTGTGGAGTATAGTTGACCATGTTCTAAACCATCTCTCTTCTTGGAATGGTAAATCTATTTTTATGGAAGGTATGACTTGCATTGTAAAATCCACTATTGTATCCAAGATTGTTTACTCCATGATGTTCTATAAATGGAATGTGGGTATTATCCATAAAATTAACACTTATAAAAAAAATTTAAACTAGACTAGTAGTATTCTAGAAGGAAAACATGTGACTATCCCTTCGACAACTTGTTACAAACATATTTCTAATGGTGGTATTGGCATTAAAAATATAATGTACTTTAATGATGTCATTCATGATAGACTCAGCTGTATCCTTTTTCACAATACTTATGATGCTATTTCCTACATCAAAAGTAGATGTATTGACAAACATAACATGGGAAATTCTAATTTAATTAACTCATACATTTGGCATCCATCAAACAATGTTTCTCACATATTTTAAATAATTCCATATGGATGGTCTACAGAGACTCCTCCATAAAATACTCTTTGGATAACATGACTAGCATGACATTAATCTCTATTATGACTCCTAATAAAACCCCCGAGAGAGCCAACTTCACTATTGTAGAAATTTTAAACTCTCATCATGATCACCTCCATGATACTATTATAAATGACATTACTGACTACCCTTTTGCTTCCACCAATGACTTCTAAATTTGGTAACCTTCTCACAATGGGATACTTAACTACATTTATTTCTACAATCATTATTTATCTAACTCTGAAAGTGATTAATATTGGAAAAATATTTCAACAATACATGGATAATGCATTCAAGATTCAATCTAACCTATATACTTTCTCACAACAGAGTTCCCATTGTAATTTTCTTCTCTCATTTAGAATCTAGCTTTGCTCTAAGTGAAAATTATTAATCAACATATAGAAGATGCTAATAACCTCTTTCTTTCTTATGCTACTGTCATAGCCCTTTCGAACTATACTATTTATATTTTTAACTGTAGGTGGTTAATTCTTGACATGGTAAAAACTAAACTAAAGAAAGGTGCCGAAATGGAAGTCTAATAACATATCAATAACCATTTCCTGTTGCTATTACTGAGCATCACCATGTGATCTGGTATGATCGTAATGCTATTATTCATAACAATTAATCACTCAATCAATATCCAGGTTGGATGCGGATCCTAATTTAAATACAGGAAGCAACTTCCATACCAAAGCGACATATCCACAACATTGTGCATGACTTTGGTAGAATGTTACATCTATGGATTAAAGGTAATTTTTGTTAACTTCATCACACTCTGGAGGTGTTATTGAGATATTCTCTTCTTATATGGATTAGAATCAATATCTATAGTACCTCCAATGGAAATATGGGCCCAGCGGGATCTGGTGCTATCTTTTAGAATCTCATTAATTATATCCTTGGATATTTTGTGGGTATTTGACGCTCTAACACCTCCCTAGAAGCTGAGATGATGAGTTTAATTCAAGGTATTTCCTTCATCAAGAACATTGGTTAGAACAACATATGGCATGAATATGACTCGACCACCATCATGAAATAAATGTGGAATGGTGTGACACATATTTCATAACTGATTACTACTCATTGGATGGATTTCACATGTTCTCTTAATGATCTAAACTACATCACAACACATGTTTGTTGAGAAGCAAAGACAGTTGTAGAAGGCGTGACCAACATGGGAGTAAATCAATACATGACCTGGTTTGAAGACCTCCCCACTGATCTTATTTTTTTACATAAAGAATATTGTAATTTGTTCTCATATTTTACATTCTTGTAAATATTGTTTTTATAATAATTGTGATTTTGCTATGTTAATGGATATTGGTTTTATTCGTGCTCAAGTGTTGTGGATGCAACACACAATCCCTACTTTTGGAATTATTTTTTTCTAAATATACTATTTATTTTGTGAGAAAACAAGATCCATGGATTAAAATAAAAACCCATAATGTCACTAATAATTTAAGAATATAGATATGAGAAAATATGTTAGTTAGGAACTCACAAAAAATGAGATAGCATTTTATAATTCATCAGAATTGAAGAATAAATTTCTGATATTTTTTCAAAACCATTCAATTTTGATAAATATAAATATATTAAACAGAAACTAGTAATGGTAAACATAAAATGATAATTCAATTCTAATACATATTTAAAAATATTCTTATTGAACAAAAACCTTAAAATGGGTATTATATTTTCTATTTCCTTTTTTTTTATTTTTTGTTTTATTATATTTATAAAAAAATGAAAATTTTAACCATGTTTTATTTTTCAGGATAAAAGTTTCTATATATTTTCCAAAAAAAATCTATAATGTTTTTAGATAATATTTTATAATTTTTTATTTGAAAAAATATTTTCATTAAAGAAATCTGGCATTGTTTTTTTAGAAAATGAAGAAGGTAATATAACTAGACAATCATGCGAAATTAATGTTTATCTTTTTTTCTATCTGAGTGATAATTTATAACTGATTAGTTTTTCCCAAAAAAATCTTATAATTCCTTTTATACTAGTAAAAAAAATTACATTAAATTTCTAAATAGGTTTGCAAAATTTTTGTTCTTTTTTGTTTTCAAAATATCATTGTAAAATAAAACATTTGTTAAAATTTAATAAAATATTAAATAGTTTAATTAACCTATTTAATATTCTGAGAAAGATATAAATCATTGATATAGAAATGGGTATTAATATTAGTTGTTGGATTTAAATTTTAATGGACCAAATTTCTTATGAAACCTATATAATGTGGTGTGGAACACCAATACTTCTTTGGAAATTGTATTTAGAGAATTGATTTCAGTATCAATATTTTGGTTCATCTATTTACTTGTGGGTTATCTATTGGTCCTATTTTCTTTCATTATTATAATGACTTGTTCAAGTGATATTTAAGATAGAATTATTATGAATATAATACTTATTTGAAGCATTTCGTTCAACAATTATGATTATTTTCACAAATATTTAATTTTTTCCTTCTATGGGAAGATCTATGCATATAAAAAAATTATTTCAACCTTCATTTTCATAAGATTATAATAGAATTATATTATTCTATTAAATTAATTATTCATAAAAAAATATTATAACTTTTCATCTTTTGAAGAGTTATATAAGTTAAATATCCAATAAGTTGGTTATTTTTAAGAGAACCATTAGAAGGAGAAGCGATATTGGTAACTCATGAGAAACCAATAACGTTACAAACATATAATAACATGATGGTAGTGATTTTTATTGGTTAGTTCTTATGAGATATTATGGAAATTTCAACATATTTCTATACATTCAAGGGTAGTTTCAATTTTGATTTGTAATCATCTCATACTAACAGATGGTGATATAGATACCATGAAGGTGAAAGATATATATGTTTTGGACTATCACTCAAATATAAAAAAGTTTAATTATAGGATGTTTTTTTCTTTTAATAGATGTTTAAGAGTGCAGTTCAATAATGTTCAAGGTTATCCTTTTTGACTTTTATAAACATATTTTTTCTGAACATCATCATAGTTTAAAAGAAAAAAATGAAACTTTGTTAAGGGTTAGATAATCGTTCATTGGTGAGGAAACTATTAGCAATATGAGATTATGTTTTTTCATCATGTGATTTTTGTTAACAAGTCAGAAAAATATACAATTGAATTATAAAATTATAAGTTAAAAGATAATTTATTATATAATATATTTCTAGGGGATGATTCCCCACTATTTCCAATGAAGAAAGTAAAAATGATATTTGGTGATGATTATACAACTTTTATAAGTAAGAAAGAAGAAAATAATCTTTGAGATCCTTTTTTTGGGTTTGATAATCCCGAGGACTTTGAAAATAAATATAAAACTTATAAAAATTGTAGGTAATATAAAAAGAATAAGAAGTTTAATAATATATATGAGCACTGTAATTTTTGACAAATATCATAATGTAGTTGAGAAATCATATTCTAATATGGAAGTAACAACACATGGAGAACCTATATCTATTTCTCCCATTTCAACTATACAACTAAAAATTGTTTAGACTATTTCTATAATGAACTTATCATTGGAATAATATTTGTTTCATAATTTGTGTGTTATTTCATTTATAATCCACAAAACCATATCCTATAATTAATGAATTGAGTATAATTATATGAGATAGTTGGGTTTCAGATTTTAAATGATTTTTGGTCAATATGACCGTTGGAAACTAATATCTTTACATTACAATTATTTTTTATAAATTCTACTGATCATGGTTAATATAGAAATAAGAGTCGATGGCCTCATCATGTAGACTCGGGTCATACAAATCCCATTTGTCAGAGCATAGGAATGAGGTAGCATATATGGTCATTACTCTGGACCAAGACCTAGCTGAACTTAAACATGAAAAGCATGAACAAAATCTCATAAGGGAGAAGTTCAAGGTAATGGAAATCACCACTTGGGCAATGTTGTCCGAGCCACCCAAGAATCTATCACCATAGCATGTTTTACAAATAGTTCCTTTGTAGGTGTTATAAGGGGCTATGTGACGAGACCTTAGAAACATTGTATGATCCTTCTATTTAAATAAAATTGTTATATCTTATTATATTAAATTTATGATTTTCAAAAGTCCTAATAAATGTATGATGATGATCCATATTATTGAGGAATTTTGGAAAAGTTTGTATTTTAAAATATTTTTGTAAACATTAAATTATTAATAATGTGAAATTATTTTCCAAAAACAGTCAACTACAATTATGAAAAGTAAGAAATTTAGTGTCTAATAAGAACAACTTAATTTTTAGGGATTAGTAAAGTATGAATAGTAATACACCCTTATGAATAGTAATTAATTGTAATAAATAATAAATATTCCAAAAAATCTAAACTTCACCCATAAATGTATAAATATAATTTAGACATCTTAAAAGTGAAAAAATGGTCATAATATAAGTATTGGTATTCTTGTATGTCATAATTATTAAAATTACATTTTTATATTTATTTTAATTATTAACAATAAAAATGTATTTTCATAAAATGTAATCATTAATTGTTACTTTATTTTCATAAGGTTATACGATAAATAAGTGGGACCATGAATACTTTCTCAAGGTATTACAAAATAAGTAAAAGGTTTAGAGTTATTTTTCTGAATAAATAATGATTTTATTTAAAAATTAATTTAAAAATATTTAGAAAGTTATTTTCATAAGTTGGAGTTCATTTTTTAATTCATAGAATCTATATTAGGTAAGATTAAATTTTAAGGATTTTTCTGAAACAGTTGAAATTTCAATTAATAGTAATAATACAGTTTTGAGTTTCAGGTGTTTAATGACATCATTGATGATGTAATCCTGATGTAATAAACCTGGTATCTTTTTGAATAGTAATATATGTTATTAGGTGTCCCATGTAGGAAATTCCATGGGAAAATACCGTGGGCAAGCCTGTGGTTTTGCAAATACCACGGATGATGTGTTCCTTGCAAATTAATTACATATTCCCTCACTTTTCCTATACATACCAAGACATTATATCATTAATTTCATTCCAAAAATCTACCATAACGAATCTATGGTCATTTAACTTCCCAACGAGTTCTTTCAAGGGGCCCTCATTCCCCCAAGGTCCCAACCATCGAGCTTTTTAAGATACTCTTCAAGGTAATGGAACCATTCACTCTACTCTTATTAGTCATGATTTCATTTATGATATGTATTATAGTTTCCATCTTCTTATATGGGGGTATGTTATTATATATTTTTATTACATTCCATTTAATGTCCAAACAATGAGGTACCCTTTCTGATCCTATCAATTTTTTTATTGAATTTTTAAAGAACACCGTTAGGCTGCCATATTTTTTGTAAAAGATATTACATATTCTCTTTTATTTCATGTTCAGTTTTCATGTGGTATTTCATTAAAATGACCATAACATGAACTTATTATTTACCCATACAGTATTTTGAATTATTTATAAGTGTTTTAACCTTTTCCACTCATTTTAAAATGTTTTCTAAAATGATGTTATGTAGCCGTTATGCTGTACAATTTTCATCTTTAACCCTCTCTCTTTTTCTCAAGAAATTCTCTTGTATTATTTATGTGGATACCAAAATCTATTTTCATTTCAAGGGGTATTCATAAATACATAATATTGATCTATTTGATTCTGTAATTGACATAAATATAACCCTAACTCCCTTTCCATGGGTTATAAATGACAAAATGATATTATTTATAAGAACTTTTTAAATGTCACGATTTTGACATGAACCCCATTTATTTGATTCTATTTGGGTTATTTATGGAATTTTTGATTATGATATATGTGGATCACATAGAAATAAAGGAATATTAATAGTGTTCCCTGATAGCTCCCCAATGCATTGGGTAATGAATTAATCTCTAGAGATGAGAAGTTTCACGATACCTTGCTGAATAACCTTGGTAATTTTTTATGATGCCTTGGGAATGAAACTCTTTGATAATATCATGAATGTATAAATGAAATGTCGTATACACATATTCATGTTGTGATTCATGTTCTTTTTATAGTGATATGCCTCTTTTTTCGTTGCTCGTGTCTTGTGGTTTTAATCAAGTTCTTTTTAAAATCACAAATAAACTGATTCCTTTGATTTCCTTATCGGGCCTTCTGCTCACCCTTTCCTTTGATGTATGTATCCAGATTATGAAATGAAGCATTTATACTCTTTATTAACTTATGATATAGCCATACAAGTGGTTTAGAAGAATTTTTTATGTTGTTTTCATATGTTATGTTCCTGATTTTGAAGACACTAGACTTTAAAGATCCTCTGTTTGTAAATGTATTTAAAAGTTAAGTAATATAAAAGTGGGATACCATAGATGTTATGACAATAATTTTTAGTTATTTATTGAAATTATGATATGAAAATATTTGGAATAATCTAATATAAAAGTTTCAATATAATAAAACTTCCATGTATTTTGGTGAGTATTGAGTAAGTGGTTTATCAAAAAAATATATCCATGTCAAGATATGAGCAGGTAGAGGTGGCTCTGGCACCGATGTACCTAGGAGTGATAACTACAACAAGGAGATTCGGGATTGACCTAGGGTATCCCAGTACATGAAAAAATTCTTTTCTTCTCTCTTTGTTATGACACCCCTAGGGGATATGTTTGGATATTCATAAGGTTTTTATGAATCATTATGAGGGATTTATAGAGAGATGTAATTGTTTAAATCATGATGTTTTAAGACATAAAATCTTTTATGGTTAAAAGATTCATAAATAAAATAAGTTTCTCATTAAGGTTTTTTTTTCATTTAGAAAATGGGGTGCAATAGTGGAACCATGCAAATTGTGACCGCAATGTACCATGCACGGATGAACCTATGATAAAATCCAGAATGGAAAATTTCATGCGAATGATGAACCAACTAACACAGGTTATGTGAAATAAATTTAATCAAGCTGAGAGACTGATCTCACGACAAAGGGAACATCTTTTTGTTTAATCATTTATACATCAACAACCACCAACCATCAGTGGATCTACTGAACCATTGATTTATAAACAGTGGATCAGCTCTATTGAGAAGATCTTTTCTATGTTCTGCTGTTCAGAGTAAGTGATGGTCACCCTAGCTATTTATCTCATAGAGGGAGAAGCTGATCAGTGGTGGGAACTGAGTAAAAACTCGTTTCCAAGAGTGTAGGTCTTTGATATGGAGTGGTACATGTTCATATGGATCTTCTTTATTATTTATTTCCCTCGATCGATGAGAACAAGAAAGGAGAAAGAGTTTCTCGAGCTGAAGTAGTAGGAGAATGAATCTGTTGGATGAAATGAGATGAAAATTACAATGCTTTAATGTTACACCTATAGCTTAGTCATGGATCCAATTGGTAAGGTTGATAAATTCTTCAGTGCACTGAGACCTCATCTATAGAAGAATATAGCCAATCGATATTACGATAGCTATGCAGAGATCGTGGGAAGTGTGATGAAAGTTGAACTAGTTTTGGTGAGATGAAATGGTTTCATCAATCCAATGATAAGAAAATATCGATAGATCCAAGCATAGGGAAGAGATTATATCAAGGAAGAGGAGGAATGAAAGTAAAACACCCCACAAGTAATAAATATGGGAAGAAGCATTCAGGGAACTGCCTCCTTTGCAGCAGAAAGTGCTACAAGTGTGATAGAGATGGAAACATTGCACAGAATAGTCATAGTGAGGTGAAGCCACAACTTCCCAACACTAAAGGCAATGGGAAGATGGTATAGGCACTACCGGATGTCCACTGCTATATGTGAGCACCACTTGGGAACTTTTCCAATCACTGGCCAAATCCAAGGGAAGTGGAGGGGAATCATCATCACCCTCAGCAACGGCCAATGGAATAAGTTCATAATTTCTCAATCACAATTGGTCAAGTTGAAGTACCAAATGATGTGGTGGAATGTACTCTTTTGGTTCTCTCAAATCTATCTAGTAATTTGTATCATTCTTGTTCAATGCATTACTTTCTATCCTCCATGGTTGCAGATAATTTCGAATAAACAACTGATTTTATAAAAGTATCATTATCAGTCAAGACTCCTGGTGGAATTATCCAAGAATCATCACTCTTTAGATACTCTAGTATTTACATTAGTGATTACAATCTTATTGATAATCTATTAGTCATTCCCATGATGGAATTTGAAATTCCACTAGGTATGGACTGGCTCAGTATAATGCTAAGATAAAATGTAGAAGCAAGAAAATCTCAGTAGTCTTGAATGGAAAACAAACAGTTATCTTTTAAGAAGAGATATCTCAACATGAAATTTTTCTAAATGAAACCGCCTATATCCTTCTTTATGGAGTTGATCAGTGAAGAAGAAGAAGGAAATGAGAGTTTGAGGATAGAAAATGTCTCCATCTTCTAGGAATACATTGATGTATTTTCTGAGGAGTTACTTGGTCCTCCACCAGAATGGGAGGTAGAGTTATCCCTTTAACTCATACCGGGATCACATCCAGAATAAAATAACCAATATAGGATGGAAAATGTGGCACAAGAGGTGTTAAACAAACAACTCCAAAATCTTTTAGAGAAGGGGTTTATTAGACCGAGTGTGTCTTCTTTGGGATCAATTGTTCTCTTTGTGATGAATTAGGATTGATCGATGTGTCTATGCATTGATTATAGGGAACTGAACGAGATCACAATGAACAAAAAATACCTTCTTCCAAGAATTGATGACTTATTTGACCAACTTCACGGGGTTCAATTATTCTCTATGATTGATCTATGATCTGGTCATCATCAATTGAGGGTGTCAAAAAATATATTCTAAAAACTGCCTTTCGGCCAAGATATGGGCATTAGGAGATTATTGTTATTCCCTTGGCACTGACTAATACACCCACTATTTTTATGGATTTTTTGAATTGGGTCTATAAGGAATTCCATGATAAATTTATGGTATTTTATATTGATGATATTCAGAATTACTTTAAATGTCACAATGATCATGACGATCATCTAAGGGTTATTTTGCATGCTCTATAGAAGGAATGTATTTTTAGATAGTTTATCAAATGTGAATTCTAGTAGAAACAAGTTGCTTTCTTGGTGCAGATTTTTTTCAATGAAAAATCACAGTTGACCCTACGACAAAAAATGTTTTGGATGAGTGGTCTCAACCTACTGAAATAACTAAGTTTCATAGTTTCCTTGCTTTTTCGGGATATTATAGGATGCATGTGAATTGCTTTTCATGACATTCTAATCCATTAACCAAGTTAACTCGAAAAGGGGTCATGTTCATCTGGATGAAGGAGTGTCAGGAATGTATCCCAGATATGATGAATAGATTTGTTATTGCACTCATGTTAACTCTTCCCTCAAGAAGAGAAGGATTCATTATTTGTAGAGATGCATCTGTGAAAGGTCTTGGGTTTTTCCTCATGAAAAATTACAAAGTCATTGCTTATGCATCTCACCAGTTGAAGACTTGTGAGCAGAACTATCCTACGCATGATCTGGAGATGTTTGTGGTCATTTTTGTTCTAAATATATAGAGGAACTATCTTTATGGCATAAATTTAATATATACACATACCATCAATGATTGATGTATATTTTCACACAAAAGGAATTAAACATTGGGCATAGGAGATGGTTGGAACTTCTCAAAGACTGTGATGTCTCAATTCATTATCATCCCGAAAGATCAAATAAAGTCGCTATTGCATTAGGTAGGAATGACCCAGTTGATCTTTCCATAATGAGGATTCAAAGAGATTCTTTGATAAATGAACATGTAAAGATGCACATGGGAATTATAAGGGAAGGTAAATCATCAACCCTAATCCAATTGTTTTATCAACAGTCATTATAAGAGAAGATCAAAAAAGATTAGAAAGAAGATCCTTTTTTACAGAAGAAGTTTTAGGCTATGATGGATGGGAATATTCATGAGTTTAATATTGATCAAGAAGGTGTATAGAAGTTTTGTACAAGACTATATTTTCCATCTGTACTCAAAATAAAGAAGGAGATGATTGATGATGCTCCTATATCTACTTTCTCTATACATCCTAGATGTAAAATAATGTATAAGGACCTTCGTGATCATTATTGGTGGGATAATATTAAAAGGGAGATTGATGACTACACTTCATGGTACTTAGTATGTCAGTAAGTAAAGGTAGAGAGAAAAATTCCAAAAGGGGTATTGCAACCACTACCCATGCCAGCATGGAAGTGGGAAAATATCACTATGGACTTCATCATTGTTCTCTTGAGAACTTCCGAGGGAAATAATGCAATATGGGTTATTGTGGAAAGTCTAACAAAGACTGTCCATTTTATCTCCCTTCAGAAATATTTCTCTCTTGATCCACTATCCAGGATTTAAGTGGAGGAAGTGGTAAGGGTGCATGGAGTTCCACTTTCTACCGTATCTGATCATGATCCAAGGTTCACATCTAAATTGTGGAGAATTCATCAACATGATCTGAGCATTGAATTGAATTTCATTATGGTCTATCACCCCCAAACAGAAGTCCAATAAAATAGTTCTATTCAAACACTCGAGGATATGATGAGAAAATGATCAATGGAATTTAATGGGGGATGTGATCAACATCTCCATTTAGTTGAGTTCTCAAACAACAACAGCTTCTACTCAAGCATTCAAATTGCACCCTATGAATCTCTAGATGGTAAGGGGTGTATAACTCCTAGTTTTTGGAATGAAGCTGGTGGTAGAAGTCTTTTTTGGGCATGATCTTGTTCAAGAGATGAAATAAAAAGTCCAGGCCATTCAACAACAAATTAATGATGCTCAATGTCGAAAAATGAGCTATGGTGGAAACCACCGATGGGACATGGAGTTAGACTTTGGTGAAAAAGTGAATCTTTGAATTTCATCGTGGATGAGAATCATATGGTTTGGGATGAAATTGAATCTCAAACCTATGTACATTGGCCCCTATGAAATCCTTGATCACATTGGAGCAGTGGCCTATCGGCTTCCACTTCCTCAAAATCTATCACAAGTTCATGATGTCTTCCATGTGTCCCTCCTGAGGAAGTACATACCTGACCCTTCACATGTACTAAATCCAGAGCTGGAACAACTGGAACATTAACTCTCTTATGAGGAGCAGCTGGTGGAGATCTTTGATCATAGAGACAATTTTCTATGAAACAAGACTACCCAACTTGTTATGTTATTGTGGAGTAAACACAAATGCAAAGAAGCTATGTAGGAACTAAAAGTGTCTATAAAGTATAATTATCCACACCTTTTCTCTTATATGGGTATAAGTTAAAATTTCAGGGAACAAATTTCTTATGTGGGGAAGAATGAAATGACCCGAACTTCTTAATAATATTTGTTTCATAATTTGTCTGTTATTTCATTTTGTACTCTGCAAAACTATATCCTTTTATTAATGAAGTGAATATAATTAAATAAGGTCATTGGGATTTGAATGTTATATGACCATTAGAAACTAAACTCTATATGTTACAATTATTTTTTATAAATACAAGTGATCTTAGTTAATACAGAAAGAAGAGTCGATGGCATGATTATGTAAACTCGGGCCATATGAAGCCTATCTGTCATATCTTGGGAAGGGGTTAGCATCTCTACACATTTCTCTGGACCAAGCCCAAGATGATCTTCAACATGTGAAGCGTGAACAGAACTTACTAAGGGAGAATTTCAAGCTGATATAAATCACCACTCAGGCAATGTTGTCCGAGCCACCCCAAGGTTCTATCGTAATAACACATCTCACACTTTAGTCTTTTGGAGGTTTTATAAGTGGAAATGTAATGAGAGTTGTAATGCCCTGACCCTAGTTTCCCAGAGTCGATGCATTATTACTTAACATTGGCATGACCAAAAGGGATCAAATCCTAAATGACCGATCAGTTTAGTAGACATGGAACTACTAGATACATTCATAAGTTTTACATTACAATATAAATCAAAAAAACAACTACATTGTCTCCATTAAACCAATTCATATCCCATTGAATATCCCTACAAGCTAGTCAAAATATACTTCTTCACATCCTCGGTAAACTAAAACATAGAAAGCGGTGAGCTCAGATGCTCTGTAAGGATAACAATATAGTAGAAACATTCATAAATAAGTTTAAACAATTAAGGAAATGTATAAGTCTAAAACAAAATTATTTTAAACATAATCATCATCATAATATGGAAAATATAAATCAAAAAAATTCAATTTACATATTGACATGAATATTCTACAAGTCGAATAATCACATGCAATATCGATATCCAATTTCATGATGATGGAATGTATAATACTAGATTTCATAACCACATAGTCAAGGCCTTGTGCCAGGACTACAAATAAGATTTTATCAAGGTCTTGTTCCAAAACACTATTTAGTCCCATGAGACCTACTAATTAATCAAGGAGTTATAGTGGGATTCACCCGTCGCATACTAATTCTAATGAATTCCTCATAGGAATATGTTTAAACATAACATAAGCATTCATATTAAAACTATCATTTGAATTGAAAATACTTTAACTATAAACCATTAATGGTATAAAAATAACACATCCACAGTCAAGCATATCACAAAAAATTCAATACAATATAGAATATTTGTATCATAATATATCAACTTCAAATAAGTTTAAAATCCATCAAAATATGTTGACATAGATGAAATGAAAACTATTTGAAATAAATACCTCTTTATATTTTGAAATCATTTAAAAGTCACATAGTTATAAAAAAAATTTATATTTTAAAAATATTCAAATAAGCTTGTGTTGGAAGATTGGATGATGTTATAACATTGTAAAATAGTCGCACACACAGTATAAGTTAAAAAAAAGATATTCATACCATAACTATGTCGAAAATTCCATAAAGTACATTGTTTGGAAAATGAAAAAATGATTCCTTTCAAAACATATATGGTCAAATCATGGTATGAATAAATATAAACCATATTCTAGTAAAAAGTTAAATGTTATGAAAATATTTTTAGGAAAACATGGATGTGTATGATAATGATATCCCAGTAGATACTTACGTTTTAACAACCTCAAATAAGAAAAAATATTGTACAATTAACCCTTTCCTTGTAAGTTTCCTTGGTCGAGGGTACGTTAACATCCCACATAATAGTTAAATTATTGTTATTAAATTATACAAGAACTATATACATAAATAAGATATCATATTTTATCCTTTAATATTTAATTAAATATTATAAAATTAACCTACGAACAGAGTTTGGAACTGTAACCGTAGACCATTAAACCTTGGTGATATCATATGGCCATAGTTTTAAAAAACCATGTCCGTTATTTCCGTTCTAGTAGCGGCCTATCATCACGGTGTCAACAGTGGTAGTAGGGGAATATTTCCACGGTTTAACCATGACATTAGGGTGGTTAATGCCATAGTAAAATCTCTAGAAATATACCCCCTAATTCCACGGTTAAACCACAAGAATGGGCCCATACTACCATGGTTAAAACTGTGGCGATATAATGCATATGTTATAAAATAAATAAATTCATTCATCCAGCCAGACATCCCCTTCCACCCCCCCCCCCCACACACACCCCTAAAACACCCCCATGCACCCCCATTTCCCCCCTGGACAGCCACCGTGCACCCACATGCCCCCTGGAAAACACCCTTGCACCCTCTTGAACACCCATTTAACATACCTCGGGCAACGCCCATGCCCCCCTTGGATAGCCCCCTTGCACCCCTACAGAAATAGCTTGTATAATAATTAAGTGAAATTTCATTTGTATTGATATAAACTTCACTTTAATGGTATGAAAAAACAATGTTATTCACCCAACAAGATCCAAATAACACATGAAAGTAGTGATAAAAAAACTCATCATGGATTACAAATTTATGGGGAAAGAAGAGAGAAGAAAAGTAAATGAGGCAGAATACTCCCCTGAGTGACAGCATTTAATCCCAAGGCTCTCTCATTAATATTTGTTGAACTAATCTGGTATAAATATTGAATCACCTCTAAACCATGAAATAGATGCCAATTAGAATCTTATTCACATATATACAATAGTTGAAACCAGCATCAAACTCTGGATTTAGAAATTATAATTCAGCTTGATAGTCTACATGAATATAGCTAATTAAAATTCAAATCTAATTTCAACAATCAAGACATGAAATGTGTCAATCCCATATTGAAAATGATATCAATGTCACATAAAGAATGAACATTCCAGAATACCATAACATAAATTTCAAATAAATATAATATCTACAAGCTAAGAATCGAAGGAAGTAAGCATTATCAAGGAGTTGAAAATACCAAACATAATCTACAATTTTATCATCGTTCAATATTAAATTTTACATTTTATAGTCCCCCTTCCCTTGTCCCACCCCCTTGAACCCCACCTAAGCTACCACCTTGCACCCCCATTGGACACCTCCTGCACCCCATGCCCCCTAGACACCCCCGTGCACCCCCTGACTCCCCTCCCTGCCCCCTGCACACTACCCCCCCCCCTAGACAGCACCCTTGCACCACCTGCACCCCCACCCCCACTACAATAGCCCACCCCTCCCCTTGAACCTCCCCCTAAACCCCTTGGATAACCCCCATGCACCCCCTAGACACACCCCCATTCCCCCACTGGACAGCACCCTACACCCCCTACACCCCCACCCCACCCCCTGCACCCCCAGCCACTCCCTTCCTTTATATGAATTATCATTTGGATTATTATGCTTTCTTGAGATGATGTTGAATAAGGAATATCATGATCAAACGAGTGATCATGGGAAGAATTAGTCATCACACTGATTGTGACATCATTCCAGCAATATGGAGATGCTATGAATATCTACATTCATAAGATCCTGATACCCTCAAGAATTGGATGTTGTCCTTGACACGAATTATAAAAAGAAAAAACATCGCCTATATAAACCATGGAAATAACAAGAGTTTGGTTTTTTTTGGTTTTCTGAGAGCTCAATAGTAACTCTCAAAACTAATGAGATCACGTGATTCAATCACGTGAAGAATATCTCACCAAACCACCGTGGTTACGCGATGGTAAGAAAGAGGAACCCGCGAAAAAACCATAGTCCCTCGAAGGTGATCCCGCAGACATATCTACTCTCTCACAAAGGAGAAACCTGAAAGACACTGGGTTTTGTGAAGAGGTGAAAGAGAAACCATGGACACACCATATGTATTGCAATGAATTTATGTAAGACATAGTTTGATCTTACGATGCTGTTTGTGGAGACTGCCATGGACACACACAATTTCATGTGAAATACATCTTGTAATCTATACATTTCCCATGAAGGGGTTGAGGTGACAACCCTTGTCTAGAGATACACATGAGAAGAGACCTTCCAAACAGCCAGATCTTGCAAAGGTATTGAAATGAACCCACATACGGTGTTCGTGAGATTTTGTGAGGCATCTGTTTGTTTATGCGACAAAATTTGTTGATCCACACATGGGGTCACGCAAAGTTAGTCAACAGATCAGATTACATTGCTTAGATCATGTGAGTTGCATGATAAACTGAAGAATAAAGGAATATAAAAGTTTCATGAAACCCATACTACCCATGAAATCAATGCAATCATAATTTAGATACCCGAAAGAAGACATTAAATGACACATAAAGTAATAGAAGTTAAAAAAAGTGTGTTATTGTTTATGATTCCATGAATCCCATGCCATATTCACCTTGCACTACCCCTACAAACTACCCCATGAACCCCCCCCCCCCATACCTCAATGCCCCTTTCATCCCCTGCACCCCTGCCCCCAGCAGTTTCCCACCCCCTCCTACTACACCACCTGCACCCCCTTCCCTCCCTGCCCCTTGCACCCCCTCCCCTCCACCCCCACCCCACCTGCATTACCCCCCCCCCCTTGCCCCTGCACACTGCACCCTACCCCCTTCACCCCGACTTCCCCCTACACACTGCCCCCACCCTTCCCCCTTCACCCCTTACACACTGCCTTGCTACCTTCACCCCCTTCACACTGCCCCCTTCCCCTTGCCCCTGACCCCCTAGAGTGAAAATTTATATTTATTTCAGTTAAAAAATATAAACATTCATATTTATCCACTACAATACCATATGACTTAAGATTAAAATGAGGGTATCAAAGGGCATTATCAATAAAAATCCAGCAAATCAAACATATTCAAATTTAGTTGCAATATGCTATAAACACACAACCTATAGTAAAAGAATATGAAAAAAATCACTCAAAATAACACATGAAAGAAGTGACAAATAAACTCAGCATGCATTGTGAATTTGAGAGGAAAAAGATAGAATAAATGTAAATGTGGTAGAATACTACCCTAAGTGATAGCTTTAAATCGTAATATTCTTTCCTCTTTATCATTGTTGAACAAATCCGATAAAAAAATTGAAGCACCTGTAATCCATGAAATATGAGCCTATTAGATTTTTATTCCCATATATACAATAGTGGAAACCATCTAAAAACTGAGGATTTAGATATTATTATTCATCATGAAAGTTCACATGAATGTAACAAATTAAAATGAAAATCGAATTTCAACAAACAAAACAATTAATGTGTCCATCAAAACTTTTAAATGATATCAACATGGCATAAAGCATGCACATTCCAAGAAAACCATAACATTAATTCCAAACAAATATAATATAAACATGTTAAGCATGGATAGAAGTAAACATTATCAGGGAGTGGAAAATACTAAACATAATATTCAATTTGATCATCATTGAATATTCCAGTTCAAAATTTCCATTCCCCCATGCCCTGCCAGTCCTGCCATTAGTTCCCCACCCCCACTGCCAGTAGCCTCGCTTCCCCTTTCACCCCCACCACCATCTAGTTCCCCCCACTCCTTGCACCTCATCCCCCTATAAGTCCCCCATCCCCAACCAGTCCCCCCTTCCCTCCCCCTTGCACCCCCTCCCACTACCTATCCCCCCTGACCCTGCCCTACCCCCTTGCACCCCCACCACATGCACCCCCTCCTTGCCAACACCCCTACCCCGACCAGTCCCCCCTGCTAGTCCCCCTCTCCCCTACCAGTCCCCCCTCCCGCCCTCCCCCTTTCACCCCCTCCCCCCTGCCCTCCCCCTAGCACCCCTTCCCCTTCTAGTCCCCCACCCCCTCCCCTACCCCCCTGCACCTAGAACTATAAAAAAATATTTGTTTTCATCGTATCTAGCATGGAATCAAAAAAATCGAATACAATATTTACCTTTGATGCTTGGATATAAGCATGATGCCCTTTATTCCCTGATTAGGATGTTGTTGGCCAATATCTAAAATCACCATAGATATTCTCTTGTGTATATCTCAAAAACATCAAATTCTAGTGAAGTTCCATCCAACTGCAAGGAAAACAGCAGTGTAAATACCTGAAAATCCTCATTGAAAAATTAAAAATAGGATATGAGGGTCAGCATAATTTTCTCTAGTGTACCAGCAAGGCTGGTCTCCCTATGGAAAATTTCATCCTACATAAATCGATAATATAATAAGGTCAGACACATAAAACCATTGAAATCACTTGTCATATTCAATTCCAAACCTCAAACAGCATAAGCCAATTCTTTCTAACTTTTATCATTTTTAAATGTGCTTCCCCCTAACCCTGCTAGTACCCCCTTACCACAGCCAGTCCCCCTACCCCTGTCAACCCCCCTACGACTTCCAGTCCCACCCCCACCCCTCGCACCATGCTCGCCCACCATCCCCTGCATGCCCCCCTCCCCCCATCACAATCCCACAGTATACAAATACACTATACCCATACACCTACAATGACTTCCAAAAACCATTGTACCATGTAATTCCAACATAAATTAAAAAACAACTAATACATAAAAAATTGAAATTTTATAAACAATGAAAAAAATGATAGATAAAAAAAATTTCATTAATTTCGCAACAAAATGTCATTTGAATCCTCATCATCATCAGTACCGATATCAACAGAATCAAGGTGTGTACCACCTGCAGCATCATCATCATCAGCATCAACAACATCTTCAGCCTCTCTACCAGCATCTATAGCTACACAATCATCGTCATCCTCATACATCATGCAAAAACTCAATAAACATCCATCCACTTTGTTTCACCCTCGAGTGGAAGTGGAGAGCATATAGCTGATATCAATTTAAAAAATTGTTAATTTTCTTTTTACCACATGTTTTGAGACTCTAGTTTAACTTAATTCTTTATTGTCTTAATGAAAGTATGTAATTGTTCATTGGTAACCATTACTACAAAATTTCTATAAGATTCAATACATGATGAGCAATATTTAAACGGCACAATTTTATTTCCTGGTTTACAACAAACCCTGACACTATTCTTGTTTCCAAGAACATGATGTAAATAATCGGTTGGTGCAAATGTGTCCAGTTCTATTTCCATTCGAGATTGAAGAGAATCCTATAAAAGTGAGTTAACATTTTAATTGATATTCAAAAAAATAAATAAGTGCATCTATATTCCCATTGAAATGCTCAGACGTGTTTGTAAGATCGAAATATAATATGAGATGCTCAATATACAAGAGGGGGGGTGAATTGTATACTTTAAAAATTCCTTAGGAACCTTTAAAGTTAGTTATGAATAACTAGAGTTTCCTTAAGAAAAGGAAAGAACTAAGTTTAACAAAGTTAAACTAAGTAAATTCACAACACCTCTAACACCGAACTAAACTTGGAAAGAGATTCCAAAAGTAGGTTCCGGAAATATGGTTCCGGAATTTGAAACTTAACAAAAGTTACAATATAAGATTCTACCTTAAAGCGTATAGAATCTGAATGAATCAGAGTATGTAAGGAAGTATAAGAATGTTATACTTTCCTTAAGATACAAATTACAGCGGAATAGAAACGAGTAGTAAAACTACTAGCAACAAGATAATAGTCTTTTAACCCAAAGAGAAGGGTATCCAACAACCTTGGATAAAGGTCCCTTGATTTATACTTTCAAGCAAGTCTGTCTTACCCACACCAGGGTAAGCCCTCGATACGAAGATCTGTGTCTCTGTCTTGCTATCCCCGCAAGCCCTCAACTTCAAGGTAGTTGGCAACCTCTGTCTTTCTCAGCAAGAAAGCCCTCGATCTTTAAGGTAGTCGGCACCTCTGTCTTCCTATCCCCGGAAGCCCTCGAATGTAATCACCAACATTCGGAGTCGCACGAAGCTCTGAGAGTTTATAAGAGACTCTCTCTCTAGAAATCACTTCAACAGCATGTATGCACAAAGTCCAAATGTTCATCCATTCGTTATGAGCTTTTTCAAATGAGCTCCTATTTATAGGTGAGGTCGGCTCCTTCTCCAACGGTCATATTTCCCTTAAAGTTCGGAGGGACCTGTACACGTGTCACTTAGACAACGGTTAGTTTATAACAAAATGGACGACATCGTTTTATAACAAAGTAAGTGTAACAGAATGCACGACATCGTTTTAAACTCTAACATAAAAGTTCGGAATAGAAATTTCGGAGTGAAAGTTCGGAGTGAACAAATTCAGAGTGTATAAAACAATGATATCCAGATTCTGTTTAATGAGTGAATTCGGAATGAGAATTCGGAATAGGAATTCGGAATAGGAATTCGTCATCAGAAATCGTAATGGGAATTCATCATCAGTATTCGTAATGAGAATTCGGAATGAGATTTCTTCATTAGAATTCGTAATGAGATTTCGGAATGAGATTTCTTCATTAGAATTCGTAATGAGAATTCTTCATTGGAATTCGTAATGAGAATTTGTAATGAGAATTCTTCATTAGAATTCGTAATGGGAATTCTTCTTCAGAATTCGTAATGAGAATTCGTAATGAGAATTCTTCATTAGAATTCGTAATGGGAATTCTTCTTCAGAATTCGTATCCTGAATCTGGAATAGAACTTAGTCAGAATTCATAACCGGAATTCGGAGTGAAACTTCCTTATAGTTCTTGTCCAGAATCCGAACCCTAAAACAGAATGCTTTTTATCAGTTTTAATGATTCCGAGAAAGTGAATCCGAATTTCATACTTAAGAAAAATATTAATGAAAATATGATAAGGATAATTTTTCTTATAAAAGCGATTTTCCTTAAGAAAGCATTTTTCCTTATAAAAGCGATTTTCCTTAAAGATAAGGTGTTTGTGATTTTCAAAACAAGAAGGAATGGAAAAGTCATAAGGAAAACCTTATTGACTCAACAATCTCCCCCTTTTTGGAAAGCACAAACATCCTTACGAAAAAGCTATTCTAAGAAGAAAGAAACATATTAAAGCTTATCTCCCTTGGTTTAAGAATATAGATGAATACGACTAACTCCCCCTTAGGCTTTGAATCTCTAAGGATCGTATTCATATTTCCGGAGTGATATTTCTTTAAGAAAAAAAAACTCCCCCTTAAACAAACTCTTATTAGAGTTCTATCTCCTTGGGTATTTTTCTTTCTCCCCCTTTGATAAGCACTTATTAGATTTCCTCTTTTTCTTAAGGATCTTTTCCTTCTCCCCCTTTGTGATTTTCAAAAAGAATTTCGAGGGAATGGAAAAAAAATAACAAAGTACCTGAAAGAATTAGTAACAACAACAAAACAGAACAACAAGCACGATTCTCATTAAATTTGAAATGTCAGCAACAAAAACAGATTACAACAAAAAGATCGGATTGGTCATTTTGGATCTTTCTCTTTCGACATCAGCCCCTTGAGAATAGTCTTGATCTTCTTGAGATCCTTATGATCTTCCTCTGCTTGCTTTTCTAAGACAACTATTCTTGCTGACTGAGCTTGAATGACTTCTTCCTAAGCCTTCAACTTTTCTTCCTGAGCTTCCATTTTCTCTTCCTGAGACTTTATCCTTTCTAGAAAATTGATCCGATGATCCCTTTCAAATTTCCAACTTTGATTAACAGAGTTGAGCTTTCCATTCAGATCTCTTACTTCCTGACTCCGAATGTTCTTTTCCTCTTCCAATTTCTCATCGAATGATGCAGTCATCTCATGAAACTTCTTGTCCTCGGTTTGAAATGCATCCTTGACATTCTCCTGAAACTCATCCAGCAGCCTCATCTCTTCCACATTTTTCTTCGACCAGCTAGTCATCCTTTTGCAAGATCTTTTATGGGCTTCGTAACCAATGAAGAAATTTTTGAACTGGGCTTCTATCTCAACACACTTATCCATAACCATGGATACAGAATCGGTTTTCTGATTCAGCATATGTTGGAGCATCTGGCACCGAGAATCAATACTGGAGAAGGTCGGAATGGTTCCCACCAACTTCTTCAAGGATTGAACAACAAAATCGTGCCCCAACGAAGATGATTCCGAATCTGACATCTTGCTAGGAGAATTTTCTTCTTCAATAAGCTCCAACTTCCTCTTTGATGAACTACCAGCTTCCTTCCTCATACTCTTTTCTGAACTCGGGGTATCAGCAATAACTTGTTTCCCCTTATCTTTTTCCGGAATAGAAACCTGTTCCGGAGATTTCTTCTCACTGTCAGAAACTTGAACAACCAAATCTTCCTCATCAACAACTTCTATATTTTCTTTCTGAGCAGCATCAAGTGAAAGATGTTTTTCTCTCAGACAAGAAATTTCCTCTTCGCCTTTCTCTTCTTCCATATTCGGAGTGACAAGCTTCGAATATTGAGCTTCAGATGTTCGGAGCGACAGGTGTTCCGAAGGAGTTCCCTTGTATTCATCTACTTGTTTGAGCACATCTCCTGTCTCACCACTTCCTTCAGCAGCTTCTTCCACTTCTTCCACTAGCTCTACTTCCTCAGTAGCAACAGCCTCTTCCGGAGTAACAAGATTTCTTCCTGGAGTCTCAGGTAGAGATTCCAGAGAAAAAGATCTTGGAACGGGAATGGTTGCTGAAACCATTTCATTAAACTTCAACAAGGCTTGCACAGCCTCAGCTTCTGACAACTTCTTCTTCAGCTTCTTTTCCTTAGCTTGCTTCTCGAGCTCATCAGCAGCCTTTTCTTTCAGAGCCTTAGCCTCTGCGGGATCCAATCCGAACTGCGGATCTCCTTCCTTCCTCTTTTCCTTGTCAGCTCTCCACTTCGCTGCAACCTCATCAGTATATGTCTTCTTCTTCTTAGGCTTAGGAGGTGCGGAATGGACTTCCTTAGACTTAGGTTCCTGAGCTTCACCTACCACTTCTTTCAACTTTCTCTTCCTTACCGGCTTAGGCGATTCCGGATCAGCCACTTTCGGATTCACTTCTTCTTGAGGCGGTAGATCGATAAATTTCCCAGACATCTTGTCAAATGCTATATTCATCCTTTTAAGAGTTCCATCACTGAGCAACATGATCTTGCAAACTTTCGGTTTAGAACTGCAAGCAACCTTGAAGGACTCAAGGCACCGAACTATCAGCTTCGACAAAATTGCCGGGTACATTACTATCTGAGCTCTCAGATTCCCTTTCTTTAAATTCTCAAGATTAAGAAGGATATGCTTCATCAGGTTGAACTTCCTTAGATTTATCAAGAAATCTAAGATGTATATCTCACTCTTCTTCAAGCTGTCCTTGTCTCCTTTTCTCGGTACAATAAGCCCTTGCACCCATAACTCCAGAATCCGGAAGTTTGTGGAAAGGGTTGCAATTTTCGAAGCCTTATCATCATCCAGTCCGAGAATTTCTAAGGCTTTCTCCTTGTTGAAACTACCCAAGGAGTCTGGCAGAACATGCGAGATAAACTCAGCTTCCCCTTCATAATTCAACCCTACCAAGCTTGCAGCCTTGGTGTAAGATAGCTTGTAAGTCTTGCCATACGATTTGAAGGAAAATTTTTCTCTATTGTCTTCCACAAAGAAAGCAACCGACTCATAATACTCAACAAGCAAGACTGGGTAAACTTCATCTTGGTTGCCGGTTTTTGATATCGCAACATCTTCCCAGCCATTGAGCTTGATATTCTTTGATATAATAGAATCATAGTTGCTGAAGAAATTTGGATGCACTAACCGTTCTCTGTAGACTAACCACTGAGAAATGGGCTTGGTTGAAGACATCTCTTGAGAAGCTAACTCTGCAGACATTCGGATTAGAAGTCTCTGAGAAGTTCGGAACTGAGAAGACTGAAGTTCGGAACTGGAAAACTGTAGTTCGGAACAGCCTTAAATCAGAGAGACAGAGCTTCAGCACGCAAGAGCTTGAGATCGATGTGGGACGAGAAAATAGGGTCCCCTTTATATAGGCTTTGGGATGACGGTTCAACTTCTTCGGTTGATCTAACGGTTTAGAATGATCTGAGATCAGATCTGACGGTTGAGAGGTTGAATCCGATCTTTTTGAGGTTTTATTAAAACAGAATTCAA
This sequence comes from Viscum album, assembly GCA_963277665.1. Taxonomy (NCBI): domain Eukaryota; kingdom Viridiplantae; phylum Streptophyta; class Magnoliopsida; order Santalales; family Viscaceae; genus Viscum; species Viscum album. The sequence continues at coordinate 1,763,539,338 of OY728131.1, read as the reverse complement.
GAAATTAAAAAAAAACCGAAAACAAACTATAAGAAAATGCCAGCAAGTAAAATATGATTACGAAAAACTTCAGTAAGGAAGTCATACCTTTCGGATTAGCTTAGGAAAGTTATTCGTAATGGGTAATGTAAAGACGACTACGAAAAAACTCAATACGAAAAACTCAATACGAAAAACTCAATACGAAAAACTCAATACGAAAAACTTGATATGGAAGATTCAATACGAAAGTTTTTCCATTATGAAAATACCAGTACGAAAATTTTCCAATCCGGAAATTTTCAATACGAATACTTTTATTCCAGAAGTATTTTGTATGGAAATATCCATTCTGGAAAATTGTAGTTCCGGAAGTTCCATTCCGGAATGTTTCGTTCCGAAAAATTTGAAAACAAATTTTGAAAAACTTTGTTAAATAAACAATCAAATTTACTCCCCCTATGAAAAGGAGTTTATTACTGTGAGGAGATTTTTCCAACAGAAAATTAATTAAGGAAGATTACCTTACGGTTATCATTCCTAACTTCTGTTTAATATATTCAAATCTATCAGAAGGTAAAGATTTTGTGAAAATATCAGCAAGTTGATCTTGCGTTCCGATAAACTGAAGAATAATATCTCCTTTAAGTGTGTGATCCCTAAGAAAGTGATGCCTAATATCTATGTGTTTTGCACGGGAGTGATGTGCAGGGTTTTTACTTAGAGCAATGGCACTTGTGTTATCACACAAAATTTGAGTTTTAGTAAAACTCAAGCCATAGTCTGTGAGTGTGTGTTGCATCCACAACACTTGTGCACAACAACTTCCAGCTGCTACATATTCAGCTTCAGCAGTGGAGAGTGCAACAGAATGTTGCTTCTTGCATGACCAAGAAACTAATGAATCTCCTAAGAAATGACAAGTTCCGGATGTACTTTTTCTATCCATTCTACAACCACCAAAGTCAGCATCAGAAAAGCTTTTTAGAACAAAATCATTTCCAGAAGTATAAAATAATCCTAGATCCATGGTTCCCTTAAGGTAGCGAAAAATTCTTTTAACTGCCTTTAAGTGAGATTCCTTAGGATTGGATTGATATCTTGCACATAAGCATACTGAAAACATTAAGTCTGGTCGACTAGCAGTTAAGTAAAGTAGACTACCAATCATACCTCTAAAAGATGTTTGATCTACTGATTTCCCAGCTTCATCAAGATCTAAAGAGTTTGAGGTACCAATAGGAGTACTTATACTCTTCGTGTTGTCATAACCATACTTTTTAAGAAGATCTTTAATATACTTATGTTGGGATATGTAGGTTCCTTCTGGTTTTTGAGAAATTTGAAAACCAAGGAAAAATGTTAACTCACCCATCATACTCATTTCAAACTCAGATTTCATTAGACTAGCAAAAGAGTCAGTCAAAGATTGTTGAGTTGAACCAAATATAATGTCATCAACATAAATTTGAACAATCAAAACATTTTTCTTATCTTTCTTTATAAAAAGGGTTGGATCTGCATTTCCCTTAACATAGTTATTTTGAAGCAAAAATCCAGTGAGTCTATCATACCATGCTCGTGGGGCTTGTTTAAGGCCATACAAAGCTTTGGTAAGTCTAAAAACATGATCAGGATGTTTTGTATCTTCAAAGCCAGGAGGTTGTTCAACAAAAACTTCCTCTTGAACATAACCGTTAAGAAAAGCACATTTCACATCCATTTGAAATAGTTTGAAATTAAAGAATGCTGCAAAGGCAAGTAGAATACGAATAGATTCAAGTCTAGCTACTGGAGCATAGGTTTCTTCATAGTCTATTCCTTCTTGCTGATTATAGCCTTTAGCAACAAGTCTAGCTTTATTTCTAACAATGACTCCATTTTCATCACATTTGTTTCTGAAGACCCATTTTACTCCAATAACAGAAGTTTCCTTAGGTCTTTCAACCAAGGTCCAGACTTTATTCCTTTCGAATTCATTTAGCTCATCTTGCATTGCTTTGATCCAATCATCATCACCTAAAGCTTCATCAGTGCTTTTAGGTTCTAGTTGGGAAAGAAATGCTAGATGTTCTACTTCATTTCTTAAGGAACTTCTAGTCCTTACAGGTTGATTTACATCACCAATGATACTATCACTGGGATGATTCTTAAGAAACATCTGATTTGGGTTTTGTAAAACCTGTTCATCAACATAAGGTAGAAAGTCTTCTGGGGTAAATGTTTCAGAAGTATCTTCTAGAACAATTTCCTTATCAGAAGGTTCTTCTAACAAAGGTTGACAATCAGTTTTTGAAAACACATCCGAAGATGTAAGTTGGGAGGTTTTAAAAACAAAAGGATCTGACTCATCAAATTTCACATGTACTGTTTCCTCAACAGTACAAGTATTTTTATTAAAAACTCTATAAGCCTTAGAGGTTGTGGAATATCCTAAGAAAATCCCTTCATCTGATTTTGGTGCAAATTTATGTAAGTTATCTTTAGTATTCAAAATGAATACTTTGCAACCAAAAACCTTGAAGTAGGAAAGCCTTGGTTTTCTACCATTCCATAACTCATAAGGAGTTTTATTAAGAAAAGGTCTAATCAAAACTCGATTTATAGTATAACAAGCAGTACTTACAGCTTCAGCCCAGAAATGTCTAGCAATAGAATATTCACTCAACATGGTTCTAGTTATTTCTTGAAGAATTCGATTTCTTCTTTCAACTACACCATTCTGTTGAGGAGTTCTAGGTGCTGAAAAGTTGTGAGTAATACCTTTCTTACTACAAAAAGTTTCAAAATCAGAATTTTGAAATTCTCCTCCATGATCACTATGAATAGTTTTCAATGGAAGGTTTTTCTCATTTTTAACTTGAGCTCTAAAACTTTTGAAATAAGAAAAAGCTTCAGATTTCCTTGCTAGAAAATAGACCCAAGTAAATCTAGTGTAATCATCAACTAGAACAAACACATAGTATTTGCCTCCAATGCTTCCAGTTTGTGTTGGACCAAAAAGATCCATGTGCACCAACTGTAATGCATCGGTTGTTGAGACTTCACCAAAAATCAATGCATTCATGCACTAAATAACCATTGACAATAGATCCTTCATGATCATTCATATTTATCACAAAATATTTCAATTTAAACATCATCCATTCTGTTGGATAAATCCAGCGACTAGAAAAAAGACAACGAAAATGAAATTCTGTTGGAAGATGCGCGATCATATGTAACAAACATGTAAAAAACGATGGTGGAATATTTTTTCCAAGTCACAAAGAATAATTGGTGAATCATTTTGTAGTTTTTTTAAAACACAATTGTTCAATATTTTATCACAAAGACCTCGATAAATGTGACATAATCTAATCATAGCTACCCTGACATTATGTGATAGGAAATGTCGAATGGAAATAGAAATCAATTCATGCAACATTATATGGTAGTCATGAAATTTGAGGGATTTTAGGTCCACATCTCTTCTATTCACTTGTTTGAAATGTTACTCGGATAACCATCTGGAACCTTTAAAATTTACATTTCATGAAAAAATTGTTTTCTCTCTTCACTTTTCATCGAAAAACAAGAAAAAGGGACGTTCCACTGATTCTGACCAATTAACCCAGGATGAAGTCTTGGTTTTATAACCCAATCCATTGAATCACGACATGAGGGAAAATCATCTTTTGCCTTTACATTTATATTTAAAAGCATTTCATGTAACATTTCACACACATTTTTTCAATATTAATAACATCCAAGTAGTGATGCAACAAATTTTATGACCAATACGACAACTCATAGAATATACTTTTCATTCTCCAATTATTGTTGGAATTCAAAAGAACATTCTTCCACGTGTTGGAATTTAACTGACCCAGTAAAAGAACAAAATTCAAACAATCAACTTCATTAAGGATATCACCCCCTGACATTCATTGGGGTATTTGTTCTGTATCTAGGGAATTATCAAACTATCTTCGATTTTTTCTGCATGGATGATCCATTTGTAGAAATAACTTTTCCCCTATGAAGCTGAACGTTTTTTCAAACAATTAATCATATAGAACGTGTATTTTTCAAACATATATGGCAACATAATCTCCCCTTGGTACTCCATCCAGACATCATTCCATATGTAGGGAAATCATTTATTGTCCATAATAATGGTGCATGACACATAAATTAATCCTTTCAAAATGCATTATATGTCTTCACCCCAATAGTTCAAAGATCATTCAACTAATCTATTAATGGTTGAAAATATATGTCGATGTCATTTCATGGATCATTGGGTCCAGAAATCAATACACTCATGATAATAAATGGCTTTTTCATACACATCCATGATGAAAAATTATAAATATGAATGAAAACGGTGCAAGTACTTTTTGTAGTATGCATATACTTAAATGGGTTGAAACCATCACATGATAATCCCAATCTAACATTCCGTGGGTCGGCTGCGTAATCAAGATGTAACCTATCAAATTTTTTTGATGCTATCCCATCCAAAGGATGAACTATATCATCATTTTCCTTATTTCATTCATCTTCATGCCATCTCATATTCTTAACCATTTTTTCTAAAATAAAAAGTTTCAGATGTTTGTGAATCAGTGGAAAGTGCCACATCACTTTCTCCAGTACACAAGATTTAATTAAATCTTTACTAATCTTCCATATCAATGATAAATAATGTTTCCACTCATTTAACTTGACATTATCCTTCTAGAATAGACAATTATCTATAGGGAATGTGGGGATTTTTGTACTTGAAAATCCAAAATTTTCAACCATCTTTGATGCCATGTAATCATTTTCAGAAATACATGCATCAATAGGTAGAAATTCCTATAAAATATTAATCTAAAATTTGATCTCAATATTACTAAATCCATACATTGTTTTCCCATGATACAGTCACATTAAATACTCTAGTTTTTTCATTTGTCCACATGACTGGTAAAATAGAGTATTCAAATCTTCTAAAGTTTTCTAACACAGTCAATGTCATCATATGGATCACTAGATGAAAACTGTTTTCCTGTAATCATTTCCTCTTCAACATCTCTAAATGAAGTGTTGGCTTGAGAAGCAAATGGAAACTAATCTGAAATCAAATTTTCCATTCTGATGCTTTCAGCTGAATCAACGTCATTATCCATTGGAAAATTTTCACCATTGTGATACCAAACATGATATACATTTTAAAAACCTTTTTAGTGATGTGGTAAATTCCTCACATGATAACCATGGTCTTCCAATGCAATCAAAACATGGGCACTGAATCAATCCACCATCTGAACTATTGTTTAATAAAAAATCCACAAAATATTCCAACTCTTTATGAAACTTATCAGTGATCCAGTCAACACTATAAATCCACCTACTATCAATTCTAAAATGAACAAACAAATAGTTAGTGAAATTTTTGATAGTAAATAACAAAATTGAAACTCGTTCATTCTTAAGAAAAGTAGTATATGGGCTCATTCATAGGCTTCAATTCCTTAAATACTTCTTGAGAAACATAAGTAAGTGTTCAAGCTAAATGCATCAGGTATATCATTATCATTTACTAAAGTATATGAGATCTCAAAATCATAATCATATAAGAACTATACACATAACCACTCATTAATATTTCTGCAATGTTAAGAGAATACATAATGAAATCTATTACTATCAATTATTTCACCATGATAGGTCAACCATGGGTTGCTAGCTACTTCTTAGATTTATAGATTTTGGGATATATTCTAAATGAATCAATCATAATCATCAGTGATTTACATTATCTAAAAATAAGATACTAAAATACATGAGATACTAAAATAGATGAGATACAAGGGGAGGTAAAATTTTATATTCTAATGAAAATATAATAATACGTACAAAGGGTATCATTCCAAGATACTTATATAGTGAAGAATGAATCAAATGTTAGATTCTTGTGAAATAAATCATATTAGAATGAATGAATTAGATTGGAGCAAGGGGTATATATTTTAAGTATGGTTATTATTTAAATATTGGGTTGTAATACATGTATTCTATTACCAGGTGGACCATGTATAATATATAGGTCATTATATTAGAATGACACAATTAGTGTGGAACAGGTATAATATATACATGTTATGCATGGAGAGAAGTAAACATTGTTAGGGAGTTGAAAATACCAACAATAATCATCAATTTGATCATCATTGAATTTTTCATTTCACATTTTCCATTCCCTATGCCCCTGCCAATCCCCCATAGTTCTCCACCCCCACTGCCAGTTCCCCCCCATCCCCTTACACACCCTCCACAATCTAGTTCCCCCCACTCCTTGCACACCCTCCCCCAGCCAGTCCTCCCTTCCTCCCCCTTGAACCCCTCCCACTGCTAGTCCCCCCTGCTCCTGCCCCACCCCCTTGCACACCCACCACTTACACCCCCCTCCTTGATATCCCACTACCCCCTGCCAGCCGCCCTGCCTCGTCGTTTCCAGTCCCCCCACCCTCCCCCTTGCACCCCCCTGCCCTCCCCATTACACCCCTTCCACTTCCAGTCCCCAACCCCCACCCTGCCCCCACCCAATTACACCAAGAACTACAAAAAGATTTATTTTTCATTGTAACTAGCATGGAATAAAAAAAAAATTGAATAAAATATTTAGCATTGATACTTGGATATTAGAAAGGTGCACAATATTCTCTGATCAGAATTCTTTTGGAACATATCCGCCATCACCTTTGAGAGTCTCATGCATATATCTCAAAAAAATCATATTCTGGTGAAGTTCCATCAAACTACATGAAAAATAGCAGCGTAAATACCTTAAAATCATCGTTGAAATACGAAAAATGGGATTTGATGGTGAGCATACTTTTCTCTGGTGTTCCAACAAGGGTGGCCTCTCTATGTTGAAATTCATCTTGTAGAAACTGATAATATAATAAGGTTAGATGAATAAAACCCTAGAAATTACCTGTTAAAGTCAATTCCATACCTCAAATTGCCAAAGCCAATTCTTCCTAACTTTTATCATTTTTAGATGTGCTTCCCCCAGCCCCTGCCAGTCCCCCCTACCCCTGCCAGTCCCCTTGCTCCAGTCAATCCCCCCTACCACTGCCAGTCCCCCCCTCACACCCATCTCACCCCAACCCCTGCTTTCCCGCTGCACAAACTTGCAGTATACAAATACACCATACCCATACACCTGCAACGAATTCCAAAAACCATTTTATCATCTCATTCCCACATAAATAAAATAACAACTAATAGATATAAAAATGAAATTTTATAAACAACTAAAAAAATGATAGATACAAAAAATTCCAATAATGTCACCTCGAAATTTCATCTAAATCCTCCTCATCATCACCTCCCATTTTAACAACATCAAGTTGTGTACCACCATCAGTAGAATCAACATCTCCATCAGCTTCTTCTTTAGACTCTCCAAGATGAGGAGAATTGTCAGCCTCTCCACCAACATCTACAGCTACACAATCATCATCATCCTCATACATCAAGTGCAGACACGATAAACATCCATCCACTTTGTTGAACCCTCTGGTGGAAGTGAAGAGCTTATAGCTGATATCAACTTGAAAAATTTTTCATTTTATTTTTCCCATGTATTTTGAGAATGTTGTCTAACATCTTGTTTTGATGTCTTAATGGAAGCATGTAATTGTTCTTCAGTAACCATTCTTGAAAAAATTTCTATAAGATTCAATACATGATAACCAATATTTATAGGGCACAATTTTCATTCCGGGTTTACAACGAACTTGGCCACTTTTCTCGTTTCCAAAAAACCGATGTAAATAATCGTTTGGTGGAGATGTGTCTGGTTCCATTTCCATTAGAGTTTGAAAATAATCCTATAAAAGGGATTCAACATTTTAATAGATACTCAAACAAATAAATAATTATAGTTGTATGTCCATTGAAATACTCATACGTGTTATGAGTAAAATGTCTACAACATCCTTTTTGATGAGATCTAGACCAAAAACTAAGTAAAGTAAGTCCTTTTATATTCATTATATAACTTTTAAGAGTTGATATAACTTACATAAGTATCTTGGGATGTTTTTTGGGTTTAAATATATATTAGTTGTTGTTATGGACCTATTTGAGAGTCTAATCCTTATCAAGAATTGAATGGATTTCAAATTTTCTTTTTAAAACCATATCAATAATTGATCTTATTAAATTATCATTAGCAATACTATAGATATTTGAAGATAATGTATTGTAATATATAATACCATAGGAACAAGTTATATAATTGATTCAAGCAATCTAATTCCTTACGTGGAAAACACAACTAATATAATTTTTAATGAATGAAACTACATACTAAAATCTAAAAATTCAAAAACATAATTACAATTTTTTTTCTACAATTCCTGATTCATATTAGTTCCATCTTTCTTTTTCCTACTAAAACAAAAAAAATTATCAGAGAACACGTACATTTAAATTTAATGCCTGTTTCTACCTTAAAAATGAACATAAATCAATGAAAAAATAAATGTTTATTCAATGTTTAATCATATATTACATGTGACAGTTCGTGATCCGGTAGTGTAGTTCACCCCATGGAATGATTATATATCATGGTGCCCTTATTTCTTATGTTTCATTTAGAGGAATCCATTTAGTAAATAAATAAACCAGCCTTTCAACAAGTAAACATGTTCAAGACATAACTGAAATAACCATGTTTTGAAAATAAAATCGAACACAATCCCATATAATAAAATCATCCACTACAAAAAACTATGATTTCTAAAAAAATAAATTTATTAAAAACATTAAGATGTTAAATTACCATGAAATATGAACAACTAGAATATGAAATTATGTAATTTTAATATAAAATTGGGAATTCATTGATGATCAGTTCATTTTGAAGAGGAGTACCTCTTCTTTTTTTCCAACCAATATGCAGGTCATGCTTGTAGGCTCGCCACATCTCCCCTAGTTACATTAACTTATCTCTCTTAGTACTCATACCATCTAAGAAGTTATAGCAAAGTTGAATATTCAAAAAAATTACCAATAATATTTAATAATGAAACTACAAACTAATTTTAAAAAATATATTACCCAAATTTCCATCCTTGCCTTGTCTTTTATTTCTTTTCCAACTTTTCTCCACTCGATTGGTTGAACCAGAGAAATATTGCTATGTATGTTGAGTGTCCCCATGAAACATCACAATTATTTTCCATTATCTTCAATAATTTAAATTTCCTTGTTATACTGAACCATAATTTGTGTGTGTCTATTCCACACATTATGCATATTTGTACAACTATGTTGTTTAGTAGAATATGATCCTGAAAAAAAGAGGAAAATATTTTTCAAATATATAACTAAAATTTAATAAAAAAAATTTTTAATTTCAATACTTTTTAAACATTTACAAGTATCCGTATTTTGTGTTGCTCGATCATGCACACTATGTTGAGGGAAAAAAACTAGAGAAGTGTCCTCCATAGTAGACACTAGATACTAAGGTTGGGTAGGAGGGTACGAGTATATAGGGGGCATAACCAATGGCGGAGTACCCTCCATAGTAGACTGTGGATGATGAGGTTGGGTAGGAGGTTACTGGTATACAGGGGGAATAACCAACTGAGGTTTACCCTCCATAGTAGACTGTGGATATTGAGGTTGGGTAAGAGGGTATGGGTATATAGGGACAAAACCAATGAAGGTGTACCCTGTAGAGATGAAGGTGGATTAGGGTAAAAACTCTGAATAAAAAAAGAGACTAACTACCATGAACAGTAGGAGGGGGAAATGGATAAAAAGGATGATTGCCCATGTAATGATAAGTCATAAAAATGGGGGGCATGATGAGAGGAAACTATCCTGGAGACTGTAGAGCCATGGACCATGAGGCGGTATATATAAGGGTACTACTTGTCGATATGGCCCTATACTCCGGAGTGCCTGAACTATCTTCAGTGAATGCAAGTTGCCTCTTCAATGATTCCAGTCCATATTTAATATGATTTTTGGAATGTTCATACAAAATCAATAAATAACAAAAAAAGGATTCACCGGAACAATAATATTTTTCAGGCCAACATTTCTATGTCAGCGATCATTTTCATCTTTTTTTTCACCAAACCTCCTCTTAAGACATAATAATCTTTAAATTCCAAAAGTGATGTGAATATTTTAAAAATATAACAATGCATTAAATAAATATAAAGATGCCCAAAAAATTCATATTAATTTTCAAAGTATTACATCATTCATTAAGTTTATTTCATTGTGTTTTTTACTCACTAAATGAAATCATTACAAAACAAAAAATAATGATACTTTAAAAGTGTAAAAAAACATGCACCTGGTCAGAATAATATAATCTGAATACATTGAAACATGTAATTCAAGGAATTCTCTGTTATAATTTCTGTTTCACAATTCATTCTCACAATTGAATCATCTGTATCATCAAATGATATATTTGACTGAATACCGATTAGTTCATCAAAAATATCCCCATCATCCAATCCTTCATAAAAAATGAGTCTAGGAATAACACCAAAAATAACACCAAAAATAACACCAAATTTCAGTTTTAAAGGGTCATTTACATAAAATTCTTGTCTAGATTGTGATGCAAGAATATGAGGTTCATCTGTTCGCAGCACACATTTCATATCAATCTATCCAAAACTGTAATTGTCTATATACAAGCCATGTCATGTCATTGTATCAAACCAATTTTATTTCATTATAGCGACACGACCAGGTGCAGAGTAATCAAATAAAAAAATTCTCTCAACAACCCTATAATAAGACATATTTTCTGATCGAGGCTGTCTGGCTGATGCACTAGCAAAACAATCCATTGTAGCACTTATTGTGACACTTTCATGGTGTGTTTCCATCTTTGTTTCAAAACTATTTATAATGAATTTAAAAACTATTTACAACCATTTTTTTACTATCATGAAGAACATTGTTCAGACCAAAGGACAGTACCCTTCTTTCAGCAGATACATCACCCATCGGTAAACATTGCACCTAAAAAATATTGAAAATGAATATTGAAAAACAAGAAACGATTTGGTAATGTAAACCAATGAATTTGTAACCTTTGACATCAACCATGTAATAAATTCATTGCAGTGTAATTGCTCCAACCACTTAATAGATAATGAGCGATGTGCTCTATTTATAATTTCAATATGTTCTCTGCAAATATAAGAAATTTATGATGTCAGGAACTATGAAAAAATTACCAAAAAATATATATATATATATATATATATAATTTTACTTACTTGATGTAATAATTAACCACGCCACAGTTAAATAATACCTTACAATGATCCATTTCCCACTCATCCCTATTCAATGTACACAACTTGTATGATCCAGATATCTCTCCAGTATGATGAACTAATGGAAATTTTGGCTCAATGGGACCATATTGCTCATCTTCAGTTCTCATGGTCTGATTAGATCTAGTGGTGAAATTATAGAAATACACTAAACAAAAATCCATGCATTCATGCGATAATAACCTTTAAAAATAGATCTATAAGGATCATTCTTATTTCTCACATAATAATTCAATGTAAACATCATATATTCTGTTGAATACATCCATACAATTGATAAATGAGACCCCAAAAGAACTTATGTTGGAAGATGCATGGTCAGATTTAACATAAATGTAAAAAATTATGGGGGGAATATTTTCTCCATGTCGCAATGAATAATCAATGATTATTTTTATAATTTTTTTACAACACAGTTTTTCAATCTTTTATCATAAAGACTTCGATAAATGTGACATAATAAAATCATAGAGACATTGACATTATGTGATAGTAAATATCGAATTGAAATAGGAATCAATTCATGCAACATGACATGGTAGTCATTGATTTTGAGGGATTTTAGTTTCACCTCTCTACTATTCACTTGTTTGAAATGTTACTCGAATAACCATATGGAACCATTAAACCTTCCAAGACAACAAGAAATTATTTTTTCTCTTTACTTTTCATCTAACAAAAAGAAAAACAAAAGGTACTTTCCACTAATTCTAACCAATTAACTCAGGATGAAGTGTTGGTTTTAAAACCAAATCCATTAAATCACGACGTGATGTGAAATAATATTGTGTCTTTCCCTTTATATTTAAAAGTGTTTCATGTAACATTTCACACAAATTTTTTTCAAAATGAATTAAATCCAAGTAGTGATGCAACAAATTTGATGACCAATACGACATCTCATAGAATATACTTTTCATTCTCCAATTATTGTTGGAATTCAAAAGAACATTCTTCTGCTTGTTGGAATTTAACTGAACCATTCCAAGAATAAAATTCAAAATATCAAGTTCATTGTGGATACCCCCCCTGACCTTCGTTGAGGTATTTCATCTATCTCTATGGAATTATCAAACTTTCTTCGATTTTTTTCTACATGGACGATCCAGTTATAGAAATAATTTATGCCCTATGAATCTAGAAGATTTTCAATACATCAATCTCGTAGAACGTGTATTTTTCATACATATAGGGAAAGATAATATCCCCTTGGTACACTAACAATACATTATTCCATATGTAGGGAAATCATTTATTGACCATAATAATGATGCATGACACATAAAGTAATCCTTTCAAAATGCATTATATTTCTTCACCCCAATAGTCCAAAGCCCCTTCAACTCGTCTATTAATATTTGAAAATATATGTAGACGTCATTTCAAGGATTATTGGTTCCAGAAATCAATATACTCATGATAGTAACTGAATTTTTCATACACATCCAGGACAAAAAATTATAAATATGAATGAAAAAAGTTTAGGTCCATTGTGCAATATGCATATGCTTAAACGGGTTGAAACCATCACATGACAATCCCAATCTAACATTTTGTGGGTTAGCTGCATAATAAGGATGTAACATATCAAATTTTTTCGATGCTAACCCATCAGCAGGATGGATTATATCATCTTTATCCTTATATATTTTATCTTCATTCCATCTCATATTCTTAGCCATTTGTTCTGAAATAAAATGTTTTTGAAGTATGGGAATCAATCGGAAGTGCCACATCAATTTCTCTGGTACACAAGACTGAGTTACATCTTTATTAGTCTTCCATATCGATGTTTAGAAAGGTTTCCACTCATTTAACTTGATATTATCCATCCAGAACAGACAACAATCTTTAGGAAATGCGTGAATTTTTGTACATGAAAATCCACAATTTTCAACCAACTTTTATGTGATATAATCATTTTTATGAATACACACATCCTTAGGTAGAAATTCCTTAAAAATAGTATGTATATAGTCGATCAAAATATTACTAAATCCATACATTTTTTTCCCCTGATACAGTCTCATTAAATACTCTAGTTTGGTCATTTTTCAACATGATCGGTAAACTAGAGTATTCACATCCTTTAAAATCATTCTAACACACTCAATGTCCTCATTATGATCATTAGATTAAACCTGTGGTCCCGTATTCATTTCCTCTTCAACATCTCTAAATGATGTGTTGTCTTGAGAATCAAATAGAAACGGATTGTAAACCAAATTTTCTATTCTGATCCTCTCAGTTGAATCAACGTCATTCTCTATTAGAACTTTTCACCATTGTGATACCAAACATGATATCCTTTTTGAAATCCTTTTTCAGTGATGAGGTAACTTCCTCATGTGTTAACCATGTTCTTCCAATGCAATAAAAACCTGGGCATCAAATCAATCCATCGTCTGACCCATTGTTGAATGAAAAATCCAAAAAATATTCCAACTCCTTATGAAACTCATTAGTGATCTGATCAACATTATACATCCAGCATATATCCATTATAAAAAGAATAAACAAATAGTTACTAAAATTTTTTATAGTAAAATACAACATTGAAACTCACTCATTCTTAATTAAAATAGTATATGGACTCATTCATAGGGTTCACTGCCTTAAATGCTTCTTGAGAAACATAAGTAAGTGTTCAAGCTAAATGCATCAAGTATAACATTATCATTTACTAAAGTATATGAGATATCTAAATCATAATAATATAAGAACTATACCTATATCCACTAATTAATATTTATGCCATGTTAAGAGAATACATAATTAAATCTCTTACTATCAATTATTACACCTTGATAGGTCAGCCTTGGGTTGCTGGCGATTTCCTGGATTTCTAGATATTGGGAAATATTCTAAATGAATCAATCATAATCATTAGTGATTTAAATTATCTAAAAAAAGATAATAAATACATGAGAAACTAAAATACATGAGATACAATGGGAGGTAACATTTTATATCCTAATGAAAATATAATAATACATATAAGGGGTATCATTCTTAGATACATATATAGTGAAAAATGAATCAAATGTTTGATTCGTCTGCAATGCATCATATTAGAATGACACAATTAGCGTGGACCATAGGGTTTTTATATTAAGGATGTTTTTTCTAAAAATGTTGGGTTGTAATACGTGTATAAGAGAGGGGATGGTTCCCCCCACTACCCCCCCCCCCATCTGAAACCCCCTGCCGCCCCCCCCCCCCTCACATACACATTCCCCCCCCCCCCCCCGCATCCTCCCCCCCAACATGCACACCCCCACCTACCCCCCCCCCCCCACCTCACACTGTACCCCCACCTTTCAACCCACCTACATTGACTACCCCCTTCACCCCCACTTCCCCCACCCCAACTCCTTAGATATTATTACATATTGTTATCAGATATTTATGATGATATAGAGTGGGATATTCTAGATCTAGTAATTCATGTTTATTTGAATCTAAAATATTCATGTGGTTTAGTAAATGTTGAAGAAGAAGAAATTAGTGATTCTATATTTGATATACATTCATGTAGTTTGAAATAGAGTGATGTGAAAATTTAAAACTATTGTTCATGATAGAATAATTTATATGAAAAATGTAAAAGAGTAATAAGACCCAAAAACAGTCATATAACATTCCTAAAATACCCATATGACCATTCATTTCATTTCATTATCTACTTAACATTTCATTATCATGAAATCTAGCATGGATCCCTCATGTTTTAAAGAAGACTCTCTAGATGGGGAATGGACACTTGTCATTATGACTATATCCTTGATGAAAGAAGTGTTAGGGGACCAATATTCATATATTTTTATTACTATAGTTTTAGAATAATATCCTAATAATTCAATTTATGCATAAAATAACGTCATATAAAAAATATTGATTTTTCTCCCCACAAAATTTCTTATCTTTCACACGCACCTCGTGACCCTTTACTGACCATTTTTGGATGATTTAGTTCCATTAAAAGATCCAATATAAACCATAGGCCATCGAATGGTAGAGGAGATGCTGTTTTTGAATTTATGGGGAATAGAGGGAAGTTTTTGGTGAAAATAATGGGGATTTAAGGCCATATAAGATCCAATTTTGGTCCTATGATCGATGTCTTGGATATCCTTAAGAAGTTAGGATGCTATAGGGAAAAGGAAATAAATTCATGAAATGAAGGTTCAAGATATGAATATTAATGACATTTTTTCATATATTAATTTCCCTATAACTCTATATATGTTTTAGGATAACAATAATAGTTAAGAAATACTTGATCTTTTATAATAACACAACTTATTCATTTTTGTTTGATTCTTTAATCATGACATGTTTATTTATGTATCATATCTTAATTGTAAATATTTCTTAAATCATATTGAAAAATGGAACAAAACATACCCATCATTCACAAGTGAAGTAAATTACAATCTTATAATTGTGTGTGGAGACATCCCAAGAGCCATCTATACTAATCTCTGAGAAAACTGAAGTTTCACTCATATGTATTTCTATACTAGGGTACTAAAACAGTGATAAAAAGTGACACCTCTAATCATGTTCTTAACCAATAAAAAAGTAAATGTTTTTAACTATATCTAATGTCACCTTTATCTCCCAATTTATCCTAAACCAATATTAACCACTTCCTAGATTTATCATTCACTACCATGGACATCGGTATCCGGATTATAGGGGGTGGTATCCAAATCCACCCAACCAATATATCATGGAGAGGGTGATGTTACTATATTTTAAAAAATACGATTCATGTTAGAGCGAATTAATTCTAGATTACAATTATCCTTCCAAAAGGGTCTTCAAGATGAAAAATGTTCAAATTACAATATTCTTTGTTTAGAGTAACCCTTATTAGTTCACCTACTAGAATGGGTGAATCACAAAAAAAGGAAGCAAATAGGGTTTTCCCACCAAAGATGGTGCGGGTAGGGTTCCTTCGACAAATCTGGAGAGGGTAGGATTTTGTGAGAGTAGGGAATGGGTAGATTTCCTTTGCATGTGCCTATGACGCGAGAGTAGGGAATCACTCACGAGAGTAGTAGGGGGTTTGATCGATCGGTTTTCTGGAGGGCTTTGATCACGGCAGGCAGGGACATGGCTTCGATCGCAGAAGGTATGGAGATGACACTTCGATCACACGAGGAAGGAAGGGGCTTCAATCACGCGAAGAAAGTAGAGGAATTGTTCGTGAGAGGATCTCGAGATGCTGGAGAATCGTGAGAGGTAAGGAGGTTCAGGCTAATTACGTAGTGTGATGTGGCCACGGTTCAGATAAAAACCATGGGGGAATACATCTCCATTTCCACATTGTAATTAATTCGTGGCAATACAAGTGTGGTAGTATCCATATATTCTAGTTGTGTATGTTAATAATATTTCAGTAGTATCATCGTTTCAGGTGTTAACTGATTCGTTTTCCTTTATATGCTTGGTTATGTAAGCCATGTTTATTATCGATAGGATGTATTTTATTTATATTGAGAATTATATTATGTTCATAAACATTATTTTTAATCATAAAATAAAAATTATTCTTGAATGATCGCGATGGGGAATGAATCCTATCTTGTTCGTGGAGATGGTATTATGTACGTATGCACGACCGACAATAACAATATATTGATAGTGAAATCGTATATAATTGGATGTTATATAATATATACAGAATCATTAAAATGTTATATTTATTATTTATGTCATTTATACTCATTATTATACCCATCCAAATAATGATGTGTGTGAATAACATAATATACCACGACGTGGAGACGGTAAGCCGTACGTATGAAAATATGGTGACATTGTCATTTATAGGATGGTTAGACTAAATAATATTGTTATACCATATTTTTATTAACATCATTGTATGTAGGATGTAATGGGGTTATTATTTTGTTATGGGAAAAACAATGAAATAGGAAGTGGAAGAAGAAAACAACTTGAAAGGGTGTGGTGAAATTATTCCCTCTTCTTCATCTCTTTCATTTTGAGTTGATCAAAAGGGCTCCATATAAAGGCTTAATGATCAAATTAAGGCATCTAGAATTATGTGAGGACTATTGGTAAGAAATTTGGGCAGGGTTTGGCCGAGAAAAATGGCTTTGGCATTGTGAAATTAAGTGAAGGGGAAGTATCCTTTTATAAGAGATGTGAGGGTCACTTTTGGAAAACCTTGAAATAGAATTTTATAATAAAATCATTATCGGATTAAAATGGCTCAAAAATAATTCATTTCAAGGATAAGGAGGTTTTGGGTCGAAAAATTCTCAACCAATATGTTTTAGATAGGTTTTGGTGACCATATTAACATTATATTTTAGATTTAACTCTTAGTTAAATAGTTTGACATCTACCATGTCACTTAGTATTTTTGTATTATTTGGTTACTAAACATACAATAACAAGCCAATAAAAACCCAAGTGGTTATTTATTAATATATATAACCTCATATAAGTCCATTATCTGAACCATATATATTTAGAAATATTATATCATTTAATAATACAATATTGTTTTTGAAAACTCATTTATGTCAATTTTAACAGTATTTAGTATTTGTTTTTTTTGGAAATAATAACAACATGATTACCTTGAGAAAAAATTATTTAATAAACAATAAAATTTCCTATTAACCTATATAATTATTGGAATTCATCAAAAGTATCAAATTACATTTATTTGGATACTTATAATATCTATTATTTTAATCATTCATTAATAATGTAATTACTGCATTATCATTGTGTCATAAATAAATTGATTCATTTAATGTCTAATTTTTTTTAATAAAATTTCATTATGTAGGAAATAATTTTATATTTCTAATTAATATTTATAGCTGAATGTATCTCATGTATAACCTAATATTAAAAATGATTTAGTTATTATACTTTGAATTTAACACTTTTAACACTTCCCTAAATAGAAAAATAACAAATGTCCTAATCTAATATAAGTGGAAAAGGGTGTCATTTATTATTTCTAAGGTTCTTTTTTGTCGAATTAAACTTATCCAATATAATTTGGACATGGTTTAGGGTAATTATAATATTATTTTTACCCTTAATTACCCTTTTTTCATTTAACCGTGGTAAATAAAAGTCAAAAGTTACTAATCACCAAAAATTATTTTCATCCTACTGAACCACATTTTTTCTACTAATGTTATCCATGTCTCTCAGATTTTTGAAATTCAACTCATAGAAGCAGTAAAATTATGTTTTATGCAAATATGCAAATCCTCCTAGAAGGTTGGTAAAAGACTGTAAAAATTTCAGAAAAATTTTATATATCTAAACATATTATAAAATGACTCCAATGAATTACATTTTACATATATAGTTATTATTTATATATTATTATGTGAAATAAATTAAAATATAATAACTAATTATTGAAATAAAATAGTTATTTGTAAAAAATAATGTGGTGTTTTCACTATTAATCAAAAATTGAATGTTTTCACAAAAATAACAAAAATTCACCCAAACATTATTTTGATATTCAGAATCAAAAAATGAAGACCATTTTGAATGTTAAAATATATAAAATTCTAAAAAGTGGTATTACTATTCCTAACGACTAGTTTCATTGGTCG
Organism: Viscum album; assembly: GCA_963277665.1. Classification (NCBI taxonomy): domain Eukaryota; kingdom Viridiplantae; phylum Streptophyta; class Magnoliopsida; order Santalales; family Viscaceae; genus Viscum; species Viscum album. The sequence continues at coordinate 1,763,520,371 of OY728131.1, read as the reverse complement.
TGGTGTGTTGAAACTCTAAGATTCGTACAACACAAGCTACTGTATTATTCAATGGGAAACGTACCGTGCAATGTTGGGGTGTTACATTCTCTCCTACATAAAATAATTCCTTCTTAATAATTTCTATAATATTTCTGCATAAAAAGATTTGGGTGGTAATTTATTATAAGTTCCATGGTTTCCCACATTTCTTCTAGCATCGTATGATTTCTCCAATAACTTTAACCAGATGAGTCATCCCATTTCTGGACACATTTTCTCTGGAATCAAGAATTCTGATAGGCTCTTCACAATGAGACAGATCAGGTTAAAGTTCTTTTTCTTTATAAGTGAGTACATGTGTTGGGTTTGGAATGTATTATCTCAACAATGATATGTTGAACACATCCTGACCCTTGGAGAGTCTTGGAAGCATTGCCAAATGATAATCTATAACTCCATTTCGTACTAGAATTTCTAAAGTGCCGATGTACCTGGTACTTTATTTACCCTTCTTAATGAAATTTATAACACCCATCCATTATGATACCTTCTAGAAAACATGGACCCCAATATGAAATTCCAAATCCTACATTCGGTTATCGGCATAACACTTTTACCTACTTTGGGATGCTTTGAAGTGGGTATATATAATCTACAGCTTTTCCATTGATTTCTCAACAAGTTCTGGGTCTATTAGTTTTTTTTCACCAACATCATTCCAACAAGTTGGTGTGTGCCATCTCTTTCCATATAACACTTCATATAGTTCCATATGAATACTTGAATGTAAGCTATTGTTATATGAAAATTATACAATAGGTAAATACTGGCCCCACATACCATGAATTTCATGTGAGCAAGATATCAACTTGTCTTCTAAGTTTGGAATAGTTTGTTATGAATTCCCATCAGTATGTGGGTGGTTGGAAGTGATTAAACGATGTTCAGTATCAAGGGCCATCTAAAACGTTTCCATATTCTTGATGTAAAATGGAGATCATGATCAGAATCAATCGATAGAGGTACAACATGAAGTCTTACAACTTCATTAACATATAGTCTTTCAAGTTGTTCAAGTTGTAAATCTTCTCTAACAGCATGAAAATTAGGTGACATGGTATGTCAGACAACAATGACCCATATTGCATCATTCCTTCTAGGAGTCTTTGGTAGCCCCATGACAAAGCCCTTCATAATATCATCCCATTTCCACTAATTAATGAGAATAGTTTTCATTACTCCTCTAGGATTTAGTATTCCAGCTTCAACTTATTGGCAAACCATACATATTGATAACATATCAGAAAAATCTCTCGTCATGTTGTACCACCAAAAATGTTCTTTCAAATATATATGAATATTATTGCTACCATGGTGTATAGAGAAATTGGAGCTATGAGAATCATCCAACAATTACCTTTTTAGATTAGTTATGTCAGGAACACAAAGTCTCTTCAGAAATTTTATAATTTTATATTCATACATGAAGTCACTCAATCTCCCATCATTCACAACATTAAACTTCTTTTCAAACTCCTCATCATCAGTCCAAGATATCTCTATCCTTTATAGTAAATATGTTTTGGAAAAAATTTGAATAAGTATTGATATTTCTCCTTCCATGGTTATTCTCATATCCATCTTTACTAGATCTAGGAAAATTGGATCCCTTTCAACTCTCATCTTGTTTATATCTCCTTTTATAATTTATACTTGAAACATCTTCCACCTTATTTTTCTTCCCCTAGTTGTAATGTATAGTGAAATCATAATCCATGAGTTTTTTAGGCCATCGTCCTTTCCTCATGTTGAGTTTTTTATGTGATAAAATATACTTCAAACTCTTGTGATCAGTATATATCTCACAATTTTCAAAATAGAGATATTGTCTCTATACCTTCAAAGAAAAGATTACAGCTACTATCTCAAGATCATGACTAGGGTAGTTTTGTTCATGAATGTTTATCTATCATGATGCATATGAAATAACTCTATCATTCTGCATAAGGACACAACCAAGTCCTTTATATGAAGCATCACTATATAATAACAAACCCATCAATCCCTGATGGTAGATTCAAGATCGTAGCATTGACTAATATTATCCTTAGTTCTTCAAAACATTATTCACACTCTTTTTTCCAAACAAATTTAAAACAATTACGTGTGAGCTTGGTTAATGGGTTACCCAACCAGGAAAAATTATGGATGAAACATCAATAAGAGCCAACTAATCCAACAAAACTGCGTACCTCATTTATACTCATCGGTGCTGGACATTCATGGATTTCATTGGTCTTTGAAGGATCATCATATATTCTATCCTTATTGACATTATGGACAAGATAAAAAATCTCTTGAATCTAGAATTCAAACTTTCTAAACATCCCATATAATTCATTTCTTCTGAGGGTTTTCAGAATAGTGTGCAAGTGATTTTAATGATCTTCATAGATTTTGGAGTATGCCCAGATATCATCAATAAATACCACTTCAAAGTAATCAAAATATTCCTTGAAAACTCTATTAATTAATTCCTTGAAGACAGAGGGTGCTTTTGTCCATCCAAAAGGTATTACTGTAAAGTCGTAATGCTCGTACCTTGTTGGAAATGTTGTCTTTGGAATGTCTTCCATCTTCACGCTCAACTAATGGAATCCATATCGAAGGTAAATCATTGAAAATATTGAGCTCCATGATGTGGATAAAATAAATCATCAATTCAATGTATGGGAAACATGTTCTTTTTGGCTATAGCATTGATCTTCCTTTAGTCAATGCACAACTTCATAGATCTATCTTTTTTCTTAACAAAAATGACAGGGGCTCCCCATGAAAGAACACTTGGGTGAATAAATCCATTATTACTCAATTAATCTAGTTGTTGCATTAGTTCCAATAATTTCATAGAGGCTATTCTATAAGGGGTCATTGATATGGGGCATAAACATGGAATTAAATCAATTGAAAACTCAATTTCCCATTCTGGAGGATGATCAGGTTTATCCTCTCGAAACACGTCAACATATTCTTTCACAATAGGTACATACTCTATTCAAATGTTATTTTCCTCACCCATAGTTATTTCATACTCTTCTTTCCCAATAACTGAATTTAGTAGAGCTACTGGCAGTGGGTCTAGATAAGAATCATGTGGTGATGTTTCTGATCAATGATAAGGCACTCCATATCATCACTGGAAATTGTAACCTCATTCTTAATACAATAAATTATCACAGCATGGTCCAAATTCAAATCCATACCAAGTATTATATCAAATTCATTCATGGATATGGTGATTAGATCAGCAGATAAAGAACATTTATATGACCTAATGGTAATTGATTCACAAAACATTGTTGTGATGATACTTCCCTAAGATTGTTGACTGGAAACTCCCATATTAAGTCAAATTGAAAATATCAAATTTTCATAGCAATCTAAGAAGATATGAAATAATGACATGATCCTCAATTGAATAAAGAATTGGTTAAACTTGAAAACCCTTTATATTACATACCAACACATCTTTCGGAGCTTCAACCTCAGGAGTAGTGCTCACATAAGCTTGGCCTCTCCATTGGGATTTTCTGAGGTCAGTTTCCTTGGCTCTTAGGACCTTAATTTTCATAATGCCCCTTTTCTATACAATTGTAGTGTCAAACATTGACATCCTCTTACTTCCACATGCAATAATGAGCTTGGTGGCTTCTTTACCACACATGTAATAGACTCCCATTACCTTCAAGAAAGTACTTGGGTGTTTCATCCCACATTTAATACAGAATGGATATTAAAAATTTACCTTCTTCCCCTTATTTATATTTCCAGACAGTTTAAAATATCTAATCTTATCTTGATTTTCATTGATGTTGTAATACTTAGAGAATTCTTTTTCTATATTGATGGTGCATGAGACAAATATCTTCATAAGATGAGAAGGACTGAAAGTCTAATGATGGACAAAGAAATGGTTTTAACCCATCAAGGAATTGATCAATATTACTCCTTATGTTACTTATATAATCTGTTGTATGCCTTGCTATCCTTGTAAAGTTAGCCACATACGTTGGGACATTCTCAACCTCCTATTGCCTCGGACGTAGAAATTGCCTTTCCAAATCCGCTCGATGGTCCCAAGGAATGTATATTTCTAAGAAAATATCTTTAAAATCCCTCTATTCTATGTTTCATACTTCTTCATCTTCCTTTTTTGTTTTGAATTAATGACCACTATTGATCTGCATCTCCCATGAGGCGATAAACTATCGTGACAATTTTTTTACTTTCGTTACTCTCTAAAGAAAGAAATGTTTTTTATAAGTATCTTATCCATTTATCAGCTACTAAAGTATTTTTACTCCCAATGAATATTGGTGGTTGTTTCCTCATGAAGTTGTCTAACATTGATCCTATGCATTGCGGATCATGTTGCTCTATATGGGTAAGGTTATTATTCATAACTGGAGTGAGTTTCCCCAGTAAGGTGATAAGATGATAAGCACCAATTGCATCACCAGCTCCACTATAATTATCTTGAGTCGGATGGAAATCCCTACATGGATTACGTGCGTTGATATGGTTTCCGTTCCTTCAACTACCTTCCATTTCTAAACAATGGCATACATTAGATTAGTTTATGAACCACAATACATAATTCTAAATTGGTAAAAAACTTAACATAAATTGAATAGTTTATGGATATAATCCATAATAATAAAAATAAATTTTTTGAGGAGTTATATACTCATAAATTCATCATAATATTTTGTAAATAAAAAGTAAATTTCTCTAAGAATATCCCCTGGGAGTGTCATAACCAAGAGTGCAGGAAGGCTCATTGTTGTGTACCAAGATAACCTCTGTCAAGCCCAAAACTAATTGTCAATGTTTTCACTTCTAGTTATATCTGTCCCAGAGATTCCCCTACCTTCTAATATACAAAAAATCATGTATTTTTGGGAAAATACACAAAATATCTACATTACTGAAATTCTAGGTTGTTCTTCTATACTAATCAATAATTTCTATCTTAGGGTAATGTGATCTAATCCGATATTATCTAAATATTGTTTCCAAGGTTTGTAATAAATATACTCTGATACCAACTATAACACCTTGACCCCAATTACCCAGAGTTGGTGCATTATTACATAACATTGGAATGATCACAAGAGATCAAATCCTGAAGGACCGATCAGTTTAGTCATCTTGGAAGTAATAGATACACTAATAAGTTTTACAATACATTATAAAATGAAAAAGATAACAAAATTGTCTCCATTTACCACATTTATATCCCTTAGAATATCCCTATAGGTAAGTCATAATATACTTCTTTGCATCATGGGAAAATTAAATATAGAATCGGGTGAGCTCAGATATTCGGTATGGATAACAATATAGCGGAAACTTTCATAAATAGTAATAAACAATTATGGAAATGAATATGTCTAAAAATCATTTTAAACATAAACATCATCATAATATGGAAAATATTAATCAAAATAATTCCATTTACTTTTTCACAAGTATATTCTACTAGTAGAATAATCACATGTAATATCAATATCCAATTTCATGATGATGGAATGCATAATTTCATACTTCTAAACCACATAGCCAAGTCCTTGTGATAAGACTATAAATAAGATTTTGTCTAGGAATTGTGTTAAGACACTAGTTTGTCTCATGAGACCTACCGATGCATCATGGAGCTATAGCATGCTCCACCCATCACATACTAATTCTAATGCATTCCTTATATGAAAAAGTTTAAAGATAACATAGAAATTTGTATTAAAAATATTATACTTAATGTTAATACATTAACCATAAACCATGAATGGTATAAAAATAACACATCAATAGTTAGGCATATCCCAAAACTATCAATACAATATGAATTATTTTTATCATAATTAATCAACTTCAGACAAGTTTAAAATCCATCAAAGGATGTTGACATAGATCAAATGAAAATTATTTGAAATAAATATATATTTCTATTTTTAAATAATTTAAAACTCACATAGTTATAAAAGAAAACATTTATTTTTATAATATCTTTATATGCTTTTATGGGAAGCTTTGATGATGTTATTACCGCGGAAAATAGTTGCACCCATCGTATAAGTTAAAAAAAGACATTCTTACCTTAATTTCAACAAAAAGGTCATAAATTACATTTTTTGGAAAATGAAGGTAATATTCCTTTAAAAACATATATGGTCAAATAAGGGTATAAATGACTTTAAACCATAGTATAGTAAAACTAAAAAAAATTGAATTACAATTTTAAGAAAACATGTATGTGGATGATAATGAGGTCCAAGTAGATACTTAGATATTAAAAACCTCGGATAAGTAAAAAGATTGTAGAATTAACCATTAACCTGAATGTTTCCTTTATTGATGGTATGATAACCTCATTTATAATTGTAAAATCTGTGTTATTAAATTATACAAGAACTATACACTTAAATATGATATAATATATTATCCTATAATATTGCATTGTAAATAAAATTTCAGTAGAATCATCCTTTCGGGTGTTAAATAATTTGTTTTCCATTATATGATTGGTTATGTAAGCAATGCTTGTTATGTATAAGATTTATTTGATTCATATAAATAATTATATTAAGTTCATAAACATTATTTTTAATCAAAAATTGAAAAATTTTCTTGAATGATTACGATTTTAAATGAATCTCATTGCGTTCGTGGAGACGATAATTCATACGTACACACAAGCGAAAATATCAATATATTGATGGTCAAATCGTATGTAATTAGATGTTATATCATATATATATAATCATTAACATGTTATATTTATTATTTACATTAATTATACCCATTATTATACCCATCCAAATAATGAAGTGTTTGAATTACAGACTACACCACCACATGGACATGGTAAGTCGTACGTATGCACGTATGGTTACTTTGTCATTCAAAGGATGGATAGAACAATGAATATGGTTGTACCATATTTATAATATCATCACAGTATGTAGGAGGTACTGGAGTTATTATTTTGTTGAGGGAACAACAAATAAATGAGAATTGGAGGAAGAAAAGAACTTGAAAGAGGGTGGTGATATTATTATATCTTTTCCGGGTGTTTCCTTTTGAATTGATCAAAAGTGATTCATAGGATGGATTTTTGATCAAAGTAAGGCCTTTATATTGATTGGAGGGAAGTAGGGAAGATAATTTGGAAGGTGTTGGTCGATTTATATGGCTTTGGGGTGTGAAATAATGAGAATCGGAAGTTCCCTTTTATAAGAGAGGTGAGGGTCACTTTAGGAACGGCTTGAAATATTTTTTTATAATAAAATCATTTTCTACTTATTGTAGCCCCAAAATGATTTATTTTGAGGATACGGTGGGGATGGGTCGAAAAAATTTCAACCTATAGGTTTTAGAAAGGTTTAGGTCACCATATTAAACATATCTTTTAGATTTAACTTTTAGAAAAACAGTTGGACATTTACCATGTCTATTTGTATTTTTAAATTATATGGTTAATAAACATACTATAACAAGACAAGAGAACCCCATGTGTTTCATTATTAATATATATAACCTTATAGAATTCATATGGATGAGGCAATGATTTTTAATATTATTATATAATTTAATAATATAATTTCTTTTTTAAAAACTCATTTATGTGAATTTTCACAGTATTTAATATTTGGTTTTTGTGAAATTCATAACAGCATGATTACATCGAAAAAAATTATTTAATCAAACCTAACATGTCATATTAACCTACTAAATTAGTTTAATTGTTCAAAATTATCAAATTACATTTATTTTTATATTTATAATATCATTTATTTTAATCTTTCATTAATAAGGTAATTACTACATCATCATTGTGTCATAAATAAATAAATATATATAAAATGTTTAAAATTTATAAATAAAATACAATTATGTAAGAAATTATAATAGGTTTCTAATTAATATTTATAGTTCAATTTATCTTATGTATAACCTTATATTAAAAATTGTTTACTTATTAAACATTGAATTTAACACTTTTAACTCTTCTTTAAATAAAATAATAATACATGTCCAAATCTAATATAAGGGGACCAAAGGGGATCATATTTTATTCTTAAGGTTGTTTGTGGCTGAATTAAACTTATTAAATATAATTAGGACAAGTGTTAGGGTACTTAAAATATCATTTTACCCTTACATTAAATATTTATTTTTAACTGTGGTAAATAAAAGTCAACAGTTGCAATTTTGACCCACATTTTACTTTCATATGTCAACTGTGTCTCACAGATTTTTGAAATTCAACTCACATAAGTGGTAAAATTATGTTTTATGCAAACTCACAAATGGTCCTAGATGGTGTGTAAAAGACGGTAAATAGTTCAATAAAATTTTATTTATCTAAACATATTATAAAATGACTCAATGGAATTAAATTTAACATTATAGGTATTATGTATATATTTTTACCTAAATTAAAATAAAAATAAAATGCTAATTATTTAAATAAAAAAGTTGGTTTTAAATAATAATTCATTTTTTTCAGTAGTCATCAAAAATTGAGTGTTTTCAAAAAAATACCAAAAATTCACCATAAACTAATTTTGATATTTCAAATAAAAAATTAAGACCATTTTGAAAATTAAAATTTATAAAATTTTAAAAAGTGTCTATTACTATTCAGAATGACTAGTCTCATTGGTCATGGTGTGTTAATACTCATTGTTTCTTACAATGCAAGCTACTGTATTATTCAAAGGGAAATGTACCATGGAAGCTTGGTGTTTTAGAAGAGCTCAATTACGTTGTGTAATCCTTTTGTATAAATAAAATTTTTAGATCTTTTTAATGTTAAATTTGTGAAATTCAAATTTTCGGACAAATTTTGGATGAAATTCCATATTATTGATGAATTATGGAAAAAGGTGTATTTTAAAATATTTTTGTAATCATTAAATAAATAATAATGTGAAATGATTTTTAGAAAATGGTCTTCTACAATTGTGACTAGTAAGAAATTTATAGTCTAATAAGATCAACGTAATATTCTTTGAATATTAAAGTATGAATAGTAAAAATCCCTTATAAATAGTAATGAATAGTAAATCATCAAAAAAATAGATTCTTCAACCTTGATTGTGTAAATTTAATTTAGACATCTTAAATGTGAGAAAAATTTCATAATATAAGTATTTTTATGTTTTTATGTCATAAATATTATAATTACAATTTTATAATTAAAATAATAATTTATAATAAAAAATTATTTTCATAAAAACTAATCATAAATCGTTACTTTTTTGTTTTATGGTAATATGATAATTTTATGGGACATTGATTGCTTTATCAAGGTGTTACAAAATAATTTATAGTTTTAGAGTTGTTTTTTAAAAAAAATATTGATTATATTCAAAAATAAAAATAAAACTATTTAAAAAATAATTTTCATAAAATGGAGTTCATTTTTGAGTTCAGAGCATTGATATTAGGTTAGGGTGATTTTTTTGGATTTTTCTTAAACAGTTGAATTTTCAGTAAATAGTAAAAAACCTTTTTGAGTATCAGGTGTTTAATGACATCATTGATAATGTAAGCATGATGTAATAAATATGGTCAACTTTTGCATAATATTATATGTTCTTAGTTGTCCCATGTGGGAAATACCATGGGAAAAAACCATGGTCAAGCCCATCGTTTTGCAAATACCACCTATAAGACGTCCCTTGGAAATTAATTAAATATTCCCTCACTTTTCCTATAAATACCATGGAATTCCATCATTAATTTCATTCCAAAATCCTTTTCAAGGAATCTATGATCTTTCTACCTCATAAGGAGACTTCCAAAGGTGACCTCAAGCCCTCCATGGTCCCAGCCTTCGAGCATACGAAAATACTCTTCAAGGTAAGGGAACCTTTCACCCTCCTCTTTTTGTTCATGATTTACTTTATGCTCTGTATTCTTCTTTCAATCATCATGTGGAGGGCATGATCTTATATATTTTTATAACTATCCCTTTCATTTCCAAATTATTATAGAACCCTTCCACTCTCATCAATTTCTTTTCATAATTTTTAAGCGATGTTGTTAGGCTGCGAAATTTTTCAAAAAAAATAACATCTCTTCATTTCTTTCATGTTTCCTTTTCATGTGGTATGTCATACAAATAACCATACCATGATATTATGATTTAATCATTCAATATTAAGAATTATTTATGATTGGTTGACCCTTTTTCAGTCTCTTGTTAATGTTTTCTAAAATGATGTTATGTAGCCATTGTGCTGCAGAATTATCGTCTCAAAACCTATCTCTTTCTCTCAAGACATTCTCTTGTATTATTTATTTGGATACCCAAATCTATTTTCATTTCCAAGGGTATTCATAAATACATAATATTTATCGATATTATTTGGGAATTGATATACATATAACCCTCACTCTCGATCTATGGGTTATAAATGACATATTGATCTTATTTGTCAGTACCTTTAAAATGTCAGTATTATGACATGAAACCCATTTCTTGGAATCAATTTGGTTTATTTATGAAATGTTTGATTGTGATATTTTAGGATCACATGAAAATATAGACATGTTAATGGTTTTCCCTTATTGTTCTCCAATGCACTGGATAAAAAATTAATCTCTAGAGATGACACGTTTCATGATACCTTGGTGAATAACCTTGGAAATGTTTGTAGGACACATTTGGAAGGACCCTTCGAGATATGTTCATGAATGTATATATGAAATGTTTTAGAAACATATTCAATTTGTGATTCATGTGATTTTTATTATGATATACATCTTTTTATGTTGCTCATGTCTTCTGGTTTTCATCATGTTTTTATTTATATCAAAAGTAAACTGATTCCCATGATTTTTTTATTGGGCCTTATGATCACCCATTAATTTGATGTATATCTACGTGTTATGAGATTAAGAATTTTTAATTAGGATAAACTTACTAGGAAGCCTTATAAGTGGTTTAGAAAAAAAAATATGTTATTTTCTTGTTTTTTGTTCCTAATTTTCAAGACACTAGACATTAAAGATCCTTTGTTTATAAATGTAATGAAAAGTTATGTAATATAAAGTCGAGATGCCATAATTCCTATAGAAGGATAACATCATCAACCTTCAGAATTTCATATTTTAATATAAAAGGAAATAATAATAGTGGATGTTGTTGAAAATTATCAATCTAAATAAAATATTTAAATTGATGTGGAATATTATTAAAAAATATAGAAAAGGTAATTCTAGAAGTGAATAAGAACATTAAAATTTTTATAGATATATATAGAAATTTAATAGGATATTGAAAAAAATACATTAATTGTATATCAATTCAATATAAAAAAAGATTTAGTTACAGAACTATAATATAGAGATGTGACATCAAAAGAGAATACCAATATTCACATACCAGTGTTTTATGAATACTAGAATCTAATAAAGATGATGAAGTGGTAGATGATTATAAAGTAAAATATGGTGAAAATAAAAAAGAATATCTTACTTCATGACTGAAAAAAATTTATATTCTATAATTTCCATCCAATTCAACTCACTCTACTCATTGTAAATGAAATTAATGAATTGAAATGAGAATGAATTATTTCAATGATGTTATTATGAAACATGAATATACTCTTCATTATTTCCCTGATATTCAAGAATAATGAAAGTAAATCCAATGGAGAATTGTTTTCTTATAAAATTAAAATGCATTTAAAATAATCATAGAGAAAATAATTCAAGATGATCCTAATTTCAAATATTTGAAAGGAAAATTGAAGGCATAATCAAGAAGGTTAAAACAAATTGTTATATGGATAAAGCATACAAAATGTGATAAAAACATCAATGAAGAGTATATTTATGTTATAAGAAAATATTATAAAATAGTTCCAAAAATATTACTAGGGATATGTGTTCTGAATTCAATGAATGAAAAAGAGTAATTAACAATATCATATTTCTAGAAATGAGGAAATATGATATAGGGTCATACCAATTGGTTGAAAAAAAAACCATATAAACCATTGATTCTTCTTTACAAATTTACTCTTTTTTGGAGAGTTATGCATTTAGAATAACCCAGTAATCCCTATGTTTAGTTATTCAGAATAATCATATTCTCAGTATGTGTTCTCTGCAACTAGAATATAGATGATATTGACCATTTATTTCTCAGCTATCTCACAACCTCTTCCATTTGGACTGAGAAAGATAATTTATTCGATGTTTTCACCTTTTTCCTCTTTTTTATTTAGGATAACCTTAAAGATATCATAAATATGTAGATATTAAATCAAGTCTAATATTTTTAACATGTGGCCTGTACTAAATCTTTATATTTTATTTGGAAGAGATGTCACAAATACATTCATGAAATCATTTTATTCAGTTTCTTAATAGACCTTTCTCATACCATTTTTGATGTTAAAGGTACAAATAGTATTCAAATAGGTTATTGTGAAAATTATTTACATAATATTAATATTATTAAGAATCTTTGAAGTATAGTTAATTACCATCCTCCACATGGAACATTGGAAGACCTATGTATCTCCCATTTTACTGGCTATATAAAATGTAATATTATTGGTTCTTCAATAGGTAATCATGGCCATTCTGAGTGTGGTTCTATTTTCAGAGACCACAACAGCAACACAATGGTATGTCTTTCTGTCGTTTGTGGTATAACCAAATCATTGGATTCCGCAATGATTAGGATCATAAATTTTGTTTATGTGATAAAAAACAAATATGGTTTGATTTATTGCCGAAATGTGAATCTACTATGGTGGTATAGGTTATTATAAATGACATTATTCATTTGGCCTGGAAGCTTAGTTCCATATGTATTGGCTTCATGGAATATATTTATTCAATGAATTTTATCATTTCACATACATTCCATGATGCTAACTAAATTACTGATGAAGTTACTAAAAAAGTATTTGGGAAGAATATTTTAATTGGCTCAATTGATTTCTTGATTATATCCTTTCTTCTTGTAAAATTAAATATTGCAAATATCCACATTTCATAATTTTTAAATTTTCTTATCATTCAATAAATTAGGATTTTCCTTTTTGTTAATGAAATAATTCAGAAAAAAATGGTGTTTAGAATTTTTTTAAAAAAATACATTCTTTATCAGTTGTATAATACTTTATAAATTGGATGAAATATTTATTATGACTTCCAGATGAAAAAACATTGAATAAAACTCAACTTAAGTCTTCAAAATTAACCCAATTGGGTAAAAACATATAAATAGGATGGAATAGTAATTTATCAATAGAATAATAGATTTAAAGGTAAATAGGATGAATTTATATAAATTCCATAAGATGAAGTGTAACAATGCAACATACTAACCAATGATCCACTGAAATAAGTTACCAGAGCAAGTCAATGAAATGGCCTCATGCACACTTCCATGTATTCTAGAGGTTAGCTACCTGCATTATGGGTCAAATGACAGAATAGTGGGGAGGCTATAACCTCATGAGAATTGTTTAACAAAGATATAATAATGAATAATTCAATGTATAGCGATATCTATATAAAAAAGTAGCATAAAGTAAACGAAAACATTAAATAAGTAAAGGTAGAAAATGCCAATTATACACCTATGCATTCATGCCCACATGATGCTGCAATAAGTAGAATAAAATTATATTATGTGGAACAATAAAACACATGAATAAGAAAAAAGTAACAGAAATTTTGGAGGGATATATTCATAAGAATCCAAAAATACAACTCAATCATGTTCTCCTAACTCATAGGTGGAGGAATAATATAACTATCATTGTCCATAGGCTTCCTAACATGTGGTCATCATTGGTTCACAGATGAAATAGTGGCTTGACACTGGTGTGAAATATACTTATTAGACCCCCAAAAATGATGTTTAAACCATATTCATTCTATGAATATAAATGTGATATTGTGTAGGTATAAATGATAATGCTAAATTAAAGAAAAGTAAATAGGGCATATCATTTTCTTATGGGATACATGGCTGGCCACACTTGATTCAGCCTAAGAAGGAATATCTTAAACCGATGTCAACATATAAAAATATAATATATATAAATATATATATATTAGGTCATGCATATGGGGACCTAACTAGGCCATCATAAAGGTTGAATACAATCATACACTGAACCCAAGAATGTTCATTATCTTGGAGGATGTGAAATTAAATCTGATTAACAGCCATATATCAGTTCCTTAATGAATAAGAATTTGGGTTCTTATTTAAAAGTATAATTGGGCCCATCCAATGTGTCCCATATTGGGGAATCCCATGTATCACACAAGGACCACTCTAATTACACATCACCATAAGAGTCAGTCTATGGTGATTCATAAAAAGGAGTCCCAAGTATCACTCTTGGTATGGAAAAAAGTCATAACCCACCGATCTCTACCTAGGAATCTCATAAATGGGACCAATTAACACCCTTGGAATTGTATAAACATCTTTCCTCCAATCCCATCAAAGGCATCTCAACTAGGGCACCGATATAACTCATGGGGAAATTATATCAATTAGCCTATGAGTTAGTCCAAGTAATTCCAATATGTTAATCCACGTTTCTCTCATGGAAAACACAAATAACCCATCTTAAGAGTCTTTCCAAAGAATTAAAACTAGGTAATTTAATTACCACTCTATGTGTATTCGAATCCTTTTAATATTTAATGTCCAACTACATATCCAAGACACATCTCAAGTCATGTATACATTAAGTGAGGTCCAACCCCATTTTTCATTCAATTATAATATTATAGTTCAATGTCCATAAGAATCTAATTTTATTTGAGAACTACCATAAAGCCCATGGGAAACACCCATTTTATATTGAAAATCATGATATATAACTTTTATCACTTCTATTTTATTTTAGAATACAACACGCCTAAAAATTGGTTTTATTAGAAAACATCATTTTCCATAAAAATATACTTTTAACTTAATTTATGAATCTAACATAGGTGGAATAATTTAATTCACTAAAATAGAGTGATCTAGAATGCAATTATAACATGATAAGTTTAATTTAATCTGAACCATCACAATCATAAAACCCCAAGGGTAGTTTTTCATAAGAAAACAATAAATAATTATGTGTGTTTATGAGAACCCACACAAAAAGAATGTTTTTTTGAGGTTATAAACTTTGACCATACCAAAGTGGGGTCTAAAATGAAATACCATGTGACCAAAGTATTTAATATAATGAATTTCATAATTTAGAAGAGACACCTAAAAAGTATGGCACATCTCAAAAAGATAATATTATATAAATGATACTAATTTAACAAAAAATCATATAAACTGCCAACCTCATATTCAGGATGCTATACTCATCGAATATCATTGCTTAAATCTAGTCTGTTAATGCTAAATTGAGAAACGAAAAAGCTCCTTGAAAATAGTTAGAAGTTTCTCAATCCATGATATATTTTTTGACGGTGATAGAAACTAATAATAGAGGGAATAAGAGTTTTTGAGTACCTAAAGGATATCATAAATACCTGGAGACACTCAAAATAGAGTCATGAAGAAGGATATCTCTATATTTTAGGAGGATAGGAGAATGATATCCATGAGGGACTGTTGGGTTTGGATAGTGGGAAGAGAAAAGAGGGAGAAATTATAAAATAAGTCCATTGAAAATGGGTATTTCACTCCTTTAAATGAAGAATATGGTTTAGAATCATGGTTGAACAATCCCTGAACCAACCATGTATATACCACTGCATATGAAGGGGGGTAAACTAATTTTGGCTCACAGTTTCACAATCCATGTGGAAACCAAGAAATCCTCCTATATTAAGAGGACCAAAAAAATATACCGACTGTGTGGCCAAGTGATCATGGATAGAAACAATCATGCCACACATTTACATCACCATACATGCTATAAAATTTCTTCTTGAAGATCACACATTTATTTAAAATCTGTGCGCCTCTTCCAAATTCTTCTAGATTTGAATGTTCGGGTTCTGTCACTACTGTAACTCAATAGATTTCCCTATAAACCTCTCATTGATTAAACCATTCCTAAAAAACCTATTTCATTGTTCAAAATCTCTAAACTATGGTTCAAAGAATAATTTTGAGAAGGTATTATCCACCAATTACTAAAATTCTAATTCCATTGAAATTCTACCGTGGTCCAAAACATGGGATGTTACATTATACCCACCATAAATCATTCCCTCCCTAATAATCACTAAGAAAACAATGAAAACAATCACCCAACATACTCAGTTTGTGATTCTTCATTTAATTGGGCAGATTGTATTTCCAAACACCTAGCACACATCCAAGAACTGAATTTATACATAGTATATAAACAATTAAAACTCATTCCAATTTTATCACTTCAAAATTGAAACATTATGATATAGCTTACATGAACAAATCAAATTTGAGATATGACCTCCACATTAACTCTTAAATTAAAAATCCTATGGAACTTATTACCAATGGGTTCTAACATTAATAGTCAATTTCATGTCATAGCATCCCCAGCATAATAATTTCCTATCAATGCACAACCAAATAATTATAAATATGATAATGATGTGATTTAATCAACTTTGAAACCCAAAAACATTGTGGGAAATAATACATTCCTCGTTTAATTAAAACACTCAATTTTTGATCATCCAATTTAAAATTGGCCACAAAAGCCTCCCATGAAACGCAATGATGACATTTCCATTACATATGTCTTAACCTTATGGGATGTTTGAAATGGTTCTTCATGAACCACACTCATTAAAATAGGATAGAAGTATGTTCGTCCTCTTATGACCGGCTATTGTTAAAAATTTTCAGCTTAGACGACTGGAGTAACACAACTCAAAACGTGATGCCTTTATCTAAGGAACCCTGTTTTTACATTAAACACATCCTCCAACACCCTTACCTGATTCTCGGTGATATAACTACCCCAAATGTGCATTTATGTTTTCGCACCACAACAGAGAAATGAATTATACTCGAGCTAGCACACCTGGATAGTTACCCTTAAATCATCCCCTCCGATCCAAAATAAAGAATGAGGTATCCTTTGAATCCCCAAATAGAATCCATGTAGCTCATACAAGTTAATCCATACTCCACCATTTACAACGGAGACATTGTTACAAGGCTGAATATCCACATATCAAGAACACTAACTACGTCCAAAGTGAAATCTGGTTGGCTCTCAAGTCAAAGGATATATAACTTCTTCACCTAAGTCTATCCAATGTGTTTATACTTGGGAACCCAAGTATCACTTGGGACTAACCATGCCTCTATAGAAACCATGATTCTAGAGCACAACTCTGGAAGAGTCTATTCATTGTATTAGAAAGCCATTTTAATTTATCATGGCGTATAACTAATTCTCTCTCAGCATATCCTAGATGATATCATAGTAGGGGATTTGATTATCACTAAAATAAGAATACACTAGGAATGAACTACGAATTACAAGGTAGACCATATGCACATCTACAGTATCCAAGACGAAGTCCTTGATATGGTATCAAAAATACTATACCGAACTACTCGAAATAAGAGTAGTATAACCCCTACTGGAATACTTATTCTAAAAGAGCATGGTTGACCCTACCTAAGTGACATCATTACCAATGAAAATGCCTTTTCGACTCTTTGAATCATATGATTACTTAATAATACCCATCAAAGTCCATTCCTAAACAATTATATTTACAATTTTTGTGTACACAAATAACCATCCCATCATTAGGCAACCTCATAAGTACCATCATATTTCGAAACTCACCGGCCTCAATGGAATTTAATGTAGTAGTGAACGTATTCAAATGGTCCTATGTGGTTGTGTTCCATATACATGTAAAGACACACTTTTTCTATGATCAATGTGATGCTAACCACCTTAGGTGTGTCCTTATCATCAGATATACTGAAAAATGGAACTCATCCCATGGAACACGCTCCATCTACCACTGACCACATGTTCTAGAGGTGGCCAACAGTCATTAGTAATAACTTTATAGAAAGAGGTAAAAAATAGAAACTATTACTCATAATATATTATATTCAAATTTATATTTTCAAATTACACTCCTCCCATGTTACATCCACATGCACCATAACATCAGGCATAAAATCCAAAACCAACATACCAGTGTGGAAAAACACCGGATCCTCCTCAAGAATGTCATCCCAAACATTTGGATGGGTCAAATTTCTATAATTATTAGATCACTCTACCTCAGAGATGACCTATGAATTTATCATAATATCTCAAGGGTGTAATGATTACCATTGAACTCAAATAGTTCAATGCACCATTGTTTTAACACGTTCGATACTGTATGTACCAATGCATACTACCCTAAAATTTCACGAGAATGAAATCACATCCTTGATAATGTATATAGATTTATCAGGCCTAATAATCCTAGTATATGATGGCCCTTTAAAATAATGTGAA
This sequence comes from Viscum album, assembly GCA_963277665.1. Taxonomy (NCBI): domain Eukaryota; kingdom Viridiplantae; phylum Streptophyta; class Magnoliopsida; order Santalales; family Viscaceae; genus Viscum; species Viscum album. The sequence continues at coordinate 1,763,501,850 of OY728131.1, read as the reverse complement.
TAGATTTGTACTATCCTATATGACTATAAAATAGGATAATGGCCTTTTGAGCCATCCAGTGCTGAAGTGGAGGAAAAAGAAGTGTCACACAACTTATTAAGTGGATGATCATTCCCTAAAAATTCCTATCTCATTGGAACCATGAATTATATGATTCAATAACCATTATTAAGGGTCATCTTATTGAATATACACCCATCAAGACAATGGTTTCATTTAAAAAAAAATTAATGGTGTACTCAAAAAAGGCACATGAATGGCACCACATGTTAGAAAGAGTTCAAATGAGTTTATCAATGCTCTAATGTTCTAAGTGTGATACATACATCAAGATATCCCCTGACCGAACAAAAATAATCAACCCTACCTAGGGATTTAATTCTTCAATATTCTCTAGGATTAAGAGCCAATAATTTAAGTTGGAGCAATAGAAGAAGGGGTCTATTGGTAACACTCAGTTTCCCATTAAAAGGGAAAATACTCAAGGAAACCTTTAGATTATACTTACAAGAGGTTCATTCTATGAAGAAATTTAAGGATCCATTTTGAAACCATTACACTAATTCACATTTATCTATTTGAAAATTTCATAGTTTAGTTTTATTGAAAATATAATATCATTACTAAGGAAAATTTATTAGGAACATTATTTGGCTAAGAACATAAGGAACAAAAGAAAGTTTTATCAACATCCATTCAATCATTTCCCCATTTAACTAAAATTACTTCATAAATGTGAAACTATCACATAAATTCTATATATCCAGCTTATCTATCCATAAGATTCTCATAATTTCAATTAGTTAAATAAAATCCCAATTCCAATATATAATGGAATACACAATTTATGTTTCAATTGGTATTTTAATTGAATAACTCCTCATATAAGTAAAAATATAAATTAAAATAAATGGTAATTTAATTATAAAATAGGGGACTCCTAAAGTAAGATTGCACATTATGTCTATATTTAAACTCATATAGGAAAATGTAGACACCTTAGATAACCATCTGTATATAACATAAGTTTACCCCCATGGGGTTATGAACTATGAAATATCAAAACAAAGGAAGCCTATTGGGGTCACATTATATCCATCTTGGCTATATAAACCATAGTATTTTATTTAATTATTAAAGTCTCAAACACCCTTAGTGGGTTATCTCATGAGAAACATGATTCTACTAACCCACCTTGGTCCTGCTATACAGTTATAAATTTAGTGATACGGGTCTCTATGCCCCAGTGATAGAGGTATACAACTCTATTAAGGAAACCAATTCATGTAATATCAAAACTAACAGCCTCCATTCATATACAATGATATCAAGTGATAACGACTCATATATAATGCTTCAATTATATGAGTTTCCATTTCCCAATTTACAAGTCACCCATATACAATATAAATTACAAATTAGCTTCCATTTACTTTTATACAGTAATGTTTCCTTCCATGAAACCAATGGTCCTTGGATAAAATATTCAAGGAATGGTTATTTATGGTTCCACCATCAATCCATGAGGGAAAAAACTATTTATATTTATGTTTACACTTTAATAACGAATTAATTATCTTAATTATAACAATATATTCTATCAAAAGCATTAGATAAAATTAGACATGCTAATAATCAAAAAACCGTGATAAAAAATTTGGAAAGCATCTACATAATCATGGAAAAACCTGAGAATAGTAAACAAATTATAATGATAAATAAATCCTGAATCTTGACACAAAAATAATGAAAAATACTTTATATAAAAACATGAAAAATAAAACAAAAAAAACAAGCAATATCACTCAAAAAACATATCAATATGTTAAATACTCTAAGAATCTAACCTATATGGAATATAATACACATGGAATGTGAATATAATTGTTCTTATAAGGATTTATGTAATAGTACTTACTTGAATTAATGGTCCAAGGGTAAAATAATCAAAATATAATAAATCAGTACGTAGAAAAAGATAACCAATTACATGAGGTGAAATCATAACCAATGATAATAATGAACAACATGAAAAATAATCCCATCCCATGGCACTTGAATGTTTCCCCATGTTTCTGTCGATCAATCCTAGGCAACAATTTTTACCAAGTGCTGAAACATTCCCAGTCTCATTTCTACCAGACCAAAATAGTAATACAAAAGGAATGAAAATACCTCTTATACCACTTTGAAAAATCCCGACCTAGGAGCCACTAAAATGATGTTGCAATCCAGTCATTCACATAGCCTCAAGAATGAACCCTCGTATTCCAGAGGATTCTGACTAATAATGATGATCAAATAATGGTATGGTGGGGAGACTATACCCTCGTGATTAGTGTATCAAAATATTATATAACAAATAAATCAATCAAATGTGGAAGAAATATATATAAAATATAGATAAATAGAAGATGATAAAATAACTAAAAATGTAAATGCGTTAAATTCCAAATAAACCTATATGCATGAATATCGAAATGATGCTATAAGTACAAGCAGAAAATTAAAATAGGTGGTAAAATAAAATTCATGAATAATGAAAATAAACAAAAATAACAATTTTCTATCAATATGAGAGTCCTAAACTTTGGATTAGTCCTATGCTCCTATATAGAATATATAAGCATATTAACTCAAGTGCAGTCCATATACATGAAAACATGAGGTCTTCTCAAGTACCAAAATACAATGGAATCCTAAATATTGTGTGAGACATACTCAGTATTCCACCACCAATGTGTTTTACAGAATAATTTACTCTATGAATATAAATATAATAGTGTGTAGTTATGGATGATAATGTACTATATAAATAAAAGTAATCAGGACACCTCATGTTCCTAAGGGACACCTAACCAACCATACTTTCTTCAGACTCAGCTAGAATATCTCTAACCGAGGTGAACTTGTATAAATATAATGTAAATTCATATATATATATATATATCAGGTTTATGCACATGGGGACCTAACTGATCCATCAAAATGGATGAATATAGTCATAGACCAAATCCATGAATGCTCTTTGCCTAGGAGGATAGGTCATACCATCTTATGGAATTTCATATCTTAGATCCTAAATAATGTTCGTCAAGGTTCTTAATTCAAATACATATTTTTTCTATCTATGGTGATCCATAATCATGAATCTTGAGTATCACACCAGAAAAAGTCGAAGTACTATTCATTGTAATAGTCCTTCCAAAGGGATTTGTAAAGAGAAATCCCATGTATCACTACCGGTTTGGTATAATGGCATAACCCGCAATGAATGTCCCAAGTATCTCACATAGGGGGAAAAGTATCACTCATGGAATGGTATAACCGCCTTTATAGTAATCCCATATAAAGTATCTCCCCTATGGTACTGATAATTCCCAATAGGATAATAATATCAATTATCCTATGATCCTGTATAATGAATTCTTATATGGGAATATGAGTATTTCTCCAGGAAAATACACAAAACACTCCCTACAAGACCATCTATGGAATTGTTCATATGAAATCATAGTATCAATCTATGAGTAATCATGTCCATTAATTCATTAATTTTCAACTATAGAAGTATCCAAATTCATAAACATTCCATTAACAACTCAATTATACAAGAGGGTCTTGTACATAAGAATTCCACATTAAAATTTCTGAATAATTTAAGATCAGTCAAATCCAATTTATCATTCAATTATAATATAATAATGACCATGTACATAAGAATTCAATTACATATGAGATTTATTATAAAGTACATGGGAAGCACCATACTATAAATCTATGAATGATATACAACATTTTTCACGTCCATTAAGATTAGAGGAAAGAACACAACAAAGGTGTTATTGTTATGAAACATGGTATTTCTAGAAAATATTTCATTAAATTTAATTTATGAATCTCAAATATGTAGAATAATTTAATAAACTTAAATTTATTGATCTAGATTGAAATCCAGACATGAGAATTTAAATTTATGCAAACCATCTTAATTAGGACACCCCAAGGGTTGTTTGGTCATAACAAAACCATTTATAATTATTTTTTTTAATCTAAACAACCCAATATGGTGGTTTGGGTTGGGGTCATAACCTCCAAACATATCAAAGACTGGTCTAAAGCACAATACAATGTGGTCTTGGAATTTAATTTAAGGTGTTTTATAATTTAGAAATAACACCAAAAAATTAAGACATGATGCAGAAGGATAATATTATTATAAATGACCTGAATTTAATGGAAAAGTATATAGAAACATACCTTTCACTTATTATGATCTTCTCATCCAATATCTAGGATTGAATCATTCGAGTTTTAGATAAATGAAAAGAAACCAAAAAACACCCTGAACATAGGGTGAATTATCTTACACCATGATATCATATTAGACAGCAAGAGAAACATATAATAGAGGGAATATGGGTCATATAATTAACAATGGATTTCCAATGATACTGAAAACACTCTAAATGGAGTTTATATGGAGTAAATCTCTCTATGGAAGGATGAGAGGATAAATAGATCCACGATGGGATTCTATTCATGGATGGGAGGAGGAGAAAAGAGGGAGAAAGTATAAAAGAAGATAAGGAAAAAATGGTGATTTCACTACATTAAATGAGGCACTAGGATTGGCCACACTGTTGGGAATGTCATATGACATTCATTCATGGGATACTGCCTAAGAAGGGGGATCACATAGTTTATGTGAATGGTTTGATAAACCATGCACAAACCATTACATAATCCTCTATTAATAGGAAAAAATTAATATCATTACCATGCATCCCAATATGGATGATATGAAAAAACTGTGAGTTACCTTCAGGCTCACTATACAAGACACATAGTTTCTCATAGAGGCCCCCATGGATTCATACAAACCATACGGCCCTTGAAGATTATTCCAGGTTTGAGTTCTCAAGGTTTGTCTCTCCCAAATCTCAATGGAACACCTGATACACCTCTCAATCCTTAAAACAAATCTACAAACAATACATTTGAGTTTTCAAAATCTAATAATTATTTTCAATGTTTTTTAGAGAATGGACCATCCACCAAATGGTTAAATTCAAATTCAACTACAATTCATTCGTGGTCTAAATCATGGGATGTTTCACAAAAAGACTTATCAAATTACGTTATATAACGTATAGTAGTCAAAATTATCTGATTGATGAATGGAATTATGTTTAGATGATCCTTTATAAAGATCCACCAAAAAAATTATATATATTTTTGGATGAAGGAAATTCATTATATCATACAGAATTCCAAATCATTGTAATGGAGGTTTATTTATGTGACCATCATATGAATAAGTTCTGCCAAACATTCCATGTAATGGAATATTTTATCTTAAATCATATCAATCACCTTGAAGAATTGTGTAATATTACCATTGAAAAAATTCCTATAAATAAAATCATCATTGGGGAGGAATAATCCTTTTCATCACTAAAAATATTAATTTGGTTTTAGGCTCTCCTAACATCATGTTACTCATTCACACCATTGTAATCACTAGAGTGTTTTTTAAGGCATTTGTTTTAAGATGTTAAATTCCCTACGATATTTTGTATTTTTAATTTTATGTCTGATCTTTTGTTTGATATAGGGAATTAGGGGATAAAAACATAGAGTTTATTCTAATCAATATGATCACTAGGGAGAAAAATATATTTTAAGATCTTTTTATCAAGGGATTACTTGTTTAAGGAATATATGACTTTATTGTTTTGGTTAAACTACAGATACCTAGAGTCTAGTTTATATAATTCTTAAAAGATAATTGTTTTCATGTCTATCTAGGTTATAATGTAATGTATGTTTTTCATACTTACATTATAAAGATTATATTTAATTGTTTTTACAAGTTTACATATCCCCTTCATATGTTTGGGGATTATTTTGTTATTTTATGTTATAAAATTTTCCTTAGTATTTTTTTTATTATGTATTGGAATAACTGTATGTATGATTACATTTTTTACTAGAAAAATTTATGTCAAAATTTCATATATAATGTGGTTAATAAAATCGTATGGTTTATTTTATAAAATAAAATTCACCCCATGTTGCAGTTAACTTATTACTATTATTATCCTATAAACATAATTATAAATGATTTGTAGCGGTAGCATGAATGATGTGGGTAGAGCATAATTATTTATGATAATTTTAGAGACATGAGATTGGGAAAAAATTGCATATCCAAATAATTTTCAAATAATAACCAACTTCAATGTCTTATCATTAAGACATGTACTATAAGAAAACACTATTATTAATTTTTAATGGTGTTTAATTGACTATATGTTATCAAGGAGTGTGGTGAATGCATTTTAATTTTTGACCAGAGATATGTTCATAAATATTTTCAATGTCATCCTCAAAATGGAATGTGATATCATTTCTATAATAATAAAATGGGGAATATTGTTCATAGTGATGATGTGATGGTTCTATAACACAAATCAAATGTGCGTGGATAGTGAAAAATAATTTTTGGTAGTGATAGAGATGAATTAAAAAATGGATGGAGATGATGAAAAAAATACAATAAATGATGAAAAATATAGTTATATTTAAGAGGTAGATGATGATTCAAACTTTTCAAGTAATTAAGAAAAATAAAATATTTATTATATGAGGTTGAATAATTAATAGGATATTAGTAATATAATTTGTGATTGAGAAAAAAGTATTTAAATGAAGAGATCATAAGGAAAAATATCATACCTAATTGTTTTATATAGTCAAATTTTTTTAAAGGATTGGATCATTAAAATTTTGTGTATTCAATAAATGAATAATAATAAAAGTTCAAGAAGAACGATAACTGGGAGATATATTCAATTATAACGAAAAAGAATATTCATTGAAACCCATTGGTGTTTTAGACCATGTTGAATGAAAATGTCATATTGGTGTATAATAAATAAAGATTCTTTTTCAATGGTTATTATTTGGTTAAAGGGGTGGAATTTGACACGATATTTTATATAGTCATACATCTTGAGATTATAAGTATTTTTCTTGTTATTACTTATTAATGGTGATATATCCTTCAAATGGATACCAAATCATCCTTCCTCAATGGTGTTATTAAAAAGGTTGTATACATAGAGAAATACTAACTAGGGAATAGTCCCATGAAGTCATGATCATCCTTGGCCTAAGGATAAACTCAAGCGAGCAATATATGGCCCACAAAGAGTGGGATGATTGATCATAGTGTGAAATATTAGCTAGGAAGTGAAGTCCATATGTTCTTGTGTAGTTTAGAGAGATTAGGTCTGAACCAGCTTTTGGAATTCCACATTGGTGATTTTGAGGTGGCACTCATTCCCTATATTTTCAACTGTTAGACCTCCCTAATTATAAGGTGGTGTGGTGTGTAAAAAAATTTGATCACCGGGAATATTTTAATAATGACAACACTTTTAATCATCTCTACATGGGCATGCTAGCAGACACCCCATGTGCAACTCAAAAATATTCCTCCTATATACATTCTCATAACACCATACCTCAAGATCTTCCATCATTTAAATAACACCATAACAAAATTCTATATGAACCCGTATGTGAATCATACAATCCATGCAAATTATTCCCTTGAAATTATTGAATTCTGGATATAAACACTACCCCAAAATCATGGCTACAAATGTAGATATTTGATCACATCAATTCATGTATCGAGATAATCTAATCCAGTCTAAATGAGCCTAAAATAACCTCTCCATATGTTAATGTACCCATGAATTCAAAAGACCCATGTAATTTGATCCCTTTTTTTGTGACACTGACACTTTATTTTTTTAAAAACATACATGAAATATGGATAATCCCACCTCATTTTTAAACCATTAGAAGTATGGAAACTAGAACCATAGTAGTAGAATCATACATTACAAATGACTCTATGAAAATAATTTTTTTATAACTATGAAATTTGACATCACCTAAATCCCCATATTGAGTTCAACATACTCAATCCATCTCACACACAACAAATAAAAACCTTCAATTCAAGGAAATTAATTAATGAAAGTATAATACAAAAGTGGTTTTATATGGTTTCAATTTCTATCCAATATCCACAGGATAAGAATTTTTTTTTTCATATGAAGTAATAAAGAGTAAAAATAATTATGAATGGGAAGCAACATATATCACAAACATAAATTATTTCATAATAACATAACATTTAATCCCACCCACCTTTCATAATGGAAATTATTGTAACACCCCAAGCTTCTACGCTACGCTTTTCATTGAAGAATACAGTAGCGTGTGTTGTACGCAACTTCGAGTTCTAACACACACCACGACCAATCAAAGTAGTCGTTATGAATAGTAATACCCACTTTTTGAAATTATATAAATTTTATCTCTCAAAATGGACTTCATTTTTGGATTTGGAATATCGAAATTAGCCATGGGTGAAATTTTGGTACTTTTCGGACAACTTTCATATTTTGATGAATAGTGAAAATTACTAAATTTTAATTAAAAACAAAATTTTTAATCGAATTAATTAATAGTGAAAAATAATGAATTTGAGTAGTTTTAAATTATATTTAGAATATATTTTTACCATTTAATATAATTTTGGTCATTGGACATAATTTCACATTTAAATTAGACATAAACAAGTTTCAATCTTTTGATAGTTATTGTTTCTTAAAAACACGAATTTTGTTTTAACAGTGGGAATTAAATTTAAATTAATAAATGAAAAATCTATTTTTTGAATTTGTTAAAATATAATTCATTATTGAATTTTTTATAGAAAAATTATCTTAGGTTATATTTTAGGTATTTTCTGAAAACATTCAATTTTTGATGAATAGTGAAGAACACTGAGTTACTGTTGAAAACCGGATTTTTATTTAAATAATTATTTATACTATTTAAATTTATTTTAGGTCAAAATAGATACATAATAACTATATAAATTCAATGTAATTAATTGGAGTCAGTTTATAATAATTTTAGATATATAAAAATTTTATTGATCTTTTTCACCGTCTCTTACCCACCTCCTAGGAGAATTTGTAAATTTACATAAAACATAATTTTACCACTTCTGTGAGTGTAATTTCAAAAATCTGAGAGACACTGTTAATATGGAAGAGTAAAATGTGGTTCAATAAGATAAAAATAATTTTTGGTGAATAGTAACTTTTTACTTTTATTCACCACGATAAAATGTAAATAGGGTAATTGAGGGTAAAAATAATATTATTTTTACCCTAACACATGTCCTAATTCTATTGGATAAATTTAATTCGTCCAAAAACAACATTAGGAATAAATTATGACCCTTTAGGTCCACTTGGATTAGATTAGGACATTTATTATTATTTAATTCAATGAAGAGTTAAAAGAGTTAAAATCAAAGTCTAATAACGAAAACATTTTTAATATAAGGTTATACATAAGATAAATTCAATTATAAATATTCATTAGAAATATAAATGTATTTCCTACATCATGTTATTTTATTTATAATTTTTAGACATTAAATATATAAATATATCTATGACATAATGATTATGCAGTAATTACCTTATTCATTAAGGAATCAAATAAATGGTATTATAAAAATTAAAATAAATATAATTTCAAAGTTTTTATGACAGACACGAATTTTCAAGGTGACTATGACATGTTAGGGCTGATTCAATGTATCTCATTTGAAGTAATCATGTTGTGATGGCTTTCAATTAAACAAAATACCAAATAGTGTCAAAATTGACATAAATTAATATTTAAAACAAATATTATATGATTAATTGATATTATTTTCATAAAAATATAGGGTTCGGCCAAAGGAGTTATATCATGATAGGTTCATCATTAATGAACCACTTGGTGGTATTTTGGATGTTTATATTATATTTATTAACCATATAATACAAAAATACAATGTGACATGGTAAGTGTCAAACTAATTAACCAAGAGTTAAAACTAAAAGATAAGTTTAATATAATGACCCAAACCTATCTAAAATCTATTGTTTGAAAGGATTTAGACCCATACCCTCCTTAGTCTTTTAATAATTCACTTTTTAGCCATTATAAACCGAATTTAAATTTATAATAAATTAATATTTTAGGTTTTTTTAAGGTGACCCTCACCCCTCTTATAAAAGGGCACTCCCCCTTTATATAATTCACACCTTCTAAGCCTTTTGGCTCGGCCAATACCTGCCCAAATACCCTCAAAACTATCATACCTTCAACCTAGAGGCCTTATTTTGATTATAAATCCAACATATGGGGCCCTTTTGATCAAATCAAAAGTAAGAACCCGAAGAAGATGTAATGATTTCACCCCCTATTTGAAGTTCCTTTCATCATCCACTTCTGTTTCCCTTTTTGTTTCCATTATAAAATAAAATCTATAGTATATTATATATACTCTGATGTTATTATAATTATGGTACAACCAAATTCATTATTCTATCCACCCTTTGATTGACATGTCACCATACGTGCATACGTACGGCTAACCATTTCCACGTCATGGTGTAATTGTCATTCAATACATTATTATTTGGATGGATATAATAATGATGTTTATTTGATGTAAATAATAAATATAACATGATAATGGTTCTGTGTATATTATATACCATCCAATTATATATTATATTAATATCAAAAGAATGATATTTTCTCTCATCCGTACGTACGGATTACAGTCTCCACGACACCATAAGATTCATTTCCAAGATCACCATTCATCGACGATTATAAAAATATATATTAAAAATAATTATGTAATATATGACATAATAATGCTACTAGATATATATATATATATATATTTATATATATATGTAACTACATATATCTTATTCACTTACTTCTGTTCAATACTATATGAAAATGGAAAGCGTACGTACGGACTACTGTCTCCATAAACGGTGTTTTCCCTTTCATATATACGTCAATTATAAATTATTATATTCTAATTATATATGGTAAATAAATCATTTTTTATATTCTTTAAGTATTTAAATCATGATATAAGTGATACAATCAAGATTAACAAGAAAAAACACGTAGGATAAAGAAAGCGATTATTAACCAAATTATTAATATAACTTGGAAATTATTCTTAAATGGTTAGTATAAAGTCATAAATGGATAATGTATGATATCATAAATATTAATATGGATCTGGTATAACTTAATAACATACTATAGTATTCATACAGGAGGATAAACTTACCATAGACTAAAGGAAAGTTCATGGTAAGGGGTTTTCATCTCACTCCTTATTCTCGTGAGATTCATGCCATATTGCCACTATTACCTTCTGTGAGGTGTATGTACTACCCATAAATGTATTAATTGTGTAATACACTTTAATTTATGTCTATTTACATATTCATTGTATGATACCTCTTTCATGGGGTGTATTTTTCATATGTTACCAAATTGTTAAGGGTTTATTTCACTATCTCTTCATTATCCGAGGCTATTTATACGTAATTATCTACTAGGACCTCTTTATCATCCACATTCATGTTTCAAAAAATGACGTTCAAAACATTTTTACTATTTAATAGACAATGGATCAATGTCATTTATACCCGTATTTGAATTTATATGTTTTCAAAGGAATCTTTCTGTCGTTTTCAAAACATGTTACTTTTTAACCTTTTCTACAAAATTAATGTAAGAATGTCATTTTCAATTATACGGCGGGTGCAGTTATTCTTCTTCATTATTACACCTTTGAAGCTTCCCACACATGATTATAAAGATATTTTCAAAATAAAGGTTTTCTCTATAATTATGTGACATTTAAATAATTTCAAGAAAAAAAGAGATATTTCTCTCAAATAGTTTTGATTTCATTTATGTCAACATCCATTGATAAATATTACATATGTTTCACGTTGATTTATTATGATAAAAATAATCCATATTTTATTTATGTTTTTTTGTTATTTTTGACTATGGATGAGTTATTTTTATTCCATTAATTGTTTATGATTAAAGTTTTGACATTTTGTATGTTATTTTTAATAAAAAAAATTTATGTTATATTTCATCCTCTTCTTAAGATGAATGTGTTGGAATAGTATGTTCTGGGTTGGGGACCGGTAAAAGTAATCCCTCCAGGTTGGGGTCTGGTTACAGCAAACCCTCCGGGTTTGTGTTCGGTTATTAGAGGCACTCTGAGATGGTGTCCGGTTAGTAGATGCACTTCGGGGTGGAGTCCGGTTACAGAGGCTCTCCAGGATGGAGTCCAGTTATAGAGGCTCTCTGGGTGGGTTCCGGTTACAGTAATCCCTTAGGTCCGGGCACGAGGCCTTGACATAGAAATTAATGTTCGGAATTATGCATTCCTTCATTATAAATGTGGTTATCTATATAGCATGTGATTATTCAACTATTAGAATATCCATGTGAATAAGAAAATGGAATTATTTCATTTTATCATTTCTATATTATGTTTATGTTCAAGTTCAAATGGCTTTTGTTTTAGTTGTATGCATTTCCATAAATGTTTATGCATATTTTAGAAAGGTTCCGCTGTATTGCTTACCCTTACCGAGCGTTTGAGCTCACCCCTTTCTATGTTTTATTTTCTCAGGATTACAATAAGTGTATTGTGATTGATATGAAGGGTTAAGCCAAGGGAATAATGGAATTAATAAAGGATTATTTATGTTGTTTTATATGTTATAAAGTGTAACGTAACATTAATGTATGTAATTTATTTTCCAATAATTCTAAACTGATCGGTCCTTGGGGACATGATTCCTTGTAATCATGCCAATGTATTAAAATAATTCACTAACTCTGTGTAACTGGGGTCAGGGCGTTACAGTTGGTATCAAAGGAATTTTAGCAATAACCTTGGAAACTCGGTTTAGATAAACTCTAATTAGAGTATATTACCCTAAGATAGACATTGTAGATTATTATATAATAACACCCTACAATTTTGGTATTGTAGTGATTTTGTGAGTTTTATGAGAAATACATCCCTATCTGGATACGAGCAGCTAGAGGTGGTTATGGAACAGATGTACCTAGGAATAAAACCTGAAAACACCTTTTTGAGCTAGACTCGAACAGAAACTGGTGCACGACAATGTGCCTTGCTGCACTCTTGGTTACGACACTCTCAGTGGATATTCTAAGGATAATTACCATTTTCTTTACAAACAGCTATGAAAGGTTTATGAGTATATACCTACTCAAAGAAATTTTTTTGTGATTATGGATTATCCATAAACTGTTCAATTTATGTTAGGAATTTTAAATGTTTGGAATTATGAATTGTGATTCATAAAATGACTTAGTGTATGCCATTGTTTAGAAATGGCGCCCATTAGAAGGAATTCGAACTCCAGAAATACGTACAATACAAAGATTAAGAAGGGTTATATGATTCATGGTATTAAGACAACATTTATAAAGGAAATGGTCTCCCGTGTATTTTTATCATATGAATAAATAGTATCAAATGACCAGTAAAGAACTCTCTGAATTCTATGGCTTTGAAGGGATGCTAGAGAAGAAAAGGATAGTAGAAAGAAATATGGATAAAGGGAATAAGGGAAAGAAGGATTTTCTAATATGTGATAAATGTGGAGTGAATCACGTTGGTAAATTATTGAAGGGAATGGGAGTTTTTATAAGTATGGAGAAAAAGGACACCAAGTACGTGATTCTAAGGGTAATAAAAAATTTTCAAATGTACAATACTTCATCTGCAAGGAGTTGGGACACTACGGAAAAAAATGTCCAAATCATCATAGTATGCAACAAATGATGCTATTGGATAATAATAAAGTTATGATAATACCTCAGATGAAGAGGAATGACTAGTGTTATTATGTTGTTATTAAATAATTTTTTTATTTGAGTGTTGTATCAATGATGTACTGGTTATATGAATTATGGAGATAAATAAGGATTGTACTGCAGTACTATTTCATTGAGTATTTGAAATATTACGGTGCTATGAAAAGTTACTCAACAGCAAGTTAAACTTTTTTCTGAAAATACATGGTTGAAGGAAAGGTAATCCTTAATATGGTCTTGATACTATGTTATTAATTTTGGAATAAGAGATAGTTGATTTGGATGAATTATATTGGATATTATTGACTACTTGGGCACTTATTAATGGTTTATTTATTTAATCATTGTTGGAATATTCAATGTTTTTGGATATGAGGAATATATATAATATTATATAAGGAATAAGGGAACCTAAATGTAATCCATAATGTTTTATGGTAATTCAAGGTGTTACCATATTTTAAAAGAATACATGATGAAGGTGTTGACATGCTATTAAGTGAAAAAAGGATTTTTATTGTGTTTACCTACCATATAAATTTTGGACTATGAGTTTGGGAAGAAGTATTTTGGATAATACTAGTTTGAGATTATTTTTGGATTTCCATAAAAAGGACAACCCGGAGGTTGGGCGGCAACCCATCGCCTCTGGCAAGGCCACGAGACTTGAACCCGAAACCGAAGGGCGACATGGGTGTATCACCTACCACTGGCCCACATGATGTCCTGGATTGAAAAATGTAGTCTTTTTTTTTAAAAAAAAACTTCTAGATGAATTATAAATTCATTTTTTCAAACCCTATACTAATAGGATAAATAGAATATTATTTTTAAGATCTATTATCTTTTAAAGTGAACGATGAGTTTGTGGTAGAAATTAGTTAAAGGATGGGAATGTACTTGTAAACAAAATATTTTTCTTCTTCCATTATTCTATGAAGAAATTAATTCTTATACTTTAGTGAAGGGATCTTAAAACCAAAAATGTATTATCCTAATAACATATGTTTTGTTGAACCGATGGTATTTTAAATCATCATAGATTGATGAATTTAAGGCCTTCAATTTTACACTTGTTTGTGATTGATGTCCTCAATCACTACCTATAAATATTTATGATTTTTCTCCAATTATATGTCTATAATTTCCACCAATGTTCTCTAAAATGAGATCATAATTTGGTGGTGACCCTTTCAGTTCCATTTTCCTCATATTAAAACTAAATTTTATTAACCTAATTTCCGATGTGGGTTTTCCCAAAGGTATTTTCTATTTTCAACCTTTTAGTTTTGAAAAATAATTTCAAATTGCAAGGTCGCAATTTATTGAAGGAGGAAATAATGTAACACCCCATGATTCTACGGTACGCTTCTCTTTGAATAATACAGTAGCATGTGTTAAACTCAACTTCGAGTTCTAACACACACCACGACCAATCAAAGTAGTCGTTATGAATATTAATACCCACTTTTTGAAATTTTATAAATTTTATCTCTCAAAATGTACTTCATTTTTGGATGCGGATTATCGAAATTATCCAAGGGTGAAATTTTGGTAGTTTTCGAAAAACATTCATATTTTGATGAACAGTGAAAATTACTAAATTTTAATCAATTTTTTTAATCGAAATAATTAATAGTGATAAATAATGAATTTCGGTAGTTTTAAATTATATTTAGAATATATTTTTACCATTCAATCCAATTTTGGTCATTGGACATAATTTCACATTTAAACCAGACAAAAACAAGTGTAAATCTTTTGATAGTTATTATTTCTTAAAACACGCATTTTGTTTTAACAGCGGAAATTAAATTTAAATTAATAAATGAAACTTCTTTGTTTTTAATTTTGTAAAATAATCTTCATTATTGAATTTTTAATATCAAAATTAGCTTAGGGAAAATTTTTGGTATTTTTCTAAAAACATTCAATTTTTGATGAATAGTGACAAACACTGAGTTACTGTTTAAAACATGATTTTTATGTAAATAATTATTTATATAATTTAAATTTATTTTAGGTCAAAATAGATACATAATAACTATATAAATTCATGTAATTAATTGGATTCAGTTTATAATAATTTTAGATATATGAAAATTTTATTACACCTTTTCACCGTCTTTTACCCACCTCCTAGGAGAATTTGTAAATTCACATGAAACATAATTTTACCGCTTTTGTGAGTGGAATTTTGAAAATTCAAGAGACATGGATAATATCAAGGAGTAAAATGTTGTTCAATAAAATAAAAATTTTTTTTGGTGAATAGTAACTTTTTACTTTTATTCACCATGGTAAAAATAAAATTGGGTAATTGTGGGTTAAAATAATAATATTATTACCCTAACACATTTACTAATTCTATTGGACAAGTTTAATTCGACCAAAAACAACCTTAGAAATAAAAAATGACCCTTTAGGTCCACTTGGATTAGATTAGTATATTTATTATTATTTAATGCAAAGAAGAGTTAAAAGAGTTAAAATCAAATTTTAATAACTAAAAAATTTTTAATATAGGGTTTTACATAAGATAAATTCAATTATAAATATTCATTATAAAGATAAAATTATTTCCTACATCATGGAATTTTATTTATAAATTTTAAACATTATATAAATAAATTTATTTACGACACAATGATGATGCAGTAATTACCTTATTCATGATGGAATCAAATAAATGTTATTATAAATATTAAAATAAATATAATTTCAATGTTTTTATGAAATACACGAATTTTCTAGGTTACTATGACATGTTACAGAAGATTCAATGTATCGCTTTCAAAGTAATCAAGTTGTGATGACTTTCACAAAAACAAAATACCAAATAGTGTCAAAATTGACATAAATTAATATTAAAAACAAATATTATATGATTAATTGATTTTATATTCCTAAAAATACAGGGTTCAGCCAAAGGACTTATATCATGATCAGTGCATCATTAGTGGAAAACTTGGGGGTCTCTTGGATGTTTATAGTAAATTTATTAACCATATAATATAAAAATACAAAGTGACATAGTAAGTGTTAAACTAATTAACCAAGAGTTAAAACAAAAAGATAAGGTTAATATAATGACCCAAACCTATCTAAATTATATTGTATGAATGTATTACGACCCATTCACACCTTAGTCTTTGAATAATTTACTTTTTAGCCATTAGAAACTGCTTGTGTATTTATTATAAAATAATATTATAAGTGTTTCCTAAGGTGACCCTCAACCCCCTTATAAAAGGGCACTTCCCCTTCTATCTAATTCACAGCTTCTAATCCATTTGGCTCAGCCAGACCCTGCCAAAATACCCCATCAACTATCCTCCATTAATACTATTGGCCTTATTTTGATTATAAAGCTAGCCTAAGGAGCACTTTTGATCAAATCAAAAGGAAGAACCCGAAGAAGAGGTAATGATTTCACCACCCTCTTTCAAGTTTCTTTCTTCTTCCACTTCCTTTTTCATTGTTGTATCCATTATAAACTAATATCTCCAATATATTATAAATACTGTGATGTTATTATAATTATGGTATATCCAAATTAATTATTCTAACTACCCTTTGATTGACATGTCACCATATGTGCATACGTACGGCTTACCATCTCCACGTCATGGTTTAATTGTCATTCAGTACATTATTATTTAGATAGGTATAATAATGAAGACTATTTGATGGAAATAATAAATATAACATGATAAAGGTTCTGTATATATTATATACCATTAAATTATATATTATATTAATATCAAAAGAATGATATTTTCACTCATGCGTACGTACGGATTACCATCTCCACGACGCGATGAGATTCATTTCCAAGTTCACCATTCATCGATGATTATAAAAATATATATTACAAATAAGTATGTAGTATATGACATAATAATTATATTGGAGATATAAATATTTATATAAATAAGTACTTACATATATCTTATTCAGTTACTTCCATTCAATACTCTATGAAAATGGAAACAACGTTTATGCGTACGTATGGACTACCGTCTCCATAAACGGTGTTTTCCATTTCATATATACGTCAATTATAAATTTTTATACTCTAAATATATATGATAAATAAATCATGTTTTATATTCTGGAATTATTTAAATCATGATCTATGTGATACAATCAAGAGTAACAAGTTAAAACATGTACAATAAAGAAAGCGATTTTTACCCGAATTATTAATATAACTTGGAAATTATTATTAAATGGGAAGTATAAAGTCATAAATGAATAATGAATGATATCATAAATATTAATATGACTCTGGTATAATTTAATAACATACTATAGTCTTCATACAGGAGTCTAAACATACCCTCGACTAAAGGAAAGTACAAGGTAAGAGGTTTTCATCTCACTCCTTATTCTCATGAGATTCATGCCATATTGCCACTATTACTATATGTGTGGTGTATTTACTGCCCATAATTGTATTATTTGTGTAATACACTTTAATTTATGTATATTTACATATTAATTTTATGATACCTCTTTCATGGGGTGTATGTTTCATAAGATACCAAATTGGTAAAGGTTTATTTCACAATCTCTTCATTATCTGAGGTTGTTTATACATAATTATCTACTATGACCTATTTATCATCCACATCCATGTTTCATAAAAATGTCTTTCAAAACATTTTTACTATTTAATAGACAATGGTTTAAAGTCATTTATAACCTTATTTGACTTTATATGTTTTGAAAGGAATCATTCTGTCGTTTTCGAAACATGTTACTTTTTAAACTTTTCGACAAAATTAAGTTAAGAATATTTTTGTTAACTTTTATGGTGTGTACAGTTATTCTCCACCATTAATACACCTTTTATACTTCCCTCACAAGATTATAAAGATATTTTAAAAATAAAGTTTTTCTCTATAATTATGTGACTTTTAAATGATTTAAAAAAAAGAGATATTTCTATCAAATAGTTTATATTTCATCTATGTCAACATGCATTGATAAATTTTACATATGTTTCAAGTTGATTTATTATGATACAAATCATCCATATTGTATTTAAGGTTTTTTGTTATGTTTGATTATGGATGAGTTATTTTTATGTCATTAACGGTTTATGATTAAAGTTTTGACATTTGGTATGTTATTTTTAATAGGAATGTTTTCGTTATATTTCATCCTCATCATAAGATGAATGTGTTTGACTGGAATGTTCTTGGTTGGGGACCAGAAAAAGTAATCCCTCCGGGTTGAGGTCTAGTTACACCAGACCCTCTGGGTTGGTGTCCAGATATTAGAGACACTCTGGGTTGGTGTCCGGTTATTAGAGGCACTCCGGGTTGGAGTCCGGTTACAGAGGCCCTCCGGGATGGAGTCCGGTTACAGAGGCTCTAAGGGTTGGGTTCCGGTTACAGTTATCTCTTAGGTCTTGGCACGAGGCCTTGACACATAAATTAATTTTAGGAATTATGCATTCTTTCATTATGAAAGTGGTTATCGATATTGCATGTGATTATTCAACTTGTAGAATATCCATGTGAATAAGTAAATGGAATTATTTCATTTTATCTTTTCCATATAATGCTAAAGTTCAAGTTTAAATGTCTTTTGTTTTATTTTTATGCATTTCCATAAATGTTTATACTTATTTTAGAATGTTTCCATTGTATTTCTTACCCTTATTTAGTGTTTGAGCTCACCCCTTTCTATGTTTTTTTCCCATGATTCCAAGAAGTGTATTGGGATTGATATGCAACGTTAAGGCAAGGGAATAATGGCATTCATAAAGTATTATTTATGTTGTTTTGTATGTCATAATGTGTAATGTAACATTCATGTATGTAATTAATTTTCCAAGACTGCTAAACTGATTGGTCCTTCGGGACTTGATTCCTTGTAATCATGCCAATGTATTAAAATAATGCACCAACTCTGGGTAACTTGGATCAGGGCGTTACATTTGGTATCAAAGGAAGTTTAGTAATAACCTTGGAAAATAGATTTAGAAAAACTCTAATTAAAGAACATTACCCTAAGATAGCCTTTGAGGATTATTATAGAAGAACTTATTAGAATTTTGGTATGGTAGAGATTTTGTAAGTTTTCCGAGAAATACATCCATGTCTGGATACGAGCAGGTAGAGGTGGCTCAGGCACAAATGTACCTAACGGTAAAACCGAAAACACCGCTTTGAGATTGAATCGAACGGGAACTGGTGCATGACAATGGGCCTTGTTGCACTCATGGTTATGACACTCCTAGCGGATATTCTTAGGATAATTCCCATTTTCATTACAAACTGCTATGAAGGTTTTATGAGAATATATCTCCTCAACGAAAACATTTTTTTGATTATGGATTATATCCATAAACTATTCAATTTACGTTAGGTATTTTACATGTTTGGAATTATGAATTGTGATTCATAAAATGACTTAGTGTATTCCATTGTTTAGAAATGGCGCCCAGTAGATGGAATGGAAACTCTAGCAATACGTATGATCCAAAGAGTAAGAAGGGTCATATCATTCATGGTATTAAGACAACATATATAAAGGAAATGACGTCCCACGTATTATCATCGTATGAATAAATAATATCAAAATATAAGTAAAGAACTCTCTGAATTCTATGGCTTTGAAGGGAATCCAGAGAAGAAAAGGATGGTAGAAAGAAATATGGATAAAGGGAATAAGGGAAATAAGGATTTTCAAATATGCGATAAATGTGGAATGAATCACCTTGGTAAATGATTGAAGGGAATATGAGTTTTTATAAGTGTGGAGAAAAAGGACACCAAGTACGTGATTGCAAGGGTAATAAAATGTTTTCAAATGTACAATACTTCATCTGCATGGAGTTGAGACACTACGCAAACCAATGTCCAAATCATCATAGTATGCAACAAATGATGCTATTGGATAATAATAATGTTATGATGCTACCACAGATAAATAGGAATTACTAGTGTTATTATGTTGTTATTAAAGAATTATTTCATTTGAGTGTTCTATCAATGATGTGGTGGTTTTATTAATTATTGAGATCAATAAGGATAGTACTGCAGTACTATTTCATTAAGGATTTGATATATTATGGTGATATGAAAAGTGACTCAACAACAAGTTAAACTTTTCTTTCAAAATACATGGTTGAAGGAAAGGTAACCCTTAATATGGTCTTGATACTAAGGTATTAATTTTGGAGTAAGAGATGGTTGATTTGGATGAATTATATTGGATATTATCGACTACTTGGGCACTAATTAATGGCTTATTTATTTCATCATTGTTGGAATATTCAAAATTTTTGGATATGATAAATATATCTAATATTATATAAGGAATAATGGATCATGAATGTAATAAATAAAGTTTTATGGTAATTCAGGGTGTTACCATATTTTAATATAATACATGATGAAGGTGTTCACATGCTATTAAGTGAAAAAAATGATATTCATTGTGTTTACCTACCTCATAAATTTGGGACTGTGAGTTTTGGTAGACGTATTTTGGACAAGTCTAGTTTCAGATTATTTTTGTATTTCCATAAAAAGTACAACGCAACGGTTTGGCGGCATCCCTTCACATCCGGCAAGGCCACGAGACTTGAACATGAAACCGAAGGGCGATAAGGGTGTATCACCTACCAAAAGCCCGCATGATGTCCTGGATTGAATAATGTAGTCTTTCTAAAAAATATCTTCTAGATGAATTATAAAATCATTTTTTTAAACCCTATATGAATAGGATAAATAGAATATTATTTTTAAGTTCCTTTATCTTTTAGAGTGAAAGAAGAGTTTGTGGTAGAAATTAGTTAAAGGATGGGAATCTACTTGTCAAGTATATATTTTTCTTCATCTCTTATTCTATGAAGAAATTAATTCTTATAATTTAGTGAAGGGATCATAAAACAAAAAATGTGTTTTCCTAATACCATATGTTTTGTTGAACCGATGGTATTTTAAATCATCATAGATTGATGAATTTAAGGCCCTCAATTTTACACTTGTTTGTGATTGATGACCTCAATCACTACCTATATATATTTACATATTGCCTCCAATTATATGTCTGTAATTTCAACAAATGTTCTCCTAATCGATATCATAATTTGGTGGTGACCCTTTCATTTCCCTTTTCCTCATATTAAGAATAAATTTTATTAACCTAATTTCTGATGTGGGTTTTCCTAAAGGTATTTTCTATTTTCAACCATTTATTTTAGAATAATAATTTCAAATTGTGAGGATGAAATTTATGGAAGGAGGAAAGAATGTAACACCACAAGCTTCTACGATACTCTTCCCTTTGAATAATACAGTAGTGTGTGTTGTACACAACTTCGAGCTCTAACACACACCACGACCAATAAAAGTAGCTGTTATGAATAGTAATACCCAATTTTTCGAATTTCATAAATTTTATCTCTAAAAAATGGACTTCATTTTTGGATTTTGAATATCGAAATTATCCAAGGGTGAAATTTTGGTACTTTTCGGATAACGTTCATATTTTGATGAATAGTGAAAATTACTAAATTTTAATTAAAAACAACTTTTTTAATAGAAATAATTAATAGTGATAAATAATGAATTTTAGTAGTTATAAATTATATTTAGAATATATTTTTTCCATCTAATCCAATTTTGGTCATTTGACATAATTTTACATTTAAACCGGACATAAACAAGTGGCAATCTTTTGATAGTTATTGTTTCTTAAAAACACGTATTTTGTTTTAACATTGGGAATTAATTTTAAAATAATAAATGAAAATTATAGATTTTGAATTTTGTAAAATAGACTTCATTATTGAATTTCTAATATCAAAATTATCTTAGGGTAAATTTTTGCTATTTTTCTGAAAAAAAATTCAATTTTTGATGAATAGTTAAAAACACTGAGTTACTGTTTAAAGCCGGATTTTTATTAAAATAATTATTTATATGATTTAAATTTATTTTAGATCAAAATAGATACATAATATGTATATAAATTTAATGATATTAATTGGAGTCAGTTTATTATAATTTTGGATATATAAAAATTTTATTGAACGTTTTCACCGTCTTTTACCCACCTCTTTGAAGAATTTTTAAATTCACATAAAACATAATTTTACCGCTTCTGTGAGTGGAATTTCAAAAATCCGAGAGGCTCGGTTAATATCAAGGACTAAAATGTGGTTCAATAATATAAAAATAATTTTTTGGTGAATTATAACTTTTTACTTTAATTCACCACGGTAAAAAGTAAATAGGGTAATTGAGGGTAAAAATAATTTTATTATTACCCTAAAATATGTCCTAATTCTATTCGATAAGTTTAATTCGATCGAAAACTACCTTAGGAATAAATTATGACCGTTTAGGTCCACTTGGATTATATTAGGACATTTATTATTATTTAATTCAAAGAACAGCTAAAAGGGTTAAAATCAAAGTTTAATAACTAAAACATGTTTAATATAGGGTTTTACATAAGATAAATTCTATTATAATTATTAATAATAAATATAAAAATATTTACTACATCATGGTATTTTAGTTATAATTTTTGGACATTAAATTAATAAATTTATTTTTGACACAATGATGATGCAGTAATTACCTTATTCATGAATGTATCAAATAAATGGTATTATAAATATTAAATTAAATATAATTTCAAAGTTTTTATGACATCCACGAATTTTCATGGTGACTATGACATGTTAGGGATGATTCAATGTATCTCGTTTGAAGTAATCAAGTGGTGATGACTTTCAAAAAAATAAAATACCTAATAGTGTGAAAATTGACATAAATTAATATTTAAAAAAAATATTATATGATTAATTGATATTATATTCCTAAAAATATAATGTTCGGCCAAAGGACTTATATAATGATAGGTGAATCATTAATGGACCACTTGGGGGGTCTCTTGGATGTTTATAGTTAGTTTATTAACCATATAATATATAAATACAAAGTGACATGGTAAGTGTCAAACTTAGTAACCAAGAGTTAAAACTAAACCATAAGGTTATTATAATGACCCAAACCCTTCTAAAATATATTGATTGAAATTATTCCGATCCATCCCCACCATAAGCTTTGAATAATTCACTTTGGAGCCATTATAAAGAGTGTTTTAATTTATTATAAAAAATATTTTAAGTTTTTCCTAAGGTGACCCTCACCCTTCTTATAAAAGGGTACTCCCCCTTCTATCTAATTCACACATTCTAATCCATTTGTATCAGCCAAACCCTGCGCAAATACCCTCTCAACTATCCTCCCTTCAACCTATAGGCCTTAGTTTGATTTTAAAGCCACCCTACGGAGCCCTTTTGATCAAATCAAAAGGAAGAACCCGAAGAAGAGGTAATGATTTCACTACCCTATTTCAAGTTTCTTTCTTCTTCCACTTCCTTTTTCCTTTTGATTCTATTATAAAATAATATCTTCAGTATATTATATATACTGTGATGTTATTATAATTATGGTATAAACAAATTCATTATTCTATCCACCCTTTGATTGACATGTCACCATACATGCGTACATACGGCTTACCGTCTCCACATCATGGTGTAATTGTTATTCAATACATTATTATTTTGATGGTTATAATAATGACTTGTATTTGATGTAAATAATAAATATAAACTGATAAAGGTTCTTTATATATTATATACCATCCAATTATATATTATATTAATATAAAAATATAGATATTTTTCTCGTGCGTACGTACGGATTACCGTCTCCACGACGCGATGAGATTCATTTACAAGTTCATGACTCATCGACGCTTATAAATATATATATTACAAATAAGTATGTAATATATCACAGAATAATGCTACTTGAGATATATATATTTATATATATAAGTAATTACATATATCTTATTCACTTACTTCCGTTCAATACTATATGAAAATAGAAACAGCGTTTATGCGTACGTACGGACTACCGCCTCCATAAACGGTGTTTTCCATTTCATATATACGGCAATTATAAATTTTAATATTCTAAATATATATTATAAATAAATCATGTTTTATATTCTGTAATTATTTAAATCATGATCTAAGTGATACAATCAAGATTAAAAAGTTAAAACACGTACGATAAAGAAAGCGATTATTACCCGAATTATTAATATAACTTGGAAATTATTATTAAATCGGTAGTATAAAGTGATAAATTATTAATGTATGATATCATAAATATTAATATGGTTCTGGTATAATGGAATAACATAGTATAGTCTTCATAAATTAGGCTAAACTTACCCTCAACTAATGGAATGTACAAGCTAAGGGGTTTCCATCTCACTCCTTATTCTCGTGAGATTTATGCCATATTGCCACTATTACCTTCTGTGTGGTGTATGTACTGCCCATAATTGTATTCTTTGTGTAATAAACATCAATTTATGTGTATTTACATATTAATTGTACAATACCTCTTTCATGGGGTGTATGTTTCATAATCTACCAAATTGGTAAGGGTTTATTTCACAATCTCTTCATTATCCGAGGTTGTTTATATGTAATTATCTACTGAGACCTCTTTATCATCCACATCCATGTTTCATAAAAATGTCTTTCAAAACATTTTTACTATTTAATAGACAATGGTTTAAAGTCATTTATACCCTTTTTTGACTTTATTTGTTTTGAAAGGAATCTTTCTGTCGTATTCGAAACAAGTTACTTTTTAACCTTTTCGACAAAATTAGGGTAAGAATGTCTTATTGTAACTTATATGGCGGGTGCTATTATTCTCCACCGTTATTACACCTTTGAAGCTTCCCTCACAATATTATAATGATATTTTCAAAATAATGATTTTCTCTATAATTATGTGACTTATATATGATTTCAAAAAAGAAGAGATATTTCTCTCAAATAGTTTTGATTTCATCTATGTCAACATCCATTGATAAACATTACACATGTTTCAAGTTTATTTATTATGATACAAATCATCCATATTTGTATTTAAGGTTTTTTGTTATGTTTGAATATGGATGATTAATTTTTATAAAATTAATGGTTTATAAATAATGTTTTGACATTTCGTATGTTATTTTTAATAAAAATGTTTATGTTATATTTCATATTATTCCTAAGATGAATGTGTTGGACTAGAATGTTCCAGGTTGGGGACTGGTAAAATTAATCCCTCATGGTTGGGGTCTAGTTACAGCAGACCCTCTGGGTTGGTGTCTGGTTATTAGAGGCACTCCGGGTTGGTGTCCGGTTATTAGAGTCACTCCGGGTTGGAGTTCGATTATAGAGGATCTCCGAGATAAAGTCTGGTTATATAGGCTCTATGGGTTGTGTTCCGGTTACAGATATCCCTTAGGTCTTGGCATGAGGCCTTGACACATAAATTGAAGTTCATCATTATGAATTCCTTCATTATGATATTGGTTATCGATATTTCATTTGATTATTTGACTAGTATAACATCCATGTTAATAAGTAAATGGGATTATTTCATTTTATCTTTTCTATATTATGCTAAAGTTCATGTTTAAAAGGCTTTTGTTTTAGTTTTATGAATTTCCATAAATAATTATGCTTATTTTAGAAAGTTTCCACTGTATTGCTTACCCTTACTGAGCGTTTGAGCCCACCCCTTTCTATGTTTTATTTTCCCAAGATTCCATGAAGTGTATTGTGATTGATATGCAGGGTTAAGCCAAGGGAGTAATGGCTTTCATAATGGATTATTTTTGTTTTCTTGTATGTTAGAAAGTGCAATGTAACATTCATGTATGTAATCTATTTTCAAAGACTGCTAAACTGATCGTTCCTTCAGAACATGATTCCTTTTGTTGATGCCAATGTATTAAAATAATGCACCGACTCTGGGTAACTGGGGTCGGTGAGTTACAGTTGGTATCAAAGGAAGTTAAGAAATAACCTTGGAAACTAGATTTAGATAAACTCTAATTTGAGAACATTACCCTAAGATAGACATTGAGGATTATTATAGAAGAACATCCTAAAATTTTGGTATTGTAGAGATTTTGTGAGTTTTCCGAGAAATACATCTATGTCTGGATACGAGCAGGTAGAGGTGGCTCTGGCATAGATGTACCTAGGGGTAACACCTGAAAACAATGCTTTGAGCTAGACTCGAACGGGAACTGGTGCATGACAATGGGCCTTGCTGAACTCTTGGTTATGAAACTCCCAGGGGATATGCTTATGATAATTCCCATTTTCTTTACAAACCGCTATGAAGGGTTTATGAGTATATACCTCCTCAAAGAATTTTTTTGTGATTATGTATTATGTCCATAAACTTTTCAATTTATGTTAGATATTTTACTTGTTTGGAATTATGAATTGTGATTCATAACATGACCTAGTTTATGCCATTGTTTAGAAATGGATCCCAGTAGAAGGATTGAGAACTCCAGCAATATGTATGATCCAAAGAGTAAGAAGGGTTATATCATTCATTGTATTAAGACAACATTTATAATTTAAATGGTCTCTCACGTATTATCATCATATGAATAAATAGTATCAAAAGATCAGTAAAAAAACTCTATAAATTCTATGGCTTTGAAAGGAAGCTAGAGAAGAAAAGGATAATAGAAAGAAAAATGGATAACAGAAATAAGGGAATGAAGGATTTTCCAATATGTGATAAATTGGGAATGAATCACCTTGGTAAATGGTTGAAGGGAATGGGAGTTTTTATAAGTGGGGTGAAAAAGGACACCAAGTACGTGATTGAAAGGGTAATAAAATTCTTTCAAATGTACAATGCTTCATCTGCAAGGAGTTGGGACACTACACAAACCAATGTCCAAATCATCATAGTAGGCACCAAATGATGATATTGGATAATAATAAAGCTATGATACTACCACAGATGAAGACAAATGACTAGTGTTCTTATGTTGTTATTAAAGAATTATTTCATTTGAGTGTTGTATCAATGATGTACTGGTTATATGAATTATGGAGATAAATAAGGATAGTATTGTAGTACTATTTCATTGAGGATTTGAGATATTTTGGTGCAATGAAAAGTGACTCAACAGCAAGTTAAACTTTTTTTTGAAAATACATGGTTGAAGGAAAGGTAATCATTAATATGGTCTTGATACTAAGGTATTAATTTTGGAATAAGTGATGGTTGATTTGGATGAATTATATTGGATATTATTGACTACTAGGGCACTGATTAATGGTTTGTTTATTTTATCATTGTTGGAATATTCAAAGATTTTGGTTATGAGGAAAATATCTAATATTATATCAATAATAATGGATCATTCATGTAATCAATTAAGTTTTATGGTAATTCAGGGTGTTACCATATTTTAAAAGAATACATGATGAAGGTGTTCACTTGCTATTAAGTGAAAAAAGGATCTTCATTTTGTTTACCTACCATATAAATTTTGGACCGTGAGTTTGGGAAGAAGTATTTTGGATAAGTCTTGTTTGAGATTATTTTTGGATTTACATAAAAAGAACAACCCGGAGGTTGGGTGGCAACCCGTCGTGTCGAGCAAGGTCGCGAGACATGAATCCGAAACCAAAAGGCGACAAGGGTGTATCACCTACCTCTGGCCCACATGATGTCCTGGACTGAATAATGAAGTCTTTTTAAAAAAAATCTTCTAGATGAATTATAAATTCATTTTTTAAACCCTATTTGAATAGGATAAATAGAATATTATTTTTATGTTCTATTATCTTTTACAGTGAAAGAAGAGTTTGTGGTAGAAATTAGTAAAATGATGGGAATCTACTTGTCCAGTATATATTTTTCTTCTTCTCTTATTCTATGAAGAAATTAATTCTTATACTATAATGAAAGGATCTTAAAACAAAAAATCTGTTATCCTAATACCATATATTTTGTTGAACCGATGGTATTTTAAATCATCATAGATTGATGAAGTTAAGGCCCTCAATTTTATAGTTGTTTGTGATTGATGACGCAATAAATACCTATAAATATTTACGTTTTACCTCAAATTATATGTCTATAATTTCCCCCAATGTTCTCCTAATCGAGATCATAATTTGGTGGTGACCCTTTCATTTCCCTATTCCTCATATTAAGACTAAATTTTATTAACCTAATTTCGGATGTCGGTTTTCCCAAAGGTATTTTCTATTTTCAACCTTTTATTTTTGAAAAATATTTTCAAATTGTGAGGACGCAATTTATTGAAGGTGGAATTAATGTAACACACCAAGCTTCTACAGTATGCTTCTCTTTGAATAATACAGTAGCGCGTGTTGTACGCAACGTCGAGTTCTAACACACACTACAACCAATCACAGTAGTCATTATGAATAGTAATACCGACTTTTTGAAATTTTATAAATTATATCTCTCAAAATAGACTCAATTTTTGGACTTTTAATATCGAAATTATCCATGGGTGAAATTTTGGTACTTTTTGGATAACTTTCACATTTTGATGAATAGTGAAAATTACTAAATTTTAATTAAAAACAACGTTTTTAATCGAAATAATTAATTGTGATAAATAATGAATTTGAGTAGTTTTAAATTATATTTAGAATATATTTTTACCATTTAATCAAATTTTGGTCATTGGACACAATTTCACATTTAAAACGGAAAAAAACAAGTGTCAATCTTTTGATAGTTATTGTTTCTTAAAAACACAAATTTTGTTTTAACAGAGGGAATTAATTTTAAATTAATAAATGAAACTTCAATGTTTTTAATTTGGTAAAATATACTTAATTATTGAATTTTTAATATCAAAATTAGTTTAGGGTAATGTTTTGGTATTTTTCTAAAAACGTTCAATTTTTGATGAATAGTGAAGAACATTGAGTTACTGTTTAAAACCTATTTTATTTAAATAATTATTTATATTATTTAAATTTATTTTAGGTCATAATAGATACATAATACCTATATAAATACAATGTAATTAATTGTAGCCGGTTTATAATAATTTTAGATATATAAAAATTGTATTGAACTTTTTCACCGTCTTTTACCCACCTCCTAGGAGAATTTGCAAATTCACATAAAACATAATTTTACCACTTCTATGAGTGGAATTTCGAAAATAAGAGAGTCAAAGTAAATATCAAGGAGTAAAATGTGGTTCAATAAGATAGAAATATTTTTTGGTTAATAGTAACTTTTTACTTTTATTCACCACGGTAAAAAGTAAATAGGGTAATTGAGCGTAAAAATAATATTATTATTACACTAACACATGTCCTAATTCTATTGGATAAGTTTAATTCGACCAAAAACAACCATAGGGATAAATTATTACCCTTTAGGTCCACATGGATTAGAATTGGATATTTATTATTATTTAATTGAATGAAAAGTTAAAATAGTTAAAATCAATATTTAATAACTAAAACCTTTTAAATATAGGGTTTTACATAAGAAAAATTCAACTATAAATATAAATTAGAAAGATAAAAAGATTTCCTATATTATGGTATTTTATTTATAATTTTTACACATTATATAAATAAATTTATTTATGACACAATGATGATGCAATAATTACATTATTCAAGAAGGAATCAAATAAATGGTATTATAAATATTAAAATAAATATAAGTTCAAAGTTTTTATGATATCCACGAAATTTATAGGTGAATATGACATGTTAGGGCTGATTCAATGTATCTCGAACGAAGTAATAATGTTTTGATGATTTCACAAAAACAAAATACCAAATAGTGTCAAAATTGACATATATTAATATTTAAAACAAATATTATATGATTAATTGATATAATTATTCCTAAAAATATAGGGATCGGCCAAAGAACTTATATCATGATATATTCATCACTAATGTACCACTTTGGGGTCTCTTGTATATTTATAGTATGTTTGTTACACATATAATATAAAAATACAAAGTGACATGGTAAGTTTTAAACTAATTAACCAAGAGTTTAATCTAAAAGATAAGGTTAATATAATGACCAAAACCTACCCAAAATCTATTGTTTGAAAGGATTTAGACCCATACCCACCTTAGGCTTTGAATAATTAACTTTTTAGCCATTAGAAACCGAATTTTAATTTTTTATAAAATAATATTTTAAGTTTTTCCTAAGGTGACCCCCACCCCTCTTATAAAAGGGCACTCCCAGTTCTATCTAATTAACACTTTCTAAGCTATTTGACTTGGCCAAAACCTTCCCAAATACCCTCTAAAATATCCTCCCTTCATCCTAGAGGACTTAATTTGATTATAAAGCCAACCTATGGAGTCCTTTTAATCAAATAAAAAGGAAGAACCCGAAGAAGAGGTAATGATTTCACCAGACTCTTTCATGTTCCTTTCTTCTTACACTTCCTTTTTATTTGTTGTTTACATTATAAGATAATATCTCCAGTATATTATATATAATATGATGTTATTATAATTATGGTACACCCAAATTAATTATTCTATCCACCCTTTGAATGACATGTCACCATATGTGCGTACGTACGGCTTACCGTCTCCACGTCATGGTGTAATTGTTATTCAATACATTATTATTTGTATAGGTATAATAATGATGTGTATTTGATGTAAATAATAAATATAAAATGATAAAGGATCTTTATATGTTATATTCCATCCAATTATATATTATATTAATATCAAAAGAATGATATTTTCGCTCGTGCGTACGTACGGATTACCGTCTCCACGACGCGACGAGATTCATTTCCAAGTTCACCATTAATCGACGATTATAAAAATATATATTACAAATAAGTATGTAATAAATGAAATAATAATTCTACTAGAGATATATTTATTTATATATATAATTACTTACATATATCTTATTCACTTACTTTCATTCAATACTATATGAAAATGGAAACAGCGTTTATGCGTACATACGGACTACCGTCTCCATAAACGGTGTTTTGAATTTTATATATACGTCAATTATAAATTTTTATATTATAAATATATATGATAAATAAATCATGTTTTATATTCTGGAAGTATTTAAATTATGATCTAAGTGATACAATCAAGAGTAACAAGTTAAAACATGTACGATAAAGAAAGCGATTATTACCCGAATTATTAATATAACTTGGAAATTATTATTAAATGGGTAGTATAAAGTCATAAATGAATAATGTATGATATCATATATATTAATATGGTTCTGGTATAATTTTATAACATACTATAGTCTTCATACAGAAGGTTAAACGTACCCTCGACTAAAGGAAAGTACAACGTAAGTGGCTTTCATCTCACTCCTTATTCTCGTGAGATTCATTCCATATTGCCACTATTACCTATTGTGTTGTGTATCTACTACCCATAATTGTATTATTTGTGTAATACACATTAATTTATTTGTATTTACATACTCATTGTTTGATATCTCTTTCATAGGGTGTATGTTTCTTAAGTTACCAAATTGGTAAGGGTTTATTTCACAATAAGTTCATTATCTGAGGTTGTTGTTACGTAATTATCTACTGGGACCCCTTTATCATCCACATCCGTGTTTCATAAATATGTCTTTAAAAACATTTTTACTATTTAATAGACAATGTTTTAAATTCATTTATACCATTATTTGACTTTATATGTTTTTTAAGGTATCTTTCTGTCGTTTTCGAAACAAGTTAATTTTTAACCTTTTCGACAAAATTAAGGTAAGAATGCCTTTTTTTAACTTATACAGTGGGTGCGGTTATTCTCCTCCATTATTACACCTTTGAAGCTTCCCTCACAATATTATAATGATTTTTCAAAATAAAGGTTTTCTCTGTAATTATGTGACTTTTAAATGATTTAAAAAAAGAGATATTTCTCTCCAATAGTTTTGATTTCATCTATGTCAACATCCATTGATAAATTTTAAACATGTTTCAAGATGACTTATTATGATACAAATCATCCATATTGTATTTAAGGTTTTGTGTTATGTTTGACTATGGATGAGTTATTTTTATTCCATTAATGGTTAATGATTAATGTTTTGACATTTCGTATGTTAGTTTTAATATGAATGTTTATGTTATATTTCATCCTCTTCTTAAGACGAATGTGTTGGAATTTTATGTTCTCAGCTGGGGATTGGTAAAAGTAAGCCCTCCAGGTTGGGGTCCAGTTACAGCAGACCCTCCGGGTTGGTGTCCGGTTATTATAGGCACTCCGGGATGGTGTCCAGTTATTAGAGGCACTCCGGGTTGGAGTTCGGTTACAGAGGCTATTCGGGATGGAGTCTGGTTACAAAGGCTCTCCGGGAAGGGTTCCAGTTATAATTATCCCTTAGATCTTGGCACGAGGCCTTGACCTAGAAATTAATGTTCGGCATTATGAATTCCTTTATTATGAAAGTGGTTATTGATATTGCATGTGATTATTCGACTAGTAGAATATCCATGTGAATAAGTAAATGGAATTATTTCATTTTATCATTTCCATATTATGCTGAATTTCATGTTTAAAAGGATTTTGTTTTAGTTTTATTCATTGCCATACTTGTTTATGCTTATTTTATAAAGTTTCCTCTGTATTGCTTACCCTTACTAATCATTTGAGGTCACCCCTTTCTATGTATTATTTTCCCAGTATTCCAAGAAGTGTATTGTGATTGATATACAGGGTTTAGCCAACGGAAAAATGGCGTTCATAAAAGATTATCTCTGTTGTTTTTTATGTTATAAAGTGTAATGTAACATTCATGTATGAAATATATTTTCCAAGACTTCTAAACCGATCGGTCCTTCAGGACATTATTCCTTGTAATCATGCCAATGTATTAAAATAATGCACCGAATCTAGGTAACTAGGGTTGGGGCATTACAATAATAGCTAAAATTGCAACACCAACCACTATATTTGTTTGGATCCAAGCATTTAACTAGATGACTAATGATTCCCTATAGTAATTATAAGGAATGACCACCAATCCTATTTATATGAACACTTCCCTATCACCTAACACTTTTATATAAAAAACATGTTTGCGTGATTCAAATGACCATCAAAACTAACCAAACACAAGAAGGGGCTTAAAATTTTGATGGCATCAAAACTAACCCACTAGAGGAAACATCCATTTCCTTCCTAAGGCTGAAGTGTTTACCAATTATCTCCATTATTTTAAACAGAACCCAACACAAGAAGGGGCTTAAAAATACCAATAATCTCTTACATTGATATTTCATTAAGTATTTCTACAACATCCTCCATCTCTTTAGGAAATGATAACCGTCCACTTATTCTTCATGAAATAATCATCCATTAACTTTTATTCATCCATGTATAATTATGGCATTATGTTTTCATAGACTCTCCTAGACTAATGTCTGTGTGATCATATCATATAGATTTTCCTTTTATAAATGGTTCAAAACACTAATTTCCCATCACCCAATATCTTCTAGAAAAAGTGGTAATTTTTATTGATGTTCTGTATCCTTTAATGGGACACTTGCTTTTTAGCTATGTGGATAGTACATTGACAGTCATAGAAAATTAGTACATATTCTTAGTCAATTTATAGAATGTCAATCAGATTCATCAACAATTCCATTTCCTTTATTTCTTCAATTCCTGATACAAACATTGATTCTATTGTAAATGTTGTAATCACTGCTTCTAACCTATACATTCAACGGATAATGGTTCTAAAAAATTATAATATATTTCTAATTTAAATTTTTATATGTCTGATTCACCCCCAATGTCTGCATCAATAAACCCCTAAAACATATCATCTTCTCTAAAAAAAGTGTAATATCATCCAAACCTCTATGGTACTAGATAATCTATATTACAACATTCCAATGATATTTACTTAAATTTTACATGTACCATATGATCACTCCCACAACATGAGCTATGATTTTATGAGTTCACACCATGGAATACTTGTGACTTATGACCATTGATTAAAATATTATAGTCACCATGAACATCACATATTCTTCCATCCTTGGTAGTTGTTCCTCTAAAAATTAGATGTGGCAGACAAGAGGTGATGAGACTAAATTACATCTTATCACACTAAACAATTAAATAATATTCAGATGTATTATCTTGGTTATATAACTAGACTTATAGTCTGCATATCTTATTGAATACCCATGTCTATGATCTATTTTTATTCTCTAAGATATTTAATTTCAATGTTTCTTATCAAGTCCTAATGTATCTCTTAAATATGTTCAATTGATAGAAATCCATAAGAATATATTCCATGGAAAATAATTAAAATACTCATTCCATACTACTATACTTTTTAAAATAGTAATGGTGTATGTCTCTTATCACAAAACATTAACCTCCATGAATGAGTAAATTTTTTGGTTCCACGTTCATTGTTCTTATTTCAAGCAATATAGAATCATATTAAGTTTTCACATAAATTCCTAATTCCATTTATCCATGAATTCAATAGTTTAATTCATATAAATTTATTCCTACATGTCTATATAAATAAAATATTTATTTATATCAATTTACCCAAGAAGTAATCACTAAAAACTAAATAGTGTTAAAATAGTTGGTATGGTAGTATTATTTACTAATGGGGAAAATTTTCATTGAAGACTATTAAAACTCTTTCACTACAACCCATCTATTATACTCTCTCCATCCAACATCTTCTTATTTTATCTAAAAAATTAATTTCATTCAAGTTCCCTCTTTATGTGTGGTAGTTTCACTGGCCAACATATATTGTTCATATGTAGTGATCCCAAATTGTCTTTCATTGATAACCCCCAATTGTTTAAATCTATATGTTTATCCACTTATTATGGTATCTTTTTCCATTTATCATATATTTAATATAAGATATTAAGGTATTCTATTTACTTCAGAGTCGATCATCTGAATGTAATTGATGTAGAAACCCCAAGCTTTATGTACATGGACATTACATTACTTTTTCGGAATATCTAATACATGAAAAAAACAAACGCCCAAAGACTGTATTAGTTTAGTGTCATTGGAAACTTGGAACATAATCTTATAATTATTGTGAATGATCTTCAACATCTCCCATAAATATATTCCCCTTTTTTTCATACCTAAAACCTTTCATTATATCCTAGGGAAAATAAAACATAAAAATGGTGAGCTCAAATGCTCAGTAAGGTTAAACAGGGAGAACATAAATCAATCCATAAACATTTGAACGTAAAAACATGAACATAAAAATTGAGTAATGTAACACCATAAGATTTTATGGTAAATATTTTGTTTTTATT
The DNA here is from genome assembly GCA_963277665.1 of Viscum album. Lineage (NCBI taxonomy): Eukaryota > Viridiplantae > Streptophyta > Magnoliopsida > Santalales > Viscaceae > Viscum > Viscum album. Next base: position 1,763,465,760 of record OY728131.1, on the reverse strand, counting down.
TATTATGTTATACACAACACCAAAGTAATCATTCAAAGCACGCAAAACTATCTTGGCTTGCGTTTCACGCAAGAGCTACCTTCCTCGATATCTTGCGTTATATGCAATACCGAGTTTCACTGAACGACGATATGTTTTTAAAATATTATATAAACTAGCCATTATGAATAGTAATACCCAATTTTGTAAATTTTATAAATTTTATCATTCAAAATGGAATTCATTTTTGTATTCGGAATATCAAAATTATCCTAGGGTGAATTTGTGGTATTTTTTTGAAAACATTCAATTTTTGATTAATAGTGAAAAACACGGAGTTATAGTTTAAAACCAAATTTTTATTTAAATAATTATTTATTTTATGGAAAATTTATTTTAGGTAAAAATAGATACATAATACCTATATATTTTTCATTTAATTCATTGGAGTCATTTTATAATAATTTTAGATATATTAAAATTTTTATTGAACTTTTGACCGTCTTTTACCCACCTCCTAGGAGAATTTGCAAATTGACATAAAACATATTTTTACACCTTATGTGAGTTTAATTTCAAAAACCTGAGATACAAGGTAAATATCAAGAATTAAAATGTGGTTCAATAAGATAAATGTTTTTTGGTGAATAGTAACGTTTTCCTTTTATTTACCATGGTTAAATGTAATTAGGGAAATTAAGGGTAAAAATGATATTATTATTACGCTAACACATGTAATAATTATACTTCATAAGTTTAATTCGACCAAAACCACCCTTAGTTATAACTTATGACCATTTAGTTCCACATGGATTAGATTATGAAATTTATTATTATTTAATTCAAAGAATAGTTAAAAGAGTTAAAATCAAAGATTAATAACTAAAACATTTTTAATATAGGGTTATACATAAGATAAATTACACTAAAAATATTCATTAAAAATATAAATATATTTATAAAATAATTATATTTTAATTATAATTTTTAGACATTAAATAATTTATGTTATTTATGACCCAATGATGATGCAGTAATTACCTTATTAAGGAAATATTAACATAATTGATGTTATAAATACGCAAATAAATGTAATTTGAGAATTTTTATGAATTAATCTAATTTTATAGGTTAATATAACATATTAGTATTAGTTTTCTGAAATTTTTTCAAAGTTTAAATGCTATTGTGAATTTATCAAAAACAAAATACCAAATAGTGTCAAAATTAACATAAAAGTGTTTTTAAAAAAAATATTATATTATTAATTGTTATTCTATTTCTAAAAATATAAGGATAAAAAAAATACTTATATAATAATATATATGACATTAATAAACCAATTGGGGTTAGATTGTAAGTTTATAGTATGTTTAATAACCATATAGTGTAAGAATACAAGAAGACGGGTAAAAGTTAAATTATTTATCTTAGATTTAAATTTAAATGATAAGGTTAAAATGGTAAACTAAACTTGTTTAAAATCTATTAATTGAGTTTAATTCGACTCATAAACACCCTATATTTTAAATCAACCACTTTTAAGACATTATAAACTGAATATGACACTATTATAAAATAATATTATTTGTTTTTCCTAAGGTGTCCCTCTCTCCCTTATAAAAGGGCATGTATTACCTCTACACTAAAAACAATTTGGAGCCTTCAAGATCAGCAAAAACCTAACCATTGTCTTCTAAAAATATCTAGTTATATCATAGATGTTCTGGTCTTCTCAAAAGACCAACTCTAGTGCCCTAAGAGGAAGTATAAAATAGACACGTCAAGGAATAGGTAATCTTTTCTACCGATTTTTTCAAGTTTATTTCTTCTTATACTTCCACATCTTTATTTGGTTCATTATAAGGTAATAATATCAGTATCACAAAAATATTTATATGTTATTATAACTATGAAACAAACCTATTTCACCTTTTATCCATCCTATCGAAAATGAAATCACCGCGCGTGCCTACGTACCGAATACCATCTCAACGCCACGGTGTAATCTATTTTTCCACCACCACCTTACTTGGATGGGTATAATGTAATAATGAATAACTATATATGATTATTATAACATGATAATAATTCTAAGACATTCTATCATTAACTCAAATACATATTAATAATTATGGGAATGATATCATCGGTCGTGCATACGTACGGCCTACTGCCCCCATGATGTGATGCGACCCATTTTACATGATCTACATTGAATAATGCTTACATAAATGAATTTAATGAATATATATGATATATTTTACACTAATAAAATTCTATAAATAAGGTATCTATATCCTCAAAAGTGGAATAAGAATTTATTCGACAAAACAGGCATAAGAACAAAAAGCAATGAACACCCGAATAACAAGTAGTAATGAAATGTTATTAATAATAAGATAAGAATATAACCATATATGATATCATAAAAATAAATATGATTTTTTAATAAGTCAATGAAATTATTTAAATCATTATACAGGAGGTTCAGATACGTATGAAGCATATCAGACCTATGGTAAGGGAAAATCTTACAATCTCATTTTTGTCCGAGATTGTTTATACATCAGAATTTACTGGGGAATATTTATCATCCAAAACCTTGTTTCCTAAATATGTAATATTATTTCTATCCTCCTAAAAAATTTTAAATCCAATTTTTCATTTTGGTGAATTTTTAATAAAATATATGAAAGGAATCTTTTTTCGTTTTCAGTATGAGATACTTTTTGACTTTTCCGGCCAAATTACGAGAAGAATGTTTTTTTAACATATACAGAATGAATGGATTTTTGTGATTTCATTGAACAATATTTACATGAATCTTACATTACATGTTTTCAAGATTATATTTAATCAACTTTTTTTAGTTTAAAATTGTATGACATGTTAATAAAGAAAAAATGTTTTTGAAGTAGAAAATATATTTTCCTCAAAAATAGAGTTCAAGTGTTTTATAAATATTATTTTCCATCTAAGATAACATAGGGTTCTATTTATATCCAAATTTTCACATTGATTTGATTATGTTATGATGGATTTATTTTCATAATGTCCTTTTATCTTATATGGACTATTTTATGATGGCATGATGTTAAAAAATCCCATTTTTATTACATGGGTTATGTTATGATGTATTGTATTATGATATTGTGGCACAGATAAGAGTGGTATCATTATGAGATGGGTGAGACCTATATCTCCCTCTAATGCATTGGGTAAATATTTATATTTCATGAGATAGACATCGATGGAACGACAAGTTAATCCGGTTCAGTGATACATGACTGGAGCGAGGAGTGAACTCATTTCAGAAATGGACTTTGTCCGCTATGATAGTATTGGCAATGAGTCTTGACAAATATGAAATGATTTTCTATGATTATGTGTGTATGCCAAAAAGTTTATGTTTTGTGTTATGATTATTGGGATTAAATTTCAATACTATGATTTATCTCATGTTATGATATTATGATCTCTTTTGCAGGTTGTGATTTTAAAAATGTTATGATATGATTGATATTTTCTTTGTTTACCCTTATTGAGCATTGGAGCTCAAACTTTTGTATGTTTTCTTTTCCCCACATCACGGAGAACGGAATTAAGTTGGATATTCCAAAAGGGACTCTAGATATGATGAAATAAATGGGAGGAAATTCAAATGCTTTATGAACTAGTTGTTTATGTTTCCCAGTTTCAAAAGACACAACACCTATACGGTCCTATTGTGGTTTGGTTATATGTTCTAATAAGTATGCCCCAATTCTGAGGTAATAACAATGTATGTAAGGTATGGGTCGTTATAGTTGGTATCAGAGTAAAGGTATAGTCAACCTTTGGAAACTAGGATGTGGAAGCCTTAGTAAAGATCCCTAAGGATATGTCTAAGCAAAGAACACATTATTAGTATTCTAGAAATAGCCATGAATAAAATTTGATAAGACCTAAAGAGTAAATTTTTTCATGATTATGTGGTTTTCCTATTATTATTAGTCTTTATCCCACTATGATAATTGGTTTTAGTCAATGGCTAGATCCCAAAGGACCCGTGTTAATGCTGAATGTGACAGGAATACAATGATTGTCCCCCAAAGCAACCAAACGTTGTGAAAATTCTTGTAGCCATGCTCACACAACTTTCTCAAGCTATGAATCATGCAGGACTTTCAAAAGAGCAAAGGAAAAAGAACAATTCTATTGAATCCATTATGAGGTAGCGTCCACCCTCATTCAGCAGGTATACTGATCCATTAGTGGCTGAACAATGCATCAGTACCACTGAAAAGATATTTTCAGTTTCTTAAATGTTCTGAACATGATAATGTCATATTAACAGTATATTGTTTAGAAGTTGAAGCTGTTCAATGGTGGAATTTTATTAAGAATACAAGGAAATGAGAAGAAATTGAGTCCATGAAATGGTATGAGTTCAAGAACATATTTTTCAATAAGTACTTCCCTCGTATTCTTCAATCAAATATGGAGAAGGAGTTTCTAGAACTAAAGAAAAAGGATGATGAATCTGTTGCCTACGAAGAAAATTTTTCATGAATTGCATGGTACGCTTCTGAAATTATTATCCATCCTAAGAGTAAGATCGATCGATTATTTAGTGGCATAAAACCAAGTCTTTGAAAAGCATTATCCACAATGGACTTCAATAGCTACGAGGAAATTGTTCGATTTGCTCTCAAGGTTGAGATAGATATTGGAGTAACTCATTAGTCATATGGGTTTGATAAGTAGAGGAATATGTAATTCAAAGGTAAATCTAAAGACCACACTGAAAAGAAGACGAGTTTTCCCTTATGCTCAATGTGTGGAAAGAAATGTGGAGGAAAGTTTCCTAAAGAGACAAGTAAATGATTCAAATGTGGAAAAGAAGGTCATCGGGCATTTGAATGCAGCAATTATGGGAAAAAATTGTCTAGTGATGCGAACAAAGAAAATTCTACACAGAATGCACCTCCTACACTTCAATGTTACAAGTGCAAGGAAATGGGGAATTATGCTAATCAATGCCCTGATCCATTGGTTTTTGATGATGATCAATGTCAACAAATTTATAAGGCCAATGAATAATGAAAGTCACATGCAATTTATATCAGCGATGTGGAGTAAGATAAAAAAGTGGATAAAGGTACACTTACTATCCATTCTAAGGTAGAAAATGTTTTATTTGATTCAGGATGCTCCCACTCTTTTATTTCTGAAAAATTTTCTAAGGTTATCGTTGTACTACCAAAACAATTAGCTGTTGATTTAGCTGTGACAACTCCTAATGGCACAACGGTTGCATCAAAAGTTTAAAATTCTTCTCTGACTGAAGCTTGTGGGAAAGTGCATCCTGCAAATCATTTGATCCTTTATATAGTGTAATATGATGTGATTCTTGGAATGTATTGGCTTTCCATATATGGAGCTCATATCGATTTCCGGTGAAAGGAAGTCACATTTCATATTCCTGATCAATCTATGATCATCTATCAATTCAAGAATGATTATAACCTTCCAGTGGAAATTTCTTCTATCAAATGGGTTTTGATTCCAATAAAAGAAGGTTATTTGTCTCAAATGGTTGGAGTGAAATTCACGATTAAGAATACACCCATTTTATGGGAGTTTGATGATGTCTTTCCAGAGGTATAGCCAGGTCTTCCACAAAATCGTGAAGTTGAGTTTTCAATAGAACTCATACCGGGTGCTAGGCCAATTTCAAAGACACCTTATAGAATAGAACGAATTGAGTTGCATGAATTGATGAAGCAACTCCAAGAGAATCATGATAAGGGATTCATACACCCTAGTTCATCACATTGGGGATCACCTGTTCTATTTGTTAGGAAGAAAGATGGATCAATGAGACTCTGCATTGATTATCGTGAACTTAACAAGATCACTATCAAGAACAATTATCCTCTCCCACACATTGATGACTTATTTTACCAACTACACAGAGCTCAATACGTTTCCAACATTGATCTTTGTCCAGGGTATCATCAATTAAAGGACAAAATGATGGATATACCAAAGACGATTTTTTGTATAAGGTATGGACACTATGAATTTATAGTGATGCCATTTGGTCTTACTAATTCCCTTGCTATCTTTAGGGATCAAATGAATAGTGTCTTTAGGGACTATATTGATCAGTTTTTGGTTGTCTTTATAAATGGTATTCTTGTCTATTCAAAGAGCAAGGAAGAACCTGAGGATCGCATGAGAATTGAATTAAAGACCCTAAGAAATGAGAAGATTTATGACAAATTTACCAAGTGTGAATTTTGGATTCAAAATGTGTCATTTTTGGGTCACATAAACTCAAAATGGGGGATATTTGTGTATCCAAAAAAAAACAGAGGTTATTGAAATATGGTCAAGACCAACAACAGCAACTGAGATATGAAGTTTTATTGGTTTTTTCTGGATATTATCGACATTTTGTGAAAGATTTTTCATGATTGTATAATCCACTAACTAGGTTGACTCAAAAAGGAGTTAAGTATGTTTGGGTAGAGGAGTGTGATGAGAATTTTAAGAGTTAAAAAGACTGTTATCTAGTGGACCTGTGCTCACACTGCCTTATTGTGGAGAAAGGCTTGTGATCTACAGTGATGCATCCAAGAATGGATTGGGGTTTGCTCTCCTGAAAAATTATATCGTGATAGCATATTCCCCACAATAGTTGAAAATCCATGATCAAAATTACCCAAATCATGATTTAGAGTTATCTGTGGTAATCTTTTGATTAATTATTTAGAGGCATTATCTTTAGGGTGAAAGGTGTGATATTTTTACTAATCATAAAAGTTTAAAATATATTTTCACACAATAAGATCTGGATATTCTCCAATGAAGATGGTTGGAGATGATTAAGGAATATGACTGCTCAATTCATTACCACCCTGGGAAAGCAAACATGGTGGAAAACACATTATGTTGACAAGACCATTCTAGCTTATCCATGATGAGGATCACGAAAGATACAATATTTATGGATTTACAAAGGATGGATCTTGTAATTATAATGGAAGGGGAAAAATATTATCTTTCTAAAATGAATGTTCAACCATCTATACATGTGAATATTAAATAGGAATATAATGAAGATGTAGAGTTACAATAGTAGGTGGGAAATGTTCCGGAAATCTACATTGATTGTGATGAAATAATAAAGGTCAAGAATCGTGTTTGTGTTCCTCCCATCATAAAATTAAAGAAGGAAATAGTGGATGAAGCTCATAGTTCTTCATTATCTATTCACCCTAGACACATGAAGATGTATTGGTACCCAAAAGAGTACTTCTATTGGGATGACATGAAAAGAGATGTTGCTGAATATATATCTCGATGATTGGTTTGCCAGCATGTTAATGTTGAGAGAAAAAAGTCTAAGGGGATGTTTCAACCATTACACATACCATAATTGAAAGGGGAAAACATCACTATGGACTTTGTCAATGGACTTCCAAAAACATCCAAAGGAAATAATACTATATGGATATAGTTGATCGTCTTATGAAGTCGGAAGATTTCATTGCTGTTAGAGAAGATTTATCTCTTGATCAGATTGCTAGGATATATGTGAAGGAAGTTGTAAAATTGCATGGATTACCATATTCCATTATATATGATCCGGATCCGAGGTTTACCTCGAAGTTCTGGCAAAGTCTTCGGCATTCTCTAGATACAGAGTTGTGTTTTAGAACTTCTTATCATCCTCAGACAGACAGCCAGTCTGAGAGGACAATTAAAACTCTAGAGGACAAGTTGAGAGCTTGCACTATTGATTTCAAAGGTGGTTGGGATCAACACCTACCATTGGTGGAATCTTATTATAATAATATCTTTCATTCTAGTATTCATATGGCTCCTTATGAAGATCATTATTGAAAGAAATGTTGAACTCCAACTTTCTGGGTTGAAGCTAGGAAAAGAAAGATATTTGGACCAGATCTTGTTGATGAGATGGAAAAAAGGTAATATCTTTTCAACAACACGTAATAGCATCTTAGAGCTGACAAAAAAGTTATGCTGACAACCGAAGAAAAGACCTGGAGTTTTAAGTGGGTGAAAAAATGTTCTTACAAATATCTCCTTGGAATAGAGTGATGAGATTTGGAAAGAAGTGTAAACTGAACCCAAGGTATATTGGTCCCTTTTGAAATATTGGATCATGTTGGGAAGGTAGCTTATTGATTGGCGCTTCCACTGAATCTCTATCAAGTTCATGATTTCTTCTATGTATCTCTCCTGAGAATGTATATTTCTGATCCTTCACATGTACTAAGCTCAGAAGTTGTACCGCTAGAGCAAGGTCTTTCTTATGAAGAACAACTGATAGAGATTCTAGATCATAAATAAAGAGTTCTAAGAAACAAGACCACTCTCTTGGATAATGTTTTATGGAGGAACCACCCATTATAAGAAGCTACATGGGAACTTGATGATATGATGAGGGAGAGGTATCCTCATCTGTTTGTTATGAAGTGAGGAATTTCGAGGGATAAATTCTTTTTAAGGGTGGTTGAATGTAACACCCTGAGATTTTATGAGAAATATTTTTTTTATGTATAATGTTATATGTAACACCAAATAAATCTTTCACTACACACAATACTGTCATGGCTAGTGTTGCACGCAACAGCAACCTTCCTCGATAGCTTGCATTATACGCAATACCGAGATTCACTAAACGACAATATGTTATGAAAATATTTTATAATCTAGCCGTTATGAATATTAATACCCACTTTTTGAAATTTTATAAATATTATCTTTTAAAATGGAATTTCTTTTTGGATTCGGAATGTCGAAATTATCCTAGGGTGAATCATTGGTATTTTTCTGAAAACTATCAATTTTTTATGAATAGTGAAAAACACTGAGTTATTATTTAAAACTGAATATTAATTTAAATAAATATTTATTGTATTTATATTTATATTAGATAAAAATAGATACATAATACCTATATATGTTCATTGTGATTTATTGGAGTCATTTTATTATAATTTCAGATATATAAAAAAATTTATTGAACTTTTTACCGTCTTTTACCCACCTCTTAGGAGAATTTGAAAATTTACATAAAATTAATTTTACCGCTTCTGTGAGTTGAATTTTGAAAATCTATGAGACACAGTTAATATTAAGGAGTAAAATGTGGTATAATAAGATAAAAATAATTTTTTTGTGAATAGTAACATTTTACTTTTATTTAACACGGTTAAAATTAAATAGGGTAAGTAAGGGTAAAAATGATATCATTATTACACTAAAACATGCCCTAATTATATTGGATAAGCTTAATTCGACCAAAAAAATCCTTAGGAATAATATATGAGAATTTAGGTTTACATGGATTTGATTAGGAAATTTAATATTATTTAATTCAAAGAAGAGTTAAAAGATTTAAAATCAAAGCTTAATAACTAATCAAAATTTAATACAGGGTTATACATAATATAAATTCGACTATAAATAATCATTATAAATATAAAAATATTTCCTACATAATAATAATTTATTTATGATTTTTAGAAATTAAATATTTTATGTTATTTATGACACAATGATGATGCAGTAATTACCTTATTAATGAAATATTAACATAATTGATGTTATAAATACCCAAATAAATGTAATTTGAGACTTTTTAGGATTTAAACTAATTTTATAGTTTAATATAACATATTAGGGTTAGTTAGAAGTATTGTTTTGAAGTAATCATGCTATTATGAATTTAACAAATACAAAATACCAAATAGTGTCAAAATTGACATAAAAGAGTTTTTAAATAAAAAATTATATTATTAATTGTTATTATGTTCCTAAAAATATAAGGTTCGGCAAAAAAAACTTATATAATAATATATATGACATTAATGAACCAATTGGGGTTTGATTAGAAGTTTATAGTAAGTTTATTAACAATATAGTGTAAGAATACAAGATGACATGGTAAAAGTTATATTATTTAACTTAGAGTTAAATCTAAATGATAAGGATACAATGGTAACCTACACTTTTATAAAACCTATTGGTTGAGAGGATTTCGACCCACTACACCCTCGATTTTAAATAAGCCACTTTGGAGCCATTATAAACCGAATATGACTTTATTATAAAATAATATTTTATGTTTTCCCTGAGGTTCCCCTCTCCTAGATTATAAAAGGGCACCACTTCCCTCTCCTATTCACACACTTTTGAGCCTTCAAGCTCGCCCAAACCCTGCCCATTTATATTCTCAACTTATCTAGTTATATGATAGAGGTTTGTGTCTTCTCAAAAGACCATCTCTAGTTCCCTAAGAGGAAGTATAAACGAGACACGTCAAGGAAGAGGTAATCTCTTCTACCGATTCTTTCAAGATTATTTCTTCTTATACATACTCTTCTTTTTTTGTATCAATATAAAGTAATAATATCAGTATCACTCATCTACGGATATGTTATTATAAATAAGAAACAACCCTATTTCACCTTCTATCCATCCTATGGGAAACGAAATCACCGCGCGTGTGTACGTACAGAATACTGTCTCCACGCCGTGGTGTAATATGTGTTTTCACCACAGCCTTACTTGGATGGGTATAATGGTGTAAAGAATAACTATATATAATTATTAAAACATGATAAAAATTCTGAGACATTCCATCATCCACTCCAATACCATTCAATAATTATGGGAACGATATCATCACTCGTGCGTACATACGACTTCCAGTCTCCACGATGTGATGTGACTCGTTCTACATGGTCTTAATTGAATAATGCTTATATAAATTTTTTTAATGATTAAATATGATATATATTACACAAATAACATTCATTAAATGAGGTATCTATAACCTAAAAATAGAAATAAGAATTTATTCTACAAAACATGCATAAGAACATAAAGCAACGAACACCAGAATAACAAGTAGTAATGAAATATTACTAATATGAAGATAAGAATATGACCATATATGATATTATAACAATGAATATGATTATTTAATATGTCAAGGACATTATTTAAATCATTACACATGAGTTTCAGATATGTAAGAAGCATATCGGACCTAAGGTAAGGAAAAATTGGACAATTTCATTTTTGTCCGAGATTGTTTATACTTCAGAATTTACTGGGGCATATTTATCATCCACATCCATGTTTCCTCAATATGTAATATTATTTCTATCCACCTAAAAAATTTTAAATCCAATTTTTCATATCGTTTAATTTTTATTAAAATATATGAATGGAATCTTTTTTCGTTGTCAGTACGAGATACTTTTTTACTTTTCTGGCCAATGTACGAGAAGAATGTATTTTTAACTTATATGACATGAATAGATTTCTGTGATTTCATAAAACATTATTTCGATTAATCTTCTATTACATGTTTTCAAGTTTATTTTTTTTAACTTCTTTTATTTTAAAATTTAATGACATGTTAAGAGAGGAAAAATGTTTTTGAAATAGAAAGGATATTTTCATCAAGAATGGAGTTCAAGTGTTTTATCAAAATTATTTTCTATCTATGATAATATAGGGTTATGTATATATCCATATTTTTACGTTTCTTTGATTATGTTATTATGGAATTATTTTTATAAGGTCCTTTTATCTTATATGGATTGTGTTATGATGGCATGATGTTTAAGAATCCCATTTTTTTACATGGGTTATGATATGATGTATTATTTATAATTTTGTGGCACAAATAAAAATGGTATAATTATGAGATTTGTGGGACCTATATCTCCCTCCAATTCATTGGGTAATGATTTATATCTCATGATATAGACATGGCTGCAATGACAAGTTAATCTGGTTCAGGGATACAAGACTGGAACGAGGAGTGAACTCGGTTCAGAAATGGACTTTATCTGCTATGATATTTTTGGCAATGAGTATTGTCTAATAAGAAATAATTTTTCTAGGATTATTTGTGTATGACACAAAGTTTCATGTATTATGTTATGATTATTGGGATTTCATTTTACTACTATGATTTATCCCATGTTATGATGTTATGATCACTTTTGCAGGTTATGATTTTCAAAATGTTATGATATGATTGATATTTTATTTGTTTACCATTACTAAGAATTTGATCACACCCTTTTGTATGTTTTCTTTTCCCGTGTTCAGGAAGATGGGTATTAAGTAGGATATGCCAAGAGGGACTATAGATATGATGAAATAAACTAGACACAATGTAGATGCTTTATGAACCAGTTGTTAATGTTTACCAATTTCTAAAGACACTATATCGATACGGTCGTATCGTGGTTTTGTTATATGTTGTAATAAGTTTGCTTCAATTCTGAAGTGATAACAATGTATGCGAAGTATGGGTCATTATAAGTAATGACCTAAATTTTGGCAGTACATAAGGCATAGATCATAATGGAACATTAATCATGATAAAATAAAACATTTAACTATGGAAAACTGTTAGGCACATGATATGATTTCCATAGTAGCCAACACATTGCTTCCAAGACCATCATAGTGTACAAAGTCCACTACTGAACTTGGTTTACTTGCTCTTCCAGTCCAGTATTACAGAACCAAATTTACTTGTTGTTCCATCCATGCCAATCTAATGAGATATAAATCACTACCCAATGCATTGGAGGGAGCTATAGGTCCCACCCATCTCATAATGAAACCATTATTATGTGTGCCATAGAATCATAATTCATACTTCATAGAAAAACCCATGTAATAAAAATGGGATTCTTAAACATCATGAAATCATAACATAATCCATATAAGATAAATAGAATTAATAAAATAATATCATCACAACATAATCAAATCAATGTAACAATATATATATAAACAAAACCATATATCATCTTATATGAAAATTAATTTTGATAAAACACTTGAACTTAGTTCTTGAGGAAAATATACTTTCTTCTTCCAAATAATTTTCTATTCTTAAAATGACATGCAATTTTAAAAGAATTTTTTTTGAAAATAATCATGAAATCTTGTACAGGATAATTCATAAAAATTAGGTGTTATGAAACCATAAAAATCCATTCATTCTGTATAAGTTAAAAAACATTTTTCATGTACTTTTTCTGGAAAGGACAAAAAGAACCTCGAATGGCAAAGAAAAGAAAGATTCATTTCTTACCATGTGGTAAAATTCAAAAAAGGCTAAAGATGACATTAATAATACATGAAAGAATATTAAAAAATTTATGAAAACATATTTATAAAACATCATCCTGGATGACAAATATATCCTCAGAACATTCTTACATATAAACAATATCAGATAAAAATGAGACTGCAAAATTATCCCTTACGGTAGGTCCAATTTTTTCTTATATGTGTCTGAAACTCCTGTATAGTGGGTTTAAACATATTATTAACTTGTAACAGAACCATATTAATGTATATGATTCTCTTATGACTATATATTACCCATTCTTTTTTCAATTCCATGTTAAAGCAGCGTTTTGGTTAGAATCGTTTCATTTATCATGCATGTTTTGAATTATAATTAATAATATGATTAATTAGATCATGATTACAGATTTTCAGAATGTAAAATTTGATATATATATATATATATATATATATATAATATACATCCTATTAATATATATAATAGATCGATAAATGTAATGAAATACACCGTTCATGGAGACGGTAGGCTGTACGTACGCATGAACCTTGTTTTCGTTTACTTATTAAATGGAATGGAAGCAAATGACATATAAATACATAAATCATGTACCATTACTATGTCATATATTTCATTATTTCTTATTATATATACTTTATAATCATTCATTAATGGTTAACATGGAAAATGAATCTCATCACGTCGTGGAGACTGTAATCCGTTCGTACGCACGAGCAATGATATTGTTCCCATAATTATTGAATGGAATTGGTGTGAATGATATAACATATCAAAATAATTTTTATGTTATAATGATCATATATAATTATAATTTCCACCATTATACTCATCCATGTATAGTAGTGGAGGACAAACAGATTACACCACGGCATCGAGACGGTAAGCCGTACGTACGCACGCGCGGTGATTTCATTTTTCGTAGGATGGATGTAAGGTGAAATAGGGTTGTTTAATAATTATAATAAAATATCATTATATTATTGATACTTAAATTTTTTACTTTATAATGAAATAAGTAAATAAGAATATGAAGAAGAAAAAAGAAACATGAAGTAATTGGTAGAAGAGATTACCTCTTCCTCGACGTGCCTCTTTTAAACTTCCGCTTAGGGCACTAGAGTTTGTCTTTTGAGAACACCAGAAACTCTATTATATAACTAAATATGTTTAAAAGATTAATTGAATGGGATTGTCTAATATTTAAGGCTTAAAATGGATTTAAGTGAAGAGGGAGGAGGTTCCCTTTTATAAGAGAGGAGAGGGGCAGTTTTGGAAACCTATAAAATATTAATTTATAATAAACGAAAATCCCACATAAATACCTCCCAAATGACACAAATTAGAATATGAGATAATATAGGGTTGTAATATCATTATACTATAAAATTTATACATGTTGGGAAATTATTTTAAACCTTATCAATTTGATTTATCCTTATTTAATCTAGTTAATCTTTTTTGTGGTAATAGTATTCTATATTTTAAATTGTTATATACACTTACTTATGTGTTGATAATTGTCCATAATTGGATAATATATGACATTTTAGACCATATATATATTTCATTCTATAATTTTTAAATATTTTTTTGATTTTATAACAATTTAATAATATGTTATTTTTATAAAATGTCAATAGTGGCAATTTTGACACCATTCATTTATTTGAATTTAAATAAAATCCACATATATTATATGTTCTAAAAAAATATTTAATAGATTTTGAAAATTTCATATTTATCTCTAAAATTCGTGGAGAACATTAATTAGTTCATATAATAATTATTTTAATATTTTTAAAACCATTTATTTGATATTTTTCTTAATAAAATAATTACTAAAACAAATTTTTTATTATTATTTAATATAATTATTTTTTTGCATAAAATTTATTAATAAAGTACTATGATGAATATAAATCTAATATATTTCATAATAATACATTTTGTAAAATTTATCTTCTAAAACATTAAAATTTTAATTGGATGTTTTTACTAAATTATGAAGGTGACAACATTGAAATCATTTAAAATAAAATAATATAAATGTCATAGTCTATTTTATAAGGCTCCAAATGGTCCACAATTTGACACTTGTATGATTATTTTTTTGATATTATCGACCAATCTGTTTTGGTCAAGTGTTTGGTCCTTTTTATTAGTAATATTTTTTTAATAAAAACCATATTCTTTATTTTTCAGTAAATAAATAATTTCTGCATCATTAATGTTTATGCTATTAAGGTAATTATATATTTATTAAAAATTAAAAATAAATTTCCATAACAAATAAAAACATTCTATCTTTTAAAAATAGTATTTATAATCGAATTTATATTCTGTATAACCTTATATTAAAAAACATTAATTATTAATGTTTGAGTGAGAAAAATTTCACTTTCTTTAAATAAAATAATTTAAAGGACTTAATAAAATCTAAGTGGGTTCCAAAAATTACCATTTCTACCCAAGTATATTTAGGACGAAAAATAAACATCTAATTATATTAATACAAGTGTTATGGTAATTTTATAATATAATATTTACCATTAATTAACTGATTTACCTTTACCTACTATAAATAAAATTTACCGTAGTTAATATTTATAACGACTAAAAATAAAAAATAGCCTATTAACATTATTTGGACCTAATGATACAAAATATGGAATCCATTTTTAAAAATTCAAAACACAGAAGACAAAGTAATTAGTTTATAATTAATCCCGCAGTTGAGAAAAAGAGTTCTAAAAGTTAAAATATTGCAAAAGATTGAAATGTTTTTACCTATGAATTAAAAGTAATATTAATGATAATAAAATACATAATATTAAATAGAAAAAATATATTCTATTTATACATTAAACCCATTAAATATTATAATTTATCCATATAAATTACCTTGATGAATAAAGTTGTTTTTAATTAAAACTTAGTGTATTTTAACTATTCATCAAAATATGAAAGTTTATAGAAAGATATTAAAAAAAACTATAAAAAGATAATATTTATATCCTTATTTCAATGAATAAGTTTATTTTCTCATATTGAACTTATCGACGTGTCAAAAACTAGATTTACAGGGGATGCACCGTCAAAAGCCGGAAAAACATCATTTTTTGAAAAATATATATTTTAACCGAAAAAAATATTTTATTCTCAAACCATGTTCTAGAATATGTGAAAGATGAATGATAATGTTATAAAATTTAAAATGTGTTTAATACTATTCATAATATCTAGTTCAAAATAATATTATCACAATATATCATTGTTTAGTGAAACTCGGTATTGCGTAGAACATACTCTATTGAGGACAGTTTCTCTTGCGTGGAACACAAGCCACAAATAGTATGTGAATATATGACAAGAAAATATGGTGTTGCATATAGTGAAAGAAAATCATGGTTTATCATAGCACACAAGACAACAATGAAATTAAAAAGATTATTTCTCATAAAATCTCGGGGTGTTACATTCTACACCACTTAAAATGAATTTCTCCCATGAAAATCTTTGAGGTTATAAATCGTTAAATACTTGATTGTTTCCTTTATTAAAAACCAAATCGTAAAAAGGAATTCTAAAACATCATTTTAAAAATGAACGTTAGAAAGATAACAGATACCCTAAGTAACTCAATACTGGGTTTCCACATAGAGGAATATAGGTGGAAATATGGATACAGAAGGGAAATATAACCATAATGTGTTGATGAAGAGTGGTAGAGAAAATTATAATGAAAAATATAACAATCACGAAGCCATAATTTTTTTATGAGCTTAGGTACTATCTGATTCGTCTGATATGAGGGTACTTGGACAACATTTATGATTTTCAAGATCATTTCCCTAAAGTTGATCAATTTTTTCATTAGAAAAAATACTTACTTGATTTCAGTGTAATATCATCATTGTTCATTCCATGAACAAATTAAACTTCATCTCATATTTAAATAAATGATGTTGAATTATTCATTCTTGAAGTATTAGTAGATCATGTGATAGAATGATAAGTCATTCCGTCTGTCTCTATCACAAAAAGGCTAGCACAAGATATTAAATATACATAGGTCCATCTATGATGAGGTTAATAATATATGGTTCCAAAAACGTATTTATACTTCATATATCATATAAATTAATAAAAATAAACTAATTTTTACTAACCAGGGACTACTTGTAGGCTTCTGGTAAGGGGTTAATGTCATGTCGTACTTTGGTTGGGGGTTTGATTCCTACAGTCTTGTCTGATGTTACAGGTTGTCGCCCATCCTACGAGTTTTCTTTTATTTTTTCTAAAACTAAACCATTAAAACATTCTAGAAATAATATCGAAAAAAGTTATTGCCTTAAACAATACTACCTAATTTCTAACTTAATCGATTCCAACCATTAGGCTTATCAAAAAAACATCTGTCCAAACTCATAGTATAGAAAAAGTGATTACTAAAAAGGGCATCTTCCATGCATGTGAATACCATAATTTATCCCCCATATATAATAATATATATCTTGTTGGTTACATTCGAAACATGTGAATACCTTAATCATTTATTCTGGAAACATGAATTATTATAGAACCTTTGCGAAAATATTAATGTTGTCCAAAGATAACTCTTTCCACATACCAAAATCCCAAAAATTCTATATACGCAAACCATGATATCACATTGTCCTTATATCAATCATGAGCTCATTAATACGAGCAAACAAATCATTTTCTCCTTATCCATTTATTATGTGCATATCATCTACAATCCAAAACTATTTCAATCACTTTTCACGGTTACTGGTACTATTCAACATATAATTTCAAATACTCATGGTAAAACAATAGTATAACAATCCTCAGATTTTTCTTTATTCCATATTACCATACATTATTCTTGATAAACATGAAATCATTCCACTACATTCCTAAACCATTGGAAGATATTCATCATTTTATTCCTCAACACTTCTTTAATCTCATATATCATTTTTAGTCTCATCATCATCATCAACGTGAACACTACCCATACGACCATGCTAATTCATTTTTTAACATTTTTCCTTAGGGAATTGGTTTGAATAATGCCTGTATATTCGACATTTAAAACATTTAATCTTTGTGGATGTCTTAGTAATACAATTATTCTTGTCCATTGTGTTTATTAAACATTTTCCTTTGTAATTACTACCTTTGTGTCCTTTTCCACACCCAAAGAACCTTTCAGTTCATTTGATACATTATCTCTTATGCCTCTTCCCTGATGATTTACATGGGGAAAATTGATTTTTTTTCCTCTATGATCATCATGAAACTCCATCTTTATCTTTTTAGATGAGTAAGGAAACTTACCAAAGTTGATATTATTTATGAAATTATGTGATTTCTTATTTGTAATAATAACGATTTATTGCCTTCTAAATCCCATTTCATTTGGTTTCTCAGGAAAAATATCATTCCATTGTAAATCATATTCTCCATTAACTTGAATCTTCCTATTTCCAGCCATTTTCTAAAACCCAAAAAGAATTGTGTGAGAGGAAAAAATCATTCTAGGAAAACAAAATAATAAATGGGGAGTAGCTTCAATATATAAAATCTTAGGTTTAATTATATTATAGTTACCGTAATTCTAGTACTATAAACCATACTTTTACTTAACCATAGAGACATCCCAAGTCATACCATATAAATATATTTAGGGATCTCACTAAAGCATTCAATTCCTAGTTTCCAAAGGTTAACTAAACCTTCCCTCTAATACCAACCATTGAGTCCCAAATCATGACGTACATGGACATTACATTACTTTTTTTGAATACTTAATAATGAAAAAAACATACGCCCAAAGACAGTATTATTTTAGTGTCTTTCGAAACTCGGAACATAATCTTATAATCATTGTGAATGATCTTCAAAATATCCCGTAGAGATATTCCCCTTTCGTTTTATTACATAAACATCGCTTTATATCCTAGGGAAAAGAAATCATAAAAAAGTGAGCTCAAATGCTCAGTAAGGGTAAACATGAAGAACATAAAACAATCCATAAACTTTTGAACGATAAAAGTGAACATAAAACATGACTAATGACAAAAATCATGGCATTACATAAGGCATAAATCACAAAGGACCATTAATATTTATAAAATAAATCATGTAATTGTAGAAAACCATTAAGAACATGATATGATTTCCATAGTATCCACTACATTGTTTCTAAGACCATTATAATATACAAAGTCCATTACTGAACCAGGTTTTACTTGTTGTTCTAGTCCTGTATTACTGAACCAGATTACATGTTGTTCTATCCATGTCTATCTAGTGATATATAAATCATTACACAATGCATTGGAGGGAGATATTAGTCCCACCCTTCCAATAATAAAACTCTTCTTATGTGTGCCTCAAAATCATAAATCATACGTCATAGCATTACCCATGTAATAAAAATGGGATTCTTGAACATCATTACATCATAACATAATCCATATAAGATAAAAAAACTTAATAAAAATAATACCATCATAACATAATAAAATCAATGAAATAATAGGGCTATAAACATAACACTATATCATCTTTTGTGGAATAATAATTTTGATAAAACACTTGAACTTAGTTATTGTGGAAAATATCCATTCTTCTTCAAAATCAATTTCTCTTCTCAAAATGACTTGAAATTTTAAAGGAAAATAATTTTATTGAAAATTATCATGAAATATTTTACAAGACGCTTCATAAAAATAAATTTTTATGAAACTGTAAAAACCCTTTCATGCCGTATAAGTTAAAAAACATTATTTTTGTACTTTTGACGGAAAAGTCAAAAGTACCTCGTATGGTAAACAAAATAAAGATTCCTTCCATACCATGTGGTAAAAGTAAAAAAAGGGTAAAAATGACTTTAAAGATACATGGAAGAATATTAAAATTTTTATGAAAACATATATATAAAACATGAAACTGGATGATAAATATATACCCAGAAAATATTACGTATAAATAATTACAGATAAAAATGAGATTGAAAAATTATCCTTTACCGTAGGTCCAATATTTTATATATTTGACTGAAACACCTATAAATTGGGTTTAAAAATATTATTAACTTTTAACAGAACCATAATAATATTCATGATTTACTTACGACTTAATATTACCTGTTCTTTTGTCAATTCCTTATTGATGCAGTGTTTTGGGTAAAATCGTTTCATTTATCATACATGTTTCGACTTGTGATTATTCATATGAATACTTAGATAATGATTAAATATTTCCATAAATTAAAAATTGATTTATATATGTAATATATATTCATCCTATAAATATATATAACAGATCGATAAATAAAATGAAATACACCGTTAATGGAGAGGGTAGGCCGTACATATGCATGAATGATGTTTTCATTTCCTTATTAAATTGAATGGAAGTAAATGACATAAATATATATAAATAAATCTAGTAGCATTATTATGTAATATATTTCAGGATTACTTATTATATATACTTTATAATCATTCTTGAATGGTTAACATGGAGAATGAATCTCATCGTTTCGTGGGACAGTGATCTGTACGTACACAATAGCAATGATATTATTCCCATAATTATTGAATGGAATTGGACTACATGATATAATATCTCATAATTATTATGATGTAATAATAATCATATATATTTATTATTTTTACCATTATACCCATCCAATTATAATGATGGTGGAAAAACAAATTACACCACGGCATGGAGACTATAAGTTGTACGTACCCACATGGAGTGATTTCGTTTTTCATAGGATGGATATAAGGTAAAATATTGTTGTTTCATATTTATAATAACATATCGGTATATTCTTTATACTTATGTTATTAATTAATAATGAAAAAAACAATGAAGAAGAATTAGAAGAAGATCGAAACATGAAAGAATTGGTAGAGGGGATTACCTCTTCCTCGACGTGCCTCTTTTAAACATCTTCTCAGGGCACTAGAGTTGGACTTTTTAGAACAACTAAACCAATATAATATAACAAGATATGTTTAGAAGATAAATTTTCAGGATTTTTCCGAGCTTGAAATATTAAAATGGAGTGAAGTGAAGAGGGATGAGGTGCCCTTTTATAAGAGAAGAGAGGGGCACTTTTGGAAACCTCCCAAATATTATTTTATAATAAACTCAAACCCCACATAAAAACTTGAATAATGTCTCAAATTCAAAGATGATATGAGATAGGGTTTTAATATCCTCATCCAATAAAATTTAGACATGTTGGGAAATTTTTTTAAACCTTATCAATTGGATTTATCTTTATTTAAACTATTTAATTTTATTTGTGGCAATAATATTCTAAATTTTAAATTGTTATATAATCTTACTTATGTTTTGTTAATTTTCCATAATTGGATAATTTATGACATTTTAGACCATATAAATTTCATTTTATAATTTTTAAAATTTTTAGTGATTTTTAAACAATTTAATAATTTGTTATTTTTATAAAATATAAATAGTGTCAATTTTGACACTATTCAATTATTTGAATTTAAACAAAATCCACACATAATATATGTTCGAACCAAAATATTTAATAGATTTATAACATTTCTTATGTATATATAAATTTATCGGAGAAGATTAATGAGTTCATATAAAATTTATTTTAAAATTTTCAAAACCATTTATTTGATTTTTTTAATAATAAAATTGTTACTGCAAAAAATTTTTATAATTATTTAGTATACATGTTGAATAAAAAATAAAAATAAAATACTATGATGAAGATAAATCAAATGGATTTCATAATACTAATTTTTGATGAATTTGTTTTCTAAAACACCGATCTTTTAAAATGATATATTTATTAAATTATAAAGGTGACAACAATGAGATCATTTAAAATAATATAATATAAATGTCATAATCTATATTATATGGTTCCATATGGTATACAAGTATACAATTGTATGGTCATGGTGTAGATATACTCGAACAATAAGTTTTGGTCAAGTGTTTGGGCCTTTTTATGGGTATTATTATTTTAATAATATCTATATTATAATTTTTTCACTAAATAGATAATTCTGTATAATTAATGTATAATCTATTAATGTAATTATATATTTATTAAAAATTGAAAATAAATTACCATAATAAATAAAAACATTTTATCTTTCAAATGAGTATTTATAATCGAATTTATATTCTATATAACCTTATATTAAAAACATTTTAATTATTAATGTGTAAGTGAGACATATTTCACATCCTTTAAATAAAACAAATTAAAGGACTTAATCACATCTATATGGGTTCCAAAATATTCCATTTTGATGCAAGTATAATTAATGAAGAAATATAATCATAAAATTAAATTAATACAAGAGTTTCGGTAATTTTATAATATTATTTTTACCCTTAATTACCTGATTTACCTTTACCTGTTGTAAATAAAATTACCATAGTTACTATTCATACTGACTAAAAATAAAAAGTGTCATATTAACATAATTTGTACCTACTGATTCCAAATATGGAATCAATTTTTCTAAATTCAAAACACATAATTTGCAGTATTTAATTTAAAATTAATCCTGTTGTTTGGAAAACTGGGATTAAACTATAAAACATTTCAAAATATTATAATGTTTTAATATATGAATTCAATGTAAAAATACTGATGATGAAATAATTAATATTAAGTGGACAAAATATATTCTATTTAAACTTATAAATCATTCATTATTATAATTTAACCATATAAATTATCTTGATGACAAAATTTGGTTTTAATTAAAATTTAGTGTATTTTTTCTATTTATCAAAGTATGAAAGTTAACAGAAAAATATTAAAATATTATAAAAAGTTAATTTTTATATCAGTATTGAAGTGAATATTTTTATTTTTTATAATTGAACTTATAAACATTTCAAATACTATATTAATAGTGGGTGCGACATCAAATGGCGGCAAAACAGCTTTTTTTTGAAAAAAAAATTATTTTACCAGAAAAAATTATTTTGATCTCGTACCATGTTTTGGAATACATTTAAGATGAATTATAATGTTATAAAATTAAAATTTTGGTTAATAATATTCATAATATATAGTTCATAATATGATTATAACAATATATCGTTGTTTAGTGAAACTCGGTATTGCATACAACACACGCTATTGAGGAAGGTCTCTCTAGCATGGAACACAAACCATGAATAGTGTTTGCGTATACTACAAGATAATAATATATTCTGTATAGTTAAAGATAATCTTGTTTTAGTGTACAACACAAGACATCAAAGAAATTAAATATATTATTTCTCATAAAATCTTGGGGTGTTACAGTTGATCACTGTAATTATTCCCATGGATTTTCATTGTTTGGAAAACAATCCAATGGAATTGTATCTTATGAATCTCTAGATTTATCCTCATCAGTTCCTTACCTTTAAGGTATATACTCCAATGGTTCCACATTCTAACTCTCTATACTTCATTTCTAACATTACTTCATAATTTGAAAACTTTTATAAGATTCAAGGCATTATAAATTATCTAAAATTTGAACATCTGTTTAATATCTATTTTGATCAACATATTTTGAAGTTTATTTTTATTAATTATATCCTAATTCTCTACCATTATCATTTCATTACAATGTTACCACTAATTTATGAGTAAATTTATAATTTTATAAATTTCATCTTATTACCATCCTAAAAAAATCAATGATTTTCATGTCTATATCACACAAATAAATATGTTCAAAACTTTTAGATTATCTCTATTTTGGAATCCAAATGTATATAATATAAAGATCTAAAGACTTTAAGGAATTATAAATATAGTATTTTACACATCCACAATGATTCTAGAAGATCCCATCCATTTAGTTCTAAGGGGATATTTTTGATTAGTTACACTTTTGTGGTCCTAATTTCCACCCATAATTATTTTCAAATTCTAATGTGGAGTGAAATGATCCATGACATCATCATTAATTTTTTGTTAATCTGTTTAACCTTTCTAATTTTATACATTCTTGGTACCAATATTTTATATTGTATACCATTGTTCATGAAAAAATTTCTAGAAATTATTCATGTAAGCTCACCACTATTTTTTAACCATAATCTCTTCCACTTATTTTTTGTTTCCATTTTGACAATATTTTTACATTGAGAAAACTCCCCAATAATTCTTATTTACATCTCTATAAATACACCCAAACTCTACCAATCAATTAATCAATGAATGTTATAATTTATTGTGATCCTCAATGTGATTTAACAGGGGAATGTCCATAGTCATATATACTTACAATTTCCAATTTCCACAATTTTAGTGTTCCTACAGAAAAATTTAATGATTGAATCTATTTCTTAAACATTAGAAAAATTCACGATTTTTGAATTTTTAATGTTCCTATATTAACATTCCCTTTTATACTGTAACTTTTATTCTATTCATATTAAGGTTTCCTTGTTTCCAATCCATAATTCATAACATCCAATGGTAGAAGATCCAATAAATCACGTCCCATCCACTATTCTAATCAAATAAAGTGTATCATGATTTACTCATTTAGCTATGATAAAATAACTTTATTGATTTCCCAAACTCCATTTACAATGTCTATCACATAACATGCTTTATCCAGCGTCCAACTGAAATAAAATTCTTTTAATGACCATGAATATGTATGAAACATTTAAAATCATGTACACTTCCATTATTCTTATTTATTTTAACACCCCTTTTTGAAAATTTCATGAGGTCCATCTTTTTACTGATGAAATCATATAAAACTCTAGAAAAAATAAATTAATTGTCATCTATTTTAACCAATAGAGTGAAATTATTATTAAATATATATGATCCATGATTCCAAGAGAGTCATGAACCTCATAAGTATGTCAAAACTAATCTCTATTTATTATTTCATAGTAATTAATATTTCTAAAGATATTCTTCCAAAATCCACATATTTTTTTGTGGAAATATTTCTTAATATTACCCCTCTTACAAAAGTTCAAACATGTTGGCTCTTGTTTTATATATGTAACTCTACTGCCCCCTCTTGATTTTCATTTCAATGATCTTTAAGTTATTATATGAGGTGAGTGAACACTTTTATCTACATTCAATGAATCACCATATGATTCTTGAATCAGCTACCTCAAGATATCATCATTATGAATCATGCCCTAGACATCTTCTAATGATGCTAACTCCAAATCATGATAAATTCATTCACATGATCTGTAGTTGAAATTTATTCTGACATCCTCAAGATTAATAGTTTTCACATCAATAACACTTTATTATGATACATATAATTATCATATATATCCTTTTTGATACCATAAAATCCAATATAATATTCCTCTCATTGATATTGAAGGCCATATAACAGGCCAATGAAATCATAAATAAACACAATGCCTTCATATCTCACATTTCACATTTTTCCCCATTGTCTCTAAATTAACCCCATATAATGGAAATTATTTTTCATTATAAATGATATATCCTCTGAAAACATGAATCAAAATATAAAATACATTCCATTTAATAAATATTATTAGACCTTTCTATCCTTTAACACCATCTTTATAATAAGAGTTACTCCAACTAAAATAGAAATACATCTGAGTCATAGAGAACACTACCAAGGCTAATATTGAGTGACCCAATAAGCATTTCTGAAACATGTATTTGATATCAAATATTGAGAAACCAACCCCAAACATTAATCACCAAAATTATGTTCTCTAGAATCACAATGGTAGAAGAGTACTCTAGAAACGACCTCAACTTAATCACTGCACTGAGTTTTAGTTTATAAACCCTGCACAATAAATACTCATAAAAAATTCATTGAATGGAAATAAATGAAAGAAATTAAATTTCATATGTGGTTTTATGTGGTTCTCTATATCATTATACATCCATGAGATAAGAATTATAAATTTTTATTTCATATTAAATATAAATATGACACAATCACTATGAACTGGAAGCTACATCGATCACTAAATTGTATGATAAAAAATTCAGTAAGTTGTCCCACCATATTTTTGTAGGGGGTCCTAGCTGGTAATAAAAATTCACTAACCTCTATATTTTTATGGGTTCACTAGTTTCACTATAAAAATAAGGATTCCATTTATCATTTACATGGACTGACAACCAGTCACTGATAGATTAACCATTCACCCTCAACTCAATCCTTTATCACAAAAATAATGCTAGGGAGATTCAGTGGGTTGACATATTCATATTCTCATGATATAAATCTAAAACTTCTTTTTTATATCTTTTGAACTAACTCTACCACTACACACATGAATCCAAAAAAATTAACTACATTTGAATACATCATATCTTACATGAAAATTTGTTTTACCTCTTATTTCACAAGAATGAAGAGTCTAATGGAGTACCTCTTTCCAGTAAATATAATCCATCACGTTAATAGGCTTCAAAAATCCAAATAAATGAGGCCAATATATCATCTATAAGGAATAAATGAAAAATATTAGCTTTTTCATGGTTGTTCGACTAACAAAACAACACATGGATGACCTATGAGGTGGGGGGGAGAGTGAACGACTCTACATATATTTTATTTCATTAATTATATAAAATATCTGTGAATGATGAACAATAATAAAATAGAATAATGGTTTAATATAGGGATTTATGATTCTTTTGATTCTATACATGTTGGTAGAATAAATTCATGAAGGATTCTATGTAAATATCAGTCCCAATCACACTTCTTCTATGTCTTTAATATTATGCTCCCAATGGGGAAGATAAGTGATTTTTATGTCCTATTAATGATGGAGAATGAAATATTATAAGATTCTAATGGTTCTTTGGTGATTCCACATTGGACATTACTTTGTGAAATAGTAGTATAAGAATAATTTTTTTACTTGAAAATTATATATTTTTCTATTTTTAATGTAGCAAGTATTTTATATATTCTTATCGTTTTTTGTTTTATAGTGGGTTAAGGAGATATCTCCCATGATTTACACGAGTTAAAAATTTTTAATACGTACCACAGAGGTAAAAAATTTATTTTTGATTATTTTTTCTTATAATTAAAAATTATTTTACCATTTTATTTTCCATGATTTGGTCTGTGGTTATTTGTAGAGATGGAATAATTGGAATACCATTATTTCTCCTTGAATTATCATGAGAGAGGGGGGTGATTATATAAGAGAGGAGGGATTCCACTCTTTATTTTAGTTATTCATCTGCTAGTTCATTCTTCATATTTAAACATTTAATTTCCCTAAATTGACAAGACTCTTCATTTATGGGAAGTGGAGTGTGTGAAATAATAGTTTATACTTAGGATAAGAATATAATAAGTGATGTGAAATTGTGTATTTTTGTATTCGGGTGACACATCAATTTGTTTTGAAAAAAGAGAGGTAGATGAAAGAATTTTATAAAATTCAGCTACTAAATTAGAATAGAGTGTGATAATTTAATGTTAACAAAGAATTAATTAATTTTTAGGCAAAAAGGTTCACCTGTTTCATTTTATTCTATTATGTTTTCACATTTTCAATTTTTAATTTTATATTTATTTTTAAACAATATAAAAAATCACATATATTTAATTTAAATTAAATTATTCAATTAAATATAAAATACATAAATAAAATATAATAAGTGAAGTAAACTAAATTTTAATGTCCATTTTTTAAGAGACAATTTCTGGTCTTACCCAATGATGCATTTACTTGAAGGTTTTACTGTTAAATTAATAATCCCATGAAACCACTTGTCATATGTGTTTTTTAATTGATGTATGAATCACACTAAAAGGGAAGTGGTTACATCATATCGTGTCTACATAAGATTACAATTTAGTGAGATAAGAATAGATTATGCGTAATGATTGTTCTCATTCTAGTATTTGATTCCAAAATTTTAAGATGCTTGATTGTGGCTATCATAGCATAAGGATCACATAGTAATGGGTATTCTATGACTATTGGTATTCTTTATATTTTATGTTGGAAAGTAGGTTAGGTTGTGAGGAATGAAATATCTCCATAGATGCATTGGTCACATTATTACACTAGTGTCCTTGAATAATCAGTGGTTTTATGAATTCAAATATTTCATAGATCACAGTGCAATGTGTTAGGACATACTGAAATTCAATTATATATAAAAAAAATTGGTACATGAACATATGTATTTAACCATGAGAGATTTTGATATGCAATGAATCCCAATTCCACACTATAATGTTGGTGGATGTGCAAAATTAATGATCCTCTATTTATGTAGGTTTTAAGATGTCACCACACTATGCATATGATCACATCATAATGTTTTAAGATGTTTTAATGTAGTTATATAATTTCAATATTGAGTTGACAATGTTTATCATCAATCAATTATAATCATTTCCATGCCTCAATGATCATGGACACAATGGTATTAGTGTTGAAATAAATTTTTAGTGTTTTGATTATGTCGATTCTCTTATAAAGTAAAGGATACTCGAACTCAATCTCTGATGTTCCCAAAACATATCCAGGGTCACTATAAATACTGGATTAATATAAAGGATCAAATTTATGTGGGGGAATGTGTAAATTTAAATTGTATTTTTAATTTTAATTTAAAAATAAAATTTCTATTAATGTTCCCAGATGATTTTTTTAAATCAAGAAAAAGATAGAGAGATAGTGTGGAGAATCTGTTATGAAAAAAAATTGAAATAAATGTAATAGGGTAATAGGAATAAGTAGATACCAAAAAAGAGGATCATTGTAGTGTATCATTACCAACTCATGTATTGATGTTGGAACACTTGAATTTGAAGATAAATTAAACTTGTGAGGATTATAAAAGATTCTTTGGTGCTTTTTGTGTTGTTGTGAAGAAATTATTATTGAATACAATTCATATTTTTTTATTCATCAAAATTATTCCCTAAATAAATGATTAAGGTTTTGGGTTTTATAAGGTTTGGAAGACTCAATTCGTTATAAAAATATTTGTATGTGAAGAAGAAAATATGAGTTAGAACTGACCAAAATAAATGTGAAGTCTATTTGTAGAATTATAATATTCTCCTATCTATTTTTACTGAATGACATTTGTTTGATTGTGTGAGTGTATGTTACATCTATCATGAGCCATATGTATGTAAGTTGAGTTCAAGGATAAACACAAATTTTCAACCATGAGGATTAGGGAGTTGTTAGATCATAGGATCTTCACATCATGAAAATGGTATAACCAATCATTTTGATCAGTGAAACTTTTTTTCACTAATACCATTATGTTTGTGTTTCTTAAAGTGGTAGGAAAGTGAAAACAATAATAAAATCAATATATTTAATATGAGATAATGTTTTTTCAATTTAATAATGTAAAATAGAAAATATTCTCTAATTCACCCCGCTTAGTTAAAATTTAATAATCTGAACACCTATTGATATCTCGATATCCATAAATTAGTATCAGTATTATGTTTTAGGTTTCTCTAAAAGACAATTTGTTGATTAATGTTTGGAATTTGATGTTTCTTTTTTTAAGTGGTTTTGGTTTTGAATTGTATTGCCATGAAATATTATATAAATTAAATAAATATAAATGGATTTATGATATTTAATGGTAAAAAGTATAACATATGGAAAATATAATTATTTTATATAAATTATCAATTGTTAGGATATTACTTATTTGAAAAAATTGGTGTGTTCCACATGTAAAAATTATTTGATGATAGTGGATGATCAAAATAACATTGATATTGATGGTTGATATTGAAATGAAATTATTTCATCACTATCATAGAATAAATTCATTAAATACCAGGGGATAAAGATAGTGAAAGATAAATAGTATATGATGGAGAATATATATGATTAACATGTTAAAGTGAAAGAAGAAAAATCATGGATTAGGTTTTTATGTATAAATATTTTAATGTGAGTGTTGATGAATATATTGACAGAGTTTTCACAATATTCAATGAAATTTTATGATTCATTTTAATATTTAGTTTGTATCTTTATGATTCGATGATTTCTTTTTTAAAAATATTCATCTTTTCATAAAACTTTGATACAATGGTTTCAATAATTGAATATAGGTATTCTAACACACATCCATCAGATGTTTTCATAGAATATTGAATTATTATAAAATGATGAGAGGATGATCTTTTAATAATAATATTAGGCCTAAAAAGTATTATCCATTCAATTTTTGAACTGAGATAAGGATAAAAAAGAAGTAAATGAGAATGATGATAATTATGAGGAAGATGAATATGTTGTGTTAATGTTTGAAAAATTCCTCTATCAGAAGAGGTGATCAGTAAGGTAAACTAATGTAATGAGGAAAGATTCCTTTGAAATGTTTCAAATGTGGAGGAATTGGACATTTAATGATGAATATGATAGTGATGATAAGGAAGAAGAAATTAATATGGTTTTTACGATGAATCATGTCTTAAATGAGTGTCGTTCCATGAACTAGTATCTACTAAAAGAGAATAAAAATTGGAATAAATAATCTCAAAATATCAACCAATTTTGATCCTTCCCATACTGAAAAAGAAACAATGTCTTTGAAGGATACCAAAGACTTGAAAGTGTTTCCGAATGAAGATAAGAATATAAAAGATACATCAGAAGAGATATTTAAAGTGAATGAAAAGGAACATGTTTTTTTTAAAATTATTCTATGTAGAATGTCAATAAAGAAGATCAATGTTATATTTGAATAGTCCATAAGAATGTTAACGAATGATTGAAGGGAATTATCATGGTATGATAATCCTAAAAAAGTGTGATTATTATATTAATAAAAATACATTAATTAATTTTTGTAAAGGTTCATGAATGTTTCGACAAAAATGATTATTTTAAGTTGAAGGTAAAGGAAGTGAATATAGTGAAAAAAATATATTCCCGAAATATAAAAATTCTAAAAATGCTAACTTTGATTAAAAAGTATTCTATAAATGAAAGGTTTAATGGTTTAAATAATAATTCCAATGATCAAAATACATTGTTGGGGGTTCTTGAAAACTTTTCTTTATAAAATAGGGCTGAAATTAGTGTCAAAAGGATGGTATAAATCAAGTGACATAGTCTAAAAAAAGATGATTATTGAAGAAGATTCACATTTTATGAGTATTTATGACTCTATGGTTGTTTTAGATATGTTTCATGAAGATACTAGTTTAAAAAATATTGTTTATATGAAACTAAATGATTTTTTTGATAGAATTTTGGGTGATTTATTCCCTAAAATAATAAAAGTTCAGATGAATGTATTTGGAGTGATGATGGAGAATTTTTTTTACACATTGAAAGAAATACTTAAGAATGTTTGAACAATTGGTTAATGAATAAGATTATTATCTTACTATATTTCTAGATTATTTGAGTTTTAATTTTTCTTCTCAAAATATTCCGAATAAATTTGGGAAAGGAAATGGGAAATCCCTAACTGTTAAAGTTTCATTGAAAGCATCATAAAAGTAGAATGCAAGTATTTTTTATAGAGGGGGTTCATCACAAATGATTGGTGATATTAATATTCGCAATGATTTTGAAAATTTAATTGACTGATCAATATCATTTTGGAACAATGGTTGACTCAAAATTAAAGGATTTGGATCAACAAATATGGTAGATTACATATTGAAATCGAAGAATATACTGTATACTGATGGGTTAAAGAACAACATGATTAGAGTTTCTTAACATTGTGATAAAGGAAATGAAGTTGTTGTTAAAAATTATGGATTATAAATGAATAAGTTAAAGGGTGATCATGTTATGACATGATAAAAATGAAAAAGGTAACTTGTTTCAGATATGTGATTTTGTAAATTATTATTATTTTTGGTGCCTGATCTTTATATAACCAAAAATAAGGTATTTTTTGTCAATAGAAGGGAAAATTTGATAACCTTATTTATAAGGAATTAATGTAGCTTTATTAATAGTGAAAATTTTGAGCATATAGGATTATGTAGATAGGTGCAGGGAAGTCAGTCCGTCGAATGTTTGTTCACCAATATAAATGAAGAATCTCACATCTGTGAATCATTATAAGGGGAACTATCATCCAAGTAGGCTTGCTTCGATGGTGGGAATATTAGACTAGAAAAAGGGTTCCACTATAGATTTTAGAGGAGTTATAATTCATCCCATACAGATCGTATGATGGTGATAAATTGAATAACCAAAAGGAAATTTGTATATAAATTAGGGCGGGTCACTTGAAAAAATGATTATTGATCAATAAATTATGATATCAGGACTGTTATAATTTTTTTATTATTTGAGTAAAATGTATGGAAAATATTACCATGGAATAGGGAATACTCCAACACCAAATGATCCTATTGTTCTCTTTTCTATTTCATGTATTAATTTGATCATTTTATATAATTTTATCATCCACATTGTTCCAATGGTTTTACATTTCTATATAGTGAATTTGGTGTAATCATAATCCAATTATTGGGCATCGTAAATGGGATCATTAAAACTATAATATTTATGTGCATGAATTTATAGTTGATTTTATATCAGTGTATTAATTTGAAGTTAGGAATATTCCCAAAAAGTGGTATATGAGATCATGATTGGAGTGATTCAAAGTGATCCTTCCATAGTGAAGGTTTTTCAGTATAGGTTTTGTAGAACAATTCTTCCCATTTTTTTATAAGATAATATTGATAATCAATTTATTCCCTCTTATTTTTTTGACAATGTGTAGTGGGAGTTCACCTTTTTAGATTTGATGGAATCGTGTAGAGATAGGATTGGATGGACACGTTTGATGGAATAGATTTTGAATTTTAAAAAATATAGATATTTGATCATCTTCTATAGAAAGGCCCCAATAATTCATTGATTAAATATATGTCAAAGGTGATGAAAAATTTGAATGGGAAAATATCGATAAGAAAGAACTTATTATAATGTGTATGTTACATTCCGGAACCATAGAGTTCTACATTAAGGAATAGAATAATAAATTAGAACTCAAGAAGATGTTATATGATATATATGAAAATCCCACTATAATAAATAAATTCCCATCACATGGATAATATTTTTCACATGAATGTAAAAAAGGGTAGTTATTTTACCGATTATCTGAATAAATGTAATGTAATTTAAGGTCAATTGAATTCAGTAAACATAGAATTTGGAGACACGGTTTTGGAACTGTTATTACTTTTATCCCTTCTGAATTCAGGGGACACAATGGTGAAAGTTGTGAGTAATTTTATTTGAAATACATATTAGATGATCATGGATTTATGTGACATTATCTTGAATTAATAAATTCATCAGAAGGAGATTCATGTATCAAACATAAAAACATATAGTGAAAAAAAACTGATACCTTGGGACAAAAAAGATAATGACAAAGGAATGGTTAGAGGACCCAAAGTAGGAATATCTAATCAGAAGTTCCTCCCATGTGTTGGCATTGTGGGAATAAATCTATAAAAATGGTTTTAGTGATCATAGGGAGAAATTCAGAAGATATACATTAAAAAGTGAATATAAGAACCCTTTTTCAAAAGAAAATAATGGTTTAATATTAAGTACCACCTTCTCACTAGATTTTTGAGTGATAAAATATATGGATTATCTTCAATTATCATATAAGAGGGAATGTATAAAAAAGTTCATTTTTGTAAAATTGAACGGATTTTATCATGTGAATGGGTATGATCATGAGATTTTTGGTATGGGATATATATCCATTTGGCAAAGTATAAAAATATTTCAAAACATTCAAGGTTTGAGACACATCCCTAGATTATGGAAGTATATAATATCAATGGGAAAACTAAAAGGCTTATATTTCTATAAAATTCTCATTGATATAGTGTAGAAGATTCCACATGGATTCATTTTTATAGAATAAGAATGGAAGGGTGAAACCCTATGCCTTATAGGTTTATTGAAAGGAGTGATGTGCTCCATAGGAGATACATCTGTTAAATTTGGCATAAAAAACTTTTCAATCATAGTGTGAACTGAATGAAGATTCTAGATGCTAAAGGATTACTGAATGTTGGATACATTATATACGGAATGTTTTAGGATTATGTCCATGGAATGTAGTGCAAGGCATCCTTATTAATGGAATAGAAAACAAAAAATCATCATATTATGTGGTTGGTTCATATATATTTTGGGTGCCAATTTTTATGAATTCACATAGGGGTTAAATACACTACACGACATTTATAGATGATTCCATACACAAAGA
This sequence comes from Viscum album, assembly GCA_963277665.1. Taxonomy (NCBI): domain Eukaryota; kingdom Viridiplantae; phylum Streptophyta; class Magnoliopsida; order Santalales; family Viscaceae; genus Viscum; species Viscum album. The sequence continues at coordinate 1,763,431,309 of OY728131.1, read as the reverse complement.
ATGAGAGTATGAAAAAATCATACATAAAAGGTGATTGAGAATATCACCAGATGGAAGTCTATATTGGATTAGGATAGTGGAATAAATTTTAAGTTCTTATGGTTAGAAAATGGTGGTGAGTTTTGTGATATAGAGATTCATTGGTTTTGCTGGTATAATGGTATTTCATTTGAGAATACCATTCATGGGACACTAGAGTATAATTATGTTATATAAAATTTTAATAAGACATTGGTGGAAAAGGATTTGATTATTAGTATTACCATAGGGTTAGCAATGATTTTTTGGGAAACCCTATGAGAAATATGTGACATACATAGTCAATGAGAGTCTATAATATACATTGAACATCAAAATCTTGAGAACTCTTAGGCTAGAATAAAGGTTAATTTAAACCACCTCAATGACTACAATGCACTTTACTATGACTATGATAATTCTTAAGAATGAGATAAATTGAATGGTAAGCCTTAATCACGGTACTCAATTGGATATGGTGACAAAAATTTAGATTTGGACATTAGGATGATGATTCTAAAAAATAAATCATAATTAATGTGTGATCTTCAATGAAGAGATCATATTGAAGGATCAGAACCTATTGTAAAATTTTTAGGAAATTATAGTATCATTATTAATTGATTTTCACCTAGATTGATGACTAAAATATGCAGATATTTTAAAAAATCTGGATACATGATAGTTCATGAAATAATAGAACATCTAATGGAGTTCTTGGATGAATGTCGTCAAAATCTAATAGTGTTTACAAAGCCTAAAAAAACAATTAGTATAAGGACTGATAATGTTTTAGAATAAGATATTCAAACTCTAGAAGAGTTTTTCACATAATGAGAAAAACCATAGGGAGAAGTATATATATATTCCATAAAAAATATTCAAATAAAATGGTATTATAGTACTTTACATTTTCTTCTTTTAATAGATGATGGAGTTACTGAATACAGGAAAGAGGCATGGAGTTATAATGTTTCAAAAAAGTGAGAGTTATCCATTAGGTATGAAATTGAGTTCCTCCATGTCTCTAGAACCTTAGATATGATATAGAGAACTATTGGGTAGAATATTCTATTGAAAACACCGGTTTATTAGTTGAAATAATATATTGTTGGATGAAAAAAGTAAAATCCCATTTATCTATGAAAGGATTTCAATTAAAGGAAGAATAAATTTTCTTTAAAAAAAATTCTCTAGAAATTAAACATATGTATATTCATATAGTTTTGATTATAGTAACATCAAATAATCTTTATCTAGAGTATATTTACATATAGAAATCATTCCATCATGAATACCTGGACGAAGTGATCTACATGGAGTGGTTGGATAGATTCTAGGATTAATGAATCCAAGAACCTGTATGCATGACCAAATATAGGCTTTATTATTTGAAGAAAACATCATGATTATTGAATATGTAGATCAATGATTTCATGAAGTAGTAGAAGTTAACATGGATAAATGATCATAATTTATTTTACCTTAATATCATTAATGATAAGAATTTCACCATCATCCTAATTTATGTTTACAACACACTGACAACGGATCCAATTAAAAAATGGATTGGTGAGATAAAGGAAAAGTTTTCATAATGATTCATGATGGAGTATCTTAGTCCAAAAAAGAGGATTTTGGATGTGAGGACTATATGAGACTAAATTTTAGGTACACCTTACCTCTCCATGGTTGACTACACCAAACTCATTGGGGAATAATTTGTTTTTTCAAAAGTGAAATTTGTGACCAAACCCATGGCCTATAATTTAATGATATGTAAGAATAATTCACCTTTAATATAAGATAAGGTAAATTATATAGTGAATTATCTATATACACCATCTATCAGATGATTTATGTAAACCATTTTTTATTCACCAAAACACATCATAGGAAATAAAAGCTTTCACCATGTTCTTGGTGAACCCAAAATGGGATGACCATGAGTATTTAAAGTGGATCCTCTAGAAAAATAATGGTTATGAAGAATTAGTAATGTGAATTTGAATAGATGATTATTTATAAGGCTTTAAAAAATTTACTTCGGAAGATATTTAGATTTAGGAAATAGAACTGTAGGGAATTAATTCACCTTTAGAAGAATTAAAGTATATTGAATATCCAAACAATAACTAATGGTCACACTCTCTATTATAAAAGAGGATTATGTTACATTGATGAATCCAAGTAAGGATCATGTATGGATAAATTGGTTTTTAGTGTTTCATAAGATATCCTAATGTTGGGATGTTGTTTCAAGACTCATAAGGTGTGATTAACATGGTCAGAAATGTAATGTTTTATTCTTAGACAATGCATATTTAGATGAATTATCACTTTCTCTGGAAGCTATTATAGGTAGATGTTTTAGACCTACAGAATTTTAAAAGAATGTATAATTCATCCTACATAATGAAAAATGTTTAGAGTTAGTATTTTCTTTGTTAACTCTTCACCTCCGTAAGTTTGGGTTGTCTATAAAGAAGGCATTATGTGGAATCAAATATGTACATTATGAAAATTCAATGAAAAATGTATTTTTGAGAGATGGTAAGGGAATTATTCATAAAAATAAAATAAATATCAAGTGGAAGATTTTCGTGGTGTGAGATATTTTTCACCAGATGGATGGAATATTAGTTCAAGAGAAGGATAAAATCTGGTAACCTTATTTCTGATGACTACATGGAAGTGGAGTAGAATTTGAAAAGTTATATTTCACAAGATGATATATAATTGAGTATAGGATTCATTAAATTTGATATTTATTCATTTATATATATGTGTAATCACATATATATGATATATGGGGAGGGCAATGGTCAAATAGTATGGTAATTTGAAGTAGTGGGATGTTTTGGCAAGGTGAAGTATCCTCCATGGGTCTTAAGGCAGGTTGATTTCATCCCAAACAAATCAAATGGTGTATAAAATTAGAATCACAAGAAGGACACTTATATTCATGTTAGGGTGAGACACATTTGAAAATGGTGATGGATCATGAAATTGTGAGATCAATATAATTGTAATATATCCTCTGGATTCCATGAATAAATGGGAAATAATATCCCCACTTGGACTAAGGTGAAATACCAAACAACATAATCCAATTATGCTGATCCTTTTCCATTTATGTTAACATATGATCATTGTTTATGATATTATATTTTTTGTTATTTTGTTGGTTTTGCATTTCTATGTGGAATTTAATTCCCCAACCCAAATCACCAAGTCTGGGATAGAGTTTCACATGACTCCAACCATGACTCCCCATATGCGAGAGGTTTCCAACTAGAAGTGAGGATATATTTTATTTCTTGGGGAGAAAATAACCTCCCATGAGATTAAATAATAATAGTAGTAATAAAATATTATAACATTCCTTGACCATCAGGATATCCAAAATTTCTATAAGCATAATGTTGTAACAAATGATACTGTCAAAAAAACATTATTAATCCAAAGGGATGATCATATATATATATATATATATAATTAAATGAACAAATGGAGGAACAAAATTCATGAAACTCAATAATAAATCTATGTCCAAAGTAGTATCAATATCTACATACTCACTATGTGACCTCATCTCAAATAATTTCATGTTTTTATGCTCAAACTGAAAACAAATGTAATTTGTTAACACCCACTAGGGATATTGTGTAGGTTATTATCATATAACATATTAAGGGATCACCAAGAACCAATTATCAACATATTTATTTACATGCGTATTCATATAATACTAATTCATAAACAAATAATCAAACCATACTGAGCATCTGTGCATTATCAAATCAACTGCTAACCCAATCTGTCAAATGATCCATAGTCTATAACCATCATCATGTTTTCATTATTCCCTCTTAGGTGTTGTCTAATTGAAACTGAGAAACCTAAATATCCGAATAAAATATTAAAGGTTACACATAATATAAAATTCCATAAATAATATTCATCATTTAAATTAATAACAATAAATATCAAGAACAATTATTATGATGCTCTATAGAAATTAAATTATCACATATCAAACATGAGTCTAAAGGTCCACTCTCTCACTAATATAAATTAAAAAATATAGGTCAGATAGGAATTAGAGACATACTGATGTGTGTCAGATCCACCTAAATGGAACAAGGGAAAGACATGCGACAAAAAAAAATCAAAACAACATGGACTAATAGAATATCATGCATTGTTGTGAATGGAATATCAACCAATGTCCAAGAAAAGTTCTACCTATGAAAATGGTATATCACATCAGCCGCATGCATGATGTCATTAAACATGGTTGTAACTCGACACACCAGTCTTATTATATCATAACATATTATATCCATCTACAAATGACTATAGTCATAGAATAAAAATACCAACAGTTGGAAATATAATAGGGATTTCTAATCAACCTTGTCCAACATTAATTAGTAACAACACTCAAAACATCCCCATGGTGATGCTACATCCCAAAGGATCATCTTGACACATGGACCACAATATGTAGATTCATCCCCTACAAATAACCACATGTTTCCCAAGGTCATGTTTTAAGGAAACACCCGAGACCTATGCGAAATTCTTGTCCCGTGTATTCAAGGAAGACTGATCGATGCTTAGCTACCACAACATAATGAATACCAAATATCTCTAGGAATTATCCAATACAAATCAATAACCCTCATACCATGGTTTTTACCTTTCATATATCCGGAGGGAGACCACTCAATGATTCAAGAGATTACTCTTATTTAACCTTGTCACCATGTCCCATCTGAGTAATTGAGGTTAAAAAACATCGTTTAGGATATTCAAGTATCAAATATCACCCAATGACTTAATGTGGTCTCTCTTTATGTAAAACAATATTTTCACCAAATGGAAAACTGTTTAATAAATGATATTAGCACACACTTCCTGAAATATTAAACTCATAATGAGTCTAGAGTCTCACAATCACCACATTTCATAGTCAAAGGCTTTATTGGCCTATCCCTATATAAATTGAACCCATGAAATCCAAATGAAACATAATATAAACATTGGATAAATAAATAAATATTAAAATATACTTTCAATATATATTAGTAAAGAAAAATACAAAAATATTTGTGATATATAATTATACAATAAATTTCAGCCATATACATATATAATATTGAATATCAAAGGGTACATCTACCTCAATGAAGGAGATCATGATCAATGAGACCACACAAGTCATCACTAAGCACTGAAAATCATCTTCCAGACATTCACATCCTCATATAATCCTTTTCATAGCAACGATTCCACATGGGATCCACCATTGGTGATAAATATTGTATTTTGGAAAGGAGGAACCTAAATCAATCTAGATCCAAGCCAATCTATAACCAAACATAGAATAACTCATTGGATCAATCCCGGGAATCAATATCCAACCATAAAAACATAGTTCTAAGGATTTATTCAATAGAATAAAAGAGGCTCTAATAATAAAAAGAAATATTTATGAAAAATAAAAAGAATCCTTAGATTCCCACAATCTGATCTCATTATATCTTCTAGAAATTCGCTTTGAAAGGCGTATAAGTCACCTGTGAACCCTTTAGAGTCTATCAAATTGGGTGGAATAGAGAATAAAAGGAAAAACTATTGAGTTTTGAGGTTTAATGGCCAATTAAATGAATATGATATCATTATATTTTTGAACATGTAATTTGGTCACATAGTATTCCAACATGTGCACCAACCATCTGAGGCTAATTCCACTCTTAGGAATCCTATATGGTTTTATCACCTGATTTTTCAAACCATACTCCAATAATTATATTTAAACTAGAATGGGTTTCACATATTTTCATGTGAGGTTGTATGGTTTTATAAATCATGAAACATAACTGTGTACTATCCCATGATCCTCTACATGTAGGCTCATAGTTGATTGTAGTATCATTACAGTTTGATCAAACCATTATTTAACCATTCACCATCAAAAAGACCTCAAAAGAACTCTAAAGACCTCTAGAACAACTTCAAAGTTCTTCAACTCAACCAAGGATATAAACAAACTCGAAAAAATTAATAATATCACTAGAATTTAATTCATAATTAAATAGGTAGTTATAATAACCCCATAATAATTATTCCTATCCTTGATAAGACAATGTGTTAATCAAATAAACCCAAGACTATACTCAATTTTTAAAGGTCATATCTTGTAAATAAATGTCCATCACACTTCTGCTAGACAACCCCATCTCCAAGCATGGTCATATGAGCTTAACCAACAACACAAGACATAAAAAATATGATTATACTAAAAAATGAGACCAAAATATATTCTCACATAGAGATGATGTTTTATTATATGAAAACCACACCCAAAACTCAATCATGTCTCATGGTTCAGTTTCGATAGTTATACACATGTGCTTATAATAATGAAACCATTTAGAGCACTAAAAAAACTAAATTTATTTTATCATAGATTCCCTCCACCAAAACCCATGTATGAAATTCACATCCAAACATTATCATATTATACATATGAATAAAAAGTATGATATTTATTGTGTAACTAGTTTCAATCAGATCCACCAATATTTTGGTTCTCTTAATGTACCATGACTATTCAGTGGATGACTTAAACACATTCGCAAAAATTAGAAATGGAGGTCATTCACCCATGACTGACCAAATTATCCCCACTAAGAAGTATCTATATCATTTTCAATACCAACCACAAGTAGTCAATAGCTAAATACAATGACCAGGAATGAACGTACCCCCATATATGAGTTACAACTAAACATTGAACACCATCAATCCTATGTCACACTATGGATGGAATTATTAGTGTTAAAAATATATATAGGAGACATATATTTTGTAATTACCTAAACATGAATGTTCTCCCCACCATTGGTCATCCATAACACTACTCTAAATCAACCCCAATTAATATAACATATCACATGCATCACTCTATTGTTCCATACTCTTCTTTCCCATCATTTATTGATGCTCTAACAAGGTTAAAATGTAGGAAAACCTCATTGTGGTACTATAAACAACTGTAATGCGACTTTCTATCTGTTGGATATTCTTACATTCCATGAATCTCATAAAACAATCAGATGTCTTATATCCAATTTAAATTTGATCCCAAAAATACCATCACTCAACCCTTCTCGAACATTCATATTCATCTAAAAATCATAAAACACAACCAAAGGATATATTTCTACCCTATTAATATAATTCTTCGAACCAAGAAATATGCACAATGCCTTTACAAATAAGACTTCATGACATAAGTCATTCCAAGAAATATATTACAACACTACTCTTCTACAAAAGATAGAGTGTTCCCTATAGATCATTCCAAATACCATCATTCCCAAAAACTCAATGAGTATTAAACAATCCCAAAAATCACACATTCTTATGAAACTATGCCAATAATCCAAGTTACTTATCTAACTTTGTCTAGGTTTTATTCTCAAATACTACAGACTAAACTCTATAATGAAATTAGTCCCATTTGAAAGAGAACTCTCATAGCCTCTATCATCAAAGATAATCATTCACAATACAAAACCACTAGATCCACACAAAAAAATACAACATGAAATGATATAAGTCTTATCATTCTAGGTCACCCATCTTTGATGCACGTATACATAATACACTCAGCAACCAAATAGCAAGGCATAACTCTAGAGCCTTTACACAACTCTCAGGTTTTTCCACAACCTTTTGAAAACCATTAATCATCCCCGTAAAACATTTCAAGCATGTCAACCCTAATCTAGTTCTATGAAATGCATTGAGTTCTATATATGATCTAAAATAGTTTCCATTTAGGACCCTTGATGAATGGGATATCCAATCCCATTGAATGATTTACCACCATAAGATCTACATGGCCTTCCATTTAAAAAAGTTCTCAGGAAAAACACACACAAGAAAGTACATGCCACTTGAGTCTTATATGTCTAGAATAATACTTGATCAAAATCCTTATACCAATAATTAGCGAAGTAAATCATATAAATCACAACCCTTTTCAAGACCCAACCTATCAAGGCCTAAGACGCAACTCCCAAAGCCCACCTCCAATTCGACATGTACTGACAACTAACACTAAGAAGGAATATCACTAACATGGGAGGAATTAACAATGCACCTCTTTGCACTCACAGATATACATGCTCCCAAAACACTGAATTGTAAAAAAAAGCAACCAATTTCTCCATACAGCTATATCCCACAACTATCGTACAAAAGAAGTACTGAAATAATTAAATGGAAAAAACAACACCCCACAATGAAAAGCGTAAAATTTTTCAACTGGCTCATAAAGAGGGGATAGATGTCAAATTAATCTTCCAGAATGCTCCTCAACCAAGCTTTTATAAACACCACGATCTGTCCATCTCACTAAGCTCCACCTGCCATAGGTCTTCCATGGACACGATCGAATGTTTTATGGTCTGCACAAAAAAACAAAAAAATGTGTGGGAAAGTCCCATGTTGGGTTGAGTATAATAATAATCAATAGGTTCCCATAAAACAAAAAATAAGGGAGAAACTAAAAGGAAATGGTCTGCTTGACCTAGTTAGAGAATCCATAGAGAAACTCCATCTCGAACTATCTTTAGATGTAAATGACAATTCAACTTGGTCTATAATGGGTGTCAAGCCAAACATGTGAAAAAAATTAACAATTTGAAAAATCACCTAGATATTCTCATCTCATATAGTAAGTCTCATGAGGTTCCAACATCATAGCTAACAACACGTTTCTCTTTGTAAGCATTGACCATATCATAAAAACTTTAGAACACACTTCCTGAGCTCATCCATCCCAGATGGAACCCGTATGAGAGATTCACTCAATCAAGAACAACTCTACCATTCCTAATGATACAAGTAAGTGAACAAGCCTCATTGGGAACATCCAAATTGGTTAAAATATATTTCCTAAAATGAGTGGTCATTTCATCATTACCATTCTCCCAGCACAAGATAATGAAACCCATGTAAATATTACCGCCCCTCTCGACTACACATAGTTGAGGGAACACTACTCTAGAGTATACATTTAATGCTTCCTTTATAAAAAGAGATAATAGAGGTACTCAATCCTCACCAATACCCTGTAGTCAAGGGTGTACTACTATTAACTATCCTTTGAAACCTCTATTGCTCCTACAAGGAGGGGAATCCAACTCATTCCGTAAAGGGAGAACTAAACCCAATATCAGTACCATTTATTTCATGTGTAGGGGCCTATTCCTCTTAACTGTATCCCATCATCGAGGTATCTCCAACACCAATAGAGGACCTTCTCCCCACTACTACTCAGTGTTGGGGAGTACGGATTCTTAGTGACCTATTCCCTGATCAAATAGGGGAGTACTACTCATGAAAGAACCATGACATGATAAAAAAGGGGAGTTCCACATTATAGATCATGAATCTACACCCAAACCCGTTAAGGGAGTACCACTCAGTTGCTAAAGGACACACACCCTAGAATGATAATGGATTACCCACATTTCCAAACCATTAACTATGAGAGACCTGCACCCTGGAAAGATAGGGGAGTAATGAACCCAGGCTTGGGTACCTACTCCTTGACATATCCAGGGAGTAACTACTCTGCTGTAACAACATGTATGGAGGACCCACACTCTAGAATTATAGGGAAGTAAAAACTACCGGAATAGAGGAAAAGCACCCTAACAAATTAAGGGAGTACCCAACCTATCTATATGTAATATATGGAGGACATGTGCCCTATTCCAATAAGGTATTACTGACTTCACGGGTAGAGGACCCACTCCCTAGTCCAATGAGGGTGTACATACTCTACCTTCGTGAGTATCATAGGGAAACCCACACTACAGTCTATCAGGGTATTAACACCACTGGACAATAATACCCAAAGGAAATGAACCCACACAAAAAATGTGGGTAGTCCCATTTGTACGAAAGATGATAGGTAAGGAAAACAAATACCCTAGTTCATTAGGGTAGTAATAGTCTTAGGGTCTCATTAATCAAACAACACTGATCTCCAACATTATCCTAGTACATATCCACAAGAATATCACTCGATTTTCACCACCTCGTATCTCTTAATCCATAATAGAGGACAATATCATGTTCAACATAGAGAACGGATAACTATGGACAACTCAAAAGCATTAATCTAAGACCCGTATAAGGCTATATGGAAGGTGGAAGACCCCTAAAGGATCATCTAAGAGTAGAAGACATGCACTGGGGAACACAAAGTTTGTGATTCCTCCCATGAAACTGATTATATATCTAGTCCACATGGGTTTTGAACCCATGTAGAGCTCCAAGACATGTAGAGGAGGCACATACTGTATCCCTCATCACCTGACCCTCGGTTATGTTCCCCTTCTACACAGACCAACCGGCCCTGTCCCTCACATTCCGTGTATCCCATACTATAGGGCATGTTCAGATATATAGCCACCTACCCCTATAGTTTTCTAGTGTCCATGTATGGGACCCCAGGTACCTGTATCATGGCCATGTGTTTGTACACAACCATGTGTTTTCACAGAGCTATCCAATGCCATGGAACATGGTCACACGATTTAGGTCACCACACTATGTGTAACACCTATTCCTGGCGTGAAGCCCCAATTGATCATCTTCCCCAAATAGAAATAGATACAATGTGTGTTTCACTAAACTAAACACCTTGTAAATGTTGATTGCAGACCAAAATCATCTGAAAAATTGACTTAGTCACCCCAATTAAACCCAAAAAACATTGGTCTACCTAGCTGGGGTCGACTTAAATTTCAATAGGGATGTAGATCCATAGAATAATGCAAAACAAATATACTGGGACAAAAAGTCAAAAACTCATAACTCATTAATGAAACTCCAATTCTTTGGATAAAGAATGATGCCCAAATCATGCTGCTTCTTGATGAGAAGACAATCGTTGTTAGTAACGGAGATAAGAAGCACCTTGCTTTGATGATTCAGATCATTGTAATCATTCATCCAAGTAGAGGAGGAGAGGCTCAGTCCTCCTTGGTTTGGTTGTGGGTGTATGAGAGTTGGGGGTAGAGAATTTTTTTAAATAAATTTAAACCAATTAATCTCTTTTTCAACACCACGTCACCAAAACAACCACCCCCCCCCCCCCCGCAAAAAAAACTCTCGGTGCCGATGAACTTAGGTCATTCCTAAGGTAAAAACTTTTATATAGACTCAATCATTGTCTCTAAAATCCTATTTGAGACACAAAAAAAGATTTCATTTAAATTTCATGTAAAAATGTGTGAATGAGTCAAAGTATATTTAATATTTTTAATTTAACTACATAGAAGCTCTCTGGGCCCTGGCTTCCTGTGTTGACTTAGCACTCGAATCCAGAAACATTTTCCAAAATACGACGAAGAAATTTGGGTTAAAAACCAACTAAATATATTATCCCCACCTTAGTAAATTAAATCCCCAAAAATAAAAATCCTAAATATAACAGAAGAAACTGAGCTCTACAATGGACTATCATGCCAGTGAGCTCACCAAGGGTTCTATGTTCTACATACATGCACACACACAGGGGAACTATAAAGATCAAACCACTCTTATGTCCACCTTCTACCAGGCCAACATCATGAAATAGCGGACACATGTCTCCTTAGATACGAAATGTTGGAAATCACCAAGAACGATAGTACATACACTATCATGGGGTATAGAAGTATACCACCTTGCTAACCAGACACAAATACTGATGAAACCCCATAGTCCTCATCCACACTAAAAGGACTGTAAAACACCCTCCTTATGAGTCTCGCATTCACAGTCGAATCTGAACAAGCGAGGGTATTCCCAAACAAAACAGGGTTTCCCAAGAGTAATCACTTGGCCTTACCTGGCCCTTTATCTAGAAACCTCCTGTTGTAACACATCTCAAAAAAATAAAAACACTGCCACACCCACAAGTGGCATTCCAACTGAGTATGGAATGTAGTAATATAATCAATAATACATAAACATCACATTGTCCAACTCTGCCATTATAGAATTATTCTAAGTAAGGCTCACTCTCTTCCAGGGTTTCCACTCTAATGGGGTTAGAGAATGAAAAAATACACTTGCAGGGTCTAGAAATACTCTAACACTTCATCACATAACCTTTCCCTAAACACACATGTTAATGGATATTTTCTACCGTGCCCCAATATCATCTGCTTTGGGTGACATTGACTCGCCCACATGGTTTTGATTGTGTCATGAAAACATGTCTTAGTGGGGAATTTGACCCCCTTCCTCATGAGTTCCAAGCTACCTAAAACTACACCACATCCTCCTTGATCATGTCACTTACGAAGAAAAATCTAAATACTTGAGGTTAGTCATTAATTACAAAGGGCTTCCCAAACATGTGTTGGTTCGTACTATGCCCTCTATCTTAACTACCAACAACTGGTTCAATCAATTCCCATTTCCCTTGGTTAAACATCAAGCATAAATATAAAAAAAATTTACCCACAATAGTTTATAAAATTTTATACTACATAAAGTAGAAAGGAGACATGTAAAACCTTGATTCATCATCATAGCTTCCGTATCAAAGTCATCAATGGCCTGTAACTATCCACAACCACATACACTAGCTCTCTAAGCCTGTCATAGACCACCTAGGGGAGGTGGTAAAAATACCTTGAACTGTCAGCCCCAAATTTCTACTCTACCATCTCCTATAACTCATATATCACCTTAAAGAACACCTTTCATAATGTGATAACTATTAACACCCCAAGCTTCCACGATATGCTTCTCTTTGAATAATATACTAGGGTGTGTTGTACGAAACTTCGAGTTATAAGACACTACAACCAATCAAACTAGCCGTTATGAATTGTAATACCATATTATTAAAATTTTATAAATTTTATCATTCAAAATGGGAATAATTATTAGATTTTGATATCAAAATTATCTTAGGGTGAATTTTTGGTATTTTTTTATAAACAGTCAATTTTTTATGAATAGAAAAAAAACAATGAGTTATAGTTTAAACCGAATTTTTATTTAATTAATTACTTATTTTATTTAAATTTATTTTATGTTAAAATAGACACATAATACCTATATAAATTCAATGTAATTCATTGGAGCCAGTTTATAATAATTTTAGATATATAAAAATTTTAGCGAACTTTTTACCGTCTTTTACCGACCCCCAAAGAGAATTTGAAAAGTTACATAAAACATAATTTTATTACTTCTGTGAGTGGAATTTAAAATATTCCGGAGACACGATTGATATCAATAAGTAAAATTTTCATCAATAAGATAAAAATAATTATTGGAGAATAGTAACTTTTTTCTTTTATTTATCACGGTTAAAAGTAAATAGGGTAATTAAGGGTAAAAATGATATTATAATTACACTAACACATGTCCTAATTCTAATAGATTTGTGTAATTCTACAAAAACAACCTTAGGGATAAAAATTGATCCTATAAGTCTACTTGTATTAGATTAGGAAATTTATTATTATTTAATTCAAAAAAGAGTTAAAAGTGTTAAATTCAATGTTTAATAACTAAACCATTTTTAATATAGGGTTCACATAAGATAAATTAGACTATAAATATTTGTTAGAAATATAAAAATATTTCCTACATAATGGTATTTGATTTATATTTTTTAGACATTAAATAATTTAATTTTTTAATGAAGCAATGATGGTGAAGTAATTACCTAATTAATGAAATATTAAAATAATTGATATTATAAATATCAAAATAAATGTATTTTGAGACATAGTATGAATTAAAATAACTCTATAGGATAATATGACATATTATTGTTGGTTAGATTAATTGTTTTCGAAATAATGATGATGTTATGAATTTATAAAAAAAACAATATACCAAATAGTGTCAAAATGGACATAAAAGATTTTTTAAAACAAATATTATATTATTAATATATATTATATTCATAAAAATCTAAGGTTTGGACAAATGATTATATAATGATATATGTATCAATAATTAACAACTTTTAGTTTTATTAGCTGTTTATAGTATGTTTGTTAACCATATATTATAAAAATACAAAGAGATATGTTAAATGTCAAACTATATAAATAAGAGTTAAATATAAATGAAAAGGTTAATATAGTAACCCAAAAATATAAAAAACCTATTTGTTGAGTGTTTTGAGACCCTTACCCACCTTAGACTTTATATAATCCACTTTGGGGCCATTTGAAATCGAAAAAGATTTTATTATAAAATAATATTTCTAGTTTTTCCTAAGATGCCCCTCACCCCTCTTATAAAAGGGCACTACCCCTTCCCTCAAATTCACACATTCAAATCCATTTGGATCATCCAAACCCAGACCAAATACCCTATCAACTGTCCTCCCTTTTTCCTAGAGATCATAAATTGGTCATAAAGCCAACCCAAAGATCCATTTTGATCAAACTAAAATGAAGAACATCAAGAAGAGGTAAATACTTCTTCACCTCTTTCTAGTTACATTCTTCTTCCACTACATCTTTCTTTGTTGTTTCTATTATATAATAATAAATTCCATATCTTCTGTTTTCTATGGTGTTATTATAAATATGGTACAAACAAATTCATTATTCTATCCATCCTTTGAATGACATGTCAACATATGTGTCTACGTACGGCTTACAGTCTCCACGTCGTGGTGTAATTGTTATTCAATACATTATTATTTGGATTTGTATAATAATGATGTATAATTGATGAAAATAATAAATATAACATGATAATTATTATGTAAATATGATATACCATCCAATTTTTTATTATTTTAATATCAGAAAAATGATATTGTCGCTCGTGCGTACGTACAGATTACCGTCTCTACGAACTCGACGAGATTCATTCACCATCATATCCATTCAATACTAAATTTCATTAGATGATTAAAAATAATGGTTAAAGACTTAATATCATTCTGAATTTTAATAATATACATCATATCTATAAAAAACATTACTTGCGTTTCAAATCATATAAAGGAAAATGAATTAGTTAACACCCAAAACGATGATAATACTAAAATATTATTAACAAAGCAGTATTAAAGGATCATATATGATATCATATTAATTTATATGAATCTTATATGATTTAATAACAAATATTTCACCATCATACAAGTGGTTAACCTACCCTTGAACACGGAAAAGTACAAGTTAATGGTTAATTTCACAATCTCTTTATTTTCTGATCTTGTTTTTACATTAGTATCTACCGGGACATATTTATTATCCATGAACATGTTTCATGAAAGAGTTTTCAAGGGGATTATTTTAAGGTAATTATTACTAAAACATTAGTTTAAATGTTTTAAATATTTATTCTTCTAAATCATTCTCATTAACGTCCATGTATTCAAAATGGTTTTAAGGATTTATCTATAAAAACATGAATGTTTTTAAAATGTTAATTCCTTTAAAAAGTTTCAAAGTGTTATAGGACACTGATTCAAAAATGCCTTTAAATTTCTCCCATTCTAATTTTTGTGACATTTAAATGTTTTCATTATAAATGGATATTTCTCTCAAAGGGTTTTACAAATCATTTTCATCTATGTCAACATCCATTTATGGATTTTAAACTTGTTTGAAGTTGATTACTTATGATACAAATCTTCCATATTGTATTGATGGTTTTGTGAAATGTTTGATTATAGATGTGTTATTTCTATACCATTCATGGTTTATGGACAAAGAATTGACATTAAGTATTCTAGTTTTAATACGAATGTTTATGGTATTTTTAAACTTTTTCATATGAGAAATGCATTGGACTTAGCAAGTGATGGGTGGAGCCCTCTATAGCTCCTCGATGGATCGGTAGGCCTCATAAGGCAAATTAGTTTCTTAGGACAAGGCCTTGAAAATATCTTATTTGTAGTGTTGGCACAAGGCCTTGACTCTAGGGTTATGAAAGTCTGGCATTATGCATTCCATCCTTATGAAATTGGATATTGATATTTCATGTGATTATTTGACTACTAGAATATCTATGTGAGCAATTAAATGGAATTATTTGATTTTATCTATTCCATATTATACTAAAGATCAAGTTTAAAATGATTTTTTTATTCTTATAAATTATCTTAAATGTTTATGCTTATTTATGAATGTTTCCGCTATATTGTTATCCTTAAATAACATTTATGCTCACCCCTTTCTATGTTTTATTTATCCCTAGATGTGAAGAATTCTTTTCTGACTGACCTGTAGGGATAGTCTGAGAGGATATGAGTGTGGTCTATGAAAAAAATGTTGTTTGTAGATTTCCATTTTATAATTTAATTTAAACCTTATGAATGTATCTAGTACTTCCAAGCCTACTAAAATAATTGATCTTTTGAGACTTGATCTTTTGTGATCATGCTAATGATATATAATAATGCACCGACTCTAGATAACAAGGGTCGGGGTGTTACAGTTTGTATTAGAGGAAGTTTAGTACAAACCTAGGAAACTAGATTTAGATATACTCTGATTAGAGCACATAACCCTAAGATAGGCATTGTGGATTATTATAGAAGAACTTCCTATAACTTTGGTATTGTAGATAATTTGTGCGTTTTCCCAACAATACATCCATATTTGGATACGAGAAGGTATAAGCAGCTCTGGAACAGATGTAACTATGGGTAAACCCCAAACACACCACTATCAGCTAGACTCGAACTAGAATTGGTTCAAGACAACGGGCCTTACTACACTCTAGGTTATGACAGTCCCAGGGGATATTATTAGGAAAATTATCATTTTATTTACAAAAAATTATGAAGGGTTTATGAGTATATAATTCCTCAAAGAAAACATTTTTTTGATTTTGGATTATATCCATAAACTGTTCAATTTATGTTAAGTGTTTTATAATTTTTGAATTATATATTTCGATTCATAATCTAATCTAGATTATGACTTTGTTTAGAAATGTCTCCTAGAGGAATGAATGGAAACTGTATCAATGGATGCACTCTATGTAGGGATTTACCTCCTACTCAAGATAATTATAGTGGAGCTGGTGAAACAACTCGTGTTGATCAACTTATCACAATACTGGGACCACTCACATAGGTTATGAATAACAACCTTACCTGTATGGATCATCCCAATCCACCGCATAAAGGATCAATGTTAGATCGCTTCATTAGGAAAAAACCACCAATAATAAATGGGGGTAAAAATATATTAGTAACTGATAAGTGGATAAATTCCTTAGAGAAAATATTCCACTCCTTGGAGAGTAGTGAATGGGAAAATTTTGTCATGGAAGTTTACTGCCTTACTGGAGATACTGATCAATGGTGATAATTGATTCAAATCCCAAAGAAAGATGATGAAGTATCAAATATGGAATGGTGGGAGTTCAAAGAGCTTTTATTAGAAAAATAATTTCCCTTTTACCATCGACCAGATATGGAAAGTCAATTTCTGAGTCTGAGGAAAAAGGAGGATGAGAATGTCGCAAAGTATGAAGCTAATATTACATGGTTTGCGAGGCATGATGTAGATTTCATACATAACCCAAGAAGTATTATTCATTGTTTCTTTTATGGGTTAAAACATTTCTCTATCTGGAATTAGTGTCACAATCATTCTCATCATACGCAGATATTGTCTCATGTGCTATCAAGACAGAAAAATAATTCTTTATGTCTTACGACTTTAAAGAAAAGCAAGAGAAGAAGAGATCTTCCGAACACTCTGGAAATGATAATATGGGGAAGAAGGGAAAAGATTAATAACCATCCTACAGTAAATGTGGGAAGAAAAACAACGGTACATTCTTGAATGGAATGGGAGTCTGTTACAAATGTAGTGAAAAAGGCCACCAAGCTCGTGATTGCAAGGGGAAGAAAGACATTGTCCATTTTTAATTCTACAATTGTAGAGAAAGGGGGAATTATTCGAATGAATGTCCTAATAAATAATTGAACATATCTCAAAAAATTCCAAGGGATCATATCCAAGCTCATCCCATCTATATTGCTGAGGTTGATGATCCGAAAGTCGTAGTGGCAGGTAATTTAATGGTTTCCTCAAGTTTAGAAAATGATTTATTTGATTCTGGATCATCGAATTATTTCATATCTTCCCAGTTTTATAATAAAATTAAATATTTCCAATTTGATTTAACAAGGTAGTTGTTAGTAAAAACTCATAAGGGAATTATCATTGTAACAATGTTTTTTGAATCAGTTCCCATTAGGGCATATAAATGCCCTTTATCTGCTAATCTCATCATCATATCCATGATTGAATTTGATATAATCCCTTGTATAGATTGGCTTTCAGACCATGATGTGAAAATTTATTGTAAGAAGAATGAGGGTACTATTTTTGATGACGATGATAACAAACACCTTATCTCTAGATCCCGATCATATCCACTTGATTCTTTTCTAGATCCACCCCCAGTAGCTCAACTAAATTCAATTATTGGGGAGGAAGATAATGAAATAACATAGGGTGAGAAAAGGAATTTTCAAATATAGGATGTACCTATTGTGAAAGAATATGTTGATGTGTTTCCAGAAGATTTACCAGGACATCCTCCAGAATTAGAAATTGAGTTTTCCATTGATTTAATTCCTAGATCAAGGCCCCTATCAAAGACCCCGTATAGAATGGTCATTGTGGAATTAGTGGAACTAAAGAAATAGCTAGAGGAACTGAGTAATAAGGGATTTATTCGCCCTAGTGTTTCTCCATGGATAGCCCCTGTCCTTTTTGTTAAGAAGAATGATGGATATATGAGGTTGTGCATTGACTATAGGGAGATCAATGCTATAACAGTAAAGAAAAAGTATCCCCTACCTCATAGTGATGATTTATTCGACCAACATCATGGAGCTCAATACTTTTAAATGATTGACCATCGATCTAGATATCATCAGTTGTGTATTAAGAAGGAAGACATTTTAAAAACATCATTTCGAACCAGGTACAGACATTACGAGTTTAGATTAATGCCTTTTGGGATGACTAATGCACCCTCTATTTTCATGGATCTAATGAACTGAGTTTTCAGGGAATATCTTGATGACTTTGTAGTGGTATATATTGATGATATATTGATATAATCCCAAAGCTATGAAGATCACGAAAATCACTTGTGCATTATCCTAAAGACTCTTAAAAGACATGAATTATATGGGATGTTTATTAAGGGTGAAATCTAGCTTCATGAGATTTCTTTTCTTGGCCATATTCTCTCAAAGGATGGAATCTCGGTTGATCCTTCTAAGACCTAGTAAATCCAAGAATGGCCAACACTAGTGAGTATAACTAAAGTACACAGTTTTATTAGTTTAGCAGTTTATTATCGTCGTTTCGTCCATAATATTTCCCGATTGGCTAACCCATTAACCATTATCACACATAAAGGGGTTAAATTTGTTTTGACAAAAGAGTGTAAAGAATGTTTTGAAGAACTGAATAAAATATTAGTCAATTCTTTTATCTTGACTGTACAATCGGGGAATGATTGGTTTGTTATTTATAGTGATGCTTCAAAGAAAGGAATTGGTTGTGTCCTTATGCATAATGATAAAGTTATTGTCTGTGCATCATGACATCTAAAAATTCATGAGCAAAACCATCCTACTCATGATCTTGATTTAGTAGTTGTAATATTTTCTTTGATTTTTTGGAGAAACTGTCTCTATGTTCAAAAATGTGAGATATACGCAGATCACAAGAGTTTGAAGAATATTTTCTCACGGAAGGAACTCAACAGGAGGAAAAGGAGATGGAATGAACTACTCATGTATTATTATTGCACTATATACTACCACCTGGGGATGGAAAATAAGGTGGCAGATGTTTTGAGTAGAAAGTATCAATGAGTTTTGAACAAGCTATGAGTTGAAATGTATCCTATATACATGGATCATGTAAAGATGGATATGGGAATCACCATGGAAGGTGAAACATCAATAATTTTTAAAATCGTTTCTAAACCATCTTTATTAGAAAGGATAAAGAGTTCTAAGACCAGTGATGAGGAGTTTGAAAAGAAGATTCAAGCTGTGAATGATGAGATATTGAGTGACTTGGGGTATGAAGATAGAATTTTGAAATTTGGGAAGATACTTTGAGTTACCAATATACATGATCTAAATAGGGAATTGTTGGATGATTCTTATAGTCCCAATTTCTCTATACACCATAGTATCACTAAGATGTATATAGATTTTAAGGAACATTTTTGGTGTGACAAAATGAAGAAGGATATTGCTGATTTTTTGTCAAGATGTATGATTTGTCAACATGTTAATGATGGAAGGAAATAGCCTGGAGGAGTCATGCAACCTCTTCCCATACCGGAGTGGGAATGGGATAATATTATGATGGACTTTTCATGGGACTCCCAAAGACTCCAAGATGGAATGATACAATATTGGTCATTGTTGATCGTCTTACCATGTCATCACATTTTCTTTCTATATGAGAAGATTTACCACAAGAATGCTTAAAAAGACTATATATTAATGATGTTGTAGGACTTCATGGGGTACCACTACCGATTATTTCTGATCATGATCCACATTTTACACCATGACTCAGGAAAAGTCTTTAGAAAGACCTTGATAATGATCTTCATTTGAGCACTACCTACCACCCCCAAACTGATGGACAATCAGAACAGACTATTCAATCCTTAAAAGTCATGTTGCAATCACGCTCACATGACTTTCAAGGTATGTGGGATCAATATTTCCCTTCGGTAGAATTTTCCTATAACAATAGCTTCCATTAAAGTATTTAGATGGCACCATATGAAGTGTTATACGAAAAGGGATGTCACACACTAACCTATTGGGATGGTGTTGGTGAAAGAAAACTCGTAGGCCTAGAACTTGTGGAATAAACAATGGAAAAGGTGAAGGTAATCCAAAACCATGTCAAGGAAGCTCAAAGTAATCAAAAGAGCTATGTAGATAACCGAAGGAATGATTTGGAATTTCAGGTAGAAGATGATGTTTTCATAAAGGTATCTCCATGGGAAGGTTTTATACATTTTGGTAGGAAGGGTAAATTGTGTCCCATGTATATTGGACCTTTTTAAATTCTAGAACGAATTGGGGCTGTAGCTTACCATTTAGCAATGCCGCCAAGTCTCTCCAAAGTCCATGATGTGTTCCTCGTTTCACTATTGAGAAAATAAATGCCTGACCCAACGCATGCACTCACTAATGAGGAATTAGAACTGGAACTCGATTTATCTTATTGAGAAGACCCTATCAAGGTTCTTGATAAAAGTGAACAAGTGCTGAGAAATCGGTCGAATCTTCTAGTAAAAGTTCTATGGAGAAACCATAAAATGGGAGAGGCAACCTGGGAACACGAGGAACTTATGATGAAGAGACACCTGAGTCTTTTTATGCAGTAATATTCTTGAAATTTTGAGGAAAAAATTATTTGAAGTTGGGGAGAATGTAACACCCCAATATTCCATGGTAATCTTCTCTTTGAATAATACAATAACGTGTGTTGTATGGAACTTCGAGTTCTAACACACCACAACCAATCAAACTACCTGTTTTGAATATTAATAACCTCTTGTTGAAATTTTATAAATCTTATCTTTCAAAATGGACTTTATTGTTATATTCGGAATATCCAAATTAGCTTAGGGTGAATTTTTGGTATTTTTCTGAAAACATTAAATTTTTGGTAAATAGTGAAAAATACCGAGTTATATTTTAAAACCAAATTTTTATTTAAATAATTATTTACTTTATTTAAATTTATTTTAGGTCAAAATAGATACATAATACCTATATAAGATCAATTTAGTTAATTAGAGTCAATTTATAATTATTTTAGATATATAAAAATTATAATTAACTTTTTACCGTCTTTTACCCACCTCATAGGAGAATTTGTAAATTAACATAAAACATAATTTTACCGCTTTTATGAGTAGGATTTAAAAAATCTGACAGAAAAGGTTGATATCATTATGTAAAATGTGGTTCAATAAGATGAAAATAATTTTTTTTGTGAATAGTACCGTTTTAATTTTATTTACGACGGTTAAGAGTAAATAGGGTAATTAAGTGTAAAAATGATATTATAATTTCCCTAACACATGTATTAATTCTATTGGATAAGTTTAATTCGCTAAAAATCAACCTTAGGAATAAAATATGACCCTTTAGGTCCACTTGGATTAGATAAGGACATTTATTATTATTTAATTCAATGAAGTGTTAAAAGTGTTAAATTCAATGTTTAATAACTAAACCATTTTTAATATTGGGTTAATCATAAGATAAATTCAACTATAAATATTAATTATAAATCTAAAAATATTTCCTACATAATGGTAATTTATTTATATTTTTTATAAATAAAATAATTTAATTTATTAATGACATAGTGATGATGGAGTAATTTGCTAATTAATGAAAAATTAAAAAACATGATATTATAAATATACAAATAAATGTAATTTTAAAATTTTTATCAATTAAACTAATTTTATATGTAAATATGAAATATTATGGTTGGTTATATTAATTGATTCGATGTAATAATGCTGTTATAAATTTAGAAAAAACAAAATACCAAATAGTGTCAAAATTGACCTAAATGAGTTTTAAAAAAATATAGTATATTATTAATTGATATTCTATTCTTAAAAGTCTAAGGAACGGCCCAAAGACTTATATAGTGGTAGGTGTATCATTAATAAACCACTTTGGGTTCTCTTGGATGTTTATTCTATATTTATTACTCATATAATATAAATATACAAAGAGACATGGTAAATGTCAAACTATTTAACTAAGAGTTAAATATAAAAGAGAAGGTTAATATAATGACCCAAACCTATCTAAAACCTGTTGGTTGAGTGTTTTGGAGACCCATCCCCACCTTAGCCTTTAAATAATTCACTTTGTAGCCATTAGAAATTGAAAATTATTTTATTATAAAATAATATTTCTATCTTTTCCTAAGGTGCCCCTCACCCCTCTTATAAAAAGGCACTCACCCTTCCCTCATATTCACACCATCAAATCAATTTCCCTTGGCAATTCCTGGCCCAAATAACCTTTGAAGGGTCCTTCCATCATCATAGATACCTTACATTCATCTTAAAGCCAACACAAGGAGCCCTTTTGATCAAATCAAAAGGAAGAACATGATGAAGAGGTAAATAATTAATCACCTCTTTCAAGTTCCTTTGTTCTTCCACTTACTCTTTCTTTGTTTCTTCCATTCTAAAATAATAAATCATGTATCCTATATAATCTATGATGTTATTATAAATATGTTACAACCAAATTCAGTTTTCTATCCATCCATTGAATGACATTTCACCACACATGCGTAGGTACATCATACCATCTCCACATCATGGTGTAATTTTTATTCAATACATAATTATTTGGATAGGTATAATAATGATGTGTAATTGATGTAAATAATAAATATAAAATGATAATGACTCTATATATATGATATACCATCTAATTGAATATTATTTTAATATCAAAAGAATGATATTGTCGCTCGTGCGTACGTACAGATTACCGTCTCCACGAACGCGATGTGATTCATTCCCCATCGTATCCATTCAAGAAATATTTTCATTAGATGATTAAAAAAATGATTAATGACACAATATCATTCTGAATATGAATAAGATACATCCTATGCATAAAAAACATTACTTACATAATAAATCATATAAAAGAAAATGAATTAGTTAACACCTGAAACGATGATAATAATAAATTATTATTAACAAAGAAATATTAAAAGATCATATATGATATAATATTAATGTATATTTTTCATGTATATTTTAATAACAAGTATTTAAACATTATAAAAGAGGTTAACATACCCTTGACCATGGAAAAGTACAAGGTAAGTGTTAATTTCACAATCTTTTTATTATCCGAGGTTATTTTTTTTATGTAAGTATCTACAGGGACATATTTATTATCCATGTACATGTTTTATTAAATATTTTTCAAAGGGATGCTTTGAAGATAATTTTAAAAAAACATAATTTTAATGGTTTTAAATATTTATTCCTCTAAATCATATTCATTAATTTCCATGTTTTAAAAATGGGTTTTATGGAATTATCTATATAGACATGAATGTTTTTAAAATATTAATTCCTTTTAAAATTTTCATGGTGCTATCACTTTGATTCAAAAATGTATTTAAATGACTTCATTTATAATTTGTGTGACTTTTAAATGTTTTTATTATAAAGGGATATTTCTCTCAAAGAGTTTTACAAATCATTTTCATCTATGTCAACAACCTTTGATGGATATAAAATTTGTTTGAAGTTAATTTATTATGATACAAATATTCCATATTGTATTGAAGGTTTTGTGATATGTTTGACTATGGATGGGTTATTTTTATAACATTCATGTTTTATGGATAATGTATTGACATTTCGTATGCTAGTTTTAATACAAATGTCTATTTAATGTTTAAACCGTTTCATATGAGGAATGCATTGGACTTAATAAGTGATAGGTGGAGCCCTCTATAGATCCTCTTTGCATCAGTAGATATAATGATACCAAATAGTGTCTTTGAACAAGGCCTTTAAAAAATCTTATTTTTACTCTTGGCACAATGCCTTGACTATGTGGTTATGAAAGTATGACATTATACGTTCCATCATTATGAATGTGGGTATTGATATTGCATGTGATTATTCGACTAGTACAATATCCATGTGAGTTAGTAAATGGATTTATTTGATTTTATATTTTTCATATTATGATGAAGTTCATGGTTAAAAGGACTTTGCTTTAGTCTTATACATTTCCTTAAATGTTTATGCTTATTTATTAATGTTTCCTCTATATTGTTATCCTTAATGAGTATCTAAGCTCGCCCCTTTCTAGGATTTATTTTTTCCAGGATGTGAAGAAGTATTTTATAACTAACTTACCTAGATAGTCTGAGGGGATATGAGTGTGGTCTATGGAAACAATTTTGTTGTAGTTTTCAATTTTATGATGTAATGTAAACCATATGAATGTATCTAGTACTTCAATGGCTACTAAAAAAATCGATCTTTAGAGACTTGATCTTTTCTGATCATGCCAATGATATGTAATAATGCACCGACTCTGGGTAACTAGGGTCGGGGCGTTACAAATCTTTTCTGAGGAAGATCATCATAAGGCTCCCTCTCGGCAGCACAACAATACAAACGATCTCTATTGAGATGTCCCCAGTCATCGCAAGAAGAATAACACCTCTCCTATAGTTTAATATATCCTTGATGACGTTCTTTTACTACATAACCTTGTGTTTGTTTCATTGAATATGTATACCTCATGCACCATGATGTTGTTATCTATTTTCTATCCGTACGTGCAGACCACATCAACTTGTGAACACTACTTTAGGTCACATCAAACTATTCCTTAGCTAGGATACTTATAACGACCCACACTTTACATACATTGTTAATACTTCAAAATTGAATCACACTTATTACAACATATGACAAAACCACAAAGGACCGTATAGGTATAGTGTCTTTAGAAACTGGGAAACATAAAGAACTGGTTCATAAATCTTCTACAGTGTCTCCCATTTATTTCATCATATCTAGGGTCCCTTTTAGCATATTCTACTTAATATCCATCTTCTTGGCCTGGGGAAAAGAAAACATAAAAGGGTGAGCTCAAATGCTCAGCAAGGGCAAATAAAGGAAATAAAAATCATATCATATCTTTTTGAAAATTAAAACCTGCAAAAGAGATCATAATATCTTAACATGGAATAAATCATAGAAGTGAAAATGAGATCCCCATAATCATAACATAAAACTTGAATCTTTGTGGCATGCACACATAATCATGGAAAATCATTTCTTGTTAGTCATGACTCATTGCCAAGACTATCTTAGTGGACAAAGTCCCTTTCTGAACCGAGTTCACTCCTCGTTTCAGTCCTGTATCACTGAACTGAAATAACCTTCCGTTCCAGCCATGTCTATCTCATGAGATATAAAATCATTACCCAATGCATTGGAGGGAGATATAGGTCCCACCCATCTTATAATGAATCTTTTCTTATGTGTGCCACATAATCATAAAACATACATCATCGCATAACACATATAACAAAAATGGGATTCTTGAAACATCATGACATCATAAATCAATTCATACATGATAAAGGAATTCATAAACATAATTCCATCACAACATAGTCAAACCAATGTAAAAATATGGATAGAAACATAACCCTTTATTATCTTAGATGGAAAATAATTTTGATAAAACACTTGAATTGAATTCTTGAGGAAAATATCCTTTCTTCTTCAAAAACATTTTTCCTTTCATAACATGTCATACAACTTTAAAATAAAAGAAGTTGATTAAAAATAAACTTGAAAACTTGTAAAGGAAGCTTCTTTGAAGTAATTTTTTAAAAATCCATTCATGCCGTATAAGTTAAAAAAAACATTCTTCGTACTTTTGTCGGAAAAGTCAAAAAGTACCTCGTACGGAAAAACGACAAAAGATTCCTTTCATATTCTTTACTAAAAACTCACCTAAGGGTAAAATTGGATTTAAACTATTGCAAGTGGATGGAAACAATATTTCATATTGAGGGAACATGGATGTGGATGATAAAATACACCCCAGTAAATACTTACGAATAAACAATCTCGGATAAAAATGAGATTGTGATATTTCCCTTACCTTAGGTCCGATTAGCTTTGTACGTGTCCGAAGCTCCTGTATAATGGTTTAAATAATGTTATTGACTTATTCCAGAATCATACATATTTATATGATATCATATATGGTCATATTATTAGCTTCTTGTTAGTAATATTTCATTGTTACTTGTTACTCGGGTCTTTATAACTTTTTGTTCTTATGCATGTTTTGTCGAATAAATTCTTATTCTTATCTTTAGGTTATAGATAATTCATTTCCAGAATGGTATTATTGTAGTATATACCATATTAATTCATTCAATTTATTTATATAATCATTATGAAATGAAGATCATGTAGAACGAGTCGCATCACATCGTGGAGACGGTATTCCGTACGTACGCACGAGTGATGATATCGTTCCTATGATCGTGGAATTGTATTGGAGTATATATATATTATTCCAGTATCAATATTACTTCATAATAATCATATATAGTTACTCATTACACCATTATACCCATCCTTGTAAGGTGATGGTGGAAAATAGATTACACCACGGCGTGGAGACGGTATTCCGTACGTACGCACGCGCGGTGATTTCATTTTTCCGTAGGATGGATAGAAGGTGAATTAGGGTTGTTTCATATTTATAATAACATATCAGTATGTAAGTAATACTGATTTTATTACTTTATCATGAAACAACTAAAGAAGAAGAAGAATAAGAAGAAAGAAATTGAAAAGATCGGTAATGGATATTACCTCTTCTTTGGAACGCTTCTTTGAATCCTCCACTTAAGGAACTAAGATTGGTCTTTGGAGAAGACCAGGACCTCTATGATTATTATAGGGAAGTGTAGAGGAGAAAATGGCAGGGGTTGGCCGAGCTTGAGTGCTCAATTTGGTGTGAGGAGGAGGGGGAGGAGGTTCCCTTTTATAAGGGAGGAGAGGGGCACCTTAGGAATATCTCAAAATATTATTTTATATTAAAGTCAAAATCGGTTTATAATGGTTCCAAAGGGTCTTATTTCGAAGCTAAAGTGGGGATGGGTCGAAATCCTATCAACCAATAGTATTTAGACAAGTTGAGGATATTATTTTAACCTTATCAATTAAATTTAACTCTAAGTTAAATAATTTAACTTTTACCATGTCTTTTTGTTTTCTTTCACTATACGGTTAATACACTTACTATAACATGCCAAACGAACCCCAAATTGTTTATTATTAATATATATATCCTTATCTAAGTCATTTGGCCGAACCTTATATTTTTAGGAATAAAATAACAATTAATAATATAATATTTGATTTAAAAACTATTTTGTGTCAATTTTGACACTATTTGATATATGATTTTTGTCAAAGTCATAACAGAATTATATGTTCGAACCAAGTTGATTAAATCAATACTAATATATTATAGTAACCTAGAAAATTAGTGGAATTCATAAAAAGTCTCAAATTACATTTATTTTGGTATTTATATTATCAATTTTGTCAATATTTCATTAATAAGATAATTACTGCATCATCTTTGTGTCATAAATAAATTAAATTATTTGATGTCTAAAAATTACAAATAAAATACCATCATGTAGGAAATCTTTTTAGCTTTATAATGAATATTTACAATCGAATTTATCTTATGTATAACCCTATATTAAAAATGATTTATTATTAAACTTTGATTTTAACTATTTTAACCCTTCTTTAAATAAATTAATAATAAATGTCCTAATCTAATCCAAGTGGGCCTAAATGGTCATATTTTATTCCTAAGTTTGTTTTTGGTCGAATTACACTTGTCCAATAGAATTAGGACATGTGTTAGGGTAATATTAATATCATATTTACCCTTAGTTACCCTATTTACTATTAACCGCGGTAAAAATAGTAAAAAGTTACTATTCACCAAAAAAAACATTTTCATCTCATTGAACCACATTTTAGTCCTTGATATTAACCGTGTCTCTCGGATTTTTAAAATTCCATTCACAGAAGCGGTAAAATTAAGTTTTATGCAAAATTCAGTTTTTAACCTACCACTTAGTGGTTTCACTATTCATCAAAAATTGAAAGTTTTCAGAAAAATACCAAAATTTCACCCTAGGATAATTTCGATATTCTGAGTCCAAAAATGAAGTCCATTTTGAAAAATAAAATTTATAAAATTTCAAAAAGTGGTTATTACTATTCATAACGGCTAGTTTTAATAGCATATTGTTGTTTAGTGAAACTCGGTATTGCGTACAACGCAAGCTATCGAGGAAGGTCGCGATTGCGTGTAAAGCAAGCCAAGAAAGTGTTGTGTAGAAAAAGATTCCTTTGATGATTTATATAACATAAAAGTCTCGGGTGTTACATTCTACCCCCCTTAAAAAGAATTTCTCCCTCGAAATTCGTCACTTTGCAACAAACAAATGAGGATACTTCTCCCTCATCATATCCTCAAGCTCCCATGTAGCTTCTTCAAGTTGGTGGTTTCTCCATAAAACTTTCACCAAGCGAGTGGTCTTGTTTCGTATGATTTTTTCGCTACGATCCAGAATCTCTATCGGCTGTTCTTCATAAGAAAGATCTTGCTCCCGCGGTACAACTTCTGAGCTGAGTACATGTGAAGGATCTGGTATGTACTTTCTCAGGAGAGAATAATGGAACACATCGTGAACTTGAGAGAGATTCGGTGGAAGCGCCAATCGGTAAGCTACCTTCCCAACACGATCCAGTATTTCAAAAGGACCGATATATCTAGGGCTCAACTTCCCCTTCTTTCCAAATCTCATAACCCTCTTCCAGGGAGATATTCGTAAGAACACTTTATCACCCACATCAAACTCTAGGTCTTTTCTTTGGTTGTCGGCATAACTTTTCTGTCGACTCTGAGCTGCTCTTATGTGTTGTTGAATAGATCTGACCTTTTCTGCCATTTCATCAACGAGATCAGGTCCTAATAGCTTTCTTTCCCCAACTTCATCCCAGCAAGTTGGAGTCCTGCATTTCTTTCCATAGAGAGCTTCATAAGGAGCCATCTGAATACTGGAGTGAAAGCTATTATTATAAGAAAATTCCACCAAAGGTAGGTGTTGATCCCAACCTCCTTTGAAATCCATAGAGCAAGCTCTCAACATATCTTCTAGGGTTTGAATTGTTCTCTCAGACTGAACGTCTGTCTGGGGATGATAAGCAGTGCTGAAACTCAACTCTGTATCTAGAGTATGCTGAAGACTTCGCCAAAACTTCGAGGTAAATCTCGGATCTCGATCAGATATAATAGAAAGTGGTACTCCATGAAATCTTACCACTTCCTTTACATATATCCTGGCAAGCTGATCTAGAGAGAAATCCTCTCTAATAGCAATGAAGTGTGCAGACTTTGTAAGACGATCAACTATGACCCAGATAGCATTATTGCCTTTGGATGTTTTAGGAAGTCCTGTGACAAAGTCCATAGTGATGTTTTCCCATTTCCATTCGGGTATGGGTAATGGTTGTAACATCCCCTTAGACTTCTGTCTCTCAGCTTTAACTTGTTGACAAACCAAGCATCGAGAGACATATTCAGCAACATCTCTTTTCATTCCATCCCACCAGAAGTACTCTTTCAGGTCCCTATACATCTTCGTGCTTCCAGGATGAATAGAGAATGAAGAACTATGAGCCTCATCCAGCAGCTCTTTCTTTAATTCGGGGATGGGAGGAACACAAACCCGATTCCTGAACTTTATTATCCCATCACAATCAAGGTTGAATTCAGGAACATTTCTCACCTTCTTTTGAAACTCGACATCTTCTTTCTGTGCCTCTTTAATCTTCACATGTATAGATGGTTGAACATTCATTTGAGAAAGATAAGATTTTTCCCCTTCCATTATAATTCCAAGATCCATCCTTTGTAAATCCATAAATATTAGATCTTTTGTGATCCTCATCATGGATAAACTAGCATGGTCTTGTCGACTTAATGCATCTGCCACCTTGTTTTCTTTCCCAGGGTGGTAATGGATTGAGCAGTCATAATCCTTAATCAGCTCCAACCATCTTCTTTGGCGCATATTCAACTCCTTTTGTGTGAAAATATACTTTAAACTTTTATGATCAGTATAAATATCACACCTTTCACCATAAAGGTAATGCCTCCAAATCTTTAATGCAAAGATTACCGCAGCCAACTCCAAATCATGTGTTGGGTAATTTTGCTCATGGATTTTCAACTGTCGTGAGGCATAAGCTATCACCATATCATTTTGCATAAGAACACACCCCAATCCCTTCTTGGATGTATCACTGTAGATCACAAACCTTTCTCCACTACAAGGCAGTGTGAGCACAGGTGCACTGGATAACCTTCTTTTCAACTCCTTGAAATTCTCTTCACATTCCTCTGTCCAGACAAACTTAACTCCTTTCCGAGTCAACTTGGTGAGTGGATTAGATAATCGTGAAAAATCTTTTACAAAACGTCGATAATATCCAGCCAAACCAAGAAAACTTCGGATCTCAGTTACTGTTGTTGGTCTCGACCATCTTTCGATAACCTCTGTTTTTGCTGGATCCACAGATATCCCCTCTATTGAGATTATGTGACCCAAAAATGCAACTTTTTGAAGCCAAAATTCACACTTGGTAAATTTGGCATAATGCTTCTCCTTTCTCAGGGTATTCAATATAATTCTCAAGTGATCTTCATATTCTTCCTTGCTCTTTGAATAGACAAGAATATCGTCTATAAAGACTACCACAAATTGATCAAGATAGTCTCTAAAGACTATATTCATTAGATCCATGAAGATAGAAGGGGCATTAGTAAGACCAAATGGCATCACTATAAATTCATAGTGTCCATACCTTGTACGGAAAGCCGTCTTTGGTATATCCTCCCTTTTGACCCTTAATTGATGATACCCTGAACGAAGATCAATCTTGGAAAAGTATTGAGCTCCGCGTAGTTGGTCAAATAAGTCATCAATGCGTGGGAGAGGATATTTGTTCTTGATAGTGATCTTGTTAAGTTCTCGATAATCAATGCAGAGTCTCATTGATCCATCTTTCTTCTTAACAAATAGAACAGGTGCTCCCCAAGGTGACGCACTAGGGCGTATGAATCCCTTATCAAGATTCTCTTGGAGTTGCTTCTTCAATTCCTGCAACTCAATTGGGGCCATTCTATAAGGTGTATTTGAAATAGGCAAAGCACCCGGTACGAGTTCTATTGAAAACTCAACTTCACGATTTGGTGGAAGACCCGGCAATTCCTCCGGAAAGACATCATCAAACTCCCGTACAATGGGCATATTCTTAATCGTGAGTTTCTCACCAACTATTTGAGATAAATAACCTTCATTTAGTGGAATCAATACCCATAATATGGAAGAAATTTCCACTGGAAGGCTATGTTCATCCTTGCAATTGGTATACGATCGTAGATTGATCTGGAATATGAAATGTGACTTCCCTTCTTTGGCAATTGATATGAGCTCCATGTAGAGAAAGCCAATCCATGCCAAGAATCACATCAAATTCCACTAAAGGAAGGATCACAAGATTTGCATGAAGCACTTTCCCACAAACTTCGATTGGAGAAGAATTATAAACTTTTGATGCGATTGATGTGCCATTAGGTGTTGTCACGGCTAACTCATCATCTAATTGTTGAGGTAATACGGTGATACCCTTAGAAAAGTCTTCAGAAATAAAAGAGTGGGTGGATCCAGAATCAAATAAAACATTTGCTACTTTAGAGTGGATGGTAAGTGTACCTTTCACCACATCGTTATCGTACTCCACATCGCTGATAGAAATTGCATGTGACTTTCCTTTGTCTTTAGCCTTAAGAGTTTGTTGACGTCGACCATCATCATCAACCCTTGGATTTGGGCATTGATTGGCATAATGCCCCATCTCCTTGCACTTGAAACATTGAAGTGTAGCAGGTTCATTCTGTGTATCCCTTCCTTTGTTTGCATCATTAGACATCTTCTTCCCATTATCACGGCATTCAAATGCCCGATGACCTTCCTTTCCAAATTTAAAACATTTACTTGTCCCTTTAAGACAACTCCCTCCATGTTTCTTTCCACACTTTGAGCATAAGGGAAAGTTCATCTTCTTTTCCGTGTGCTCTTTAGATTTTTCTTTGAATTCCATCTTCCTCTTCTTATCAAACCCATGTGACTGATGGGTTACTCCAATCTCCATCTCGACTTTGAGAGCACATCGAACGATTTCCTCGTAGCTATTGAAGTCCCCTATGGCTAACGCCCTTCTAAGACTTGGTTTTAAGCCACTAAAGAATTGATCGATCTTACTCTCAGGTTGGATAATAATACCAGAAGCGTACCTTGCAAGTCTTGTAAAATTTGCTTCATAGGTACTAAAAGATTCATCATCCCTTTGCTTCAGTTCAAGGAACTCTTTCTCCATCATTGTTCGGAGAATACAAGGGAAGTACTTATTGAAAAATAAGTTCTTGAACTCGTCCCATTCCATAGACTCAATTTCATCCCTTTGCCTCGTATTCTTAACAAGATTCCACCATTGATCCGCATCTCCTTCCAAACGATACACTGCTAGGATGACTTTATCATGCTCAGAACATTGAAGAACTGAAAATATCTTTTCAGTAGTACTAATCCATTGTTCAGCAACTAATGGATCAGTAGACCCGCTGAAAGATGGTGGACGCTGCCTCATGAAGGATTCAACAGAATGTTGCTCCCTTCTTTGTTCGTTTGGAAATCCTGCATGATTCATAGCTTGAGAAAGTTATGTGAGCATGGCTACAAGATTTTGCATTCCAGCTCCCATATCGTTTGGTTGCTCAGGGGGACAATCATTGCATTGCCCATCGCATTCCGCATTAACACGGTTCCTTCGGGTTCCAGCCATTGACTAAAACCAAGAAGAATAGTGTGAGCAACACTAATTATAATAGGAATCCACATAATTCAAGAATAAAATTTTCATGCTTATGGTCTTATCCTAGGTTATTCATGGCCATTTCTAATATTGTGTTCTATGCTTAGACTTATCCTTAGGGTTCTTACTAAGGCTTTCACATCCTAGTTTCCAAAGGTTGACTATACCTTTCCTCTGATACCAACTATAACGACCCACACTTTACATACATTGTTAATACTTCAAAATTGAATCACACTTATTACAACATATGACAAAACCACAAAGGACCGTATAGGTATAGTGTCTTTAGAAACTGGGAAACATAAACAACTGGTTCATAAATCTTCTACAGTGTCTCCCATTTATTTCATCATATCTAGGGTCCCTTTTAGCATATTCTACTTAATATCCATCTTCCTGGCCTGGGGAAAAGAAAACATAAAAGGGTGAGCTCAAATGCTCAGCAAGGGCAAATAAAGGAAATAAAAATCATATCATATCTTTTTGAAAATTAAAACCTGCAAAAGAGATCATAATATCTTAACATGGAATAAATCATAGAAGTGAAAATGAGATCCCCATAATCATAACATAAAACTTGAATCTTTGTGGCATGCACACATAATCATGGAAAATCATTTCTTGTTAGTCATGACTCATTGCCAAGACTATCTTAGTGGACAAAGTCCCTTTCTGAACCGAGTTCACTCCTCGTTTCAGTCCTGTATCACTGAACTGAAATAACCTTCCGTTCCAGCCATGTCTATCTCATGAGATATAAAATCATTACCCAATGCATTGGAGGGAGATATAGGTCCCACCCATCTTATAATGAATCCTTTCTTATGTGTGCCACATAATCATAAAACATACATCATCGCATAACACATATAACAAAAATGGGATTCTTGAAACATCATGACATCATAAATCAATTCATACATGATAAAGGAATTCATAAACATAATTCCATCACAACATAGTCAAACCAATGTAAAAATATGGATAGAAACATAACCCTTTATTATCTTAGATGGAAAATAATTTTGATAAAACACTTGAATTGAATTCTTGAGGAAAATATCCTTTCTTCTTCAAAAACATTTTTCCTTTCATAACATGTCATACAACTTTAAAATAAAAGAAGTTGATTAAAAATAAACTTGAAAACTTGTAAAGGAAGCTTCTTTGAAGTAATTTTTTAAAAATCCATTCATGCCGTATAAGTTAAAAAAACATTCTTCGTACTTTTGTCGGAAAAGTCAAAAAGTACCTCGTACGGAAAAACGACAAAAGATTCCTTTCATATTCTTTACTAAAAACTCACCTAAGGGTAAAATTGGATTTAAACTATTGCAAGTGGATGGAAACAATATTTCATATTGAGGGAACATGGATTTGGATGATAAAATACACCCCAGTAAATACTTACGAATAAACAATCTCGGATAAAAATGAGATTGTGATATTTCCCTTACCTTAGGTCCGATTAGCTTTGTACGTGTCCGAAGCTCCTGTATAATGGTTTAAATAATGTTATTGACTTATTCCAGAATCATACATATTTATATGATATCATATATGGTCATATTATTAGCTTCTTGTTAGTAATATTTCATTGTTACTTGTTACTCGGGTCTTTATAACTTTTTGTTCTTATGCATGTTTTGTCGAATAAATTCTTATTCTTATCTTTAGGTTATAGATAATTCATTTCCAGAATGGTATTATTGTAGTATATACCATATTCATTCATTCAATTTATTTATATAATCATTATGAAATGAAGATCATGTAGAACGAGTCGCATCACATCGTGGAGACGGTATTCCGTACGTACGCACGAGTGATGATATCGTTCCTATGATCGTGGAATTGTATTGGAGTATATATATATTATTCCAGTATCAATATTACTTCATAATAATCATATATAGTTACTCATTACACCATTATACCCATACTTGTAAGGTGATGGTGGAAAATAGATTACACCACGGCGTGGAGACGGTATTCCGTACGTACGCACGCGCGGTGATTTCATTTTTCCGTAGGATGGATAGAAGGTGAATTAGGGTTGTTTCATATTTATAATAACATATCAGTATGTAAGTAATACTGATTTTATTACTTTATCATGAAACAACTAAAGAAGAAGAAGAATAAGAAGAAAGAAATTGAAAAGATCGGTAATGGATATTACCTCTTCTTTGGAACGCTTCTTTGAATCCTCCACTTAAGGAACTAAGATTGGTCTTTGGAGAAGACCAGGACCTCTAGGATTATTATAGGGAAGTGTAGAGAAGAAAATGGCAGGGGTTGGCCGAGCTTGAGTGCTCAATTTGGTGTGAGGAGGAGGGGGAGGAGGTGCCCTTTTATAAGGGAGGAGAGGGGCACCTTAGGAATATCTCAAAATATTATTTTATATTAAAGTCAAAATCGGTTTATAATGGTTCCAAAGGGTCTTATTTCGAAGCTAAAGTGGGGATGGGTCGAAATCCTATCAACCAATAGTATTTAGACAAGTTGAGGATATTATTTTAACCTTATCAATTAAATTTAACTCTAAGTTAAATAATTTAACTTTTACCATGTCTTTTTGTTTTCTTTCACTATACGGTTAATACACTTACTATAACATGCCAAACGAACCCCAAATTGTTTATTATTAATATATATATCCTTATCTAAGTCATTTGGCCGAACCTTATATTTTTAGGAATAAAATAACAATTAATAATATAATATTTGATTTAAAAACTATTTTGTGTCAATTTTGACACTATTTGATATATGATTTTTGTCAAAGTCATAACAGAATTATATGTTCGAACCAAGTTGATTAAATCAATACTAATATATTATAGTAACCTAGAAAATTAGTGGAATTCATAAAAAGTCTCAAATTACATTTATTTTGGTATTTATATTATCAATTTTGTCAATATTTCATTAATAAGATAATTACTGCATCATCTTTGTGTCATAAATAAATTAAATTATTTGATGTCTAAAAATTACAAATAAAATACCATCATGTAGGAAATATTTTTAGATTTATAATGAATATTTACAATCGAATTTATCTTATGTATAACCCTATATTAAAAATGATTTACTTATTAAACTGTGATTTTAACTATTTTAACCCTTCTTTAAATAAATTAATAATAAATGTCCTAATCTAATCCAAGTGGGCCTAAATGGTCATATTTTATTCCTAAGTTTGTTTTTGGTTGAATTACACTTGTCCAATAGAATTAGGACATGTGTTAGGGTAATATTAATATCATATTTACCCTTAGTTACCCTATTTACTATTAACCGCGGTAAAAATAGTAAAAAGTTACTATTCACCAAAAAAATTATTTTCATCTCATTGAACCACATTTTAGTCCTTGATATTAACCGTGTCTCTCGGATTTTTAAAATTCCATTCACAGAAGCAGTAAAATTAAGTTTTATGCAAAATTCAGTTTTTAACCTACCACTTAGTGGTTTCACTATTAATCAAAAATTGAAAGTTTTTAGAAAAATACCAAAATTTCACCCTAGGATAATTTCGATATTCTGAGTCCAAAAATGAAGTCCATTTTGAAAAATAAAATTTATAAAATTTCAAAAAGTGGTTATTACTATTCATAACGGCTAGTTTTAATAGCATATTGTTGTTTAGTGAAACTCGGTATTGCGTACGACGCAAGCTATCGAGGAAGGTCGCGATTGCGTGTAAAGCAAGCCAAGAAAGTGTTGTGTAGAAAAAGATTCCTTTGATGATTTATATAACATAAAAGTCTCGGGTGTTACAATACTCTCTAACACTAGAGTTCTCTCTAGCACTCTAGTGTATGTGAGAATTCAAAAAATGGTAAAAAACACCAAAATATCCTAGTTAAATACCTTTTCGAAGGATTGTGATCAGATGAACGAATCCCAAACAATTTTCGTGGTGTATCGCAACATGTCGCTGAACCTCAATGAAAATCCACCACTATAATGATACCGTGATAAAGCTGTAGAATCTCTTAGACACACACTGATCTCACCATGTCAAGTTAAAACTCTTACTTGAATATTTAAACAAACTACTCCGAAGGGATCATCACCTCATCATGAGTCTGTATTACTAGAATCCACCATCACTAGTTAGATACCTTAAAAAAGGTCTCTTCCAGGACCACCATCTGATCGAGGGGTTTCCTAATGAATCAAAATACTCATGTGACTAAATCGAACAAGTCATATTTTATCTGGGCATCTGGATCACCCCGGTACCTCATATGTCACAGTCTATGGACTCGTGTTATGCCCTCAACCGATGCACATCCTCATCTCAACCTTTTGGTAATACTGGGTACACTACGGGTGGGGGCACCACTAGTAGACCACATGATGATAACACCTCAGAACCAGTGCCCTGCACCAAAGCTTCATCACTGGGTGGATCATAATCATGATAAAATCATAGAATCATGGATTTCTATATTCATAGAAGGATCTTAAAAAATAATCAAGACATACCACAATTGAGAGTATATCGAGGTAGCTATCTCAAGATGGATAGGAAAAACCAAAACCCAGTCTTATATGATTCAGGTACCAATTATTTCCCAGTGACCATTGTCTTAATATACTACGTAAAAAAGGAAGGTTATTAGAGTCCTTGTGAATGGATATGATAACCACCATAACTAAACTTGAACATCGGTCCTAAGAGCCTAACTTGAAACATCTTGACATTGTCATTATGAAACCCAAACCATGATCACGACACTATGGCCCCAAATCAGAACTAACCTCATATGATACCACTCTTTCACAACCTGACCAGGAAGGGCTCATGGTACAATACCCCATGTATTCCTCTAATAGGCCATGGGATGGAGACTAGAATAGAGAAAACATATCACTAACATGAGAATCATTGCATATGTACTTATACGCAAGAACACATCTCAAATATCATAAAATAAGGACATGTAAAAAAAGGAATGTAATGCATCCATACATTTATATCCCACAACCAGAGTACAATATAAGTATTAAAGAATAAAACGGAAAAAATAACCCACTAAATAAAAATGTAAAATCATCCATGCTACTCAGAAGGAGGGGATCACTGTCAACTAAAACTATTGGAAATACCCTTGTCAAATCCCCACAAAACACCTTGGTATTTCATGATTACTAAGATCCTACTACCTGAGGTCTTCCATGGATGACAACAAAAGTTATATGGTTTGAAAAAGAATTAAAAAATGTGTTGGAAAATCCCATAAATGGTTTAGTATAAGAATAATTATTGGAAGGCCAATAACCCAAATATAAAAAGGGAGAAACTTAATGAAAACAGTATGCTCTACCTAGCCAGAGGGAATCCCAATAGATAGGGAAAATATATCTGAAACTATTCTTGGTTGTATATGACATGTGTAATCGGTCTAAAAGGGGTGTCATACCCAACATGTTACAACACCACAAGGACTCCATGAAATAAACCTAATATACTCATCTCAGTCACTTTCTATCATGAGGTTCCAACCTCATATCTAACAATAAGATTATATTTCTAGACTCTGACCATAACATAAAACCATGAAAACACACTCCATGTGATCAACCCTCCCAGATGTCACTTGTTCGAGAGACACACACCATCGAGAACAACTCTACTACTCCTAATGTTCTATCTAAGAGAATGTAATCTAATGGGAACGTCATACTAGGTCAATATCTATTGCCCAACAACCAAGGTCATGTCATTATAACCTCATGCCTAGTGAAAACTAAATAAACCAAAGTGAATAAGCTCATGCCTCACCATTGCTTAAAGTATAGGGAGCACAACATCATATCATGCACCACGTGAATCCTCTCTGACAAGAGAGAAAATAGGGACTGACACCTCGCCAATGCACTGTTGTCGAGGGGTACTTCTTCTAACTAACCTATGAAACCAATAACACTCTTTCAAGTAGGAGACCACACATCAATACATCATGAAATCACTAACTCCCATCAAGGTATCGTTCATTTCAATTGGAGGGGCACGCTCCTCGAAACTGTATCCCATGGTCGTGGGACCTCCAACTCCAATAAGGGACCCTCTCCCCACTGATACTCAAGGATAGTGGAGCACTACACTGTATGTGAGAACCCTAGCCCCATCCAACATGGGATTACTACTCATGACGGTCCCACTCCCATATATTATATGGGATTTCCATTTCAAATATCGAGGGCTCTCACCCTAACCTAGTAGTGGAGTAGACTCAGTGGGTACAGGATCCACGCCATAGATGGTAGGGGAGTACTAACACTTCCAAATAATTCACTATGGGGGACCCTTGTAGAGACCCAAAGATTGATGTACATGGAAATTACATTACTTTTTCGGAATACTTAGTACATAACAAAAATAGACACACAAGGACTGTAATAGTTTAGTGTCTTTGGAAACATTGAATATAATCTTCTAATCGTGGTGAAAGATCTCCAACATCTCCCATAAAGATCTTCCCCTTTTTTTATTACCAATAACCTTTCTTTATATCCTGGGGAAGAGAAAACATAAAAGGGGTGAGATCAAATGCCCAGTAAGGGTAAAAAAAGAGAACATAAAATAATCCATAACCATTTGAATGCAAAAACTAGAACATAAAATCTAAATATCAAAATCTTGAGCAAAGACATGAATCTTGGAAGTACATAAGGCATATATCATAAGGGAACATCAATCATGATAAAATATCATGGGAATAAAACATGTAATTTTGGAAACCATTAGGCACATGTTATGATTTCCATAGTATCCAAGGCCTGCCAAGACCATCATAGTGGAAAAAATCCCTTTCTGAATAGAGTTCACTCCTCATTTCAGTCCTATAACACTGAACCAGATTAACTTTCCATTCTAGCCATGTC
The DNA here is from genome assembly GCA_963277665.1 of Viscum album. Taxonomy (NCBI): domain Eukaryota; kingdom Viridiplantae; phylum Streptophyta; class Magnoliopsida; order Santalales; family Viscaceae; genus Viscum; species Viscum album. The sequence goes on along the minus strand of OY728131.1, from coordinate 1,763,390,713 downwards.
TATCTCATGAGATATAAATCTTTAACCAATTAATTGGAGGGAGATATAGGTCCCACCAATCTCATAATGAAATCATTCTTACTTGTGCCACAATATAAACATAAATCATTTATCATAAACCAAAGAATAAAAATGGGTTTCATAAACATCATCACATCATAACATAATCCGTATAAAAAATGGATATAATTTCATCATAATAAAAGTGAAACCATGTAAATCATAGAGACATGATACTTGAAACATACACATATGAAATAATGTGAACTTATATGAAAAATGGTTTTGATAAAACACATGAAATGAATTCTTGAGGAAAATATCTTTTCTTCTTAAAAATCATTCTCTTTCCACAAAATGTCATGAAATTTTAAAAGAAATGAAATTTTTTTAAAATATTTATGAAATCTTTTGGAGGAAGCATCGTGATAATAAGGCTTTATTAAACCGTAAAAATCTGTTCGTGCCGTATAAGTTAAAAAAACATTCTTCTCGTACTTTTGCCGGAAAAGAAAAAACATACCCCGTAACAGAAAGATTCCATACATACCATATATTAAAAGTCATATATGGGTAAAAAGGACATTAAAAATACATGAAAACATTTTTAGAAAACAAGGACATGGATGATAAATATAACCCTAGTAAATACTTACGAATAAACAATCTCAGATAAAAACGAGATTGGAAAAGTTATCCCTTACCTTAGATCTGATATGCTTCGAATAGATATGAACCTCCTGTATAATGATTAAAATAATTTCATTGACTTATTACATAAACATATTCATTGTTATGATATCATATATGTTTCACATATGACATTATATTACCCGTTCTTTTGTAAATTCCATGTTAAAGCAGCGTTTTGGGTAAAATCATTTCATTTATCTTATGTGTTTCGACTTGTCGTTCTTGATATTATTACATATATCCTGATTTAAATAATTTAATAATGTAATACATGATTTATATATAATATATATTCATCATATATATATATATATATATTATATCGATAAAAGAAATGAAATACACCCTTCATTGAGACGGTAGGTCGTACGTACGCATGAACGTTGTTTTCGTTTCCTTATTGAATTGAATGAAACTAAATAGATGACATACATATATATATATATACATAAATTCAGTAGAATTTTTATTTTATATATTTCATTATTATTAATTATATAAACGTTATGATCATTCATGTTTGGTTAACATGGAGAATGAATCTCATCGCGTCGTGGACACGGTACTCCGTACATACGCCCGAGCGATGATATCGTTCCCCTAATTATTGAATAGAATTGGAGTGGATAGTATAATATATCAGAATCAGTATGATGTTATAATAACCATATATAGTTATTCATTACACCATTATACACATCCATGTGTCGTGTTGGTGGAAAAACATATTACACAACGGCGTGGAGACGGTATTCCATACGTACGCACGTGCGGCGATTTTGTTTTCCATAGAATGGATAGAAAGTGAAATAGGGTTGTTTAATAATTATAATAACATATCAGTATATGAGTGATACTTATGTTTTTACTTCATAATGAAATAAATAAATAAGACAGAGTAGAAGAAGAATGGAACTTGAAGAAAACAGTAGAAGGTATTACCTCTTTCTCGAAGTGCCTCCTTTAAACTTTCTCTTAGGGCACTAGAGATGGTCTTTTGAGAATACCAGTACCTCTAGTAGGTTTCTAAGGAAGTGGGGAAGTGATGTGGTCAGGGGTTGGCCGATCTTGAAGTCTCAAAGTGGTGTGAGAAAGAGAGGGAGGAGGTTCCCTTTTATAAGGGAGGAGAAGGGCACCATTGGAATAACTAAAAATATTATTTTATTATAAAGTCATATTCGGGTTTTAATAGCTCCAAATTGAGTTATTTCGAATCTAATGTGGGTATGGGTCCAAATAATCTCATCCAATAGAATTTAGAAATGTTTAGGTTTCTATTTTAACCTTATAATTTAGATTTATGTTTAAGTTAACTAATTTTTCTTTTACTGTATCTTCTTGTTTTCTTACACTATAAGGTTAATAAACATACTATATCAAGCCAAAAGAACCCCAAGTTGTTTATTATTAATATATATAACCTTATATATTGAATTTGGCCGAACCATAGATTTTTTGGAATAAAATAAAAATTAATAATATAATATTGTTTTTAAAAATTATTTTATGTCAATTTTGACACTGTTTGGTAATTGATTTTTGTAAAAATCATAACAGAATTATTAGTTCAAAAAAAAGTTAACTAAATCAATAATAACATGTCATATTAACCTATAAAATTAGTTTAATTCATAAAAAGTCTCAAATTACATTTATTTGGTTATTTATTACATCAATTGTGTCAATATTTCTTTAATAAGATAACTACTTCATCATCATTGTGTCATAAATAAATTAAATTATTTAATGTCTAAAAATTATAAAAAAACACCATTATGTAGGAATACTTTTTGGATTTATAATTAATATTTATAGTTGAATTTATCTTGTGTATATACCTATATTAACAATTATTTAGTTATTAAACATTGATTTTAACTATTTTAACCCTTCTTTAAATAAATTAATAATAGATGTCCTAATCTAATACAAGTGGGCCTAAATGGCCATATTTTATTCCAAAGGTTGTTTTTGGTCGAATTAAACTTATATAATAGAATTAGGACATGTGTTATGGTAATAATAATATCATTCTTATCCTAAATTACCCTATTTAATTTTAATCGTGGTAAATAAAAGTAAAAAGTTACTATTCACAAAAATTATTTTCATCTCATTGAACCACATTTTAGTCCTGATATTAACGGTGTCTCTCTGTTTTTCGAAATTCCACTCCCAGAAGCAGTAAAATTATGTTTTATGTTAATTTCCAAATTCTCCTAGGAGATGGGCAAAAGACAGTGAAAAGTTCAGTAAAATTTTTATATATCTAAAATTATTATAAAATGACTCCAATGAATTGAATTGAACTTATATATGTATTATGTATCAATTTGAACCTTAAATAAATTTAAATAAAATAAATAACTATTTAAATAAAAAGTTGGTTTTTAAATAGTAACCTAGTGTTTTCACTATTCATCAAAAATTGAATGTTTTGAAGAAAATACGAAAATTTCACCCTAGGATAATTTCAATATTCCAAATCCAAAAATGACGTCCATTTTGAAGGATAAAATTTATAAAATTTCAAAATGTGGGTATTACTATTCATAATGTCTAGTTTTAATAATATTTTAATAGCATATCGTTGTTTAGTGAAACTCGGTATTTTGTACAATGCAAGATATCACGGAAGGTCACGATTGCGTGCATTGCAAGACAAGTAAGAGATGCATGTTGTGCAATCTCCTTTTTTTGTATTGTACAACACACGACATTAATGAAATTAAAAAGGAATATTTTTCATAAAATCTCGGGGTGTTACATTCTACCCCCCTAAAAATGAATTTTCCATCGAAATTCGTCGGGGTTATACATGGTTTTCTACTTCAAAGTTTCCTCAATTGAAACCCACATCGTAAAATGAAATACCAAAACTTAACTTTATAAACTAATGTATGAAATGTAATGGTTACCTAAATTAACTAATCACTGGTTTTCCACATAGTAGAACAAAGGTGAAAATATGGATATGGAAGAGAAATCTAACCATCATGATCAGATGGAGAGTGGTAGAGAACATGGCTATGAAAAAGCCAACAATCACAAAGCCATAGATTTGTGATGATATAAGGTACATCTGATTCATTTGATATAAGGGAACTAGGAAAACATTTTTGGTTTTCAAGATCATTTCCCTAAAGTTGATGAATTGAAAGAAATACTTACATGATTTTGGTACAATCTCACCGTTGTTCGTGAATTGAAAAATTTCCACTTCATCCCTTAATGAATTGAAGTTGAATTTTTTATTCGTGATGTGTTAGAAGATCATGTGATAGAATGACGGGTCATTCCATCTATTTCAAACAAATGGTTAGCGAAATTTATAAGTCCATCTTATGGTTAGATTAATCGTATATGGGTCCAAAAATGAACTTATAATTCATATATCAAACCGCTTAATAATATAAAACTAGTTTCCACTTACCAGGGACTTCCTGTAGGCCAGTGGTAGGCGATAAAGGCTAGTCACACTTCAGTTGTGGGTTCGATTCCCACAGCCTTGTCTGACGCGATGGGATGTCTCCTGTCCTGTAGGGTGTCCTTTTTCTAAAACTACATTACTATAACATCCCATCAATAATATCGAAAAATGTTATATCTTTAAACAATAATAACTTATGTCCAACATAATCCTTTCCAATCTATAGGATTATCTAAAATACTTCAGTCAAAGATCATAGTATAAAGAAAATGATTACATGAAATGTCACATGATAATCACGTGAATTCCATTATTTATCCCCCATATATCATAAGATATATCTTGTTGGTCAAATTAAAAAAAATTGAATTCCTTAATCATGCATTCTCTTGAAGAATGAATACCCATTGATCCTTATTGAAAACATGACTTTTGTTAAATTTCAACACATTCCACATACCAAAATCCCAAAATTTCTATATACTCAAACCATAATATCACTTAGTTCTTATATTAGTCATGAGATCATGAATACAATCAAACATCTCATTATCTTCTTATCCCTTCATTATGCGCATATCATCTACTTTCCAAAAATATCTGAATAACCTTCCATGGTTACCGGTACCATATAATTTCAAATACTTTAGGAAAAACAATAGTGTAACAATCTTTAGATGATTCTTTATTCGATAGTACCATTAACTATACATCATAACTCTTGATAAATATAAAATCATTTAACTACCTTCTTAAAAAACTGACTGAGTTTCAACAATTCTTTCATCTCATATATCATTTGTAGTCTCCTCATCATCATCCACATAAATACTACCCATATGACCATGCTGATTCTCATCACAAGATTTTCCCTTAGGGCATTGGTTTGCATAATTCCCATACATTCCACATTTAAATCATCTAATCATTTTTGATGTCAAAGCAATGCCATTATCCTTATCCATGGTGTTAACTGAACCTTTTCATTTGCAATTACTGGATTTGTGTCCTCGTTTTCCGCACCCAATGCATCTTCCAATTCCTTTGAAAAAAATCTATTTGATGCCTCTTCCCACATGATTTACACGAGGGTATTTGAACTATCTTTTCTCTATGATCATCATGAAACTCCATTTTTCACTTATTAGCTGAGTCAGGAAACTTACCAAAGTTGAGATTATTAATCATATTATGAGATTTCTGATTAGGAATAATATCAATATATAGACCTCCAGATCCAATTTCATTTTGTTTCTCATGAAAAAAATCATTCCATTTTCCATCATATCCCCCATTATCGTGAATCTTACTGTTTCAAGCCATTTTCTAAAACCCAAAAATAATAGTGTGAGACGAAAATACCATGCTAGGGAAAAAACATAATAAAGAGGGATTACATTCTATATTTAACATCTTATGTTTAATTCTACGATAGTTAGCTCAATTCTAGGACTATAACCTACAAGTATACTTAACCTTATAGACATCCCTAGACATACCTTAGAAATATCTTTAGGGATCTCACTAACGCTTACGCATCCTAGTTTCCAATGGTTGACTAAATATTTCCTCTAATACCAACTCTAGAAACCCAAAACATGATGTACATGGACATTACATTACTTTTTAGAAATTCTTAGTACATAAAAAATACAGACAGATAAGGACCGTAATAGTTTAGTGTCATTGGAAGCTCGGAATATAATCTTCTAATCGTGGTGAATGATCTCCTACATCTCCCATAAAGATCTTCCCCTTTGTTTCTTAACAAAAACCTTTATTTATATCCTGGGGAATTGAAAACATAAAAGGGGTGAGCTCAAAATCCCAGTAAGGGTAAACATAGAGAACATAAAACAATCCATAAACAGTTGAATGCAAAAACATGAACATAAAATCTAAACATCAAAATCATGAGAAAGGTAATGAATATTGGATGTATGTATGGCATATATCATAAGGGAAAATAAATCATGATAAAATAGAATGGGAATAAAAAATGTAATTGTGGAAACCATTAATCACACGTTATGATTTCCTTTGTAGCCAAGGTATTGCTGTCAAGACCATCTTAGTAGACAAAGTCTCTTTCTGAATCGTGTTCACTCCTCGTTTTAGTCATGTAACACTGAACCGGATTAACATACCATTCCATCCATGTCAATATCATGAGATATAAATCATTACCCAATTCATTAGAGGGAGATATAGTTCCCACCCATCTCATAATGGAATCATTCTTACTTGTGCCACAACATAAACATAAATCATTCATAATAACCCAAAGAATAAAAATGGGTTTCATAAACATCATCCCTTCATAACATAATCCATATAAAACAAATGGATATTATTTCATCATAAGAAATTTGAAATTATGTAAATCATAGAGACATGATACTTGAAACATACACATATTAAATAATTGCATCTTAGATGAAAAATGTTTTTGATAAAACACTTGAAATGAATTCTTGTGGAAAATATCCTTTCTTCTTCGAAATCATTCTCTTTAAACAAAATGTCACGAAATTTTAAAAGAAAATGATTTTGTTGAAAATATTCATGAAATATTTTGGAGGAAGCTTCATGAAAATAAGGCTTTATAAAACCATAAAAATATGTTCGTGCTGTATAAGATAAAAAACATTCTTCTCTTACTTTTGCCGGAAAAGTCAAAAAGTACCTCGTAAATGGAAGATTCCATACATACCATGAAGTAAAAGTCAAAATGGGTAAAAAGTACATTAAACATAAACGAAATCATTTTTAGAAAACAAGGACATGGATGATAAATATAACCCCAGTAAATAATTACGAATAAACAATCTCGGATGAAAACGAGATTGGAAAAGTTATCACATACCTTAGGTCTGATATGCTTTGTATGGATCCGAACCTCATGTATAATGATTTAAATAAAGTCATTGACTTGTTAAATAATCATAATAATTGTTTAGATATCATATATGTTTCACTTATGACTTTATATTACCCGTTCTTTTGTAAATTCCATGTTAAAGCAGCGTTTTGGGTAAAATAATTTCATTTTTCTTAGTGTTTTGACTTGTCGTTCTTGATATTATTACTTATATCCAGATTTAAATAATTTCATAATGTAAAACATGATTTATATATAATATATATTCATCATATAAATATATATTATAGATCGATAAAAGTAATGAGATACACCGTTCGTGGAGATGGTAGGCCGTACGTACGCATGAACGCTGTTTTCATTTCCTTATTGAATTGAATGAAACTAAATATATTAAATACATATATATATATACATAAATCCAGTAGAATTATTATTTCATATATTTCATTATTATTAATTATATAAACTTTATGATCATTCATGTATGGTTACCATGGAGAATGAATATCATCGCATCGTGGAGACGGTAGTCCGTAAGTACGCACGAGTGATGATATTGTTCCCATAATTATTGAATAGAATTAGAGTGGATATTATAATATATAAGAATCAGTATGATGTTATAATAACCATATATAGTTTTTCTATACACCATTATACCCATAAATTTAAGGTGTTGGTGGAAAACAGATTACACCACGGCGTGGAGACGGTATTCCGTACGTACGCACGCGCGGTGATTTGGTTTTCCGTAGGATGGATAGAAGTTGAAATAGGGTTGTTTCATATTTATAATAACATATCAGTATATTAGGGATTACTATTTTATTACTTCATAATGAAACAACTAAATAAGTGGGAGTAGAAGATGAATGGAACATGAAGAAAACAGTAGAAGGTATTACCTCTTTCTTGAAGTGCCTCCTTTAAACATTCTCTTAGGGCACTAGAGTTGGTCTTTTGAGAATACCAGAACCTCTAGTAGCTTTATAAGGAAGTGTGGAAGTGAAATGGTCAGGGTTTGGGCGATCTTTAAGGCTCAAAGTGGTGTAAGGAAGAGAGGGAGGAGGTGCCCTTTTATAAGGGAGGAGAGGGGCACCGTTGAAATAACTAAAAATATTATTTTATTATAAAGTCATATTAGGTTTTTAATAGATGAAAATTGAGTTATTTCGAAGATAAGGTGGGTATGGGTCAAAATCCCCTAATACAATAAAATTTATACAAGTTTAGGTTTCTATTTTAACCTTATCATTTAGATATAATTTTAAGTTAAATAATTTGTCTTTTACCGTGTCTTCTTGTTTTCATACACTATAAGGTTAATAAACATACTATAACAAGAAAAAAGAACCCCAAGTTGTTTATTATTAATATATATATCCTTATATAAGTCATTTGTCCTAAACTTAGATTTTTAGGAATAAAATAACAATTAATAATATAATATTTGTTTTACAAACTATTTTATGTTAATTTTGACACTCTTCGGTAAATGATTTTTGTGAAAATCATAACAGAATTTTTAGTTGGAAAAAGTTATCTAAATAAATACTAACATGTCATGTTAACCTATAAAATTATTTTAATTCATAAAAAGTCTCAAATTTCATTTATTTGGGTATTTATAACATCAATTATGTAAATATTTCATTAATAAGATAATTATTGCATCATCATTCTGTCATAAATAAATTAAATTATTTAATGTCTAAAAATTATAAATAAAACTCAATTATGTATAAAATCGTTTTATATTTATAATCAATATTTATAGTCGAATTTATATTATTCATAATGTTATATTAAAAATGATTTAGTTATTAAACTTTGATTTTAACTATTTTAACCCTTCTTTAAATAAATTAATAATAAATGTCATAATCTAATCCAAGTGGGCCCAAATGGTCATATTTTATTCCTAAGGTTGTTTTTCGTCGAATTAAACTTTTCCGATAGAATTAGGACATGTGTTATGGTAATAATAATATCATTCTTACCCTTAATTACCCTATTTACTTTTAACCGTGGTAAATAAATGTAAAAAGTTACTATTCACTAAAAATTATTTCCATCTCATTGAACCACATTTTAGTAATTGATATTAACCGTGTCTCTCGGAGTTTCTAAATTCTACTCACAGAAGCGGTAAAATTATGTTTTATTTAAATTTCCAAATTCTCCTAGGAGGCGGGTTAAAGACGATGAAAAGTTCAATAAAATATTTATATATCTAAAATTATTATAAAATGACTCAAATTAAATGGATTAAAATTATATAGGTATTATGTATAAATTTTGACCAAAAATAATTTTAAATAAAATAAATATTTATTTAAATAAAAAGTTTGTTTCAAATAGTAACTTAGTGTTTTCACTATACATAAAAAATCGAAAGTTTTCAGAAAAATTCCAAATTTTCACCCTAGGATAATTTCAATATTCAGAATCCAAAAATGAAGACCATTTTTAATGATAAAATTCATAAAATTTCAAAAAGTGGGTATTACTATTCATAACGGCTAGTTTTAATAATATTTTAATTGTATATCGTTGTTTAGTGAAACTCGGTATTGTGTACAACACAAGATATCGAGGAAATTCACGATTGCGTGTAATGCAAGAAAAGTCAGGGATGCGTGTTTTGCAAGCTCATTTTGGTGTAGCATACAAAACAATACATTAATTAAATTAAAAAGAATATTTTTCATAAAATCTCGTGGTGTTACAACCCGCACCTTGGAACGATAGGGGAGTGCCAACCCCACGATAGGCGACCCTCTCCCTAACATAGCGGGGGAGTACCAACTCATCTGGAAAAACCGATATGGAGGACCCACACCCTGGAACGACAAGGGAGTACCAACTACAAGAATAGAGGACCCATATAATAACATGTAAAGGGAGTATAGAGTATATGTATATGTAATATATATATGACCCACACCTTGGTCCAATAGGGGAGTACTGACTCCACAGATTGAGGACCCTCTCTCTGGTCCAATAAGGGAGTACCTACTCTACCTTTATGAGTGGCCTGGGGAAACCCGAACCCTAGACCATGAGGGGAGTAACTACCAAAAGGAAAATACCCAATGGTAAAAAACAAACTCCCACAATTTAGGAAGTCCTATCTCTACATATTCACAGAGGTATGGAAAACCCACAACCTATTACATTATTGGATTAATATTCCTAGAATCTCTCTATTTAAACCACACTGATCTTCCACATCAATCCAATACTAATCCACAATCATCATGCTCTATTCATGCCACCTCATATCATGCCATCCAAAATAGCATCCACCATCAAGTTGTACATGAAAAAAATATCAATATAGACTAATCAAAGGCCTATATCTGAGTCTTAGAGAAGGATATACGGATGGATGACTATCTCAAATGGTCCTTTTTGGAGTACACGATGTGCACTGGGGCAGACACTTCATGTTATCCCACCCAAGAACCTACCAATATATCTGGACTACATGGGTTTTTAACCCATGTAGGGGTACACGATGTGAAGAGGTGGCACATATCATGTCCCTCATCACCCGGACCTTGTCAGTGTTCCCCATTTACATGGATCGGCTGACCATGTCCCTCACATGTCGTGTATCCCATACTACACAGCATTTTCAAATAAATAGACACAAACAAATGTAGTTTTTCCATTCCCATGTACATGAACCCATGTTCGTGTATCGTGGTCATGTTTTAGAACATGACCATGTGTTTTTACATGGATATCCGAAGCCATGTCCCATGGTCACATGGTTGACTGAACTACATGGCTTGCAACCCCTATACACAATTTGTAGTCACAATTTTCCACATTCCCCAAACAAGAAGATATACACGGCATGTTTCACTGATCTACATGCTATGTGTATGGTGATTCCAGTTCGGAATCACCTGTAAAATCCCACTATTCACCCCAATTCATCCCAAAACCCATAGATCTGACTACTAGGGATCAACAACAAAAACAATAGGTCTCTAGAACCATAGAACAATTAAAAATTAAAGGGACCAAGAAAAATGTAAAATACACATACCTAATAAGAGAAACACAAAATATTTGGATCATAAAAATGCCCAAATCATGCTGGTCCTCAATTTGATGATGTTATATGTTAAAAACTGAGATAAAAAGAAACTAGCATCGATGATTCAAATTGTTTTCATATGTATTCCAAGGAGAGGAGGAGAGGTGATACCCAACATGGTTGGATCATGCGTGTATGAGGGTTGGGGGGAAATAATTGATTTTAATAAATTAGAACCAATTAATCATTCTCTCAATGAAACGTCACAAAAATGGCCCCGAACAAAACTCCTGGTGCAGATGAACTTAGGTCACGTGTAGGGTAAATATGATGCTCTAGACTCAACTATGGTCTCAGAAATATGATCCATGACCCTATACATGATTTATTTAAATTACATCTGAATCTATGAGAATGAAACAAAATATATTTATTATTTTTAATATCACCAAACCAATGCTCCATTGGCCCCATCTTCCCATGATGACTTAGCGCCCATATCTGGGAATATTTCATGAAATATTCTGAAGACTTTTAGGAAAGAACCTGAGTCATTAAAAATCTTGTAACACATCATATCGGAAAACATATCAACTATAATAGCACACAACAAGAACAATAATACTTTACCTGGGGAGTTAGAAATTTCCACCAATAAAGCGTCATTGACTTAGCAGTCTGTGGTCTATCACAAGATGCGGAACATTTCGAGACCACAAATATACCATATCCAAAAGAACGAATAAGGATGTCCTTTTTTGATAACTTGATTAATTACATAACGCAAATCATCATTTCTAGGATGGAGTTCCACATGACCTCATGAATTCCTCCCATTAAGCTAGAGGATGCTGAATAACAAGAGGGTGTATAGTACGTCATGGGGAGACTATACCCTCCCATCAGAGTAAATAAATGTGTACATAACCAAATTATATAATATTATATGACCATTAAGATATAAAAAATATTTTTAAACAAAATTGTTCATAAATTATTCTTCTATATAGGACAATCCATTGATCATCTAAATGTTTTATAATATATATATATATATATATCTGTGTGTGTGTGTGTGTGTGTATACATAAATACGACATAAATAAAGGTATAGCATATAAGAGACTCAAAAGAAAACCTCAATTACCTGAAATTTAGGATATTAACATTCAATCAAGGATTCCAAAAATCAAACTATAGCACATCACTATGGCCAACCTAAAAAAATATGTATGTTTCATACGTGCACTAGGGTTCTTTTATTGGTTTTGAAAATATAACTCAGTAGGGTCTCACCAAGAACCACAAATCGACTTAGTCGTATACATCTGTATTCATGGAATAAATAATAATAAACAAAAAAAAAATATGGAGCATGCATTTTCTACCCAAGATTCCATGAATCCTGACTATACCTAATTGGCTATCAGTTAAAATAATATCAGTGTCTTCTACAAAACATTACAATATGTTCTACAAGTACCAATATTAGTTGGGACCCTATATCTACTAGTCATTCCTCTTTGTTATTCTTTTATGGGACACTAAATTCCCCACCCTGATGGTGTTCATCGATAACAAAATCACATTCCCCACCCTTATGGTGGTCGTTATGATGAAAACCACATGTCCCCCACCCCATTGGTGGTTTTTATTAGGAACACTAGATTTCACACTCCGAAGGTGGCAGTTATCCTTGTATGATGGTAAGTACCTCATGACATGTTTGACGTAATTGGATAATCAGGTCACCCCTTCATGGAATTATTCCATTTTAACATTTAGTTTATGGATTATAAATTATCATGCATGGTCTACTCCAACTAAAATTGAAATATCTGTGATCTGTCCCATGCCACCAAATGAACCATTGTCTGTAACCATCATGATGTCATCACGTTTCCTTTCTAAGGGGTCGTATAACCAAATATGATAAACCAAATTATCTTAATACTTGAATTACGGTTATATATGTTATTTAATATCAAAAAAATACTTGTCATAGTATTAAAAAGAGGAATATCAAGAATAGTTCTCAAGAGGATACACATAAATCATTTGACCACATATCATGCTTAAGTCTCAAGGGACACTCACTCACTGGTATTCATAACATAGTAAACATATGTAACATGGGAAACCTATGAATAAATATTTGTGTCATATCCATGAAATTGTCTAAAGGTAAATACATACATATAATGTACACTAAAACCACACGATCTATTTGTATCTCATGCACACTAATGCATGGAAAACTATCATGTTCTATAGAAATTCCACCTACCATAAAGGAAAAATTCTCCTATCAATAGAATAATATTAATCAATATGGTTTGAATATAACACACTAGATTTATGCTCACATTACACAGTCTATACCTCTACTAATAACTCAAGTGGTAGCAACACACATACCACCTGCTAAAAACTACAAGGTATTATTAATAAACTTCATTCCATGTTCAACATTACCAACACCCAACACCACCGTAGGGAAACGTTACATCTTTAAGGATCATCCTGACCCTTGTACCGTAAAAGGTAGAGTCATATCACAACCAAGACCTACTTTGTTTCTAATGATATTTTATAAGGAAATGATCAAGACCTACACCAACACCTCAACCCTTGTATTCAAAGTGGACTGATCAAAAATCACCTACAACATCCCCAAGAAAACCTAACAACTCTATTAATTATGCAATCCAAATATTTAACCCCAACCCATGGTTGGTTACCCCACACATCTCGCAAGGGATACTACATGACAATACATGGGGTTACCATTCTTCAGACAAGGTACCAAGTACTGAAGAACTAATTTATGTTAAGTCACACAATACTGGATATCAATGTCACAAAAATCACTCAAGAACATACTATTGTCTCTCTCTAGGTAAATAGACAATTTTAATAAATAAGTACCTAGTTTCCAGATGATTCTAGAACACACTATGTGTAAAAGTGAACTTTTCATGGGTCTAGATCCTTATACTCACCACATTTCTTAGTCTATGGGTATCTTGGTCAATCCCGTACTATCCGACCCCAGAAATCATGATGTAATAAAATAGAAACATAAAATAATACAATATATATGAAAACATAACATCAATATAGAAATATTCAAGAAAAATTAGAATATAATTTCAATATAGAATATTATAAAAAATTTCATCCATAGACTCATATAAGATTGAGTATCGAAGGGGCTCTCTACCATAAGGAGGGGAAAAAATAAAATAGCCCTCTAATGACTACTTTATGCATTGAAAAGTGTCGTATAAGACAAAAACATCATTCACTAAGATTGTTCATAACAATGAATCCCCATGAGATCCACCATCAGTGGTAGATCTAGAGTTGATGAAGGGATGAACCTTAAACATGGTAGATACAAGTTGATTAATCACTAATATGAGAAGAAAAAATCATACATGTCCACGGATCCAGATCCAGTCATCACATCCTAGTTTTAAGGATCTATTTCTAGGGAATAAGATTGTGTCTAATAGGAACATGCTGAAGTGAAGGAAAACAAGAACATAACTTGAATTCCCATGATTAAATATCACTATTACCACTAAAAACACAATTGGAAAGGGGTGTAATTAAATTGGGAAGCCTTTAGAGTCCATAAATTTGAGAGACATGGAGAATAGAAAGAATATAAATTTCATTAATACGGATAATGGTGAATTAAATGAGTTCAAAATTATTAAACTCACACACATATGGTTTTCCAGAATGATTTTCCAAACCATGATCCAATCGTATGAGGATACCTAAACTCTTGGGAAACCAACATGTTTTTTGAATCCATGAACCAACCATGATTTTTTTCATTGGAAGTAGTTTTATATTTTTTCAAGTGAGACCAAACTATTTGATAAACCATGAAACTTAACCATGTGCTACCCCATGAGCCACTTCTTTTAGGAACACGATTTCCTAGAGGATCTACATGGTTTAGCCAAATTGCGATCTAACTATAAACCACAAAAAATTATACACACTTATGAATAACCCAATCAATTATTATATAAAACCTAGTCTCCAATAAAGGTGAAAAACTGAAAAAATATCTATAATTTACTCATGTAATGATTCAGGTCGTTGTAGGCTGACTTGAGTGAACTCATATTCCATGTTCTGAGCATAATACATAGGGTTTTTCTTGAGCTATTACTTCAATGTGTGAATTTGTATTATTGGTTTATTCTAGTGTTATAATATTAATTTTGTATCTAGATCATTAAATATTTAAACTTAAAGGAAGAAAATGAGTTTTCCCATCCAAGACTTAACCCCTTTAGAAAAAAATAACATCAAATATATTATATATGATTAAAATGTTTATTATGTTCACATGTTTTGGACATGTATAGAGATTATATTTTTTCTAATTTTCAAAAGGGTAATTCTTCAAACTCATCATACAAGAATGTGGTGTTTCAAAAACTCACACACTGGAAATATTCATTTATATATGTGTTGGCATATGGGGAGTAAATTCAAAAATGAAGATAAGAACCTTATATATTTTATTTATAAATTCAACTAGACTACTTGATTTATGTTTATAAACCATATCTATTATCCTTTATAGATGTTTTATTTTTTTCATTGGATGTAGACATAAGAAGCGTTATTTCTCTATGAGGAGAATTCAAAACGATAATGAACCTGAGTAGACATTTTTTTAAGACTATATAAATTTTTTTTGTATTTGATATGGTTATATTATACTATATACAGCATAATAGAACAATTTAATTGAATAGAAGAATATAATATTGGTGGAGAAGGATAAAATAGTATCAATGGATCAGAATAATTCATGTATATTTTGATGATAATTTATTTGGATGAAAGTACATATCCAAAAAGATTTATCATATTAACCATGTTTAAAAATGTATCCTCCCAAAATTTACAAAAATAGGACACATAGATTGAAGCATTTAAGGTTTCATGTTATCAATAATATTGTTAATGAGAAATATGAAAATATTTCAATGTTTGAGGAATGAATTGTGGAGGAATATATCTTTAGTTATTCTCCTAATAGAAAAGAATATCACATACATTAAAAGGAAATTTAGAATATTGATGATAGTAATGATGTGAAGGTGCTATAATTCTCTTGAAATGAATTAATATAGTGAACCATTTTTTTCATGATAGAAATGAAGCATAACTTTTTGGAAAACACGATGAAATTCATCAAAATTTGTTAAGATTATAGTAATGTTATGTAGGAAGATGAGGATTCAAAATTATTAAGTAGGAAATAATGGAAAATTTTAATTCATTTCTAGTTAATAAAGAAAGTATAGATTACTATTATCATTAGAGATGGAATAATTACTTCAAACAAAAAAAATTGAGGAAAACCACAGGTACCTTATTATTGTTACAAATTGTACTAAAATGTGTTGCTTATGTTTTGATAAATAAATAATGGTTTGATAATATGTATTAAAAATTGGACCATATTGATAATAACACTACTTGGGTGTTGGTATAGAACCTAGTTTACAAGAATGTTATTAGATAAATGTAGATATTTCATAACAAGTTGAATAAAAAGGTTAAAGTGAATGTGAAAAAAGTAATAATCTTTTTAAAAGGTTATTATTAGGTTAAATGTAATATATTTGATGATATATATTATCTAGATTCAAGGATTGAGACTATAAAGTGTTTTCTTTTTATTAGTAATCAAAATTTACACTGCATCATTCAAAAGGATATCATGTCAGCTTAACTCAATGATTATATTGAATATGAAGTGTACCAAAAGAAACCTAAAGTATTTTTTATATAAATAAGATAAAAGAATGGTTTTTAGATTTAAAAATAATATTTATGGGTCAAGATCATTTTGAAGGCATGGTATTGAAATCATTAATCAGGCTTGAAGTCATTGAATTTTAGAGAAGAAAGAGTGTAACACAACTAATAAATTAAAGAAAATAAAGTTGTATATAATAATTGTTTTATCTATATTAACAATATTATATATATTAGAGATGATAATGATAATTTAAAAGATTTCACACTCAAATAAAGAGGATTTTCAATATATTGATGTTTGTATAATTGATGTACTTCTTGATATTTTAAATATTTAAACAGAACGATCATATATTACATTCTCAATATAATTATACCCTACTATTATTGAAGAATATTGTTATATTAGACACAATTCAAATTAATAATCTAATAAAAATGTGACAAAACATTTTAAATATGATTATAGTAAATATGTGAATCCAACAGAGTTTAGTGAACTCATCAAGAGATTACTCTACTTGAATGCTTCATGTTTGAATAACGTATATACTCTCACATTGTGTGAAATTTGTAATTTGAATATAAATAATCTCAAATTATTGATTAGAATACAATTTTAATTTATATCAAAGTTAATATCTATTTTTGTCTTGTATATCACAATAAATTGAATATTGATTTAAATATATTTACCAATACAGATTGGGATGAAAGTGTTTATGGAAGGAAATTTTCATTAAATGTTTTAACCATGTTGGGAGATACGTGTATATATTGTCACATGAGAAAAATTTCAATTATATTAATTATAATGGAATATTAGTATAGTGGTGTAACTCAAGAAATAAGTGAATTAATTTGGATGACATCTCAATTTGATGATTATAATGTGGAAGTGAAACATCAATTTACAGTGGGATATGATAATCAATGATGGATGGCTATTTCAAGGTATCCAATTCAATATTCATGATCAAAGAATACAGATATCACGTACCACTATATGATGTAAATGGTTTATAATAGAGTGAAGAAGTTGGATTTTATTCATATAAATGGAGAATAAGTGGATATATTTACAAAAAGTCTTCAAAAAATCTAAATTCATTGGATAATGATAGTAATGGGAGTTCAAACTCTTTATTAATAAATAGAATGTATGGTGTTCCCATCCTCTATTTTTTTCATATTTGGATTTTTAATCAAATGGGGAGATGAGAAAATTAATATAATGAATATGTTTTTTTAATATTTTGGTGATGTGGGAACTATTCATATGTGTTTATTGAGTACGGGTGCAAGAATTTTTCTTCAAAAACTAACATGAACATATCTGTGAATATTATTTGAAATGATAAGTAATATATGGATATTTAATGTGATTTTAAGTACATATTATGGATTTCATTGACATTATTATTAGTATTTCTTGTTTGTAATACTATTTTTACTCATATAAGTATATAATAATTGATTAATGATATATTTTTAATATAGAGGATGATATATATTCAATTTTTGAAAAATGAATCCAATGGTGGAGATTTTTTGTCCAATGATTAGTTTTTATGGTGAAGGTACTTTAGTAGGTATTTGTTTTGTAGGGGGATATCATTAAATAGAGAAGATTGTTTAATTATTAAGAAGTGGTTGTGAATTTAGATATTGATGTTGTATTTTTCAAAAAAACATAGATATATTTTTCAAAACATTTTTAACACATGAATAAGATTTAAATTTAGATAAATTCATATGATTCAAATAAGATTAAGTCTACTTGGACGATTATAAGATCAATGTTGAATATTGGAGTTAAATAGTGATGTTTTAGAGGTGTTTATTGTGTAGAAGGAAAAAAATTAATGGGAAGTGATTATTCAAAAATAAATCTATATAATATTATAATTTAATGAAATAAAATCAAATTATAATAAAATGATAGTGCTCATAAACTAGTTTCATTCCCAATTGTGAAGATTCTTCAGTTGACATATCATTAAACAATGATCATACTGCAATGGTAATGTCAGGGAAATTTTAGTTCTTTATGTTTTGAGTGAGAATATTGGTTTCACTGTGGGGGAAAAATTGAATCATGAAGACACATATTACATTGGAAACACTGATTTACAAATTTTGTTTATAATTCTATACATTGAATGATTTAATACGTTACACTACAATGTGTTATGATATGCAATAATTCTCAAGGATGGAGAATCATTTGGTAAATTAAAAGTGGATTGTGACTTGAAGCCTAATTCTACACTAAAATATAAGAGGCCTTAAATACTTACTCTCCCCTATATTTTAGTGTTTTACGATGAAAATTCATATTGGATTTGATCACACTAATATTTTCATATAATATTTAAATAAATTTAATAATCACTTATTGGTCATATAAAAATGATCTTTGTCATGGTTTGATTATCTTGGACACACCATAATGAAAATGTTCAAGATGTGGTTAGTATTGAAATATATTTTTGAGTGTTTAGATGATGTGGATTCTCGGATGACATATAGGATACTCAAAATTGATATTTCAAGTCACTAAAACTAATTAATGATTTTTAAAATGTCTTTATTTATCTAATGGGTAAAATTGAATTGGGAGACATTAAGAATGAACCTTTTATTGGGATTTTTATTTTAAATTTAAATAAAATTAAGGTGGATATATATATATATTTGAAATGGTGAAAAATATGGAGAAAAAAGTGTGAAGATAGATTATTTTAAGAATATGGAAGAGGTTTAATAGAATAAGAGGAGGAAATAAACATAAAATAGAGAAAGTACTTGTAACATATTTTCAAAAAATCATGTCTTTAAGTCTAAACACTTAATGTGAAGATAGTGGATACCCTTGAAGAATATGGAGGCTGATTTGGGGTATTAATTGTTGTTTTGCGATCATTATTTTTGAATAATGTTTAGTTATTTTTCATTAATTAATATTTCTTTGTAAATAAGAAAATAAAGATTTTGGTTGTCCAATATTATGATCACTCATTTGTTGATAATAAGATCGGAATTTGAAGAAGAAAAGTGGAGTTGATAGTCATCTACAAAAAAGTGGTGACTATTTGGGAATGATAAATATTCTTATTACTATATTTTTTTAAGATCTTTTTTTATTATACAAAAGTATGCTACATCAGTATGGAGATATATGTATGCTACACATGTTCAAAGATAAACCTTACTTGTTTATATCCATTATGAATAGTGAATCATGTGATATTGTTTTTTTGTATCATTTCAAAGATATGTCCAATAATTTTGATTAAAGAACCTTATTAAATTACTATTTATAATATGTTTGCGTTTTTTAACGTGGTAGGTTACTAAAATTAAAAATCAATTCATTCACATTAATGAGAGATGATTGTTTTCTGGTAATTGAATGTAAAAGAAAAAATATTCACCAATTCACCCCCTTTTAGTGAATTTATGATGGCTTTAATACCTCTTGTTATATAAGTATCCAACAATGACATAATACTTGACGGATGAAGTATAATACTACCATGAACTAGATAGAGGCCTACTATATACCCGGTAGGAGAGTTTGTGTTTTTTCTAAATGTATAATATTCCATTGCGTACCATTTGACAATTTATTGAGTACCAGTTGAGCTACCTATAGGGATGTAAAATGCCATAGAGTGAAGACATGGTCGTCTGTGTAAATTTATTGGGTAACTAGTGGTCTCACTATTTTTAAAAAATTTCATTATAAAAGTAAATTTTTTATTTAATTATATCTCACTCAATCACTGCTCTTTTTTAGTTGGAGTTCCCAATTAGAAATCAAAGTTCCCCTTAATCCTCAAAACTTATGTAACTCCAAAATTCGAGATTCTTATTTGACTGATTATTCATCCAATCTAAATGAAATTTTATTAATGGATATAAAATGTCTAGGGGATTCAAGGGGATAAATATCTTAACTAAGGGTGTACTATGTTACAATATCAACACAACCATGGTGAAGGGATTCAATGTTATAAAAGAAAATAATGGAAGCATTCAAAGATTTCCTTGAACTAAGGATGTAATCAACCTAGCTCCCTTTACTCCATGGGTGTAAAACCTCTACCCAATTACCATTAAGTGATTTTAATCTATAAATATACTTCATGATGGCCCAAGGGGCAGGATTGAGCTCTCAGATAGTATTGTGGATGATGGAGGAGTCTCGTTGATATAAAGAAATTTCAAAACTATTAGAAATGAAAAGTTGAATCCCAAATAGCATGGAAAAAATCCTCTATGTAGAGGGAGTCTCCCTGACTATAATATTATTGAAGGGAAATAAATATGGATCCTCTAGCATCACAAAAAAGACCTCCACAGTTAATAAATCTTATATGTCATGAACCATAAATATTACATTTAAGGACATTGTATGGTGGTGGTCCAAAAGATCCATTGACCTATAAAGATTTCTTCTAGATTAATTCTATGATGCATCTACCATCCATAATATTTCTAAAAGAATAATTCTCCCAATGATTAAAGAGAAAAACCAAATCAGTGACAAAACATATAGTCTATACTATCAGGATGAGTCAAATGTTTGGATATCCTTCCTATAAAGACTTTTTTACTTTCATTCCAAAATTCAGTAATAGAATGAAAAAAATATGGTATCCCTTTCTATCTATTTAGGAGTTTTTCTACCCATTCCAGGGTTCCAAAACTAGTGAAATCCTACACTGGTAACCTACTAGGGATCTAGTCTGATTAACTCACCCATGGAAACCTACACTTCCAAACCCAACTCCCCATCAATAATCTAAAGTTATTTTTCCTCATTGGGGTTGTGAAAACGTATTCATTTTAATGCTATATTGATTCCCTTTCTCATTCCCCCTTTATCTGTTATATAATCTATAATCCAAAAAATTATATACTAATAAGTTTTTCTTCATTGGGATATCCTTAAATCAAATAATCAACACCCCATTAATCCTAAACATTTCATGTAATTATTATATTCTGGAATTCATTTGATGAAAATATCCCCAACATTGAACCGCTGAACACACAGTTATCCTGTTAATCTATTATTCAAATACTTGACAATATATCTAATTTCTCTTGGTTAAATATTAAATAGATGTAGTACAAGTATTTATTATCTTGATTTAATGTTAAATATAATGTGAGGCATCCTGGAAATCTAAGGGGGTTACTTACGTAGATGTAATTCTATAAATTGATATCCCCACGACCAACTAGCCAACATAAGAGAGGTTGAAGTTCAGATATATGTCCTTAGAGAATTTAAAAAATTCTAGTGACACTCTCTTTTGGGACATCTAGGTTTTTCCTGTACTCACCTAATATTAAATTAGCTCAAGGAGAGTGACCATAAAAGAAGTCCCAAGATATATCATCTTTAAAACATCTCATCGTGCCTAATACACTCCTCGAGATTATTTCACCTTCATCCATAATTTTCGCCATCCTAGTGTATGATACCCAATGATGGCTCCCATTCGATTGATAATCCTAAATAAAGGAAGCTATAATACATTCCATGATCTTCAATATAACTACTGAAATATTAATAACCAAACATACATGCATGGGGATATAAGTGATAACCTAATTGATTAGTGTAATCATACATTCAAATCAACAGTAATAGATCTTCTAGTTGATGATGCCTTTATAGGTTCATTCCACCACCCCCTAATGATCAATATTTTATGTCTTAAAAAAGATATAAGATATAATATGTAGTACAAAGGAAATAACATCCCTTTAACTCCATGATTATTCTCAATATTTTTAATATCTCCCTTTGATATTTGATTAGAAAATAATAAATTACTATTCTAATGGATGGTAACCTACACTCTCAATCTATTGTATTAATCCAGGACATTCCTTAAGATACTAACATATTTTCTACAACCATTAATATATAATATCATACCATCCACAAAATAGATGTGTGATACCCCCATTGAAGTGTTTCTCACACCGTTAGTGGTGTATACTACCCGTTTGAATCAACATATCAAAGAAAAAATTCATGGTATCGTAGGACTAAATGAAAACATTGTGTGAAAACATGTCTCCCTATTTTAGACCTATGATTGATTTAAATAAACAATTTTTTCTCTCAATAAACATAATTAAGAGCCATGGGATTCTTTAACATTTAAAAATAGATCAATCCCCACGTTGGATAAACCCATGAAAGATATTTCCATAATAATGATGCCCTACTCTAACATGTCATATGATTTATCCATTTCAACATTGATAGAAATATTAGATCTGGTTTTTTTATAGAATCCTCTAATCATTCCATGGGATATTACAATATTTCTTTGAATTATTCTTCCATTAATGAAGCCATGTTTCTCCTCAATAATACAATTGTGAAGGGTAACTTTGATTATTCTATTTATAACACTTGTGAGGCCCTTATAAGGAATAGTTCTCAAGTTTGTGAGTCTATACTACTCTATAGATGAAGGATATTTTAAATATAGGATAATAACATGGGTGATAGAACTAAAAACTCGAGGAATAAAACCTCTATAGACGTATTATTGAATACACTCAATGAGTGTTCCCTTCACAAGGTTCCACGATGAGATATATAATGATCTCAAAACGCCATCATGACCAATAAATATTTTATAATTAAGGTCAAAAGTAAATGTCCATATTCAATTATCATTAAGGTTATTCTCGAATAAGGTATTGGTCTACTACATCACTGTTTAAGATATAACATCAAAAAGGTTCACAAGACGCATTAGATACCCCTAATCCAGGAATGGGTTAGGACTAATAATTAAGCAACTTAAATAATCCTCATATAAACCTCCCAACACGTCAAGGTCATCAGTGAAGGATCCATCTTCCATTTGTAAGATTGGTTTGTTGTTTTTTTATTTCTATTTGATGATATCCTATAATTAATTATTATTCCTATCTTCTTCATTTATACCTGTTTTCCTTTATAGTCAATGAAAATGTGTCTCTTGTTCATAGAGTAAGTCCATTAGTTTATTATTTTGGGAAATCATAATATCAAATATCTCATTATCCCACCGATCATCCAAGTTAGACGCATCATGTTCAATGTATACCTTTTGGTAATACGTCTCATTAAAGAGGTATGATCACTTGTTTTTTCATTATATCATCACTCCATTAAACCTCTTATGGTTTTTGTGTAATCCAACACATTATTTTAGATAAAGTAATGTAGTTAATGATGCGAACTATTTCATTGTAGCACAGGTTAGTATTATAGTTATTAGAGAATAAAATACTCCCATTATTCTCCCTAATAGGAACCAACCAAATAATGAATATGAATTGTTCAAATAAGGCCTACATAAGATGAGAAAACCTCATGTTCATGTAAAAAGAGATAACATAATGTATGGGAAGGAAATTGTTGAGTTGGAAACACATGTGGTTGGTTACCTTATGGTTATTACACTATGTATATTTTTTTCATATAAAACTCATGTCAAGGAGTCCATTATGGGATATAAAAGAAGAAAAATATTGCCTCACTAACCAATGATTATCACTACCACCATTCATCTACGATGAGTCTAGGATGATAATGATATCTCTTCAAATGAATAAAGTATTGTTAACCATATTTAATGATCCAAAAAAATTCTATAATTATTCTCTAACCAATGTGTTATATTTGAAATTGATTAATAATAAAAAATAAAAATGGGAACCAAAACTAAGCTTTTTGTGATGTGATGATCAAATAAGTCCCCCATATATATTTAATAATACCTTTCAAAAAAATTACATATGATGATTTAAGGTATCAACAAGAATATAGTAACACAAAATCATTATTTAATCATACTAAAAAATTATGGAATCGGGCTTCTTCAACTATAATATATTTAAAAGATAAATCTTATTATTGTGAAGCTTATTTTCTAGGAATTGTTTTTTCACCTGCACACCCAATCCATGGGAATTCTAAATAATAGAGGATATCATCGGAGGAGGTTCATCTGGATTTAACACCTAGTTTTAGAATGATCCATGATTCAGACATGAAAAGATATGATTCATGCTAGGAATAAGATCTTTTAATAATCTCATTGGGAGGATAATAGGTAGATCAAATAGATTGTACTAGAGAATCCTATTCTTGGAGTTCTTGTAGGAGGTTCAAAATAACTATAAAACTATTTAAAAGAGAAAGGTCCAAACCCCATGAATTATCATGTTCTCCACACATTTTAGGATTCGATGTAGAATACTATAATAGAAAAATAGCCTTACCTCGAGTGAAGGAATTTTCATACTTATCTGGAAATGATAAGTTCAATCCATCTATATAAAAGAGATTCATCCCTGAATAATATAAAAACATCTCAATAATCGTACCCACCATTCCAATAAATGGATATCACGGATACGACTCCAACATTGGGCGGGGGGGGGGGTAGCATGATGATAGAGGAAAGGGGTAAATAACACTAAACAAGGAAGAAAATGATAGTCTCAAATTCTTATAGAGTTCATCATCTAGTGAGGTAACCTTGAACTATATATATGATCTCGATAAACCAAAGAGGTCATATACCATCAAAGAGGGAGGTATTAGGACATGATAAATGTTCTATGTAGGATGGGAAGCACTATATACAAAATAATCCTTTTTTATGATAAAGACTGACACTTGAGAATTAATTCTGAAAACAAGTGAGAGAGATAGGCCATGTACTCTTAGATGGAAACGGATTATCATATATATAATGGTACATAGACACAACTTCGGTACACGAAATCGTCCAGATGACATGCGTAGGATATTGCGTGTCTCTACATTCCATGTACATCCATCTACACACTGAATATATATAGATTACCTGCCATTTGAGGATCTTCCATATGGAGAGGACATGGGATAACTGGACATATCGTGTACCCCTTGGGACATGCAATGTAATCCTTTCAAGAGTGCATCTTCATTTTCAATGTTTTGGCCCATATACGATGAGTCTATTCACTTGGTCCTTTTCCTCATGGGTATAGTGTGACATTACATCCAAATCACTATATTACGATCCCTTCTATAGGATGACTCTCAGATTGTTTTTTGGTGCCCCTATGTGAAACTCTAGTGTGATCCTCTATCATCCATTGTTTGATTTTTTGGAATCAATGTGACCACACTGACTAGGGAACTAATCCTTCATCTAGTTTATTGTTTCATTAGAGTTTCCGTAATTGTCTAATTTGATCCCCTATGTAGCGGGTTGATCTAGATTACATTTTCGGTGTTCCCCAGTGGTTCTGGTCATGACCTGTATCTATGTATCAAGGTCTCCATAGACTAGTGAGATCATTTGGTAGGGCCAATGACAAAGACCTCCTCGTCGAGTGTCTCCGACTGTACCATGGATCAGGGAGTGGGTTCTCATTGAACTATCATTACGTCAAAACGAATCTTGTGGATGACAGATGATTATGACTAATTGGTGGTGTGGTATCCTTCTTAAGTATATATTTTTTTCTATTATACATTGGTCGTTATATCTTGTATTGAGTTGAATATAATTTGTTATTCGTATTTAGTGTTTTTTTGGGTGTCCTGCGGAGAATTTTTATACAAACCCCAATATAGTCTTTTCGCATACGTGTAATGTCTTGTGTAGTTGATTTCCCTTCTTGACATTTTATTGGGAGGATAGTTATAGCATAGAGTGTAGTTGTAGATTGACAGTTTTAGGTGTTTACCAGTGGAATATTTTATTATGTAGTCCTAACCATTGGAGGTTGGACTCTTTACAGTTTTGGTTTAGATTGTTATTGGACCGTTTTATTTTTCCATTATATCAATGTCATACATTTTTTTGGGATCATACATGAATGCATTCATTGTTTCAGCTGTTTTATTAAGAACAGTGTCGGCTAAGAGATGTGTATGTGTGTGTACTTTAGGCTATGGCCTCCTATTTGTGGGATATGCCTACTCAGTGATGGTTGCTATCCCCTGAACTGTTGGAGGTGGGGCTGGGGTAGTCATGTGTTAGACCTCAGTTGGACAGGTCATGAAATTTTCCTAGTAATAACCCTATTTCATATCCTTTGTATCCTAATGGTAAATGAAAGCATTACTCATTCATAGGTATGAACTACCGTCTCCATGAAGTGACACATTTCATTTTCGATCACAGAATTTAATGGAAGGTTATTATGATGGATTTAATTTTTATATGTTATATTCATTAAATAATATTGAGTCTATCATTATAAATTTTTTTCCCATTCTTACCTTTCCATCCTTTGGAAAATGATAAATCCGTTTCTGTGTACTTATGGACTACCTCCTCCACAAAGCGACGTGACATCTCTTTCTTTTCTAATTTACATAGATTTTGATAAGGATATATTTAATTAATGGATATTATATTAATTATATAACTATTATTCCGGAAATGTGAATTTTTATTTACCTTTCTTTCATTCCATCCATCAAAATCTAGAATCATAACCCATGAATACATTCAAACAACCATCACCCTAATGTGATGTAATTCATTTTTCATCACCACCTTATATGGATGATTATAAAATACAATATAATGAATAAATATGATAATTATGAAAATATTATTATTTTTTAGATGATTAAAATATGAAGATGGTGTAAGGACCAGAACCATTAATCCAAAACAATCATGAATGACGGACCAGTCTAACACAAATAATGATTTTAGTGAAGTATTGTTAATAAAATGATAATTATAAATTATAATAGAATGATATATAATAATATATATATATATTAATATGGTTATATAATGAATTTATAATAAATAAATATTTATTATATAGGATATTCTAATTCATAAGATGCAAGGCATGACTTGACGTAAGGGTTCTTCATCCCAATATTGTTTTGGTGAGACAAGTTTTTTAGGCATATACTTATATTTAAATGGTGAATATACTACACCGTTTATTTTTTATAAATTGTATATATTTATATTAATGGTATGTAATGATTAATTTTTAGTTATTTCATTCAAGGGGTTATGATTCAGAAGTTACCCACGAAGTAAGCGTTTTTAATCTCACTTATATTTTTGTGAGATATATGCCATATTTTCAAATTGAGTTTTTTTTGCCATTTATATACAACCCATGAATTAATTTTATGTCTATTTTGATGATAATTTTTTTTATTTAAAATTTTAAATATGGTTATATATTTCATTACATATTTATTAAAATTTTACTAAATCATTAAGAGCTTTATGTGTAAATCTGTTTTTTTATGATTTACTACGTTATATTTAAATTTAGGGAAATTATATGATCCTTAAACTTTATGACCCATATATTTTCTTATACTATTGTTATTTTTTCCATGTTTTACTTGTATTTTTTCAATTTTTATGTATAAGTAATTGAGAATTTTTTTTTATGAAAAACCCAATTCATTTCACCTTTTGGTCGACAATATTTCTCCTCTATATCCATGTTCTTAAAAATGCTATATGGAAAATTAATATATTATTAAATTTTTTAGAAATTTTATTTTTAATAAATTTTAATTTATTTCAAAATTATTTAAATTAATATTTTTAATGTTTCTATATATGACACACTTTTTACATTTTACAAAAGTATGGATAGAATATTTTATTTTAACTTATATGGAATTCTTATATTTTCCCACCTTCATATTTTTACATATTTATAAATATTCTTATAGAATTATCATACGTTTTAAAAATAAAAAAATATCCCCATTTTTTCTAGGATTTTTTGTTTTAACAATTACCAAAAGAAAGGGGTTGCTTTCTATTGATTTTCAATGAATATTTTAAATGCTTTTATAGAATCTATTTTTCACTTCTGACATAATCCTTTAAAAAAATTTAAACATAACTAGGTATATTATCTTAGGATTTCACAAAATTCTATAAATGAATTATATTTATTATGAAATTATAATTATATCATGAAACCATTTTATATCCCATGGGTTAACTAGGCTGTGATGAGATAATGAATGCACTTTTGATACCATCAAATTCATTTCTCTAGATTCCTTATAATAATGTGTTGAGAAAAAATTTATGAAACTCATTTATCTTATTTGGGTTATGATATGTAGTAATTATGATTGTTTCTATGATATTTTGGTACGTATATGTATGATTTCAATAATGTGACATGTGAGTTTATTAAATCCCTAAAATTCATTAGGTAATTGTTGACATCTCATAAGATAATAAGTTGTGTAATAAGGAGTGATCAAAGTTATGTCAGGGAATATATTAATAATTATTGTCTCGTATGTTAACCTTGACTAAAGAAATGATTTAATTAGGTGTAAACCTGATCATATATGATAATCTAGGAAGTGTGCATTGACTTATGAAATAATTTTGTAATCATATGATTATACCACACAATTCCAATGATTGTTCTTATTCTTATGATATAAACTCTTGGATCATGATTGATTAATGAATAATCCTCACTCTTAAGACAAGATTCATTTTTAATGATAACAATTTATTACATAACTCATGATCAGTGATTAATTATTTATTGGTTATGGACTTCATAAATTCAGATCATGATCACTTACCCTTATGATTTCTTGTGATCATCAGTTGATATCTACCATGTTTTCCTTTACTGATAATCTAAGCACACCATTTCCTTTGTTTCTATTTAACATTGGTTATGAAAAAATTATATTATATTATATTATTATATTATGGTATAATTTTTGGATATTTTTTTTGGAGATGTGTAAACCTTCTTAAGAAATTTTAAAATCATGGTATAATGGAAAAAATTCCCATTTTGGGAGAAGGACATCGGTTTTATTAATAAAGAGTTTTTTAAAATTATCTATAACACTTCTTCAAAGATGTATTGTGTTTATAAATGACATGGTTTTGGATATGTATGTGTTAATCATGGATAGATAAAATTGTCTCATTTCAATTGGAATCATATATATCTTGTAAAGATAAAATTTTTACCCTGAGATCTCTCATTATGAGTCTTATGCTATCTCAGTTGATATCAATATAGGGTTCATATAAATTTAAAGGTTATAAAGTTATCACATGATGATAATTTAAGATGTAAGGATACCATTATAGTTATAAATGTTTAAGGATGATCATATGTATTAATGCATAAATAATATTTTTAGGATTTATGTTAGGGAATATTAATGTGAATGATGGAATTTTTGAAATGGTTATTGTAGGACCCCAGGTCACCATGAGAGGGGGGGGGGGTGAATCAGGGTGTCATCTTTTTCTCCTATTTATTGGATCTTGTTCCCACGTTGGTAGGAACTTGTTTAAGCCTGTATGATGGATATTATCAGCTATGAAACATTCACATGCAAAGAGAAGACACAAAAAATTTTACATGGCTCACCACTAAGGACTACGTCCAAGGATCAAACGCCGACAAGTTTCCAGTCGTACCAAATTACACTATACTTCACTAGTTGTGGATTATAATGGTTCAGGCACAGTAACTTTGTCCCAGGCTCACGGCCATTACAATGGTTCATGGATAGCTCACTACGTCCCTCGGGACACTCCTGTTGACTCCCCCTGGCTCACTTTCGTTGGTGAAGTCCCCCTCAGTTTATAGACGTGAAGGTATCTTCAATATATTTGCATTAAAGTCTTTGTCTCCTTTTCAGCATGAGCCAATACTTGCATCGATGTACCGTGTTGATACTCTTTTGTATTCAATCTTCTTTTTTAGTGAAATAACTAAATAGAATATATCTTCATCTTCTCTTCCTTTTATTCTGAATAATAAAATATGAGTGTATTGATATACTCTCCTCTTTCTATGTAGATCCGAGTTTAGTTTCACAAACCGTTCTTCTTCTCTTCGCAAAGCACAACGAGGATGTTAAACACCAATCATTTGTGTTTGGAACCACTTATCCTCTTAAAACCAAATTGTTCACTATTCTTCCATCTTCGCAAATGAATACATCATATGTTGCTCTGAATGTATCGAGCAATCTTTCAGCTTTCATGCAGCTCCAAAAAGACGGGCATACTCCAACAGCACATAGCGATCTTCCCCAAGCCGGACGTGCATGTCCCAATTGGGTGCGCAAGTCTTCGGTGCGCATGTCCAAACTGGCATGAATGTATCTCCAAACCACTAGTGTGACACCACCTCCTTAACCTTCAAACCTGTGTGACTCACTTCCTTTCTCTCCCAAACCGCCTTGGGCGCGCAGCCAGCAATCGACACGTAGCCTCCACTTGCGCGACCAAACTACCACTTGTGTGGCTCAACCACATGTGTGACAAGAGCTCGAACAATATCTATGTCTTTAACTCCATACCGAATCAGTATGGGTGCTCTTATATTTATAGACATTCAGATACCCTACGGGGCGGCGCACAAGTCTTTTCACAGCGTGCAAGTTCCAACGCGTAGCTCATCTGCCCTACCCTCTATCGCACTACTCACTTGCGTGACCACACCAATACTTGGGAAACCTTCTTCCATTTTACATATATTGAAGTTCAATTCTTGAAAAACAATAGGCGTGAAATTTTCCAATCCTCCTAGGCACTGGCGCGCATGTCTCTTCATGGCGCATAGGTCACATGCACGACCAACCCAACACTTACACAACCCTATTTCCTTTTCCATTTTACCATGTTCTGATATTTAAAAATACTAGGTACAGAAGTTCCCTTTTTTTCAAGTACATGACGCGCAAGCTCCCTCTTTCAACGTTCTTGAATCAAACATGGATTGTTAACCACAACCCTTGAACTTGACATGCCACCATGGAATCTCCTTTGTCAACAAATTTGTATGACGTTTGTTTTCATTGTCAACAAGCACGATCACCTCAAAAACACTTCTTTTCGGTGATTTGATATCCTTCAAAAACTCTTCGGCATTCATCACAAACTCCACTATCGTGATATATATTCTTTGAAGGAACAACTTTATCATCATCATATTTTGAGACAATGTGATATCCATGGCCATCTCAGAATTCCAATCCCTACATTGCCATCTCAGAATTCCAATCCCTTGCACATTGTCTTCTTCTTCGACCGTCATTATCAACATCATGCAAAGCATATGATTTAATTCTTCAAGAAGTCTCTTGCATGTTTCTCATGCAATAATGATGAATTGCATGGTCTTCATCAAAACCCATGGTCCTTATGCAATAATGGGGAATTGCATGGTCTTCATCAAAACCCCATTATTCTTTAATCATCCTCATATGTATTATAACTCATGTTCTTCATTGTTGTAAACAATGTGTCACCTTTGACACATGTTCTTTTAACCTATGATCGGTAGAACAATCATCTGAATTTTCATTCCTCAATTTCATTGGATTACTTCTTGATCTTCTTCATTTTGATATTCACTGACAACTATTGACAAAAAATACAACCATATACACAAAGTGGTCCCAAGAATATCCCCTTTGTATTTTGTTATCATTACCTCACTTATCTTCTACAATGAATTCATTAATGTCAAAATGACAATCTTCTATCCAATCAAATTTTCTTTTCAAAATTTCATTTCACTTTATATCCCCCTTATTGAAAATAAATACAAATCTCATGGTTGGGAGGGTATCAATCTATACTTAAGAAATTCTTCATTAATCATTTCACTCTACGTCTACATGAGCAATGCTCGATGAAGAAAACAAGAGGATTTGATTTAGACAATAAGGCTGTCCATTATTCACAGATAATGATACTACATGAGATGAGAACAAATGTATATTGTCTTTAAGGGATTACCAATTTTATTTCTGGCAGAGGAAATCAAATGTGATAGGGAATAATCAACCTGAAACTCCTGCACTCACATCAGCAAATAGATCAAAAACATTCAAGTGCAATTGGCAGGATAAGTGTCCTTAGGTCACTTCCATTCTTTTTATGTCACTGATCAATTCAGTTACTACACCTTTCTAGAATGATCTTTGATCTTAGTATCCAAGGGATAGAGATTGAGAAATGACATACCTTCTCCAATGACATGTTCTTTAATAAATTCATAGATTAACTGCATTTGATTCCAGTTGGAGTTGATGTTGATTGAAACAGTGATTTTGGAAGCTTCTTCATTTTTTTCTCTCCCCCTCAAGGGAAACACTCCTCATCATCTTCATCAAGAGTGACCCTTCGTCATCTTAATCTTTGAATATCAATTAAAGAATCTACCCAGGATGGAAACTTCTTCAGATTTACTATCATGAGTTGAAAACATTCAGTACCTCTCAGGTTCTCCTCCTGAGAGCATGCTTCACCTTCAATTCCATGCATTATAAGCACAAACAAAATAAACAAATGATTAAGGGAATAATGTGGTTCCCCACTGATTCATCAACATGAGCTGCATGGTTGAGGTTCTTTTCCCAACCAAGTTCCTCTTTTCACTCCAGTCTTCATGCATGAACATTTGAACATATGTTCTGACATCTGTTGATGTGGCATGGATTTCTTCACATTCTCTTCTACTTTGGGTGGGGAATTGTTCTGCTTAACATACTTCATGAATGATACATTCATACTCATCTTATGGACTGCTTCTTTCACTGGTATTAATGTTAGACAAACTTTTCCAATGTGACTAGATTTCTTGCATCTCTCACACATAACTGCTTTGACATGTGTGTTTATCTTGCTTTGCAATCTCTCATGCACTCTGCCTTCATCACGTAAAAGTTTTTCATTTCTTTTGTCACCAGCCTTAGACTTTTCATCTTCAAGTATCTACATTATTTTCAAATATTCTTTCCAATTTACCAACAAATCATTTGGAACTAATGCAGCTGGTTTGGATCATCCACATGGGTTCATCTGAGATTCATCCCACTAAATTTTTCTTTTGGATGAATGTCCCTTCAATTTCATGGATCGAAATTCTTGGGTCTTCTCAGCTTCCCTACTTGAGGTCTTCTTGGGAAAATGTGTGTTCATACTATTCTTCTTATTTCATCCCAAGGTACTTGCTTCAGACTTAGACAACATCAGATGTCTTCTTTTCTTATCAATAATGAAAGCATGTTGAGATGGGTATGTACCTACCTTGTGACCACTACCGTTGCATACATCACAGATGCTATCAAGCATTCCAAATCGGATTGCTGTAAAAAAATGCTTCTAGTCCTGCATATGTTTCTTCTTCTTCTCTGAATTTTTTCCCTTTGATACAGGATTTCATTGTGATTTCTCATCAATGGGATTGTACCAACAATCCAGTGCATAGTTCCCAAATCTTTTGCTGCACCAACATTGATCCAAAAACCTTTTCTCTTTTGTATCTTCTGTATGAGTTTGTTGTGCCTTCTTATTAATTTTTTTTGATCTATTTGAGGAAACAAATTCCTCTTTTTTCTTCCCAACCACCCTAGCCATGGTGGTAGGTTTCTTATCCTCACCTTTCCTCATCCATACTTGTTTAGAATTTTTATTCCAGCCTGCACTGATTGTGGGAACATATTTAGAAACATGAGTACAAGATCTTTGGGATGGTACCTTCACTTTGCTGGTTTCTTGTGATAGATCAATGAGTGAAGTCATGATCTTCTTATCACATGTTGGAGGTCTTTAGACAATAGATTCCTCCAATTAACATTTAGTATTAGAATCACTTGTTACATTCTTTTGTGAAGTCTCAATTTGTTTATTTTCAATATTGGTCAACTGGGCTTCAAATTTTTGACTCTAAATATTGAGGATGATCTTCTGATCATCAATACTGATCATATTCTCTTCACAAGTCTTATAAAATCTTTCAACCTCATCTTCATGCATCTTAACTTTGTTTTGTAAAAAATATTCAAGTTCCCAAAATTTCTTGGATGTTTCTTCAAAAAAAAACTCTTGACTTCGGTGCACTTCTTCAGCTCAACATCAAGCGCACAGATCTTTTCTTCTAGTGTCTTATTGACTCCCGCTTTTTCTTAAATGACTTTAACATGTTTGGTGAGATTTAAACATTCATGAATTTATCCTTCCAATCCATTTTCCAAATTATCATCTTCTCTTTCCAATCGATTGATCTCAGCCTGTATGCATTGAAATATTCTAAAAACATGATCAACTCTTTATTTAGGAATATCGTGCAGATAGCTTATTAATTTATTTTGATCACTTGCGATAGAGGTGTGTTACATTCCCGTGGTTGAATCACGATCCACCAGTTCGATACATTCCAAACCTCATATTATTTTCATTACTAGAATGGCATGGAGAACCAGATACTGCATCTTCTTTGGATATCAGGGACATCTTCAACTGCTTCTTCTATTTATTTTTCCTATTTTTCATGTTCTTTCTAGATGTTGGCTTCAGGTCAGAAATGACTGAGTCATTATCAAGACCGCTCTTCATGGTTTACTTTAGGAAAGAAAATCAAATCCTCTTCTGAATAGGATTACTGTATAGTATCCAACATATGTGAACCTACCTATAATAAAACATGTAGGACCCCAGGTCACCTTGAGTGGGGGGGGTGGGGTGGGTGAATCAGGGTGTCGTCTTTTTCTCCTGTTTATTGGATCTTGTTCCCACGTTGGTAGGAACTTTTTTAAGCCTGTATGATGGATATGATCAGCAATGAAACATTCACATGAAATTAGATGACACAAAAAAATTTACTTGGTTCACCACTAAGGGCTACGTCTAAGGATCATATGCCGACAAGTTTCTGGTCGTACTAAATTCCACTATACGTCACTAGATGTAGATTACAATGGTTTGGGAACAGTCTCTCTATCCCAAGCTCACTGCCTTTACAATGGTTTAGGGATAGTTCACTGTGTCCCTCATGTCACTCCCGTTGACTCGCCCTAACTCACTGTCGTTGGTGAAGTCACACTAAGTTTATAGATGCGAAGGTCTCTTCAATAGATTTGCATTGAAGTCTTTTCCAATAGTTCAACTTGAGACAATGCTTGCATCAGAGTACTGTGTTGATGATCGTTAGTATTAAATTTTCTTTTTTTATGTGAAATAACCAAATACAGTATATCTTATTCTTCTCTTCCTTTGATTCCCAATACTAACACCAGATTGTATTGATATACTCTCCTCTTTCTGTTCATATCTGAGTTTAGTTGCACGAATTGTTCTTCTTCTCTCCGCAAAGCAAAACGAGGATGTTAAACCCCAGTCATGTGTGTGTGGTACCAATTATCTTATTAAAACCAAATTGTTTACTATTCTTCCATCTTCACAAATGAATACATCATCTGTTTCACTAATGGTATCGAGCAATCTTTCAGCTTTCGTGCGGCTCCAAAAAGACAGGCATACTCGAACAGCACCTGGCGCTCTTCCCCGAGCCCAGCGCCCAAGTCCAAATACGGCGTGCAAGTCTTCTATGCTCTAGTCCAAACTGGAATGCATGTATCACCATAAAACCTGGGTGACACCACCTCTTTCATCTTCAAACCTGCATGACTCACTTCCTTTCTCTCCCAAACGGCCTTGGGTGCACAACCAGCAATCGGAGAACAACCTCCACTTGCACGACCCAACTACCACTTGCACGGATCAAACACATGTGTGACGAGAGCACGAAAAATCTCTAAGTCTTGAACTCCATACTGAATGAAGATTGGTGGTCCTCTATTTATAGGCATTAGGATACCCTGTGCAGCGCGCACACAAGTCTTTTCACGGCGTCCATGTTTCGGCACGCAAATCATTCTCCCTAGCCTTTGTCTCTCTACTCACTTGCACGAGCACACCAATAATTCAGAAACCTTCTTTCTATTGCCATATTTTGATGTTCTGTTCTTGAAAAAAATAGGCGTGCAAGTTTCAAATCCTCCTAGGCACCGGCGCGCAAGTCTCTTCATGGGGTGCAGGTCACGTGCGCGACCAACCCAACACTTGAGGGGGCCATTATTCCTTTTCCATTTTTCCATGTTATGATCTTGAAAAAGACTAGGCATGGAAGTTCCCTTTTCATCAAGTACACGGAGTGAAAATATCTTTTCCAAAACTTCTTTTCAACATTTGTCAATTTTCAGGCCCATAAATTTGGAAGACACTGGAAAACAGCTCCACCTTGTATTTTCTCTTTTTTTACTACCTCCAGATCATCCCTTCTTTTGTCAACGTTCTTGAATCAAACATGGATCATCAACCACAACCCTTGAACTCGACATGCCACCATGGAATCTCATTTGTCTACAAATTTGTATGAAGTTTTTTTTCTTTGTCAACAAGCACGATCACCTCAAAAAACTTCTTTTTGGTGATTTTTATCCTTCAGCAACTCTTATGTGTTCATCAACAAACTCCACTATCGTGATATATATTATTTGAAGGAACAACTTTAGCATCATCATCTTTTGAGACAATGTGATGTGCATGGCCATCTCAGAATTACAATCCCTACATGGCCATCTCAGAATTCCAATCCCTTGAACATTTTCTTCTTCTTCCACCATCATTATCTACTTCTTGCAAAGCATATGATTTAACTATTCAAGAAGCCTCTTGTATGGTTTTCATGCAATACTGAGGAATTGCATGGTCTTCATCAAAACCCATGGTTCACATGCAATAATGAGGAATTGCATGGTATTCATAAAAAACCCAATATTCTTTAATCATCCTCATATGGATTATACCTCATGTTATTCATTATTGTAATCAATTTGTCACATTTGACACATGTTCTTTGAACTTATGATCAGTACGACAATCACTTGAATTTCTATTCCTCTATTTCATTGGAGTACTTCTCGATCTCCATCATTTTGATCATCATTGTCAACTATTGAAAACAAATTCAACCATATACACAATGTGGTCCCAACTATTATTGGGTTGATATATATAATTTACGTATATATATCACTTAAGTTTAAAAATCGATTTACAGTGAAGTAATATAGGAAGAATTTTATTGGAAACATAATTTGAAATAAACACATCAACTTTATGTGTCATATATTCTTTTATGATGAGGTAATTATGGTAAATGGGAGAAATGTTATTATCATATTCGGACAATATATGTGATTGAAAATTATTTTGGTGACTATTTTATAAATTTTATTTTAAATTAATATAACTATATTGGGAGTATTATATAATTAAGTTGAATAGAAATTAATGTCTAGTATTCAAATTTATTCAATGAATAAAGAATGAGTAATTTTGTAGAATAATATATATTATTGTTAGGGATTTATAACAATTTAAATTATTTTGGTAGATGATTTGTTTTTTTGTAGAATATATTACTATGGAATATACATTTTTTGTTAGGTGATTTTAGATGTTATTAATGTAAGTGAGAATAAATTTTACGTTATTATTGAATAAATGTGTGATAAATTGTTCATTAATTTTTTTTAATTTGATAGGGAATATGTGGATTATTTTTCAGGATACATATTTGGGGAATGAATTTGGTTGAACAATATGTGTTATTTTTGAGGTTTTGAAGAATAGTATGTTAATTTCATCATTTAAAGGGCCATTCGTATTATGAATCATCTTACCTTATCCTAACAATTTTTTTATTAAATATATAATGATATGATGAATAAATTTTCATTAATTTGGGAATCATATGATATATTAAAAAATTAATTATAATTTTTCAAGCATGAAAAATTCATCAAGGTTATTTTTCATGAAAAAGATGAGGGAAATTGCTCGAATCAATTCTAAAGGATGAAATTTTGTAAATAAATCAAGTATTTTTTATAAAATTATTTTACTTAATAGTAAAATAATCCCTATATATATATCATGTTGTAGATAGATTTATGGAACCTTATGTGGAAAATAACACTTATTTATTACGTTATTGTTTTTGAAACCTATTCATAAGTATGTGTTTTATAATACAAACATGTTTTAATAAATATATGGGAAATGATGTGTTTACATTTATTAATGCAGATACTCAAGATTTATGTACATGAAAATGGCATTAAATTTGAGGAATACTTAATACATGACATAAAAAATACCCAAATATTGTATTAGATTTTTTCTTTGGAAACACATAACATAATCTTCTAATCAGGGTGAATGATCTTAAACATCTCCCCTAAAGATCTTACCCTTTTTTCCAAACAAAAACATTTTATTATATTCTGGGGAAAATAAAACATATAAAGGGTGAGCTCAAATGATCTGTAAGTGTACACATGTTTAATATAAAACAAACCATAAACATTTAAATGTAAAAACATAAATGTAATGTTCAAAAATCAAAATCACGAACAATGACAAAAATCATGGAAGAACGTAAAGCATGAATCATAAAAGAACATTAACCACGATAAAATAACATGGGAATAAAACATTGAAATGTGAAAAAACATTAAGTAAATAATATTATTTCCATAGTAGAAATGGCATTGTCTCTAAGACCATCATAATGTTCAAATTCCATTACTGCACCAGGATTACTTGTTGTTCCCGCAATGCATTACTGAATCAAATTTACTTGTACGTCCAGTGATGTCTATATCATGAGATATAATTCTTTACCTAATTAATTAGAGGGAGATATAGGTCCCACCCGTACTATAATAAAATCATTCTTACACATGCCAGAAAACATAAATCATTCATCATAACTTAACTCATGAAATAAAATGTGTTTGTTAAATATTATTCCATCATAACATAATCCATATATAATATCATTGCATCATTAATAGAATCCAATAATATTAATAATATTTATATAAAAATAAATTTATTTAAAAGCACTGTATTTGATGGAAAATAATTTTGATAAAACACTTGAACTTAGTTCATAATGAAAATATCCTTTTTCTTCAAAAAAATTTCTTTTCCCAAAATGACGCGCAATATTAAAATAAAAGAATTTAGTTGAAAATAAACTTTAAATATTGTGGATAATCTTCATGTAAATTATTCATTAAGAAAATTGAAAAAATCTGTTAATGTTTTCTAAGTTAAAAAAACATTCTCCTCATACTTTTGTTACAAAATAAAAAAGAACCTTTTATGGTAAAGAAAAGAGTGATTCCTTCTATACCATGTAGTGAATGTAAAAAATGGGAAAAAATTACTTTAAAAATACATATAAAAATAGTAAACATTTATTTAACCTTTTTTGTAAAACATTGACATGGATGATTAATATATCCACAAAATATACCTTTTTGTAAAGAATCTCTGATTAAAAAGAGATTGTAAAATTATACTTTACCTTAGGTCCAATTTCATCCATACATATCTAAAACTTATTTTTTGTAGGTTTATACATATTATTAACATGTAACAGAACCATGATGGTATTTATGATATCATATATGATTCACATATGGATTTATAGTAACTGCTCATTTGTCAATTTGATGTTGAAGCAAGATTTTAGGTAATAATCATTTCATTTATCATACGTGTTTGGACATGTTATTATTTATATGATTACCTAGATAATGATTCACATACTCAAAAAATTTAAAACATGGTTTTTATATCATATATATTCATTATATAATTATATATAATAGATTGAAGAATGGAATGGAATACACTATTCATGGAGACGGAAGGCCATATGTACGCATAAACAATGTTTTCATTTTCTTATTAAATTGGATGGATGTAAATGAAATATAAATATACACAAAAATAAATCCATTATAATTATAATGTCATATATTTCATTACTATTTATTATATATAATTTTTAACCATTCATTAATTGTTATAATGAGGACTGAATGCCATCGCGTCGTGGAGACGGTAAATCGTTTGTACGCATGACTAATGATGGTATTGTTGTTGATGGTTTGTAATATATCATAATTAGTATCATGTTATAATAATCATATATTGCTATTATTTCCTTCATTATACCAATCCATGTAAGGTGGTGGTGAAAAATTGCTTACACAATAGCGTGGAGACCGTAATCTGTACGTATGCACCCATGATGAATATGTTTTTCTCAAGATGGATAGAAGCTAACATAGAGTTGTTTCGTATTAATAATAAAATATCAGTATATGAGTTATACTAATGTTGTTACTCTATAATGAAATAACTAAAACAGAGGAAATAGAAGAATAAATAAATTATAAAGAATCAGTAGAAGATATTACCTCTTCCTTGATGTGCCTCTATTAAATTTCCTAATTGGGAACTATAGTTGTTATTTTGAGAATACCAAAACCACTGGAATGTAACTAGAGAAGTTTAGAAGATAAATTGTCTAGATTTGGATGAACATGAAGGCTTAAAATGTAGTGAATAAAAGAGAGAGGAGGTTTCCTTTTATAAGATAGGAGAGGGGAAATTTATGATAGTTGAAAAATAATAATTTATTATAAATTCAATTAGAATTTAAAATAGTCCAAAACCTATTTAATTCTATGATAAGATTATGTTGGTTCTAGTACACATCGTCCAATAATTTTCTGACCGGTTTTGAATATTTTTTATCCTTAATTTTTTGGTTATACCCATAGTTTAACCATTTTAATTTTACCGTGATGTCATTTTATTTACACATTGTGGGTTAATGTAATTATAAAATTATGTCAAATGACACAAAAAAGTTATTTACGATTGCTTTGGATTTATATTAACAATTTGGAAAAATCATAGAATTTTTGGAATTTAATATCATTTAATAATCTATTTTATGTCATAAGTTATGAATTATTTCAATTTTGGATACTATTCATACTTTAATTAAATAAAAATTCATATCTACATTATTACTTCGAACCTATTGAATTAACTCATCCATAATATTTCAATTTCATCCAAAAAATTCGTGGACGACATCATAATATTCAAAATAATCTTATTTTAATTTTTATAAATTCATTTCTCTGAATCGTTCAATAATTAGGTATTCAATACATCAATATTGGGTCATATATAAATTTCTTTATCTAATATATAAAAATAAAAATAAAATACCATGACGTAGGAATGATATTTATCTTTTTAATTACTATTTATAGATTGTCATTTTAATATCCATGTGAATCCATGGGGTCCCATAATCAACCAAGTATGACCATGGTCAGTCATATCTCATATGATTGGAAAATAAATTTTTTAGGATAGTTTAATATTTTATGAATATTATTTTTTACCCATATTTACAAGATTTACCCTTTAACGATCGTAAATAAAATAACTATTGTAATCACTATTCATAATGTTCAAAAATAAAAGGTACATATTTAAACAATTTGAACCATCTGATTCCAAATATGGAATCCATTTTTTCAAAATCAAAACACATAACTAGTTTTAGTTAATTTAATATTAATCTCGTTGTGGAAGAAAATGGTTATTGTTTAAAACATTGCAAAAGATTTAAATGTTTTTACATGTGAATTCAATGTAAAATTAATGAAAATTACTAAAATTGTAATAAAAGATAAAAATATATTCTATTTATACTTTAAAACCATTAAATAATATGGTTTATTGATATATATTATTTTGATGAAAAAGTTATATTCAATTAAAATTTAGTGTATTTTCACTTTTAATCAAAATATAAAAGTTAACAAAAAAATATGAAAAAATCATCCAAAGAAAAATTTTATATCCTTATACCAAAGAAGATTATTATTTTGTCCTTTTATACTTATAAATGTGTCAAAAACTAGATTTAAAATGGGTGTGCCATCAAAAGGTGGAAAAACTGCAATTTTTTAATAAATAATTTTTTTATCTGAAAATTTGATTTTTATATTCTCATATTGTGTACTAAAAAATGTGTAGAATGAATGATAATTTTATAAAATTGAAAATTTGGTTAATACTATTCATAAAATCTATTTTATATCCCATTAAATAATAATATTTTAATAATATATCATTGTTTAATGAAACTCGGTATCGTGTAAAACTCAAGTTATGGAAGATGGTCACTCTTGTGTGTAAAGAAAAAAAAGTCAGTGCTACATGTAGTGAAAACATCCTTTGGTATTGCATATATCATAATTGAATTATAGTTCATTTATACATTGTACAAAACCTGTACACTTTGTTGTGTGAAATGAATTCTATCACAAGAACATGAAAATGTGGTTAACACAAGCCATGAATTGTGTTGTGTATACTGAAATAGAATACGTTGTTGCATATAGAACATGTTAATCATGGGTTAGCATACGACAGAAGATATAAATGAAATTAAAAATAATATATCTAAAAAAATCACAAGGTCTTACATTCTATCCCTTAAAATAAATTTCTCCCCCAAAATTATTTGGGGTTATAAATGGTTTTGTACTAGAATTTTTCTTTCACGGAAACCCACATCATAAAAAGGAATACAAAAACTTCATTTTATAAAGTAATGTTAGAAGCATAACTATTACCCTATTCAACTTATCCCTAGGTTTCCACATATAATAACATAGTTGGGAAGTGAAAACATGGATAATAAAGTGAAGTGTAACCATAATGTTCTGATGGATAGTGATAGAGAAAAAGGTTTGGAGAATGGTAACTACTAGAAATCTTTTAATACGTGATGATTTAAGGGAACATATTATTCATCAGATAATAAGGTACTTCGATAATTTTTTTTTTCAATATCACTTCACTAAATTTGAATAATTTTTCATTAGAATAAATACCTACTCGATTTTTGTACAATTTCACCATTGTTCATGCCTTGAACCTCTTCTAATTCATCTATCGTTTAAAGAATTGATATCGAATATGTATTTCTTGTGGTGTTATCTGGCCATGTGATAATATGATCGGTCATTCCATCTATCTTTATCACAAAAAGGTTAAAAAAAGTTATTAAATATACATAACTGCATCTATGGTGAGATTAATCGTATATAATTCCAAAAATGGGTTGATACTT
Source organism: Viscum album (assembly GCA_963277665.1). Classification (NCBI taxonomy): domain Eukaryota; kingdom Viridiplantae; phylum Streptophyta; class Magnoliopsida; order Santalales; family Viscaceae; genus Viscum; species Viscum album. The sequence continues at coordinate 1,763,346,943 of OY728131.1, read as the reverse complement.
TATCTATAATACCACATAGTAAAATATAAATAATTTTTTCTAACCATGGGCTTCTTTTTGCCCAGTGGTATGAGATTAAGGCATCTCACACTTCACTTGTTGGTTCGATTCCTACATCCTTGTCTGACATGACGAGTTGTCGCCCATCCTATAGGTTTGACTTTTTCTAAAACTATATCATTATTACATTCCAGAAAGAATATACAAAACGTTTCTAGCCATAAAAATTACTATCTTATGTCCAACCTGATATATTAAAAACATTAGGCTTATCGAAAATACTCTTATATAATTTCATTGTACAATGAAAAAATTACCAGAAAGGTCATATAACAAGCATGTGGATACCATCATTTATCCCTTATATATCATAAGATTTATCTTCATGGTCACATTCATGATATTTGAATTACTTCATCATTCATTATCTTGATTCAAGGTAATAACCTAAATTACCATATATAATTATTGAACACATGCATGTTTCATTATTCCAAAAATTATTGGATTTATTACATAACTTTTGAAAAGTTATATACTTCATCTGGGAGAACATAACCCACATTTCACCAAATCATTATCCAGTTCCAAGGTAACTAATATAGTCCAACATATCAATATAAAAATTTCTTTATCTCAATATCATGCTCATATTATGGGTTTTGCTTCCATTAATCATGTGTTTTTGGTATATAACATTTTAATTAAATCACTTTTCATATCCATTTTATGTATTCTATATATTCTTGAGAATCCATATAGAATAAAATAAACCGAAAAATATTATATTATTCCCCATTCATCATTCGTGGATTCAGATATATAAATAATTCAATCCTTTAACTTAAACGGTAGGCATGGAATAGTTCATTCTTTCCCTTAGAAGAAGATTCTTATGTCTGGGGATTGATTTGGGTAATGCCCTTGTTTTCCACAGATGAGACACTGAACTCCATAATAATTCGTTACTCTCTAACCCTTTTCCCCATAGTGATAACATCTTCTCCTCCATTTGAGGTATTCAACAGGCTTCTTCTTCAGTTTTTATTGGTATGTAAGATGCTTAAACTTATTTCTTGTATGTTATTCACCATGGAAGCATGCATGAAATTTCATCTTCATATTATTCGATGGCATATGAATACCATTAAATTTTTCCTTATTTATCATATACCATAATGACTGATTCAGCATAATAACAATATCATTCATTGTTGAAATTACACAATTTTGTTGCCCATAGTCACCAATTTGTTCATTAGATTTAATGTTTACCCAATTTCTTTTGTTTTCCTCCCATGAATAAAATACAAAAAAGAATAGTGTGGGAGAAACACCCATTTTATGAAAACAACATAATCAGGGGGGGTACTTTCAATATCTAACATCATATGTTTAATCAAATCTTATTTGTTATCTTTACCATAATTCTCAAATTGCAACCTACAGTTATACATAACCATTGTTTCATCCCTAGACATACCATAGAAACACCACTATGGATGTCAATAATGTTTTCACATCTTAGTTTCCAATGGATGACTAAACCTCTGCTCTGATACCAACAATAGAGGCACAAACTCGACGTATAGGGAAATTACATTCTTTGTGCGGAATACTAAATACATGACACAAACGAACCCTAAAGATTCTATTAGTTTAGTGTCTCTAGAAACACAGAACATAATCATCTAATCATGGTGAATGATCTTCAACATATCCCATAATGATCATCCCATTTGGTTTTCCTACCTAAAACCCTTCTTTATATCCGGGGGAAAATAAAAAAAGAAAGGGTGACCTTCAATTCTTAGTAAGGGTAAAAATGGGGAACATAAAACAAACCATAAACAATGAACATAAAAACCTGAAAAAGAATGTTTAAAAATCAAAATCATGAGAAATGACCTAAATCTTGGTAGTGCGTAAGGCATGGATCATAAAAAAAATCAACCATGATTCAATAGAATTGGAATAGAAAATGTTATTGTTGGAAACAATTAATCACATATGATAATTTTCATAGAATCCAAGGCCTTTTTTCCTAGATCATTATATTGGACAAAGTCCTTTATTGAACCATGTTAACCTGTAGTTCCATTAATGTATTACTAAACCAGATTTACCTGCCATTCCAGTCATGACTATCTCATGAGATATGAATCTTTACCCATGCATTATAAAGAGATATTGTTCCCACCCATCTCATAATGAAGTCATTCTTAAATTTTCCACAAAACATAAATCAGTAATTATAACACAACCCATGAAATAAATTGTTTTCTTAAATGTCATTCCATCATAACATAATCTATATAAAAGATCATTCCATCATTAACTGTAGAGACCGAAAGCATGAAGTAAATGGACATTACATTACTTTTGTGGAATACTTAGTACATAACAAAAACAGACACCCAAGGACCGTTATATTTTAGTGTCTTTGGAAACTCAAAATATAATCATCTAATCGTGGTGAAAGATCTTCAAAATCTCCCACAAAGATCTTCCCTTTTTTCTTATCTAAAACCTTTCTTTTTATCCTCGGGAAAAGAAAACATAAAAGGTGTGAGCTCAAATGCCCAGTATGGGTAAACATAGAGAACAAAAAATTACAATCCATAAAAATTTGAATGCAAAAACAAGAACATAATATCTAAACATCAAAATCTAGAGCAAAGACATGAATCTTGGAAGTACGTATGGCATATATCATAAGGGAAAATCAATCATGATAAAATAGCATGGGAATAAAACATGTAATTGTGGAAACCATTAAGCACATGTTATGATCTCCATAGTATCCAAGGCACTACTGCCAAGGCCATCTTATTGGAAGAAGTCTATTTTTGAATCGAGTTCACTCATCGTTTCAGTCATGTAACACTGAACTGGATTATATTACCATTCGAGCCATGTCTATCTCATGAGATATAAATATTTAACCAATGTATTGGAGGGAGATATAGGTCCCACTCATCTCATAATGAAATCATTCTCACTTGTTCCATAAAATAATCTTAAAACATTCATCAAAACCCAAATAATAAAATGGGTTTCATAAACATCATCCCATTAGTTCATAATTCATATAAAACAAATGGATATTTCATCATAAGAAAAGTGAACCATGTAAATCATAGGGACATTAAACATGAAACATACACATATGAAATAATGTCATCTTATATGGAAAATGGTTTTGATAAAACATTTGAAATGAATTCTTGAGGAAATTATCCTTTCTTCATCAAAATCAATTTCTTTTCAAAAAATGCCATGCACTTTTAAAATAAAAGTATTTTGTTGAAAATAGTTATAAAATCTTTTGGATGGAGCTTCAAGAAAATATGTCTTTATAAAACCAAAAATTCATTTTCACGCCGAATAAGTTAAAAAAACATTCTCCTCGTACTTTTTTCTGAAAAGTCAAAAAGTACCTCGTGACGTAAACAAAAGAAAGATTCCTTACATACCATGTAGTAAAAGTCAAAAATCTGTAAAAAGGACCTTAAAAATACATAAAAACACTTTTAGAAAAACTTGTACATGGAAGATAACAATAACCCTAGTAAATACTTACGTATAAGAAATATCGAATAAAAATGAGATTGAAAAATTATCCCTTACCTTAGGTCCGATATGATTTGTATGTATCCGAACCTCATGTTTAATGATTTAAATAATGTCCTTGACTTATTACAGAATTATATTCATTGTTATGATATCATATATGCTTCCCATATGACTTTATATTACCTGTTCTTTTGTAAGTTCCATGTTAAAGCAGCGTTTTGGGTAAAATCATTTTATTAATCATACATGTTTGGACTTGTTGTTCTTGATATTATTACTTATATCCCGATTTAATTAATTCCAGAATGTAAATCATGATTTATATGTAATATAAATTCAGCATATACATATATATATGATAGATGGAATGAAATACACCATTCATGGATATGGTAGGCCGTACGTACGCATCAACGCTGTTTTCGTTTCCTTATTGAATCGAATGGAATTAAGTAGATGGAATACATATATATATACATAAATCTAGTATTATTATTATGTAATATATTTTATGATTACTTATTATATATACTTTATAATCATTCATTAATGGTTAACATGGAGAATGAATCTCATCGCGTCGTGGAGACGGTAGTCCATACGTACGCACGAGTGATGATACCATTCCCATGACCGTGGAATTATATTGGAGTGTATGTATACTATTTAAGAATAAATATCACTTTAAAATAATCATATATAGTAATTATTTACACCATTATACCCATCCAAGTACGTTGGTGGTGGAAAATAGATTACACCACGGCATGGAGACGGTATTCCGTACGTACGCACGCGCGGTGATTTCGTTTTCCGTAGGATGGATAGATGTTGAAATAGGGTTGTTTCATACATATAATAACATATCAGTATATTAGTGATACTGATGTTATTACTTCATAATGAAAAAACTAATGAAGAAAAAGTGGAAGAAGAAATAACGTTGAAAGAATCGGTAACAGACATTACCTCTTCTTTGAAGCGCCTCTTTGAGACCTCCTCTTAGGGAACTAAAATTGGTGTTTGAAGAAGACCAGGACCTCTGTGATGGTTATATGGAAGTGGAGACGAGAATGTGGCAGGGGTTGGCCGATCATGAAGGTTCAAAGTGGTGTGAGGAAGAGAGGGAGGAGGTGCCCATTTATAAGGGAGGAGAGGGGCACCTTTGGAAAAACAAAAAATATTATTTTATAATAAAGTCATATTCAGTTTTTAATAGCTAAAAATTGATTTATTATGATGGTAAGCTGGGGATGGGTCGAAATAATATCATCCAATAGAATTTATAAATGTTTAGGTTTATATTTTATCATTATCATTTAGATTTAACTTTATGTTAGATATTTTTTATTTTACCGTGTCTTCTTATTTTCTTACACTATAAGGTTAATAAACATACTATAAAAAGCCAGAAAAACCCAAAGTTGTTTATTATTAATATATATAACCTTATCTAAGTCATTTTTACTAACCTTATATTTTTAGGAATAAAATAACAATTAATAATATAATATTTGTTTTAAAAACTACTTTATGTCAATTTTGACACTATTTGGTAATTGATTTTTGTGAAAATCATAAAAGAATTATTAGTTAGAAAAAAGTTAACTAAATCAATACTAACATGTCATAATAACCTATAAAATTAGTGGAATTCATAAAAAGTTTCAAATTACATTTATTTGGGTATTTATAACATCAATTATGTCAATATTTCATTAATAAGATAATTACTGCATCATCATTGTGTCATAAAAAAATTAAATTATTTAATTTTTAATAATTATAATTAAAATACCATTATGTAGAAAATATTTTTAGATTTCTAATGAATATTAATATTCGAATTTATCTTATGTATAACCCTATATTAAAAATGATTTAGGTATTAATCATTGATTTTAACTATTTTAACCTTTCTTTAAATAAATTAATAATAAATGTCCTAATCTAATCCAAGTGGGCCTAAATGGTCATATTTTATTCCTAGGGTTGTTTTTGGTCGAATTAAGCTTATCCAATAGAATAAGTACATGTGTTAGGGTAATAAAAATATCATTTTTACCCTTAATTACCCTATTTACTTTTAATTGTGGTTAAAAAAATGTAAAAAGTTACTATTCACCAAAAATTATTTTCATCTCATTGAACCACATTTTAGTCATTGATATTAACTGTGAGTCTTGGATTTTAGAAATACCACTCACAGAAGTGGTAAAATTATGTTTTATGTGAATTTGCTAATTCTCCTAGGAGGTAGGTAAAAGACGGTAAAAAGTTCAATAAAATTTTTATATATCTAAAATTATTATAAAATGAATCCAATTAATTACATTGAATAGAAATAGGTATTATGTATCAATTTTGACCTAAAATAAATTTAAATAAAATAACTAATTATTTAAATAAAAATTCTGTTTTTAAATAGTAACCCATTGTTTTCACTATTCATCAATAATTCAAAGTTTTCAGAAAAATACCAAAAATTCACCCGAGGATAATTTAGATATTATGAATTCAAAAATGAAGTCCATTTTGAAAGATAAAATTTATTAAATTTAAAAAAATTGGGTATTACTATTCATAACGGCTAGTTTATATAACATATCGTTGTTTAGAGAAACTCAGTATTGCGTACAACACACGTTATCGTAGAAGGTCGTGATTGCATGTAATGCAAGACAAGTCAGGGATGCATGTTGTGCAAGCTCCTTTTGGTGTAGTTTACAACACAAGACATTAATGAAATTAAAAAGAATATTTTTTCATAAAATCTCGGGGTGTTACATTGTACCCCCCTTAAAATTAATTTCGCCCTCAAAATTCATCACGGTTATAAATGGTTTACTACTCAAAAATTTCATTAATAGAAACCCACATCATAAAAAGGAATTACAAAAAATCGCTTTAAAAACTAAATTATGAAATGTAACGGTTACAAAAATTAACTAATCACTGGGTTTCCACATAGGTGAACATAGGTGAAAATATGGATATTGAAGAGAATTCTAACCGTCATGTTATGATGGAGAGTGGTAGAGAACATGGCTATGAAAAATCCAACAATCACAAAGCCATATATTTGTGATGATCTAGGGTACAATCTGATTCATCGTATATAAGGCCACTAGGACAACATTTTTGTTTTCATGATCATTTCCCTAATGTTGAAGAATTTGAATTAGAATAAATACTTACATTATTTTGGTATAGTCTCACCGTTGTTCATTCCTTGAACAACTTTCACTTCATCTTTTTAAGAAATGAAGTTTAATTTTTCTTTCGCGAAGTTTTAGCAGATAATGTGATAGAATTATAGGTCATTCCATCTGTCTCAAACATAAGTTAGCAAAAGTTATATTCATAATTCCATCTATGATGAGATTAATCATATATGGTTCCAAAATGGACTTATACTTCATCTAGCATCCTGTATAATAAAATAAAACTAGATTCTACTAACCAGGGAAATCCTGTAGGCTACTGGTAGGAAATAAAGGCATGTCGTACTTCAGTTGTGGGTTTGATTCCCACAGCCTTTTATGATGCGACGGCTTGTCGCCCATCCTGCAGGTTGTCCTTTTTCAAAAACTACATTATTATAACATTCCATCAATAATATCGAAAAAGTTCTATCCTTAAACAATACTAACTTATGTCCAACATAATCCATTCCAATATTTTGGCTTATACAAAATATTATTGTCCAATCTCATATTATAGTTAATGTGATTACCAGAGAGTTCATATAACAAGCATGTTAATACCATCGTTGATCCCCATATAAGATGTGTCTTGTTGGTCACATTCCAAACATTTGAAGGCCTTAATCATGTATTCTCGTGAAAAATTAATACACATTGAACCTTAGTGAAAACATGAGTGCTGTCAAAAGTTAACTCTTCCCACATACCAGAATCTCAAAATTCTGTATACTATATTACTATTTCCTTATATCAGTCATGAGCTCATGAATACTGTCAAACATTTATTTTTCTACTTATCGCTTCATTATGCGCATATCATCTTCTTTCAAAAAATATCTCAATCACTTTCCATGGTTTCCGGTACCATAAAATTAATAAAAACCACAATAGACCAATACATAAATATTCCAATATTCCACGATATTATATACAACATTATTTTGGAATCCCATCACATAAACACTTAATCATTCCACCACATCATTGTCATATTCAACATCGCCAATTGTGATAGCATGTGACTTCCCTTTGTCTTTGCCTTATGTTGTTTCTCATGTTGATCATCATTAACCCTTGTATTAGGGAATTGATTTGCATAATGCCCCATTTCATTGCACATGAAGAATTGAAGTGTTGGTGGTGCGTTCTCTGCAATCTTTTCTTTATTCACATCATTAGCAACCCTTTTTCCATTACATCGACACTCAGCTGCTCGATGACCTTCTTTTACTCGCTTAAAACATATTCTATTCCCTTTAAGTCAATCTCCACAATTTTTCTTTCCACAATTTTAGCATAAGGAAACATTCATCTTCTTTTCACCATTATTCTGAGATTTCTCCTTGAACTCCATCTTTCGTTTCTTGTCAAAACCATGAGATGGATATGTAACACCAACTTCCATTTCTACCTTGATAGCACAACTCAAAATTTCATCATAGCTACTGAAGTCTCTTATAGCTAATTCCCTTCTAAGATTTGGTTTTAAGCCACTGAAGAATCGATCAACATTACATTTATGTCGGATGATAAAGCCAAATGCATACCTTGCAAGCCTTGTAAAATTCGCTTCGTATATACCAACAGATTCATCATCCTTTTTCTTTAGTTCAAAAAACTCCTTCTCTATATTTGTACGAAGAATATGAGGGAAGTACTTATTGAAAAATAATTTCATGAAATCGTCCCATTACATGGACTCAATTTCATCTCTTGGCCTCATATTCTTGATAAGACTCCACCATTGATCAGCTTCACCTACCAAATGATATACTTATAAGATGAATTTATCATGTTCAGAACATTGAAAAACTGAAAATATCTTTTCAGTGGTACTGATCAATTGTTCAGAAACAAGTGGATCGGAAGACCCACTGAATGATGGTGGTCATTGCCTCATGAAGGACTCAATAGAATATTGTTCCCTTCTCTACTCATTTGGAAGTCCAGAATGGTTCATAGCTTCTGTAAGTATAGCAATAATATTTTTCACTCCATCTACCATAACATTGGTTTGTTCAGGAGGAAAATCATTGCATTGTCCATTACATTGATCAACACGGTTCATTCGGGTTCCAGCCATCATCTAAAAACCAAAAAGAATAGTGTTAGAGGCCAACATCATGCTAGGGAAAACAACATAATAAAGGGGGAGTACCTTCAATATCCAACATATTAGGTTTAACTATATGCTCATTACTGTAATTCTAGGATTATAACATATACTTATAATTAATCTTAGGGACATCCCTAGACAAACCTTAGAAATATCTCTAGGGATCTCACTAACGTTCTCGCATCCTAGTTTCCAATGGGTGACTAAACATTTCCTCTGATTCCAAATGTAGAGACCAAAAGCTTGACGTAAATGGACATTACATTACTTTTTTGGAATACTTAGTACATAACAAAAACAGACACAGAAGGACCATAATAGTTTAGAGTCTTTGGAAACTTGGAATATAATCTTCTAACCGTGGTGAAAGATCTTCAAAATCTCCCATAAAGATCTTCCCTTTTTTTCTTACATAAAACCTTTATTTATATGCTGGGGAAAAAACATAAAAGAGGTGAGCTCAAATGCCCGGTAAGGGTAAACATAGAGAACAAAAAACAATCCATAAACATTTGAATCCAAAAACATGAACATAAAATATAAACATTAAAATCTTGATCAAATACATGTTTTTTGGTAGCACGTAAGGCATATATCATAAGGCAACATCAATCAGGATAAAATAGCACGGGAATAAAACATTTAATTGTGGAAACCATTAAGCACATGTTATGATTTCCATAGTAGCCAAGGCATTGCTACCCAGACCATCTTAGTGGACAAAGTACCTTTCTAAATCGAGTTTACTCCTCGTTTTAGTCCTATAACACTGACCCAAATTAACTTACCGTTCCAGCCATGTCTATCTCATGAGATATAAATCTTTATCCAATGCAATGGATGGAGATATAGGTCCCACCCATGTCATAATAAAATCATTCTTACTTGTGCCACGAAATAAACTTAAAACATTAATCATAACCCAAAGAATAAAATGGGTTTCATAAACATCATCCCATCATTTCATAATTCATATAAAACAAATGGACATTTCATCATAAGAAAAGTGAACCATGTAAATCATATAGACATTAAACTTGAAACATACACATATGAAATAATGTCATCTTATAGGGAAACTGGTTTTGATAAAACATTTGAAATGAATTCTTGAGGAAAATATCCTTTCTTCGTCAAAATCATTTTCTTTTCAAAAAATGCAATGAAATTTTAAAATAAAATTATTTTGTTGAAAATAGTCATACAATATTTTATAGGATGCTTCATGAAAATATGGCTTTATAAAACCGTAAAACCCTTTCATGCCGTATATGTTAAAAAACATTCTCCTCATACTTTTATCGGAAAAGTCAAAAAGTACCTCGTAACATAAAAAAAAGAAAGATTCCTTACATACCATGTAGTAAAAGTCAAAATGGGTAAAAAGGAAATTAAACATACATAAAAATCTTTTATAAAACATGTATATGGAAGATAAAAATAACCCCAGTAAATACTTACGTATAAGGAATCTCGAATAAAAATGAGATTGAAAAATTATCCCTTACCTTAGGTCTGATATGCTTCGTACGTATCCGAACCTCCTGTATAATGATTTAAATAATGTCATTGACTTATTACAGAATTATATTCATTGTTATTATATCATATATGGTTCACTTATAAATTTATATTACCCGTTCGTTTTGTAAGATCAATGTTAATTAAGCGTTTTGGGTAAAATCGTTTTATTTATCGTACATGTTTGGACTTCTTGTTCTTGATATTATTACTTAAATCCTAATTTAAAAAATTCCAGAATTTAAAACATTATTCATATGTAATATAATTTCAGCATATACATATATATATGATAGATGGAAAGAAATACACTGTTCATGGATACGGTAGGTCGTACGTATGCATGAACGTTGTTTTTGTTTCCTTATTGAATTGAATGGAATTAAGGAGATGACATACATATATATATACATAAATCCAGTACCATTATTATGTCATATATTTCATGATTTCTTATTATATATACATTATAATCATTCATTATCGGTTAACATGGAGAATGAATCTCATCGCGTTGTTGAGACAGTAGTCTGTACGTACGCACAAGCGATGATACCATTCCCAAGACCACGGAATTTTATTGGAGTGTATGTATACTATTTAAGAATCAATATAACTTTACAATAATCATATATAGTAATTATTTTCACCATTATACCAATCCAAGTACGATGGTGGTGGAAAATAGGTTACACCATGGCGTGGAGACGGTATTTCGTACGTACACACACGCGGTGATTTCGTATTCCGTAGTATGGATAGATGGTGAAATAGGGTTGTTTCATACATATAATAACATATCAGTATATTATTTATAATGATGTTATTACTTCATAATTAAACAACTAAATAAGAAGAAGTGGAAGAAGAAATAAAGTTAAAAGAATCGGTAACGGACATTACCTCTTATTTGAAGTGCCTCTTTGAGACCTCCTCTTAGGGCACTACAATTGGACTTTGAAGAAGACCAGAACCTCTAGGATGTTTCTATGGATGTGTATAATATAATTTGGTAGGTTTTGGCCGAGCTTGAAGGCTCAATGTGGTGTCAGGAAGAGAGGGAGGAGGTGCCCTTTTATAAAGGAGGAGAGAGGCACCTTTGAAAAAAATAAAAATATTATTTTATTATAAAGTCATATTTGGTTTTTAATAGCTAAAATTGATTTATTTCAAGGATAAGGTGGGTATGGGTCTATATCCTCTCATCCAATATAATTTAGCCAAGTTTAGGTTTCTATTTTAACCTTATCATTTAGATTTAACTTTAAGTTAAATAAGTTTTCTTTTACCGGGTCTTCTTGATTTCTTACACTATAAGGTTAATAAACATACTATAACTAGATAAAAGAACCACAAGTTGTTTATTATTAATATATATAACCTTATATAATTCATTTGGCCGAACCTTTGATTTTTTGGAATAAAATAAAAATTAATAATATAATACTTGTTTTAAAAACTACTTTATGTCAATTTGGGACTATTTGGTAATTGATTTTTATGAAAATCATAACAGGATGATTAGTTCAAAAAAAGTTAACTAAATAAATAATAACATTTCATTTTAACCTAGAAAAAAATTGGAATTCATTAGAAGTCTCAAATTACATTTATTTGGGTATTTATAACATCAATTGTGTCAATATTTCATTAATAAGATAATTACTGCATAATCATTGTGTCATAAATAAATTAAATTATTTAATGTCTAAAAATTATAAATAAAATACCATTGTGTAGAAAATTATTTTATCTTTCCAATGAATATTTATAGTCGAATATATCTTATATATAACCCTATATTAAAAATGTTTTAGTTATTAAACTTTCATTTTAACTATTTTAACCCTTCTTTAAATAAATTAATAATAAATGTCCTAATATAATCAAAGTGGGGCTAAATGGTCATATTTTATTCCTAAGGTTTTTTTGGTCGAATTATACTTATCCAATAGAATTAGGACATTTTTAGGGTTATAATAATAATATCATTTTTACCCCAAATTACCCTATTTACTTTTAACAGTGGTAAAAAAAAGTAAAAAGTTACTATTCACCGAAAATTATTTTCATCTCATTCAACCACATTTTAGTCCTTGATATTAACCATGTTTCTAGGATTTTCGAAATTCACTTAGAGAAGAGGTAAAATTAAGTTTTATTTTATTTTCAAATTCTCCTAGGAGGTGGGTAAAAGACGGTGAAACGTTTAATAAATTTTTATATATCTAAAATTATTATTAAATGACTAAAATGAATTACATTGAACATAAATAGGTATTATGTATCAATTTTGACCTAAAATAAATTTAAATAAAATAAATAATTATTTAAATAAAAAGTCGGTTTTTTAATAGTAACCTAGTGTTTTCACTATTCATCAAAAATTGAATGTTTTCAGAAAAATACCAAAAATTCACCCTAGGCTAATTTCGATATTCTGAATCCAAAAATGAAATCCATTTTGAATGATAATTTTTATTAAATTTAAAAAAGAGGGTATTACTATTCATGATGACAAGTTTATATAACATATCGATGTTTAGTGAAACTCGGTATTGCGTACAAAACGCGCTATCATGGAAGGTCGCGATTAGGTGTAATGCAAGACAAGTAAGGGATGCATGTTGTGAAATATCCTTTTGGTGTAGCGTACAACACAATACATTAATGAAATTAAAAAGAATATTTTTCATAAAATCTTGGGGTCTTACATTAACAGAATCAAATCATAGTAATAAAAGGGATATACAGATAACACTATTTAAAATCATCATCTTAGATGGTATGTAATTTTGATAAAAAACATGAACATAGTTCGTGTGAAAAATAACCTTTCATCTTAAAAAACATCTTCTTTTTCAAAACTGCCACAAGATTTTATTATAAAATAATTTAGTTGAAAATTAACATGAAATAGTTTATATAAGATTAATGGAAGTAAGGCGTTAAGAAGATGTAAAAACGGTTCATTCCGTATAAGTTAATAAAACATTCTCCATGTACTTTTACTAGAGAAGTCAACACATACCTCGTATGGTAAAAAAAAATTTCTTCCATACCATTTAGTAAAATTAAAAAAATGGTTAAACATGAATTTAAAAATACATATAAGAATATTAAACATTTATGAAAATATTTTTATAAAATGTGGACAGGGATGATGAATATATCCCCAGAAAATACTTACGTATAAAAAATCACGGATAAAAATGAGATTGAAAAATTATACCTTACCTTAGATCCAATTTCTTGTGTACGTGTTTGAAAATCTTGTTTAGTGGGTTTAAAGATATTTTTAACCTTTAACAGAACCATAATAATATTTATTATATCATATATGATTCATTTAAAACATTACATTACCCGTTCATTTGTCAATTCCATATTAGAGCAATGTTTTAGGTAATAATTGGTTCATTTATTGTACGTGTTTCGACTTGTTATTATTCATATGATTACTTAGATCATGATTTGCATAATTCATAATTGTATAACATGATTTATATATCATATATATTCAGAATATAAATATATATAATATATAGATAAATGGAATGGAAGACACCGTTCATGGTGACGGTAGAATGTACGTATGCATGAACGCTATTTTTGTATCCATATTAAATTGAATGGAAGTAAGTAAATGACATGTATATATATATACATAAATAAAGTATCATTATTATTTCATACATTTAATGATTATTTATTATATATACTTTATAATCATTCTTGAATGGTTAACATGGAGAATAAATCTGCTCATGTCGTGGAGACGGTAAGCCGTACGTATGCAGGAGTAACGATATCATTCCCATATTTTTTGAAAAGATTTGATGTGGATAGAGTATAATATTATATAATTAATATAATGTTATAATAATCATATATAGTTATTATTTTTACCATTATACCCTTCCATGTAAGGTGGTAGTGAAAAAAAAATGATTACACCATGTTGTGGAGCCAGTAATCCGTATGTACGCATGCATAGTGATTTTCATTTTTTCATTAGATGGATATAAACTGAAATATGGTAGATTCCTATTTATAATAACATATACGTATATTAATTATACTGATTTTATTACTTTATAATGAAACAAATAAAATAGAGGAAGTACAAGAAGAAAAAATTTGAATGAATCGATAGAAGAGAGTGCCTCTTCGTTGACGTGCCTCCTTTAAATTTCCTCTTAGGGAACTAGAGTTGGTATTTTGGGAAGGAAATAACCTCTATAATGTAACTTGGAAATTTTATAAGAGAAATGATCAGGGTTTTTATGAGTTTTACATCTTATATTGGGGTTAATAGGAGAGGTAGGAGATGCCCTTTTATAAGATAGAAGGGGGAACTTTAGGGAAGTTCCAAAATATAAATTTTTTATAATTGAAATTTCAATATAAAATATTAAAAAACTTATTTAATTATAAAATAATTTTCATTTGGTTACAAATAACTATCTACCAATAATTTTTTGACGTGTTTTGAATGTTTTTTATCCTTATCCTTTTTGTTTAAACCCTCTTTTACCAATTTTAATCTTATCGTGATATCATTTTATATACACATTATGGGTTTATGTAATTACCATATCATGTAAATATACTCAAAAAAAGATATATATGACATATTTGGACTTATATTAACATATATTCAAAATCATATATTTTTTATAACTTAATAACATTTAATAAAATATTTTATGTTTTATGTTATGATTTATGTCAATTTTGGATACTATTCATACATGACATTTTTAAAAATTCTTAAAAACCGTATTACATTAATAAAAAGGAATTAAATAATCTGTAATATGTCAATTTTATAAATAAAATTCCTATTTTTCATAAAATTATTCATATTAATTTTTTTAATATTTATAAATTCATTTATTTTAAACATTTATTAATGAGGTAATAACTACATCATAATTGTGTCATAAATAAATATATTTATCTAATGTATAAATATTATAAATAATATACAATGATGTTGGAAATATTTTTCAGATTTTTAATTACCAATTATTGACACATATATATATTATATGACCCCATATTAAAAATGATTTAGTAAAATATATATATTTAGGTTATAATTATCTCTATATTAACTTAATTCTTATAAATTGTTATATTCACATCCAAGTGAATCAATGGTATCCCAAAATCAACCCAAGGATTAAAATGGTCAGAAATATCTCATCCATTAGGAATGTAGAATGTTTTAGGATAGTTTAATATTATTATAATATTATTTTTACCCTTATTTAGTATATTTAATTTTTAACCATGGTAAATAAAATAATTATTGAAGTTACTATTTACAATGTACAAAAATTAAAATTAGATATTTACATTATTTGAACATTATGATTCCAAATATGGAATCCATTTTTTAAAATTAAAAACATAGAATATGCAGTTATTAATTTAAAATTAATCCCATGGTAAAAAAATAGGGTATTGATTAAAAAATTGCAATAGATGGAAATGTTTTTACATACGAATTCATTGTAAAATTAATGACAATGTATTAAATTGTATTCATATATAATAATTAATTATATTTATACTTTGAAAAATTCAATAATATATTTTAACCATATAAATTATTAAAATGAAAAATATGTTTTTAATTAAAATTTATCGTATTTACACTATTCATCAAAATATGAAAGTTATCATAAAAATATCAAAAATTCATCCAATGTAAAATTTTATAAATCCCATCCAATGAATACATTTATTTTTTCAAATTGAACTTATAAATGTGTCAACAAATAGATTTAAAATGGGTGCACCATCAAAATGCTGTAAACTGTATTTTTTTAAAAAAAATACTTCTTTTATCTTAAAAATTGATTTTATCTCAAATTCTATTCTAGAAAATATGTAGGATGAATTGTAATGTTATAAAATTAAAAAATCGGTTAATACTATTCATTATGTCGTTTTTATATCCCATTTAATAATAATATTTTAATAATATATCATTCTTGAGTAAAACACTGTATTGCGTACAACACAAGCTATCGAGGAAGATCACTCCTGTGTGTAACACAAGCCAAGTCAATGTAGCGTATAGTGAAAAAATTATTTGGTGTTTCATATAACATAATCAAATCATAGTTCATTTATTCATTTAACAAAATCTATACTCAATGTTTCTTGAAATGAATTCTATCACAACAGCATGAAACCGTGTTCAACCGAAGATAATAATAGTGTTGCATATAATGCAAGCTAATTTCTATTGGCGTATAGCACAAGGTACTCTTGGTGTAATGTCGAACAAAGGAAATAAATGATATTAAAAATAATCTATCTAATAAAATATCAGGGTGATACAATTATAATTTATGTTATAATTCTTTAAATATGAAATTTGATTGATGTAGATTAAAATTAATTTTTTCTACTTAGGAATATTTATCTTCCTCTCCTTGGAATAGATTTTTGAAATGCATTATACACTTTTTCATTAACCATGATATAAAATTTTTGTCAGAAAAATTTATTTAAATGGGTAGAATGTAACAACCCAATATTTTATATTATATTTTAATTTAATAGATTTTATTTGTTTGATAGATTGTGATATATACAACACCAAGAATAACCAAAATATGATATACTATTGATATATTATTATTTAAATATTGCAACTATGACCTAGTTGTTGGATTGATGGGTATGAATATAAATAACCATATTATGAAATATATGTTGAAAAAATATTCAATAATAAAATGAATTATTAATATTGCATTTATTATCAGTTGTTTGGAAATGTAGATAAAATCTATTGAAGGTATAAGAGATATTTTTCAAAAAACTATTTTCAATGTGCACTGTATTTGTATCTTAATAGATTAAATTAACCACTATTGATAAATTATTATAATAAATTAACCATACTATGTATCAAATTTAATGAATTTAAATTCAATTAATTATATTTGTTACGCATGTAATGAGAATAAGTTCATTATATGCTTCAAAAATACATTTTCTTCAAAATTGGGTTTTAATATTTTTTGTTTGAGAATATTAAATAAAATTTCCACATAATGAAATTTTATTTTAAAAAATTTGAAATATTTATTTAACAATAATTTAATAGTAGTATTATGATAATATGTTTTTGGATTTTTATGAAAATATTGATTTTTGAGTGAATAATTAAAAATGTCATTTTCAGAAAAATTGTAATTTATTTTCATTAAATAAATAATTTTTAAAGTCCCATTATATTTTCTATTTCATTGAAAAGTAAAATAAGATAACTTTTATTTAACATTATATATTTATTACTATACCATTCATGATTAATCGTTTTATAAAATCATTTTCTTCTTAAAAACACATTTTTTTAATAATCATTTTTCATTGTATTTTTCACAATTATATTAAAATGGATTTCTGAAACTTATATAACGGAATATTTCAGAATATATTTATTATATTAAATTAAAAATTTCAAATTTATAAAATATATCAACTTCATTATTAGCCACAACAAATTGTGATCATGGTAAAAATGTATCACCACAGTAATAGGTAAAAAGGGTAAATTATGGTTAAAACTATGAGATATGGTCTCAAAAATCAATACAAAAAAAGATTTCTTTTGCATTTTTTGGTTTAAATTTCCCATAAATATATTATATTATTACATATGTACTTTTTTCCCAATTTAATATTATTATGACCTTTATATTATTTTTTGTTCAGAAAAATTTCCAAATATCACTCCCTTTTTTTTAACATCTATAATATGTTCCTATAAGGATAAAAGGGTAAATGAATGATTTTTAAATGGTTATTTTAAATATTAATATTATTATTGATATTAGTTTATTTTAATTTCTATATTTAATATATTTACCATGAACACTTATGAAACACCGAGTGTGTGATTTAAAAAAAGTATAAAAATATAGTAATTGAATGTAAAAAAAATTAAATTTAATTTTTTTAGATTAATTAAGATTCATCATAGATTTAATGGATTGATATGAAGTACAAATTTTGGTTAATGAGTTTATATTATAGTCCCCCAATTATATATATGTTATTAATGTCATGATATGTGAATAGTTTTGAAAATGACCATAAATAGAATTTAATATTTTAAAATTATTTTTAAATCATTATAAAAATATAAAAATACCAACTAGACTCATGTGGATAAAAAATATTGATATTTTCATTCCTGGTGCATGAATTCACCACTTTAAATATTAAAAAATACTTTCATGATCCTTAAGTATTTAAACATTTATTACTTCTCTTGATGATAAATTGGGTTAATGTTGGTTCAAACGAAAAGCTACGTTTTCAAATGACACATTAACATGTATTAAATTTGTTGGATGATTATATTTGGACCTTATCAACACAATATTATAATACATGTAACCTTGGGTACATTTTACATTAGTTATAAACACATTATATAATAACATTGAAAGTATTTACATGATATAAACCCACCTCACTCATAAAAAGGAACCACATCTCCTAACATATTCACACCTTTTGTGTACATTATTTTAGAAACACCGTAACAAAATACATTTATAACTTTCCAACCCAAGTCCAAGAATCCAAAGACTCATAAAAAGTACAACTTTTAAGTTATTAATTTATCAGACAAATAATGTTTCCAAAATTACAGTTATAATTATTTAATGCATGTTTCCCTTTTTATTTTTTCTTACAACACTTGTAAATATTATATAAATATATATCTGAACATATAAATTTTATATTTTAGTTAATTAAACTATAACTAACTTTCTTACATTCCAAAAGATCTTATTATATTAGTGTTTTATAGAATTGGGACAAAATTTATATATATCAACCCACATGAATAAAAAGTGGATACTATTAATAAAATATTAATTTATTCAATAATACAAATTTTTTTAATAAAACATGATTTCTTTTCATGAAATATATTCATAATATTTTACATGGATTCTTCTTTTCTATGACCCATCCATAAACCTTGTGAAAAAATTTTAAAACATGGTATGAGTAAAAAAATATCAGTAAGGGACATAAAAGTAAAAGAACCACCAGTATATGAATAATTATAAACATATCAATTTATTTTCACATACACAGACATCTCACCCCATAGAGAATAATATACTATTTGAAATCAATATATTTCCATAAAACATAGAAAAAAATAAATAAAACATTTAGTTAACTTGGGGTATTAAATGCTTAATATCTTAACCATTTTGGATGAAATATTATTTCTAACCCTAGTGGATAACTTATAGTGTAACCCATAAAACTACCTTACAGTGTAACTCTCATGGCTACATTATGGATTAACCATCATAGTTACACTTGGAGTAACCATACAACCGACGTCAAACAAAAACATAACCAATGTAATGGATGGAGATATAAGTACCATTATTAATCATAAATAAATTCCTTAGAAACATAACATAACCATAAAACATGAATATTTTAATCATAAAAACATTCCTTTTTTTATTTTGAAAAGTAGAAATTTAAATGAGGATTTTTAATGAAAATTCATTTCCCTCGAGTTAGTCTTACATAAACCTGATAAAAAGTTATGTATAATGGGTTAAATATTGTTACTAATATATTCTATAATGATATTCATATTTATCATACCTCAAATTATATATTGATTCCCAATTATTAATAATATTTTTTAATTTTTATTGTTTCTGGTACGCTTATTTAACGGCTTCCATGTTTGGTTCATTGTGTCTTTTATTTTCAAATGGAATAAAAAGTCTATATTTTAAATAAAAACGTGTTTATAATTTTAGATAATTTTATATTATACCATATATAAATATTTTATTTATTATTTTTATTAATTAGATAAAACCTTAGTGAAAATTATTTAATTGATTTTGGTGGTGTTTACGACCATCACGAACTTATAGCATCTCATTTAATATCTTATTTATATATTTGTTCCAGAACATTATATAATCTATAATACATTAAAAATAACATATTTAACTATAATAAGGGGTATAGGACTTTCCTTGAATGTTGTATTGGAAAATGAAAGAGTATCATCCACGATGATAGTAAATCGACACATCCCAAATTATGGTCCCATTATTTGAATAAAAGAGAGAGAAGAAGGAGTTTGAGGAAGAATAACGTCATAAATAAAATAAAATTATAGTTTATAAAATATAAATTAGTTTTCATTTTACATGGATATGTATTGGTGTGGTGAGAATAATAAATGAAAATAAATTGAAAAGAAAATAAATGAAAATGAAAATGGATTTTTCCTCTGGAATTCTTATACTTGAGAACCTCTTTAAGGAACTTGATTTTTGCCTTCTGGTCAGACCAAAATGTATTAGACATGGGGAAGAGTCTTGGGAATCTAATTGGGTTGAATGTAATCTATCTACAAGGCACTGATGTGTGAGTAGAAGAGGTGGTTATGGTGGTATTTATAGTGGATGAGATGGGTGTTTTTGATTATTTTATTCATTAATTTATTATTTTATCTCCAGAATATGAATTGAGTGATAATTATTACTAAATATATTAAAATAATGAATTATAGTTTTATATTATGTTCTTACATTAGCAAAAAATCATCCATGAATAAATAATTCATGTATTTAGATAATATTATAAATCCATATATTTCACTATTCACAAAAATTAAAGTGTTCCTGAAAAATCCCAAAATCATCTCCTAACCATTTTTTGATGCGAGTAATTAAAAAATGAATTACATTTTATGAAATTAATTTCATAAATATTAGAAATTATATTTTTAATTAAAATAATAATTTATTATAAAATGCCAATTTGAAAACTATAACAGATTTTACAACACAGTGAAAAATAATATAAAATCATATAAAATTATTTTATAAACATAAGACAATAAAATATTAAATTTGGAATCTATTTTATGACATAAAGTTTTATTTTAAATAATTACATTATTTATAAAATTATAGATTAAAATTTCTATTTCACAAAAGTACCAACACTTAATTTATCATTCTCAAATCATGTATTTACTTATTCCATAATAGAAATATATCATATTTTCACTTATAAAAAAAATAAATTTTATTTATAATTTTATAGGAGATGTGATATTCTATTGGCCTGATTACTATTCTTAATTTTCATGTTATGATTCCATCAGTATAATTTTTTTAAATTCATTAAGTACTATTTATTTCATTATACATTTAAATTGAATTTTACTATATAATTTTATAATGAAAAAAAAATTATAAGTAATGAGGATGAGACATTCTCCTCACCTATTGTAAATTTTATCTAGATAATTTTTATTTACATCTTAAATATATGAGTTTACCATTCTCTAATATAATTTTTAGATCCCCTTAATTCTTATTCTACCTTGTGGTTTCTCCATAATAAATTAACATGGTGAATTGCCTTATTATTAAATAATTGATCTACATGAGAAGTAAATTGAATAGGATTTTCCATATAAGAATTTTTCTATTCTAGACAAGCTACATCTAGGATCAAAACTTGTGATGAATCCAACACATACTTTCTCAACATCGAAATATGCAAACAATTATGTACCTGAGATAAACATAGAAGAAAAGATAATTTGATGGAAACTGATCCATATTTATGAAGGATTTCATTAGGTCTAATGAAACATGTACTTATCATTCCCTTCTATACAAAATAGCATCACACTTTTCCATTTAAAAACACTAGGAATAATATGATCATATAACTTGAAATAAATATCCTTAATCTGGTAATCTCTATAACTATTCTATCATCTACGAGCTATCGTCATATGTTATTGGATCATAATTAATTTTTCAGCCACTTCCTCTACTTATTCTAGTTCCGAAAACTTATTTTTCTTGAAATAAACCTAAAATACTAGATTTCCACTCCAATTTCCATACAATTTCTAAAAATCATCCATTTTTATACTAGAATTAATAATATTATTATAAGACATCTAAAATAATGAAATATGATGATCCCAACATCCCTTCTAATCCATTGAACAAGCTCTAATAATATCCTCCAATGTCGGCATAGATTGCTATGACTATGTTTCATATGGAGGATTAATGGATGTTCTAAAAGTAAATTCTATTCCTAAAGAATTCATAAGGCCATTCCAAAAGTTATAAGGTAACCTGAGATCATAGTCAAATATAATAGATAGAGAAAATCTATGTATCCTAACTATCATTTTGAGGTCCATTCAAGAAAGCTACTCTAATGACGTAGTGTCTCAAATAAGAAAAAAATGTGAATATTTTGTTTGGTGGTCAATAATAACCCAAATAGAATTGTTACCTATAGAATTATTTTGTGGTACCACCATTATATCCATGTATATATTTTCCTATTTACACTATGGACCTAGAAAAGGTTAATGCACCCCCATTGGTAGTTTTCACTCATCTTTAAAATATTCACAATTATAATATTTCATGGAAAAATCAGCAGTGTCTCTTTTCATTACATCTGAGTAGTAATACTCTCTTTGGTAACTATTCTTCATAGTGCTACCAAGATGAATTGAAAATTGAAAACTATGAGCTTCACATGACAATTATTTCTTTATCCATTAATGAAATGGCACACATAATCTCATTACAAATCTCAAGACACAAAATTTAGCAACATTAAATTAAGAAATTTAATACCCTTAATCAATTAAATTTTTTTATATTAGTCAGAGTCTTCCTTTTGTTCTTACATAATTTTACTTGAGAGAGTCAACTAGAGAGACTCCTAAAAATTTAGAATAATTTCCAACTCCAATAAATTCCAAGCCAATATTCATCCAATAATAAACCAAGGGGTCTTCTTCCAAATTTCACATGGATAATAACGCAGGATGGTTTTGAATAATGTAATGTAGCACATTGTTTTCATTTCCAGGATGCTAATTGAATGTATAATCATAATCAGTTATTAGTTCCAACCATCTTTGCTGCATTGTATTGAATTCATTTTGAGTTAATTTATAAATCAAACTGTTAGGGTTAGTATACATTTCACATGTGGATCCATTTAAATGATGTCTCTAAAATTTTAGTGTAAAAACAATAGATTATAATTCCAGTTCTTATGTGGGATAATTTAACTCAGGGGTTTTTATTTTTATGGGTTCAAATTCCCACCATTCCATGTTATCGATTTTGAATGATATCGTCCTCTTTTTGCCTTCCAACCTCACCCTCATTATTTCTTCAATAGAAAGTAATTATGGAAAGACATGTATTAGATTAAGAAACATGGTAATATTAATATTATATATTATTTCAACATAAAAATATGTTATAATAATTTGTACAATTTTTTTATCATTATCAACACCCCCAACGTTTTCTAAACTGTGTTATGAAACAAACTATAAGGGCTCGACCTTAAACACTGTATATTATATTTAATTCAACTAGAATTTTCTTTCTTACATTCCCATAGAAATTTTTAGATTAAAGATTTTGAGAATATAGATATATTTCATTAATATAACCAAAAATGAATAAAAAGTGGGTAATATTAAAATAGTATCATTTTTTCCAAAATACAATTTTTTTAATAAAACATGAAATCTTATCATGCAAAATATTCACTATAATCATGTTAGATTCTAATTTTCTATTTCCCATCATATAACATTGTGAAAAATATTAGACCCTGGGATGAGAACAAAAAATATAATTAATAGACATAAAAGGAAAAGAACCATAAATCCATGAATACTTATTAGTATATGAAATTATTTCCACAAATAAATACTTCTAACCCATAAATAATCATATACTTACTTTGAGAAAAGAAGATATTTCTATAAAATAAAGAAAACATAAATAAACAATTATGGTGCCTTGGGGAATTAATTATTTAATATTGTAACCCTAATGGATAAAATATGATCTGAAACCCCCATGTCTACCTTATAGTGTAACCATCATGACTACATTACAATGAAACCCTCATGACTACCTTATAGTGAACCATTTTAGTTACCCTCAGAGTAACCCTATGATCGAACTCCAACATAAACATACCCAATGGATTAGATAGAGATATAGGTGCAACACATCATCATAAATAATTCCCATGAATAACTATATAATCATAAAAAATGAATACATACATCACAAAATATTCCATTTGAATTATAAAAAATATATATTTAATCAATGATTTTTTAAGAAAAGACACTTGTCCCAAGATTTCCTTACATAAAATGTGTTAAAACATCCTGTATAATGGTTTAATGAGTTTTATTATTATATTATTGAAATATATTCATATTTATAATACCTTATATGACATATTTCCACCCATTTATTGATAATATTTGGTTATTTTTATTTTTCCTCATGCGTTTATTTCAGGGTTTCCACTGTTGGTTCATTATGGATTTTCCTATCGATTGGAATATATATATATATATGATGAATGAAATAGTGTCAATTTTTTCCCTAATACTCAGTAATACCATATTTATTATGATATGAAGTTGGTTCATTAGATAAAATGTTAATGAAAATGATATAATTTATATAGGTAGTTTTTATGACCATCACAAAATTAAAAAGTCGCATTCAATATCGAGTTTTTATATTAGTTACATAACATTATATAACTAATAATATATGAAATAAAATATTATTTTACAATAATAAAGGTTTTTAAACTACACCTGAGGGATGTAATGGAAAATGAAGGCGTATCATCCAAGATGGCAGTAAATCGACACATCACAAATGATGTTCTCATTTGTAGAATCAAAGGGAGTGGAGAAGGAGTTTTATGATGAATTTTTACATAAACATGAAACAAATCCAATATATATATATATATATATATAATTTAGATTGAATGACACTTGTAAAAGGTGAGGTGAGTATAAAATAATAAAAGGGAAGAAATTGATAAGAAAATAAATGATAATGAAAGAGGATTTTACCTATTGAATTATTCACCTTGAGAACCTTTTTAAAGCACTTGGTTTTGGACATTTGGTGATACATGGAGAAATTGGATGTGGGGATGAAGCTTGGTTGTGGATCTGGGATGATATGAAGTAAGATAGAATTCTTATAGGTGTGAGGAAAAGAGGTTGTGGGGGTGGTATTTATAGTGGAAGAGAAGAGTGTTTTTTGATTATTTTATTCATTTGTTTATTATTTTGAATAAAGTATATGGTTATTTTATAAATTATGGGTAAATATATTAACATAATTATTAAAATTTTGATATTATTGGCTTACATAGGCCATACATAATCCATGTCTCAATAATTCAAGTATTTAGCTTGTATTGTAACTTACCATATATAACTATTCACAAAAAATTCATGTATTTCAAAAAAATCAGAAAAATTCATCCTAATCACTTTTTAATGTGTTTAATAAAAAATTGTACTCCAATTAGTTAAAATAATTCTCTAAATATTATGAATTTAATTATTAATAAGATTCATAATTTATTCTAAAATACTAATTTTAAAACTATAATTGAATTTATTACACTTTTATAAATTAATTAAGGCCACATAAAATTATCATATAATAAAAAGTCAATAAAATATTAATTTATAATTAAATTTTATACAAATAAATTTTATTTTAAATCATTAAATTAATTATAAAATTATAAATAAACATTTTTGTTTTACAAAAATATCAACACATAAATAATAATTTTCAAAACATTAAATTACCCAATCCAGGATATTAATTTATCGTATTTTCACATTTGAGATACATGAATTTCATTTCTACTATCAAAGGATTTGATACTATTATATTATTCATATTATTATTCCTAATAGTGAAGTTAATATTTCAGCAGTATAAATTCGTTAATATTTAAAAATACCATATTTCATTAAACATTTAAAATGAATTTTACGATTAAATTTTGGAATGAAAACAAATTATTTTATATGTACTTGGTTTGTTACAATATAACCATGTTGAAATAATAATGTAACTATATTTAATATACATTAAGTATATTATGTTCACATAAAACCCATTTTTCTTCTCCTATACATCCAAATGAGAAATAAAAGCATCACTTGTGTGTGTATATATACCACCATCTCTACAAAGTGATGTATTCCATTGTCCATCACCTAATTTTAGTATTTATTATTATGATGGATTTAAATTTAAATTTTCTTTTTTAAAATATTTATGATTATTTAACTATAATATTTCATATAACTTATTACCTTCCCATTAATTTTAAAATAATATTGTCGTCTATGCATACGTGTTGACAACAACATCATAAAGAGACATGAGTTTTTCATTTAATATTTATATGGATGATAATAAGGATATATTTACTAAATATATATAAGATATATATGATATAATTATGAAAATATAATGGTGACTTATTATCTACCTTTGTATCATTCCATCCCTTAAAAATTGAAATCATCACATATGTGTACATATATATTACTTTTTTCAAGAAGTGATGTAATTACTTTTTCATCACCACCTTAAAGGGATGATTATAAAATTTTATATAATGAATAAATATAATTATTAAAAAATATTTATGATTATGTATATAATAAAAACATTAGAAAATTACAATGAAGTAATTACCACAGATTTTCATACATAGATATTACATCATTCTTTGAAAAACATTCATTACATTATACAAACACATTCATACAGATCATAAAGGTATAATGACTTTGTAAGCATGGAAACACAGAAAACAATTTCATATATGAACAACATAATATCAAATAAATTTCTTCATATATATCATACATCATAGATAAATAATACATAATGCATTTATCCATATCTTGCTTAATGAAAATTTAAGAAAGGGTGACCTTAGATGCTCTTTAAGGGTAAATAAGGGAGATATGTAAGCATAATAAGAGAAAAACGTGTATGAGAACATGAGCATAACATTTTAAAACAGTATCATCCGTATAAAAGATCATAATATTGAGGTGTGGAATAAATATTGTATGATTATAAGACATGAATCATTATAAAATTAAATATCATTGGCCATGAGATCATAATATTGGAATAAGACATATAATTGTGCCATTCCCAAAAGCATAGATAATTATTTCTATAATATTAAAGATTCAATTCCAAAGGTATCATTGTGGAATGGGATCACTAGAAAAATAATCATAGTAGTGAAGGATCACTATTATAACCATCATAGACGATAGAGTCCCTTACTAAATAGGCTTCACTCCCTATTCTAGTCCTATTTATATAATGGGAAATAAATTCATACCCAATTCATTTGAGGCAGATATTATTTGCAACCACAATATAGTGAATATCGAATATGCGTGTGCAACATGAACATAAAATTTTCATATTATCAAAACCCATTAAATTAAATGGGTTTCATAAAAATATAATTATATCATAACTTCAATAAAATATATAGGTTTTATAATCATTTATTCATTTCATCAATTCATAACCCACGTAAAGAAGCGGTTTTAATAATAATTTGCTCATGGAATAACCCATGTAAGAGAAAAATATTTCATAAAAATCAATCAATCATAAACATAGTCTAATCATAGAAATAATTAGAATGGTATCCTTGGATCATATCCCCAGTAAGGAATAGGTAACATCAATATGTGTCATCTTATATGGATTTCTTTTAAAGATTATTGAATATATTTCATGAGGGAAGTATTCTTTCCTCTTTGAAACACACTTTTTAAAATAGAAAACATTTTAAGAATAATTTTATTTGAAAATAACATTGGGATATTATAGAGGAAGATTCAAAGAAATTATTGTTCATAGTGATAGATAACTACATTCATTTCTTACAAATTAAAATTAATATTCCCTCCACATTGTTGGAAAAAATCATACAGGGATATGGAGATTTATTTAGGGACGTTTTGTTTATAAGTCAAAAATGGGGGAAATATAATTGATAAATCATTTCTAAAATGAATTATTTTTTAAACACTATTAATAGACATAGTTTTTGATGAGAATTATGTTTTTAAATAAAGATGTAAAGATGAGTTTCTTTATAAACATTATTTTGAACTCTTTATTAAATAAAGAGAGGAAAATGGAGGGGAAAATGTAATCGCATTACCTAACTAGATGATAAAAATAGTCATGTGATTTGAGAGATATGGATCATAAAATGTTTTCATCAGAAACATAATTATATACAATCCTAATAAATCAATATATTGTAACATAAAATATTTACAACTGTGAAAATATTGAATTTTAATCCACACAAATCAATAACATTAAATAGAATATAGAATATCATTAGAATAAATTAATTAATGATATTATATTTAAAATGATCTATATAAACACCATATAAAATAATATTGGTGCATAACATAACAAAAGTCTCATGGAACAAAAATTGAGAAAAAAACTTCATTATTGCTTTGGTAACTTTTGAACCATAAACCACATAAAAGATAGATCCTAAAATGGAAGTTCAAATAATTATAATTTTAAGGATAATAATAATAAAATAAATTCATATTCAGTATATAATACACATTTTTAAAAATGTGGTGAATATTTCATGTGTCATAGAAATTAAAAATAGACAAAAATCGCTTACATTATATCATGACTTCCATCGTAAACAATAAAACCACCTTTATTAAAAAAAATTATTATATATATATATTAAAGAACCAAATATAAAAAACAAAAAAACACACAGAAACACACATATATATCACACCATATATTATTTAATTTTGAACTTTATTAGTTGGTTATTATGAATGAAATGTTAATGTCACATTTTGGGAAATAATTTCTTTCTTTCATGTATGTTTTTATTTGTTATTTTTAGTTATATTACTTTAATAATGCATAGTTAATATAAATAATGTTAACCATGATTTTAATATCATATATATTTATTATATATATATATTTTTATTAATTAATAAGAGTTATAGATAGAAAATGAAATACACCATTCATGGAGATGGTAGACCATACGTACACATGAATTTTTTTTATTTTACTAGTGAATGGAATGAAAAAAAATTAAATAATGTCATAATTTTAAATAATACATTTTTTTTCATATATATCAATTATTTTTAATAAATACATCCATATTACCTCCCATGTAAAGTGTGAACGAATCACATCTCTCTACAAGGAGGTAATTCACCATACACATGAGTGACGATATGGTATTCATATAGAAAGGAAAGTATGAAGGTATAAAAGATATAATATTTACATAAGTATAATTTTATCATAAATATCCTACATAAAAAGTTAATACATCATTATATTCGGCATTGAGATGTGGTAATGGAAAACAACTGACATCGGTTCACGAGGTGGTGTTCCGCCGTACACACATATGATGATTTCGTATCCCATTTTATGGAAGATGTGGTGGTTATATGTAATAAAATTAACATAAAGATATATTAGTATATTTAGGATACTGATGTTATTAAATTATCATGTTTCAATAATAATTTTTATATGTGTATGATGAAATAAAATGATACACTTCCTTAGGGGTCGTACTGATTCTAAAAAGATATTTTAGTTTTCACTAAAATCCTTCCTTGGATAGATCAAAGAAAAAATAAGGATTATATGATCGTATAAAGTAATTAATGAATTTAGTTTGGTAGGTGATATATTAATCAAATGGTTTTGGTAGTTTTAATGGAGAGGAGAATGGGTGGCCTTTTATAATTGGGGTGACTGGCACACTTGTATGTTTTTTAAAATAGAAATCTCTACCTACATTTTCACATGAAAATGAATAAAAAGTGAATTATTAGAAAATAATATAAATATGAGGACAATATATTCCCATAAAATTGATTGTTGGAAATTTTTTTATTTATTTCTAACAATTATATTTTTTGATTAACTACATAGTAAACCCATTTTAACCTTAACCATAGTAAATAATTATTTCTGTTTTTACTATTTATTCTCGTAAAAAATTAAGTTCAAATTATTATATAATATGAATTAATCTTATTAAAAATATGAAATCCATTTTTCCAAATTCTATTCACATTTGTAAAAAAATTTAATTTAAAATTGAACCCACGAACGTGATGATAAATCAATTTTCTAAAGAGAAAAAGTTCAAAAGTTCAAAAAATATATAATATCAAAATTCAATATAAAAAAGATTAAAATGAACTATATTTTAATTGAAATATAATTGAGTTATTTATTCTTTAAAACCATTGTAAAATAAAATTTAATATTAAAAAGTAAAAAAATTAACAGGCCTTCGTCAATAATATATAGTATTTTTCATTATTCACAGAAAAAATAATCATTTCCAAATAATCTAAAAAAATTAACCCTAAGATAATTTTGACATGAATATTTAAAATATTATTTATTTTTGTGAAATTACTTTACTACATGTTTTAAAAACTAATTTTATTTTAATTCACAAAAAGAAGTAAAAATAATTTTTTTTTGAGAAAATTGCATATTCAAAACATATAAATATTTTTCTAAAAATTAAGTACTTTTTTATGAATATTATTTATTCACATAAAAACACTATAATTAATATTTATAATTTTTAATTACGATTTATATATCTATATTTAATTAATAGGTTATAACAATCATGTCTAAATAATATTATTAATAATATAACGTGGTTTGTTAATACTCGATGTTGCATGTAATGAAAGCTAAAATTGATGTTTCTTGTAATTAATAATAGAAATAAAATTTATTTTTTAAAAAAATTATGTTATAATTTATAAAAATAAATAGTTGGGACAACGTACCAGAACCATCGAACCAAAACATGCATGAAAATAATACATGTTTTCACCCGAATAATGATTTTAATAATGAATCATTTGTAAAATCATAATTACAAATTATAATGAATGATATATAGAAATATTTAAATATATAAATATATATATATATTTCTATAATGGATTTATAAAAAAAATATATTAATTATACATATGTTTTGAATGTGTACAAATCAAGACATGACTTTAGATAAGGGTTTTTCATCTCAATATTCTTTTTTTGAGACATGTTTCATGATTTACACCTTTTCGCATTTAAATGGTGCACATACTACCATTTTTTTCTTATATTTAATACATTGATATTCATTATTACTAATAATTCATTTGAATTTATTTTTTAAAATGTGTTATGATTCGGAAGTTACTAATGTGGTAAGGGTTTCTCGTCACACTTTTATTTCTATGGGACATATGACATATTCACCACCTGTTTATTTTGGGATGTGTATATAATAAAAATGAATGTATTTTAAGATGAAATTTATTAAAAAAAAAATTTATTTAAAAATTTATATATTGTTATCAATTTTATGATATTTTTATTCATAGATTACTAATGCTACATTATATTTTTGTTATAAACCCTTTTTTTATTGTGGGATTTCCTTTATTAAATTTTAAATTACTTGAAATTATATTATCCATACCCTTTACAACCCATATAGTTTATTCCCCTTTTCTATTTGTATGGTTTTGATGTTTTTTATTCATTTTATTTTTTTTGCTTTAATCAAATGATAAAATGTTTTCATAAAAAGTGACATTATTTGTCCTTTTTGTTGGGAATATTTCTCCTCCATATTCATGTTATTCAAAAAAAATTATAAATGTTTTCATATATAGATAAATGATTGAGAGAGATTAAAATTTATACCTTTTAATTTATTTACAAATGATTAAAATTTATATTATCCAAATGTTTAACAAATGGAACACTTTAGAATTTTTATAAATGTATGAAATGAATGTTTTGTTTTAACGTATATGGAATGAGTATATTTCCCAGCAGTATGTATTTTTTTCTTCCCAAATCATAATTAACTAGTGATGATGGTTATATAAATAATACTCAATTCTCTTTTGTTGGTGGATTTTTTTTTAATTTTTACTAAAAAGGGTGTGGTTCCACTGGACATTAAAATAATTTTTCAAATGATTCTATAAAATAGATTTTTCATCTATATTAATATCCTTTAGGAATTTTTATGCCTTATTGGGGATATTATCTAATGTTTCATTCCACTTTTCTAGATGAGTTATAGTGATTATTATATTCAAGTGATTTCATGAAACCTATTTCATTCCCATGAGTTAATGAAGATATTATTAGATAGTTAATTCTCATATGGTACCATGAAATTCCATTATACGAATAAATTATGATTATGTGATGAAAAAAAATGTACGAAATACATTTATTTTGAATGATTTATGCTATGATAGCATGTTAGATTTTTCTATGATCTTGTGGCCCAAAAATTTATTGATTTATTTATTTGATGGTATGGTCCATTAAATCCCTCTAATGAATTTGGTATTTATTGTTTTCTCATGAGATAATATATACTGGAATGAAGAATGATCCTA
Organism: Viscum album; assembly: GCA_963277665.1. Taxonomy (NCBI): domain Eukaryota; kingdom Viridiplantae; phylum Streptophyta; class Magnoliopsida; order Santalales; family Viscaceae; genus Viscum; species Viscum album. The sequence goes on along the minus strand of OY728131.1, from coordinate 1,763,314,047 downwards.
GTATAGTAATGGGATTTATATATTATGATATTAATGGGAGTGAACCTTGATTAATTATATGATGGAATAAATTGTGAATGCAAACAATTATGATGATCTTAGAAGTATTCCTTGAATAATCAAATAATTTATATGCATATGATCAATCCCCACAATTTTGAAGACTAGTTATTATGATTATGATATGATCTCATTGATCTTGAATGATTAATAATGATTCCTCACTCATATAACTCACGTTTTATAAAATGATAATGCTTTATTCGATGATTCATGATTGAAGATCTATGATATAGTGGGTATACACATTGAAAGTTATGATCAATATATTATAACAATATGCTTATCTTATTATTTAATATGATCATCGATCGATATTCCCCATGTTTACCCTCACTAAGAATTTTAGAGACCTCGTTATATTGTATCTATTTTCCCTAGATTATTAATAATTTTGTCAAGTAATATTGGTTTATAAGGGTATCATGTGTCTAGAATTTTGTGGGTGATGTAGAAGTCTTCTTATGGAATAATAAAATATATGAATATTGGGAAAATACCCATTTTAGGAGAAAGGCATGAGTTTTATTATGAAAAATGTTTATGTTAATTCACTAACACTATAAAAAATGGTATTGGGTATATAAGTGAATCAATGTTGATAATGAATATTATAGTTATCAATTGTTACATTTTGGTTGTTCCAGTTGGTATTAAAAAAATATTTAAAGAATAAGTTTTTTAGAACCAGATCTAGGTGTATATGTCTAAAGCTATCTCAAAGAGAGGGGGAAGGTGTGGGGGATAACTATTAAAAAATAGATATTTATAAGAAATACCTAGCTGGAATCTCTATGCGATTTATGGTTAAATTACAATCATGCCTCTCTAGAAAATACCTCAAGGCCAACCAGTATTGTTTTTTAAGTTGAACTACTTTTTTGAGCTCTAACTATCCATTCAACACATGACCACTGAGTAAATAGTTGATGTCCATGGGTAAAGTTCACCCTTAGATGATATATATTGTACCCAACACCTATAGTATAGTTATTAGGTGGCTCTCTACAGCCATTTCAGTAGAATTTCCACCCCAAATCTTCTCAGAATCACCTCATATCACCCAAACCACTTCTTGAGTATCCGAAAACACTTGAAAACACATCTTGTATTTGTATAAAAAAATTTATTTACACTTCTTATACAATTCCCCAAATTATCCTTCACCAATTATGAAAATTCAAATTTCCAGAAGAAAATAATGGCATGAAAATTAATGGGTCATTAAAACATTTCCCTTATAAGGATTATCATCCATGAGAGTGAACAAAAAACATCTCTCAACACCAAATCTATCAATTGGAATACAATATTCCACCTCACTTCCAATTAAAAATACAATCAAATAGGTTTCCAATATCCAATAATCGGGCCTAGATATATGGTTTATTCTTTGAAAACCCTTGTTATGATCTTTAAAACATGAATCCATATACAAAATAATCTACTTGATAAAATTTTCACCTTATCTCATCTAATTACTTGAATAAATTATTGTAAATACACCCTTATCTAACCCTTCCTAAAAAACATTGACTTCACCCAAAAAATCACCATAATACCACCTTAACATGATACATTAAATATTGGAGGTGTTATGAAATTTTCACATCGCCCACATTGATGTCTGATCCTAACACATATTGTAATTTCTTGATTGGATTCTCAATCATCAAAACATTCCACTGTGCTCTATCCATGAAAACCATGACACCCTTTATCTGAATCACATGTGAATACTTATAAGATAAATATTAATCCAAACTCTAATATAAATACTCCATCTGGAATGACATTGGAATTAAAAATAAATTATTTACGAAGGAAAAAAATCATATTTGGATCTACTCACACACAGTCCCCCTGATTCAATCTTGACCTCCCACCAACTAGTCTCACCATATCCATGACATTTCCAAAATTATGGCCACACATATGTGATAGATATGATATATCCCATCATATATTTATCCTAATTATGTCCTCACTAAACATAATTACCCCATATCTATGTCCCTTACTTCAACCATCACTGAACATAATGATTGGAAATGACTCCCCCAGTCATACCTGAGCACCATACCGAAACAAAAATCACTACCCATATCCCATATACCATAATTTTAACCATAACATTAATCAAAACCCACTAATAAAAAGGGAAACACTATCCAATATCCACGGGTGCACACCTCACCATATTCCCTACCACATACTTCTTCTTGAGAACCAACCTAAATAGGCTATAACATTACCAATGAATCACTTCATCCAAGCCATGATCATACCATCCCAAACAATACATGTAAATGATGATGATAAAAATGATCACCCCACAATGTTTCAATACAATGTTATCCAAATGAACCTATGATCTATCAATCATCCCTGAAACTTCAGAACGTGTATCGTGAATCAACAGATTACCTCACCATCAACGACCCCATTCTTCCACTCATAGTTGATTTAATGAAGATATACTATGTTTTTAAATTCTCATAGACATAAAATATTATTATAGATAGAATTCCAAATTTTTTCATCAATATTTGTGTCTCCATACCCATTTAAATCCAACATATTTCATAGTCCTTGATCTATAATTAATCAAAAACTGACATATCAATCTAGACCACATCACATGTGTAATCGAATATCAAACCAGTTAGGACCACAAAATTTCATCATCTCTCATGAAAAATGGGGATACTCGCTTTTACCATCACTAATAAACCACTAAGGTTCCCTCAGAACCTAGATAATGTTTAACATCCCCGTATATAGCCAATTCTGATACTTTATAAAAGGTATGGGAACTCAAATTACCCCTCTCTCAAAACACAACCTTGATTCCAAAATCACTATAGTCAGTTTATATCTCAACATCATTGGGAATACCATATTGCCTTATAAACCCTATCTAGGGAATTGAACCCTACAGGGAAACCTATTCCCATTTTAACGAACATTTTATGTATACATTTTCAATATCAAACCATCACCAAGGAATCCAGTTCCCAACAAATCCATTAAGGGGTTACTGTAAATAACATGTACCTTGGGAATTTATAGTCATCTTTATAAAATTTCCCATTATTGGATCCACATCACTTATCATAAATAAATCACACCTGAGCTGAAACAATTGTCCAAATGGTTATATTTAAACAAATAAGTTTTTTATGAAAACACTACATACGTTTAGTTAGCACTTTAAACAACTGTACACTATATTATAAAAAAATCAACAATACAAAATAACATACATGTAATGTGATTAACCATTTATAAATTGTATACAGGAACACAAACATATTTCAGCTATAGTATATGAAAAAAACATCATGCTCACATCAACAAATCATAATTGAATAAATATATCAATTTTAATAGTGAATCCAAGAACTAAAATGCCATAACCATGGTTACTGGACTTCCCACTGGATATATATTCCTGAATCACCTGCCAAAGGTCCATCACATTCACTTATATATTAAAATATATATCTAAATTTCCCAAAATTAAAATTAAAATAAAAATAAAAAACAACACTTTGATAACACTTTGTAACACCTTAATTAAAAAAATCAATATTATCTCAGTCAATGAAACACTTATCCTCAAGATCTCATCTCTCTATGCTAGAGGCAAATGAATAGAAGTAGAAGTTTATGATAAATAGTGGGGAGACTAATAAATCAATATTATTGATATAAATAATAATAAAATATCCAGACATAAACTAATATCATAATTTATAGTATGTATTATTGAATTAAAATTGAAAAAACATAAAAAATAAACATACCCAATGTTATAAATAACGATTAGGTGGAAAAGTAGATATAAACCACAATAGGTTACCCATTGAGCATACTACATATACAAAAAAACATAAAAATTAATATATATCGAGGTTACACTATTATTATGAGACTCACCAAAATCCTATATCCAATCCCAATCGAGTTGTTTCATCTCGATTCACTATGAAACTTATGACTTGACAGTCAAAAATATGCCCCGAACATGTACCCAAGTGCCTATTTATGTTAGGAGAGATAAATCCTAATATAATTTAACAATTTTTCTATAATACATACCATCATATACATGCATGTAAAAAATGGAAAAAAAATAGAATAAAAAACATAAAAACAGAAACATTGGGTCATCATGTGGAAACCAGACCACAAAGAGACCGGATCCCACTTGGACCAACAAAACCTCAAATAATTCACATTATTACACAATAAAAACCCATATATGATGCATCATGGGGGGGTCATACTATTCCCTAACTACTACCCTATCACTCTAGGTAGGTTCCATACAAAACCTCAGCCACATCTTACCAAGTCTTGTCCTATACACTATTACTCAGGGTAGATATCTACAAACACATCATAGAATAATACCCTCTCACATAGGGAAGTCATTACCAGTAACCTCTCACATAGGGTGAGTCCAGTAATAAGGTCCCATTTCATATCACACTGATCACTCCCCTCTACTAGGGTTCCTATCTGATGTATAACCTGACCAATGTCATATCTATTAGGGTGGTACTTTCCAACACCCACTCACTTACGATGAGGCCAAGTATTGAGTAACATCATTAATTACATCACATAATCACATTACCTCTCACTCTGAGTGGACCTAATATAAATAACTAGACCAATAACCTCTCACTCGGGGTGTTCACAAATAGTACCCTCTGAAATAGGCTATAGAAAAAAATCAGGGCTCATCAGTAAGAATGTACACAACAATAAGTAAAGAACAACACATCCTATATGTGAACCATAGATCATGGAAAAATGTTATCCCTCAACAAGCCTCTCGATCTATCGACATAATACATACCCAAATTAAAATCATGTTCTAGTTTCTCATGATCTCTCCCCACATCTTGAATCACATCTCTTCATACATCTAGCCTTGTAGTCTAATCTTCCAAAATATAATCAAACCCCAAACTTTCTCACATAAAATTTTATGGAAAACCCATCCATCCTGTATTTAAATCCAAAAAGGATCCTATACACCAATAAATATCTAATCAGTATTAAAAACCAATTCTCATCACTATGTAGTGGCCCCATGACTCATAGAACTTACCTGACTATAGATTTAAAATTTCAGGTCCAATTTTCCTTGTAAACCCTATTTCAACATCATAGTTCTAATTTACAAGGACCATGACATTACCGTGATTCCAATGCCTTTTGAGAACTCATATTCCATCCCATAAGACAATTTTCATGACCTATTCATGGATTTCATATCCAATCTCCCATAAGAGATCCCTTGATCCCCTCACATGGAGGAAAGCCTCTCTAACAGATTATATCTATCACTGGAGGACATCTCTTACTTATATAAAACACTAAGACTCTATCCCTCTCTAATGGTTATATCTAAAATTATAAGGGAAACGTTTTATTTCACTACTTATCATCCCAAGGACTAATCCCTTCATTATTACTAATTAACTCTAGGGAAAACCAACCAAGCATACCTAAAATCATCATAGACCGAAGACATACCATATGAATCTCATAAAAAACCATTAAACATGATTAAAATCCCCCATGCCCTTACCAAATACTTTACATGTAAATAAAAACTTTCTCTATCTCTAGGAGGATCATTGAAGTCATTTTTTATCACCAAAGGATCTCTTAGTCCCTTCCATTTACACAGACCTATAATATCATTCAAAAAGTCAGAATCATTCATTAAAGAGTACATGGATAATTGATATAGGGTCCAATTAAATCTATAACAGAGCTAAGATCATTAAAACACATCTACCAATCCTTCTTTAATCCCAAAACTTTTTGTAGAAAAATAATGACCCATAATATGACCAAAATCTTCCTCAAATTAATTATTAATAAATTATAATTAATTTAACAATTAATTATATCAATTATAAATAATTAAAAATTTATTCCTAATCATAATAATCAATGGAACCACTTTTATCTAACCATTCACACCAAATTTGTGACCAAACGCATTTGAATTATACCTTTGCACCCCTGAATCCACATTGAGAAAAATCCCAAACACCCAACACTCAATCAATCAATAATTTAAACTAATTTAATTTAATTTATCTAATAAATTAATTGAAATATTTACCTTATGATAAATAGTGAATGAAGTTACCACATATCATTTTGGGACCTCCTCTATGCACCACACCTAAAAGAACCTTTGTTCGAGATGATCTCACCATAATTTAATGGAATTGTCACTCAAACCCTATCAGGAAGATATGACAAATCCTATATAGCAAGGATAGAATGAGAATATAGGGAAAATTTATGGATAACACATTAAATTAAGATTTATACTTCATCTATATCTCCCACCTAAAATGGAAATTCCTAAGACCCCTCCCCCACTAGAAACTAGAGGGTGATCCATAGTTAAATTAACATAGTGTTCCCACTAAAAAATGGCCTATGGACCCACCAGATACCCGTTCAGGATATACCAGGTGTATGAGAACCTACCAGTCCCTTGGTATACCTTCACTAGGTGGATGGTGGAGGAATAGGGGGTGGTATACCCCATGTACTAGACATCAGGTACCCATTGTCTCCAATTCAGATACCTGATTTCCCATACTAAATTTTTTGAATTATGTCCACCCCGAACATACTCTACTTCTACTTCGAACACCAAATTCAATTCTAAGACTTCTAAAAAAATAAAAAATACTTCATTGGGATGGATAAACACATGGTTTCCTGAATAAAATTCTCCAAATAACTTATATTCAATGATTAAAAATTCAAACATTCATTGAAAAAAAAAACATATAAATTACTATGTCACTATAAATAGTAATGATATAATCATCCACCTCAATATATCAGGATATTTATGATGATTGCTCAAAATTTCCATTCTCTAAATCAAAAAATATCAACCAATAATGAAAAATAAAATAATTTATATATTTATACAATAATATCCATTCGAATCAGATGCTAAGAAGAGTCTACCAATCTACCACAATGTTATAAATCATCAATGACACTTACCGTCAATCAATGCATTGATTCATTATCTCACATGAAAAAACATATATAGAGAATAAATAAACCCTAATAATATCCCCCAATTTACCCTTTAATATGTCTTAGATAAGTAAATAATCCTTATGAGAAAATATGGATGTTTATTCACTTTTTCAATATTGTAATCTTTTTTCCCAAAATCCACAACGTGAATACCCAAGAAATGTTTAATCTTATATGGTCCTTGTAAGAATGTAATGTTTATTCAAAATATGTTATATTATGTGTATACACATTACATTTAAATAATTTTATATCTAAACCCTTAAAATACATGGTAGATAAAACCGTTAAATGGTTTCTAAAATAACTAAAACATACGGCTTAATACCTCAATATGCCTACCATTCTTATATAAACTAGTTGAAAAAAATACATTACAACACAACATGATTATTTTTATATAATCCATATAATTTTTTATTTAAACAACATAATGTTTTATACATCATGATTTATTATAGGACCACCAAATCTCATCTAAATCAATCATATGAACTATAAATACAAAAAAACGATTATTTATTCTTTTTAACTATGCATTGTTTGATATATTAGGTTTTCTAATAAGTTTTCTAATATTTTCCTCCATTATACTACCAGTACTTGATTTATCTAACCACTTCCGGAATTGAACATAATGAGTTTTAAAAAAATATTCTGTGATTTTTATGCCAAAATTAATTTCCCCTAAAATTTAAATTTTAAAATTTTTTATCCTTCCCCAATGACCAAAAAATGGGGAAACATTTAAAGAAATATATGGTCTTTTATATTATATACCACTCAAATATTTTTTTCAAAAAACATAATTTTTAAAAACAAACAAAATATAAAAAATCATAACCATCAAATTTATAAAACCATAATTGTCAATAAATATCTCTCCATGAACTTGTAAATGAGATTTGATATAAAATTTTGATCGTTAGGATTTCACACAATGTCTTCATCATTTTCACAATACAATTGTGGATAAAATCACTCTTTGAATACACAAAACAATGTTGTCTCCTTAATAAATTTTATAATATACTTGACTATATTTAAGTATTATATCATAGAATTAAATAAGATTATATTCACCATTGTATGTGTAATATATGAAAATGATTATATAATAATCTTCAGACCTATATGAATAATTTCATACCAATGGAGGGAATTAGTATGATGATTTTGAACAAATTTAATTTAATTTATATAAATAAATATCTTCTAATAATTATTATGAATTAATTTTTTCAAACTTCACAATCATGTGAATCTAAAGAAAATAGAAAAAACAATATTTTTCCTGGTTCACCTCTAATATAAATTGAATTAAATAATCGCATGTTATATTACATGTAAAACTAAAATCATTAACTATAATAGTTTATAAAAAGTCAATCTCTCTTTAAATACACCACCTATATCAAATTTATCTCACTAAAGTTTCAAAAATAGCAACAAATGAGGAATATAAATTATTACACCTATCAGTGGATTGGTGTAGCATTGATATCTATGTTTCATTAACACTCTAAGTTCTTATAATTGAACATTAATCAATTTATATTCCTTATCTATCAATTACATTTAATGAAACTCTTGATGCTTCTATTTTCTATTCTCAACAACACACCTTCTCTATAGATAATATTCCATTATCTCAATAATTTTATTCCAAACCTCAATTGACATTCTACATTAAAATACTCCTAAAATGTTGGTCAAAATATATTATAATTTAAAATAAAATTGAATAGAATTCCTATAGAATATTCCCAAACTATCCATAAATCATATATACAAGAATAAAATAATTATACATATTATTCATACAATGATTTAAATTCTTCATGATGGAAAATGATTACCATTGTTCAAAGAGAATACATAAAAACAAAATGTTGAATTAATATTTATTGAAGATAATTTATGAATTTACATTTCGATATTTTTTATTCCATGATAATTTAAATCATCCTAAAAAATATTTTTTCCTCAATTAGTTTCAAAAAAACATCTACAATGAATATAAAAAGGAGTAATTCAATATGTTTTTGTCTCACTCCATAGAGAATTTGTCATATGAATAAATTATTCAGTTTCCCTTAAAAAATTACATGCTGAAATGCATTATTTCTTATTTAATTTCATTAAATAGTCACATTTTCTTCTTTCATTTAAATAAAACAAATAAACTATGGTGTTTTATGCACCAATATTTACTATAAATAGTTTCTATAATCTATGTAATTTATATAATATCTCTTTATTTTTATTCTTCATTAAAATTACATTTGTAACACCTGAGACTTTTATGAGAAATATTTTTTTATATAAATCATCAAAAGAATCTTTCAATATAAACAACACTAGCTTGGCATTCATTACACACAATCGCGACCTTCCTCGATAGCTTGCGCCGTACGCAATACCGAGTTTCACTAAACACCGATATGCTATTAAAATATTATTAAAACTAGCCGTTATGAATAGTAATAACCACTTTTTGAAATTTCGTAAATTTTATCATTCAAAATGAACTTAATTTTTGGATTTGGAATATCCTAATTATCCTAGGGTAAAATTTTGGTATTTTTCTGAAATCTTTCAATATTCGATGAATAGTGAAAACACTAGGTTACTATTTAAAAAGCGACTTTTTATTTAAATAATTATTTATTTTATTTAAATTTATTTTAGTTTAAAATTGATACATAATACCTTTATATGTTCAACGTAATTCATTGGAGTCTTTTTATAATAATTTTAGATATATAAAAATTTTATCGAACTTTTCACCGTCTTTTACCCATCTCCTAGGAGAATTTTCAAATTTACATAAAACCTAATTTTACGGCTTCTGTGAGTGGAATTTCGAAAATCCGAGAGACACGGTTAATATCAAGGACTAAAATGTGGTTCAATGTGATGAAATTAATTTTTTGTGAATAGTAACTTTTTACTTTTTTTACCACGGTTAAAAGTAAATAGGGTAATTAAGGGTAAAAATGTTATTATTATTACCCTAAAACATGTCCTAATTCTATTGGATAAGTGTAATTCGACTAAAAACAACCTTCGGAATAAAATATGACCATTTAGTCCCACTTGGATTAGATTAGGACATTTATTATTAATTTATTTAGAGAATGGTTAAAATTGTAAAAATCAAAGTTTAATAACTAAATGATTTTTAATAAAGGGTTAGACATAAGATAAATTAGACTATAAATATTCATTAGAATTATAATGATATTTCCTACATAATGGTATTTTATTTGTAATTTTTAGACATTAAATTATTTAATTTATTTATGACACAATGATAATGATGTAATTATATTATTAATGAAATATTGACAAAATTGATGTTATAAATACACAAATAAATGTAATTTGAGACTTTTTATGAATTACAATAATTTTTAATGTTAATATAACATGTTATTATTGATTTAATTAACTTTTTTAGAACTAATATTCCTGTTATGATTTTCAAAAAATATCAATTACAAAATAGTTTCAAAATTGACATAAAATAGATTTTTAAAACAAATATTATATTATTAATTGTTATTTTATTCCTAAAAATCTAAGGTTCTTCCAAATGACTTATAGAAGGATATATAAGTGAATAATAAACAACGTGGTGTTTTTTTGGATTGTTATAGAATGTTTATTAACCTTATAGTGTAAGACAACAAGAAGACACGGTAAAAGTAAAATTATTTAACTTAATGTTAAATCTAAATGATATGGTCAAAATAGAAACTGAAACTTGTATAAATTATATTTTATGAGATTATATCGATCCATACCCACATTAGCTTCGAAATAAATCAATTTGGACCTATTAATAACCGAATATGACTTTATAATAAAATAACATTTTTAGTTTTTCCAAAGGTGCCCCTTTCCTCCCTTGTAAAAGGGCACCTCCTCTCTCTCTTCCTCACACCACATTGAGCCTTCAAGATCAGCCAAACCATGCCAAATTATCTTATCCACTTCCCTAGAAACATCCTAGAGGTCCTGGTCTTCTTCAAAGACAAATTTTAGTTCCCTAAATGAAGGTCTCAAAGAGGTTTTTCAAAGAAGAGGTAATGTCCATTACCGATTCTTTCAACTTTATTTCTTCTTCCACTTCTTCTTCTTTATATGTTTCGTTATGAAGTAATAAAATAAATATAACTCATATAATGATATCTTATTATAATTATTAAACAACCCTATTTCACCATCTATCCATCCTACGGAAAACGAAATCACCGCACGTGCGTACGTATGGAATACCGTCTCCACGCCGTGGTGTAATCTATTTTCCACCACCACCTTACTTGGATTGGTATAATGCTGTAAATAATAACTATATTTGATTATTCTAAAGTGATATGGATTATGAAATAGTATACATACACACCAATACAATTCTACGATCAAGGGAATGATATCATCGCTCGTGCGTACGTACGGAATACCGTCTCCACGATGTGATGCGACTCGTTCTACATGATTTTCATTTCATATTGATTATATAAATTAATTGACAGAATAAATATGATATTCATTACACTAATACCATTCTGGAAATTAGGTATCTATAACCTAAAAAGAAGAATAATAATTTATTCGACAAAACACGCATAAGAACAAAAAACAATAAACACCCGAATAACAAGTAGCAATTAAATATTACTAATAAGAATCTAAGAATTTGGCCATATATGATATCATAACAATAAATATGATTCTGGAATAAGTCAAGGACATTAGTTAAATCATTATAAAGGATGTTCGGACACTTACGAAGCAAATTGGACCTAAGGTAGGGAAAATATCACAATCTCATTTTTATCCAAGATTGTTTATACTTAAGAATTTTCTGGGGAATATTTATCATCCACATCCATGTTTCATCAATATGTAATATTATTTCTATCCTCCTACAATTATTTAAATCCAATTTTACCATTCGGTGTGTTTTTAGTAAAATATATGAAAGGAATCTTTTGTCGTTTTCCATACGAGGTACTTTTTGACTTTTCCGGCCAATGTACAAGAAGAATGTTTTTTTAACTTATATGGCATGAATGGATTTTTAGAACATTATTTACATGAATCTTACTTTACAAGTTTTCATGTTTATTTCTAATCAACTTATTTTAGTTCAAAATTATATGACATGTTAAGAGAGGAGAATGTTTTTGAAGTAGAAAGGATATTTTCTTCAAGAATGGAGAACAAGTGTTTTATCAAAATTATTTCCCATCTAATATAATATGGGGTCATGTTTATATCCCTATATTTACATTGATTTGATTATGTTATGATGGAATTATTTTTACGATATCATTTTATGGATTATGTTATGATGACGTGATGTTTAAGAATCTCATTTTTATTACATGGATTATGCTATGACGTATGGTTTATGATTTTTTTCACACATAAGAATGGTATAATTATGAGATGGGTGGGACATATATCTCCATCCAATGAATTGGGTAATGATTTATATCTCATGAGATAGACATGGATGGAATGGAAGGTAATTCCGGTTTAGTGAAACATGACTTAAACGAGGAGTAAAATCGGTTCAGAAAAGGACTTTGTCTGCTAAGATAGACTTGGCTATGAGTCTTGAATACTAATAAATGATTCTCTATGATTATGTGTTTATTACACAATGTTTCATGTGTTAAGTTATGATTATTGGGATTACATTTCACTACTATGATTTATCCCATGTTATGAAATTATGATCTCTTTTTCAGGTTATGATTTCCGAAATGATATGTTCTTATGAATATGATGTGATTGATAATTATTTTGTTTACCCTTAATGAGAATTTGAGCTCACCCTTTTGTGTGTTTTATTTTCCCCTGGTCAGGAAGAAGTATATAAAGTCGGATAAGACAAAAAGGGAGTCTAGATATGATGAAATAAATGGGAGACAACGTAGATGATTTATGAACAAGTTATTTTTGTTGCCCAGTTTCTAAAGACACTATACCTATACAGTCATTTCATGGGTTTGTTATATGTTTTAATAAGTTTAATTCAATTTTGATGTATTAATAATGTATGTAATGTATGGGTTGTTATAGTTGGTATTAGAGGAAAGGTATACTCAACCATTGGAAACTAGGATGTGAAAGCATTAGTAAGAACCCTAAGGATAAGTCTAAGCATAGAACACAATCTTAGTGATTCATAAATGGACATGAAAAACCTATGATAAGACCTTAAGTGTGAAATTTTATTCTTGATTATGTGATTTTTATATTATAATTAGTGTTTCTCACACTATTCTTCTTGGTTTTAGTCAATGGATGGAAACCTGAAGGAACCATGTTAATGCGGAATGCGACAGGAAATGAAATGATTGTCCCCCTGAGCAACCAAACATTATGGGAGGTGGAATGAAAAATCTTGTAGCCATGCTCACACAACTTTCTCAAGATATGAATCATGCAGGACTTCCAAACGAGCAAAGGAAGGACCAACATTCTATTGAATCTTTAATGAGGCAGCGTCCACCTTCATTCAGCAGGTCTACTGATCCATTAGTAGCTGAACAATTGATTAGTACTACTGAAATGATATTTTCAGTTCTTCAATGTTCTAAAATGATGAAGTCATCTTAGCAGTATATCGTTTGGAAGGTGATGCTGATCAACGGTGGAATCTTATTAAGAACACAAGGAAAAGAGATGAAATTGATTCCATGGAATGGGACGAGTTCAAGAGCATATTTTTCAATAAGTACGTCCCGCTTATTCTTCTAACAATGATGGAGAAGGAGTTTCTTGAAATAAAGAAAAAGGATGACGAATCTATTGGTACCTATGAAGCAAATTTTACAACACTTTCAAGGTACGCTTATGGTATTATTATCCAACCTGAGAGTAAGATCGATCGATTCTTTAGTGGCTTAAAACCAAGTCTTCAAAGGGCATTATCAATAAGGGACTTCAATAGTTATGAGGAAATCTTTTGATGTTCTCTCAAAGTTGAGATGGAGATTGGCGTAACCCATCAGTCATATAGGATTGATAAGAATAGGAAACTGGAATTCAAAGGAAAATCTAAATACCACACTGAAAAGAAGATGAGTTTTCCCTTATTCTCAATGTGTGTAAAGAAACATGGAGGAAATTGTCTTAAGGGGACAATAAAATGTTATATGTGTGGAAAAGAAGGTCATCGGGAAATTGAATGTCGAAATAATGGGAGGAAGATGTCTAATGATGCAAACAATGGAAGGGATACACAGAATGAACCTACTACACTTCAATGTTTCAAGTGCAAGGAGATGTGAAATGATGCCAATAAATTACCAAATCCAAGGGTTGATGATGATGATCAACGTCAACAAACTCTTAAGGCCAAAGAAAAAGGAAAGTCACATGTAATTTCTTTCAGCGATGTGGAGTACGATAACGAAGTGGTGATAGATTCACTTACCATACAATCTAAAGTAGAAAATGTTTTATTTGATTCTGGATCCACCCACTATTTTATTTATGAAGTATTTTCTAAGGGTATCACCGTATTACCTAAACAATTATATATTGAGTTAGATGTGAAAACCCCTAATGGCGCAACAGTCGCATTAAAAGTTTATAATTCTTCTCTGATTGAAATTTATGGGAATGTGATTCTTGAAAATCATGTGATCCTTCTTATAGTGGAATTTGATGTGATTCTTGGAATCAATTGGCTTTCATTATGTTGAGCTCATAACAATTTCCAATGAAGGGAAGTTACATTTCATATTCCAAATCAATCTATGATAGTCTATCGATGCAAGGATGAACATAACCTTCCAGTGGAAATTTCTTCCATCTTATGGGTCTTGACTCCACTAAGTGAAGGTTATTTATCTGAAAAGGTTGGTGAGAAACTCAGGTTTAAGAATATTCCCATTTTACGGGATTTTGATGATGTCTTTCTAGAGGAATTACCAGATCTTCCACCAAATTGTGAAGTTGAGTATTCAATAGAACTCGTACTGGGTGCTTTACCTATTTCAAATACACCTTATAGAATGGCCCCAATTGAGTTACAGTAATTGGAGAAGAAACTCCAAGAGAATCTTCATATGGGTTTCATACGCCCTAGTGCATTACGTTGGGGAGCACCTATTCTGTTTGTTAAGAAGAAAGATGGATCAATGAGACTCTGCATTGATTATCGAGAACATAACAAGATCACTATCGATAAAAAATATCCACTCCCACGCATTGATGACTTATTTGACCAACTATGAGGAGCTCAATAATTTTCCAAGATTGATCATTGTTCAGGGTATCATCAATTAAGGGTCAAAAGGGAGGATATACCAAAGATGGATTTTCGTGCAAAGTATGGACTCTATGAATTTATAGTGATGCCATTTGGTCTTACTAAGGCCCCTGCTATCTTGATGTATATGATGAATAAAGTCTTTAGAGAATATCTTGATCAGTTTGTGATAGTCTTTATAGACGATATTCTTGTATATTCAAAGAGAAAGGAAGATCATGAAGATCACTTGAGAATTATATTGAAGACCCTGAGAAAGGAGAAGATTTATGAAAAATTTACCAATTCTGAATTTTGGATTTAAAAAGTTGCATTTTTGGGTCACATAATCTCAAAGGAGGGCATATCTGTGGATCCAGCAAGAACAGAGGTTATCGAAAGATGGTCGAGACCAACAACAGTAACCGAGATCTGAAGCTTTCTTGGTTTGGCTGGATATTATTGACATTTTGTGACTTATTTTTCATGATTATCTAATCCACTCACTAAGTTTACTCGGAAAGGAGTTAAGTTCGTTTGGATGGAGTAATGTGAAGAGAATTTCTAGGATTTGAAAATAAGGTTATCCAGTGCACCTGTACTCACACTTCCTTGAAGTGGAGAAAAGTTTGTGATCTACAATGATGTATCCAAGAAGGGGATGTGGTGTGTTCTTATGCAAAATGATATGGTGATAGCTTATGCCTCACAAAAGTTGAAAATCCATGAGCAAAATTACCCAACTCATGATTTGGAGTTTGTTGCGGTAATCTTTGCATTAATGATTTGGTGGAATTAACTTTATGGAGAAAGGTGTGATATTTATAATAATCATAAAAGTTTAAAGTATATTTTCACACAAAAGGAGCTGAATATGGGCCAAAGAAGATGGTTGGAGTTGATTAAGGATTAGGAATGCTCAATTCATTCCCACCATGGGAAAGAAAACAAGGTGGCAGATGCATTAAGTCGACAAGACCATGCTATCTTATCCATGATGAGGATCACAAAAGATCTAATATTTGTGGTTATACAAAGGATGGATCTTGTAATTATAATGGAAGGGAAAAAATTGTATTTTTCTCAAATGAATGCTCAACCATCTATACATGTGAAGAATAAAGAGGCACAAAATGAAGATTTAGAGTTACAAAATAAGGTGAGAAATGTTCCCGAATTCAACCTTGATTGTCATGGGATAATAAAGTTCAAGAATTGGGTTTGTGTTCCTCCCATCCGAGAATTAAAGAAGGAGCTGTTGGATGAGGCTCGTAGTTCTTCATTCTCTATTCATCCTGGAAGAATGAAGATGTATAGGGGCCTAAAAGAGTACTTCTGGTGGGATGGAAGGAAAAGAGATGTTGCTGAATATGTCTCTCTATGCTTGGTTTGTCATAAATTTAAAGCTGAGAGACAAAAGTCTAAGGGGATGTTACAACCATTACCCATACCAGAATGGAAATGGGAAAACATCACTATGTACTTTTTCAATGACTTCCTAAAACATCCAAAGGAAATAAAGCTATCTGGGTCATAGTTGATCATCTTACAAAGTCTTCACACTTCATTGCTATTAGAGAATATTTCTATCTGGATCATCTTTCTAGGATATATGTAAAGGAAGTGGTATGATTGCATGGAGTACCACTTTCTATTATATCTGATCGGGATTCGAGGTTTACCTCAAAGTTTTGGTGATGTATTCAGCATACTCTGGATACAGAGTTGAGTTTCAGCACTGCTTATCATCCTCAGACAGACGGTCAGTCTGAGAGAACAATTCAAACTCTAGAAGATATGTTAATAGCTTGCTCTATGGATTTCATAGGTGGTTGGGATAAACACCTACCTTTGGTGGAATTTTCTTAAAATAATAGCTTTCACTCCAGAATTCATATGGATTTTTATGAAGCTCTCTATGGAAATAAATGCATGACTCCAACTTGTTGTGATGAAGTTGGGGAAAAAAAGCTATTAGGACATGATCTTATTGATGAGATAGAAGAAAAGGTCAGATATATTCAACAACACATAAGAGGAGCTCAGAGTCGACAAAAAAAATTATGCCGATAATCGAAGAAAATATCTAGAGTTTGAAGTGGGTGATAAAGTGTTCATATGAATATCTCCTTGGAATAGAGTAATGAGATTTGGAAAGAAAGGAAAGCTGAGCCCTAGGTATATCGATCCTTTCGAAATATTGGATCATGTTGGGAAAGTAGCATACCGATTGGCACTTCCACCGAATCTCTCTCAAGTTCACGATGTGTTCCATGTAACTCTCCTGAGAAAGTACATACCTGAGCCTTCACATGTACTTAGCTCAGAAGTTGTACCGCAGAGCAAGATCTTTCTTATGAAGAACAGCCGATAGAGATTCTGGATTGTAGCGAAAAAGTCTTATGAAACAAGACCACTCGCTTGGTGAACATTTTATGGAGGAACCACAAATTAGAAGAAGCTGCATGGGAGCTTTAGGATATGATGAGGTAGAGGTATCCTCACTTGTTTGTTACAAAGTGACGAATTTTGAGAGCGAAATTCATTTTCAGGGGGGTAGAATGTAACACCCAAGACTTTTATGAGAAATATTTTGTTTTTTATATAAATCATCAAAGGAATCTTTCACTACACAAAACACTAGATTGGCTTTCTTTACACACAATCGCGACCTTCTTCAATAGCTTGCGTTGTATGCAATACCGAGTTTCAAAAAACAACGATATGCTATTAAAATATTATTAAAACTTGCCGTTATGAATTGTAATAACCATGTTTTGAATTTTTTTAAATTTTATCTTTCAAAATGGACTTCATTTTTGGATTTGGAATATCCAAATTATCCTAGGGTGAAATTTTGGTATTTTTCTGAAAACATTCAATTTTGGATGAATAGTGAAAACACTGGGTTACTATTTAAAAACAGACTTTTTATTTAAATAATTATTATTTTTATTTAAATTTATTTTAGGTCAAAATTGATACATAATACCTTTATATGTTCAAATTAATTCATTGTAGTCTTTTTATAATAATTTTAGATATATAAAAAGTTTATTGAACTTTTCACCGTATTTTACCCACCTCTTAGGAGATAATTTGAAAATTTACATAAAACATAATTTTTCCACTTCTGTGAGCGGAATTTCGATAATCCAAGAGACACTCATAATATCAAGTACTAAAATTTTGTTCAATGAGATGAAAATAATTTATGGTGAATAGTAACTTTTTACTTTTTTTACCACCGTTAAAAGTAAATAGGGCAATTATGGGTAAAAATGAAATTCTTATTACCCTAAAACATGTCCTAATTCTATTTGATATGTTTAATTAGACCAAAAACCACCTTAGGAATAAAATACGACCATTTATGCCCACTTGGATTAGATTAGGACATTTATTATTAATTTTTTTAAAGATGGGTTAAAATAGTTAAAATCAACGTTTAATAACTACATAATTTTTAATAAAGGGTTATACATAAGATATATTAGACTATAAATATTAATTAGAAATATAAATATATTTTCTACATAATGATATTTTATTTTTAATTTTTAAACTTTAAATAATTTAGTTTATTTATGACACAATGATGATGCAGTAATTATATTATTAATGAAATATTGACATAATTGATGTTATAAATTCCCAAATAAATCAAATTTTTATACTTTTTATGAATTCCAATAATTTAATATGTTAATATGACATGTTAGTATTTATTTAATTAACTTTTTAGAACTAATATTTCTGTTATGATTTTCACAAAAAATCAATTACCAAATAGTGTCAAAATTGACATAAAATAGTTTTTAAAACAAATATTATATTATTAATTGTTATTTTATTCCTAAAAATATATGGTTTGGAAAAATGACTTATATAAGGTTATATATGTTAATAATAAATAACATTGGGTTCGTTTGGCTTATTATAGTATGTTTATTAAGCTTATAGTGTAAGAAAACAAGAAAACACGATAAAAGTAATACTATTTAACTTAAAGTTAAATCTAAATGATAAGGTTAAAATAGAAATCTAAACTTGTCTAAAATCTATTGGATGATATGATTTCGACCCATCCCCACCTTATGTTCTAAATAAATCAATTTGGAGCTATTAAAAACTGATTATTACTTTATAATAAAATAATATTTTTAGTTTTTCCAAAGGTGCCCCTCTCCTCCCTTATAAAAGGGCACCTCCTCCCTCTCTTCCTCACACCACATTTATCCGTCACGCTCAGCCAACCCCTGCCAAATTTTCTTCTACACTTTTCTAGAAACATCCTAGAGGTCCTGTTATTCTTCAAAGACCAATTTTAGTTCCCTAAAAGGATGTCTCAATGAGGCGCTTCAAAGAAGAGGTAATGTCCGTTACCGATTCTTTCAACTTTATTTCTTCTTACACTTGTTCTTATTTAGTTGTTTCATTATGAAGTAATAACATCAGTATCACTAATATAATTATATGTTATTATAATTATAAAACAACCCTATTTCACAATCTATCTATCCTATGGAAAAAGAAATCACCGCACGTGTGTACGTACGGAGTACCGTCTCCACGTCGTGGTGTAATCTATTTTCCACCACCACATTACTTGGATTGGAATAATGATGTAAATAATTACAATATATGATTATTGTAAAGTTATATTAATTCTGAAATAGTATACATAAAATCCAATATAATTCCACGATCATGGGAATGATATCATCGCTCGTGCGTACGTACGGAATACTGTCTCCACGATGTGATGTGACTCGTTATACATGATTTTAATTGGATAATGATTATATTAATGAATTGAGTGAATAAATATTATATGTATTACATTAATAAAATTATGTAAATGAGTTATCTATAACCTAAAAATATGAATAAGAATTTATTCAACAAAACACAAATAAGAACAAAAAGCAAAAAACACCAGAATAACAAGTAGCAATGAAATATTACTAATAAGAAGATAAGAATATGGCCATATATGATATCATAACATTGAAAATAATTTTGGAATAAGTCAATGACATTATTTAAATCATTATACAGGAGGTTCAGACACTTATGATGCAAATTGGACCTAAGGTAAGGGAAAATCTCACAATCTCATTTTTATCCGAGATTGTTTATACTTCAGAATTTACTGGGGAATATTTATCATCCACATCCATGTTTCTTCAATATGTAATATTATTTATATCCTTCTACAATTATTTAAATCCAATTTTACCCTTAGGTGTGTTTTTAGTAAAAGATATGAAATGAATCTTTTGTCGTTTTTCGTACGAGGTACTTTTTGACTTTTCCGGACAAAGTATGAGAAGAATGTTTTTTTAACTTATACGGCATGAATGGATTTTTAGAACATTATTTCCATGAAGCTTAAATTACATGTTTTCAAGTTTATTTATAATCAACTTCTTTTAGTTCAAAATTCTATGACATGTTAAGAATGGAATATTTTTTTGAAGTAGAAATGATATTTTCCTTAAGAATGGAGTTCAAGTGTTTTATCTAAATTATTTTCCATCTAAGATAATATGGGGTTATGTTTATATCCCTATTTTTACATTTATTTGATTGTGTTATGATAGAATTAGTTTTACGATATCCTTTTATGGATTATGTTATGATGATGTGATGTTTAAGAATCCCATTTTTATTAAATGGGTTATGATATGATGTATGGTTTATGATTTTGTGGAACACATAAGAATTTTATCATTATGAGATGGGTGGGAGTTATATCTCCCTCCAATGCATTGGTTAATGATTTATATAACATGAGATAGACATGGCTAGAACTGTAGGTTAATCTGGATCAGTGAAACAGGACAGAAACGAGGAGTGAACTCGGTTCAGAAATGGACTTTGTCCGCTAAAATAGAACTAGCTATGAGTCTTGACTACTAAGAAATGATTCTATATGATTATGTGTGTATGCCACAAAGTTTCATGTGTTATGTTATTATTATTGTGATTACATTTCACTACTATGATTTATCCCATGTTATGAAATTATGATCTCTTTTGCAGGTTAAGATTTCCGAAATGATATGTTCTTATGAATATGATGTGATTGATATTTATTTTGTTTACCCTTACTGAGGATTTGAGCTCACGCTTTTGTATGATTTCCTTTCCCTAGGGAATGAAGAAGGATATTAAGTAGTATATGCAAAAAAGGGACTCTAGATATGATGAAATAAATGGGAGACAACATAGATGATTTATGAACCAGTTGTTTATGATTCCAAGTTTCTAAAGACACTATACCTATACGGTCCTTTCATGGTTTTGTTATATGTTGTAATAAGTGTACATCAATTTTGATGTATTAACAATGTACGTAATGTATGGGTCATTATACCCTTAATATAGAAATCCATTTTTATTGAAGTTATAAAATTAAATTTTTTTTTAAAAAATCGAATACATGGATGATCTAAAAGCATTAGACTTTATATTTGTTGGAATTGATATAGATTACTAGTTTAATGAATTTTTATAGATATAAATTAAAAAAATTCAATGGATAGTAATATTTGGATATTAAAGAGTTTGTTTTTAAATTTTTTTTGTAAAAATGAATTATTTTGTATTTTTTATAGTAAAATAATAACACCCCAAAATTTGTGTTAAAAGAATAATACTCCCGATAGCTTTTATGACATGAAACACTAAGCTCTAAGTGAATTGTGATATATTATGAGATTATTATTATAACATATTAATTGAATTGTAGCATATTAATCTGAGTAAAATAATTATAGAATAAATGTATAATCAACCTACTCAATAAAAATTTATTATTTAATGCTTTTGATATATGCAATTAATTTTTTTGGAAGTTATTTTATGCTCTAGAAATGATTTTAATTGAATTTTGGGCATTGGAATTTATAATTAATTTAAGAAACTTTTTAAATTTTTATTTTATAAAATTGGAATTATATTTGAAATCATTTAGTAAAATTTAAATTTGGTTGAACTTTTATGATTTTATTGAAATGATTTATTTTGCAATGATTAATGAAAAATTCTGATTTTTCAACTACGCTTGTTTATTTTTGTTAAATCAAGTCCCTTTGTAATTTTATTGGTCTTAAAGCAAGGAATTATAAATTTGATATATATTAATCCAATTAATTCTATTTTATTTATAAATACTCATTGTATTGATAGAATTTTAATTTTATACTCGAAAATGAATTTATATAAAAACCCATTTCCATTGAATTTTGTGAATTTAATGTTAAATTTGTTTATACCACATATAGATATTTTATATTAAAAAATTGATATAATATTTTTAATTATGTGGTTAAAATTTGGTAAATTTACAACTTTTATTTCCGATCATTATGACTAACAAACATTGTAAATAATTTTCACCTTAATAAAGAAAAAAACACGAAACATAAGGTTAAAACATTATAAAAGTAATTAATATTTCTCTAAAAATATTTTTACCATATATTTTGAGTGTATAAAGACCATTTACGTCATATTATTTTATATATGGCCACTTTTTTCAATTTTTATTTCATTATTACTTTTATATTTTATTAAGAAAACAATAAATAAAAAATGTCTATCGCATCACTCTAATTTCTCTAAATTTTTTCATAAGGGTAAAATAGGAAAAGTTAAATAAAAAATATTTACATGAATTATGTAATATTTTTTTAACATTTCAAATTATTTTTAATTTTTATTGATATAATAATTAAATTAATTTATTACGCAACACTAAAATAGAATTTATCTATTTAATAAAACATTTAACTATATGAATAAAAAATATTAACATTAGTAAAATTTTGAGGATTTATTGCGTTCCAAGATTTTTTTGAAAAATATATCATATTAGGTATTTTTATAAGATTATATTAAAATTCCTTAATTATTTGGATGACTTTAAAATCAATGCAAATAAATAGATCCAAAAATGACTATTATGGAATTTTATAATAAAAAATATTTAATTAAATGATTTAAAATTCATAAAAGACAAAAAAAAATTAAACGTGAATGTGAAATAGTTCAAAATATCAACCACGTTATATTTTTGGGTCACATTTTCTTTTATGTTAACAGTCATTACACTTAAAATTTTGAAAACATTGATATTGTATTAATTGTCAAAAGGCTTAACTAAGGGTTGACACATAGTGATAAGGTTAAAAACATCAAAAAAATATCCAAATTTTACTTTATGAAATTATTTCGAATTTTTATAATCATATATTCTAAATATGTTTATTTATAGTCACATTATTAAAAAAATATTTATATTAATTTATTACTTTAATTAATTCCAATAGTGCCCCTCCCTACACTTATAAAAGGGTACTTCTTCTTCTCATTTACTCAAAACATTAGATCATTAAATATTAACTAATACATACTATAATACCATCTTATATTCCTTATAAAATATTATATCTTCTATTCTTTCCAAAATACCATCCTTTCAAGGATTAAGGTGTAATTCAGATGATGTTTGTCAATGAAGTGGTATAACTCTTTACCAAGAATTTATAATTTTATTTCTTTTTCTAAAGCCTATAAATAAAAGGTATACATTATAATTTAAACAATTAAGTATATAATATACACATAATTAATATCATGATGTTGGAACAACCATTATCCACCCCCAATCCCAAAACATGGGATGTGAAATTAGTGCTCATGGGAACATGTGGCATTTTCCCCTCTATGTGGTGATAAAACTCATTTTACATAAACATTTTTAGGGATAATTATAAATATGTTTTTAATTATTTTATTTGATAATAATGATATTATTATAATTATATAATAATTATATCATATCCAACTTCTCACCTTCCATTCTGTTTGAAAATGGTAGAGCTGCACGTGCATACGTGTGGACTACCAACTCCACAAAGCAATATGATATGATTTTTGTCTCTATTTTACATTATTTTAATAAGGATAGACTAAATGAATAAATGTGATATTTAAATCATTATTAACATTATAGATATTATGGAACCATGCTCAATCAATATGGACTATAACAACTGAAACCAAATTCTCGTGAAAAATGAAAAAGTTATCCCCTAGAAACAATGATTTATTAAGAAATTTGTTTGCATTTAAATTAAATAAGTGAATAATAAGGGATATTTTATATTAATAAGTAATTTACACATATAATTATAATACATTTAATTTTTTATATGGTATTTTATATCATTTTAAAATAAACCCAAACATGTGGAAGGGGTTATCTTCTCAAATTGTCTTATTTGGGACATATGTTATGTCATCCACATGTACTCTTTATGAGTTGTTTATAAATCCCATTTTACATGATATATCATTATTTAACATAGGATCCTGAAATTTATATTTTCATTTGAATTTATTCATTCATGAGGTTTATGATTCAAAAGTCTCCAAAGTTGTAAGGGATTTAAGTTATAATTTCATTATTTACAAAGATTATTTATAATGATAAAATTTCATGATATGAATCTCAATAATATCAGAATTTTTTTAGTCTAGTTATTTGTGTATTTTTAAGGAAAAACAGATTTTACTCATTTTTTAAAATAAGATTATTTAGAAAAATTTCATAAAAAATACAAACAATATTTTATCTTTGGTTGGGAATCTTTTTATTTTGTGTCCATATTTTCTTTAAAAATATTTCAAAAAATTCTTTAATAATATCATATGATGTTTAAAGTCATTTTACTAAGGGTTTATTTTATTATCTTTTTTTGAAATTAAATTTTCTTATTATTTTATGAATGGTTAACTTTTTATGACTTTTTACTGCAAATGTGAAAAGAATATTTGTTTTCACATATACAGTCTGAATAGAATTTTTCTCCATTATGAATACCGAATGAATTGAATATTATTTTATATGTTTCCATATATATTTTAATATAATATATTTTCCATAAATATTTTAAAAAATATTGGGATTTAAATAATTGGTTTTAAAATAAAAAGGGTGGTTTATATAAAAATGTTTCATGTGATCTTTTAAAACAATTTTTTATTTATGATGAATTACATTTGATGTTACATATAATTCACTAGATATGTGATTCTCTAATTATATAATTATAATTTCTATAAATAGTTTATTTTTATAATGTTAATATGATTACCATACTTATTTCCTTTTCCAAGGGTTCTGTTAAGATGGAAGGCTAAATGATTTCATAATCTTGTGGTATATATATAAATAAATTATGAATATATGATGTGTGGGTGAATTATATCCATACAATTAATTGGATAAATATGTACACTTCATGAGACAAATATTTTATGCATGCACTTAATTTCATAATCACAACATTATTCATGGACCTGGTTCTCATATCCATAAGATTATCTGTGGACCTGATTTTCATGTCCATAAGATTATGCATAGACATAGTTTCATTCCCATAAGATTATGTGTGGAATTGGTTTTCATGTCCACAAAAAAATTAATGGACCTAGTTTTCATATCCATAAGTTTTTAGGCGGACCTATTTAAAATTTCTGTAAAATAATACATAGACATAGTTTTCATGGTTATAAGTTCATATGAGGGCCTATTTTCATGTATTTAACTTAATGAGTGAAACAATTTATATTTATACATTTTCATAATGGTATAAACTTTAGTTTTTTTGATATTCTTATTTCTATACTATTATTTCATAAGTAGTGTTATTTGATTCCATTATTATTCATGTCTTACGAAATTCCATTATTTATGCCACAAATCAGTATTAGGGTATATGATATGAATGGTATTGTTTTCAAATACTAAGCTCATGTTCTCATACCCTTATTATCATGTCATGCTTAAGTGATCAATAATATATCACCCTTTTACACAATCTGAGCATTAAATCCCATCATTTCTTATGTTTCTATACCCTAGGTTATTGATAATGTTTTTGTGTAGGGTATTCGTATGAAGAGTACATTATGGTAAAATTTGTGTATAATATGTTGAAAATATTTTATGTAAAAATAATATTAAGTATGTAGTCCTACAAAAACAATAATTTATTGTCCTCTTACATGAATTTGTAAAATATAATGAATATTCATGTATTCATTTGTAATATATATGTATGAAAAGATTGTTCCAGTTTAAAATTTAACAGTAAAAATAGATGCATGATTAAAACTATATAGGTCATTAGGGCTAAGGTAGTGTGTAAAAGATCATGTTTTAAACTAGATGAAAATTCTTAATAAATTTCAACTTTTTGTTTAATGTATTTTTTAAATCATAATTTTACCATTGGAATTGGTTTGGAGAGTAAAAAAACCAAAATGTGACACTTTTAGATAGGTTTTAAAGCCCAAAAGTTTTCGTAGATGTTTAGATGATTATTGAGAGCATTGAGTTCTGAAAACACCGTTTTGGGAGATGTAGGAAGAGGTGCACGGTTTATAGAAACCATGTGCCCCTCTAGGGAAAACCTGTTTCTTGGTATAGGTGTGGAGAGGGTGTCCCATTGTTTTTTAAACTATGTGCCCGAGTCCACAAAGTCATGATGGACTTTTGAAATTTATTTTGTCAGTGAACCACACTGATTGCACATGGTTTGTTTAAAAGTGCACCTTCCCATGCGGGGTGTGGGGGTGATATAGTTCCAAAGGCGTGGTTGGTGATTTTTTTTCATAACCATCTTCCAAAACCATGCTGGGTGTGGTTCCTAGATATGGAAAGCCGCATAGTTGGTACACGGTTTAGAAAACTATGCTACCAAACCATTGATATCATTAAAAGGTGATAAATGAAAGTTTCCCCTCCATCCACTTAAGACCAAACCAAAAATCATTATCCCTCATTTCGTCCATTCCTATAAGTCACTTGTGCTCCCCTCTCATCCTTTTCATGGACTATATGGACTACCCTCATTTGAGCTCTGGATTGACAACAGTTATGTTCATCAGAAGAATAATAACAAGACTATGTTTTCTTGCCCTTATTTTGATCATTTATCATTACATATTGAATTTTATTTCCAGGAAAGATAACATCACATATTTTCTATAATTTTTTAAATTTGATTTATTTATCTCATTCAGGATTAATTACATGGAAATAATGGATGAGTGTGGATTACTATTTGTGATTTAGATGGTCTATACCATTTCCATTAAATTTTTAATGTTTTATATATTTAATCATTGATCTGTAGGCCAGAACCTCCATTTCTAGCTTCTATAAAGAAAAATGTCTTAAATTAAAATGTTATAAAATGTTCTTGGATGTTCAAATTCCCATTTTATATAGCAGTATGTCATAAAACTCAATCCAAAATACCCATTCTAGTGTGTTCATTTGAATTCATAAGACTATGCCATCTCTCTTAGGGATTTGTGATTTGGATCCATGAGTAATAGCTTTTTGATAATTAAATGGGGATTTTGGAATGTTCAATACCTCTTATAGTACCTTGAAATTCAGAGAATAAATGGGAGATAATGTCTTTTAATTGTAAATTTTAAATTAATTGAGTGATCTAGAAGTTCTTGACATTAATATAAATGGTTGATAATGTTTAATGTACACTAACATAGGCCTCCATTCCATAAATATTTCTTGAATTGAATAATGGATTGAATATGATAAATTTAATTGACAAAGGGAATGGGTGGAAACATGGTTCCTTGATATATTTTTTTATAATTTGTTCCCTTAAATTGATAAAAGGGAATGGAAACTAAAATTGATCCCCTATTTTATAACTACTAAGTGGGTTTTCTAATTAATTGAATTTGATAGATAAATTAATATCAAAGGAATTGAAAATAACATAGATCGTTGACCACAAAATTATATAATTGTTTATGAAAGATACATTGTGGTATGGTACTAGTGAATTACTATATCAGATTCCTTGAATTATAACCTTAGATCAAGATTACTTAGCCACCTTATATTTTCTCCTTTGTATCCTCCCATAACTATCTAGAGATTTAGGTGAATGTTATCCATGGAATCTAAGAGGATTCCTTACTAAAAGGTCTTGGGTCTTGGACCATGTAGGTCTACATTACACAAAGTTATCCATAGAGGAGATCTATTGACTCGAAAATGATGACTTGGTCAGAGGTCCTCAGTCCTAGACCTCCTAGGTATGATACACGATTATTTAAAATATGTCATGGTTTCTTGATACATGAAATGCCAACATAGGTCATAAGTGATGCCTGATTACATGGTGTATTCCATATCTGTTTAATTATTTATGTTTAAGTATATTATTGAGCAAACAATTTACTCTATTGTGCAGTTATTCCTTATTACCAATTTCTTGATCACAACATGTACTAGTAGACTGGAATTTATGAATTTATCATTATTTCTTACTCCAATTATATTTTCATACTATAGAACATGTATCAAAAGACTATATTTTTTATAGACACCATTGGTGGTGGCCTACTCTGTATTTCTCACACCTTGTTCCTGCCATAGTTTGTAATGAATAGACCTCACGGTTGTAGTTTTCAGGATAATGGATTTTTTTATGTGCTATCACATGTATCCATGGGATCATAAGAGAATAAGAATAATATGTTTCTTAGGATTTTTATTGAGATTTCTTTAGTTTTTATTCATTTTATTGTATGTTTATCTATTGCCTATTATATGACTATTTTTCCACATTGTAGTATTTTAATGAATGGTTATGTATTCATTTATTATTTATTTATATTTATTATTATCTTCGCTTTATATATTATTCCATCGATTCCAAAATTTATTTATTTTACATACCAATGTGCTACTCTTACCATGATAGTATAACATCCCCACCAAACCACCGTTAGACCCTTGCTAATAGTCAGTAGCCTCTTGCATAATTAGAGGCACACTAGAGGCCATGTGACCATCCACCCTAGGACACTATTTAGCAGATCTCAAGTTGAGATGATTCAAAGTCATATAAATTTTTTTTTTCCGGTTTTATTACTAATTGAGTATGGAAGATAGGGAACTAAGAATGTTTCAACAATGGAAAATCACTTGTGTCTAGGTATGAACGACCCACACATGAGGAATATATCATGTTTTCATAGATTAGATTGATGTTCATGATGAGTTTTTATTATATTTAATTGTTAATTCACCTTCATTGATTATCATACATCTTATGGCTATTAATTTATGGATTAATGAGATTTACCCTTGTCCTAGTTTGATAAGGAAGTGTTTTTACAAGAATCATTATAGGAACATGGAGGTTCACATTCCATGCATATGTTATTCCATGAAGATTGCATTGTTTATTTTAATATGTTTGATTATTTTTATTCCAATATTTTTTTTTGATTTATCATCATGTTTATTAGTATTCCTATATAAGTGATTGTATATAATGGTCACATGTATAACATACTTGGGTTATTTTATGCATTTCATGAAATTGTTTCCTGATTACACAGTATCATGCCATGATTATTTACATTTTTACAAGTATAATTACATTGTGGTTGCATTCTTTTATAATTATGATATATGATTGGTTCATAAGGTTTGTACATAAGCCTAAATGGTTTTTACCCTATATCATGATGACAGCATAGTAATTAACCAATTATGATATGATTGAGCATGGAACATTGTTTATATAGGATAATTTTTTTGGTTGTTCTTTAATGATATCCAATAATTATTTATAAGGTTTGGGTATTTATAAATTTTTAAGTGTAATACATATAATCTAACCACCATTATTGACCTTTTTATAATGTAAAATTAATGTTATTGTCTAGTTTCAGTAACATGAACAATAATTGTATATTATATAGGAAAGTAAAATTATAATTTAAGAATGAAAAATCATTTAAATCAAGCATGATACATATATTAAAATTCTGGATATTAATTCTTATATAAAATGATTTATTTTAACTCAATATGTAGGGTGTAAATTAATAAAGGCTTGAAAATTTTTGACTGGGCATGATGACCTATATAATTAAATCCCTAAAGGCACAATTGGACCCCAGTGGTTCATTGTGGGAATTATTCTTATAATATAAATCCCTATTACTCAAATGGACCCAATTATGTTAGTTGGGGCAAGTTTCTTATATGATAAATCCCGACATACTCAACTAGAACCAAGTAAGTTAGCTAGGACATGTTTCATATGGGCTAAACCCATTTAGGGTGTTTTTAATTTTAAATAATTTAAATATTATGGGCTGCACTAAAATGGACCTAGGTTGGTTATATGTGACCCTTATAAGTCATGTTTATTCTTAAAATGATCTTACCCCTATAGGCCACACTTATCATTTCATGAATTAGTTCTTACCACAATATAGGTATGTTTATACTAATGATATGGTTATTTAAAATGGAATTCTACTTGACAAATCTTCTTTCCTTGATAAATTTATTATTATCCTCTTTTGATCATTATTATTATCATCCATTAGTTAGTTAAAATTTTAATTAAATATAAAGTGTGTTTTATTCTATAGCTTAAAATTGAGAAAATATTTATTTGAGCCAAACTAAGAGGACTTGTGACTAAATGTTTAAAATAGATAGAAAGAAATTATGGGACAGTTTTCATAATGATACATGGTGTCATCTAGAAAAATTGATAAATTCAATCTTACCATATATATTGTACTTGATACCCCTTATATATGAAATGTTTTAAATGTTTTAATGAATGTTAATTTGTTAACAGTATTAAAATTAATCATTTTGTAGCTTCATTTTTCTTGGATCCTCATGTAGAGGTTTGTTTTAAATATTTCTGGAATAGTTTACTTGAACGAGAACATGAGCATTGTCTTTGAACTCTGATGATTTATTCCCCAGTTTTATTGGACATATGAGTTAGACGGTATGTCCTAGAGATCTTTTCATGTGTGACCCTATTTTTGGGTCAATGCCTTGTCTTAGTAAGTGCAGAGTCCAGTTATAATAGAATTGTACAACCATAAATCATTGTTGAGTTCTTATATAGAGATCAAATATGATGTATTTTATAACATCCCTACCATTTTATGAATATTATTACATGATTTTAAGTATTAACCATTAATTACAAACCATGGATCATAAAGTCGTGTGACATTGGAAGATTAGATATATAATTAAACAACATGAAACCAAAATTAAATATGACTTTTATTTAATATTCATAAATATATCTTAACATTATATGATCTCTTACATATATATAGGATACTCTTGGGAATACATGAACCAAGGTATGAGCTAAATATCCTAGTAATGGAATAGACATATGAATAAATCATAGCACCTGATTTAGAATGTTTAACATGATGACATAAAATAACATCAAACATGGATAAGAATATGGACGGAAAAGATGAATAAAAAGGAATCATACAGACATGGTATCATAAAAATGATTCAAAAAATACAACATTATATAGTCATGAATCAACGCTCATTTCAAATGGTTCCTGAGTAATTTCTAACCACCAAGACTATTGTACATGGATCACAAGTCATGGAAAACCACCAAGACCATTACATATGACATCTCATGAGACTAAACATTACCCAATGAATTGGAGTTATATCTGGGTTCATCCATCATAACATTTCCATTTATCTTTTTTTCACATCAATAATCATACATATGGAATCAATCATAAACATAAGGGTCACCAATGGTAAGAATTGGGTATCATAATCTTGCCTTATGGCATAACATAAGGATCTATCATAATTGTGTCTATGAAAGATAGGATTTAAACCATACATGGACTTAAATAAGGGGAAAAATCATATTTCATGGTAATTTATGTCAAAATAATGTTCATAAATCTAAAAATACTGTTTAAAAAACTTCAGAAATATAACATTTTAGTTTGGTTTTAGAAAAATATTAATGATTATTTAAAATGAAAAAGAAATAATAGTTTGTATAAAACTAGAAATAATTCATGTTCTATTTTTGTGATAAATGATTTATTTTAAAAACAATGTGGTATATAAATATTGATTATGGAGTTCACTTTAAAATTTGCATGAAATTGGGATGTTCCCTTCAATCATGCTTACTTATAAGGATTAATTGAGAAGGAAACATTTTTAAACCATGTGTTACACCATAAAAGAGTTATGATATGATATGGATATATGAGTTTGGAATATATAATAATAGTTTAGAATATGTATATAAAAATAATTAATTATTAAAATAGGGTAATGAGAGATGTAGAGTAACCCAAAGGAAAAAATGGACATTCGTGTAGAAACTATTACCTTATATCCAAAAGGGTCCTGCACTTGATCTTAAAATCCTGAATAATAAAATTTTACACATTTATTAATAAGTTCAAAACGTTTTATAAATTTAATTTATTTTTTATAATTTATTTATGTTAATTTAAGGCCTTCTATATGAGTTATAGTGTTCAATTTAATCATTCAAGAGTGTTCCTTTTCTAAGTTTTCATGATCAGTTTTCTAGTATTCGAGTATGGACGTCCATGTTGAATTGTTTTGACTCTCCAAAATTGAAATTAAATGTTTGTAATAAAGAAAATGAAGAGTAATTGGTCTTATATATATATATATATATATATTTCTAGATATGATAATGAATCATTAGGTAACATGTTAATGATAATCATTTAGAATGATTTTAGCGGTTTCTTCGATCACAAGGAACATGTTTCATTATAATATTTAATATCATGTTTATATAATGCTTCCATAATGTTACATAAGATATATGAAATATATTATAATCTTTTTTAAACTTATAAATTGTTTCCTGACCAGCATTGAAGAGGGTAATTGTAATTTAAAACTGTCGTCTTTGAATGTGATAAATATGAATATAAGGAATGATGTTTTCATTTATTGAACAAAATGACAAGGGAATAAATTTATGATGTATTTGTCCCCAAAGCATAAAAAATTATATTATATGTAAGGTCTGAATTTGTCATTCCATTTATATATGGGGATGATAGGAGAGAATAAGAAAATAATGAATTTTAAAAGAATATAAAATAAATGGAAAGATGAATTTACATCTTGAAATCCAATTTCATGAGAAACCTCTTTAGGGAAATAGTTTTAGTGTTTTTTGGAGAAAAAATGATTATAAATGTGGTGGAAGAGTTTCGGAAGAGTATTGAGTATAATTTTTAACATTTCAAAAAATCTTGGACAGTGTGAGAAGAATAGGTGGAGAGGTGTAATATTTATAGTGGAGGAGAGGGGCCTCTTCTCATTATTTTATTCATTTGTTTATTATTTTGTATCAAGAAGATGAATAGTTATGTAATTATCACTAAATATATTAAAATAATGAAGTTTAGTTGGAGATTATTTTATCAATACATCAATTACTCATATAATAGTGTATTTACCTTAAAATGTATATAAACCGTAAATTTCCATATTTTACTATTCAACAAAAATTCATGTATTTTAGAAAAATCCAAAAATTCACCGTAACCATTTTTTCAATGAATAAAATTAAAATATTAAAACTATTTTTTCAAAATAATCTTCTAAATATGATAAATTTAATTTTTAGTTAAAATCATAATTTACAAAAAAATATAGATTTTAAATTTATAACTGATTTTATAACACTTTGAAAAAAGAAATTAGGTCTCATAAAATTCTCTAGAAAACATCAGAAAAAAATATAAAATTATGAATTGATTTTATGAATATATATATATATTAATTAGTAAATTTATCTTAAAATTGGAATTAACTATTTATTACTTATTAAAATAACAACACGTAATTAATAATTCTTAAAAAATTAATTTCATATATAATGATATAATTATATCAAATTTTAATTTATATGATACCCAAATTTTATTTGAGCATTCATTGGAAATATTACTATTCTATTGGCTTGTTTAATATTCATAATGGTCACATAACTATTCAATATTTCATGTTACCATTTCATCGGTATAGGTTTCATAACATATAGATATACCTCTAATTTCATTTCTTCAATATTTATAATGTTGTTATTATGTTACTACTAAGATTGTTTTGTTATTATACTATATATAATAATTAAAATAAAAGTAATTTTCATTGATAAAATGATTGGGTCATTACATTCTCACCCCTTATGAAATTTCATTCACCAATTTTCATTTTAAATACTATAAGGAAAACGGGTGAGGGACCATCTCCTTCATCACTTTATCTGGTTCCCATGTTTCCTCTTTTTACTCATGGTTATGCCATAGTACTTTGACCAGGTGAGTAGTATTATGGTGTTGAACATTTTCTCTACGATCCATGATCTTCACTGGATGCTCCGCATATAGAAATCATTTTCTAATTGAACCACCTATGAATTAAGTACATGTGAATTATTGATAATGTAATTACTCAAGAGGGATTCATGGAATACATCATGAACAAGAGACATGGTAGGTGGAAGTTCTAGTTTATATACCACAACACCGATGTGATCATGTATATCGAAGGGGTCGATGTAGCTGGGATATAAAATTCCTTTATTTTCAAATCTCATTATCCTATTCCATGGAGATTTGTAGAGGAATACAATGTCTCCAATATTAAACTGATTTTATCATCGAAAAATATCTTTATTACTATTCTATTGACTCTGGGATGACTTGATGTGATGTTGAATGGTTTTCCCCTTTTCCACCATTTATTTAACCATTTCCAGTCCTATCATCTTGTGTTCCCTGGCTTCAATAGAACATTCTTTTGTTTTAAATCTTTTCTTATATTGTTATTCATAGGGTTCCATTTGGATTCATGAGTGGAAACTATTGTTGTATGAGAATTTAACCAGTGAAATATATTTTTCTGGTCCTCCTTTGATGTCTATATAACATGAATTCATGATATCTTTTAGTGTCTGAATATAATGCTCATATTGGACATTAGTTTGAGGTTGATTGGCTGTAATGAAGTTCTACTCAGCGATTATAGAATGTCTGCGACTTTTCGTGAACATGGAGATTAGTCGTAGATCACGATCCGATACAATCAATAGTGGTACTCCATGAAAACTTACTGATTCATTGATGTATTTCTTTAGAAGTTGATCCAGTGAGAAGTCATCTGTAATGGTAATAAAATTAGATATCTTTTTAAAATGATCCAAAAAACCCATATAACATTTTTTTCTTTAGATTTATTTGGAATCATAGTGAAAAAGACAATGGTAATTTTCTCCCACTTCCAAGATGGTATCGGTAGCGGATGCATCATACCCTAATACTTTTTTATTTTATCATTAACATGCTAAAACACAAGGCACTATGATGTATAATTAGAGATCTCATTCATCATATTGTTCCACTAATAGTTCTATCAGATATCATGATACATAGTTCTGCTCCCTGGGTGAATAGAGAATGTAGAGCTATGTACGTCATTGAGAATCACATTCATTATCTCTTTATCGGATGGTACACATAGTCATGAACCAAATAATAATACTAATTCCTCGTAAATTTTATTCTTTGAGGATTTACCCTTTTTTATAGCTACTATATTCTTATATATTTCCACATCCTTCCTTTGAACATCGTTTATGTTCTCCATAAAGGATGGTTTAAAAAAAATTGAGAATGTATTGATGGTGTTCCTTTATTAAATATTCCCATTCCCATACTTTGAAAATAAAAAAATATTGGATCCTTCTCAATTCTAATCACTGATAAAGAAATAGGATCCTTTCTACTTAGATCATCTACCACAATTTTTTCTGTACTAGGATAGTAGTGGATTGAGATGTCAAAATCCAAGATTACCTCTTACCATAATCATCTATGAATTTTATGATTATTCTCTGTTAATATATATTTGTAACATTATTGATTTGTTTTTATATCATACTTCTCCCCATAGAGATAATTCATTCAAACTATCAATGTGATGACCATAGATTCAAACTCACTATTATGAATGATATAGTTTTCCCTTTAATTTTAAACATCATTGAAGAGTAGTCTATCACGTTACCATTTTTCATTATATTACAACATATAAACTTATTTGAATC
Organism: Viscum album; assembly: GCA_963277665.1. NCBI lineage: Eukaryota > Viridiplantae > Streptophyta > Magnoliopsida > Santalales > Viscaceae > Viscum > Viscum album. The sequence continues at coordinate 1,763,277,546 of OY728131.1, read as the reverse complement.
ATCATTTTATTTTACAACGAGTTATCCATGTATTATTTGTGTGTCCACTAGTGTAGAGATAAGCTTCATTTTAAACTCATTGAAGTAGTCTTCACATTTACTCATCTTGACAAACATCACCACCTTCCGAGTCATCATGGTGAGTGGCTTTTATAATCATGATACGTTCTTCAAATATTGTAGTTAATAACCTTATAGAACAATGAAACTATGGATCTATATTACTGATGTTGTCCTAGGACACTCTATGATTTCATTTTTCTTGGAAGTGCCCATAAATATCACATTTCTAGTGATAACATGCCCCAAGAATGATACTTACGTTATCTAGAACTCATATTTACTATACTTTTCCAAAACAATCACCCTTAACAAAGTCTTCAGCACAGTATTCAAATACTCCTCATGCTCCACCAATCTCTTGGACTATATTAGAATATCATAAATAATGATTACCAATTTTAGTTGACATAATATCTAAAGACTATATTAATTAAATCCATGAAAATTTCAAGAGCATTAGTGAGTCAGAAGATAATCATTATAAACCCATAGTTTTTATACATAATTTTAAAGGAAGTATTGGGAATATCTACCTTCCTCAACATTAATTGTTGATATCCTTACCTATGGTCCACCTTAGATATATAACTAGACCTACGTAGATGATCAAACAAGATATATTTCTGTGGAAGGGGATCCTTTATCTTCATTGTGATTCAATTGAGGTCATGATAATTTATGTGGAGGCACAATTATCCGTCATTCTTCTTGAAAAATTGTACTGGAGCACCCCATGGTGAATAACTCGGGTGTATAAAACCATGTTAAAAAATAACCAATAATTACTTCTTTGGTTATTCAATCTTAATGGTGTACGTTCTATAAGGTGTCATTGATATAGGCAGATATATGGGAATATTTTCAATTTAGAACTCAAAATATCTATAAATAGAAAGACCATAAAACTCTTTGAGTAATACATTAGTATATTCCCTCACAATGGGCATGTATTTGAGAATTATTTTCTTTTTTTTCATTTGATCTTGGTATGCTTTTTTTTAAATAAGGAATATCCAAACATGAGACAATTTTTCAGTAGAAGATTCACCCTCATCCATTCAATTTTATATAATTGGAGGATTCTTAGGGAAGTGAAGTGAAATATCCCATTCCCAATATTAGATTTTGGACTTACATATATATGGAAAATGCATTCCTAATATAGCATCATACTGTAACAAAGGGAGTATGAAAATATTTTCTTCGAGGTTCAGTCCACAAACAGTAACATAGGAGGAGTTATAAACTTTGGATGAAATTATTTCCCCAATTTTATCTCACATTCAACTAAACCTCTATAATTTGAGTTGGTTTTTGAAATTTTCCACTAAAATTGAAAGAAAATAAGGAATTAATGTAACAAAAATAAGAAACTATGTTCACAATTCTTGAATGAATAATCAACATACATATCACAAAATCATTTTTTGTTACACATTAGTAGTTGTGGTAAAATATTACCTTCCATTCTACCTTGGAGGTTGTTTTTGTTTATTTACTCCAAAAACCCTTATATTAGAGAAATGGTTTTAAAAATTCACATGACCATTGATGTTGTAACAATAAAAAATATGTTGAGTGTTGATAAAAACATACCTTCTTCTTCTTCCAAATTATATTTATTCTTTATATTCCTTTAGAATTTATTTTCCATATTCCCCATTATTACTCATTAGAAGCATTCCATGATTCCCTTTAGATAATTCCCAGGATGATTCTTCACATAATTTTAACATGTTGGATATTGGGGTATCATTATATAATGAGATTTTTCTATTGATCCCCTCCACAATAGACGCCATTTTCCTCATTGTTTTCATTGGTCTTTTTAGAATAAATAGTTTCTTTGATCTCCATTTCAACCTTAATGGAATATATGAAAATATATTTATAGATACCAAATTCTTGAATTGCTAATAAAATTCATAGACTCGACATTAGTCTGCTAAATAAGTGCTCTAACATACATTTAGTATTCATGAATAATATTGAGTCATATCTTTCAAGCCTTGTGATGTTTCCCTGGTACACCCTCATATAATCATCTTCCGTAAACATTAGTCTATGGAATTACCTTTTCATCTTTAGATGGATGATTCTGTAAATAATTTGTTGACAGATATTTTCTTGAAATCATCCCATTTCAGGGAATAAAATTCCTCCTTGAACATTTTGTTTTTGATCAGTGTCCACCACTAATTAGCTTCCCCATCAAAACAATATACTTCCATCACAAAATTATCTTATTCTAATGATCGGATGAAAAATAATATATTTTCAATGGAGTGAATCAACTATTTAATGAGGAGGGGATCATAAATCACAATAATCATGGGAGGCCTTTTCCCATAAGGGTTTCAACCAAAAATTTATATCTATTTAAAAGAGGATGAAATTTCATTCAATTTATGTTATTAGTCATATCATGATCCAGTTGATCAAGTACAGTCTTATTATTTTGATAACCCATTCCCATTATATTAGAAATTTTATTAGAAAAATCATCGCATTTCCTATCACATTGATTATTGGTACGTGTTATTCTATTCTCGGCCATTAATTAATAATAATATAGTTCAATTATGGGGGATTGAATACATTGCTAATATGTATAATAATTGGAAACATTGATTATAAAAAGATAAATTATTAAAGGAAAATTATAACATTAATTGTTATTATGTAAGACTGAATCTTGGATATCCATAATCTGATTCTTAACATATATTCTAATGGAATTTTTTTCGTTCCACTATTAGAAGTCCATAATGAGATTATAAATTTACCAAACCATATCCCCTAGAATTGTCAAACCGGGTGCATGGTAAGGCTCGTTGTCATGTACCAGGAATCCACAAGTAAATCCTGGAACACCCTATCAGAGTTGTTACTCCTTGGTAAATCATTTCTAAAACCATGTCCACATGTAGTGTCTAGACTAGTATATTTTTTCACGATATACCACTTACACCATACTAACCAAAATTTCAGTATGTTTTCTCATACTTAGTAATATCCCAAGGGTTCTTACTAAAGTGATCTATTTCAATTCCCCAAAATTGAATAGTTAATATTATGATACCAACTATAGAAACCCTAAACTTTTACACATATTATTGAATTTCATTAGGCATACATATTCATTATATAAAATTCAATAATCCTAATGTCTAGTGTATTTGGAATATTAGATACATTAACAAATAACATGAATCCAAAATAAACCATATTTTATTTAATCTTCATAAAGAGATCCAAACTTCCATTGATCCCTTAAATATTCATAAGATACTTTAGGGAATACATAAACCAATGTATGAGAATAAAATCAATGTAAGAGAATAGACGTGAATAAAATATAGCTCATGGGTTACAAATCATAACATGACTACATAGAGAAATCAAGGAACATGAGTAAAAATAATGATTCATAACATGAATAATGTGGAATAATATAAAAATGTTATCATAGAAATTTGAAAACAATATATAAAATGACATATTCATGAGTCCTATCAAATTTCACAGGGAGTACAAGTCACGGCTAACCGCCTATACTATTTCCCATGGAGCACGAGTCAAGTCTAACCACCAAGACCGTTGCACATGAAGTCTCTTGAGATTTAAAATTTCCCAATTCAATGGAGTGATATCTAGGAACACCCATCATAAAATTTTCATTAATAAGTTTTCCACATGAAGAATAATATATAATTATTCACAAATAAACATAATAGTTACCCATGCTAATAATTGGGTATCATAATCACATCAAAACTAATAACATTAGGGAATATCATATTGGTGTCCATGAAAGAAAGGATTTATACCATACATGAACATTAATAAGGTTATTCAAGAATATATAATGATAATTTATTCAAACTAATATTAATACATGTAAAAATAATGTTTAAGGAACTTTAGAAATAAAAAATTTTAGTGTCGTTTAAGGAAAATATGACAGATTATTAAAAACAAAAAAGGCATAATTGTTTTTATAAAACCAAAAATAAACCATGATATATTTTCATGATAAATGAGTGATTTTAAAAATATTAATGGTGTATTTAATGATATTATGGAGTGAAATATAAAAAAAATTTGAAATTGAGAAGTTAACTTGAATCAGGTCTGCTTATCGAGAAGAAATGAGATAGGATCCTTTTTAAAACTTGTATTTCTTCATCAAATATGGATGATCTGATTTGGATATATGGGTTTAGAAAATATATAAATAATATAGAAGAATTATATAAAAATTAAGAATAATTAAATTGGCCTAAAGGGATAGAAATAGAACCAAGAAGGATAAAAGGAGGTTCGTGTAGAAAAACATTCATTATGTCCAAAATGATTATGAACATGATCTTGATGTCCTGAATAGTCAATTTGGATTCATTATTTAAAATTTTCATAACCTTTCCATTAGGTAATTTATTTAAGATAATATTATTATGTTCATTTATAGCCTTTTTAATGAGTTATACTTTCCAATTTCATCATTCAGGAGGGTTTGTTTTCAGAGTTTTAATAATCGGTTAACCTTTATATGAGTATGGAACTTCATGAAGAATGGGTTTAACTATACATAATTGAAATTATATGTTCATAACGAACAAATGTAAATTAAATTGGTCTTATATATTATTTTTCTATATATGAGGATGAATCATTAGATAAAATATTAATTATAATCATTTAGAATAGTTTTAGTGGGCTTTCGATCACAACAAACTAGTTTTTTTCTATTATTAAATATGACGTAAATATAATGGATCCATGTAACACCCTGAGTTTTTATGAACCCCTTTCCTTCTCGAATAAATTAAATTTGAATATTTTTATTTTATTTATCAAATCCAAACATTACCTTCACAAGACAATGACTTGGCATATGTACCATGAAACACTAACTTGGAATATGTAACATGGAACATCATCCTGGAATACGTTACGTGCAAAAATGATGTTTCTACAAAACATCATTTTATGGTTATTATTACATAAACATGATAATTATAAAAAATACATTAAGAATGGTAATATTAATAGTAATAACTAATTTTCCATGTTTTTTAAAATATATTATACAAATAAAAAATATTTATAATGAGTGGAATGATTTTTGGTAATGTTCTTATATGTTTACAAATATCGTTTTCTCGAATGAATCTCATTTAATGTACTTTTTTAAAAAAAATGATATTAATTTTAGACACATTTATATATTGATTTTGAAAAAATATGCTTCATTTTTGAATGTTTAAATTATCTTAGGGTTATTTTTTTATATTTTTCTAAGAAATAATATTTTTTGATCAATAGTGAAAAACACAGCTTTTAGGATTTAAACTGCCCTTTCATATAAAAAATGATGTTTAATTATATTTTAAATTTGTTTTATGATAAAATTAGATAAATTATACACATGTTAATAAAATTTAGTTCATTTCAATCAGTTTCAGTTTGATGTTTAATATAAAAAATTGATATACTATTAAACTTCCATATACTTTAAAGAACCATAATTTCATCCCATATGTGGGATTAACATTAATATTGCTTTATCTATTTATGTGAACTAAATTTTGAAAAACTAACATAAAAAATTTTAATAATTATTTTATTTAGCTTATAATTTTATCATGTTTATTTTTTGATGAAAAATGATTAGTAAAAATGATTAAGATTTATCACATCAATTAGCTCAAATTAAGCATAATTATGGACTAAAACGTAATCTTAGAATCGAAAATAACATATAAAGTTGTCCAAAAAAATTAATATCCATTATTCGTCCATAAACACTATATTATTGATTTATCATGGTTTTTATTACGTTTTTTAGTTAATATCTTGTTTGTAGTAAACATGTTTTTATATATTCAATGTGAGTCATTTTCCTTCCCTATAAAAGACTATCATGTATCCCCTTATTCACACATGTCAAACCTATTATGTTCATCCATGACCATGAAAATAAACATCCTAGAAAACCACTCATACTCTTATAATCCATAACATGAGAGGAATTAAATCCACGGAAGCCTTCAGGCACAAATCAGAATGAGTTACCCAATTAAGAGGAGACGTCTTACTCTCAAGTCCTTTCTATTATATTATTTCTCTATCCCCTCCACTCTGTTTTTTACATGATTTAATACCAAAACTAGTATAATAAATATAATAGTATATTTTTATGATACGGTTTCAACCTACACATATACATACCTCCATCTAATGGAAAACGAATATATTAATTATGTGTACGGTGAACTATTTCCTCACTAAACAATTATTGTTAAATTTTTTTACTACCTCTCACAGTGGAAATTATTACGGAAAATATATTTATACATGTTATATACTATATTTATTATTTCTTTGTTATTATTTTTTAATTTTATGGAAAATTTCTTCTTTTAATTTCATTTTTTTGTTAATATGATAATTTCATTTAATGAAGTGTGGACTACTTCCCCCTCATAGCGATATGATTCATTCATACTCTACATGGATTGTACTAGGGATGATTTTAGAGAATATATAATTAATATATGATATAATAAATTTAATTTAATATTGATATATAATTAAACATATATACATATATTTCTTTTTGTTTAGTTCTTCCAACACAATAATTAAACAGAAATAGTGTTTATGCGTATGTACTACCTACCGTCTCCAAGATCAGTGTATTTTGTTTCATAATTGTATATTATATGGATTATTATAATACTAATATATTATATATAATGATATTTATATCATGGAATATATTATTCAACTCAAGATATAATGTATAAATACCAACAATATAACAACTTAAGACACACGCAATGAATAAAGAGAATATTACATAAGAAGAAACATGACAAAGGATTGTTAACAAAGGGGTAATATGAGGTTTTAATAAAAAATATATATGATATTAAATATAAGAATATGTTTCATAAAAACAATATTAATGTGTTTGTATTTATTATAAATGTGTTTCTAATAACTATGATGAAAGTCAATATACTTGTTAAAGTGGATTTCTTCCCAATTTTTAGTTCCATGAGATACATGCTTTGTTCTCCACTCTTTTTTTGTGTGTTGTATGTAATGATCCTGATTGTATTATGTTTATATTATAATTAATTTTATGGTGGAAAACATATCTAATTTATTAACTTTATTTCATGGGGATTACATTTCAAAAGTTGCCAAATCGGTAACATAATATTGTCTCAATTTACCTTCATTGAGAATCATGTTTTGTTATGACCCTAAATTCTATTTAAAGGTGTATATATAAATATTTTATAGGTTATATCATGAAATTAATGTCATTAATGTTATTTTATTCTTCATGTAATTTTTTTTCGTACATGGAGAGTATGATCTCAAGTTACCATGTTATAATATTTGTTTTGATCAAATCTCATTGCTTTTCGTGATCGTTTATGTATATGCGTCGTAGGACTAAATATTATAATAAATCTATTAAAAAAACTCATGATTTTACCTCTCATATAGTTAATCAATGTATATCTATTTATTAGTACAATTTCTCTACTCTTTGGTACTTAATATTTTTTTTATGTGAAATATGACTATCTCTCTCTCTTTTTGGAAATATATTATATTCAAAAACATAGTTTTCAAAAAAAAAATCCAAAATATTTCTAAAAGTACAATGAATCTATTTTTGATGTAAAAGGGATTTTAAATTTATTAATGGTTTTCAATTATTCTTATATTAGTTATCAAATCTATTTCAATGAAAATGTCTTTTAAAAGGGTTATATTATTTAAAAAGCGTTTTCAACGAATAAATGAGATTTTCCTCAAGAAATGATTTTAAAAGTTCTTTAAAAATTATTTCCAATCTATGATAATATCTATTAGTGTAAATAATTCCTTTTTAGGGAAATTATTCAATTTATCCATTCATATTCTTTCTCTAAATGGATTATGTTTGGATGTATTGGTGTTGATGAAACCCATTTCAATTTCTGGGGTTATATTCTTCTGAAACCCATTTCTTTCCATGCGTTATGGTTATGATGATATGATTATGATACCTATATATCTATACATGTAATGATATGATTTCACCATTATAATACCCATTTAAATCCCTGGGATATGAGATGATTAGTTTTTATATTATGGAATATGTCTGTATGATTTCATTATGAGATGGGTGGGTCCTAAATATACCTCAAATGCATTGATTAAATATTTTTATCTCATGATATATAATAATATGGTCTTGGGGGTGAAACTGGACTACTAGTATATCCATGGTCATGAACCATGACTACCAATATGGTATGAAGAGTGAAATCATGCTACCAATACAGTCAGGTGATTGGACCATGACTACTAAGATAGTATGTTGACTTGACCTATAATACCAATATTGTATTAGAAGTGATGCCTTTGATACTATGTAAATCATATTATATGATTGTGAATCTACCACAGTTCCTTGTTTTATTCCTATATTGTGCATTTAAGGATTTTGTTCTTTATTTCCTTATGATTCATGTCTTATGAACAACTATGATTTATTCCTTCATTCATTTATAAGATGATTGATATGCATGGTATGATCATATATTGTCATTATCAAGTACTCATACCCTTATGTTCATGCTTATGTTTAGATATTTCCCATGTTTACCCTTAATAAGAACTCTTGATCACCACTTGTTATGTTTCCATCCCCAAATTATGAAGATATGTATTATGTTCGATTTGTATATGAAGGGTTACATTCAAGAAGAACCTAGTGGGAGATAATGTAACTCACTTATATATATATTCTTATGTTTATATGTTTCCAATGGCACTAGACTAGTGTAGTCTTTGGGAGTCTGTTTGAATAATGTTTCAAGTATTCCACAATATTTTGGTAATGTTAATGTATGAAAATTGAGGGTCTCAATAGTTGGGTTTAAATAAATTTTTTAGTTATCCTTTAGAGTCTTGGTAGATAAAGCCTTAGTGAGAATCCTAAGGACACATCTAGGGAAACATATAACTATAAAGAAAATAATAGAAAAATGTCATGTTAATTTGGTAAATGATAGAGTGAGTAGATTCCTAGAAATAAATCTTTGTCTATATACTAAAGTTTGATGTGTCTCTGTCATAGATGTACCTAGAGTTAACAAAACTGACAATATCTTCTGGGCTTGACTCGGGGTAATCTGGTACATGACAACGTGCCTTGTTGCACAACTAGTTTTGCAATCCTTGGGGATATGATTTATTAATTCACAATATCATTACGAACAATTATGCTTTTTTTTAAATAAATTGTCCATGAATAACCTAGGATAAACATAAGGGTCATAGATTAATAAAGATGACATAACATAGACATCCTAGTAGTGACTTTTTATGATTATGTGGTTCTTAATTATAATGACTATTTATTAGTACATTATTTTTTTAGTCAATGAAAGGTGCCCAAAAGAACTGTGTCAATGGTGATTATGATGGATAATGTAATGATTTTCCTCCTAATAAACCAAATTATATGGGAGATGTATTGAATAATCTCATTGATGTGAACACGCAACTATATAAATCTATGAATCATAGTGCACATCCACATGGGAAAAAGATAGAACAAAATTCTACTGATTCATTAATGAGGGAACATCCACCTCAATTCAGAGGGACCTATAATCCACATGTTGAGGATTAATTTATCAGTACTACTAATAATAGTTTCTCTATACTCTAGTGTTCAAATCTTGAGAGAATCATTCTGGTTGACTATCAGTTTAAAGGTGAGGAAGATTAGTTATGGACTCTAATCAAGAATATGAGGTAACAAGAAGATATTGATGCAATTGATTGAGATGAGTTCCGGAACATATTTTTCAATACGTAATTTACTAATATTATTCATACAAAGATGGAGAAATATTTATTTTAGTTTAATCCAAAGGATGATGAATCTGTTGATAACTAAAAGGCTAATTTGATGGTACATGCAATGTACACATCATGAATTAACATCCAAACAGAATATAATGTTTATTTCTTATTTAGTGGATTAAAGACAAGACTCAGAAAGGTGTTGTCTATAAGTGTCATTAGTAGCTATGAAGAGATTTTGAGTTGTGAAGAAAAGGATTAAATGGTGGTTTTAGTCAAATATTTATCTTCTGTTTTTGACACGAAAACGAATATGGAGATTGAAGGAAAATCTAAAAATAACAATTAGAAGAAAATGAGCTTCTCATTATTCTTTATATGTGGGAAGAAGCATAGGGAAAATTACAATAAAGGGGTCTAATAAATGTTTTAATTTTTTACGTGATGGAAATTTTGTATTTTATTTCTGAAGTGCTGGGTATAAGTTTTATAATGTTGAGAATACAGAAAAAGTATCATAGAATGCACCTCCCAAAATTCAGTGATAAATGTGTAAGGGGAACCTAAATTATTCTAATCACTACCAAAACCCAAGGGCTGGAGATGAATATTGACTTAAACGACATCTTTATCCATGGTACATGAGTAAATATCATGAAAATGCTATTTTATATGTGTGTTGCGGCAATGAAAAGATGAAAGGTATAATTACAATTCACTCTAGAACTACTAATGTTATATTTTATTTTGGATCAAACCAATAATTTATATCTATTGAAAATTTTAAGGGTTTAAATATTCCAAAAAAATAATTAGATGTGGAATTAAAATTGCAACCCCCTAATGATGCGATGATTTCATCTGATGTTTATGATTCCTCTCTAGTGCATGTTTGTGGGAATACGCTTCCTAAAAATCAAGTCATTCTTCCATTGTTTAAATTTGATTTCATCACAATCATGGTTTAGATTTCTCTGCATAAATAATACATCAATTGTCAAGGAAGGGAATTTAATTTTGATATTTAAAACCCACTTATTATCATACATCAATTTGATGAATAGTATGAAACTTTCATGGAGATTACATCCATTGTTTGGGTCTTAATTTCCATTAATTATTTTAGTGTATCTCAAATTAATGGGTTGAAAACTGTCATCGATGATATTCCTATTCTTTGGGATTTTTTCGATGTCATTCGAGAAGAGTATCCCAGTGTTCCACTAAAACATAATGTTGAGTTCTCAATAGATCTCATACAAGGTTCGACCCCAATTTAATAAACTCTTTATAGAATGGATCTGATTTAGTTGCTGGAATTGAAGAAAAAACTCCAGAAAATCCTTTATAAGGGATTCATTCTTCCTAGTGTGTCACTTTAGGGTGCACCCATTATTTTTGTAAACAAAGATCAATGAAACTCTACACTGATTATCATTATTTGATCAAGATCGCAATCAAGAAAAAGTAACCACTTCCCCATATTGAAGACTTGTTTAATCAAATTCCTAGAGCTTAATAATTTTCCAAATTGAACATCATTCTAGATATCATAAATTCAGGTTCAGGAAAGATGATATACTCTAGATGGAATTCCATAAAATGTTTGAAAACAATGAATGTACAGTGATGCCTTTTTTGCTTACTAATCCCCCTTCAAACATCGTAGATTTAATGAATATAGTGTTTAGATAATACCTCGATCTGTTTGTTGTAATCATTAAAAATTATGTTCTTATCATTCAAAAGAGAAAGGAAGAAAATGAAGATAACATTAGAATTATACTAAAGGCCATCAGGAATGACAAAATATATGAATATTTTACAATGTTTGAATTTTGGATGCAAAAGGGATCATTTTGGGATCACATAATCCCAAGATATGGTATATATACTAATAATAAAAGTCTTAAATAAAATTCTAAAATATATTTTTACATAGAAGAAGAAGAATATTCATTAAAGAAGATGGTTAGAGTTTATAATGGATTATGAATTCTTAATAAATTACCACCATGGAAATGTAAAAAATGTGGATGATGATTTATGTTGAAAGGATATTGTTAGCATATCACTGATGAGGATCATTAAAGATCCAATATTTCATGATTTTAAAAGTATGAATCTAGAAATCCTAAAAGAAGGAAAAAATATTGTGTTTGTAAAATAAATCTTCAACCCTATATCCTAGAATGAATAAGGAGGAAGAAAATGAATATGAAGAGATGCATAAAAAAGTAATAGATATTGATGGTTATAACATTGATCACGATGGAATGTTAAGGTTTCTGAAGCATGTATGTGTTACTTCTATTCAAGATGTTGAGCTGTTGTTTGAGGAATCTCGTAATTCTTCATTCATTATTCACATTGAATGTATGTAGATTTATAGAGACATGAAACAATAATTTTTGTGAGAAGCAATAAAGAGAGATATCACAGGTTTTGTATCTCTGTTATTTGTATGCCTACATGTTAAGGCCTAGTAACACATATTGAAGGAGATGTTATATCCATTACCCATACTTGAATTGAAATTTTAGAACATTGCTATGTATTTTTGCATTGGATAACACAAAAACTCTAAAGGGTTTAATGATATATGGGTGGTAGTTGATCACCTTACTAAGATATCACATTTCATCTCTATCAGATAATACATCTCTATAGACATGATTTTTGTGATATGCATAAAAAAGTCATAAGGTTTTATAGAGTACAACATTCTATTATATCAGTTCGATATCTAGGGTTTACCTCAACGTTTTAGAAAATCCATCCACAAGAACTTGATAATGAATTGATTTTCCTCATTTTTTACCATCCTCAGATATATGGTTACTCTGAAAGAACAATTAAAATCCTATAGGATATATTGAGACCACGATATCTAGATTTAAAAGGTGGTTGGGATCAACACCATACTATAGTTGATATTTCGTAAAATAGTTGATTTCACTCGAAATTTTAGATGGCACCTTTTGAGGCTCTTTATATGAAAAATTAGTGCTCCAATTTGATAGGATGAATTAAGAGAAATAAAGCTATTGGTACCTGAGATTACTGAAGAAATGCTCGAGAAGGATAGAATGATTCAATAGCATATCAAGGCATGTAAATATCAGTAGAATAGTTACAATGATAACTATCCAAATGATCTAAAATATTAATATGGTGAAAAGGTGTTTCTACAAATCTCACTTGTGATGAAATTTATAAGATTCACTAAGAGAGAGAAACTAAGCCCTCAGATTATTTATCCCTTTGAGATTCAGGATCGTGTCTAGATGATAGCCAATAGCTTGGAACTGCATCAAAATATCTCTCAAGTCCATGATGTGTTCTTTAGAGACCCGGAGCTTGACGTACATGGACATTACATTACATTTGCGGAATACTTAGTACATAACAAAAACACACACACAAGGATCGTAATAGTTTAGTGTCTTTGGAAACTCAGAACGTAATCTTATAATCCTGGTTAAAGATCTTCAATATCTCCCATAAAGATCTTCCATTTTTTTACCTAAAACCTTTCTTTATATCCTGGGTAAAATAAAACATAAAAGGGTGAGCTCAAATGCTCAGCAAGGGTAAACAAAAGAAATATCAATCACATCATATACATAAAAACATAGCTTTTGGAAATTTTAACCTGCAAAAGAGCACATAATATCATAACATGGGATAAATCATAGAAGTGAAATGTAATCCCAATAATCATAACTTAAAACATGAAACTTTGTGGCTTACACACATAATCATAGAAAATCATTTCTTGTTAGTCAAGACTAATTGCCAAGACTATCTTAGTGGACAATGTCCCTTTCTGAATCGAGTAACCCTCGTTTCAGTCCTGTTTCACTGAACCGGTATAACCTACCATTTAAGCCATGTCTATCTCATGAAATATAAAATCTTTAACCAATGAATTGGAGGGAGATATAGGTCCCACCCATCTTATAATGAATCCTTTCTTATGTGTGCCACATAATCATAAATCATACATCATCGCATAACCCATGTAATAAAAATGGGATTCTTAAACAACATGACATCATAAAACAATTCATATAAGATAAAGGAATTCATAAACATAATTCCATCACAACATAGTCAAATCAATGTAAAAATATGGATAGAAACAGAACCCTTTATTATCTTAGATGGAAAATAATTTTGATAAAACACTTGAATTGAATTCTTGAGGAAAATATCCTTTCTTATTCAAAATCAATTTCTTTTCACAAAACATCATGCAATTTTAAAAGAAAGATATTTTATTGAAAATAGTCATGAAATCTTTTAGAGGAAGCTTCATGAAAATAAGGCTTTATAAAACAGTATAAATCCATTCGTGCCGTATAAGTTTAAAAAAAACATTCTTCGTACTTTTGTCGGAAAAGTCAAAAAGTACTTCGTACGAATAATGACAAAATATTCCTTTCATATCTTTTACTAAAAACTCACCAAAGGGTAAAATTGGATATAAACTATTTTATAAATATTACATGTTGAGGAAATATGGATGTGGATGATAAAATACACCCCAGTAAATACCAAAGTATAAACAATCTCGGATAAAAATGAGATTGTGATATTTCCCTTACCTTATGTCCGACTTGCTTTGTAAGTGTCCGAACCTCCTGTATAATGATTTAAATCATGTTATTGACTTATTACAGAATCATATTTATTGTTATGATATCATATATGGTTCACTTATGACATTATATTACCCGTTCTTTTGTAAATTCCATGTTAAAGAAGCGTTTTGGGTAAAATCGTTTCATTTATCGTAGGTGTTTTGACTTGTTGTTCTTGACATCATTATTACTTATATCATGATTTACTCACTTCCAGAATATAAAATATGATTTATATATCATATATATTCAGTATATATATATATATAATAGGTAGATAAATAAAATGAAAAACACCGTTCATGGAGACGGTAGTCCGTACGTACGCATGAACGCTATTTTCCATTCCTTATTGTCTTGAAATGGAAGTAAGTAGATGACATACATATATATATATACATAATACAGTAGCTTTATAATGTCATATATTTCATTATTATTTCTTATATATACTTTATAATCATTCTTAAATGGTTAACATGGAGAATGAATCTCATCGCATCGTGGAGACGGTAGTCCGTACGTACGCACGAGCGATGATATCATTTTCATAAATAATGAATTTAATCGGAGTGGATTATACAATATATCAGAATCAATATGATGTTGTAATAACTATGTATAGTTATTCTTTACACCATTATACCCATCCATGTAAGGTGGTGGTGGAAAATAGATTAAACCACGGCGTGGAGACGGTATTCCGTACGTACGAACGCGCAGTGATTTCTTTTTCCGTAGGATGGATAGATGGTGAAATAGGGTAGTTTCATACTTATAATAACATATCAGTATATGAGTGATACTGATGTTATTACTTCATAATTAAACAACCTAAGAAGAATAAGTGGAAGAAGAAATAAATATGAAAGAATTGGTAACGGTAATTACCTCTTCTTTGAAGCGCCTCTTTGAGACCTCCTCTTAGGGAACTAAATTTGGTATTTGAGGAAGACCAGAACCTCTAGGATGTTTCTAGGGAAGTGGAGAAGATATTTTGGCAGGGGTTGGCCGAGCTTGAGTGCTCAAATTGGTGTGAGGAGGAGGGGGAGGAGGTGTCCTTTTATAAGGGAGGAGAGGGGCACCTTAGGAATACCTCAAAATATTATTTTATATTAATGTCAAAATCGGTTTATAATGGTTCCAAATGGTCTTATTTCGAAGATAAAGTGGGGAAGGGCCGAAATCCTATCAACCAATAGGATTTAGACAAGTTTAGGGTATTATTTTAACCTTATCAATTAGATTTAACTCTAAGTTAAATAATTTATCTTTTACCATGTCTTTTTGTTTTCTTTCACTATATGGTTAATACACTTACTATAACATGCCAAACGAACCCCAAATTGTTTATTATTAAAATATATATCCTTATCTAAGTCATTTGGCCGAACCTTAGATTTGTAGGAATACAATAACAATTAATAATATAATATTTGATTTAAAAACTATTTTGTGTCAATTTTGACACTATTTGATATATGATTTTTTTGAAAGTCATAACAGAATTATATGTTCGAACCAAGTTTATTAAATCAACACTAATATATCATAGTAACCTAGAAAATTAGTGGTATTCATAAAAAGTCTTAAATTACATTTATTTTGGTGTTTATAACATCAATTATGTCAATATTTCATTAATAAGATAATTACTGCATCATCATTGTGTCATAAATAAATTAAATTATTTAAAGTCTAAAAATTACAAATAAAATACCATTATCTAGGAAATCTTTTTATATTTCTAATGAATATTTATAATCTAAATTCCAACATATATAACCATATGTAACAATTGTTTTTCTAAAAGATATATGATTGTGTCATTTTTGTATTCATTTTAACTTAATTAAAATAAAGTGTCATTATCACTTACAAGTGGATCAATGGGGTCCCAAAATCGACCCAAAGATGCCCATGGTCGACCATGTATCAACCAATAGGGTTAAGACACGTTTTAGGGTAATTTAATATTATTATAATATTATTTTTTAACCCTTATTTACCGGATTTACCCTTAACCATGGTAAATAAAATATTTACCGCAGTAATTATTCAAAATGTCTAAAAATAAAAGTTACCTATTTACACAATTTGAACATCCTGATTCCAAATATGGAATCCATTTTTCTAAATTCAATACACAGAAGTGGCAGAAATTAATTTAAAATTAATTCCCGCTGTCAAAACAAAAAGCGTGTTTTTAAGAGATAATAACTATCAAAAGATTGACACTTGTTTATGTTCGGTTTAATTGTAAAATTGTGTCCAATGACCAACATTATATTAAGTGGTAAAAATATATTCTAAATATACTTTAAAACCATTCAATATTATAATTTAACCACATAAGATATTACGATGAAAAAAGTTTGTTTTTAATTAAAATATAGCGTGTTTTTACTATTCATTAAAATATGAAAGTTATCGGAAAAATATCAAAACTTTATCTAATGTAAATTTTTACATCCTGATTCAAAAGAAGAATATTATTTTGTCAAATTGAACATATAAACTTGTCAAAAACTATATTTAAAGTGGGTGCTCCATCAAAAGGTGGTAAAACTAAATTTTTTGAAAAATACTTATTTTACCCGAAAAATTTATTTTTTTCTTATACCATGTTCTAGAAATGTGTAAGATGAATAATAATGTTATAAAATTCAAAATTTAGTTAATACTATTCATAACGGCTAGTTCATGACAATATTATAATAATATAACATTGTTTATTAAAACCTCGTATTGCGTACAACACACGCTATCGAGGAAGGTCACGATTGCGTGTAATGCAATCCAAGTCAGGGTTGCGTGTTGTGAAAGAATCCTTCATTGTTTCGTATAACAGAATCCAACCATATTTCATTTATACAATTAATATATATATATATATATATATATACTCAATGTTGCATAGAATAACTATTATCAAAATTGTGTGTAACACGATCCAAGAATAGTGTTGCGTATACTGCAAGCTAATACGGTGTTGCGTATAGCGCAAGGTAATCTTGGTGTAGAATACAACACAAGACATTAATGAAATTAAAAGAATATTTTTCATAAAATCTCGGGGTGTTACATTCTACCCCCCTTAAAATGAATTTCACCCTCGAAATTCGTCGAGGTTATAAATGGTTTACTATTTGAGAGTTTCTTTGATAGAAACCCACATCGTAAAAAGGAATACCAAAACTTATCTTTAAAAACAAAAGTATGAAACGTAACGGTTACCCAAATAAACTAATCATTGGGTTTCCACATAGGTGAAAATATGGATATGGAAGAGAAATCTAACCATCATGTTCTAATGGAGAGTGGTAGAGAACATGGCTATGGAAAAGCCAGTAATCACAAATCCATATATTTGGGATGATATAAGGTACCGTCTGATTCATCAGGTATAAGATCACTAGGACAACATTTTTGGTTTTCAAGATCATTTCCCTAAAGTTGAAAATTTGAATTAGAATAAATACTTACTTTATTTTGGTACAATCTCACTGTTGTTCGTGCCTTGAACAATCTCCACTTCATCTCTTTAAGTTGAATTTGTTATTCGTGAAGTGTTAGCAGATCATGTGATAGAATGACGGGTCATTCCATCTGTCTCAAACAAAAGGTTAGCAAAAATTATATGCATAAGTAGATCTATAGTGAGATTAATCATATATGGTTCCTAAAATGGACTTATACTTCATATATCATACTGCTTAATATAATAAAACTAGTTTCTACTAAACAGGGACTTCCTGTAGGTCAGTGGTAGGCGATAAAGGTCAGTCGCACTTCGGTTGTGGGTTCGATTCCCACAGCCTTGTCCGACGCGATGGGCTGTCGCCCGTCCTGCAGGTTGTCCTTTTTCTAAAACTATATTATTATAACATCCCATCAATAATATCGAGAAAACTTCGATCCTTAAACAATACTAACTTATGTTCAACATAATCCATTCCAATCTTTAGGCTTATCCATAATACTACAGTTCACTCTCATAACATAGTGAAAACGATTACCCGAGATTGAAAACCATCGTTGATCCCCATATATCATAAGATACATTCCAAACATTCAAAGGCCTTAATCATGTATAATCTTGAATACCCATTGAACCTTGGTGAAAACATGAATGCAGTTAAATGTTAACACTTTCCACATACCAAAATCCTCAAAATTCTATATACTCAAACCATGATATCACTTAGTCCTTATATTAATCATGAGCTCATGAATACTGTCAAATATTTCATTTTCTCATTTTACCTTCATTATGCGCATATCATTCTTTTTCAAAAAATACCTCAATCACTTCGAATACCACATTAGACCAATACATAAATATTCCAATACACCATAAAAGTACCTCAACAACATTATTCTTGAATACCAATACATAAACACTTCAGTCTATCCACTTCAATGATTGTCCTGGAATAAGTCCTTCCTTGATTTAGAAGTAACTTTTTAGGTCAGGGCATTGAGTTGGGTAATGCCCATGTTCTCCACAAATAAGACATTGAACTCCATAACATTCTGTCACTCTATGACCCTTTTCTCCACACAGATAACATCGGTCCCTCCATTTGAGGTATTCCTCAAGGTTCTTCTTCCCTTCTTTAGAAATCTCAATCTTCCTTTCTTTATGCTCCTCAACATGCGAACATGCATAATAGTTTATCTTCCTCTTCTTTGATGAATTTGTCATACCACTAAATTTCACCTTGTTAATCATATATCGCGATGACTGATTCGGCATAATCACAATATCTTTATCTTTAGGCATTACACAATTTTATTGCTCATAGTCACCAATTTGTCCATTGGATTCAATGTTAACCGAATTCCTTCTGGTTCCCTCCATTAACTAAAACACAAAAAGAATCTTGTGAGAGGCAAAAATCATGCTAGGGAAAACAACATAATAAAGGGGGAGCACCATCAATATCTAACATCTTAGGTTAAATTCTATGATCGTTACCGTAGTTCTAGGACTATATCCTATACGTATACTTATCCTTAGGGACATCCCTAGACATACCTTAGAAATATCTCTAGGAATCTCACCAACGTTTTCGCATCCTAGTTTCCAAAGGTTGACTAAACCTTTCCTCTGATACCAACTGTAGAGACCCGGAGCTTGACGTACATGGACATTACATTACATTTGCGGAATACTTAGTACATAACAAAAACACACACACAAGGATCGTAATAGTTTAGTGTCTTTGGAAACTCGGAACGTAATCTTCTAATCCTGGTGAAAGATCTTCAATATCTCCCATAAAGATCTTCCATTTTTTTTACCTAAAACCTTTCTTTATATCCTGGGGAAAATAAAACATAAAAGGGTGAGCTCAAATGCTCAGCAAGGGTAAACAAAAGAAATATCAATCACGTCATATACATAAAAACATAGCTTTTGGAAATTTTAACCTGCAAAAGAGCACATAATATCATAACATGGGATAAATCATAGAAGTGAAATGTAATCCCAATAATCATAACTTAAATCATGAAACTTTTTGGCTTACACACATAATCATAGATAATCATTTCTTGTTAGTCAAGACTAATTTCCAAGACTATCTTAGTGGACAAAGTCCCTTTCTGAATCGAGTAACCCTCGTTTCAGTCATGTTTCACTGAACCGTTATAACCTACCATTTCAGCCATCTCTATCTCATGAGATAAAAAATCTTTACCCAATGCATTGGAGGGAGATATAGGTCCCACCCATCTTATAATGAATCCTTTCTTATGTGTGCCACATAATCATAAATCATACATCATCGCATAACCCATGTAATAAAAATGGGATTCTTAAACAACATGACATCATAAAACAATTTATATAAGATAAAGGAATTCATAAACATAATTCCATCACAACATAGTCAAATCAATGTAAAAATATGGATAGAAACAGAACCCTTTATTATCTTATATGGAAAATAATTTTGATAAAACACTTGAATTGAACTCTTGAGGAAAATATCCTTTCTTCTTCAAAATCAATTTATTTTCACAAAACATCATGCAATTTTAAAAGAAAGAGATTTTATTGAAAATATTCATGAAATATTTTAGAGGAAGCTTCATGAAAATAAGGCTTTATAAAACAGTAGAAATCCATTCGTGCCGTATAAGTTTAAAAAAACATTCTTTGTACTTTTGTCGGAAAAGTCAAAAAGTACTTCGTACGAATAACGACAAAATATTCCTTTCATATCTTTTACTAAAAACTCACCAAAGGGTAAAATTGGATATAAACTATTTTATAAATATTACATGTTGAGGAAATATGGATGTGGATGATAAAATACACCCCAGTAAATACCAAAGTATAAACAATCTCGGATAAAAATGAGATTGTGATATTTCCCTTACCTTATGTCCGACTTGCTTTGTAAGTGTCCGAACCTCCTGTATAATGATTTAAATCATTTTATTGACTTATTACAGAATCATATTCATTGTTATGATATCATATATGGTTCACTTATGACATTATATTATCCGTTCTTTTGTAAATTCCATGTTAAAGAAGCGTTTTGGGTAAAATCGTTTCATTTATCGTAGATGTTTTGACTTGTTGTTCTTGACATCATTATTACTTATATCATGATTTACTCACTTCCAGAATATAAAATATGATTTATATATCATATATATTCAGTATATATATATATATAATAGGTAGATAAATAAAATGAAAAACACCGTTCATGGAGACGGTAGTCCGTACGTACGCATGAACGCTGTTTTCCATTCCTTATTGTCTTGAAATGGAAGTAAGTAGATGACATACATATATATATATACATAATACAGTAGCTTTATAATGTCATATATTTCATTATTATTTCTTATATATACTTTATAATCATTCTTAAATGGTTAACATGGAGAATGAATCTCATCGCGTCGTGGAGACGGTAGTCCGTACGTACGCACGAGCGATGATATCATTTTCATAAATATTGAATTTAATCGGAGTGGATTATAAAATATATCAGAATCAATATGATGTTTTAATAACTATGTATAGTTATTCTTTACACCATTATACCCATCCATGTAAGGTGGTGGTGGAAAATAGATTACACCACGGCGTGGAGACGGTATTCCGTACGTACGCACACGCAGTGATTTCTTTTTCCGTAGGATGGATAGATGGTGAAATAGGGTTGTTTCATACTTATAATAACATATCAGTATATGAGTGATACTGATGTTATTACTTCATAATTAAAAAACCTAAGAAGAAGAAGTGGAAGAAGAAATAAATATGAAAGAATAGGTAACGGTAATTACCTCTTCTTTGAAGCGCCTCTTTGAGACCTCCTCTTAGGGCACTAAATTTGGTCTTTGAGGAAGACCAGAACCTCTAGGATGTTTCTAGGGAAGTGGAGAAGAGATTTTGGCAGGGGTTTGCCGAGCTTGAGTGTTCAAATTGGTGTGAGGAGGAGGGGGAGGAGGTGTCCTTTTATAAGGGAGGAGAGGGGCACCTTAGGAATACCTCAAAATATTATTTTATATTAATGTAAAAATCGGTTTATAATGGTTCCAAAGGGTCTTATTTCGAAGCTAAAGTGGGGAAGGGTCGAAATCCTATCAACCAATAGGATTTAGACAAGTTTAGGGTATTATCTTAACCTTATAAATTAGATTTAACTCTAGGTTAAATAATTTAACTTTTACCATGTCTTTTTGTTTTCTTTCACTATATGGTTAATACACTTACTATAACATGCCAAACGAACCCCAAATTGTTTATTATTAAAATATATATCCTTATCTAAGTCATTTGGCCGAACCTTAGATTTTTAGGAATACAATAACAATTAATAATATAATATTTGATTTAAAAACTATTTTGTGTCAATTTTGACACTATTTGATATATGATTTTTGTGAAAGTCATAACAGAATTCTATGTTCGAACCAAGTTGATTAAATCAACACTAATATATCATAGTAACCTAGAAAATTAGTGGAATTCATAAAAAGTCTTAAATTACATTTATTTTGGTGTTTATAACATCAATTATGTCAATATTTCATTAATAAGATAATTACTACATCATCATTGTGTCATAAATAAATTAAATTATTTAAAGTCTAAAAATTACAAAAAAAATACCATTATGTAGGAAATCTTTGTATCTTTCTAATGAATATTTATAATCTAAATTCAACATATATAACCCTATGTAACAATTGTTTTTCTAAAATATATATGCTTGTGTCATTTTTGTATTCATTTTAACTTAATTAAAATAAAGTGTCATTATCACTTACAAGTGGATCAATGGGGTCCCAAAATCGATCCAAAGATGCCCATGGTCGACCATGTATCAACCAATAGGGTTAAGACACGTTTTAGGGTAATTTAATATTATTATAATATTATTTTTTTAACCCTTATTTACCGGATTTACCCTTAACCATGGTAAATAAAATATTTACCACAGTAATTATTCAAAATGTCTAAAAATAAAAGTTACCTATTTACACAATTTGAAGATCCTGATTCCAAATATGGAATCCATTTTTCTAAATTCAATACACAGAAGTGGCAGAAATTAATTTAAAATTAATTCCCGCTGTCAAAACAAAAAGCGTGTTTTTAAGAGATAATAACTATCAAAAGATTGACACTTGTTTATGTTCGGTTTAATTGTAAAATTGTGTCCAATGACCAACATTATATTAAGTGGTAAAAATATATTCTAAATATACTTTAAAACCATTCAATATTATAATTTAACCACATAAGATATTACGATGAAAAAAGATTGTTTTTAATTAAAATATAGCGTGTTTTTACTATTCATTAAAATATGAAAGTTATCGGAAAAATATCAAAACTTTATCTAATGTAAATTTTTACATCCTGATTCAAAAGAAGAATATTATTTTGTCAAATTGAACATATAAACATTTCAAAAACTATATTTAAAGTGGGTGCGCCATCAAAAGGTGGTAAAACTGCATTTTTTGAAAAAATACTTATTTTACCAGAAAAATTTATTCTGTTCTTATACCATGTTCTAGAAATGTGTAAGATGAATAATAATGTTATAAAATTCAAAATTTAGTTAATACTATTCATAACGGCTAGTTCATGACAATATTATAATAATATAACATTGTTTATTAAAACCCCGTATTGCGTACAACACACACTATCGAGGAAGGTCGCGATTGCGTGTAATGCAATCCAAGTCAGGGTTGTGTGTTGTGAAAGAATCCTTCATTGTTTCGTATAACAGAATCCAACCATATTTCATTTATACAATTAATATATATATATATATATACTCAATGTTGCGTAGAATAACTATTATCAAAATTGCGTGTAACACGATCCAAGAATAGTGTTGCGTATACTGCAAGCTAATACGGTGTTGCGTATAGCGCAAGGTAATCTTGGTGTAGAATACAACACAAGACATTAATGAAATTAAAAGAATATTTTTCATAAAATCTCGGGGTGTTACATTCTACCCCCCTTAAAATGAATTTCGCCCTCGAAATTCGTCGAGGTTATAAATGGTTTACTATTTGAAAGTTTCTTTGATAGAAACCCACATCGTAAAAAGGAATACCAAAACTTATCTTTAAAAACAAAAGTATGAAACGTAACGGTTACCCAAATAAACTAATCATTGGGTTTCCACATAGGTGAAAATATGGATATGGAAGAGAAATCTAACCATCATGTTCTGATGGAGAGTGGTAGAAAACATGGCTATGGAAAAGCCAGTAATCACAAATCCATATATTTGGGATGATATAAGGTACCGTCTGATTCATCAGGTATAAGATCACTAGGACAACATTTTTGGTTTTCAAGATCATTTCCCTAAAGTTGAAAATTTGAATTAGAATAAATACTTACTTTATTTTGGTACAATCTCACTGTTGTTCGTGCCTTGAACAATCTCCACTTCATCTCTTGAAGTTGAATTTGTTATTCGTGAAGTGTTAGCAGATCATGTGATAGAATGACGGGTCATTCCATCTGTCTCAAACAAAAGGTTAGCAAAAATTATATGCATAAGTAGATCTATAGTGAGATTAATCATATATGGTTCCTAAAATGGACTTATACTTCATATATCATACTGCTTAATATAATAAAACTAGTTTCTACTAAACAGGGACTTCCTGTAGGTCAGTGGTAGGCGATAAAGGTCAGTCGCACTTCGGTTGTGGGTTCGATTCCCACAGCCTTGTCCGACGCGATGGGCTGTCGCCCATCCTGCAGGTTGTCCTTTTTCTAAAACTATATTACTATAACATCCCATCAATAATATCGAGAAAACTTCGATCCTTAAACAATACTAACTTATGTTCAACATAATCCATTCCAATCTTTAGGATTATCCATAATACTGCAGTTCACTCTCATAACATAGTGAAAACGATTACCCGAGATTGAATACCATCGTTGATCCCCATATATCATAAGATACATTCCAAACATTCAAAGGCCTTAATCATGTATACACTTGAATACCCATTGAACCTTGGTGAAAACATGAATGCAGTTAAATGTTAACACTTTCCACATACCAAAATCCTCAAAATTCTATATACTCAAACCATGATATCACTTAGTCCTTATATTAATCATGAGCTCATGAATACTGTCAAATATTTCATTTTCTCATTTTACCTTCATTATGCGCATATCATTCTTTTTCAAAAAATACCTCAATCACTTCGAATACCACATTAGACCAATACATAAATATTCCAATACACCATAAAAGTACCTCAACAACATTATTCTTGAATACCAATACATAAACACTTCAGTCCATCCACTTCAATGATTGTCCTGGAATAAGTCCTTCCTTGATTTAGAAGTAACTTTTTAGGTTAGGGCATTGAGTTGGGTAATGCCCATGTTCTCCACAAATAAGGCATTGAAATCCATAACATTCTGTCACTCTATGACCCTTTTCTCCACACAGATAACATCGGTCCCTCCATTTGAGGTATTCCTCAAGGTTCTTCTTCCTTTCTTTAGAAATCTCAATCTTCCTTTCTTTATGCTCCTCAACATGCGAACATGCATAATAGTTTATCTTCCTCTTCTTTGATGAATTAGTCATACCACTAAATTTCACCTTGTTAATCATATATCGCGATGACTGATTCGGCATAATCACAATATCTTTATCTTTAGGCATTACACAATTTTATTGCTCATAGTCACCAATTTGTCCATTGGATTCAATGTTAACCGAATTCCTTCTGGTTCCCTCCATTAACTAAAACACAAAAATAATCTTGTGAGAGGCAAAAATCATGCTAGGGAAAACAACATAATAAAGGGGGAGCACCATCAATATCTAACATCTTAGGTTAAATTCTATGATCGTTACCGTAGTTCTAGGACTATATCCTATACGTATACTTATCCTTAGGGACATCCCTAGACATACCTTAGAAATATCTCTCGGAATCTCACCAACGTTTTCGCATCCTAGTTTCCAAAGGTTGACTAAACCTTTCCTCTGATACCAACTGTAGAGACCCGGAGCTTGACGTACATGGAAATTACATTACATTTGCGGAATACTTAGTTCATAACAAAAACACACACACAAGGATCGTAATAGTTTAGTGTCTTTGGAAACTCGGAACGTAATCTTCTAATCCTGGTGAAAGATCTTCAATATCTCCCATAAAGATCTTCCATTTTTTTACCTAAAACCTTTCTTAATATCCTGGGGAAAATAAAACATAAAAGGGTGAGCTCAAATGCTCAGCAAGGGTAAACAAAAGAAATATCAATCACATCATATACATAAAAACATAGCTTTTGGAAATTTAAACCTGCAAAAGTGCACATAATATCATAACATGGGATAAATCATAGAAGTGAAATGTAATCCCAATAATCATAACTTAAAACATGAAACTTTGTGGCTTACACACATAATCATAGAAAATCATTTCTTGTTAGTCAAGACTAATTGCCAAGACTATCTTAGTGGACAAAGTCCCTTTCTAAATCGAGTAACCCTCGTTTCAGTCCTGTTTCACTGAACCGGTATAACCTACCATTTCAGCCATGTCTATCTCATGAGATATAAAATCTTTACCCAATGAATTGGAGGGAGATATAGGTCCCACCCATCTTATAATGAATCCTTTCTTATGTGTGCCACATAATCATAAATCATACATCATCGCATAACCCATGTAATAAAAATGGGATTCTTAAACAACATGACATCATAAAACAATTCATATAAGATAAAGGAATTAATAAACATAATTCCATCACAACATAGTCAAATCAATGTAAAAATATAGATAGAAACAGAACCCTTTATTATCTTAGATGGAAAATAATTTTGATAAAACACTTGAATTGAATTCTTGAGGAAAATATCCTTTCTTCTTCAAAATCAATTTCTTTTCACAAAACATCATGCAATTTTAAAAGAAAGAGATTTTATTGAAAATAGTCATGAAATCTTTTAGAGGAAGCTTCATGAAAATAAGGCTTTATAAAACAGTAGAAATCCATTCGTGCCGTATAAGTTTAAAAAAAACATTCTTTGTACTTTTGTCGGAAAAGTCAAAAAGTACTTCGTACGAATAACGACAAAATATTCCTTTCATATCTTTTACTAAAAACTCACCAAAGGGTAAAATTGGATATAAACTATTTTATAAATATTACATGTTGAGGAAATATGGATGTGGATGATAAAATACACCCCAGTAAATACCAAAGTATAAACAATCTCGGATAAAAATGAGATTGTGATATTTCCCTTACCTTATGTCCGACTTGCTTTGTAAGTGTCCGAACCTCCTGTATAATGATTTAAATCATGTTATTGACTTATTATAGAATCATATTAATTGTTATGATATCATATATGGTTCACTTATGACATTATATTACCCGTTCTTTTGTAAATTCCATGTTAAAGAAGCGTTTTGGGTAAAATCGTTTCATTTATCGTAGGTGTTCTGACTTGTTGTTCTTGACATCATTATTACTTATATCATGATTTACTCACTTCCAGAATATAAAATATGATTTATATATCATATATATTCAGTATATATATATATATATAATAGGTAGATAAATAAAATGAAAAACACCGTTCATGGAGACGGTAGTCCGTACGTACGCATGAACGCTGTTTTCCATTCCTTATTGTCTTGAAATGGAAGTAAGTAGATGACATACATATATATATATATATACATAATACAGTAGCTTTATAATGTCATATATTTCATTATTTTTTCTTATATATACTTTATAATCATTCTTAAATGGTTAACATGGAGAATGAATCTCATCGCGTCGTGGAGACGGTAGTCCGTACGTACGCACGAGCGATGATATCATTTTCATAAATATTGAATTTAATCGGAGTGGATTATACAATATATCAGAATCAATATGATGTTGTAATAACTATGTATAGTTATTCTTTACACCATTATACCCATCCATGTAAGGTGGTGGTGGAAAATAGATTACACCACGGCGTGGAGACGGTATTCCGTACGTACGCACGCGCAGTGATTTCTTTTTCCGTAGGATGGATAGATGGTGAAATAGGGTAGTTTCATACTTATAATAACATATCATTATATGAGTGATACTGATGTTATTACTTCATAATTAAACAACCTAAGAAGAAGAAGTGGAAGAAGAAATAAATATGAAAGAATTGGTAACGGTAATTACCTCTTCTTTGAAGCGCCTCTTTGAGACCTCCTCTTAGGGCACTAAATTTGGTCTTTGAGGAAGACCAGAACCTCTAGGATGTTTCTAGGGAAGTGGAGAAGAGATTTGGGCAGGGGTTGGCCGAGCTTGAGTGCTCAAATTGGTGTGAGGAGGAGGGGGAGGAGGTGTCCATTTATAAGGGAGGAGAGGGGCACCTTAGGAATACCTCAAAATATTATTTTATATTAATGTCAAAATCGGTTTATAATGGTTCCAAAGGGTCTTATTTCGAAGCTAAAGTGGGGAAGGGTCGAAATCCTATCAACCAATAGGATTTAGACAAGTTTAGGGTATTATTTTAACCTTATCAATTAGATTTAACTCTAAGTTAAATAATTTAACTTTTACCATGTCTTTTTGTTTTCTTTCACTTTATGGTTAATACACTTACTATAACATGCCAAACGAACCCCAAATTGTTTATTATTAAAATATATATCCTTATCTAAGTCATTTGGCCTAACCTTAGATTTTTAGGAATACAATAACAATTAATAATATAATATTTTATTTAAAAACTATTTTGTGTCAATTTTGACACTATTTGATATATGATTTTTGTGAAAGTCATAACAGAATTATATGTTCGAACCAAGTTGATTAAATCAACACTAATATATCATAGTAACCTATAAAATTAGTGTAATTCATAAAAAGTCTTAAATTACATTTATTTTGGTGTTTATAACATCAATTATGTCAATATTTCATTAATAAGATAATTACTGCATCATCATTGTGTCATAAATAAATTAAATTATTTAAAGTCTAAAAATTACAAATAAAATACCATTATGTAGGAAATCTTTTTATATTTCTAATGAATATTTATAATCTAAATTCCAACATATATAACCCTATGTAACAATTGTTTTTCTAAAAGATATATGCTTGTGTCATTTTTGTATTCATTTTAACTTAATTAAAATAAAGTGTCATTATCACTTACAAGTGGATCAATGGGGTCCCAAAATCGACCCAAAGATGCCCATGGTAGACCATGTATCCACCAATAGAGTTAAGACACGTTTTAGGGTAATTTAATATTATTATAATATTATTTTTTTAACCCTTATTTACCGGATTTACCCTTAACCATGGTAAATAAAATATTTACCGCAGTAATTATTCAAAATGTCTAAAAATAAAAGTTACCTATTTACACAATTTGAACATCCTGATTCCAAATATGGAATCCATTTTTCTAAATTCAATACACAGAAGTGGCAGAAATTAATTTAAAATTAATTCCCGCTGTCAAAACAAAAAGCGTGTTTTTAAGAGATAATAACTATCAAAAGATTGACACTTGTTTATGTTCGGTTTAATTGTAAAATTGTGTCCAATGACCAACATTATATTAAGTGGTAAAAATATATTCTAAATATACTTTAAAACCATTCAATATTATAATTTAACCACATAAGATATTACGATGAAAAAAGTTTGTTTTTAATTAAAATATAGCGTGTTTTTACTATTCATTAAAATATGAAAGTTATCGGAAAAATATCAAAACTTTATCTAATGTAAATTTTTACATCCTGATTCAAAAGAAGAATATTATTTTGTCAAATTGAACATATAAACATGTCAAAAACTATATTTAAAGTGGGTGCGCCATCAAAAGGCGGTAAAACTGCATTTTTTGAAAAATACTTATTTTACCCGAAAAATTTATTTTGTTCTTATACCATGTTCTAGAAATGTGTAAGATGAATAATAATGTTATAAAATTCAAAATTTAGTTAATACTATTCATAACGGCTAGTTCATGACAATATTATAATAATATAACATTGTTTATTAAAACCCCGTATTGCGTACAACACACGCTATCGAGGAAGGTCACGATTGCGTGTAATGCAATCCAAGTCAGGGTTGCGTGTTGTGAAAGAATCCTTCATTGTTTCGTATAACAGAATCCAACCATATTTCATTTATACAATTAATATATATATATATATACTCAATGTTGCGTAGAATAACTATTATCAAAATTGTGTGTAACACGATCCAAGAATAGTGTTGCGTATACTGCAAGCTAATACGGTGTTGCGTATAGCGCAAGGTAATCTTGGTGTAGAATACAACACAAGACATTAATGAAATTAAAAGAATATTTTTCATAAAATCTCAGGGTGTTACATGTTCAATGTATATCTCCTATGGTAGTACATATCTGGCCCATCATATGTATTGAACTCATAGGTTATTCCATAAGAGCATGATCATTATTTCAAGGAGAAACCTGTTGAAATTCTAGATCATACAGAGAATGTTATATGAAAAAAGACCACTCATGTGGTCAAAGATTTGTGGTGAAATCACCAGCTAGAGGAAGTCAAATGGGAACTTATGGACAATAGGAATCATAATTATCCTCATTTTTTTAACTGAGTGATGAATTTTGTGGGAAAAATTCATTTTATGGGGGTATAATATAATACCCTGAGTTTTTATGGGACTTTTTTTCCTGACTAAATTATATTTTCATATATTTATTGCAATGAACCAAGTTAAACATTCAATTCAAAAATATCAGGATAGGAATACATAACACAAAACAAGAAATTGGTGTACGTTACATAGAACATCATATCATTCTATGTTATAAAGAACAAAGATGTTTCTATGAAACAACATTTTATGGTTTCAATTTTTCAAATGATAAAATTATATCCTAGCCATTAAAAATAGTAATACTAACTGTAATAAATATTTTTAAAATATTTTTTATAATTGTTTTATGTAAATAATACATATATATAATGAATGATATGATATTTGGTAATGTTATTTATATGATAAAAAATAGAATTTTTTAAAATGTACTACTTTTAATATCTTCTTTTGAAATATAATAAATGTATTTTAGAAAAATTTTGAAATATAATTTGATAAAATAAAATTAATTTTTGAATTTATAATGTTGAAATTATCTTAGGAATATTTTTTTATTTTTCAAGAAACATCATTCCTTGATGAATATTGAAAAATACAACATTTAGATTAAAAATTTAATTTTCATTAAAATAATAATTATGTTCAAAATTTATTTTAATTTTTTTTATGTCACATTACATAAATTATAAAACAACTAATACAATTTTTTTGAATCAAATTAAGATAGAAATTTAATAAAAAATCTAAACAATCCTTTGGAATTCTTACTACGTTAAAGACCCATAATTTCATCCCGTCTATGGGATTAACATTAATCTTAATTTTTCTGATTCTATGAACATAAATTTGAAAAATTGAGATAAATAAATTTATCAATATAATATTTGAATTCAAATAGTATCATATTGACTTTTGGTCAAAATTATTAATAAAACTAATTAAATTAATCACATCGATTAAGGTCGAATTAAGTTTAATTAAGGACGAAAACTAAATATTAAGTTCCAAAAAGACCTAGAAACATTTCCAAAACCCTTTTTCCATACATGACTCTCAAATAAACCATCCTTTATATTTTATGGTGGTGTGGTATGAATTGTTTTATGTAATAACATTTTTACACCTAACTTGTTTTCAAATATACCATGTGATTTATTTTCCTTCCCTATAAAAGGCCACCCCCTCTCCCACTTCATCCCACATATAAACCAAAATAATTTAAGACAACACCTAACCAATATAATTAATATAAATCCCCCTTCAAAATATAATCTTGGCCTTGGGAATAAAACAATCCAAGGATGCCTTTTGACACAAACCAAAATGAGTTACTCGATTAAAAGGTTGCACATTTCTCTCACGTCCTTTATTTTTTCTTTCTCTAGCCACACAAATTTATTTGTACATGATTTTATATGAAAAGTACCTGAAATATACTATTATGTTGTTATGTTATGGTTTCATCCTATAGTTAGACACACTTCCATCCAATAGATAACGTAGATTCTTTTTATGTGCATGGTGATGTACCACTTCACTAAATGATGATTGTTCAATTTTCCTTACCGCCTCTCATGGTAGATGTTATGAAAGAAAAATATATTTAAATATTTTATATATTATAAATATTATTTATTTAATATTCTTTATTTAATATTCTTTATTCATTTGACAACACATATTATTTTACATTCCATTTGGTGTTAATACGATAATATCGTTTGGGGAAGTGTGGGATACCACCCCCTCAAAGCGATGTGATTCATTCATACACTACATGGATTGTATTAAGAATTGTTTTAGTGAAAATTTAATATATATATATATATATATGATATCTTAAATCTACTATAATAATTATGTCTATACACCTATATACATATAAGTCTTTTACTTTTTTTCATTCAATAGGATAATTAAACAGAAATACTGTTCATGCATACATACAACCTACCGTCTCCATGAACTGTGTATTCCCATTCATAGTTATATATTCTATATATTATTATATTACAAATATACTATATATAAATGATATTTATATCTGGGTTAAAATTCTTGAAATCATGGTATTGAGTGTAAATACAAACGATATAATGAATTAAGACCCATGTAAAGAATAAAACGAATATTACCTGAAGTGAAGTGTTAACATACGATTGTGAACAATAAGGTAATGTAAGGTCATAATAAAACCATATATGTAATAATATATAATAAAATGGGTCTTTAAATGATGTCTAATAAATTAATATTTATTATATAAGTGTTTTGAAAGAGTACGACGATAGTCAATGCACTGGGTGAGGAGATTTCATCTTAGTTTTTATTTTCGTCAGACATATGCTATGTTCGCCACCATTTCCTTTGGTGTTGTGTATGTAAAAACCATTATTGAATTATATTTACATTATAATTACATTTATGGGAATTATCATATCAATTATATGATATTTATTTCATTGGGTTTATGTTTCAAAAGTAACCTAATTGGTAAAATAGTTTTGTCTCAATTTGCATTCATTGAGACTCATGTTTTGTTATGCACCTAAATTATATTTTTGGGGTATATAATTATATTTTACTTGTTATATCATGGATTAAAAAAATTATTGATATTTGAATATTTATTTACTTAATTTCTCTTAAATGGATAGTATTATCCCATGTTAACAAGTTATAATTTTTCATTGATACAATCTCATAGCTTTTCGAGATTGATTATGTTTATGCTTCCTATGATGAAATATTATGACATGTCTCTCAAAAAGACACTAGAGTCACCTCAACACATATTTATTCCTTATATATCCATAAATTATCACAATTTTACACTCTTTGGTACTTAAGATATAATTGAATGTAAAATATGATGGTCTCTCTCTCCAATCGAAAATTAATTATATTCAAAAACAATATTTTCAAAAATGATTTAGATAATACTTTCAAAAGATATAGGAAGCCCATTTTCGATGAAAATTTATTTTAACAATGTTTTAAGGTTTTCAATTATTCCATTATATGTTTTCAAATCAATTTTAAAAGAAAATGTTTTTCAAAAAGGTTATATATTTTATAAGGAATATTCAATGAAGAGAGGATATTTTTCATTATGAAATTTTCTTAAAAAACACTCAAAATTATTTCCCCATTAAGATAAAATTCATTGGTGTTGCATAGCTCTTTTGGGTAAATTATTTAATTATATCATTCAAATTATGTCATTCAGAAGATTAGGTTTGGATGACGTGATGTTGATGAACCCCGTTTCACTTTCACAAGTTATGTGTTTTTGAAACCCACTTCTTCTCACGGGATATGTTTACAATGAAATGATTATAAAACCTGCATAATTTTATAGGTTATGATAAAATAATATATTTATAATACCCGTGCCATTTTATGGGTTATGATATGGTTAATTATGATCTTGTGGAACATGTATGTATGGTTTCATTATATGAAGGTTAAGACCTATATCTCCCACAAATTATATGGTTAAAAGTTTATATATCATGAGATAGTCTAATATGGTCTTGGTGATGAACATTGACAACTATGATGGACATGGGAGTGAACTATGACCACAAAGAAGGTATGAGAAGTGACATCATGCTACCAATATGGTCATGAGAGTGAACCATGACACCAAGTTGATTTGTGGATTGAACTGATACTACCAAGATAGACTTGGATGTTATGCCTTGGATACTAAGGGAATCATATTATATGTTTATGTGTCTCTGATAAATCCATGTTTTATTTTGATGTTGTGCTTTCAGGGATTATGGTCAATATTTACTTAGGATTTAGGCCTTATGAACTATCATCCTTTAGGACATGATTCATGTATATGATATTTGATATATTGGGAATGATATTATATTTTCATGATCATGTTCTCATATAATTTTTATCATGATAATATTTACATATCTCCCTTCTATAACCTTAATAAGCATTGGAGATCACCAATTTTTTTGTTTCCTTCCACAGGTAATGAAGATATGTATTATGTTTAAAGTGTCTAAGATTGTTTATAGTCAATAAGAACCTAGTGGGAGATAATTAACATCACTTATGTATCTGTCATTATGTTTATATGTTTCCAATGGTACTAGACAAGTAAGATCATTGGGTGTCTGTTTGTATAATGTTTATAGTATT
Source organism: Viscum album (assembly GCA_963277665.1). Lineage (NCBI taxonomy): Eukaryota > Viridiplantae > Streptophyta > Magnoliopsida > Santalales > Viscaceae > Viscum > Viscum album. Next base: position 1,763,242,593 of record OY728131.1, on the reverse strand, counting down.
CCTCAAAAAAATAATTCAATATATGAAAAGTGAGGGTATCTATGTTTTAGAACATTTCATATGATATAAAAAATATGTTATAATTTAGATCAACCATAAAATGGTTTCATAAAAAACACTGAAGACTAAAATAGATACTAAAAACCAATTGTCCTTGAATGTGATAAATTGCCACATAATGGATGATCTTTTCATTTTTTATAAAAAGGAGTTGGGAAATAATTGATCATGGATTATTCTATAAATTAAATAAAATTATATTATATGAAATGTAATAATGTTATAATTCAAGTTTTATGGGGGGATATTAGGAGAGAATAAGAAAATAAATAATTTGAAAATAAAATAAAAGAAAAGGAAGGAGGATTTACCTCTTGAATATATTCGTCTCAAAAAACCTCCTTAGGGAAAATGTTTAGGTATTTTAATGAGACCAAGTGATCCTGGACATGGTGGGGGGATTGGGAAGGGTATTGGATAGATGATGGATAAGTCACAAATCTTGAAAGGTGTGAGAAGAAGAAGTGGTATTTATAGTGTAGGGGAGAAGTGTTTTTTCATTGTTTTATTCATTAATTTATTATTTTTCTTCAAGATAATAAATTGTTATAGAATTATCACTAAATATATGAAAATATTTATGGAAATTTTTAGATTATGGTTATTACATCTGAAATTACTGAAAGAATAGTGTATTTAACTTATAATGTATATATAATGTAAATTTCCATATTTTACTATTCAAAAAAATTTAAATATTTCATAAAAATTAAAAAAAATTACCCTAATAATTTTAAACTTGTATAATTAAAAAATAAACTCAATTTTATGAAAATATTATTATAAAAATGATAAATTTAATTTTTAATTAAAATCATTTTTTACTCAAAAAATAAGGATTTTAAAATTAAAAAAATTTATTATAACACATTGAAAATTTAAATACGAAATCATAAAATTATCATAAAATATTTAGAAAAAAATATTAATTTACAAAATAAGTTTTATTAAACTAAATTTTCTTTTAAAATAATAAATTAATTATAAAATTGTAATTAAATATTTATGACTTATAAAAATATGAAAAATTAATTAATAATTTTTAAAACATTTAATGACTTATAATATGACATAATGATGTAATATTTTCAACTATAAGATACCAAAATTTAATTTACACATTCATGGGTAAAGTTACTATTATATTTCTCAGTTTACTATTCATAAGGGTAACCTTACTACTCCAATGGTCATGTTAATATTTCATCAGTATAGGTTCTATAAATTATAGGTATACCTCTTATTTCGTTCCTTCTTCATTTATAATGTTTTTATTGTGTTCTTAATGTAATTTTGTATTATACTATATGACATAAATATATTAAAGGTAATTTTCTTTGAAAAAAGTATTGGGACATTTCATGTTTTTTGTCCCATGTGGGACTCTTAGTGATGAGATGACACACTTGGTTTGTCAGGTGGTCTTTCTAAATGATGAATCTTTCTATGGGTGTGGGAATAATTTCATTCACTAGTTCTGCAGCTTATACATGCTTTGGGAATGATCAACCACCATGACGATCTTTTTATCTTTACTAAATTATGTATAAATGAATTAGAAGGTCATAAAACTCTTATAGTCATGTGGGAAGATGAGACACTAGAATTTTTAGTGATGTTGGAACATAAATGAAAATAGATGGTAACACCAATTAAAATATTCTGAAATCACAATAACACACGTTTTACTTAAGATGCCTGTCAAGTTAAAGTTTGAAACATTAAATATTGTTTAGTTATTCGAAAAGGTAAAATAATACTTTATGTCATGTGGTTTTATGATATCATTGATTGAGTCATTATTACAAAAGGGATACATTCACAGGTCATATCTTGAGTAGAGTGACCTAGGAATTGAGATCTCATTGTGAGCATTGTAAAGACCCAAAATTTTATTAATGAAAATTCATCTTGATCTAATTAAATGTATTTTTATGTAAAATTGTTATATAAAATATGAAAATCCTTGGTTTTATTTCAATATTCAATTAGTATTTGTTATCGTTGATAATATAGTCGTTGAACAGTGATCAATTGATTAGATTAAATATTAAGCATTAACAAATATAATTTACTCAAACAAACTGATGGCCACATCCAGAAGAATTTCTCCGTATGAAGGCCATTTTCTAGGAGAAAAAAAAGGAGGTGGTGTCACTTATCATCTATCTTGACCAATCCCAATCCAAGATTCAACACGTGAATCTTGATAAGAATCGCCTATGTGAGAAGTTGATGTTAATAGAGATTATCACCCGAGCAATGTTATCCAAGACACCACCAGAGTTTGTCACCATCGAACACCATACCCTTTGGTCTTATTTGTTTGTTATAAGGGGTTAGGTAACAATACTAGTGAACAATGATAATTTGGATTATCTTCATATAAATAATATACATTTATTCTATCATTGTTAATTTTTGAGTGACTTTTATAGCGTAAATAATATTTTTAGTTAATATTCAAATTTAATTGAGAAATATATTTTTATTAAATAATGGATTTCTCTCAAAAAATTATTTTTATATTTGTATTAATAAATTAAATTTTATTAAATATAAATGATCATATAATTTTTTTTGAATACAATAGTATTTTTTTAAGGTTTGAAATTTGTTAATTTTTCAAAACACATAAATTTTCATTAAATGTTGGTTTTTATATTAAAAGTAAAAAATTAACATATTTATAAAATTATTTATAATAAATAAATATAATATTTGTAATAAATATATTGAAATCATCTAATGGTTAATTTTTCATAATTTTCTTAGACAGTCGAACTTTTTGGTAAAAATGAAATAACGTTTAAATATATAATGAGTTTAATGTTATCATAATGACCCAATATTGATGGAATTAAATAATATAAATTAAATTCTCGTACAATATATGTATTATATATAATATAATGTTATTTTATATTTATTTTATTAATGTTATGGTGCCTTAGTGGACCGACTAATACTTATAATACATTTTAACTTTTCAAATTGATTTTCTTGAGAGTGTGAATCACCTCATCATAAGAAATCCTAATATTTAAATATGTTCTTCCATTGGAATTATAAAATAATTTTTTCAATTCCACTTTGGAAAAAACCATTTTTAAAAACCATGTTAGGGTTTGTGGTTTTTGTTAATTTGATGTGTTGTGTCCAAAACCTAAATAATAACTAATTCCTTCCCTTTTCCTAAATAAAACCACACAACCTCCCAAATATCTTCATTAAAACCCCTTTTGGCACGTCCTAAACTTTCCTAATCTATTTTGTATCCTCTTAAAGATCCCCAAGCTCCCAAGAAGCCTCTCTCAATTCCTTCCCATGCTTTTGGGATCATACATCAATGTAAGAGATTTTTTCCATTCTTATTTTTTTTAAAATTACATTATTTTGTTAAACCATTTTATTTTAAATTATATATGATGGGGTATGATTAATAACCTCCCCCATACATAACTAATTATGTTTGAATTATGAGATAACTCTTTCTCTCTAATTAATGCCTCCCATTTACACCAGTTACCATGTTGAAATTCTGTATGGAATTTCCCTCTCCGCATTTACATTCAAGGAATTATTTTGTATTTTGAATATAGATTCAATTATATATGTTGGTAAATGTATCTATATTTCCCCCATACTTTTCATTTCATGTGTATAATATGAGACACACCATTATATCTCATCAACCTTTTTTTTAATTTTTATGACACACCGTTAGACTGTCGAAATTGCACCGAAATTTTCCATATCAAAATCATCGTGTAGTGAATTCCATGCCCATTTCTCTATCAGGGGTATTCTCCATTATTCAAATTTACATAATATTTTTATAGTTTCATTTTTTAAATAAATTTTCATTTATCATGAAATGAAAAGATAATTTTTAATGAATTCATGTTGTATGATCGTTGTGGCACACTAATTCATGAAATTAAATGATTAAGAAGGGTGCGACCTGATAGCACTCTAATGCATTAGGTAAAGATTAGTTTAATGATACAAAATGTGCAATGAGGGTTTAGTCATTCTCCATTTGTAATGATCCATCGATCATTTTAATATCATTTTAAATGTTGTTGTCACATTTCCTTGTTAGGATAATCATGTTATTACATGCCTTTTCCCTAATTATGTTATGCTACATTGATTTTCCTTTTGCCTAACATGTAATGTATTCTTCATGTTATCCCTTTCTAACACCTTTATTGTGCTTTATGGATCATCCTTTTTTTCCATTTCCTCTGGTAGTCTCATGAAATACTATGTATGAATGAATGTGTTTGGTCATGTTAAAGAAGAATTCAATAAAGATGTGTTATTCATGTTTTTAGTTATTATGTAATGTTCCAAAGCCCCAAACAAACTAGACCTCTCTATTTTATATCTTCTATCAATTGATGAATTTATGTAATTAATTATGTTTTAGTATAAAATAAATTGAATAATTGTTATAGTTAGTATTAGATGATAGGATTAGTTATTTTTGGGACTAGGATTACAAAACCCTAGTGAAATCCCTAGAGATTAGACTAAGTAAAATGAAAACATAATTAAATTTTGGTGAGTATTGAGTAAGTGGTTTATTAAGAAAATAATTCACTGTTTGGATATGATTAGGTAGTGGTGGATCTGGTACATATGTATCTATGGGTAAAATCGGAAAACACCACGTTGAGTTAGAATTAAACAGGAACTTGTGCATGACAATGGTCGTTGATACACTCTTAGTTACACACTCCTAAGGGATATTATTTGGTAACTTCATATGCTTAGTTTAAACCATTATTATGGGAATAAAAAATTACACCCTAAGAATATATTTTGGGAAGTATATCATAGTTAACATAGATTAAACCCTCTAAATTAATGAGTTACCGAAATAAAAGTAGTCTTTTTTCATTAGATAACTCTTTATGTGTTACCCCTAACTTTTATTTTAATATATCCAATGGTCGGTAATATGAGTACATGGGATGACAAATGATGTTGAGATTAATGTGATGAATGATCTGATGAGATGCCCAATCTGATGGGAGGGGGAAATGCAAACTTTCTCAGAATACTCTCTCAGTTTACTCATGTTTAGAATAGAAACATGGGTCAAATAGAACGTTCACCTCCACCCCAAGAAAAAGAAAGTCTCTCTCTAGATCTTCACGAGACAAAGGCCTCATAAATTTAATGTATCATTTTATCCCTCAATTTCTGAACAATAGATCAACTCCATTTAAAAGATATTATCCGTCCATAAATGTTCCGAACAAGAGAAGGTTAGACTAGAAGATTATCGAATGGAGGGTGAAGCTAATCATTGGAATACATTGATCAAAAAATATGAATCCTAGAGAGGAGATCTAGGTGTTGGAATTAAATGATTTCCATAAAAAAATCAATATGTATTTTTCTCAGACCCACTTACTTAATATGGAAAGGGACTTTCTTACCCCCATGATAAAAGATGATGAATCCATCAGAGCTTATAAGGTAAAATCCACCAGACCTAGATGATATGCTCTTGTCTTTCTCATTACCCCCAAATGCATGGTTGAATGCTTCATTAGTGGTATACAAACATACCTAGGGAAATACCTAGTGATTCATGACTTCAAGAGCAATGAGAAAATTTTTTGATGCTTCCTAAAAGTTGAAATTGAAATTGAGGAATCTTAAGGGTATCATGGGGATAAGAATCGTACGGTGGACTTTAATTTTTCCAGTTCTATGGATAAATCCAATGTTGGAATGAAAATACAACACCGACTTACCAATGATGTGGAAGGAAGAACCCCATGAAATTTTCTGAAGGGGACGAGGAAATGCTTTAGGTGTGGAAGAACCATGTATCATTGCAAACTACTTCTATAAGACAATGGGTTTCGGAGGAATCCAACAACCTCCAAGGTAGAAAGGGTGATCTTTTTCCATCAATACCACCTAAGTGAATACCAACAACGAAGTGTTAATATGTATACTAGTTATCCATTAACGAATAACAAATATAAATTTTTATTCTAGTTCTACGCAATCATTTATATCCCGGACACTTAGTAGAAAAATCCCAACACCCCCACAAATCATGTAAGTAAAGAAGTCAATGAGAAAGAAAAATGGGGAAATCATTTCATCCAAATAATATAACTACTTCCCTTTCATAACATGCGGATTGAACTTCTTGTAAACCAAAATCATACTCCCTTCGGTGTAATTTTATTTAATTATTGGCATGTATATTATTTACTTATATTGGGACTACATTAATTGACGTGAGAGGGAAATGACTCTCTATATGGTGAATCAACCCCCAATTCTGTACAGGTGCAAGGAGGAGGATTAATTTTCTTTAGCAGCATCATCTCAAGTGTGGATATTTCTTCCCTATGAGCACACATACCCTTCTCATAATATTGAGTCTTATGAAGAAACCATCATTGAATACATTCCTATTATGAGGGAATTTGATTATGTGTTTCCGGAGGAATTGCATTGTCTTCCTCCTATAAGAGATGATAAATTATTAATTGATCTTATACATGGAGAATTGTTGTTATCAATGACTCCATATAGAATCGCTTTTGTGAAGATTGAAGACCAGATGTAACTACTACCGGTGAATCTGGATAAAGGGTTTATACGCCCATGTGCTTCACCATGGGGTGAACTAGTTATCTTCGTCAAGAAGAAGGATGGGTCCATGTGCCTTTACATTGATTACTGTGATCTCCACAAAATCATGATAAAGAAAAATAATCATATTCCCAAAATATATTACTTGTTAGATCATGTACGTGTAGGACAATACATCTTAAATCTAGACTTTTATTCGGGATATAACCAATTAAGGGTGAAGAAATAGGATCTCACCAAGACTGCTTTTTGTTCAAGGTACCAGAATTATCAATTCATAGTAATACATTTCAGAATAACTAATTCTCCAAAAATCGTCATGAACTTGATGAATATAATCTTTATATATTAACTCTAAAAATTATTTTTAGTCTTTATAGATGATATTCTAATATACTCTAAAACAAAGTAGGAGAATGATGAAAAAATATGAACAGTACTAATGAACTTGAGGAATGAGAATAACTATGAAATGTATATCAGGTGTGAGTTCTTTTTGAATAAAGTCACATTCTTGGGACATATAATCCCAAGCTATCTGATATCTTTGGTTCCCGCCACGATAGATGAAATTGAGGGATGGACAAGTCAATCATTGGTGAAGGATATCTGTAGCTTCCTCGTGTTTGCTGGATATTATCGAAGATTTTTGAGAAATTTACCATTATTTAAAAACCTCTTACCAAGATAACATGGAAGGGAGTTATGTTTTCATGGAGTAATGAATGTGATGAAGGCTTCAGGGAGATGAAAAGGAGGCTTATCACTTCGCCCATGCTCACACTACCCACATGTTGAGAAAATTTCATGGTATTTAGTGAATATTAAAAGAAGGGTATGGGATGTATGTTGATGAAAAATGACAAATTTATTGTCGATGATTCAAGGCAATTGAATATTCATGAGAAGAATTATCCAACACTTGATCTGGAGTTGACTACAACAATATTCTCTTTAAAATTTTCGTTTAATTACCACATTGTGTAGAAGTGTGAAATATATATGGATCAAAAAATCCTCAGGTATATATTCAAACTAAAAGTGTTGAATATGAACTAATGAAGATGGTAAGAGATGATCAAATATTATGAATAGTAAAACCATTACCACCTTGGGAACATGAACATGGTGAATGATTCTCTATGTTCAAAGAACCAAACAATTCTATCATTGATGTGAATTGAAAAGGATCCAATATTCGTAGATTGGATGAAGATGGACATGGGAATCATAAAGAAGGTAAAATCATCAAACCTTTCACAAATGATTTCTCAACCATAACTTTTGGAAATTAAGAAAGATGCTCAAAAGGATAATGACGGAATTGAGAATAACGTGGAAACTATCAGAAAAGGGAAACCCTTATAGTTCAATTTTAATTAAGAAGTAATTGATTGATTTGGTAGAAGATTATGTGCTCCTCATAATCCAGAGGTAAAGAAAGAACTTTTGAATTATGCATATAATTTAAATTTCTCTATTTATCCAGGAAACACAAAGATGTTTCATGATCACTGAGAGAATTATTGGTGGGATAACCTGAAGAAATAGATCACTGAGTATACATAAAAGTGCATGGTATGTGAGAAAGTGAAGGCTGAGAGGCATAATTCTAAGTTAATGATGCAATAATTACCCATATCCGCATGTAAATTGGAGAACATCACCATATAAATTGTCACTAGGATTTCGAAGACATCCAAATAAAATAATGATATATTGTTTGTTGTGGATGTTCTTAAAAATCATTCAAACTTCTTTTAAATTAGAGATTATTTCTCATTGGATCTACTAGCATAGATATATATCACATAAGTGGTATGAATACATGGGGCACCACTACCTATTGTATTTGATTGATATCCAAGATTCACCTATAATTTTTGGAATATTCTTCATAATTATTTGAATACTGAGCTGAACTTTATTACAGATTATCATCTTCAAACTGATGGCCAATCTTAGAGGACTATCCAAACACTTGAGGGATTATTGAGAGCCTTCTCAATGAACATCAAAGGAGGATGAGATCAACAAATTCAGCTAGTTGTTTTATAGTTTCAAATCAAGCATCCAAATGTATCCTTATGAAGCCCTTTATGTGAAGATATGTAGAACCCTGACATTTTTGGATGAAGATGGGGAGTGAAAACTACAAGGTCTAGAAATGGTCTAAAAATGGTGGAGAAGGTTAAGACTATCCAACATCAAATTAAAGCTGCTCAGAGTCGACATAAGATCTATGCTGATAATCATCGACTATACCCAGAGTTAAATGTCAGAGACCTGGTATTCCTCCTAATATCATTGTGAAATAGGGTAATGATATTTGGTAATAAAGGAAAGAATATTCCAAGGTACATCGACTCTTTTAGGATCCTTGATCTTATTGGAGTAGGGGCCTATTGTTTAGAACTCCCACCAAACATATATCAAGTACATTTTTTATTTCATATATCACTCTTGTGGAAGTACATAATTGAAAAATTGCATGTACTCAATCTAGAGGTGGTACCACTATAGAAATAACTCTCCAATTAAGAGAAGCTAGTGATTATCTTAGATTATAGGGGAAGTATTAAATGAAATAATACAATACCCCTCGTCAGGGTGTTGTAGAGAAACCACAAGTTTGAAGAGGAAACATGTGAATCAGAGTATGTTATGAAGCTGAGTTACCTGCAACTGTTTCAGTGTGGGAAACAGAAATTTCGAGGTTGAAATTTATTAAGGGGTTAGGTTTGTAACGACCCAAACATTTATTAATGAAACATATTATTGATCTAATTTAATGTCTTATTATTTTACTTGAATATATAAAATATTCACCCCCTTTTTTCAAAATACCATTAAAAATTATTACCATTGTTAATATAGTCAATGAATAGTGATCAATTGATTAGTATAAATATCGACACTAACAAATCCAATTTATTTGGAAAAATAATGCGATTCTCTCATCCAGAAGAATTTCTCCATACAAAGCCCATTTCATGGAGTTCGGAAAGGTAGTGGCATCACATTGCTTAATTCATGACCAATCCCAAGCAGTGCTTCAACACATTAAGCTTGAATAGAACCACCCAGGTGAGAAGTGATGGTTAATAGAGATTATAACCTGAGCGATGTTATCTGAGCCACCCCCAAAGTCTATCACCACCACACACCATACCCAAAAGTATTATACGGGTGTTATAAGGGTCATGTGATAATACCCTAGCACTATTATTATGTGCACTATCTTTGTATAAATAATATACATTCATTTTATCATTGTAACTTTGTATGCGATTTTTATTGAACAAATAGTATTTTAAGTTATTATTCAAATTCTATTGATAAATATATTTTGATGAATTAATGTATTTTTGAATTAAACAATATTTCTATATGATTATTTATAAATTACCTTTTATTAATTATAAATTATTTTATAATTTTTATGAACACAATTTTAATTTTTATTATGGTTTGAAAGTAGTTTTTGTGAAAATCCATTAATTTTCAGTAAATGTTAGTTTTTATTTTAAGTGTTAAAATTCACATATTTAGATAATTATTTATATAAAATGAATTTTAATTTTTGAATCAAGATGTCAGAATATCATATGGTGAATTTTTCATAATTTCCTTACGTTGTCAAATTTATGGGTAAAAATTAAATACTGTTTAAATATATAATGTTTTTTATGACAACATCATGACCCAATAGTTAGGAAATAAAATAATATAATTGATATTTTCGTCCAATATATGTATTATGTTTAACATATTGTGATTTTTGATTTGTTTGATTAATTTTATGGTGCCTTAGTGGACCCTTGAAGAATTATATAACATTTTAACGTTTTAACTAATTACTTTAAGAATTTGACTCACCTCTACACAAGAAAGCCTCATATTTTAATTAGTTCCACCATTTCTCATTTAATATTATATTTTCCACTCCACTTTGGAAAAATCCATGGGCCAAAACCATCATTTGGTTATTTTTGGATAGATTAATGTGTGGTGTCCAAAACCTAAATAATAACGGATTTCTTCTCTTTTCGTATATAAACCCACCGAAGATCCCACATAACTTCACTAGAAACCCTTGTAGAACTTCACTACACTACCCTCCCTTCTCTATATCCTCTGAAGGTTCCCCAAGCTTCCATGAAGCCTCTTTGAATCCCCTCCTAAGCCATTGGGATCACATTTCCAAGTAAGGGATTTCTTTCCTTCTTATTTTTCTCATAATTTCATTATATTGTTAATCATCTTTAATTTCAATTAACAAAGTATAGGTTTGATTTAGAACCTCCCACATACATCCCTACATATTTTTATATTATGGGAGGCATATTTCTCTCTCCTAAATGCCTTCCTTGTACACATGTTACCTAGCTGAAATTCAGTAGATAATTTTTCTCTCCTTGTTTACATTCTAGAAATTTGTTTTTATTATGAATATAAATACCATTACATATGTTAGAAAATGAATCTTATATGAACCCCTTACAAAATATTTAATGTAACTTTTATGAGACACCCCTTTATCCATCATCAAATTTTTTAATGATTTTTTTTCACATCGTTTGGCAGTCGAAATTGGATTGTAATTTTCATTGCAAAAATCATCATGTAGTGATTACTATGCCCATTTCTCTATCAGGGGTATTCACCATTTTTCACATTTAATTATTGATTAAATACATTAATGCATGAATTATACACTCCTTTATCATGGAATAAAAAAGTATTTTTAATGAATCCATGTTGTATGATCATTTTGGCACACTTTTGCATGAAATTAAATGATTAAGATGGTTGTGCCCTAATAGTGCTCCAATGTATTGGGTAAAGATTAATATCATAATACATCATTTGTATTGAGGGTCTAATCATTCTAATTAAAGTTCAATTATGGTTTACCCATTCTCCATGTGCAATTACCCTTGGATAATGCTAATACCATGTTAAATGTTGTTTCCACATTTCTATGTTATGATAATCTTTCTATAACATGCCTTTATGTTCATATTTCTCTTATGATCCATTGTTATGCCTATTGATTAACACGTACAATATTCTTCATGTTATTACTTTTTAAATCCCGTTATTCTATTGATATCTCATTATTTTTTGATACATGTTTTCTGGTTATCCCATGCAATTCTATGTATGAAGGAATGTGTGTATTCATGTAAAAGAAGTATTCAATAAAAATGTGTATTTCAGGTTCTATGTTGTTATGTAATGTTCCTAAGCGCCAAAGACACAAGGACTCTTGATCATTTATGTTGTAACAATTTATGATATTAGGTAATTAATTATTTTTATATATAAAATAAAGGGAATCGATGTTATAAGCATTGTATATTTGACATGGTAATTATGAGATGAGTGTCCCAATGATTAGGGAGAACATTGTAAAAAGGGTCTTGTGAAATAAAATTACTGGCCAGTTTTTGTTTACATTTCCAAGGCTTGATTTTAATACAAATGATGATGTAACTATGAAAGGAGTGTCAAACATACAACTATGAATGATATTTATATATCTCACTTATCAGTGTCTAGATTATCTATCTTATCATGATAGAGCTTGGTATAAGCATGTTGGATATGACTAGGAGAATTCTTCTAGGGTGATAGAGTGTGTTCCCTGGTATGAGTTCCCATTTTCATTTAAATTAGACCTAGTAGACTCTTAAATTGGGGATCATCGTATCAATTTTAATGGGTGTGTCTTTTTAGGTAGACAGAATACAACTATAAGGTTCCATTAAGAAATGGTTTGAACAAATCATGAATATGGTGAGTTGTTGAGTTAGATAATTAATGTATTGGAAATGATTATGATTTTTAGAACATAGATGTGAGCTTGTAATTATCCTTGGTGTTATATTCATGTTTTATGTGTGTATGTGATCTAGGAGATATGACCGCTTCGTACTACATCTTTACTATGAAGGATCATAGTGGATAAGTAGTTGTTTGAGTGTGAAACCATTGCTGAATGCTGACAATGGGAAGTAGTTTGATAATTGTGGAACTAATGAATTACTAATTGAATATGAGTTCTAAGGGAGATATTACATTGGTGAGATTGATGTGACAAGTAGCATGGTCATCTTAACCTAACATATGAACTAATCTTGGGAATGTGTGTTGGGTTTGAAACGAAATGGTATGGTATTATACACACAATATGTAAAAAATATTGAATCCTAAATATTTCATGAGGACCATTAAAATAATTAATCATTGAGTTTCCTTGTGCGAGATAATGATAAATAGTTTCAAGTTGATTCTTCCAGGTATGTTGACATGAATCATCGTGTTTATATAATGTAGTACCCATGAAGAGGACTGTCTTGGAAATGATTTGGGAACCATGATATGGTTATACAATGATTACACTTGAAAACACATGGTTAGGAGGCGTGGTGTCAAATGATGGATATGGAAGTTATAGCCTAGCTTATTTGAACATGTATGAAGTTGAGAAATGAAATCCTATTGATAAAATCTTAGTTTTTTAAATATTTAGTAATATGTATGACCAATATATTGACAACATCCAGAGTATGCTGAGAGAACATTAATTATATGATGAGTTAGATAAGAAAATAAATTTTTTATTTTAATGGACAAACTCCTCGTGAGTTCACTCACGGAGTTATTTAAATAAAATCCTTATGGAGTGGACTCCCAGAAATGGATGAGGAGAGGTGGCCCTAATATGGGAAATTTCATGACATTGTGGGACCATTCATTGGATTATTTTTTTGGAAATGCAATGAAAATGTATAAAAGGAACTGTAAATGATTTGAAAAGGATGAATTAAGAGAATATGAATATAGAATTCAGTAAATGTGATTGAGGTTATCATAATGTGACGTGGGCGAAAGCATCACATATTGGATGAGATGACTTGGCCTCCTAAGCTGAACATTTTTTTATAAATAGTCATAAGGGGTAGTTCAACTTATGTTATATAATTTAATGGGATGTGGTCAGTGAGGAACCATATTTTTAACACCATTAATTGGAACATGGGTTGTTAAAAGGTCATCTATATAATTTCAAAGAGAAGCCTGGGTGAAAAAATTATGTTTGAATGATCATAATTTGATCATTTGAGTCGAACAAGGACTGAGAGCAGTATCATCACAAATTATCATGTGTAGTGAGTTATGTTTTTTCTAGGGTCATCTGAAAGACACTAAGGACATTATTTATTACATAATTTAGAAGGCCAGAGTACCATTACTAAAAACTCGATATTGATATTGAGGACCCATGGTGGATTTTTTCACATGCTATCAAATAAAAGCGAAAGAGACATGATCACATCCCAATTTAGATAGGCTCACACATAATCACCTTAGTTATTTATTTGATGTGTATGAGTGTGTATTGTGTTTACGATGTATTATTCACCAAATGATTTATGTCTCTCTAGGATGTGTGTTGTTCGTTCATATATGAAACATGGAGATTCATGTAGAACCTCATGACCCATGTAAGATGGATGATGTTTCAATAATCCCCAAGGATTCTTGGGGATTAGATGTTCTTAGGTTTGGAGATAATAACAACTCATTTTTAGAACTATATGTAAATTCAAAATGAATTTGATCTTTTAATTCGGCATATGGTCCAAATCGTAATTTGAGACCCAAATTGGGTTTCAAAGATATTTATCACATAAATGTGATGTTTTTGTATGGGGTTAAAGACCCCATAGTTGTATAATATGTTAAAATGATTTTTGGGAGATGTAGGCTCCAAAAAAATAGTTTCGAGAGATATAGGTAGGGGTAAACCGTGTAGTACGGGTTAGGTGTGTAGAGGGTGTTACACAAATTGTTGAAATATGTACTTATTTTCATAATGCTATGGAGGAACTCAGTAGTTTATAATAGATCATAACCACATGAATTGAATATGGTTTGTCAAACTATGCTCCTATGTTTTCATGATATGTTGAGAGACTGTGCCAAAGGAATAGTTGGTTCACATTTTTCTTAACTATGTGCAAAAAACATGTAGGGTGTGGGTCCTAGATAGAGGGAGAATAATAGTTGGTGCATAGTTTTGGAAACCTTATGGCTCAGTAATGTTGGGGAAAATGATACTTTTTACACCTCAATATTCAAACAAAAAAAATCATCTTTCCCTTTTATTTCTCCCATACGAGGCAGCTAATTAATCTCCCCTCTTATCCTCTTCTATAATTACATGGATTTCCCTTGTTTGAGCTCCCTATTGAACTTTTTCATCTATGTTAGAAGAAAAATGGTAAGTCTATCTTTTATATTTTCTCTTTTCATCTTTTATCATTCTGAATTGGATTCTATTTCTATGTTATCTCATTTTCCCTATTTTTAGATAATTTGTGAAATTATCATATTTATCTTGTTCTATGATAAATTATAGACCAATAACGAATGAGTGTGTCTTACTAAACATGATGTAGAAGGTCTATAACTTTTACCTTAATGTCTTCTTGTTTTATAGCATCGCCCATAGATCCACATGATAGACCCTCTATGTGTTTATTCAAGAATGAGAAATTCATTAAATTATGATATTTTAGAAGGTGTTTGGATGTTAAACTTTCCCTTTGACATAGTTGGAGGACGTCATAATCAACTTTGAACTAACACTTCTGGTGAATGATTTGGAATGCTTATGATTATTCCACCCCTATAGGTGGGATGATTAATCAACCCATTAGTGGAAGATTCTTGATAATTAAATGGTGATGATAAAGGATGAATATATCTTATTGTACCTTTTATTTTATAAATGAAAATGTAGATGAAATTTTTTAATTGGAAATTATAAATGTGATGGGTGATATATCAGTTTATGAAAATTAATTATTATTATTATAGAAATACATGTAGGAAAATAGTGAGAAACCAATGGAATTTACTCCTAAAAATAATCCTCATTCAAACCATCAAAAAAATCCTACTCCCTCTTAGAGTTGATATCTGAATCCTCATGCACTAGACTAGATTGGCAGAAAAATTATTGAGTGTGGAAGATACCACCCATCCTGCAACCTCCTGCCTACCAAATAACTTTGAAGAAACACCACGGTTATACACTAACATGGCCCATTGATACTTTTTTATAATTACTTGATATACAATGATAAATGGGAAAAGAAACTAACATGGATACCTTCTTCTAACACAAATGAGTGGTTTGACTACTGAATTCAATGACATGTATTCATCATTATTTAATTCATAGACACTAACATGACCCTTAAAACCCCTAATATAAAATAGTTTATAGTAAATATATCACGGTATTTCACCTATGAATTATTATATTATATGCCTTAGATTTAACCCTTAGACCATTTCTTATTATAATGGCTCATATTTACTCCATTGGATTCTAGAAAGTCTATCCCAAGTATTATATATATGTGTTCCAGGATTTGAGGATGATTCCTTTGTTGGAGGCCTCAGGTTAGAGCCTATGTAGGTTTACATTACACCAAGTTTCCTATACAATTCATCCAGAGAATCAGATCCAATTCAATAGTTGGATAACATGGGTCTAAGCCCTCATTGGTCTAATATATGATTATTCGGCATATTTCATAGTTTCTTGATACATGACATGACAATATAGGATATAACGAAAAAAGGGTTATTCGTTATATTCGATATCTATTTGAATCAGGATATTCGTGCATTGGATTTATCCAATATTTTACTCTATTATGATATTATTTATTATGGACTTCTTTATCATAACATCTACTACTCGGTTGGGTTGTATGTATTTATTATTATATCTTATTCTTATTTTATATGCACACTATATATCTTATATGGGCAGACTAGGTTTTTTATAAGAAACAGTGGTGGTGGGCTGCTATTTATATATTACATCATGTTCAGGCCTCCGTTTGTTACCCAAATAGAACACATGGATATGAGTTCATGATCATGAATTTTACTATTTATTATTAAACATTAAAATAGGATTTCAGGAGGACACGACTGAGATGATTATTAGGATTATCATGGACATATACTTAGATATTTTTTTATTATGTATGTTTATGTATAGCCATCAGTATGATTATTTTGGTACATAATAGTATATTCATTCCCTATTATATATTCGTTTATTATTGATTTATAGTTATTGTTATCTTGGATTTCTTTGTTATTAATTTTCTTACGTTGTTTCTTTAATGTATATAATTTTTTTCTACTTTGAACATGAGCGTATAGTATCCCCATCAAACCACAATTATACCCTTGCTGATAGTCCAAAGCCTTTGGAATACATGGAGGTGATTGAGGCCATGCAGCCAACCATATTGGACATCTGTTTTAGTGTCTCTAGGGTTGGGACATTACATTGTGACTCAACATGATTAGGTGTATGGTTTGAATAATAATATATAATGAATATTCATTAGTTAAAATTCCAAATTATTTTATGATTATATCTTTTTCCATCCATCACACATTCATTACATAATTTTTTTATGATTTTCCCATGTGTAACCCTAAACGATTCTCCCTTAATCCACTCTTCCATATTAATGTTGGGGACTGATTTTTTTTCATTTATTTTATGTATCAGACATAATATTCCCTATTCATTATTCAATTCCACTTTATTTCCCATTTTAATTATTTTTTATTATAACTCTATAGTATAACTAATAACTTGGAAAAAGTTTTTTTTATTTCATAATGGTGAGACATGAAGAAACCAATATTATTTTACCTAGGGTGATCAAAATGTATGATATTAACTAAAAAATATCCACAGTAATGGTTATTAGATATACTTTCCACTATGTGAGATAATATTCTGTTTAAAACTCTTATTGGTACTTTTATAGAATTATTCACATGTATGTTTTGTACTTTTTAATTTTGAAGCAATCATGTGATGAGGATACAAATATTACATGAAAATAATATTAATTAAATTTAATAATGGTATGTGAAATTAACTTTCTTTCATTTATTATGTCATGTTTGCTAATATTGGTTTTTTATATTAGTCTATTTAATTGTTATAAATTTAAATAATTTTTTAAACTATTTAAATTTTTATTGAATGAAATTAAAGAGTCGTGGATTATATAAAATCCATCGAGTGTCCATATCATGATGATTCAAATGATTTGTCACACAGAGAGTGAATTGTATAGGAGAATATTGGGAAAAAATAATTTTTAGTGATATTATTATTCTTTAATGATAATTACTATTCATGTAATGACCCAAATCTTGACTTACATATACATTACCTTAATTTTGCAGAATACATAATATATGAAAAAAATTGCTAGGAGGCCGTATTAGTTTAGTGTGTTTGGAAACTCGGAACATAATCTTCTAGTCATTGTGAAATATCGTCAACATCTCCAATAATGATCTTCCCCTTTTGTTTTATTACCTATACCTTTTATTTATATTCTATGGAAAATGAAATAGAAAAAAGGTGAGGTCAAATGCTCAGTAAGGGTAAACATGGAGAATGTAAAACAATCCATAAACATTTTAACGTAAAAACATGAATATAAAACATGAGTAATGACAAAAATCTTGGTAGTACATAAGGCATAGATCAAAATGTAAGATTAATCATTATAATATAAAACATGTAATTATGGAAAACCATTAAGAACATGACATGATCCCAATTTTAGCCAAGGTAGTGTTTCCAAGACCATAATAGTGGACAAAGTCCATTATAGAACTGGGTTTACATGCCATTCTAGTTATGTATTACTGAACTAGATTTACTTATCCTTCCATCCATGTCTATCTCATGAGATATTAATCAATACACATTGCAGTTTAGGGAGATATAGGTCCCACCCATGTCATTATGAAATCATTCTTTCATGTGCCACAAAATTAATATAATTCATTCATCATAACCCAAAGAATAATATGGTTTTCATAAATTTCATCTCGTCATAACATAATCCATATAAAACAAATGGATATAATTTCATCATAAGAAAAATAAATCCTTGTTAATATTAGAATCATTATACATGAAACATAATCATACTAAATATTATCATCTTATATGGAAAATAGTTTTGATAAAACACTTGAAATGAATTCTTGAATAAAATATCCATTCTTCTTCAAAATAATTTTCATTTGAAAAAATTCCATGAAACTTTTAAAGAAAAGAATATTTTTTGAAAATAATCATAACATATTGTATAGAAAGCTTCATGAAAATAAGTCATTATAAAACCAAAAAAATCCATTCATGCTGTATAAGTTAAAAAAACATTCTACAAGTACTTTTGTCGGAAAAGTAAAAAAGTTCCTTATATGGTAAACAAAATAAATATTTATGCCTTAAGATATGGTAAAAAAGTGTAAAAATGACTTTAAACATACATGGAGGAATATTAAACATTTTATGAAATTATTATTAGAAAACATGCACATGGATGATAAACATAACCCCGGTAAAAACATACGAATAAACAATCTCGGATTAGAATGAGATTGGGAGAATTATCCCTTACCATATATAGAGTTTCTTTCATATGTGTATGAGACTCATGTATAGGTAGTTTAAACATATTATTAACTTATAACTGAGGCATAATAATTTTAATGATATAATATATGATTCACTTATGACTTTATATTACCCGTTCATTTGTCAAATCCATGTTAAAGAATAATTTTGGGTAAAATGGTTTCATTTATCGTACGTGTTTTGAATTTTAATTATTCATATGATTACATAGATCATTATTAATTAATAAAAAAATGTCAAACATGATTTATATATATTATATATTCAGTATATAAATATATATATTAGATCAATAAATGAAATGAAATACATTGTTCATGGAGACGGTAGGTCGTACGTACGCATGAATGTTGTTTCATTTCCTTATTAAATTCAATGGAAGTAAATAAATAACATATAAATAAATATATTATCATTATTATGTCATACATTTCATGATTATTTATTTTATATAATTTATTATCATTATGGGATGGTTAACATGGTGAATGAATATCATTATGTTTTGGATACGATAATCTGTACCAACCCACGAGTGATGATATCATTCCCATAATCATTGAATTGAATTGGAGTAGATTATATAATATATCAGAAATTTTATGATTTTATAATAATCATATATAGTTATTATTCCCATAATTATGTCTATCCATGTATAGTGTTGGTGGAAAAAAAGATTACAGCACGACGTGGAGACGGTAAGCCGTACGTACGCACACATGATGTTTTTGTTTTTTGTAGGATGGATATAATGTAAAATAGGGTTGTTTCATATTTATAATAACATATAAGTATATTATTGATACTTTTGTTATTACTTTATAATGATACAACTAATTAATATGAGGTATATGAAGAAAGAAACTTGAATGAATTGGTAGAAGAGATTACCTCTTCCTCGACATGCCTCCTTTAAACATCCTCTTTGGGCACTAGAGTTGGTCTTTTTAGAGGACCAGATCCTCTATAACATAAATAGAGATGTTGAGAAGATTAATTAGTAGGGGTTGTCTAATATTGTTGGCTTAAAATGGAGTTAAGAGAAGTGGGAGGAGTTTCCCTTTTATAAGAGAAGAGCGGGGCACTTTTGGAAACCGCCAAAATATTAACTTATAATAAACTAAAACCCCACCTAAAAACTACCAAAATGACTAAAATTAGAATATGAGAAGATATTTGGTTGAAATATCATCAGAAAATAAAATTTTTACTTTTTTGGAAATTAGTTTAAACCATATCAATTTGATTTATCCTTATTTAATCTATTTAATCTATTTAATATTATTTGTGGAAATAAAATTATAAATTATAAATTGTTATAAATACTTATATATGTGTTGTGAATCGTCCATAAATGGATACTTTATTAAAATTTGGACCATATAAATTTCAATTTATAATTTTTAAATATTTTTTTTGATTTTTAAACAATTTAATAACATATTATTTTTGTAAAATATTAATAGTGTCAATTTTGAAAGTATTTCTTTATATGAATTTAAATTAAATAAACACAGAATAAATATTTGAAAAAAATATTAAATAGATTTATAAAATCTCATATTTATCTAGAAAATTTGTGGAACACATTAATTAGTTCATATAATATTTATTTTAATATTTATAAATATATTTATTTGATATTTTTCTTAATAAAATAATTACCACAACATTTTTGTTTAATTATTTAATATACTTATTTTTTTCATAAAAATTAATAATAAAATACTATTATTAATATAAATCTAATTTATTTCAAAATAATACTTTTAGATGAATGTTTTTTCTAAAACATCAATCCTTTAAAATGATAACTTTATAAAAGTATGAATGTTACAACATTGTGATCATTTAAGATAAAATAATATAAATGTCATAATATGTTTTCTAATGCTGAAAATGGACCACAAGTCGACCCTTGGATGGTTAGGGTATTTATCTACTGTAAAAATAAGTATTTTTCAAGTTTGTGGTCCATTTTATGGGTATTATTATTTTAATAAAAACTATATTCAAGATTTCTCAAAAAATAAATATTTGTTACATCGTTAATTTATAAACTATTAAGGTAATTATATATTTTTTAAAAATCACAAATAAATTTTCATGATGAAGAAAAACATTATATATTTTATATGAGTATTTATAATCGAATTTATATTCTTTATATCCTTATATTTAAAATACATTAATTATTAATGTTTCAGTGGGACATGTTTCACGTTTATTAAATAAAATAAATTAAAGGTCTTAATCACATCCATGTAGGCTTCTAACAATACCATTTCCACCAAAGTATATTTTAGGACGAAATATTATCATCCAATTATATTAATACAAGTGTTAGGGTAATTTTATAATATTATTTTTACCCTTAATTATATGATTTACCTTTAATTGTAGTAAATAAAATTTATAGTAGTTACTTTTCATAATGCCTAAAAATAAAAAGTATCATATTAAAATAATTTGGACCTACTGATTTCAGATATGGAATTTTTTCATCCAAATTAAATATACAGAAGTTGCATTATTTAATTTAAAATTAATCCCGCTATTGAGAAAATGGCTTTTACAAGATAAAACATTACAAAAGTTTTAAATGTTTTTAACTATTAATTCGATGTAGTATAATGATAATGATATACATAATATTAATTAGAACAAATATATTCTATTTATACATTAAAAATATTCAATATTATAATTTAACCATATAAATTATCTTGATGAAAAATGTTGTTTTTAATTTAAATATAGCATATTTTCACAATTCATCAAAATATGAAAGTCAACAGAAAAATTTTATAAAATTAGAAAAAGTTAATTTTTATATCCTTATTGTAATAAATATAATTATTTTGTCGAATTGAACTTACAAACATGTCAAGAAACTATATTTACACTAGGTGCGCCATCAAAAGGCAATAAAACTGCATTTTTTGAAATATACTTATTTTACCCAAACAATTTATTTTGATCTAATACCATGTTTTAGAATATGTGTAAGATGAATGATAATGTTATAAAATAAAAAAATTTGTTAATAATTTTCAAAATGGCTAGTTAATTATAATATTATAACAATATATCATTGTTTAGTGAAACTCGGTAGTGCGTATAACATACACTATTGAGGAAGGTCACTCTTGCATGGAACACAATCCATGAATAGTGTTTGCATATAATAAAAGATAATATGGTATTGCGTATAGTGAAAGCTAATACTTGTGTACCATAAAAAACAATACATCAATGAATCTAAAAAAATATTTCTCATAAAATCTCAGGGTTTTACGTTCTACCCCCCTTAAAATGAATTTATCCCTCGAAAATCGTCTCGGTTATAAATTATTTACTACTTAAAAGTATCCATTACAGAAACCCACATTGTAAAAAAGAATATTAAAACATAAATTTTAAAAAGGAATGTCTAAAAGATAACAGATGCCCAAAGTAACTAATCACTGTGTTTCCACATAAGAGAATATATGTGAAATATGGATATGGAAGAGAAATATAACCATCATGTTATGATGGAGAGTGGTATAGAACATGGCTATAAAAAAGACAACAATCACAAAGCCATAAATTTGTTATGATCTATGGTACATTCTTATTCATCGCATATGAGGTTAATATGAAAACATTTTTTGTTTTCAAGATCATTTCCCTAAAGTTGATGAATTTTTGCATAAGGATAATTACTTAATTGATTTCAGTGTAATATAATCATCAGTCATTCCATGAAAAATATCCACATCATCTCATATTTAATGAAATGAAGTTTCATTTTTCATTCTTGAAGTATTAGAAGATCATTTGATAGCATGATAAGTCATTCTATCTGTCTCTATCACAAAAAATGTTAGCACAAGAGATTAAATATACATAAGTCCATCAATGAGGAGGTTAATTATATATGGTTCCAAAAAATGGACTTATACTTCATCTATCATACCAATTAATAATATGAAACTAATTTAATCTAACTCGAGACTTCCTGTAGGCTTGTGGTTGGCGATAAAGTCATTTCGCACATCGGCTTTGGGTTCGATTCCCGCAGCATTGTGCGACGCGACGAATTGTCACCTTTCCTATTAGTTGTCTTTTTTTCTAAAACAACACCATTATAAAATTTCAGAAATAATATCTAAAAAAGTTCTAGACTTAAACAATACTATTTAATGTCCAACATAATCCATTCCAACCTTTAGGCTTATCCAAAATACTTCTGTCCAAACTCACAGAATAAAGAAAGCAATTACTAGAAAGGTCTTATACCATGCACGTGAATACCATCATTTATCCCCCATATATCATAAGATATATCTTGTTGGTCACATTTGAAACATGTGAATACCTTAATCATGTATTCATGAAACATGAATTATGATAGAAACTTGGTGAAAACATAAATTTTTTCAAAATTTCACTCTTTCCACATTCCAAAATCCCAAAAATTATATAGACTCAAACCATGATATCAATTTTTAAATTTATAAATCATGAGCTCATTAATACTATCAAACATATTATTTTCTCTTTATCCCTTTGTTATGCACATAACATCTAAATTCCAAAAATACATCAATCTATTTTCATGGTTACTAGTACCATTCAACATATACTTTCAAATACTCAAGGAAACAATAGTATAAAAATCATTAGAATTTTTTAATTCCATAGTACCATACATTATTCTTGATAAACATGAAATCATTCCACTACCTTCTTAAACCATTGGCCAAGCATCATCATTTTATTCCTCATCACATCTTTCATCTCATATACCATTTATAGTCTCTTATTCATCATCTACATAAATACTACCATACGACTATGTTGATTCTATTCATGAGATATTCCCTTAGGGAATTGGTTTGAATAATTCTCGTGCATTCCAAATTTAATACATTTAACCTTTATTGATGTGTTAGAAATACCATTATGCTTTTCCATTGTGTTTACTGAACCTTTTCCTTTACAATTACTGTCTTTGTGTCTCTCTTTTCCACACCCAAAGCATCATCCAATTACTTTGAAACATTCTCCATGATTCCTCTTCCCAAATGATTTACATGAAGGAAATTGAACATTATTTCCTCAATGATAATCATGAAACTCCATATTTCTCTTATTAGACAAGTCAAGAATCTTTCCAAAGCTGATATTATTGATCATATTATGATTCTTCTTATTAGGAATAATAACGATGTTTCACCTTCAAAATACTATTTCATTTGGTTGCTCATGGTGAATATCATTCCATTGTCTAAAATATTCTCAATTAACATGAATCTTTCTGTTTCCAGCCACTTTCTAAAACCCAAAAAGAACTGTGTGAGAGAAAAAAATCATACTTGTAAAATACCATTTTAAAAGGGGGAGTAGATTCAATATATAAAATATTTGGTTTAATTCTATGATCATTACTGTAAGTCTAGGACTATAACATATACTGATACTAAACTTTAGAGACATCCCTAGACATACAATAGAAAAAATCCAGTGATCTCATTAATGTTTTTGTATCCTAGTTTCCAATGGTTAACTAAACCTTCATTCTGATACCAACTATAGAGATCAAAAAATGACATACATGAACATTCCATCACTTTTTCAGAATACTTAATAAATGACAAAAAACTCTCAAGAACCGTATTAGTTTAGTGTCTTTGGAAACTCAAAACATAATCTTCTAATCAGTGTGAATGATCTTCAACATCTCCCATAATGATCTTCCCCATTTTCATTCTAACCTAAAATTTTTCATTATATCATGGGGAAAAGAAAACATTAAACGAGTGATCTCAAATGCTCAGTAAGGGTAAACATGGAGAACATAAAACAATACATAAAACATTGAACGTAAAAACATGACCTTAAAACATGAGTAATGACATTAATATTGGCAGTACAAAAGGCATAGACCACAAAGAAACATTAATCATGATACAATAAAACATGTAATTGTGGAAAACCATTGAGCACAAGATATTATTTCCATAGTAGTAAAGGCATTTCTTCCAAGACCATCATAGTAGATAAAGTCCATTACTGAACCAGGTTTATTTGCCATTCCAGTCATGTATTACCGAAATGGATTTACTTTCTGTTCCATCCATGTCTATATAATGAGATATAAATCATTACCCAATGCATTGGTGTGAGATATAGGTCCCACCCATCTCATTAGGAAATCATTCTTTGGTATTCTATAAAACAAACATCAATCAATCATCATAACCAAAAGAATAATACGGGCTTCATAATCATCATCCCATCAAAATATAATCCATATGAAACAAATGGATATCATTTCATGATAAGAAAAATAAAACCATGTAAATAATAGATAAATTATAATTAATATATAAATATATTAAATAATGTCATCTTAGAGGGAAAATAGTCTGATACAACACTTGAAAATAATTCTTGAGGAAAATAACATTTCTTCTTCAAAATCATTATATTTTCAAAAAATGCCGTGAAATTTTAAAAGAAAATATTTTTTTGGAAAATAATCATGGAATATTGTAGATGATTCTTCATGAAAATAAGGAATTATGAAACTGTAAAAATCTGTTATTGCCGTATAAGTTAAAAAAACACTATTCTTGTACTTTTGCTAGAAAATTTAAAAAGTACCTCATATGGTAAACAAAAGAATGATTTCTTCCACACCATGTGGTAATAAGTGTAAAAATGACTTTATACATACAATTAATAATAGTAAACATTTTATGAAAACATTTTGAGAAAACATGGAATGGATGATAAACCTAACCCTAGCAAATACTTACAAATAAACAATCTCGGATTAGAACTAGATTGGAATAATTATCCCTTACATTTGGTCCAATTTATTCTGTATGTATCCGAGACTCCTATATAGTGGGTTTAAAAAAATTATTATCTTGTAACAAATCCTTAATAATATTTATGATATCATATATGATTCACTTACGACATCATATTACCCGTTCATTTGTCAATTCCATGTTAAAGCGTCATTTTGGGTAAAATCGTTTCCTTTATCATACGTGTTTTGAGGTGTAATTATTCATATTATTAGTTATATAATTATTAATTAATTTAAAAATTTAAATCATGATATATATATAATATATTTTCAGAATATAAATATATATAGTAGATCAATAAATGAAATGAAATACACCGTTCAGGGAGACGGTAGGCTATACGTACGCTTGAACGATGTTTTCATTACCTTATTAAATTGAATGGAAGTAAGTAAACAACATATACAAAAATATATTACCATTATTTGGTCATAAATTTCATGATTATTTATTATATATACTTTATAGTTATTTTGGAATGGTTAACATGGTGATTGAATCTCATCGGATCGTGGAGATGATAATCTTTATGTATGCACGAGCGATGATATCATTTCCATAATTATTGAATGGAATTGTAGTGGATGATATAATATCTCTAAATCCGTATGATGTTATAATAGTAATATATAGTAATTATTACCACAATCATATCCATCCATGTATGCTGGTGGTGGAAAAACATATTACACGATGGCGTAGAGACAATAAGTTGTATGTACGTAGGCGAGGTGATTTCGTTTTTTGTAGGATTGATATATGGTGAAATATGTTTGTTTAATATTTATGATAACATATCAGTATATTAGTGATACTGATGTTATTAAGGTATAATGAAACAACTAAATAAGATGAAGTATAAGAAGAAACAAACTGGAAAGAATCGGTAAAAGAGATTACCTCTTCCTCGATGTGCCTCTTTTAAACTTCCACTTAAGGCCCTAGAGTTGGTATTTTGAGAGGACCAGAACCTCTATTATACAACTAGAGATGTTTATAAGAGGAATTGGTAGGGGTTGGACGAGCTTGAAGGCCTAAAATGGAGTGAAGAGAAGAGGGAGGAGGTTCCCTTTTATAAGAGAGGAGAGGAGAACTTTTGGAAACTTCCAAAATATTAATTTATAAAAAACTCAAAACCAACACAAAAACCTCCAAAATTACTAAAATTAGAATATTTGATGCTATAGGGTTGTAAACTCATCATCCAATAAAATTTAGACGTGTTGGGAATTTATTTTAAACCCTATGAATTTGATTTATCCTTATTTAATCTATTTAATATTATTTCTGGTAATAATATTATAAATTTAAAATTGTTATAAATAATTACATATGGGTTTTTAATTGACCATAATTGGATACGTTATAAAATTTTAGACCATATAAATTTTAATTTATAATTTTTAAATATTTTTTTTATTTTTAAACAATTTAATTACATGTTATTTTTATAAAATATCATTAATGTCAATTTTGGAAAAATTCATTAATTTGAATTTAAATAAAATCTAAACATAGTATATATTCGAACCAACATATTTAATAGATTCCTTAAATGTCATATTAATCTATAAATTTAATTTAGAACATTAATTAGTTAATATAATATTTATTTTAACATTTTTATATACATTTATTAGATATTTTTCTTATTAAAATAATTACTACATCATTTTGTATAATTATTTAATATACTTATTTGTTTCATAAAAATTAATAATAAAATACTATAATTAATATAAATCTAATATATTTCATTATAATACTTCAAGTAGAATTTATCTTCTATTACAACTAACTTTTAAAATGTCATCTTTATTAAAGTATGAAGGTGAAAACTTAGACATCATTTAAAATAAAACAATATAAATGACATAATATGTTTTATAAGGCTCTAAATGATCCCCAAGTAGACCCAATGATGGTTAGGGTATAGATATATTGTACCAATGAGGTTTGGTCAAGTTTATGGTCCTTTTGATGGGTATTATTATTTTAATAAAAGTACATTATTGATTTATCACTTAATAAATAATTTCTGCATCATTAATGTATAAGTTATTGAGAAAATTATATATTTCATATAAATAAAAAATAAATTACCACAATGAAGAAAAACATTTTATCTTTAAAATGAGTATTTATAATCAAATTTATATTCTGTGTATCCTAATATTAAAAATACATTAATTATTAAAGTTTCAGTGAGGCATATTTCACTTTCTTTAAATAAAATTAATTAAAGGACTTAATCACATCCAAGTGGTTTCCAAAAGATTCCATTTGACCAAAGTGTATTTTATAACTAAATATAATCATCTAGTTATTTTAAAACAAGTTTTAGAGTAATTTGATAACATTATTTTTACCCCAAATTACCTGATTTACCTTTAACTGTATTAAATAAAATTTACTGTAGTTACTATTCTCAATGCCTAAAAATAAAAAAGTATCCTATTAACATTATTTTAACATATTGAATCTAAATATTGAATCATTTTATTCAAATTAAATACCCAGAAGCTATAGTATTTAGTTTAAAATTAATCCCGCTGTTGAGAAAATGGGTTTCAAACGTTAAAACACTACAAAAGATTGAAATGTATTTACCCATAATTCAATGTAAAATTAATTATAATGACATAAATAATACTAAATGGTAAAAATATATTCTATTTATTTTTTAAATACATTCAATATTATAATTTATCCATTTAAATTATCTTGACAAAAAAGTTTTTTTTAATTAAAATTTAGCCGATTTTTACTATTCATCAAAATATGAAAGTTAACAGAAAAATTTTAAAAAATTATACAAAGTTAATTTTTATATCTTTATTGCAACTAATAAGTTTAGATTATAAAATTGAACTTATAAAAATGTCAATAACTAGATTTATAGTGGGCGCGCCATCAAAAGGCGGTAAAACTACATTTTTTTAAAAATGCATATTTTACCTGAAAAATTCAATTTGTTCTCATACCATGTTATAAAATCTGTTTAAGATGTATGATAAAGTTATAAAATTAACAATGTGATTAATACAATTCATAACGTCTATTTCATAATAATATTATAATAACATATCATTGTTTACTGAAACACAGTATTGCGTAAAACACACTCTATTGAGGAAGGTCGCTCTGGCGAGAAACACAAGCCATGAATAGTGTTTGTGTATACTACAAGATAATACAGTCTTTCATATAGTTCAATATAATATTGGTTTAGCGTACAACATTAGAAATCAATGAAATTAAAAAAAATATTTCTCATAAAATCTGAGGGTATTACAATTCAATAATAAGGTGAGGAGACCGGGGTCTAAAATGATAACTCTAGTGGGGTGGGATTGATTCAATTAATCATTAATATTTTAATGTTTTAATCAATACATTAAAAATAAAAAACAACATTTCATTTTCATCAATAATGAAAAAATGGTCCTTCCAAACGCTAATTGTGTGCCAAACTCTCATTAATTAAAAAATGTATTCATAAAGAACTACACAATGATTTTTACAAGGATCTCCAATTTTTTTAAGTTACTATCCATTGGTGTGTAGTTTATGTTACCCCATTAAAATTAACCATTATTTATTTTCAACGTAATCACCAAATTTAATAAAAAATAATAATCTCATTATTATGTCTCTACAAATATACGTGTTCCCGCCGCACAATAATAAGTAAATTATTTTATAAAAATTATTAATATTATTAAATTAAAATATATATATTATTATATGATGACACTTTTCCATTGATTATGGATTACCTATATGTGTCTATATACCCTCTATTTAATAATTATTCATTATTTTTAAATTTCACCTCTAATACCCCTTTCAGTTGTAATAAAAAAATACGATGACCACATCATGATATCTATTTCATCCTTATATGATTAAATTTGAACATTTATTTTTTCCTTGAGTATCAGGTTATGTTTTATGAGATCAATTAAATTCCCATTTGATAGAAAAATATTATTATAGAGAGAGGGGATAATAATTAGTGAGAGGAATTTGGTATAAAGTCATCAAAATCATTTTTGAAATGAAACAGATAACTTGTGTTGAGGAATAAAATATGTACTTGTGAGAGTATGATTCATCGATCATAATTTTACTAGTATGATTATAATATGCCATAGTTTTTTACCTTGTTGTTTATTATACAGATACCCATGTATATTTAATGTGAGGATATAAATTCCAATTATCCTTTTTTTAACTGTTAACATCATCATCTATAAAATGACATTATATATAGATATATTATGTACATAATTTTATGTCATATGAAATACCTTATTTTGAATCGCAATATCATTAATTTATAAGTTATTATAGAGAATATTAATTATAGGTCATAATTAAAAGTGTCTATTTTTTAAAGGCAATTATAGAACTATTGTATTCTATTAATGAATATATATATATATCTGAGTTTTCATTATTGATATTCTCAAACTAGGAACTCTATGAAGATATTTTTTTTACTCAAAAGTATGCCTTTGGGTTATGCTAGGCTTCCAAACTATTCATATTAATATTTGATATTAAGTAAACTCCTTTGGGGATTTATTTTTACTCATTAATATTTCATTAACATTAAATTAATTTATCATATATATAATTCTTTAAAAACATCAATCCAAAATATAATTTCATTAATAAAAACCTCTAATGCTACTGTGTACAACCCAACCCTTGATTTAAATGATTAATAGTAACTCAAATAATGTTAATCTCATTTTGACCCTCCTAATGAATTTGAGCCACAATTTGTAAAAAATATAATGATACATAAATAAATTTTTTATCATACTCATTATTTCTAATTTATAAATTTTATTAGATTTGGGATCACATTGTATTTTCTTGTGATGAATATAAAAAAAATTAAAACCACCATTTAATTAGGCATGAAATGTTTAAGTTTCCTTACATTAATGACAATAGATTAATATGTTAATATTTAAAGTATTTTGAGTTATCAATTTCATGGAAATATCTAAAATATTTTGATTTATGTTCATTTTCATCAATATTAATTGTAAAACCCCATAAATTAAAAAAAATAATTTTATGATAACATGAGTTACATTCAATAATAAATGAAAATGAAATATGTTATATTATTAAAATGAAACTTTTTAAATAACTATTATATTGGTGGGCATGAAAATAAGTTATTATATATTTAAATCAATAAAAATGATATACTATAATTCAAGTAGTATATTCTTATTTATGAGGCACGTTTGTTAAAGTATGGAAGGGAGTTAGATTCACTATGGTTTTCCCTTGATAAAAAAACAAGAAAAAATTAAACCATAATAATATGTGATAAATTAGTATTAAAAGATGTTTATTATCATGTAAGTCACTACTATATTCAATTTAACTGAATCTCCACCCATAAAAACCACCATTTCTCTACATATCCCAAGGTATTACTTATGGGTCTTATGGGGTGATGTAAGTTGAAGTTATGATGATATAAATATGTAATTATCATTGTTAAAAATTATTTATATAATTCATGTATTGCATGTATTTAAAATTTTAAATTTTTATGAGAAATAAAGGGTAATTTTTAATATTAATTCATTCATACTATTTAGTTAGTGAATCTAAAAAACATATAAGGAAATTTTATGATTAAAAATACATTTTACTAAAAAATTTCTTTTATGTATTGTATTATTCTTATTTTAATAAACTAAACATATAATATAAAAATGAGGATAAGAAATATTTTTTATGTTAATAATATATTAAATATAGTTTAAAAATAAATTGGTACAAAATAAGAACAATATTTGACAATATTTCCAAAGTCGCCTTTTCAATGATTTTTTTCTATAAATCTTATTTTTTAATTAAAACTTACTTTTATAATATTTTTAAATTAAATTTTATGAATTTAGTTTAAATTATTATTCCTCATATTGAAATTTGGAAATAGGGGTCATCTTATATTTTCAGGAAAAAAATAATTATCGTCGTAAAAATGTAATCATGTTTAATAAGGGTAAAATTTGTAACATAACCAAGATCAAATTTTGATAAAGTAACATTACTCCTATACATTGATGAATATAATTTTTAGGCATGAAATTTAATACCACAAGTCTTACTATAATTTCCTCTCCCAACACACCTAACACTTTTGTGATTCCATATTTACACGTCACCAAACATTCATGTATAGAGAAATGACAACAAATTTGACCAGTAAAAGGAAATCACATACACCTACTTAAAGGCATAAATATCATTCAAATTATCTAAAAACACTACCCATATTATTTTCACATATTTATATTCCACTAATTTATATTTTGATCCTAATAAGTATCTCTAAATCATCTATTTCCATGTGATCCTCCAAGTAATGGTTTTATTACTCAAAATGAGTAATATCAACTCTCAATCCTTTTATTTATATATATATTCCCTAAATAATTTCTAACCATAATAATATAATTACATTAGTTTCATTAGTATACCAAACTTTTATTATATTAATGGAATAATTATGATCTATCTCACACCATTCCATTGGGATATGAAAACATCACTTCTGTTATGTTCAGACCACCACCTCTAGGAAATCATGTTTTTTCTCCCTCGATGGATGTCATCAATGCTATTGTTGGAGAGGTTCCATCCCAAGTGATATGTAATCAATATACCCCAGACATAGCTTATAGTCTTGTGTAGGTGGAATTTGTTGATTCTTATGTATGACAAACATGTGTTGTCCCTACGCTGGGTGTGGAAGATGGGGCATGCCCCAACACCTTGGCAAGGTGAGCAGGCAAGATGCTCGGATACCCTGATTTGTCTTCCTAGGATATGATGGGATTGGAAGATATTCCAAAGACAAACACAGGTATGACAAAAAAAAGATAACTATGGACTTATCTCCACTCCAATGATGCATGTTAATGTGCTGCAGGGAGAAAAAACACCAATTCAGTATTCCCAACTCCATGCCACATGATATGAGGAGATGGATGATTCATGGAAGTAAGTATGCTATTAAAAGAGTTGTATACATTCTAAAAGTTGAGTGAGGGGATGTGGAATAATAGAACTGATGACAACGAACTATGAAGAACTATCAGATGTCTGAAACTCGGATGAAATAGATATTGAAACACATATTCTGAAAGCACGGGACTTGGAAGCTCTTCACTGCAGGGGATGGGGGCATAGTCGTGACTAGGGAACATATTGGAGCATATTGTGGGGGTAAATAAATAATGATCACTCAAAAAATCAGAATGAATATTAGGACCCCATGATGAGGCCTTTGATGATCTATAAGAACTTCAAATGCTTTCTCGGTTTTGATGTGTTTATTTTATGATTCAATAAAAAGGGGATTGACCCCCAACTTAAAAAAATTATTCTATCTTTTGTTCAATAAAAATTACACAAACAATATATTCACCCATTTTATCTTCATGAATCATAACTAATGATATCATTGAATGAAATTAAAAATATTTAATTAATTATGGAATATCTATTCTAGTACGTTAATTTTTTTGGAATGATAAACATTGTATCAAATATTTTGGATCAATATTAACATTACAGAATGTGTGGGAAACAATATAAATCACTAACATATGATGATAAAAATAAACAATAACTAACAAATAAATTGATATTGAGTTATAATAATAAATTCTATAAAATATAATATTTTTTAATAAGTATCTTAAATAATAAATTAATATGATTATATTTACCATATAGAAGTGTAGAGTACAACCCATGAAGCCTGAATACAAAGTTTGGGTTTTAATGACCCAACCTAATTTTCATCAAATCATAAAATTTCTCCCATAAAAACATATTTATAAGTCTATTATATTATATTTTTTTAAATTATTTTGGGAAAATATATATTTCGCTGGGTATTTTACATTTTCTCACAGAAAGATTATTCTTCGATGCATTTACATCTAAAATAATATGTTGTTATTAAGAATAATTCACATCTCATCTAATAATATATTTCTCTTCCATGTACATAAAATTTATTTTCTCAAATTATTTCATGTATTATTTGTAAATTAAAATATATATTATCTTAGGTGATCTTTATTTTCTATTTAACCCTTTTCAAAATGAAGTATCATTTTCCATTTTACAATATGGGTTTCACTAAAGGGATTTTTTTTTCTTTTCATTAACATATCTTTATATTACACTCCAAATTATTATACATAAACATTACATATTACCAAGTTTCTATTATTTTGGTTTCTTTCTAAATGATGGTTGTAAAACTCTTGACATCAACTTCTTGAAATAACATAAAAAATGTCCGGTAACTTTTTTATTATTATAATGTTATAATTTTTTTTGAATTTTTTTTAGTTTTTTGTTCCATTATAATTTTAATATAAATGATAAAAATCCAGGGATTTTATTTTCAATGAAATATCATTTAAATTACCATATAAAATACCCCCTTTTCTATGATTTCAATATCATACCATTTTTATCGAATTCTTGATGTCCTTTTTAGGTGATACCATATAAAATGTTACAAAACAAAATTTAATTTCATTTTTTCTTTATAAAATGATATATGATTCATTTTATATAGAAAATATTAATATGTATTATAAAAATTTGACAGGGGGTCCAATATAGCCCTCTTATATATTTGTTAATGTGTTAGGTCTTATGATGTAATGATATTGTGCATGGAAATAATTGCGGGTAAGATATGTTCAAAAGACTATACAATGACATAATTGTAGTTAACCTATGTTCAAAATAATATTTGTGGACATAATAATGGTTTCTATATGTCCACATGAGTGTGTGTGGACATAATTGTGTCTATGATATGTTTACAATGTTTTGATTTCCTAATCTTGTTCTCATATCATGTCACTATGTTATATGATTACATTATGATCTATGGATCATTATTATTGACTCATGATTCCGCAATCATATACCATGGTATATTTTTGATCATTTACATGACCATATATCATTATTTATGACCAATTTTAAGTTATACCCATACTGACCATTTAATCTCACCCCTTCTTATGATTCCATCCCTCAAGTAATAAAGATGAGTGTAACATATAATACATTTATAATGATGTATAGTATTGTGGAATTATGAAGAAATGTTAACAATAATATTAAACAGTATACTTCAATATTTAATATTAATTGTAACTAACCCTTTGGGTGCAGGTATAGTGAGGATAATATTATATGTAATTTTTAAATAATGACAAATATTTGAAATGTTTATGTTGGTTCATCTCACTATGTTTTGAATTCACATTGTAAATTATATGATTTTCAAATCATACTTGGTGGTGTATGGATGTGATTTATTAAATAAGATAATGGTAGATTTTTTTATTGTTTTTCATTATGACTTAATAAAATTAATGAAAACCAAAGGAATAATCCTAAATATTGGTAAAATTAAAAAATATTGAAAAAAAACATAAAATGTGTCGATTTTAATCATTAAAATCCCTATATTAATACAAACTTGTGGATTTGGGTTTTTTATTAGATTCCCCTTAGATTGACTACCTTATAAAAATTTGGGTTAGTTTTAACTAAATATACACTCTGTGCATAATTAATAGGACTAGGAACATGCGTGATTTAAAACTACCAGGATATGTGCTTTGGTATTCACATTCTCTATAAAAACCATTATTAAATATTTTAATGTATTTTTTGATGTAATATAAAACCCATTAGTTTGGAAAACTAATAATAATAATGATAATTAATAACGTATATTGAAACTTAATGATTCATAGGATTGGTTATGAACATCATTTATGATATATATATTATAAATTTATATTTTTTTTAAAAAATATCTCAATTTAATTATTTGCGTCAACTTTTATATATTATAGTAATTAATTGAGAATGGATGGACTTAATTAGAAATGAATATGATGGATAATGTTTCCATATTCCCAATGAGAAACCTGACATGATTTGGGCTAGAGTAAAAAATCTAATGTAAATTCTCACTCACCACTACCATGATATGAATAATAATTCTAGACATATTATGTTCCCAAATGAAACAAGGTAGGATAAACAAACTTTTTTTTTCCTTTCTGTGTCGAATTCTACCCCAATTAGTGGGTCTTCCAACCCACTAATTACTAAGTAATTGGTCAACATAATAGAGAATATAATTTTTTATCCTCCAATTTTTGTACCGTGGGAGGATGATTTTATTTGCCTTTCAACTGGAAGGAAAAATCATATAATGGTAGACACACATTAAGGAAAAATATAAAAAAAAGTTAACTCTATATAATGGGAAAATTTCAGGAAAATATTATTCATTAAATATTTTACTGATACTCATTATATGAAAA
Organism: Viscum album; assembly: GCA_963277665.1. Classification (NCBI taxonomy): domain Eukaryota; kingdom Viridiplantae; phylum Streptophyta; class Magnoliopsida; order Santalales; family Viscaceae; genus Viscum; species Viscum album. Next base: position 1,763,206,045 of record OY728131.1, on the reverse strand, counting down.
TAAAGAGATAATTCCTTTATTTTTAAAAAATGAAGATGAATCAATTGGTAATTAATAAGAAAAAATCATGAGAAAAAAAATTAATCATGTAGTTTTATTACTAACCCAAAAAGTTATAATTAAAAAATATTTAGTGGTATGAAACCAAGTAATCAAAACGAATTTTCTATTAATGAATTAATTAGTAGGAATAAATTTTTTAATATGAACTTATAGTGGAAATGTAAACTAGTGACTATTATTTTTCTGGGCACATGAAAATGAAAAATACTTCATCACAGTGAATATAATTATAAATAAAAAAGAATGGACAATTGTTTAATTATTACACTAAAAAATGTGTAGAGAGAAACCCCTGATAATTATTACATGCAACATGAATTTCATTTATGTTTGAAATGGTTTTAAATTGATCTCATGAAAACTATGTATATAAGAATGATCCAAATTAGAAAAAACATGAAAAATAAGCTCTAAAATAATGCTCCACCCAAAGCACAATGCATAAAAAGAAATGGTATGGGAGATTATATAAATAAATGTTGTAATCTTATGAATAATGTGGATAATAGGACTCAAGATTTTTTTGGGGAATGAGAACATAGAATTTCTTATGTGATCACTATTGATAATGTGGGTCATGATAGTGAAGTGGTTAAAGGAACACATAAATTATACTCCAAATCCGAGAATTTATTACTTGACCAAAATACTTTAAATTCATTATATAATCTATTTTTTCTATGAATATTGATTCACAACCTCAAAATTTGAATATTGAATAATTGATGAAAACACATGGTGGTGTGATGGTTATATCCAAAGTAAAAGATTCGTCTCCAATTAAGGTTATATGGAAAATTATTCCATTAAATATAGATATTCTTCAAAAAATATAATTTGATTTGATACTAAATATGAACTATTTTTATGTGTATAAATCCTATATCATCTATTAGTATATGGAAATTTCCTTTCATATCCCTAATCATAATATTATCAAATATTAATTCAAGGATGATTATGAACTCCAACATGAAGAGAACTTTAATATATGGTTATTCCCACCTAATAACAAGGTATATTTAGCCAAAATGTCTTTAGAGGAATTCAAAATCAAATACATTCATATTTTATGAGAGTATTTGATGAATTTGTTGATGAAAGGTCAGTTCTGCCCACCAGAAATGTTAGGTAGAGTTTTCAATTGAACTCATATTTGGTTTTATGTGTCAATAGAAGATTTCTTATATAATGGACCTCATTGAATTGGAATAATTAAAAAAGAAGCTTTATGATCAAATAAAAAATGGATTTGTACACCATATTATTTCCCCCATGGGGTGCTTGTTTCTTATATTTCAAGATGAATGATGGAAAAATTTATCTTTTCATAGATTATCATAATCTTAAAAAGATTATGATCAAGAAAAATTATCATCTATGCCATATTGATGATATTTTTTATTAAATTAGAGGATTTAAATACTTTTAAAATGTGGATATTTGATCTAAATACCATTAAATAAAGGTAAATAAATAATATGTAACACATGATCTTCAATTAACGTATGGTTTTATTTCTATAGAAATAATAACAAAATACACATAGTTTTATTCAATATTGACATCAAATCCTTAATTATAATAGTTTATAAATTTAATTTTAATAAATTATTTTAAATTTTTGAATTATTAATATCAAAATTAATATATGTTTTTTTGGAGATTTTCCTGAATTAGCTGATTTTTCGGTGATTAGTAAAAAATAAAATTTGTTAATACTGTATTTTTTTTTGTTAAATAATGTAATTTAAAATCCCCTGTTAAGTATTTTGTGTAATTATAATTAAATATGATCCATTTTATTTCAAATAATATTATTTTAATCATAAATTTTAATGATTTTTATATATGTTAATTTTTAGTCTTAAAAATATATTTTTCAAAAAAATTTGTCTTTTACGTATTTATATTACAATTAATTTATGTAACATCTAGTAATAGAATATTTAAAAAATTATTTCATATTATAAATAAAGTTGTTCAAATTTGGTAAATATATCCCTTTTATTTCTAGTCAGTAGGAATAGTAACTGTGGTAAATATTTGTGACCTCAGTGACGCTTAAATGAGTAAAATACGATTGAAACTGTGAAATATGGTCTTAAAATCAACCTAAAACCTGAATTAATTATATTTAATGTGATAAATTATACCTTATACATAAAATTATATAGTATATAGAAATTTAGTTTCATTTTCTTCTGTTAATTACATTTATAATATTTTAAGTATAGAATATTTCGAAATGTCACTATCTTGATTTTAATAACTCTAAAATCATTATATAAAGAAAAAAATAAGATGACATTGGCTCTAAATATTTATTTTCCTATTATAATAAATTTTTTAACTTTTATCGCTCAAATAATTAAATTAAAAAATTACACAATGTCGACACCAAGCTCATGCATGTAGAAGAAATATCATGAAAATAATTTTAAAATTTCTAAAAGTAATATTATATAGGTGATTTATTGAGACCCACATATTTTATAAATGAATATAAGATATTAGGTATGTTTGAATGCTTTTATATTTTAATTCATTTAATTTATAGAAGTCATTAAATTCAAATTAAATGAATAGTGTCAAAAAAGAAATTAATTATATTATATGAATAATAATTTTTTATTATATTAATTGAAAATGATAAAAATATTAAAATAAGACGTTGTGAAATATATAGGCTCTAAAATTTCATAACTCTATCATTTATTATAATTTTTTTTTCTTATAAGTAATCTTATGACCCTTTAAGATTGAATGAGTTATTATTACATTTTAGGTTATAAACAATTAATGAAGAGGTTAAACCAAAATATAAGGGTTAAGATGACCTAAATACTTACATAAAACTCAATTATTGGTTTTATTTAATTTTTTAACTTATACAAATAAAATATTAGTCATTTTGGAGCATTTAATTTAATAACACGACTTAGTAATACTTTAAAACACTTAAAATTACAATTGTGGCAGTCACATCAATTATAAAAGGCCACCTACTCAGCTCACTTATTTGCATCTATTGAGACATATAAATATACAAAAAATCCAAAAATAACTCCCAAAGAAACCTTATACATATTATATACATATTACATGGTAGGATTACAATACAAATCCTATGGTCCTTAAGAAGATATCCACTGGTGGTTTCTCTAAAAGAAGGTAATTTGTTTTACAAACCTTAAAAATTTATTTCTTCTTATAATAATTATAAATATATTTTACCTATACTAAAATAGTAAATAAATTATCATAAATATATTTATTTTTTATTATGATTATGGTACAATCATTTTTCGTTTCATTTACATCCTATAAATTCAAAATAAATATCTCTCGTACAAACATACAACATACCGTCTCGACGTAATAGTGTAATTTGTTTTTAGTCTCCAATTTAATAGGATGGTTATAATGTTTAAAATAATAAATATATATATATATGATTTATAATATTTTTATTATTAACGATTTATAGTGTCATATCTATATTCTTACTATACAATCTGATCTGAAATGATAATGTTGCTCATGCATATGTGTGGACTACCACATCCGCAAAGTGATGCTATTCATTTTTCATTTCCATTTTACATAAATGTTAATAATTAAAAATTTAATAAATATATATCATATATATGATATAATAATAAGTCTACAAATTTTTATTGTTATTTAATTTTTTTTCATTCCATCCGTCAAAAATTGAAAACAATAATCATGCTTACGTTCGACCTTTCATCTCTTTGAACTGTGTAATTCAATTTTACATATCTACTATTCACGGATGATTAAAAATTTGTATATAATGAATATATATGATATTTATATAATTATTTAGATATTTTATGTTATGTAAACAAGATCAAGATGCAAGTACCACAACTAATTAATTTATACTTACATGAAAAAAATGAACGATTTGACACTCAGAAACAGTGATTTTAAGAATGAACAATTAATTACTGGGTAATGAAATGTTATAGGGGTATCAAATAAGATATTATATTTATGTTTAAGATTATTTTATATAATTATAATAAATTTAATTTTATTATATAGTATTTTAAATTTTCATACATTGAAATTGAGACATGTGTGAGGGGGTTTTTTCACAATGTCATCATTATTCAGAATTTATTATGTCTAATTTTGTACTGGGATAATTATTTGATCATTATATATTAAAGTAAATCTATTTTATTCTCATATTTTTATTTATATATTTTACTAATTTCCCTTTTATTTTCCACTCTTTTTAGAAACTAAATAAACTGAATGAATATTTTTGAGGGAAACCAACTTTATTTCTCTCTTCAGCCGATAATCCTTTTTCATCAATATCCATGTTTTCTAAAAATATATTCAGGATTATTTTTTACATTCTCTAATTATTTAATTTTACCCATTATTTAATTATTTTTAAAATTATTTAAAAGTAAACTTTTGGTTGTTTTCTGATTGTGGTTCTTTTGAATTTTTAAGAATGATTTGGAATGAATATCTGTTTTAATGTATTCGATATGAATTAAATTTTCCACTATTATGATTGATCAATGATTTGAGGATTCCTTAAAAAATATTCATATTTTTCTCTAAGAAAGTATTTTTCTTTATATTTTTGAATTTTCTAGATTTTAATATAAGTGTTTTTAGAATAAAAATAGAATTGTCCTCATGAATCATTCATGTGACTTATTTAATGTATTTTCATATTTCCAACATTATTTTATGAATATTATACATTACTAGGGGTATAATTGTATTAAACCCATATTTATTTTAATATGTATTAATTATGACTTTGTTATATTTATTTATTGGGGAGAATATTAACATTTAATATGCCAAATATTCAATATGAATTTTTATGTTGATTACGTATTGATTCATTAGTCACGCCTTTCATATGATGAATGTTTTGGAATTAGTAATTGATGGATTGGGCCTGTTATAGCCACTCAATGCATTAATTGGTCTAATTAGAAATATTTTTTTTTGAGTTTTTAGTGTTCACTATACTTGTTTACATATTTTTTCATAGCACAACTCCTTGATGGTAATTTTGCGATGTCTGAAATTATGCAATATATGATTATTCAATGAGTTATTGTTATCCATGTTATTATATATGTTTTTCTAACATCAATAGATTTAGTTCCATTTTATGGTATTAATTATATAAAATATTTTACTACTATTAATCTATACAATAATATTTATGTTTAATTTACTTTTTGATAGAATCTGTTGTAAAATATACCTTACTGAGTATCTTATCTCACCCTTTATCAAATATTATATTCCCCATGATACCAAGAAGGGATCTATGAATGAATTCAATGATTTAATACAAGAAATGCTAATGTTATCATCATAATTATAATATTATATTTCATTTTTTATATGTAATGTTAGAATCATGTTTGTATCGAGTCTTTCATGGCCACTAGACTATTAGAACCTTCAAGATGAAAGACCTTGTATTTTGTGCTAATGTAGTAAGATTACCAGAATCTCAGGGATTCTGTATGTATGTTATAATTGACATCACATGGTGTTTTGATAGAATACTTGAGAACTATACCTACGATAACATTTATTTAGGAATATAACCCTACGAAAAACTCTGAAGATATTCCCAATTATTGGATTGTATTGTGATGTTTTCAGTAATTTTATGGATATGATATTTTTTTAAATACATCCCATACTAGATAATATAAGTAGAATTTGTTTTAGAATATATAAATATAGTTTAAATTAACCTTAATCAAGTTCATTGTGTATATTTTAGTCATCCCTATAGTGTAAGGTATATTGTCCCTTACTACATACCTATTTTGACACACCTAGGGTATGTCCATTGGTTAATTCAAATTTACATTACACACCATTAAAAAATACTTTAAAATATTTTAATATTACAAATGATTCAAGGTTCATTTATTCAGAATTTATCATGTAATGATATGTGATTCACCATTTTTGGATATATACATTATTAGTCAAAATGTTATTATCCAAAAAAGGGCATTCAATTATTTAAAAATGGTTAATAATATATGGAATGTAACCCTTATCAATTCATGTAATATATGTACAGATTTCCCTCCTAGACATGACAATGAAATTTGAGATAGAATTGGGGGTGAGGAGGCAGATAAACAAATTATGACTATATTTGGAAAGATGACTCTGGTTATGACCAATAACCACTTTCATAGGGGACATACATGTGATCTATAACGTGGTAATAAAATTTTTCACTACATAATGCATCAAAAACCTCCATAATTTAAAAAAACTACAGAACCATTTGTAAATAATTAATGGATAAGTTCGTTAGAGAATATATTTCTTTCATTAAAAAGTAATCTAAGTGAAAAGTTATTTATGGTTGTTTATCATCTTAGGTGGATGGAGACCAATGGTAGTTAATGATTAAAATTACTAAGGATGGGGATGAAATATAAATCATCTACTATAATGTCGTTGTGGTAATATTTTGGAAAAAAATCCCATTCTCCAAAGAAAATGGTGTATATGGAGATACAATTACAGAGTCTAAGAAAAAATAATGTTGAAAATATTGAAAAGAATGAAGATAACATTACAAGGTTATAAAGGCATGATATGAAATACATAACTAATCTAAAGGGTAATATTGACATTTATTTGTTGGATGAAGCCAATCCATTGAATGGAACTATTCCCCCAACCATATCATCATACAAGGACATAATATCATGTTCTATAAATATAGAGAAATAATTCTCCATGTCTTATGAATTATAATGAATGAAAGATAAAAAGAATGTGGTTAAGAAATCTAAAAAAAGAAGATTTAAAAATTTCAAAAGGGATGGGAGTGATTTCTATCTTGTAATAAATTTACAAAGAAACACCAAAGGACATGATTTTTGAGAACGATGGTTTTTCTTAAGCGTAGTGAGAAACTCAAAAAAAACTCATGATTGAAAGGGAAATAAATAATATTCTAATGGTTAATTATTCAAACGTAATGATAAATTGAACTATGCAAATAAATTTTATAGGAATCAATGGAATTTTCAACAGAAATTTCCTAGGGATCAAGGCTAATCTTATGAAATCACTATAGCAAAACAAGCATTCCTAAAGATATAGTAAAAGTTACATTGATTTTCACCACAATTTTATTAAATGATTTATTTTATTCTAAAAATTCAAACTCATTTATATCTTACATGTTTTCATGGAAATATATATATTCCCCTAGCACCAAATTAAGAGAATTTTCAATCAAGAATCCTATTAGAAATATTACTATAAAAAGGATATGTCATTCAATTCCCATTATGATACATAGACATAAACTATTTGAAAAAATTATCTTTATAATTTTGATCACATTTTAAATACTCCATTATAGGGTTTTATTAACTTTTATAATGAAAATATTTATTACCATGAGAAAGAGATTACAATTTGTGATAAATTTATGGAATCCCTCTTTATAAATAGGGAGACTACATCATCTGAATCATTTCTAGATATAAATCTTACTACTCTTATTATTGAAATTATAGTATAATAAGAGAATACATAACCTATGAAATGGAAAGGTAACCCAAAAATAAAATATTTTTGTTGTTTTTGAAGAATATATTGATCTGTTTCATGAAGAACTACATGTACATCAACTTGGTCATGAATATATGTTTTATGTTGAACTCAACCATGATAAAAACCCTATACCCAATACTATCTACAAGTTACTAATGTAGATATAGTGGTTTCTAAGAATTAAATATTGTAGTTCCGTGCTAAGGGACTCATACTTCAAAGTGTTTCAAATTGGGGTGATCTTATTATGTTTTCGGAAAATCGGATGGGACTTTGAGGATGTACATTGATTAGATGAATATTTTAAAAGGACAATATCTATGTATTATGATCCTTTGTGTGATTATAAATCGCATGGTTCATAGAGGAGGCCTAGAGTGGTATTAGAGTTATTATATATTGAAAATTTTGGAAGAAGGGGGAATTCAAAATGAGAAATTTTTTATGACTTCAATTCATAGTTAACGGCTTGGGAGAGATCACATTCATAGCCTAAAATTAGTTCATGGATTGTTTGAGTATGGTTCTTGAGATTCCTCGTGATGTGTAAAAATTTTATGTTAAATTCTTTGAGGGAACATGTCATTCAATGGATTTTAAAACCTATCAATTACAAAACATGAAAGGCGTTCACACCATGTAAATCCATGAGATATTGTGCCTTTATAAGGTGTAGTGCATCAAGTTTCCCCAAACCCTATGCTTCACTCCCAATCAACAGGTGGATGATGAACATATCATTAGGAATCTTGCAATACCTTTTTTGGGATCAATTCATGGCCTTCCATTTTAAATTCTTGATGACCAAAGGTATGTTCTACATATAATCTTATAGTTTTTTTCGATATGGTACCTCTGGATCCCTTTTTCCATATGAGGCTAATTTGAATCCATGTTTCTAATTGTGATTTTTGTGGTCTATTATTAGTGTTGTCGTGCCATAAAATCCTTGGTGGGATGGAGCTTCTTGGAAGATATGTGACTGGGATATTTTACAATGTTCAGTTCTCTTTTGATGAATGCTTATTCCTTTGAGTTATCAGATTCATTTATTTTTCTATTTATTTATGTGCAAACACAAATATCTAATTCTTTATCCATTTGGATGGAAATGGAATTAAATTTAGAATTATTGGAATGAATTAATAATGATATGGATATAGATATCATGTCGATGTTGTGTCGTTATTCCATGATAATAGTTTTCAATTTTATTAGATAGTTTGTGTTATATATATATGCTATGACTATTAGAATGTATTGTTATGTAATGGATTAGTATGTTGTTCCTGATGGAAAATGGTAAAGAAGGTAAATATGGAATATATTGAAAATTAGTATGAATAAGAATAATTAATGAAGATTCATGTTTAAATATGGTATTTCTTATAAATTGATTGTAATGAAATTTATGCAATGTGCATGATTAATTAAATGTGATCATCCATGTAATAATGTTGCTGGTATATAATGTGAATCATGAAAATACCAGTTTAGAATGTTGAAAAATATTAAAAGGTATGTTAAATTACAATGATGTTTCTCAATGTTTGGTGATAATGTTTTTAATTATAAGACCAAGTTTAGCTTTTGGTAACTTGTTGTAGATTGACGCCTTGAGTTTCTTACAATTAGAACCTCTAAATAATGAATTGGTTAATTCAAGATGGAATAAAAACTACCATTTTTATAACGATAATTTCTAGGACCTAAATTGTAATTCATGTTGAGAAAGATGAGTGCCATGAGTTTGGAGCTATGATAGGTTTTTTATCGGTGAATTCTAGAATCCATTTGTTACATCCTATAATTCCATGATTGATATGGTCGTTTTTTTCCTACTACTTTTGTGATGTGCTAAAATTTGAGCTTTACTATGTGATATGATAAGGTGGAGTGGCTTTGACATGATATGAGCTTGGGATGGATGGCCTAGGATGACTGATGTGATATACGACAGAGAGGTCTCAATGCCTTTCATCGAAAGACGCAATGGAATTTTCATTTTGGTTTTTGGGAAGACACTATAGATTATGCAATGTTTGTAATATCTGATTACCTATTATTAATTTGAGGAAGAAACCATGTTTTCTCATTTATGAATCTATTCAATGGATGATGGATGGGTTTCTGGTTGTATCTATATTCATTTCCCCACTACATGAGGAATTTTGGTGTGCTTGGATATATGTTTCTTCTTGGTGGTTACAAATGATAGATTTTGTAACATCCCAGTTAAATAAAGAATATTAAATTATCATATTTATTAATATTTGTGAATAAAATATTAAATTTAATTTAAAGGGGATGATATGTTTTATAGCGTACCTGATACACACTAATGAGTTTAATTGAAATCTTATGTTGCACACAATGTCGAATTATACTGAAAAATAATAAAATAATAATACATTTTTAAATAGTAGTTTATGCATAGTCGTTGTAATGGAAGAAATTAATAGAAGTAAATAAAAAGTGATTATATATTTTTGTGAAATGTTTTTACATTTATCCATTAAATTTTAGAGGTATTGAATAAGAAAGTATATGATTTTAAGTATATATACTCCAATATTATTTTAAAGGTCATTTTACGAACTTTTGATAGAGAACCTTTTTTAAATCTAGTTTTTTTAACATTTATATGTTCTATTTGACAAAATAATATTCTTAAATAGAATCTTAACATAAAAATTGATTTTGGATGAAATTTTGGTATTTTTATGCTAAAAACCATTTTTTAAGGAATATAGAAATAATTGTATTTTTATTCAAAAATACCCTTTAATATAAATTATTTATATTTAGTGCTTATATATTTATTTGGTTTTAATATGTAATTAGTCTATATTTTTACCATTAAATCTATTTTTTGTCATTGGATGTAATTTCACTTTTAAATTGGACATAAAAAAGTGTCAATCATTTTATAGTTATTATTTCATAAAAACACAATTTTTGTTTTGACAATGCAAAATAATTTTAAATTAATTAGTAAAACCCTGATGTTTTGAATTTGGTAAAATAGAAATAATTTTTTAATTCATAATATCAAATATATCTTAGGTTGATTTTTTGGTATTTTGTGGAAAACATTAAATTTTTGATGAATAGTTAAAACACTGCGTAATTGTTAATAACAGACTTTTTCATATAAATGAAATTTTACCAATTCTTTGAATTGAATTTCAATAATACGAAATAAATGGTTGTTATCAGTATGTAAAATTTGGTTCAGAAAGATGAAAATAATTTATGGTCAATAATAACTTTTGACTTTTATTTATAGCGGTTAATGGTTAGTTGGGTAATAAAAGGTAAAAATAATATTATAATAATAATACATTAAACTAACATGTTTTCTAATCCTATTGGTTTATACATTTCTGACCATTGGAATAATTGGGTCAATTCTGGGACCTCATGGAGCCACATAAGTGTTATAAAGACACTTTATTTTAATTAATTTAAAGAAAAGGCAAAAATGGCATAAACATATATCTTTTAGTAAATAATTTTTTATATGGGGTTATATAAGACATCTATTAAACTATAAATTTTATTTATAAATCAAATTTTTTTTCTACATCATGGTATATTTTTATTATTTTTAAACATCAAATAAATAAAATTATTTATGACCAAATAATGATGCAGTGTTTACCTCATTAATGAATGATTTTAGTAAATAAGATTATAAAAATCTAATCAATATCCAAAACCTATCCAATTATTATGGGATTATTTTATTTAGAACATGAAACATATTATATTCAACTTATGAGATTTGGACATTTAAAAACTGAATATAATTATATAATAAAAAAACATTTTGAAAACATTTTTAAAGAGACCATGCTCCCCCTTATAAAAATCCATTACAACTATCCCATTTCTCACACCGCTAAAGATTATTGCCTCATCTAACCTATACCCAATTAAGATCCCTTCGTCCCTCTCATACACATAGAAGCCTCACCATAGAAAGAATCCATTTCAAGAAATCCTTTTCGTTCCAACCAAAGGGAGTTACCCGATTTAAAGGAAATGTCTTCTATTAAGTTCTTTTTTTTAATTTACTTATCCAACCCCATAAACCCCATTTATTATTTTTTTATAAAAAAAATTATAATCAATATACAAAGATGTTTTTATGAGATGGATTCAAACTACCCTTCCTCACACCTCCATCTACTGCGTAATGAACATACTGTTTCTGTGGATGGCGAACTACTGCCTCACGAAACGATGATTGTTCAATCTTCTCCTACCACCTCTCATGGTGGACATTATTTTTCACATACATTTGATATATATTATCATAAATATCTTTATATTTATGGTATTACATGATTAACTTTGTGGTTATTAACTTTTGTTCATACGACTCAATTGATTACATCACGGTAATGGGTTTTCATCTCACTTATTATTTCCATGATATTCAAGCTCAATTGAAACTATTTCCTTTTGTGTGGGGTATGTACTACAAATTATTGAATTAATTGGATAACATAATTTAATCTATGCATAATAAATTCATCATTTTATTATCCTTCTTTCATGTGGTAAATGTTTCATATGTTACCTAATTGATAAGGGAACCTTTCACCCTCCCCTTTTTAAAATAATTCTTTTTTATGTCTTTTAATTTACATCTTATAATGTTGGGATATGTTATTCTATATAATTAATTCTCTAAATTTTATTTACAAATGTGATGAGATACCATTTTATATCAAAAAAAATTATTTTCTAAATTTTAATGTGATGTTGCTAGGCTGTCAAATTTTTGTAAGGGAATTTGTTAACCAAATTTCAGTTCGTTGGGTTGAACTTCTACTTCGTGTCTATGTCGTGTTAAAAATATGTGTGAATGAAATATGATTGTTTCACATTTAATATCCACCTATATTTAGATTATTATTATTTTTCACGCATATATATATAATTTATTTATCCTTATTATAAGAATTTCATCATTAAAAGGGATTTCGTCTCAATTTATATTCCCTTGACACTTCATTGTTGTTATGCGCCAATTCACTTTTATATGGTGTATATACTTCCCTTTAAAATATTATATCTTGACTATACATAATGTAATGATATTATAAGATTTTTTATAATATTTTTCAATTATTTTTAGTCAAGTGTTTCGCAAGTGTTATGAGACTCTAACTAAAAAGTCATTTTAAAACCATTAAAGAATTATTTTTCTAAATCATTTTAATTAATGTCCATGTTTTAAAAATAATTTGTAGTATTTCTCTATATGGACATTAATGATTTAAAATTGTAATTTCTTTAAAATATTCAAAATGGTATGGGACAACTTAATTCAAAAATCTTTTTAATAAATTATTTTTAATGGGTCTGAAAATAGATTGATTAAGTTTTGATTATGTAAATATCATGTAATGAAATATAGTAATTTCAATTTTGAAATGTTTTTAGTGAATTATTTTTATTTTAAATATTTTATGTGTTATGATTTCATAATGGTACTTGTACATTTGATGTGTGGTTAAGTGATAAACCAAATGATTCGTGGTTACATGATAAACCAAGATTGGTGGTTACATTATAACCTCCAATGCATTGGGTATGGAAGTCGGACATATGGCTATTCTATTTAGTGATATATGTGGAAGTAAACCGTATAGTTATTTTATTTAATAATGTTTATGTACCAAGTTACCTTTATATGTTTTATTTTCTTTATATTGGTTTTATGGTAATCATTTGGTTACAAAATGGTAAGCAATGATCACTTATTCAATGAAAAGTAATTACTATTTCATAAAGGTGAAAAGTATTACTTATGATAAAGTATTCATGGTTTACATTTTCTTTTGAAAAAATAACAATTTATCTTCATTCTGTATCCCTTACTGAGCTTTTTATACTCATCACGTGTTTTGAAATGTTATCCAAAGGACATATAGATGAATAGGGTCAAGGATGGAATCAAGAAAAAGTCATGCCGTCTAAAATATAGAACAAGACATGTTTATTTAGAGTTGTTATATAATGAAAAAATTGATACTGAGTTGAAGATTGTACATTTTAATATTTGAGATGTAATATAATAAGTTATGTCCTAATTCTGGAAAATTCTAAATCTGAAAATATCCTCAATGTGAATTCTTGATTTAACTCAAGATTATGTAATGTGTATGGTTGGGGCCTTACAGTTGGTATCATAGATCTATTTAGAAAAATTTATGGATCCAGTGTTTTCATTAAAAACATGTTTATACTCTATCTCTATTATTTCATTTTAATCATGGATTCATAACCTTTTCAGATCATGGATAGTCGGTTACAAATGGAAGGAGGAGGATCTCAAACCACATTTATATATCTTCCTAATGTAATTCATGAAATAATTATTTCATAGTCATGTTAAGATGATTGTGAAACATTATATAGCATACAACTCACTTGCAAGTAATTTTTTGAGATATCAAACACATCCACTATACCTCGATATCATCGTGGATCATGGGTTTTATTTTATCAAATCCATTTTTCACAATATTATCATATTTTCAATAATGGAAAATATTTTCAAGGAATTTTAAAATATATTACCATATCTCAATATTATGAAGAATATTATGATTTTGAAAAATGTTCCGGACAAGGAGACCCTTGCACAACATATTTACATTTTATTTCATAGTATAGTCTCTCAGAACATACTTATGGAATTTTTAAAGAACCATTAATTGAAAGTTTCAACTCAAATTTGGTCTGACAATTTTATAATACCATGTTATATCATATTTTTTTAAATTATATGTCATACATGATTATTTTCCGAAACTATATTTCTATGAACACCCATATGACCCAAGTTGTACAAGGTGTATTTGGATGAAAGAAGAAAATGATTTTGAAGGATCTCTAAATCATCATTGCAATGCATGGACCTTCAACATGCGTGAACAAGACGACGATGGAGCCATATGGACACCATGATGATGTTATGTTGTTATTTATATTACTAAGATTGTTATTTAATCATATGGATATCAAATAAGAAAAAAACGACAATTTATATAAGGATTCACGATTTTAGATGTTGAGGTCTTAATGTGTTGGGATGAAGATGAATGGTATTATAAAACCATTTAATTTAAAATGTTTTCGTGTTATTTTTTAGTTTTATAAAAAGGAAAAATCATAATATGGGTAAAAACACTTCACAATCAGTAAGGCCATGAGAATCGAATCCACAAACGAAGGGCGACAAGGGTAAATTGCCTACCACCAGCCAATGTGATGTCCCTGGTTAGTACGACTTATTCGTTTTAGTTAAATGATTTTTTGGGTCAAGAATCAGTTGATTTTGGGAAATTATGTTTTATCAAATGGATATCTTTATTATTGTAAAACTATTTGGTGATAAAGTTATAATGGTTATTTTGGATGACGTTCTCTCTTTTGTAGAACATTATGCTTATGGAAAATAGAATACTATTGGATCTAATTTGTGTATTAATGGTTGATATTTTTATTTTTTTGGAAAATTATATGTGTTTATTGTGGACATAAGGTGATTTATGTTATTTTTGGGAATGATTAACCTACCACAGAGAATATGTGATTAGGTTGATTACACTTTAGTATGAGACTTTATGTGTAGTCAATGTTATTTGTAAATAAATATTAAGATCTACCATGGAAGACTATGTGATCAAATTATTATGAATTTTGGGTTTCAATCTTAGTGTGGGTGATATTGAATAATTTTAAATAAAATTGTGTATCAAATAGTGTTTCTTGAATATTGTGTACTATTTTTCTGATTTTGATGAATAAGAGTAGTATTTATTTTTATAAAGTATTATGCTTTTGGGGATTATCTGATCTTCTACTAACAAGTTTTGGTATTGGTTAATGTCTAATGACATGTGAAATATAGACTTTATCATTTTGGGATTATGTGATTATATTGAAATTGATTATGGTTCTTTTTATGTGACTGCGTCTTCTTGAATACTAATCATTGGGAGGAAAGTTGAGTCTGTTGTAGAAATTTAGTAAAGGATGAATGTCTATATGACCATTAAGTATGTTTCCTATGTTTTTAGTTAATATAATAAATAAAATTCCAAAACATTATGAAAAGTAATATATAATAAACAATTTTTGTTAGCTTTTCTTACTGGGGAATCAAATACAATTTAAACAATCACAAGTTTTTTATTTTCTAGTTGTTAACTATCTACTAATCATGTTTTTATCACACTCCATTAGAACATGATGGTTTGTTTTCTCCTCCATATCCATGTTTTCCTAAACTCATAATATCTGTTTTCTAATTTTATCTTTGTATTTCTCTTACATTATTTTAATGTGGTAGTTTTATTGACTCTTTTTATGATGTGAGACATTCAATGAAGTTTTAAAGACTAATTTTAAAATTGCAAGGACGTAATTCCCCAAAGGGGGGAAGGATGTAACATCCCTGGTAAATAAAGAATACGAAATATTCATATTTATTAATATTTTTGAATTAAATAATAATTTTATTATAAATGGGATTCTATGTTCTATGGAATACTTGATACACAACAACAAGTTTCTTTGAAATCATACATTGCACACAATGTAGAGTTATACAGAAAAATAATAATATAATATTATTTTTTAATGGTAGTTAATGACAAGCCATTGTAATGGAATGAATGAACACAACTCACAAAAAATTAATATTTATGTTTTTTAAATAATTTGACATTTATCCAAAAAAATAGAGGCCTAAAATAAGAAAGAATCTAATTTTCATAATAAATACTCTAATATTCTTTAAAGGATTGTTTTACCACATTATGATTGTGAACTATTTTTAAATATAGTTTTTTTTTACTTTTAGATTTTCTATTTGACTAAATAATATTCTTTTTTATAATTGGGATAAAAAAAGTTACTTTGGATGAATGTTTGGATTTTTTTCTGATAACATTCATTTTTTAATGAATAGTGAAAGATATTGTTTTTTAATTCAGAACTGCCTTTTAATCTAATGTATTTAAATCGGTATATTATATTTTTAATTTTTTTTAAATTGTAATTTGATTATATTTTTACTATTTATTCCAATGTTGTTCATTAAAAGTAATTTCACTATGAAATTGAACATAAACAAGTGTCAATCTTTTGATAGTTATACTTTTTAAAAAACACGTTTTTCTGGTTTGACAACAAGAATTTATTTTAAATTAATTAATGAAACCTCTATGTTTTGAATTTGATAAAATAGACATAATTTTGGAATTATTAATATCAAACATATCTGAGGCTGATGTTTTGGTATTTTTTAGAAAACCTTTAATTTCTGATTGATAGTGAAAACACTAAGTAGTAGTTAAAAAGATGTTTTTTTCATTTTAATGAACTTTTACCGTTTCTGTGAATTTAATTTTGAAAATATGATATACATGGTTGTCATCAGTAGGTATTATGTGCTTCAATAATATTAAAATATTTTTTTGTGAACAGTTACTTCTAACTTTTATTTACCATGGTTAAAGGTAAATAGTGTAACTCAAGATAAAAATAATATTATAATATTAGTAAATTAACCTAAAATATGTCATAATAATATTGGTTGATAAATTTCAGACCATGGGCATCCTTGGATAGATTTTCAGACCCCATTAAGCCACTTAATAGTTATAATGACACATTATTTTAATTAATTTAAAATAAAGACAAAAATGACATTAACATATATATTTTATTAAATCAATTTGTACATGGGGTTATATAAGTTATATATTAAACTAAAAATATTTATTATAAATCTAAAAATATTTCATACATCATGGTATTTTTTTATAATTTTTAAACATCATATTTATATAATTATTTATGACACAATAATGATGTGGTGTTTACGTCATTAATGAATGATTTAAATAAATTAGATTATAAAATTTCAAACAGAAACCCAAACCTATCTAATTATAATCGGATGATTTTATTTCTAACATTAGTCACCTTATCTTCATCTTTACTGAGTTTTGGACTTTTTGAAACCGAAAATCATTATATAATAAAATATCATTTTCAAAATTTCATAAAGAGCCCCTCCACCCAATATAAAAATACATCAACTCTATCCCATTTAAAACACCTATAAAGCCACATGGATCAACCAATTTCAGCCAAATAAAGCTCCATACATCCCTATCATTCACCTAGATGCCTTACTCTAGGATGAAGTCACCTCAAAGAATCCTTTTGGTTCAAACCAAAAAGAGTTACCCAATTTAAAGGTAACATCTCCTCTTAAGTTCATTTATTTTATTTTACTTCTCCAACCCACTAAAAAAATTTATTATTTTCATTTATAACAAAAAAATATACTCAATATACTAGGATGTTTTTTTGAGAATTATTCTTACTAAAATTCCACACACCTCCTCTAATGGGTAAGGAACATACTGTTTCTATGGACGACAAACAATTGTCTCACGAAATGATGATTGTTTAATCTTCTCATACCACCTCTCATGGTGTCCATTATGATGGCACTGTATTTATATATTATATATATTATGTATATTTTTTCTCTATTCTTCTGTAATTTTTATTTACAATCATAACTTTATTCATTCCATTATGTGTAAAGACGTGAATTTCGTTTGAGGAAGTGCGGACTAGCGCCCCTCAAGGTTATATG
The DNA here is from genome assembly GCA_963277665.1 of Viscum album. Lineage (NCBI taxonomy): Eukaryota > Viridiplantae > Streptophyta > Magnoliopsida > Santalales > Viscaceae > Viscum > Viscum album. The sequence continues at coordinate 1,763,187,663 of OY728131.1, read as the reverse complement.
ATTCGTTCATGATAAAGATGGAATGTATAAAGGATGGTGTTATGAAATTATGTAACATATATCATATGATATTATAATAGAATTTTAATATAACTATGTATCATTAAGTATTCATTCCATTAAATATGAAATAGAAATGAAAGTAGCATTCATGCGTACATACAGCTTACCATCTCAATGAACGGTGCATTTCATTTCATATCTCCAAATGTCAATTATTATTATAAATATATATATTTATAATGGATATATATAATATATATTATATCTAAATCCAGAATATTATTCTATAGATTATGAAATTTTGACCACAGGGAAAACATGTAATTAAAAGATGTTCATTTTGGACTCAAGATCCAAACATTAAAAAATTTTCAAATATGAACTCAAAAATTATATAATTGTTATAGAAAGATAATAATTGATATAAAAGTAATAGTAATCTTAAAAAAATTCTTAATAATGTATAAATTAACATATGTTTATTATTATGTATGAACCAGGAACATACAAGACATGTTGGTCTTGAGGTTGGTGGTTTTTTATCTAACTTTTAATTCTGTGAGATTTCCATTTTTCGCCCCTTATTTATTGCATGTGGTAAAATTGCACACTTCCATTTGATATATATTATAATTATTCTCTTTATATTCATGGTATTATGTGATTAATTTTGTGGTTATTAACTTTTGGTCATATGACTCAATTGATTACAACGTGGTAAGGGATTTCATATGACTTCTTATTTAAGTGAGATTCGTGCTATATTGCCACTATTTTATTTTTGTGTAGTGTATGTACCACCCATGATTGTTTTAAAATTGTTATATACTTTCATTTAAGGGTATTTACATATTTATTTTATAACCCTTAATTCATGAGATGAATATTTCATAAGTTACCCAATTGGTAAGGAAACATTTCACCCTCCTCTTTATAAAAGACTTAATTTTGTTATATCTTCTAATTTACATCTTCTAATGGTGGGATATGTTCTTATATATCCTTAATGCTCTATATATTATTTTCATGTGATTAAATACCCTTTTCACTCTCATCTAATTATTTTTTTAATTTTAAAGTGACACCGTTAGGCTGTTGAATTTCTCTAAGGGAACTTCATAACCAATTTTAAATCTTTGGGTTAAACTTATACTTTGTTATTAGGTCGTGTTATAAATATATGGGAATGAACTATTATTATTTCACACATAATACTAACTTATATTTAGTGTATTCTTATTTTTCTCACATAATTATGTAATTGGTATATTCTTAATCTAAGGATACCATCTTTATAAGGGATTTAATCTAAATTTACATTCCCTGGAGACTTTATGGTTGTTATGTGAGAATTCACATTTATATGGTGTATATACTGCCCTTTGAAATATTTTATCATTGATATCCTTATTCTCATGATATTAAATATTTTATTATTCTATTCATCAATATTGTTTAGTTATGTTTTTCTCAACTGTTACGAGACTCTTTAACTAAAACATCATTTTAAAAGAATTAAAGTAATATTATTCATAATCATTTTCATTAATTTCCATGTTTTCAAAATGGGTTTTAGTATTTATTTATATAGACATTACTTTTTTAAAATATTAATTCCTTAAAAAGATTTAATGTTGTAATATACTATTTGATTCAAAAATATATTTATTAAATGATTTAAATGGTTTTAAAAATGTTTTCATTAAGCATTGATTATCTCAATATCAAGAAATGATATATTTTAATTAAAAAGTGGAAATCTAATTAGTGAAATGTTTATATTGGCAATTTTTTATGTGTTATTATTTTATAATGGTAATTGGAAATTTGATGGGTGTTTATGTGATAATCCAAATGACAGGTGGTGCCGTGATAGACCAGGATGGGTGATTACGTTACAACCTCCAATGCATTGGGTATGGGAGTTGGCTGTATGGATATTCCTTTTAGTGATATGTGTGTAAGTCGACTGTATGTTTATTCCATTTATGTATGTTTATGTTCCAAGTTACCTTTATATGTTATGTGTTCTTTCTATGAGTTTTATGGTAATCTTTTTGTTACAAAATGGTATGAAATGATCTTTTATTTATTGATGAGAATTTTCTACTTTATAAAGGTGAAAATTATTACTTATGATAATGTATTCATGGTTTACTTGTAGTTTTGAAAACATAAAAATTTTCTATCTTTTTGCATCCCTTACTGAGGTTTTATATTTATCCCATGTTTTGAAATGTTTTCCAGAAGACTTCAAGATGAATAGGGTCAAGGATGGGATAAATTAAAAGTCATGTTGTCTAAAATATTGAAGTAGATATATTTTTTAATTTTTTATTATTATGAAAAATGGATACTGAGTTGAAGTTTCTACTTTGTTAGATTCGAGATATAATGTAATAAGTTATAGACTAATTTTCTAAAACTCTAATCCCGAAAATATCCTAAATGTTAATTATTGATTAAACTCATTATTATGTAATGTTTGAGGCTAGGGGCTTACGGTTGGTATCAAAGGTCTTTTTAGAAAAATTTATGGATTTGGATTTTTTGTTAAACACATGGTTAGTCCCTATGTCAATTATTTCAGATTAATACTTGTTTTATAACTTTTTCAAATCATGGAATGTCGGAAAAAAATAGAAGGTCGAGGATCTCAAAGAAAATTTATATATCTTTCTCATGACATGCTTGCTATAATTATTGCAAGGTCATGTTCATAAGATTTTGAGACATTTTCTAGTATACAAATCAGTTGCAATCAGTTGTTTTTGATATAAAACACCCCCATAGTACCCCAATATCATCGTGGATCATGGGTTGTATTTAATAAAATCCTATTTTTACAATATGCACCTATTTTTAAGAATGGTAAATATTATCAAGACATTTTCAAATATACTACATTATCTCAAAATTTTGAATCATATTATGATTTTTTAAAAGGTTCTCAAAAAAGAGACCCTTGTGAAACCTATTTATATTGGCTTTTACAATATAGCCTCTCAGCACATACTTATGGTATTTTGAAAACACCATTAATTGAATGTTTCAACTCAAATTCAGTCTGGATGTTTTATAAAAATCATGAATTATTAGATATTTTTAAATTAAAGGCCATACATGATTATTTTATGAAACTATTTTTCTATGAACACTCATATGACCCATGTTGTAAAAGGTGTATTTAGATGAAGGGACAAAATGATTTTGAAGGATCTCTAAATCATTTTTGTAATGCATGTACCTTATATATATGTGAACAAAATGACGATGAAACTATATTGACACCATTATAATGGTATGTTGTACTTTCTATTAGAATTTTTTTTATCATATGATGGTTAAATGAAAAAAAGGGAAATATATATAAGACTTCATGAATATAGATGTTGTGGTCTAAATGTGTTGGGATGAAAATTAATTGTATAAGAAAACCTTTGAGGTTAAAACATGTTAGGTTTATTTTTGAGTTTTATAAAAAGTACAAATCGTAAGATAGGTGACAACCCTTCACATCCGACAAGGCCAAGAGAATCAAACCCACAAGCGAAGAGTGAAAAGGGTACATCGTCTACCACATGCCTTCATGATATCCCAGGTTAATATAACTGATTATTTTTATTTAAATGATTTTATGGATCACAAATATATTTATTTTGGGAACTTATGTTTTATAAAATTGATATTGTTAATATTGGATAATGATATAGTGATTATGTTATAATGGTTATTTTGGAATACGTTCTCTCTTTTGTTGAACAATATGTTGAATACTAATAAAATACTATGGGATATCATTTGTGAATAAATGGTTGATTTTTTTTATTTTGTATGAATCTATGTATTTATTGTGGATATATGGTGGTTTGTGTTATTTCTGGAAATGATTAACCTATCACAGAGAATATGTGATTTGGTTAATTACACTTCAGTATGAGACGTTAAGAGTAGTCAATTTTATTATGAGAAAAATGTTAATATCTATCGTGGAAGACTATGTGATCAAATTATTATGAGTTATGGGTTTCAATAATATTTTGAGTTATATTGAATAATTTTTTGGAAATTTATGTATTGAATAGACTTTCTTGAATAGTCGGTACTGTTTGTCTGAATTTGGAGATTAATAGAAGTATTTTTTGTGAAAGGATTATCCTTTTGGGGATTATTTGATATCATACTAACCATTCACGGTTTTGGTTAATGTCTAATGACTGGGAAAATATCTAGTTCTTATTTAGTGGATTATGTGATTCACTAGAAATTGATTCTAGAACATTTTATGTGACCATGTCTGCTTGAATACTCATCATTGAGAGAAAAGTATAGTTTGTGGTGGAAATTTAGTAAAGGATGAAAGACTAAATTACAAGTATGTTCCAATATGATTTTAGTTAATCTCATAAATAAAATTACTCATCATTATAAAATATAACATGAAAAAAACATTTTCTATTAACTTTTCTTACTAGGGAATCAAAGAACGTTTAACCCATCATAATTTTGTTATTTTCTGGTTGTTATCATTCTCTTAATCATGTTTTCTATCACTCTCAATCAAAACATGATGGTTTTTATTCTACTCCATATCAATGTTTTCATGGAATCGTAGTATCTGTTGTCTAATGTGATCTTTTTTACTTCTCTTCTTTTATTTTAATGTGATTTTTTATGGACTATTTTTCTTATTTAGGGCTTTCAATGATGTTTCCGAGCCGAATTTTAAAATTGTGAGGACACAATTCATAAAAGGGGGGAAGGATATAACATTTATGGTAAAAAAATAAAATTATATTTTCATATTTTTTCATATTTTGGAATTAAATATAAATTTTACATTAAAGGTTATGCAATGTTCAATGGCATACGTGATACAGAACATCGAGTTTCTTTGAAATCTTATGTTGCACACAATGTTGAGTTATACTGAAAAATAATTATATAATGTAATTATTTTAAATGGTAGGTAATGACTGGCCATTATAATTACAATAATGAAAAAAAGTAACTTAAAAATGAATATACATGTTTGTTTAATATTTTAACATTTATCCAATAAATTTTAGAGGCTTGAAATATGAACAAATCCAATTTTAAGCATAAATACTCTAATATTTTTTAAAAGATCATTTTACCACCTTTTGATGGAGAACTCTTTTTAAATCTAGTATTTGTAAATTTTATATTTTCTATTTAAATAATTCTTCTTCTTCTTTAGAATTAGAACATAAAAGTTTACATTTGATCAAATTTTGGTATTTTTCGGATAAAATTATTTCTTTTAATGACAACTTAATAATATAGTATTTATATTCAAAACTGCCTTTTAATCTAATTTATTTATATGGTTACATTATCTTTTTAATTGGTTTTAATGTGTAATTAGATTATATTTTTACCATTTAATTAAATGTTGTTAATTGGAAGTAATTTCACATTGAAATTGGATATAAACAACTGTCAATCTTTTGATAAATATTATTTCTAAAAACCTCATTTCTTTGTTTTGACAACAGGAATTATTTTTCAATTAATTAATCCAACCTACATGTTTTGAATTTGGAAAAATAGGCATAATTTTTTAATTCTTAATATCATATATATCTTATTCTTAATTTTTGGTATTTTTCTGAAAACCTCCAGTTTTTGATGAATAGTTAAAACACTGCGTAATAGTTAAAAACCCGACTTTTTCATTTAAATAAAATTTTACCACTTCTATGATTTGAATTTCAAAATTATAAAATACATGGTTGTTATTAGTATGTAAAATGTGGTTCAGTATGACGAAAGTAATTTTTGTGAATAGTACATTTTGACTTTCAATTACAACTATTAAAGGTAAATAGGGTAATTCAATATAAAAATAATATTATAGTAAAATTAAATTACCCTAAAATGTTTCCTAATCCTATTTTTTTGATAAAATTAAAATCTTGGGAACCATTGGGTCGATTTTGGCACCCCATGGACTCACTTAATAGTGATAATGACACTCTATTTTATTTAATTTAATGTAATGACCAAAATGACAAAAACATATATGTTTTAGTAAATCAATTTTTAAATTTTGTTATATAAGTTAGCACTTAAAATATAAATATTCATTTGAATTATTAAAATATTTCCTTCATCTTGGTAATTTTTTATAATTTTTAGACATTAAAAAAAATAATTTATGGCACAATAAGGATGTAATGTTTACCTCATTAGTGAATGATTTTAATAAATAAGATTATAAAAATAAAAACAATATCCAAAACCTATATAATTCATATTGGATGATTTTATTTCGAACATTAGTCATATTATCTTTGAGTTTTATATGTTTTGGACTTTTAAAAAACAAAAATCATTTTATAATAAAAAATCATTTTCAAACATTCCTAAAGAGCCCCTCCCCCATATAAAAAGCCATCAACTCTAACCCATTTATCACAGATGAAAATCTTTTTGTCTCATCCAAACTCTACCCAATTAAGCTCCCTACAACCCACTATTTCACCTAGTATCATTACCATAGGAATAAGACACATCATGAAATCCTTTTGGTTCAAACCAAAGGGTGTTACCCGATTTAAAGGTAACATTTTCTCTTTTGTTATTTTCATTAATTTTTCTTCTCCAACCCCCTAAAATATTTTTATTCATTTATTTTATAACAACACCAGTATCCTATATATAATATTATGTTTTTATGAGAAGTATTAGTACTACAATTTCACAGACCTCCATCTAATTGGAAAAAAATGTACTGTTTCTATGGACGATGAACTACAACCTCACAAAACGATGATTGTTCTATATTCTCCTACCTCTTCTCATAGTGGCCATTATGATTAAATTTTATTTATATATGATATATATTATGTTTTTGTTTTCTATATTATTATGTAATTTTTATTTACAAACATTCCTTTATGATTTCCCATATGTGTACACATGATAAAATTCATTTGAGGAAGTGTGGACTACCGCCCTTGCAAAGTGATATGATTTGATTAGGACATACATGGAATGTATAAAGGATGTCATTATGAAATTATGTAACATATATCCTATTATATTATATAAGAATTATAATATAACTATGTATCATTATTTTTTGATTCCACTAAATATGAAATAGAAATGAAGTAGAGTTCATACGTACGTACGACTTACCATCTCCATGAACGATTCATTTAATTTCTTATCTCCAAATGTCATGTAATATTATAAATAAATATATATATATACTGGATATATATTATATATATAATATCTAAATACATAATATTATTTTGGATATATAGATATATTTTTGACACAGTCAACTTGTAATTAAAAGAAGTTCATTTTTTACTCTAGTTCCGAACATCAAAAAAATGTATGAGATGAACTCAAATAATTATGTAATTGTTAGATCAAGGTAATAAGTAATATAAAAGTAATAATAAACATGATAAAGTATCTTAATCAAGTACAAATTTACTTATGTTTATTATTCAGGATGTTTAGGGAACATACAAGACATGTTGGACTTGAGGTAAGGGGTTTCTAATATCACTTTTAATTCTAGGAGATTTCCATTATTCGCAACATATTTATTACATGTGGTGTATTGTGCACTTAAATTTGATATATATTATCATTATTCAGTTTATATTAATGGTATTCAATGATTCATTTGGTGGTTGTTATTTTTTTGTCATACGTATCGATTGATTACAACATGGTAAGGGGTTTTCATCTCACTTTTTATTCCCATGATATTTATGCTATATTGCCACAATTTCTTTTTTTGTGGTGTATGTACTTACCATGATTGTATTAATTATGTAATATACATTAATTTATGTGTAATTTCATATTTATTTTATTATTCTTGTTTCATGTGGTGAATGTTTCATAAGTTACAAAATTTGTAATGGACCCTTTCACCCTCCTCTTTTTTTTTAAAATATTTTTGTTATGTATATTAATTTAAATATTCTAATATTGGGATATGTTATTCTATATCCTCAATGCTCTAATTTTTTTTCCATGTTATGATATTTTCATTTCTCTCCCATGAATTTTTTTTTGGAATTATAATCCGATGTTGTTAGGCTGTCAGATTTTTATAAGGGAACTTATTATGCCAATTTCAATTATTTGGGTTGAACATCTACATCTTGATTACGAAAAGTTATAAATATGTGGGAATGACCTCTGATTGTTTCACACTTAATATCCCTTATATTGAGTAATATTCACAATTTTCACACATTATTATGTAATTTATGTATCCTCAATCTATGGATATCGTCTTTATAAGAGAATTCATCTCAATTTACATTCCCTTGAAACTACATTGTTGTTATGAGCCTATTTACTTTTATATGGTTTATATACTAAAAGTTTAAATATTATTCCATGAATATCCTTATTCCCATGATGTTATATGTTTTCTATTCTATTCATCAATTATTTTTAGTCAAGTGATTCTCAAGTGTTACGATATTCTTTAACTAAATCTTCATTTTAAAAAAATTAAAGAATTATTCTTCTAAATATATCCCATTAATGTCCATGTTTTCAAAATGGGTTTTAGTATTTATTTATATAGAAATTTATGTTTTAAAATTTTAATTCCTTTAAAAGCATCAATGTGGTATATGACACTTTTATTCAAAAATCTCTTAAAAATTTGATTTAAATGGTTCTAAAGAAGTTTTGATTAAGCATTAATTATGTCAACATCATGAAATGGTGTTTTTTAATTTCAATGTGGAAATTTTATTAGTGAAATTTCTGTATTTGAATTATTTTATGTGTTTTGATTTATTTAAGGTACTTTTACATTTTTAACGAGTGGTTAAATGATAAACTAAATGAAGAGTGGTGCCCTGATAAACCAGGATGGGTGGTTACATTGTAACCTCCAATGCATTGGGTATAGAAGTTAGCCATATGGATATTCCATTTAGTGATATATGTGGAGGTTGACCGTATAGTTATTCCATTTATATATGTTTATGTACAATGTTACCTTTATATCTTATGTGTTTTTTCTAGGTGTTTTATGGTAATCCTTTGGTTACAAAATGGTATGCAATGATCTTTTATTTAGTGAATAGTATTTACTAATTTATAAAGGTGAAAATTATTACTTTTGATAAAGTATTCATGGTTTACTGGTTTTTTTGAAAAACTAATAGTTTTCTTTCACTGTGTATCCCTTACTGAGCTTTTCATGCTCATCCCAAGTGTAGAAATGTTTCTAGAGGACATAATGATTAATTTTGTCAAGGAAGAGATCAATGAAAAGTTATGCTGTCTAAAATAAGTAACTGGACTTGTTTTTTTAGAGTTTTTATTTTATGAAAAAAATTGAAACTTAGTATACATTTTTACTTTGTAATATTCAAGATGTAATGTTATATGGTATGGCCTAATTCTCTAAAAATGTAAACCTGAAGATATCCTCAATGTGAATTCTTGATTTAACTCAAGATTAACGAATTTTTAAGGCTGGGGCTTTATAGATTTACTTGAGTACCTAGATTATGGAATTATTCTAATAATGAATAAATAATTCTTAACCCCTAGGGTTGTTTTTTATGATATGTAAATGATGAAAACAAGATACTCTTGAGAAACCATCAAATCGGTTTGGATCCTATTTAGAGGGTTTGGAAGTTATCTAAAGATAAGTTAATATATATTGAAATAGTTTAAATGGTTGATTTAATGTCTAAAAAATAATTTAATGGAAGGTAATGAAAAAAAGAAAATACGTAATTAATTTAGCACTTTTAAATTCATGTGTACATATTGTATTTCTAGTCCCTAGTAGTGGATGTCAGGTGTCCGAGAGATGATAAATGAAATTGAACATATCACTGAGTTATTCATATTGTTTTTTATATGATATATATTATACTTTATATTTTTTATTTTATACGATTCCGTACCCATGTTAGTTAGGGTGACTAAAACACATTGGACTCCAGAAGGGTGTTCTCCCAAACATCCTGATGATGGTGATGGATGGATGACTACTCCCACTAACCATTTTGTCTTCTATTGGTAACTACGTGTGATGGTATGAATGACGGTCAGTTTCTCCATATACTTGATCATAGGCCTATGATGAATTTTTGTTATTTCACACACATGTGTTAATGGATATAGTATCCAAAGTATTATTATAGATATACTTTTTATAGGTTGTGGGGAATTGTGGTAATATACTTGGTGTATGGGCAGTAATGGCTTTAGTTCTAATAACCAATATATGATACATGTTATAATGATTTTGGTGGATCCATAAAACTACTCAGTTACTATAATGGATATGTGGATGAGATGATGAGATTAGGTGATGCATGTTGTGCATTCTGTGACATATTTCCTAGGTGTCTTCAGGCTGACATATTTTGGAGAGAGATAGCTCACGACGTGCGGTGTTGGGGCAGAGTGAAAAAGAAGTGGGGAAGCATGAGAGGGGTACCCTTGATATTTAATTACTATATTATATTCTTTATTTTATGTGATAATTATTTAGAGATAGCCAGGTTGATGATGGGAACTTAGTATACATGTTTAGGTGACGAACTAGTTTCGTTGTTGTTCACTGTGAGTTATCATTTTATCATTATCTTTTTTATGAGATGATATTAGGAGTACCCTACTAAGTATAATGTTATTCTCACCCTATTTATATGAACATAATTTTTTAGGATAACTAGAGTAGTTTGGATATTGGGCTATATATTACTAGATGGTGATTTTTAGGAGTTTTGTGGGTTTTGTTGTCAGTATCTGATCTACCCTTCAGTAAATGTACTTTTCCTCTTAGTTTTTATAGATTTGTAAGAAATTTATTTAATTCACAAGGTATTCCTATGAATATATGTCTAAGTAGGTGTTGATCTGTGTCTATCTTATAATATTATTCTTTATTTTTTTATAGGGAAATCCATCCAATTGTATGATTATTATACCCTTAGTGCTAGTATCCCTCCCATGGAGTAATGGAGGTGGAATATAGGTAGCCACCTTCTCATTTCCCCAATTATTGGCATAAGAGGGGTACAATTTGGGGGAGGTTCTTGTGATGGAGTGGTTTCAGATGTTTAGGTTGAGGCATATGATTGATATTGGAGTGAGGAACTAGTGAGATTGTATGGGTTGGTTGGTAAATGGTGTCATATATATTTAATAATAAATGTAAACATGGGAGACTTTCTATGACATAAGAATTTAGGGACTCTATTGTTCTGATGCATGAATATTTATGTTTTATATCCTACGAAATGAGTATATACTGGTTTCTAGCTAGATACCTAGAACAATATCATGCATAATTAGTTTTTACACCTATGTTTGAGTTGGGTAGACCTTGGGTTATGTTGAAAAAATAACATGATATTAATTTTTTAATTAATTAATTTTAAATATTTTTAATTTTAGGGGTAGGGGCTATAAAATAATGTAATTTTTGCATGTGTGGATCTATGTTGAGATCCTTATCATGTTCGTTTAGAATATGTTCACTAGGATGTGTAAGTAGATTATCATAGAGTGGAATTCAATAATGATGCTACATTGATGGGTTCATTTCAGATTTAGTCATATATGACTATTTGGAGGAGGTTGTGATAGGTTTTAGTTTGATCCATTCCTGAAAGAATAAAATGATTTTTTTTGTTGTGATGCTTCAGGGTAGAGCTACAAAGTAGTTGTGGTTATTATTACTTACGGATTATGAGGTGTCGATAGTCTCATGGGAGATTTTTTTAGACCAGTTCAATATAGAGTTCATTACATTGACCATGAAGGAGTCTTGTTAACAAGAGATGCTTACCCTTTAATAGGGGAGTTCTTGTGTATGAGAGTTTGTGATCCATTTTAGGACCGTTATGCAATATGTTCCATACCTATTTCCAAATGAGGAGGCCAGGGTGAGAAATTTTGATTTGTATTTTCATCTAGAGATCCAGCGGTAGGTCACTACATTTATTCTAATGAAATGTCTTGATTTCCTAGTGACGGAATAGATTACTGAATGAGAGCTTTCCAAAACCATATCATCATTATAGGGGAGTTGTAATAATTTCACACAATGATGAGATGTTGTCTTGGTTTCTAGTTTCACGGATACAAGAGTTTTCTGTCACTCGGGGGGGGGGGGGGGGGTATGTCAAATCCATCACCATAATTTTTTTCTCAGGGTGGAGGATCGGAATCCTATTCCAAGGGTCAAACATATTTTTTTATTATATAGGCTCATGTAATCATCATTGAGAGTGACTGAACTTTATGGGAATTAAGTGTTCGCTAGGTGTCCCTCTTCAGGCTCCACAATTGAGGTATTTTTATCCAATTTAATAGTAGTAGGTTGTTCTAGTTTGGGATCAATGGAGAGGAGACATGAAGGAATAGTAAATCCTCAATATATTCCTTATACTCAAATAGTAGGGTGCGTCCATCTGAAGGGTTAGATATATCATGGATAATGTCGTGATAAACTTCATGCTTTATCATTTCCAATACCATTTGAGCCATTCATCATTCAAGGTACCATTTTTTTATTTTCTATGTAGTTTCATGATTTTTTTATTTAGGGGTGGCACAATCATTTATATCACGTACCCTCACTCATTCTTTGAAACATGAGGTAGAGAGAATTCGAGGGCCTTTCAAATTGATACAATTAGTTAGAGTATGAGCTGATATAGTTAAAGTATGTTGATAATGTGACCATGTTCTAGGGAAACATATATATATTCAAGATGTTCTATGTTTAAAAAATCATCCATATTTTATCTTCCTTAGTAGTTATTTCTGGTATTCTATGTAGACTATCATGAATTTATTTAGGAGGAATGTTTTGTTCTATTATATTAATAAATATCCAACAATGTTTTTTGGAACATGACACCCTCATATAGGCTAGAGTAATGCTATTTCCTTGTAATATGTGATGGATGGAGTAATGTACATCTCATCAGAGGTTCAAAGTTTGTCTTTCCATGGGTCTTAGAAGAGTACCATGATGTCCTTCAAGAAGTCGTTTTAGTGTTACCCCTTTCCAAAATAGATTGATTTGTTGCTAGGCGGGTATCCTATATCGATGTATCCATATAGGATGATCAGCTTTGATTATTTATAAATGTGAGTACAAATCATTGATATATTGCAATAAGGTTTTGTTTGAATGAATGTGTCTCCTTGGAAAGTACCGATTTTGTTTGTGAAGATGCCTGATGGATGTTTGTGGGTTTGTTTGATTATAATTTCTTGAACTAGTTGAATGTGAAGAACTACCATACCCTTCTATCTATTAATGATTCATTCAATCAGATGAATGGATAAATTTAGTTACTTAGGATTGAATTATGTTCAAACTATCATTAGACGCAGGTGAAGGATGGAAATATTTAGATGACTACTTTCGGTTTTGTTCATGTGCATTACAAGTTTAATATTTTTCTATTTGGATTTATGAACACTTCATATGGGCTCACATGGTTGATGAAAAAATTGTTCTAATTGTTCCTAGATATGATTTTGGTTGTTTTATTCGATGATATCCATGTGTACTCCATGCCTAATGTATAAAATGTAGAGCATCTCTATGCTGATATGGGAGTTCTTCATCATGCCCAGCAATTCAAGAAGTATCCATAGTTTGAGTTCTAGGCTTCTGATGTTCATTTCTTATAGAACAACCCCTCCCAGCAGGGATAATCTATAAACTCTTTTAAAGATAGAGGTGGTTTTTTCTTGGGTATCTCCCAAGATAGTGGTAGATGCGTAGAGTTTCCTAGGTCATGCGTACTATTAAAGGAGGTTCATAGATTAATTATCTTAGATTCTAAATCCATTGATAGCCTATAATTAGAAGTATTAGACATTCTTATGGATAGAATAGTGTCATGAAATATTTATGTACCTAAAAGAGAGTTTGGGCAGTGCTGTAGTCATTTTTTTGTAAGTGTATAGATTTCAGTTTGAGATTTTTTGTGATGCTTTGCATAATGGGTAGAGCTATTATTTGAGTTAGTAGAGATCATATTTTATGTGTCTTGATAGTTACTCCCCCATTAGAATTACTATACCACCCACAATATGAAGTTGGCATTTGTTTTGTTTAATTTTAATTTGTGTTGACATTCCTTCATAAGTGTGAATTTCTGATTTCAGTGATTATAAGAGCATGATGTATGGATTATCTCCGTCTGACAAAAAATAGAGATGGTGTTGGGGGACAGAATTTTTAAAGGATTATGAATTTGAGATTTTGTATACAACATGAATTTGAAATTTTGTAGCTGATGTGCAGATCATGAAATCATGTAGAGATGTCATGCATGAATATAGGGACTCATGGATAGTGGTGTAAGAAATATAAAAGATGGATATATATATGGGGGAATTAGGGGGAATAGGTTTAATTTACAGATGATAATGTATTCATCATTTCTTATGTTGGTGGAGGAGTATCATTTGAACTAATCTAAGGAGGTTTTCTAGAGAGGCTGAGTTGTTTTTGGAAATTCTATTGATGTTTAGTCCAAGTATGAACAACATTGATTGTTGTTTGAGGGGTGTCTTTTATTTCCATCAAATATGAATGATATGATAATCTTGTAGTTCTGTTGTCCACCTATAGAGGCACATCATGACCTAAAAATATTTAATAATTTTTTAGAGGTTATCTTTGGTGGAATGGATTGAAGTTTGCAGTTCTAGAGTTTATTTCTTAATGTTTGGAAGACCAAAATGTTAAATATGAGCACCATGTTCATGATGGTTTTCTCCAATCATTAGATGTTACCCAGTGGAAGTGAGATGATATCTCGATGGAATTCCTTACTAGATTACCTTGATCATAGGAAGTCTATGATTTTATATGGGTGATAGTAGATCATTTTATGAAATCATCGCACTTTGTATTCATTAGGTAGTTGATCTTAATAGATTATTTTGAGGAGGTATCTGGATGAGGCAATGAGACTCGACGAAGTCCCAAGGATGATCATCTATAATTGGGATCTTGAATTTACCTCAAGGGCATGGAGAGGTCTCCCACATGATTTGGCCCCATATTTATTCTGTAACATCGCATTCTATTGGCCTATGAAAGGTTATACATAGAAGACCATCTAGACTCTTGATGACATGTTTCACTCTTGTATCTTGGATTTCGAGGTTTGTGGATGAGGCATTATCCCTTGTTTTATTTTTTATACCATAATTGATTCCTCTCCACCATTGGTATGGGATCATTTTATGATTTTTTCAACTAACCATTATGTTATCCATTGTGTTTGAATTAGGTCATAGAGGCATCGATTTTGAGTCCCAAACTTGAACAAAATACAATAGAGATGTTTCGAGTAAGCCATGGGAGGATGAAGGCTATGTAGGATCATTAAAAGTCCTTTACTGATCATAGGAGGAGACAGATAGACTTTGATGAAATATTGATCATGTCCTTGAAGGTGAATTTTCATTATGGGAAGAAAATGATTAGTCATTAGAGTAAGAGTTCACCAAATTTTATTACGCCTTTAGAGGCATTGGACTTTATTGGAGCCCTGAAATATAATATATTACTTCCAAAATAGATGAGTATAATACACAATATTTTTCATCTTCCACATCTCTAATTTCATCCTCATGATGAATCTCATGTAATAAGTTGGGGATAAATTAATGTATAAGATCATTCAAACTTCGAGGAGTATCCTATAGAGATCTAAGACCACAATGATATGTTGTTTCATGGGCATGATATTCCCTTGGTTTGTGTCTCATGGTTTAATGGTGGAGTGGAGGAATGTACCTAGGAACAAGAATCACAAATGCACACAGTGTACCGTGATGTTTTTTATGATTATATATTACCTTGAAACATTTTTCATTTTGTGGATGATGAAATTTATAGTTTATGAGATGGTTTCATCTTAATTTTTATTTTGTATTTACACTCATTTTATTGGTTTCTCTAGTAGGATATTGTTTTAGATATGTTTGTTCCTATTTTTAGGGTTCACATTGATCCTTTGATGAGGTTTTTGAGATTCTTCAATTATGAGATCCATATGAGGCATGTTCAAAGGTGGTTGTTCAAACAAAACCATTTTATTATCTAATTCAATTGGGTTTTAGATTCTATTAGTTGAGATGTTTTTGAGTGGTATCTAATGTAAGGGCTCATATTTTCGTAGTTTTACCCTTTTAATGATTTTGAAGATTTTGTTGGTCGAAGAATCCCTAGAGTGGGATTGGAGGAGTTTTCAAAAAACGATGGAAGCATGGGCAATTCATGATGTGCATGTTTTTCATGTTGTGAATATTCAGTTCAGTTCATAGGTGGTGACCCATTCCTGGCCTGAAATTTGATAATGGATTACTTGGGGATATTTCACAGGGTGTCTCATGTCATGTATAAATTCAAAGTCAAATGTTTATAGGTGATGCATTTTTCAATGGATCAAAAAAATTGAAATTTACACATCATGAAAGGGTTTAATGAAAAGTAAATTCATAGGAAAGTGTGACTTTATAAGGTTAAACATCTTGGTTTTCTTCAAAACATATCATTCTCTCCCAAAATCCATGCAGTAGACGACCATCTATTTATGAATCTTCAATTCCCTTTGACATAGATCAATTCGTGGACTACCTTATTCAATCTAGGGAGATAAGAATTGTGTTATACCTGTTGTATTTTAGTATTTATTATTTAGTCCTTATCTCTTTCTATTTACATGCGATGGTTTTTCATATCCCTATTTCTAATGGAGTTTTTCTGGGTCGTTTTTTGGTGGAGTTGAACAATGAAATCCTTGTAGGGATGCATATTCATGCTAGATAGGTGATCAATATATGAAATGTTTGTCCATTATCATGTTAAGAACATTTACAACTTTGAGGTTGGGGATTCACTACTTATCCTATTTATTTATGTGAAACCATAGAGTTAACAAGGCTTATCAATTTTGATGGTAATGTACTTAAACTAATAATTATTGAATATGATAAATAATGAGTTGGATAGTGATCTCAAGACAATGTTATTTCCTTATACTATGATAATGGTTTTCATTTTCATTTTGCAGATAGTGATATATATATATGATATTCTTATTAGCATGTTATTTTATACTATGCATTAACATACTGTTCATGATTGAAAATGGTAAAGAACGAAATATGTAATTAATTGATAATTAATTTTCTTAAGAATAATTAATGGTGAGGCATTCTTGAATCCAGTGTTTATTATAATTTGATGATAATCGAATTGATTCAATTAATACTCTTAATTAAATGTGATCATCTATGAATTAATGATATTGATAAATAATGTAAATCATGATAGTTATTTTTTATATTGTCGATAATGATAAAATGGAATTTTAAACAAGAATGATACTTATAACAGTTTGATGAAACTGGTTCTAATTCTAAGTGTATGTTTAGATTTAGATTTATTATTCTAGCATGATGCCTTATATTTACTATATTCAGAACCATTGAATAATTTCATGATGGAAAAAAATATATTTATTTGATTAAAATAATTTTTTGGGCCTATATTGCTCATCTACATGAGAATGCCGAGTGTCTAGATTTTTGAACTATGAGAGCTTGTTTTTGTGTGAAAACTAGAGGCATTTTTTTAGTTCCTAGATTTACCAAATGGTTATTCTTGATTACATCCTTTTAATTTTCTGATATTATCTACATGTGTTATTTTCTATGCAACGTGATGGGGTAGGGAGGCCTATAATTGACATGATCCAAGGATGGATGATCTTGGAATTACTGATGTGATATGTGGTAAGGATGTCTATATGCCGTGGAATTAGTTGGAGCTTATGATGGAGAGATGCATAAATATATGTATGTGAGTGTCAGGGATGAATAAAAATATGATTGATTCTGTTTAATCCGGGCTTAACAATTGTTTATTTGATTTCGATTGTTTGGATGCTCTCTTATGAAAATTTTTTAATGGATGATGGTAAGGTTGATGGTACTATCTACATTCCATTCCCCACTACTTGAGGCAGTTAGGTGTGATTGGTTTCATGTTTCCTCTTGGTGGGAGATTATAATAGTTTTCCTATATTATATGATTTAGGGAATGATTCTGATAATGATTAAATAATTAATATCCCATGGGTTTGGTTTTTATTCAAGGAAAATGAATAAAATATGATACTCTTGAGAAACTATAGAAATACTTTGTATTATGTATGGATTACATGGACTTCAAAATCATGATGAATAAATGTATCATGAAATAATGTTAATGGTTAATGTAATTTCTATTAAATAAATTAATGGAAAAAAATTATAACATTGAATGAATTAATTTATATAGATCTTTTCAAAACATGTGTTCCAATTGGATATCTAGTCCCAAGCAGTGGAATCTGGGTGTCCAATAGATGCCAATTGTAGTTGATCTTAAGATTATTTTATCCCCACAATGTGGTTGTGGGGTATTTATATATAGTATATTCTATGACTTCATACGCATCCCCACCCTTGTCGATTAGGGAAACCGACATCCAGTGATCTTTAGGATAGTATTTTCTCCAACATCCAGGTGGGTGGATGGATGGATGACTACAACCTATGGCCTCACTGTGTTCTCTTTCTAGTTACCTGTGCTAGTATTCATGGTGTTTAGTTTTAAAAACATGTTTTTAAAGGTATGTAATGTATTATTTTCAATTCACTCACATGTATTACCAGATAAAGACTATTATATGAATGAAGATTATATGTTGTGATGGCTTGTGGTAATTTACTTGGTGTATGGGCTGTAACGGTTTGACGTATAATACTTGATGTCTGATGAATTCTATAAAAACTATGCTGGATATCAGAAACTACTCAGATATTATATATGAATATGTGGATGGTATGATGTGGGAGGTGAATGTTTTGACACATTTCTTACGTGTATTTTAGAGACTTATTTTTGAGACAGTTGGATTATGACATGTGATGTTGGAGCAGAGCATCAAAGCAGTGGGGAAGTGGGAGTGGGGTACCCTTAATGATTCATTACTATATCATATAAACACTTTTCTGAAATACTTGCTGAGTGTTTTCCACAGTGATGATGAGAACATAGAAAACCCGTTTAGGTTACGAGGTAGTTTCTCTATTGATCACTATTATTTTTCATGCTTTCTTTTCCTTTTTCATGAGAGGATCCAAGTTGGATCATATTTAGTATACTGTTATGCTCACCCTATTTATATATAAATTTTTTATACCATCCAATGCAGGTTAGATATTAGGATCGATATTACTAGATCGTGGTTTTATAGGAGCTATTTGGGCTTCGTGGTCATTGTCATCTTTACCATTTGGTACTTTTAGTTTTCCTTTAAATTATTATAGTGTAGTATTATATTGAATTTTTTCAATTAGGATTTATTTATTAAAATTTATAGTATGGTATTTATTGGTGTATCTATGTTATCAATCTATTGTGCATGTTTTCAGAGAGGGAAATGCATTATTTTGTAGGGTTATTGTACCCTTAGTGCTAGACTCCATCCTAGGGCCAATATGAGGCGGGGCTAAGGAAGTCGTGATCTCTCATTGCTCATTACTCGTACATGTGGGATATTATTTGGGGGGAGGGGTCATAAAAATTTAATTCCATTCTTTTGAACAACAAATATCCTCTAACTTTTATTGATTACCTCTTTGATCATATTCAAAGTGAAAATTATTTTTCAAAGTATAATCTTAATTCAGGTTATCATTAACAATTACTAAGGAAATAATATATTCCGAAGACATAATTCCATTCATTGTATAGATAGTTTGAGATTATAATAATTCCATTTTGATTGACTAATGAACCCACTATTTTGATGTATTTAAGGAACATTGTTTTCAAGGAATATCTTCATAATTATTTAGTGGTATTTAATGAGGATACATTGATATATTCCAAAATATAAAAAGTGATTAAGATTTATTCTATATTTAGTCATTAGAATAATAGAAAAATTATTTATATGTGAAAATAAGAAATATTGAATTCTAAATTTTATGAAATACCTCTTATTATCTATATTATCTCTAAGGATATAACATCAGATGATCTGTCAAAGAAAAACGTAATCAATCAATGTCATATACTGAAAAGCATAACATATAAACATTGATTCCTTATATTAAGAGGTTAGTATTGGTTATATTTTTTCATAATTACTCAATTATAAAACCCATTAACCATGGTGATATTTAAAAGGGTTATGTTCCAATGGAATTTAGAATGAAAAAAAATAATTAAATAATTGAAAAATAAGTTGATCATAGAATTAATGTTGAATATACCATTAAGAGGAAAGATATTATTCATATATAGTGACACCAAAATGAAATTTGGTGTATGTTCCCTTATGAATAATGATAAATTTATTTCCAATTCCTAATGGATGTTACAGGTACATGTTAAACTCCCTCCAACCCACAATATTAAGTTAGAAGACAAAATTCTATCATGAAAGATATGGTCAAATTATCTATAAGGTGAAATATGTTTGATTTAAAAATATCATAAGTGTAAAGACCCATAAAATTAAAGGGAAAATTTTTCTTATTTTTTTGATAAATTTACAAGAACGCAGTTTCTGACGGCACCTGATTACAAGGCCCGGTGTGCCCGGAATCAATTTCTGAAGTTTAGCTAGGGTCCGTTCAGTGAACGAATGAGCGGGTTTTTCTATCTTTTGAACTGTTGCTCAGAATCATATTCTGAGGGAACAGATGGAACTGCAGCGCCGATATTTTCTAATTAACGCCTATTCCGGAGTTGTGTTTACTCGAGAGAAGTTGATAAAAATTGTGGAAGTTAAAAACAAAAATTCAACAACATTTTTTATTTTAATACAAGTGTTAAAACCTTTGTATGGAAGTTTGGTAACTACCCAACCTCCCTTGGGAGGTTATGAGGGTGGTGGGGTCCACACGAACCCCACCCCTTCATATTATCTAACCCCCTCAACTCACCATTAATATTGTGAACTTAATTTAATAACTTATGACATTAATGTAGTGAGTTTAATGTGAGTTTTTGAAATTCAAACACCTGAATTTCAAAAGCCATGTTGAGTTAATAAATTAAGTGTGGCTTAATTTATTTTGGGTTAGTTCCTTTGTTGCTGGAGAGGACTTGGGGGAAAAAGAAGGCAAGGATCTTAGAGAACATCTTCTTCATCTTCGATGAAGAACATGATCCTTCCACGAAGAACGACGACGTGACTTCTTTCCTCTTCACCGCAACACGTGAGGAGACACTGCTTCCTCCTTAGACACACCCCGACGTTGTCTTCAAATCCTCTTTCCGTGAGGAATTTCTCAATGAAAAAAACCTCGTTCAAGCCACGCTTGAGGTAGGGGGTTTACGTAATTTTCCTTATGTGATTTTCTTATGTCTTTTATCCGCGATATTTGGACAACATGATACCAGTTAACGGGAGGAGGCCGGACCACACAAAACACGGCCGTCCCCCTTTCTTATTGTTTTTCTTGTTGTTTCGGATCGAAAGAAATTGACGCGGTGTCGTCGCACCACGCAGGATTGAGCGGCAAGGATGTGCGACATCCTCACGTCGCGCGGGATCGAGTGGAAAGAATGCACGACATCGTCATGACGCACATTCATATTTTAAACTCTCGTGCATGGGTATTTTATTACAAGGTGTTTGTAAAATTTATTTTGGGTAAATTATACCGTTTTCAATGATTAAAATCATGTGTTTATTTTTTTCCAATTGATAACACCTAACGCGGAGGATGCATGCCGAACAAACGCGGCCCGACAACCCTCTGCAGCTTGTTAATCGATGTGCGGATCAACGTACGACGAAGAAGAACACTGCTATGGAGTTTGAATCCCTTTGTAGTAAAGTTCGGGTCCCAGGAGGACCGTTGGCGAAGACGGCAGGAGAAAGAGACCACCGGAGCACGTCCGGTGGTCCACGGAAGGCGGTGGCGGCGGCGAACCACCGGAAGGTTGGCGGCGGTGGTTCGCCGCCGGCTTCAATTAGCGGTGAGGGGGGGGGGAGCCACGCACCCCGCCCGTGGCTTCCACCCAGCAGCGCTGGCCGATCTGGGCCCATCCGGGTTGGACCCGTGTCGGGTCGACCAAGTTCGGGCCGACCGAGGGGGGGTCGATCCGGGCCCAGACCCCCCGTTTTCAGACGCTCTTTGGTCTTTTGCCCATATCTTGGGCTACAGACCTCCGATCGACACCCCGTCAGTTGCGTAGAGATCCTTGGAATGAGAAGGTCGTTTCGGTTTATCACACTCAAGGTTTCAGAATACTTTGGCTTCGTCCGGGTTGGTTCAGATACGAAACCAACCGGGCCCTCGGAGCGGAAACACTTATATCTTGAGCTCCGGACGTCCGATTGACGTGCCGTCAACTTTAATGGATTCCTCTAAGTGAGATGGATCTTTTGGCTTACTCCACTCGAGGTTTGGATTCCGTCGGAGTGCGGTCGGGTTGGTTCACTCATGAAACCAACCGAGCCCCTGGAAGGAAAAAGTCAATAACTCACAGACCAGACGTCCAATAGACGTTCCGTCTATCTCGTTGAATTCCTCCTGATGAGATGGAACATTTGGCATACATTGTCCGAGTTTTGGTTGTTGTTGGATAGTGGCCATGTTGGATTGTACTCGAAATCCAACCGGGCCCTTGGAACGGAAAAGCTGTTATATTTCAGACCATACGTCCGATTGAGGAACCGTCAGCGGTGTTGGTGATCTCATTGAGAAACGGTCCCTATGAGTATACCCTATGAGAGTTCGGGGTATAGTTGATATACGGACGGGTTGGTTCGCTCACGAAACCAACCGGGCCCCTAGGACGAAAAGGCTAATAACTCACAGACCGGGCTTCCGATTGACGCGCTGTCTGTTGCGTTGAGACACCTATGAAGTGGTGGTCCTTTGAGATACTTCTTCGTGAGACTTTGAGATACTTGGAGTATCGACCAGTAGCTCATGGAGCGGACCCTCCCGGAGACGAGCGTGCGGAGTACGGAGACCGTGTAGCCGGCTGAGACCTGACGACTGCCTGACCGACTCGACTTGGAGTGAGTCGACTAGCCCAGTAGACGGAGCACTACTTTGTGAGGTGCAGACCCATGGCGGACGGAGCACTACCTGTATGACAGTGCAGACCTGCGGTACTCATCCAGAGAGTACCTCAGCAGGCTACTAGGGGTGTGCACTACTGTGTTTAGGTGATATACCCTGGCGGGAATCACTACTGTGTTTGGGTGGCTGACCCGCGGTACTCGACAGGAGGAGTACCTCAGCAGTCTTAGGTTAGTGAGCAGTACCTCGGAGTCGTGATAGGACCAATGTACACTCTAGAGATGGGGCTCTTCAGTAGTTACGGTTTTGATAATGAAAATCCTGGTTTGAGCTGAGACTTTTGACCTTTGTGTTTACCTCATGATTGAGATGGGTCACTTGATAACTTAGGTATATGTATGGGCATATACCTGGGTAGTGGTTATCCATTGATTTCATGATCTTGGTGTTTTCCTTATGATTGAGATGGGTTAATTGATAACTTAGGTATATACATGGGCATATACCTATGTAGAGGTTATCTATTGAGATCTTCCTTGTGGTTATCCATGTTAGTTTAGTGAGACCTTGAGGGTCTCAAGGTCCCTTCTGAGTATCGTTATACGCACCCCTGCACAGGCTATTCCCGCACCTCATTTTGTTGGTTGCAGATGACGGGCAGTGCTGACGGAGGCCTGGTGTTTGAGGACTGGACGGTACCCGGAGGTGGACTACATGATGAGTCAGTATCCGGAGGTGGACTACATGAAGAGTCAGTATCCGGAGGTGGACTTCACGGCGAGACGACACTCGGACGAGGTTGACGGGCGAGAGCATTGTGGAGGCTATCTGTACCTACCATTCAGGTAGGATCAATGGTGGACGATCCAGGAGATTCAACATCTGTACCTACCCTTCAATTAGGATCCGAGGAGGACGACCGAGGAGCCGCTTCCATTCTTACAGCTGTTGTCTTTTTCGGTTGTACTTTGTTCATTTTTAGTTGTACATTCATTTGGGTTTGTATTCTGGCCCATTTACCTTTCATCACTTCTCGTTGTACGTAGTGTTTTACTTCCGCTTGTACTCTGTGGTGTTTTTTTTACATTTATAAAGGCAATTCCTTCTCAGTTATCGGGATTTTCGCCTTTGGTGCTAGTCGCCAGCTCCTGGCCTATGGAAGGCGGGCTTGGGGTAGTCACGACACGGTCCCCGAGGATGGGTCGTGAAAAATTGGTATCAGAGGAGTCGGTTCTACCACAGAACTTATAACTATGATGTTTTCTTTCTGTGAAGAAATAGTGTTAAGAGTACCGAGTGTGGTTTTCAGTTCAGGGAGTCCAGTGTTGGTGCGGGCGGCCGACGTATCCATACACCAGGACCCTAACAATTGATTTCCAACTTTCTGCACGAAAACACTGATTGTGTGTGTGTTTCCATAAGTTTTTAAATATCATCTCAAACCAGGTTATCTCACCAGGTATAAACGTTTGACCGTGTCATGTTGTTTCTTTCAGGATGCCTTTTCTCGAACGACCAGCTAGAGCCCAGAGGGATGTGCGTACTGACAGCCTATCGAGCGACGAGGCTTCGGTACAGGGCCCTCTTGCAGTTGAGGCACCAGCGGAGGCACCAGCGGTACTACCATACGTTGGGCCACCGATGCCACCATCCCCAACAGTCGGTGATGCACGCCACTTGAGCACGCTGCACGAGTTCCAGCACCAGAGGCCACCCAGGTTCCGGGGAGAGACGGACCTGCAGGCTGCTGAGGTTTGGCTGGAGGCTGTGGTGAGAGTCTTCAGGTTAGTAGGGACGCCTGCAGACTTCATGGTGATCTTTGCTGTCAGCCTTCATCATGTAGCAGCAGGCAGGTGGTGGATCCAATTGTTCCAGTTTTGTGACGGGATGACCTTCGCATGGGAAGACTTCGAGACCTTCTTCAGGGTGGAGTTTGCGCCAGTAGCTGTACAACCCGAGCGTGTTCAGGAGCTGCTGCCTTTGCCGCATGTTTTTTCGATCAGTAGCTGAGCCATTTTTGGGCAGTAGATAGATGATGCAGAGGTCTAGGAGGACCAGAACAGCAGTTGGACGATCTCGGGTTTTAGGACCGGTGGTGTAGGGCACCCGGGGTGGGGTTAGAGCTAGGCATGCCGGAAACAAACAGTGTTACTCCTACGGCGTGAAGGGTCACCTGACACGTGACTGTCCAACTCCTCGTACAGTTGATCCGTAGGCTTTGGTGGAGCCACCAAGGCAGAAGCAGCGGCAGGTTCTTGAGCAACAGCCGAGCAGTGGACAAGGCAGTAGAGCTTCGGGAGCTGGTGGACAGGAGCGGAACTAGTGGATACGTCACTTGTACTTCTAGTTCCATGTTGTTGTTGTTTTCGTGTCTTTGTACTATGAGATACAATAATAAAAAGACACTTATCTTTGTGATTTTTTCCTTCCTGTACTTCTGTTTGGTTGATACTGAGTGGTCTCAGTTAAAACTATTGACTTGACCCTGACATTCGATATTTATACTGTAGAAGACCCAGTGACCTCACACTAATGCCGACAGTGTGACTCGACCCTTGGAGGCGAGAGTGACAGTTGGATCTCTTAGTAGTTACGTCGAGGCCTTACGAAGACATCCATGGCATCAATACATCATTCATGTCGGGATTGACTATATTAGGCAATGGGTGTGGTTCATCTAGGGGATGAGACTGGGTTTCTCTTTTCAGCAAAGGAGAAATTTTAGCAGCTCTTCAGATCGTAGGAAAAGAAGGTGCAGATCATACAGGAGTGGATGAAGACTGCACAGTGCAGTAAAAAACATGAAACCAGCACCAGTCATAGAGAATCGAGCGTGTTAAATGTTTCAAGAAGAGGAAGATTTAAGGAGAGAGGAGTCTGCGAAGCAGCAGACATGGAGGAAGATCTAGGAGAGCAGCATGAGGTGGTGTACATCTTAACATGCTACAACCACCCGCCTTATTTATCCCCACCAGGCGCAGGGAGCTGGAGGGCGGAGGAAGAGTGTGGCTGCATGCGGTCAAGGATTGTAACCCAATAGCACTAAAAATGATTCTAAAGGACAGTCTGTGCCCACTACTAGCTGCTGCAGTAACGAACATCGATATGAATCATTCCTTGCTTTCAAAAATGTTGTTCCAGACCTAGAGTTTCCGAAATCTGTGGACTTGACCCTCACGTCTGGAGATACCTTGGGAGGAGACTCGATAATCACACTTACGCCGACACTGTGGTCAGACCCTCGAGGTGAGAGTTTCGATTGAAATCACTTGGTGGCAGCGTTGAGGCCTTACGACGTTGGTTTGAGTATGGACTGGGAAATCACTGTTCATACTCAAATTGACGTTTTTAAGCAAACGTCGGGATGGGGTTTCCTTGGTCGGAGAAAAGGAAACCCCAGGCAGCACATGATAAACTGTTGCACAGGAGGGTGCGACCGATCACTCTTGATTTGGTCAACCTTACCCTCATGGCAGCAGTCGTTTGAGATTCCGTTCTAACAGAAAATGGAGACCTCTGGAGTTCGAGGATGATGATCACGTCCTTATACGGGTCTCACCACGACGAGGTTTACGGAGATGTAGCCATGGCGGAAAGTTATCTCTGAGGTTCAACAAACCTTTCTCGGCCCTCAGCTGGGTAGGCGAGGTGGTTTACCGCTTGACACATCCACCTCAGTTGCACCTGGTGCACGACGTCTTCCAGGTATCTCAACTGAGGATATACGTGCTCGACCCTTCGCATATCATTGACCGTGAGGATCAGGATGATGGCGATGGAGTTATTTCCACAGAGGCTCCAGTAGGGATCAAGGATCGACATGAGCGGATTCTACGAGGACGGTTGAATCCCTGGATGCGCTTTCTTTGGCAGTACGAAATCTCCAGGTAATCACATGAGAGTGGAAGGTTCAGATGCGTGCTCAATACTGCTTTTGTGACCCTAGTTTGTGTTGAAGCTTTACAGGGACATAAAGCCCTGAGGTGGGAGTAATGTAAAGAACCGTAAAATTCAAGGTAATTTTATTCTTAATTTTCATTGTAATTTTACAAGAATGCAGTTTCTGACAGCACCTGATTCTGAGGCCCGGTGTGCCTGGAATCAATTTCCGAAATTTAGCTCGGGTACGTTCAGTGAACGAACGAGCGGGTTTTTCTATCTTTTGAACCGGTGCTCGGAATCAAATTCTGAGGGCACCGATGGAACCGCAGTGCCGGTATTTTCTAATGAACGCCTAATCCAGAGTTGCGTTTACTCGAGAGAAGTTGATAAAAATAGTGAAAGTTAAAAATAAAAATTTAACAACAATTTTTATTTTACTCTAAGTGTTTAAATCCTTTGCATGGAAGTTGGGTAACTACCCAAACTCCCTTGGGAGGTTATGAGGGTGGTGGGGCCCACACGAAACCCACCCCTTTATATACTCTAACCCCCTCAACTCACCATTAATATTGTTAACTTAAGTTAATAACTTATGACATTAATGTAGTGATTTTAATGTGAGTTTTTGAAATTCAAACACTTGAATTTCAAAATCCTTGTTGAGTTAATAAATTAAGTGTGGCTTAATTTATTTTGGGTTAGTTCCTTTGTTGCTGGAGAGGACATGGGGGAAAAAGAAGGCAAGGAGCTTAGATATCATCTTCTTCATCTTCGACGAAGATAACCATCCTTCCACAAAGAACAACGGCGTGCCTTCCTTCCTCTTCACCGCAACACATGAGGAGACGCCGCTTCCTCCTTAGACGCACCCCAACGTCGTCTTCAAATCCACTTTCCTTGACGAATTTTTCCATGAAAAAAACCTCATTCATGTTGCACTTGAGGTAGGGGGTCTACGTGATTTTCCTTAAGTGATTCTCTTCAGTCTTTTATCCACGATATTTGGACCGCATGATACCAGTTTACGGGAGGAGGCCTGACTGCACAAACACGGCCGTCCCCCTCCCTTGTTTTTTTTCTTGTTGTTTCGGATCGAATAAAATTGACGCGGTGCCGTCGCACCGCGTGAGATCGAGCGGAAAGGATGCGCGACCTCGTCACGTCGCGCGGGATCGAGCGGCAAGAAGGTGTGACATCGTCACGCCACGCATTCAAATTTTAAACTCTCGTGCGTGGGTATCTGATTGCAAGGTGTTCGTAAATTTTATTTTGGATAAATTATACTATCGTCAATGATTTAAATCATGTGTTTATTATTTTCCAATTGATAACACCTAACGCGGAGGACGATGGTCGAACAAACACGGCCCGACAACCCTCCGTAGCTTGTTAATCGATGTGTGGATCAACGGATGACGATGAAGCAGACCGTTATGGCGTTTGAATCCCTTCGCAGTGAATGTTGGGTCCCGGGAGGACCATTGGCGAAGACGGCAGGACAAACGGACCACCGGAGCATGTCTGGTGGTCCGTGGAAGGTGGTGGCGGCGCGCCGCCGGAAGGTAGGCGGCAGCGGTTCGCCGCCAGCTTCAATTAGCGGCGAGGGGGGGGGGGGAGCCGCGCACCCCGCCCGCGGCTTCCGTGCAGCCGCGCTGGCTGAGCTGTGGCTGGCCTGTCGGGCCGGGCCCTGACGGGTCGGAACCGGGTCGGGTCGACCCAGTTCGGGCCGACCCAGGGGGGGTCGGGTCGGGTCGGTCCGGGCCCAGACCCCCCGTTATCGGACCCACCTTGGTATTTTTCCCATATCATGGGATACAGACCTCCAATCAATGCAACGTCAGTTGCATAGAGATCCTTGGAACAAGACGGTCGTTATTGTATATCGAACTAAAGGTTTCGGAATAGCTTGGGTTCATCGGGGTTGGTTCGGATACGAAACCAGCCGGGCCCTCGGAGCAGAAATGCTTATATCTTGAGCTCCGGATGTCCGATTGATTTTCCGTAGACTTTGATGGATTCCTATAAGTGAGACGGATCTTTTGGATTACTCCACTCATGGTTTGGATGCTGTCGGAGTGCGGTCGGGTTGGTTCGCTCACAAAACCAACCGGGCCCCTGGAACAAAAAAGCCAATAACTCACAGACAAGGCGTCCGATAGACGCGCCGTCTATCTCGTTTAATTCCTCTTGATGAGACGAAACTTTTGGCAAACATTGCCCGAGTTTTGGTTGATGTTGGATAGTGGCCATGTTGGATTGTACCCGAAATGCAACCGAGCCCTTGGAACAGAAAAGATGTTATCTTTCAGACCACACGTCCGTTTGATGAACCGTCAGCGGCATTGGTGATCTCATTGAGAAACTGTCCTTATGATTATACCCTATGAGAGTTCGGGGTACAGTTTAGATACGGCCGGGTTGGTTCGCTCACGAAACTAATAGGCCCCTGGGATGAAAAGGCTAGTTACTCACAGATCGGGCGTCTTATTGACGCGCCGTCGGTTGCATTGAGACCCCTATGACGAGGCGATCCTTTGAGATACTTCTTCATGGGACTTTGAGATACTTGGAGTATCGACCAGTAGCTCATGGAGCGAACCCTCCTAGAGACGAGCGTGCGGAGTACGGAGATCGTGTAGCCGGCTGAGACCTGACGACTGCTTGACCGACTCGACTTGGAGTGAGTCGACTAGCATAGTGGATGGAGCACTACTTTGTGAGGTGCAGACCCATGGCGGACGGAGCACTACCTGTGTGACAGTGCAGACCTGCGGTACTCATCCGGAGAGTACCTCAGCAGCCTACTATGGGGTGTGCACTACTGTGTTTGGGTGACATACCCCGGCGGGAAGCACTACTGTGTTTGGGTGGCTGACCTGCAGTACTCGACAGGAGGAGTAACTCAGCATTCTTAGGTTAGTGAGTAGTACCTCAGAGTCCTGACAGGACCACTGTACACTCTAGAGATGGGGATCTTCAGCAGTTACGGTTTCGATAATGAAAATCTTGGTTTGAGCTGAGACTTTTGACCTTTGTGTTTACCTCATGATTGAGATGGGTCACTTGATAACATAGGTATATGTATGGGCATATACCTGGGTAGTGGTTATCAATTAATTTCATGATATTGGTGTTTTCCTCATGATTGAGATGGGTTACTTGATAACTTAGGTACATGCATGGGCATATACCTAAGTAGAGGTTATCTGTTGAGATCTTCTTTGTGGTTATCCTTGTTGGTTTAGTAAGACCTTGAGCGTCTCGGGGTCCCTACTGAGTATCGTTATACTCACCCCGGCACGGGCTATGCCCGCACCTCGTTGTGTTGGTTGCAGAAGACGGGCAGTGCTGACGGAGGCCAAGTGTTCGAGGACTGGACGGTACCCGGAGGTGGACTACATGACGAGTCAGTACCCGTAGGTGGACTACACGATGAGACATTACCCGGAGGTGGACTTCACGACGAGATGACACTCGGAGGAGGTTGACGGGCGAGAGCATTGTAGAGGCTATATGTACCTACCCTTCAGGTAGGATCCGTGGTGGACGATCCAGGAGTTGCGCCATCTGTACCTACCCTTCAGGTAGGATCCGAGGAGGACAAACCAGGAGCCGCTTCCATTCTTCCAGCTGTTGTATTTTTCTGTTGTACTTTGTTCAGTTGTAGTTGTACTTCCATTTGGGTTTGTATTCTGGCGCATTTACCTTTCAGCACTTCTCTTTGTACTTAGTGTTTTACTTCCTCTTTTACTCTGTGGTGTTTGTTTACATTTATAAAGGCAATTCCTTCCTAGTTATCGGGATTTTCGCATTTGGTGCTAGTCGCCAGCCCCTGGCCTATGGAAGGCGGGCTTCGGGTAGTCACGGCACGGGCCCCGAGGACGGGTCGTGACAATAAGAGTCTAAAATATTTATTTTCATAAAAATATATCAACCCAAGGAAAATGTGATAAGTCGAGCTACTCAGATACTGTGGTTTATCAATACTTTTTCTCCTAGGGAAACAAAATAAGGTAGTATATACATTAATATTGAATGATCATGGAGCCATGAACAAAATGAGAATTTCTAGGGATCCAAAGTTTAAGTATTTGGTTAAGAAGGATATAAGAATTATTAACGAATAGATGAAAATATCTATTTTCAAATGATTTTAAATCCATATTTATTGGAAAATATGTCATGATCTTAGATTGATGATGAGAATTTTCCAATAAATAAATCCATGAATGATGAGATGGGGAAGAATTATTTTTTGTATATGCTGTTTTTGAATTATGAAATATTTTATGTTATCCATATATAAATGGCCTAAAATTGAATTTTTATATAATTCTTATATAATGTATTTATCTACATACCCTGGTAGCACCAAATATGTATAGGGATTTGACGGAAAATTGTTTATGGGATAAAATAAAGGAGGAAATTATGGATTATTTATCAAGGTACTAGGTTTGTCAAAAAATGAAGGATGAGTGACAACATATTAGAGGTGTCATGAATCCTATAACTATTACAATATGTCAATGGGATGACATTAATATTGACTTTTGCACTATATTACCAAAGACACCTTGAAGAAATTATATCATAAGGGTTGTTATTGATCATCTTAACAAATATGAAAATTTGATTGATATAAGTAAATATTTACTACTTCAGAACGATGAATGACTCTATAATAATGAATTTTTAAGACACCATGGTATACAAATTTCATTTATCTATGATTTTAATTCCTGATCTGCTTAGAAATTTTGGAAAAGTCGTCAGATGTATCATGACACTAAGCATTATTTGAACACCGCATATTATCCAAAACTGACGGGTAGTATTAGATGAACACTCAAACATTATATGAAATGTTAAGGTCATGATAACCTAACATTCAAGTTTTACAGGATTATTATTTAACTTTGGTATAGTTTCCTAAAATTATAGATTCCATTAATGTATTAAAATGAAAGTATAAGAATAATTATATGAAAATATATATCGTACACTAACTTATTTGGATAATGTTTTTAAAAAGAATCATGGAGTCCCAGATATTTTTTCAGAGACATTGATATATTATAATAATATTCATACCCATAATAAAGAAGATAAATGAATATAAAAGAGTTATACTAATAAAAAAGGGAAAATTTTTTATATCAAGTTAGAGATAACATTCTCTTGAACCCAACTAAATAGATGGTTCTTATAAGGTTTGGTGATTAATGAAAACTAATCAGTTGGTATATCAGTCCTTTAGAATCTCTAGAATGAATCGGAGCCATGTATTACTTTTTATAAATTTTACCTTGCCTAAATAAATTACACGTTGTTTTCTATATCTCATTATTGGGGAAGTACATGAAAGATCTAGTGCACATTCTTTCCATGAGGAAACAAAATAAAATCATTATTTAACATTCTATGAGGAGCCTATCTAGATACAAAAAATTAGAGAACAAGGGTGGAGGAATTATATAATTCAACTAGTAATGGTTATTTGGATAAATCATGAGATAAAATAGGTGATATGTGAACCTAAATAAGTTATGATGAAGAAATAACTATATATTTTTATGATGGGATATTATGTAAATTTTGAGGATAAAAGTTTTACAAGGGGGGAACAATTTAACACTTGATCATCAATTATAGTAATATTTTTTATAAAGAAACTATAGTACAATACATATATTTTGTAGTGTAGTGATATATACCAGTTTTTCAAAAACATTCATTTCTTTTCATTAAATAAATTAATTAAAATGATCCATTGTATTGTAGAATTTTTATTTATGTGACATATGATCTATTTTATTTATACTAATCTATTTTGAAGTAATCATTTTCATGATTTTGGTATATGTTAATTTTTATGCTTGAAAATGCATTTTCTCAAAATTATTTTCATTCTTATTGTGCGTTTACATTAAAATTAATTTCATAAAATTATAGAAATTAAATATTGGATAATTGAAACCATATTATAAATTACGATGTTAATTTTTTTAAATATATCAATTTTTATTTTCTTTCATTACAAATAGTATCAGTGGTAAATATTTTTCACTTAGGTAAGGGTAAAATGGGTAAAATATGATTAAAATCATGAAATAAGGTCATAAAATAAATCCAAAATGTTACTTAATTTCATCTAATTAGTGAAATTTTAGAATATACATATTTAAATGTTATATATATAATTTTGGTGAAATTTTACCTTAATGATGATAATTATATTATTTTATCTAAAAAATTATAATTTTTTTACATAAGGATGAAAATAGCATAAGATCTATCATATATATTTTTTGAAATTTTAGTTTTCTTTTTCTATCCTATAAATATATTTTTAATTTTTAGTTGCGAAAAAATTAATTTTAATGATTTCACAATTCCAACATAGTGTTTGTGCAAGAAATAAAAAAGTCATATAAATAATTGTGGAAACAATAAAAGTAATATTTACAAGAGATTTAGAGTGAACCATTAATTTTATAGATTAATATAACATAATAATGATTTTTATGTTTTTTTGTTCTAATTAAATTTTTATCATTATGTCATTGAAGTCAAATTAAATGAATATTGTGAAACATGTCATTAATGATATTTTAAAAATGACATCTTAATAAGTAATTTAAAAAACAATAAAATACTGAATTTGGAAAATTAGGATTTGATACGATCCAAAATTTCATTCTGTGACCAATTATGGGAATATTTTTGGGGAAAAAGTTAAATTATAACCCTTTATATTTGAAATAGTTGTTACTACGGTTAAGAATAAAAATAAATTACGAAGAGTTTAAACAAATTGTTAAGGGATAAAATGATTTTAAAAATTAATTAAACATAATTTTTTGGTTTTATTTCAACTTTATACTTGTATGATTTTAATAAGAGTCATTTTGGATACATTTTTCCTAGAAAGTGACATACTGAAATTTTAAAACATTGAAAATTTACAAGTTTGTCGCTCTCTTAAATTATAAATGGGAACCTCATCCCCTCACATAATTATAGATATTGAGCCATATAAAACAAAAAACCCTGAAGAAATATCTCACACAAATCATTATCCACAATATATATGTGATATTCTTCCAAAAATATCTACCCTAGGGTCTTTAAGAATATATCTAAAGGAGGGTTCACTAAGAGAAGTTAATCTTTTATTACAAATCATTCAAATTTATTTCTTCTCTTACATCCTGAAAATATATTTATCAAATATAAAATAATAACTCCACTATCATAAATATAATTATATGCAATTATTATGATATTACCATTTTCCAACTCATTTCCGTACTATGAAATGTGAAAAATATTACTGATGCGTATGTATGACTTACCGTCTCCACATAGCGGTGTAAAATGTTTTTAATCATAAATTTACTTAAATGGTTATAAAGATATAAATAATAACAATATTCAATAAAGATGACATAATAATGCATATTTATTTACAATATCATATATACCCACTTACATTCCAATCCGTTGGGAAATCATAATATCCCTCCTGTGTACGTATGGACTACCACCTCCGTATAGTGATGTGATTTTTTAAGTTTCCATTAATCATTGGTAGTAATAAGTTTATATTTAATTAATATATATCATATAAATGTTATAATAATAGTTATTTAATTATTAATTACATTTTACCTTTCTTTTTTCCATCATTCACTTAGTGAAATAAATCATTTATTCATAGGTACAGTCTACCATCTCTATGAATGATGAAATTCATTTTTCTATATCTTCCATTCAAGGATGACTCTAAAAATAGATATATCAGATATATATTATATTTTTATCATTATAAAATTCATTTATTTGGTGGAAAAATGATGAATATTTAAGGAACAACACTACCAAACCGAAATAGACCTGAAAAATGAAACACTTTACACGCATTAATGTCGTCTTTTTAATGAAGTAGTAATAAAAAGATATTGAAATATCATAATGGGTTAATTTATGATATTATAAGTATTTATATGTTTATTTTATGGTTTTATAATAAATATAAATTTTTTATAGGATTCTAAAAGTACTTAAAATGAATTTTTGACCTAGGGTAATGGTTTATATCACAATATTATCATTATTCATGATTTTTTAAGTCTAAGTATTATATGGTGGAATTTCTTGATAATTATATATTGAATAAAATATAGGTTATTCCACTATGTTTATTTTTTTATTTTATAAGTTCTCAAAGCATTTTACTCACATTACGTACTCAAGAGACTAAAAAAATATTTTTGAGGAAAATTAACTTTATTTTCGTCGTCGATTGAAAATCTATTTTCTTCCTTGTCCATGATTCCCAAAAATGATTTCAAGAATGTTTTCTTAATTATTAAATGATTTTATAAATAAATTTAAACACATTATTTATATTTTAAAAAAGATTTTTAGGGGAATCTTCTTGTCATTTTCTGAATGAGGTACTTTTGATTTTTTTAAATGAGAAATGAATCTTTATGTTAACGTATTTTGAATGATTTTTTTCATTATATTTATTGCTAAATTATATTGGGATATTTGTATATGATTCCATGATTATTTGAAAAGAAAATTTTAACCTTATTATTTTTCACTTTACAATATATTATTATAAGTGATCTCAACAAAAAAATTGCATTTTCCTCAAGAAATTTTTAGATGATATTTTTAAATTATTTTCATGTATTTCAATAGAATTTAGTGAAAATTATACTTTATAGGGGATATAATATTTTTATACCATGATCCATATTACTATTGGTTTCTCGTGATCATTCTATATTTATTGATTTCAAAAAATACTAATATTTCTTATGGTTGTTTTTCAATATGAATGGTTATATTTTTTTTATAGAATTTTTTTTCAAACATTTATATAATGAATGAATTTGACATATTCAGTGATAATATGGGCCCATTATAGCTCTTAAATTCCTCAGTAGGTCTCATGAGACCAATAAATTTTTATATTTTCCATATGCCTTACATGTTTTCATATGTTTTCTTGGCATAAGGCCTTGACAGTAAGATTATGAATTTCCACATTATAATGTCTATCATAATAAGTCTAGTTATTATTATACATGTGACCATTTATGTTTTTTTGTTATAAATATATTTAGTATCCTTTTATGGTATTTTTATATGGGCTATTTTAATAATTTTTTTATTATCCTTATTATTTATGTTTTTTTATTTTATGATAACTTTTATTTCATTCTTTCCCATATTGAGTATATCAGCTCACCCATTATTTAGTTTTACATTCCCTAGGAAACTATGAAAAGGTCTATGACTTAATTTAGGTGTTCTATGGAATAAATAATAATTTTATCATAAAAATTATTGTAAATAATTCATCTTTTTAGATGTAATGTGAGAATTATCCATGTATTTAGTCTCCCAAGACTAAAAACAATTTGATCATTTGAGATGTGAACCATTATTTTATGTGAAAATTTAGTAATACATCCCCTCGATATGGGGTTATAGGATTGGGGTGTTATGGAAGTTATACCCACGATAGCTTTTCGAATAATGAATAAAAACACTGAATTCGTAGTCATTCTATTTGAACTAATAAATTCACCTAATATGTTGATATATTTAATGAATAGAGACTTTATCAGTTAATATGATATATTAATGATAACATATATTAAAAAATTATTATATATTATAAAATCAAAATAAGAACATGAAGTGCATTTTACGATTTTCCTAATGATCTTACCAAAGGAGATATTATATTCCATATGCAGTAAGTGTTAATATTTTTTTTAAAGTATCCATCGTAGGTAATCTTGTAACACCCCAGGATTTCATAGTGTGTTATTTCTTAAAAATAATTCAATAACTTGCACTACACGCAACACCGAGTTCAATCACACCATGACGTACAAAAAAAAGCCATTAAAAGAGGTCATGAATAGTATTAACAACATTTTGAACTTTATATAATCCTTATAATTTTAGAATCCCTATTATGAGTTTCTTAGTCATAATGCAAGAACAGATTCATTTTCAGTATTGCACTTTTATCAACTTTAATAGTGAAACTTTTTTTAAATAAAATATTTTAAACTATCTGAATAAATTGGGACATCAAAAAAAATTTTAAATGAAACATACCAAGCTTCCACGGTACGCTTTCCTTTGAATAAAATAGTAGTCTGTGTTGTACGCAACCTTGAGTTTTAACACACGCCACAACCAATCAAACTAGCCGTTATGAATAGTAATACCTAAATTTTGAAATTATATATATTTTATATTTTAAAATGGACTTCATTTTTGGATTCGGAATATCGAATTTAGCCTAAGGTGAAATTTTGGTACTTTTCGGATAACGTTCATATTTTGATGAATAGTGAAAATTACTAAATTTTAATTAAAAACAACTTTTTTAATCAAAATAATTAATAGTGATAAATTATGAATTTTAGTAGTTTTAAAGTATATTTAGAATATATTTTTACCATTTAATATAATGTTGGTCATTGGACATAATTTTACAATTAAACCGAACATAAACAAGTGTCAATCTTTTGATAGTTATTATCTCTTAAAAACACGCTTTTTGTTTTGACAGCGGGAATTAATTTTAAATTAATTTCTTCCACTTCTGTGTTTTGAATTTAGAAAAATGGATTCCATATTTGGAATCAGGATGTCCAAATTGTGTAAATAGGTAACTTTTATTTTTAGACATTTTGAATAATTACTGTGGTAAATATTTTATTTACCATGGTTAAGGGTAAATCCGGTAAATAAGGGTTAAAAAATAATATTATAATAATACAAAATTACCCTAAAACGTGTCCTAACCTTATTGGTGGACACATACCCGACCATGAGCATCATTGGGTCAATTTGGGGACCCGTTGGAGCCACTTGTATGTGGTAGGGACACTTTATATTAATAAAGTTAAAATAAAAATAAAAATGGCATAAGCTTACATCTTTAAGAAGAACAATTTTTACATAGGGTTATACATGTTGGATTTTCGATTATAAATATTCATTAGAAAGCTAGAACGATTTCCTACATAATGATATTTTATTTATAATTTTTAGACATCAAATAAGTTAAATTATTAATGACACAATAGTGATGCAATGTTTACCTCATTAATAAATCATTTAAATAAATAAGATTATAATGATTAAAATATTATCTAAAACATGTCCAATTCTTATTGGTTGATGTTATTTAGAATATGAGTCATCTAATCTTCGACCTCAATGATTTTTGGACCATTATAAACGGAATATAATTATATTATAAAGTAATACTTTCACTCTTTCCTAAAGAGCCCTTCTCTCCCTTATAAAAGGAGACCACTTATACTCATTCCTCACACCTCTCAAGCCACTTGGCTCGTCCAAACTCTGCCCAACTAAGCTCCCCACATCCCTCTCCTCCTCCTTGAAGCTTCCCTGTAGGCAGAAAGCATTTCAAGAAGTCCTTTGGTTCCAACCAAAGTGAGTTACCTAAATTAAAGGTAACGATTTCTCTTAAATTATTTTCATTTATTTTGCTTCTCCAACCCCCAAACTCTTTTTATTTCCTTTCTTTTGTAACAACACCAGTATCCTCAATATACTAGGATGTTGTTATAAGAAGTATTCAAACTACACATACACACAACTCCATCTAATGGATGATTAACATAATGTTTCTGTGGATGGCAAACTAACACCTCACGAAACGATGATTGTTCAAATACATCTTACCGCCTCTCATGGTGGCCATTATGATGGCACTGTAATTAAATATGATATTAATGATATGTATTTTATATATAATCTTCTCTAATTCCATTTTATTTCATATCATTATTCGTTTCATGTTGTATATACATACGATAATTTCATTTGAGGAAGTGCGGACTACCGCCCCCTTAAAATAATATGACTCGTTCATACCACACATGGAACATATAAAGGATGGTTTTAATGAACTTAAGTAACATATATAAAATATTATATTATACTGGAATAGTAATATACCTATTTATCATTTGGATTCAATTCTTTTAAAATAAAAATTAAATGGAAGTAGCGTTCGTGCGTACGTACGGACTACCGTCTCCACGAACGCGGTGAGATCCATCCTCCATCGTATACATTCAGGTATTATTCTCATTTTAGGGTTAAAAATAATGTTAATATCATTCTGATTATTAATAAGATTTAATCTATCCATTACAAACATGTCTTACGTATCCAAAAATTTAAGAAGAACGAATCGATTATCACCTGAAACGACGATAATACTAAGATATTATTAATAAAGCAATGTTAAAAAATCATATATGATATCATATTAATGTATATGATTCTTGTATAATTTAATAACAATTATTTCACCATTATAAAGGAGGTTAACCGACCCCAACAAAGGAAAAGTACAAGGTAAGGGTTATTTCACAATCTCTTCATTATCCGAGGTTGTTTATACGTAATAATCTACTGGGACCTCGTTATCATCCACATCCATGTTTCTTCAAAATGTATTTCAATGCATTTTTACAAGAATATGGGTTAAAGTCATTTATACCTTTTTTGACTTTTTATAAGAGGAATTTTTCTGCCGTTATAAAATCGTCAAAGCTTCCCTTAAAAGCTTATAAGATTATTTTCAAAGAAAATGTTTGATTTTATATGGATCTTAAATGATTTCAAAATAAAAGGAGATATTTCTTTAAAAAGAATTTTGATTTCATCTATGTCAACATCCTTTGATGGGTTTTAAGATTATTTGAAGTTGATTTATTATGATACAAAACTTCTATATTGTTTTGAAGGTTTTGTGATATGTTTGACTGTGGATGTGCTATTTTTATACCATTCATAGTTTATGGTGGAAGTATTGACATTTCGTATGCTAGTTCCAATAAGAATGTTTATGTTATATTTCAATCTTTACTTCATATGAATGTGTTGGACAAGTATGTTCCAGGTTGGGGACTGGTTAAAGTAAGCCCTCCAGGTTGGGGACTGGTAAAAGTAAGCCCTCCAGGTTGGGGACTGGTAAAAGTAAGCCCTCCAGGTTAGGGACTGGTAAAAGTAAGTCCTCCGGGTTGGTGTCCGGTTATTAGAGGCACTCCGGGTTGGTGTCCGGTTATTAGAGGCACTCCGGGTTGGGTTCCGGTTACAGTTAGCCCCAAGGTCTTGGGACGAGGCCTTGAAAAGTAATTAATGTTTAGCATTATGCATTCCAACATTATGAAAGTGGTTATTGATTTTTCATGTGATTATTCGATTAGTAGAATATCTATGTGAAAAAGTAAATGGCATTATTTCATTTTACTTTTGCCATACCATGTTGAAGTTCAAGTTTTAAAGGATTATGTTTTAGTAATTCATTGCCTTAAATGTTTATGCTTATTTTTGAATGTTCCGCTATATTGTTATCCTTACTGGGCATTTGAGCTCACCCCTTTTCTCTGTTTTATTTTTCCCAGGATGTGAAAATGTAAGTTATGAATGACCTGCAGGGATATTATGAGGGGATTATAGAGT
This sequence comes from Viscum album, assembly GCA_963277665.1. Lineage (NCBI taxonomy): Eukaryota > Viridiplantae > Streptophyta > Magnoliopsida > Santalales > Viscaceae > Viscum > Viscum album. The sequence goes on along the minus strand of OY728131.1, from coordinate 1,763,147,100 downwards.
GGACTGTGGAAACGTTATGTTGTTGTAGTAGTTTTCCATTTTATGATATAATGTAAAACTTATGAATATATCTAGTGTTTCCAAGGCTACAAAACCAATCGGTCTTTCGAGATTTGATCTTTCTTGTGATCATGCCATTGTTATGTAATAATGCAACGACTCTGGGAAACTGGGGTTGGGGCGTTACAGTTGGTATCAGAGGAAGTTTAGTACAAACCTTGGAAACTAGATTTAGATAAACTCTGATTAGAGCACGTAGACCTAAGATGAACTTTCAGGATTAGTATAGAAGAACTTCCTAGAATTTTGGTATCGTAAAGATTTTGTGAGTTTTCCGAGCAATACATCCCTGTCTGGATACGAGCAGGTAGAGGCGGCTCTGGCACAGATGTACCTAGGGGTAAAACCCGAAAACACCGCTTTGAGCTAGACTCGAACGGGAACTGGTGCACGACAACGGGCCTTGCTGCACTCTTGGTTACGACACTCCCGGGGGATATGCTTAGGATAACTCTCATTTTCTTACAAATCATTATGAAAGGTTTATGAGTATATACTTCCTCAAAGAAAACATTTTTATGATTATGGATTATATCCATAAATAGTTCAATTTATGTTAAGTGTTTTATAATTATGGGATTATGTATTTTGATTCATAAACTGATCTAGTTTATGCCATTGTTTAGAAATGGCGCCCAGTAGAAGGAATGAGAACTCCAGAAATGCACATGTTCCAAAGAGAAGGAAGGATCATATCTTTCATGGTCTTAAGCTAGGATTGATAAGAGAAATAGTCTCCCATGTATTATCATCATATTAAGAAATAATATCATGTGTTGATAAGATAAGTAAAGAGTTTACTGAGTCCTATGGCTTTGAAGGGAAGCAAGAGAAGAAAAGGATGGAAGAGAGAAAAATGGATAAAGGGAAGAGGGAAAAGAAGAATTTTCCCATATGTGGTAACTGTGGGAAGAAACACCCTGGAACTTGCCTGAATGGAATGGGAGTTTGTTATAAGTGTGGAGGAAAAGGGCACAAAGTACGTGACTGCAAGGGTGAGAAAATTGTTTCAAATGTACAATGCTTCATTTGCAAGGAGTTTGGACACTACGCGAACCTATGCCCCAGTCATCAGACTATGCCGCAAATGATGCTATTGGATAATAATCAAGTTATGATACTACCACAGATGAAGATGAATGATTAGAGTTCTTATGTTGATTATGTCAATTGAGTGTTGTATCATCAATGTACTTGTTATATTAATTATGGTGTATATAAGGATTGTACTGCAGTACTATTTCATTAAGGACTTGAGATTGTGTGGAACAAAGAAAAGTGACTCAATAGCAGGATAAATTTTTGGAAAATATATGGTTGAGAGAAAGATAAACCATAATATGGTTCTGATACCGAGTTAGTGATTTTAGAATAATACATGATTGATTTGGATAAATTATGTTGGATATTCTTGACTACCTTGAAACTGATTAATGATTTGTATATTCCATCATTTTTTTGGGGTTTAAAACATTTTTGGATTGATGAAGTATATCCAGAATTCTATATGGAATAGGGAACATGAATGTAATCAATAAGGAATATGGTAATTCAAGATGTTTCAGTTTATTAAAAGAATACAAGATGATGGTATTCATATACTATTCCGGGGTAAAAAGGATCTATATTATGTTTACCTTCCTCATAAATGTTGGACTGTGAGTTTGGACAGAAGTATTTTGGATAGTTCTAGTTTGGATTATTTTGGATTACCATAAAAGGACAACCCAGAGGTCGGGCGGCAACCCGTCGCGTCCGGCAAGGCTGCGAGACTTGAACCCGCAACCGAAGGGCGACAAGGGTGTATCACCTACCACTGGCCCACGAGATGTCCTGGAATAAATAATGTTGTTTTTTTAAGATCTGGTAGATGAATTATAAATTCATTTATTTTGGAACCCTGTACGAATAGTATAAATAAAAAAATTACATTTTATTATCTTTTAGAGTGAAAGATGAGTTTGTGGAAGAAATTTATTAATGGATAAAACTCTAATTATAAAGTAAGTATATCTCCTTATGATCTTAGCCAATCTCATAAATATATTCCTCAACATTAATAAAAGGAACTTAGAACAAAAATGTTGTCCTAGAAGGTACCTTAAATCATCACTAATTCATGGCTTTGGGATTGTTGGCCTTTTCATAGCCATGTTCTCTACCACTCTCCATCAAATAATTGATGGTTAGATTTCTCTTCCATATCCATATTTTCCTACATGGAACCCTAGTATGTGTTATTTTCGGTAATCTTCATACTTTCCACTCTTTATTTTAAATAGAGGCCTCGTTAATTCATTTTTCTATGTGGGATTTCAACTATGATATTTTGAAACGTCAAAAATGTGTTATCCTAATACCCTATGTTTTGTTGAACTGATGGTATTTCAAATCATCCTAGATTGATGAATTTAAGGACCTCAATTATACACTTGTTTGTGATTGATGATCTCAATCACTACCTATAAATATTTACGTTTTTTCTCCAATTATATGTCTCTAATTGCCACCAATGTTCTCCTAATCGAGATCATAATTTTGTGGTGACTCTTTCATTTCCCATTTCCTCATTTTAAGACTAAATTTTAGTAACCTAATTTCCGATGTGGGTTTTCCCACAAAGATATTTTCTATTTTCAACCTTTTATTTTCGAAGAACAATTTCAAATTGCGAGGACGCAATTTATTGAAGGAGGGGAGAATGTAACACCCCAGGATTTCATAGTGTGTTATTTCTTAAAAATAATTCAATAACTTGCACTACACGCAACACCGAGTTCAATCACACCATGACGTACAAAAAAAAGCCATTAAAAGAGGTCATGAATAGAATTAACAACATTTTGAACTTTATATAATCCTTATAATTTTAAAATCCCTATTATGAGTTTCTTAGTCATAATGCAAGAACAGATTCATTTTCAGTTTTGCACTTTTATCAACATTAATAGTGAAACTTTTTTTAAATAAAATATTTTAAACTATCTGAATAAATTGGGACATCAAAAAAGAATTTTAGATGAAACATCCCAAGCTTCCACGGTACGCTTTCCCTTGAATAAAATAGTAGCGTGTGTTGTACGCAACCTTGAGTTTTAACACACACCACAACCAATCAAACTTGCCGTTATGAATAGTAATACCTAAATTTTGAAATTATATATATTTTATATTTTAAAATGGACTTCATTTTTGGATTCGGAATATCGAATTTAGCCTAAGGTCAAATTTTGGTACTTTTCGGATAACTTTCATATTTTGATGAATAGTGAAAATTACTAAATATTAATTAAAAACAACTTTTTTAATCAAAATAATTAATAGTGATAAATTATGAATTTTAGTAGTTTTAAAGTATATTTAGAATATATTTTTACCATTTAATATAATGTTGGTCATTGGACATAATTTTACAATTAAACCGAACATAAACAAGTGTCAATCTTTTGATAGTTATTATCTCTTAAAAACACGCTTTTTGTTTTGACAGCGGGAATTAATTTTAAATTAATTTCTTCCAATTCTGTGTTTCGAATTTAGAAAAATGGATTCCATATTTGGAATCAGGATGTCCAAATTGTGTAAATAGGTAACTTTTATTTTTAGACATTTTGAATAATTACTGTGGTAAATATTTTATTTACCATGGTTAAGGGTAAATCCGGTAAATAAGGGTTAAAAAAATAATATTATAATAATACAAAATTACCCTAAAACGTGTCCTAACCTTATTGGTGGACACATACCCGACCATGAGCATCCTTGGGTCAATTTGGGGACCCCTTGGAGCCACTTGTATGTGGTAGGGACACTTTATATTAATAAAGTTAAAATAAAAATAAAAATGGCATAAGCTTACATCTTTTAGAAGAACAATTTTTACATACGGTTATACATGTTGGATTTTCGATTATAAAAATTCATTAGAAATCTAAAAAGATTTACTACATAATGATATTTTATTTATAATTTTTAGACATCAAATAAGTTAAATTATTAATGACACAATAGTGATGCAATGTTTACCTCATTAATAAATCATTTAAATAAATAAGATTATAATGATTAACATATTATCTAAAACCTGTCCAATTCTTATTGGTTGATGTTATTTAGAATATGAGTCATCTTATCTTCGACCTCAATGATTTTTGGACCATTATAAACCGAATATAATTATATTATAAAGTAATACTTTCACTCTTTCCTAAAGAGCCCCTCCTCTCCCTTATAAAAGGAGACCACTTCTACTCATTCCTCACACCTCTCAAGCCACTTGGCTCGTCCAAACTATGCCCTACTAAGCTCCCCACATCCCTCTCCTCCTCCTTGAAGCTTCCCCTTAGGCAGAAAGCATTTCAAGAAGTCCTTTGGTTCCAACCAAAGTGAGTTACCTAAATTAATGGTAACGATTTCTCTTAAATTATTTTCATTTATTTTGCTTCTCCAACCCCACAAATCTTTTTATTTCCTTTCTTTTGTAACAACACCAGTATCCTCAATATACTAGGATGTTGTTATAAGAAGTATTCAAACTAAACATACACACAACTCCATCTAATGGATGATGAACATAATGTTTCTGTGGATGGAAAACTAACGCCTCACGAAACGATGATTGTTCAAATACATATTACCGCCTCTCATGGTGGCCATTATGATGGAACTGTAATTAAATATGATATTAATGATATATATTTTATATATAAGCTTCTCTAATTCCATTTTATTTCATATCATTATTCGTTTCATGTTGTATATACATACGATAATTTCATTTGAGGAAGTGCGGACTACCGCCCCCTTAAAATGATATGACTCGTTCATACCACAAATGGAACGTATAAAGGATGGTGTTAATGAACTTAAGTAACATATATAAAATATTATATTATACTGGAATAGTAATATACCAATGTATCATTTGGATTCAATTCTTTTAAAATAAAAATTAAATGGAAGTAGCGTTCGTGCGTACGTACGGACTACCGTCTCCACGAACGCGGTGAGATCCATCCTCCATCGTATCCATTCAAGTATTATTCTCATTTTAGGGTTAAAAATAATGTTAATATCATTCTGATTATGAATAAGATTTAATCTATCCATTACAAACATGTCTTACGTATCCAAAAATTTAAGAAGAACGAATCGATTATCACCTGAAACGACGATAATACTAAGATATTATAAATAAAGAAATGTTAAAAAATCATATATGATATCATATTAATGTATATGATTCTTGTATAATTTAATAACAATTATTTCACCATTATATAGGAGGTTAACCGACCCCAACAAAGGAAAAGTACAAGGTAAGGGTTATTTCACAATCTCTTCATTATCCGAGGTTGTTTATACGTAATAATCTACTGGGATCTCGTTATCATCCACATCCATGTTTCTTCAAAATGTATTTCAAAGCATTTTTACACGAATATGGGTTAAAGTCATTTATAACTTTTTTTGACTTTTTATAAGAGGAATTTTTCCGCCGTTATAAAATCGCCAAAGCTTCCCTTAAAAGCTTATAAGATTATTTTCAAAGAAAATGTTTGATTTTATATGGATCTTAAATGATTTCAAATTAAAAGGAGATATTTCTTTAAAAAGAATTTTGATTTCATCTATGTCAACATCCTTTGATGGGTTTTAAGATTATTTGAAGTTGATTTATTATGATACAAAACTTCTATATTGTTTGGAAGGTTTTGTGATATGTTTGACTGTGGATGTGCTATTTTTATACCATTCATAGTTTATGGTGAAAGTATTGATATTTCGTATGCTAGTTCCAATAAGAATGTTTATGTTATATTTCAATCTTTACTTCATATGAATGTGTTGGACAAGTATGTTCCAGGTTGGGGACTGGTTAAAGTAATCCCTCCAGGTTGGGGACTGGTAAAAGTAAGCCCTCCAGGTTGGGGACTGGTAAAAGTAAGCCCTCCAGGTTAGGGACTGGTAAAAGTAAGCCCTCCGGGTTGGTGTCCGGTTATTAGAGGCACTCCGGGTTGGTGTCCTGTTATTAGAGGCACTCCGGGTTGGTGTCCGGTTATTAGAAGCACTCCGGGTTGGGTTCCGGTTACAGTTAGCCCCAAGGTCTTGGGACGAGGCCTTGAAAAGTAAATAAAGTTTAGCATTATGCATTCCAACATTATGAAAGTGGTTATTGATTTTGCATGTGATTATTCGATTAGTAGAATATCCATGTGAACAAGTAAATGGGATTATTTCATTTTACTTTTGCCATACCATGTTGGAGTTCAAGTTTAAAAGGCTTTTGTTTTAGTAATTCATTGCCTTAAATGTTTATACTTATTTTTGAATGTTCCGCTATATTTTTATCCTTACTGGGCATTTGAGCTCACCCCTTTTCTATGTTTTATTTTTCCCAGGATGTGAAGATGTAAGTTATGAATGACCTGCAGGGATATTATGAGGGGATTATAGTGTGGACTGTGGAAACATTATGTTGTTGTAGTAGTTTTTCATTTTATGATATAATGTAAAACTTATGAATATATCTAGTGTTTCCAAGGCTACTAAACCAATCGGTCTTTCGAGATTTGATCTTTCTTGCGATCATGCCAATGTTATGTAATAATGAAACGACTCTGGGTAACTGGTGTCGGGGCGTTACAAATCTAATAACCCATGTAGGTACATAATTGGATTGATTAATTAAAGAAGTTATTAATTAACTGATAATACCAACCAATGTGACATAAATCGATATTTTTCATGGATTATATAGACAATACTTTTAGATTGTGTGAAATTTCTCTTGATTATCTGATCCTCAAAACATGTTGACACAGAAGGGATTAATTTTTCCCTAGATAGAATAATGCATATAAATCTCCAAGGATCATAATAAAATATTGGCTATAAGACCTTTACACACATTAACCTATAATAGCGAAGGGATTTTAAAATATAATGATTCTTTATTAAAGGGTTTAGGATGCATACTACTGAAATATGAAAAGGTGATAGATTATTCATGATTTTAATTGAAGTCTCATGATAAAAATTACTAAACACATGATTCAGATTTGGAGGTTGTTGTATTTTGTATAAATATTTTGTATAGTTATCTCTGTGATGAATAGTGTGGTATATATACCAATCATTGTATAATTATGTATATATTCATCGTGAAGTTGTTGAGTATGTTCTAATATAGATGGATAGATTTGATTAATGACTATGACTTCTCTATACATTACCACACGTGGAAGTAAAATAGTGAGGATAATACTCTGAGTAAGAGGGATGAAACTAATTTTTCTATGTGGAGGATTGAAAGAGACCCAGTACTCATGGATTTGAAGAATATAAACCTTGAAGTCATAATGGAAGGGGAGAAATCCGGTATTTCTTATATAAATTCATAACAATCCATACATTTTAAAAATAAGGAGGTGAAAATGAATGGCGTGGAATTGTATTGGAAGTTAGGGAACCTAACATAGTTTAACCTTAGTTGTTATGGGATAATATAGAAATGGAAATTAATACATCTCTCATTCATACCAAAATTAATGAATGGGTTATTTGGTGATGTACATAGATCTTCATTATATATCCATCATAGAGGCACAAATATGTATTTATATATCAAAGATCATTTCTAGTGGGACAACATGAATATTAATGATGCAAACTGTGTATCTCAATGCACGGTATGCCACAACGTTAAGTTTGAATGAAAAAAATATATTGGTATGATAAAAACAGTACCCATACCAATATGAAATGGGTAAATATCACCATAGAGTTCATTGATGGACCCCCGAATACATCCATGGTCTATAATTCCATATGGGTTATAGTCAATCAAATTAAAAAATCAGCACATTTTATTTTCATTAGAGAATATTTTATTCTTGGGAAACTCACCAAGATGTACATGAGGGAAGTTGTAAGGCTGAGTGGAGTACAACTATACATTATATATGATAAATATCCTTGTTTTACCTCAAGGCTGTATAGAAGTATTAAATAATAATTGTATACAATTTTGAACTTCAACACTACCTATCAACCTAAAAATTGTTTATTTGAAAGGACAATTCAAATAATATAGTATATTTTGAGATCATGTTTAATAGAACACCATGATTTTTGGGATCAACACCTTCCCCCAGTAGATTTATCATAAAATAGTTTCCATTATAGTATATTAACGACACCACATTAAGCTTTGTATAAGTGGAGATATATGACTGCAATATACTATGATGAAGTTGGAGAGATGATGTTATTATGACTGGATATTGTCTAATAAATAACAGAGAATGTTAGATCCATTTAGTGGCATAATAGTGTTTCACAAAGATGATATATGATCTATACTGATAATTACTGATGAGATTTAATGTTTTATGTTGGTGATAAGGTATTACATTAGATATCTCCTACGAAAAATGTATTGATATTTAGAAAGAATGGGAAGATAAACCCTAGATTCATAAATCCATTTAAGATTCATAGTCATTTCGAGGATATAACTTGTTTACTAACACTCCTTTCACACCTCTAATAGGTGAATGATGTGTTCCATGTATCGATTTTTAGTTAGTACACAATAAATCCTTCACATTTACTAATTTTAGAAGCTATGAAGATAGAACATGACCTCTCTTACAAAATAATACGTGGAGATCTTAGATCAAAGTGATATAGTTCTATGAAATATGAAAAATTATGGGCATATTTTTTAGTTGAAACTATAATTTTGATAAAACTATGAAATAATTAGAATATTTAAGGAGACAAAAATACTTACATTTGTTTTCCCAGATGGATAAAATAATGATTGTAATATTTATTTAATGTGGGTAGAAATTACACCCCATAAATTATAATAATATAATGATACTATATATTGTTTTACATATAAAACTAAATGAAAATAAGCTATGATATAATTAAAATATGAGCTTTGTAACATAACCATTGAATTGAAGGGTATAAATAAAAGTAACTATATTTTAAAATCAAAACAAAAAATATAAGCAATATAATTAACTAATAGAATTATATCTTATAAGGCACATTTTAATGATCATGGAAGGGAGATATATTAACTATGATTTTCCAATGACTAATACCTAAATAAACTCCAATAGGTTATGGATGATTGAAATTATTTATAGGAGAACTTTAAGATCATGGAAATATCAATGAGATCTATTCTACATAAAACACCACCCTTGAAAACCAATATTAATTATCTTATAATTAGTTCACATGTGGAGATCTTGAGAGGTTATGTAAATTGAATTTTGGATTATTTGAATATGTAATTATCAATGTAATAAATTATTTATATATCAAATGTATTTTTTATATTCTGAATTTGTACTGTAAAAAAAAGGGTCATTTTTAATACTGATGAATAAATAAAAGTCAATTAGAATATCTAAAAAAATTTAAAATCATCTTTTGATTATAAATATACATGAATAAAAAATTACTTTTTATGTTCAAGGAATTTTGTATTTAAACAATAAATATATCATGGGGAAATAATTATATAATATATTTTTGGTATGGTTAATAAATTAACAAAAAATAAATTATAAATACGTTATAAATGATAATTAAAATAGTTAATATTTAGAAATTAAAAAGAAAATTATGATGTTTGGATTAAATATTTTAATACGATAACCTTAAATCCAATCCATGGATAGCCGAAACATGCCATGTTTCATCCCATAAAAGATTGATATGGAATTAATAGTGTACTCTGACTTATTCCATATAACCTAAGATATATCAAGAATGAGATAAACATATATTACATAATTTATCATGGATTTCCATTGAAAAATGTAATAAATCATAACATAAAACTGGAAGACTTAGTGTATGTAATGACTTCAAAGAAAAAAATATTATTTTAAAAAAATTCATCAATATTTCTTATAAAATATCTTCAATAATAATACCCTTGTAGAAACATCATATATAAAACTCATATCTATTAAATGGGGGAATGAAACAATGTGAATGGGTGAGCTAATACACTCAATAAGAGTAAATATAATGAATATCAATTTAATATAATAAGTGATCACAAAAATAACATGTTGGTATGAGAAATTATTCAAGTTATATGATTATATCATAAGAAAATCATACAAATAAAACATGGATACATAATTATGAATCGTAACATATAGATTTTTTCATAACATATGAAATTAATCATGGGAGTGTCGAAACATTACTCAATAATCTTGGAAAATTATGAAAAACATAATAACATATAATAACATAGAAATTTGTCAAAAATATAATTATAGACAACCATTTATTATGTCAAGGATCATTTCTAATACCATCATCACATAATTTATAGTGTCCCAAAACATAGTTGATTGGTTTCACTCACCATTCCCATAAACTACGTTGATTGGGTTCACTCACCAATCCCTTAATTTTTATCCCATAAGATATAAATCCTTACCCAATCCATTAGTTGTTAATATAATTTACCCCCACACTTGATAGAATTAAAAACAATAACTACGCGAGCCACGCAATCATAGAATTATTTATAATTCTATAATAGATTAATTAAAAAATAATAACAATATTAGTTTCATGAAAACATACATAATTCACGATCATAAGAGAGAAAAGGATGGTTGATGGTGTTAATGAAAAATATTCTTATTAAATCATTAGTAATATTAATAATTTTTTATATAGATAATAAACAATTTAAGTTAAAATAATAAAATTATTTTAAAAAAAGAAACATCGTTTAAATTATTAATAAAATACAATTTAAAATGAAATAACCTTGAAATCATTTTTTTATAAAAATAAGAAAAACACAATTAAAAATTAATTTAAATTACCAAGAAAACATTGAATGGAATCTTCTTAAATATTATCGATGAAAATAATGGGAGAAATTTATTGTTTGTAAACATTAATAAAATTTCTTTTATGATTTTGTAAATATATTTAATGTTAATAAAATATTAACTTTATAAATCACAAAATTAATATATGTAAATAAAAATATTTATATGAACCAATTGACATGAGAAATAAATATTCCCAATTTAAAATATATATAATTATTCATCCACTTACAAGCTAATTTTTGGTTATAATTTTGATCTAATGAGATGTGAAATAGTTATTAGAAGTATAAACACTAGAAATAACCATATGATAAGAACATATGAGTTTTATAGAGTTATTAAATATAAAATTTCAAAAATTAATTTATACAAATACAATCTTTTTTTGAAAGTGATATGAAAAAAGAAACCCTTACCTTTACTCATGAATTACACATTAGTGATTTAACATCAAATAAATTAAAGATATCCATCTTACTAAATTATTTTTAATCCTTATTAATATCTCTCTCATTTATTACACATTAATTATAATCATATATTATACATATATTTTTTATTTCTTTTTTATTTTTATAATCAGATATAAGTAATTTTGATTATTTCTTATTTGTTTTTTAATAGTGAAATATATCTTCAATATTTAGTAAAAATATAATCATTAAAAAATAACACATTGTTGGGGAATAATTTTTTAAATGATTTATCTAGTACCATTTTAGTTTTTTCGAATGTATGGGTACGACTTATAAAAATTGAATCTACAATGAGCATATTTTGATCAATTTTATCTATGAAAACAAGTTATTTTATTTTGAGCATTGATTTTTTTCATCATTAAGAATTCCTGTTTATAAAAACAATTAACCTTAAATATCATATATTTCCAGTATTGGTGTCATTATACTCATTCATGTTGGAAAAAGTGAAAATAGGGTTCCATTATTCTCGTTGGCGGTTGAAACGACACTAACAAGAACATTTTATACAATAGAATGAGTAAGAGTATAGAGTTATCTAACCATAATGTCATATTCATATATGAATAATTACTTTAATATAAAACAATTATAGCGGTTAATTATATTTATAAAGTGTGGTGATAGTAAGTTAATTGAAAAGTACAGTGAATAACTAGATACATACTTAGATGAATTCACTACTAGAAATGGGTTCCTTCGTAATGGTAGAAATATGTCACTTTATTTGGAATAGAGGCTACCAAATGTGAAAGTAGAATTTAAATATAGGAATTGTGTTAAATGTTCTATAAATATAAGATAGAAAATTTTTGTTTGAACTTGGTATAGTATGTGTCATTTTATAGATGAGTTTGAGTGGCATTTTAACAAATACCCATTCCTTGTTGGGTATGGAATGAATTTTTACATGTATAGTATACCCAGAATGCAATGATTTTTGAGATGTGTTGATAATACCACAATAAATATAAATTATAGATAATTATATATATTTTATAGGCATTTAAACCTTAATTTATCCCCATTTAAAACATTATACGCATTCCTTGGAAATAAATATTTTTACCATGGTAAATTATTTTTTCCAAAAAATTAAAATGACCCTCTTACCTAATTTTAATTGCTTGCTTCCAAAAAAATTATTTTTATTAAATTAAATTTAATGAATTAATTGAAAAAAAGTTAAATAAAAACATACATAAAACACATTTGTAATGAAATATTGATTTGAACATAAAAATTATATTATATTTATTCTTTAAAATTTACAAATCAATATATGAATATAAATTGAATTTTTAAATATTTAATTTTTTTAATAAATATTATAATTCAAATATAATAAATTTAACTTCTGAAAAAATTAATTTACTATATAGGAAAATATAATTTTTAATTAGAATAGTTTTTTATTGACCCGGAATCATTAAATTCATATATTTTATAGTTATGATTTATTATACGTTATTTACTTATTTTAAACATCGTTACTGGAATAGTTTCAATATATTTTATTTAAATTATTCATTAAAAGTAATTAATTTAATCTAAAACACATTATATAATAAAGTAACTTCTTTAAAATAATTGATATTTTTTAAAAATGATTGTCTATATTTTTCTTTTATTCCAAATTTTTTTATAGTTATTTCATGTAAATTATTTTATGTATAACACGTTATTCAATTATAACTATAAACTACTCAATATACCTATTGGATATATGTATATCCAATTTCAACAGATCCAATAACAATATATTCAACGATTAAATATCCAATGACCTTATATATAATGGTCATATTATATTCCTATATATAACCTTAGACACCTTAATAAAATTTATACATCATATTCATTTAATTTTATTCCTACATTTATTTTTATTTATAACATCTTACCATATTTTCATTCTAATAATCAATAAAATAATCTTAATGGAAAACCATGAAGATGCAGATTAATTATTCATGGTTTCTTAAATTACTTCTATTTTTTTCCTATTATAATGTTAAAAATGATGCTTCATAATAAATTTATTTAATGAATAAATGTGTTTATTTTATTGTAGTATATTATCTCAATAAAATAAATCATTGTTCAATTTTTCTTTTTTAAATGTGAATCAAGATATTAATAATTTAAAGGGATAAAAACGTGGGTCATTACATTCTACCCCACATAAAATAAATTTCTCAATTGTAATTTCATTACACATAAGAAATAATATTAGAGTAATTTTGTTTCATTACATCTTTAATTTCCCATTCCAATTCCTCAAACATAAGATTTATATCGTAAAATTTAACTAGATTATTAGACTCTTTCGTAGTACATTATCTCTATAATCCATTATCACTATCATTTATTCATTATAAGATAATTCATTTTTATGTTTTATAAGATTCTAGTTTAGTACATGTGATAGATCAGGTTTTTTAATTCCTAAAAAATAATATGAGGAAAAAATCATGATCATATGATATATTTTGTGGAGTTGTAAGTTTATATTCTTCCATCCCCACATTATCAAGGATTTTTGATGAAAAAATGTGAATTGGGAAAGTATTTCCTTACTTCTATAATATCATAGCCCTCTTCCATGGTTCTGTTGGATGGAATACCTTATCACCAATATCAAACTATAAATATTATCAATTATTATCATGGTAGTTTTTGTATCAATTTTGGTATTTATTGAAATATATTTGAATGGTTTGAATATTCTTGGAAATATATTAAGAAAAATCTATCCCCAGTAACTTCCACTCTGCAAATTTATCATATAAAATTGGATTTTTGAAACTCTTTCCATTAAAGAGTCATATGGTTCCAATTAAATACTACAATAGAAATTTTTATTGGTTAAAAATATAAGAGGAAGATATTGATCCTTGTTTCCGAAAAATTATATTGAGTAGGATCTCAACATAATTTTTAGAGTTTTAATGATCCCTTCAAATTTAACAATAGACAGTGGAAGCTAATTTGTGCTAAATCTCAGCTCAATATAGGATTTTTATTGAATAATTATATATAAATTAAAAATAATCATCAAATATAGATGTAGTACAATATAAAGTTTTACTACATGAATCCTTATAACATTATTTATATATAACATTGAAATTTTAATGGGTAAAAAATATTCTTGAATTGAAACTAAATGTGTTGATTTCATATAGAGATCAACCACAACCCAAATTAAATTAAGAACATTAAGATCATAGAAATACATAAAATGAAAAACATGGTTATGTTCTGACATTTAAATATAGTTATAGATTAAGGTTGAATAACCCACTTAGATTTCTAACATTTTTCCTCAACATTTTGGAAGACCAAGAATTAACATATATAATCTATAATCTCCATCTCCATGTTGTACCACCAAAAGTTCTACTTGAGATATATATACATATATTATCATCCATGATGGATATATAATGATGGTATATGTGGATAATGAAAATACCGTATTCAATTATTTTATTGAAGGGACACATATTTATTTCCCAAATCATATCATTACATCCATTTTATGGTTGAACATTAGAGTATTCCTTTCATTCTTATATTGTTTCATATCATAATATTGCAACTCCTTGATAGTCACATGGATAGATGTTTGATAAGAACCTATGTGAAGAAAATATTCATTCCATTCCATTATTATTCCAAGGATCACCAATTTTAAATAAATGACCATTGGGACTTTTTTCAGACCCTCATTATGGTTAAGGTAACATGATCCCTCTTAGTCAGAGCATCAGAAACCTTATTTTCCTTCCCATGGTGGTAATATATTGAGCAACCATAGTCCTTGATCTACTCCAACAATCTATTTAAGAGAATTATCAAATATATATTTGTGAATATTTAATTTAATTTGTTGTAAGAAATGTATATAAAAAAATAATTTCACCATCCACACAATCAATCTCTATCTTTAATGAAAATATCACCAATTTTGTATCCTGATTATGCATTAGGAAATTTTTCTCCTGAACATTTTATTCAAATAATAATTATTTTACCATATTATGATTTTTCATATAGAAACATCCCAATACCATATTTGATGCATCATTATATATCGAAAAATCTTATCCAATGTATGGTATTGTGAGTATAGGTGTATTGACCACACTTCTATTACAATCCATGATATTTTCATCATATAAAACTATCTAAAAAACATGAATTATTTTTTAGTTATATTGTTAAGTTGATTTGATTATTATTAAAATTCTTTAAAATATCATTGACATTATCTATCAAATCATAGAAAACTCTATATCTTTATTATAGTGGTTTGTCAGGGTCATTTTTAATCACTTCCATCATTGAAGAATCCATAGATATACCATCGCTTATGATTACATGGCCAAAGAATGATACATTATATATCTAGAATTCACATTTCCAAATATTTCATAATTGTTTTTCATTTCTCATGGTATTTTGTATAATAATTAAATTATCAAAATGCATTTACTTAATTATGGAATATATGAGCCTATTATGTATTAATACTTCACAAAAATTGATCAAGGTTGTCTTTGAAGACTATATTAATCATATATATAATGATATAAAGTGGAATTTTTGTCCTTAAAGGCATCACTATGAATTCATAGTGTTAATATCTTGTATAAATGGATATATTAGATATATCAACTCTTTTCGCATGTAGTGTACAATATAAGTACTAAAATTCTATCTTTTTTAATATTTGATCCCTTGTTGTTCCTCAAACAAGTAATCAATATGTGGTAGAAGGTTGTTTTTATTGATTATTTTCATATTATGGTCATGATAATCAATTTAGTAATGCATTAATAAATCATTGTTCATACGAAAGAGGACATGAGAACCCTATGGTAAAAAATATTGGTCATCTGATACCCATGCCTAGAATCTCATGGATTTTTTCTTTAATTCCTCTAATTAGATCGATGTAATTATTTTTTGAATATGTGAGGCTTGAATAACAATTGGTAAGATTTATATTTAATAATTAATCTCAAGATCCGAGGGATGACAAAGAAACAAATATGAAAATAAATTAAAATATCCACTCTCAATAAGAATATATTAAATATTTTTTTTCCTTCAAAACATTTTAACTATATTCCCGAGATGATTGGGTATCCTAACATATACATTGGAAGTAATTTCCATTAAGATTTCATGGTCAACCTTAAACTAGAGTATTGGAATGTTTTGATTTGGGATATGAAATATTATTTATTTATCTAGAAAATTAATATGGTATCTTTATTGAGAAATCCAATCCATCGAAAATATAACATCAAATTGGACCAATATAACATAAATAATATTTTAATTCACATTCATTGAAACATAAATTAAATAAGTGTTGAATAACTTGGATTTAATCATTTCACAACTTGATATTATCACTAATAATTCAATTTATATCGATTGGGAAGGTTATTTGATGTAATTTTAAAAAAATTATATGTATAAATCAGTGAGTGGAACTATAGTTATATAATAAATTTCTAGTTATTAGGTTGATGATTAGTGAAATATTTACTTCTAAATTCTCATGATACACTTATAGACTCATTATTTAATAGGTTTTCCCTTTATCTCTTAGCTTTAAAAGGTTTCTGATGTTAATTTACTCCATTAGAAAATTGGATAGGTGTATTGTTATGTATTATTAATTTTTTCATAAAATTAAAGCATTGATGTTTGTTTGTTGTATTGAATTGAGTTTTTTTCATTCAATTCAATGTTTTAACTCTATATTTTTTTAAATTAATGTTCTTTATTTCCTTCTATTTCAAAAATTAATTTATACATTCCTTTAAAAAAATTACCTTTACTATCCATCCCACTTATTTTACATGTTTTATGACGAATAATTTATCCCAAATGGGTTTCATAATTTGAGTTCCTAGGTAACTCTATTTCACTGTTCTTCTGTCTATATCCTATGGAATAATGGTACTCTACAATTTTCCTTTCCACTAAGAGTGAAAATTAAATAAAATCAATATTGCCTATGTTCTTTTAGACCATTCGTTTTGTAGACATGGTTATAATACATTACAGAAGAAGATAAATATTTTTCAAGGTCAGCGATAATTTAGAAGAACTCCTTGAAAGAATCTTGATCTTTTCGTCATAGTTATCCATGGATTAGTGATACCTTTTATTTAAATCATGTAATTTTCACTCTATTTTAGTATGAATAGTTTCGAGAAAATAATTTTTGAAAAATATCTTCTTAAACTCCTACTATTCCATGTATTTTATTTCTTCCTCTTACCCCATGTTATTGTTTTGGGTCCATTATTCATTTGACAGTACTTCCAAATGGAAAATATATAAACAACAATTTCGTGATCCTAGCTTTAGAGAATGAAAAATATATAATTTTTGTATTGATCAACTACTCAAAAAAATCTGGATCAAAATACCCATTAACAGAAATTTAATTTTCACTTTGAGAGACATTATAATGATTTGTTCTTTATTTAGTGAATTTGTGAGTTTTACACTGTTCAAGTTTTTTTATAACATGATAAATTTTGGTGGGGTTATATATGATATTATTAACTATAGGTCCCTTCATATTTGTTATCTCATTGAGACAGTCATTTAAATTCCCATCAGACTCAATTTTTGCTTGTTTGCACCTTTTTATAACAATTAACTAAATCCAAAAAAAATATTGTGATTATCAAGTAATAATAACAGGAGTAAGAAATAATATTATATGGGAAATAAATCCTAATATGAATTACATTATAAAACCTTCATTTCAATATATGTTATTTTAGGATTACCATATATCAAATTTGATAAAACATAAGTTTTGTTTTGTTATATCAACATATTTCCTAAAATTAACTAGACCCCATTCTGATACCAACTAAAATGACATGATCTCAACATATATACATATCAAATCATTTTACATGAAAATTTATAAAATATTAAAATAATTCTCACCCCAAAATATATAGGTTAGGTGTATTTGGATATTATATATGAAAATAGAATATTCTGTAAATATTTTTCACAATTTCTTGTAAACAGAATTCACACATTATAACCTTTTATACACATCAGACATGTTACTCATCTCCCTTAATTTGGGAATAAAAACATAATAAAGGGTGAACTCATGTGATCAGTAAGGGTTAATATAAGTGATATTAATCAATGATAATTAGTTTTCATAATATGAACATGTGTGTATTAGATCATAATAATGTTTTTTGAAAATATTATATGAAAATAATAACCCATAAAACATGGATGGATACTAAATTATGAATCAAAAAATATATCTGGTCATAACATAAGAAATGGGCCATATGGGTGCGTAAAATGAGTTCATAATCACGTTATCTGAATCATAATATGAGAATATATTTGAAAATATAAATTTGGAAAACTTATAAGCTTTGGAAATCATTTTATATGTTATGGATCATTGACATTCCCATTATCACATAGTGGATAGTGTCCCATAACATAGTGGATTTATTTCACTATATAGTCCCTTAAATATAATCTCATGAGATATAGGGATTTAAAAATTCATTATAGGATTTTATAATTCTAGTTCAATTCATTATTTAACAAATAACCGTGTATTATTGTGCCTCATGAACATGAATCCATTCATAATTCCACCATAGATTAATTAAATCATGATAAATAATATGATAATTTAAAATTTATGAATGGAATTAACATAAGACATCATAAAAAATAATTTAAATGTTATTATTAGATAATAACCCCAGTTAAACATAAGTTGCATAAATGGATTTTGACCTTGATGAAACCCCCATTAGAAAAATATTAGAAATCTATTATAATATTATTATGAAATATCATTTAAATTTTTAATAAAATTTATTTTAAATGTAATAAACCAATGAATCAATGGGTTTTAAATATATTATAAATTATTTAAATATTAATTTAAAGAACCTTGAAAACATGGAATTTAAGAATATAAAATAAAACTAAAGAAAATATTAAGAGAAGATACCATTTAAAAACATCAAAAAATGAATCTATTATTCATTTATAAAGAGGATAATTTTAAATAAAAAATTAAATTAATAATTAATATATGTAGGGATAATTAAACCCATAATATCATATTAAAATCATGGACATGAAGTTGTAAGATTCCAGTCAAAAAATAAGAGATAAGATTGGCTCTTTTTAAAAGCACCCTTTTTATTGTATTATGAACCAAGGGTAGGTGAAATGGTTAGGAGAAATTTATGCCCAACAAATAACCAAATAAGGCAAAGAAATATGATATTTTTTAGATAAAGTCCATCACTATTCACCAAAATGAAATTAAGACCTAAAAATTTGGATTTTAATGTATGATTAGAAATGAAACACTTACCTTTACTTCTGACGTCCACCGAAGTGATATAACCTCTTATTGAATAAACATTACCATATTAAAATATTATTTGAAGAAAAAATATATTATATTACTGATATAATTTTCTTAATACACATTCAAATTTCAATTGGTGAAAATACTATAGCATTGTTCTTATTGGCAACTAAAATAACCCAACAAAGAACATAATAAATTATGGAATGAGTAACAGTATCGGGTTATATGATAGTAATATAATTTTTTATATAATATTAATTATTTTAATAAAAATTGTTATACTACTTAATTATATTTTTATTGATTGTATATGGTATGTTAATTGAAAAAGAACATGATGAATAAGATACATTGATGAATTCACTCCTTTTCTAAATGGGTCACTTCATAATGATGGATTTAAGACTATTTATTTAGGCCATAGTCAATAAAAAGTGAAATAAAAATTTAAAATAAGGAATTTGGGTGTGTATTTTATAGAAAAAAATAGTGGTTTGATGTGGGTAATAGATGGGTCCTTATATAGGTGATTTTGAGTGGTATTTCAATAAATACATATTTATTAATGTATATGGAATGAAATTTTACATGGAATTTGGATATAGAGTGAAAAATAATAAATATGATTTATTAATACCCTCATAGATACCATTAGTTAAATATTATGCATTTACCCCTTAATTTTATCCATTTTACATCATTTTACCACTACAGTGAGCAATTAATTTTTTCCATGGCAATTTTTTCCAAAATATATAAATGAACCTCTTACCTAATTTTAATTCCCTAATTCCAGAAATAAAATCAATTTATTAAATTTGAATACTAAAAGTGATTTAAAAATAAATTTATATAATAAATAAAAAACCCGTAATATTAAAATACTAGAAAACTATATTTTATGTATAAAAGTCGCTTTAACGTTACTTCTCAGTAACTAATAATAATTAAATGAATTTTAATACATTTGTGGGAATATTTAAACAATGTATTTCAATTAACATTAGGATCTAAATATGAAAAATTAATATTTTAAACGAATTCATATAATATATAATAAATATAATTTTTTTAATTAAAACATTTTTATTGACCATGGATCATTTAATTATTATTCCTTAAAACTCTTTTTTACTATAGGTTATTTACTTATTTTACCATCCATTCCTTGAACGTTTTCAATCTATTTAATTTAAATGATCAATTAAAAATAATAAAAATATTGAAAAATAAAATATGTTTCAAAAAATTTTAATTAAAATATTAGATATTATTCCAATGAATTTTTATATTTTTGTTTAATTCCAAATATAATTTATTTTAATTATATGTTAAATATTTTATGTGTAAAAAATTAATTACTTCTAACTATTTAATCCTAAATATACATATTGAATATAAGTATATCCAATGACCCCATATCAAATGACCATATACACAGTTAACATATTTTTGATGACCATATATATTATGATCTTTTATATTCCAATATATAACCTTACATTCATTATTAAGATTCATTTATTATAGTTTTCACTAATCTATAAATTTTTTTATTTTTAATATTCTTTTCATTTCATTGTCACAATAAGTGACACTACATTTATTGAAAACCATGGATAATAATATTTTATGTTAAAATTATTTTTATTTAATTTATTTTTTATTCCTCATGTGATTTTCATAATTATGTTTCATTTTGGATTCTAGTAATTTATAATTTTTATGTTTTGTTGTAATATTGGATCTGAATAAAATACATCAAGTTTTTAGTTTACTATTTCATGTGACACATGTTATTCAATACGTTTAAGTGATAATAATATACAATGTTACATGATATCCCCTTAAAAAATTGTCCCTAAACATTTTATTACTCATATCATTGAAGTTTATGGTCCTTACACATTATTACATATTTAGTTTTCCAAATCTCTTACTCATACTGAATATTTATCTAGTTATTTTTAACATGGTGAGTGACCTTATTTTTTAGTATTTTATTCTACGATACAAGATCTCTATTGGTTTTTTGTAATAAAATCTATTATGTTCTAGTTTTATAACCATTTTGTATATTACATGTGATGGATCTTGTTTTTAAATATATAAAATTGATACACGAAAAACATCTTGACCATATAGGATATTTATAAGATGTGTAAGGTGATAATATACCATACCTTCATGAACGTGGATTTCGAAAGGGAAACCATATCTTTGGATAAACATTATCTGCTTCCCAGATCTCACAAACATCTTACATGGTGATATTCAAAGGAACAAATTGTCTCCAACTTCATACTCAACATATTTTTTGAAGAATATAAATGTATCTCTTCTGTAATTTTTTTATTGGGTTGACATATCACCACATGGTTTGATTTATATTTCATGTTTCATATAAATTATTTTTTACTAGCATCATATAATCCCTAATGTCGTACCCATAAGTTTTATTTCTAACTCTCTTCCCATTTAAATCTTCAAATAGTTCTATTTTAATGATAGGTTGAAAAAATTTGTTATATGAGAGCTCTACCATTAGATGATCATTACTACATACTCTTTTGAGATTAATTAAACCAAATCTCATAATAGATTATTTGAATTTGAATGGTCCGTTTAGATTGAAAATCATTTTATAGATGATTAGTTGTAATAAAAAAACAACTCTGTGTCTAATGGTTATTTGATACATATAGAGACTTCTATGTAGACATAATATCTCATTCTTATACAATGGAAGGTGTTACTTCCTGCATCATTGGCACATTATATATATATATATATAATGGAATATTGATAGTGTAAAAAATATTCTCAAAAAAAATTAAATGTCAAGACTTTATAAGAAATTTGACTACATCCCTATTGTAATTACATCATTTAGATGTATTAAGAATACATATAATGATTTTGATAGTGATGTTATCCCTTTTCAATATAGGTATGGTTAATTTTTTCATCATCCATTGAGACTTTAAAATATTAGCATCAAATTTTTGGAAAACCAAGTATCTTCATATATATTCTGAAATATCCTAATTCATGTTTTTCCACCATATGTGGTAGTTAAAAAAACACTACATGTTTTTTACTGATAGATGGATAGAGAATGATGATATATTGGCATCACCCAAAATATTTTTCTTAAAAATTTTATTGAAGGGATACACATTCAATTCTAGAATCATGGAATAAAATCATAACTATGGTTGTTCTTTGGAATATTTTGTCCTTTTTTATATAGACCAATGTACACCTTTAACACCTTCCGGTCGTCACATGAATGGATGGTTGAGTAGCCACTCGGGAAGGATATTATTTCTCTAATCCCCGTATGATTTCATGCACATCCTTTCTTAATCCATAAGTATTCGTTCTCCTTCAATACTCCTAGATAATAAGGTATAATTATCATTCATACTATGAAAATAAAACAACTTAATCACCTTCCCAAAGTAGTATTATGTTGAGTAGTTATAGTCCTTGGTCAACTCTAAGAATATGCTATACAGTATGATCAACTCCAATTTTTTTGAATATATAATTTATAATCATATGATCAGAATATATATATATATATATCACATTTTTCAATATATAGATAATTACTTTATACATTTAATGAATATATTACCATTTCTATCTCTACATCATGCATCATGAACTTTTTCTGATGAACCATCAATTGACATGAGACATTACATACCCCCTCTACATTTTTCATAAGGAAACCTGCCAATCCTTTCTTCAATACATCACTTTCCATCACAAAACATTACCCAATGAAGGGTTGTGTGAGTATAAGTGTAGTGACAAACATTATCTTAACATCCATGATATTTTCATCACATTCATATATCTAATGTAAAATGAATCAATTTATAGTTATCTAGGTTAGTGGATTTAATGGACATGATAAATTTTTTTTTTGAGAAGTATATATATTATCTTGTCATTCCAAGAAATGCAGGATCTAAATTACAATAGTTTGACTCGGAAATGTTTTTATTCACCTCCACCTAAAAATAATCTATAGATTTACCCTCTGTTATGGTTACATGGACCAATAAGGTTACTTTCTATAGCTAAAATTCACACATTCTAATTTTTTCATAAATTTTATCCATTCATGAGATATTTATACCATTACTTGAATATTATTAACGATCCAAATTTACCATGTAAAATATGAGAATCTCAACTATAGTTATCACCACAAATTGATCTGGTAATCTCTAAATACAATATTAATTATATCTATGAGGACTATATGTATATTTTAATGAATATAATCTTTCACTATGAATTAATAGTGTCCATATCATGCATGAAAGGTTGTACTTGGTGTATCCTCTATTTCAACCCTTATCATATGATATTTTTACTTGAATTATATCTTTGAGAATTATTGACCGCCCCCACTTGATCTAACTTATAATCAATATTTGGTAGATAATAGTAATTATTTATTAATATATATTCATGTTTATGATAATAAATGTATAGTTTAATTTATCTATCATTCTTCTTAAACAACAGGATTGGAACATCCAATTAAAAATAAGTTGGTCATATAATATTTTTATATAGATTATCATGAATTTTTTCTAATGTAAAACAAATTAAATTAGGGATATTATATAAGGAGTCTTTCATATTATCATTGAAATGGTTATGGGTTATATTGATAACTCATCATCGTGATCCTAGGGATGATATAGAAAATATTATTGAGAGAAAAAATATATTTCCACAAAATAGGAATACCAATAATATAATGATTCACTAAAACTATTTTAGATAAATACCCAACATTTTTTGGGTAATAATAACTATAGAATGGAAGTAATTTTCATTGGGATTTCATATCCATCTTTGTACTCATATATTATCATGGGATGACATAGGGTATAAAATATTATGTTTATATCCAAGAAATTAATTTGGTATTTTAGTATAGAAATCCAATATATACTGGAAAAAATTAGATAAGCGAAAATGGAGAATAATTATATTTTCAAGAACGACATTCCCAAAAAAATTGCTGATAAAATTTTTGGATTACGGATTCATTCATTCCACCAGTAGAATGTTTCAATTATAATTCAATATATGGCCATCAATATGGTGATTTGATTCACTTTGTAAAAAAATTATTTTAAAAATGTGTCAACATAACTATATTCAAATAACACATTTATAGATGTTGAGTGGTTGATAAGAATAGAATTCACCACTTCATTTTGACGATCCAATTTGGGGGTAGTTATTACATAGGATATCCATTTTTTCCTTGGCATGGGATGGTGATAATGTTGATTATAACAATTTATACTTTGGTTACTGAATTTGTTTTTGGTAATATCAATACTCATTATAAATAAATCATTTATGTATTCATAGGGTTTTAGGTTGATATTTTTTTCATCTATTTCATTGCATAGATTCATTATATGTGATTGGAATTCATATTCCAGATAGCATTATATACAAAACATGAATCATTTCTACATTCTTTTTAGTAAATTCACCCCATGTTTATTCCAACTATTATTGTAGATTGAAGATGAATATTATTTTCTTGATGAGGTTTATCATTTTTTGTATCGTAGAAAGTTTTTTTTTCATTTTTTATGACCATGAAAATGAGTGGAGTAACAACATTCCATTTTTACCTTGATAGTAAATAGATCACATATTTATAGTTACCAATGTCCTTTATAACCATAGTTTTTTGACTCTTGGTTTTACGACACTAAAGAAATAGTTTATTTTTCTTTCAGGGTTAATGATAAAACTATATTTATTCATTTTTAATATAGTGAATTTTTCATCAATAGTAAATATATATTGATTCTAATTATAATTTATATTATGAATTTATACCTATATATTAGTTATAATTATTCAGATATATTTTTAAAAATATTTTCTTAATCATATTCCACTCTATGGAGTCGATTTCATCCTCCGTCCTTATGTACTTTATTTGGTTCCTATAATTATTTTCCAAATATTCAATATTAGAAATTCATCAATTATATTTTTTTGATCAATGCACTAGAGAATGAAAAAATATATTTTATGTTGTTTTGATCCACACCATATAAATAAGAGGACCAATAGATGCACTAAATGTTGTTAGAAATTGTCATATGACAGGTTCAATGGAGAGTTATACCTTCATTAGAACATTTTATAGTTTGACATGATCATGTTAATTTTCATATCTTGATAATGTTTTATGAGAAAAATAATGAAATTTTTCACTCAATATCAACTTATATTTTGTTACTGATTAGGATAATTTTATCCCTGTGCATAAAAAAAATTACATGGATTCTCCTAAATTACATAATTTACAAAACAAATAGATTTTTCATGTATCTAGAAAAAATAACATGATCTAAAAATTATATGATAAATATAATTAATCATTAGGTTTTATAAATTACGAAACCTTAATTTAAATCAATAATGTTTTTGGTTCATCCTATATCAATTTTTTTCAATACATATTTTCTTAATTTCTATCCTCTTAATTATAATCATTAACAAAACCATGTTCTGTTTGGCACTACGAAGAATCAAGGAAAACATATTTACATATTAAAACATTTTACCTAAATCTTCATTAAATCTAAAAATAATTAACACCAAATAAATTTTATGTTTTTATTCATTGTATATTATATACAAAGACATCTAATTTTATAAACATTTTTCAATATATCCCACATAAACATCTTCAGACAAGATAAACAAAGTGACATTCCATAAATAATAATCCACTTTATTAACTATAGAATTGAAACTTAAGAATGTTTGAACTCATATTATAAGTAAGTATAAAAAAATATAACAATAAAAGATCACAAGTGAACATAATATGAACCTTTGTGTTTGAGAACATAATTATCTTATATGAGCATATCATAAAGAAATCATACCCAATAAAACATGGAACATAAATCATGAATAATAAAATATAGGTCTATGAATAAAATAATCAAGGAGTATTATTCACATGAAAACATGATTCATTAATCATTGTATAATAATTATAACACATAAACATGACATAAAATAGAAATTTGTCATTAACCTATTAATAGAAAATAATTTCAAATTTCAACGATCACTACCATGAATATCATCATAATGTGGATAAAGAAACATAAAATAGTGTATATTGTTTATTCCCTAGTCTCATACAAGTCAACTCACGGGATATAATTCTTTACTAGTTAATTATATGGATATATAATAATATTGCAACCCATCACAAAATTAAAACCATATATATGTGTGTCTCATGAACATGAAAAAATATATAATTACATTATAGATTAATTAACAACTAAGAAAAGAATATTTTTCCTTAAAATTTCTTGAATACAAGATAAAAATAAATACTAGGAAATAAGTTAGATAATGTTATTATAAAATATCCACATTTAATAATACAGAAAAACAATGGATTTTGACATATATTAAATACACATTAGAACAACGATAGATAACTATTTGAAAATAAAGATAAATATCCTTTACATTTTTTATAACTATTATATTAAAATTAATGTACATATAAATAAATGGGTTTAGAAATATAATTAGAATTTAATTTAATACACATTGAATCACCATGAAAAATTGGAAGAGAATATTTTTAAAGAAAATAAATGAATACGAGGGAGAAAGAGACCATATGGAAAGCATTCTAAAAACATTTATTTCACAATTTATAAAGGAAATTTAAGTCTATAGAAAATATAATTATGTAATAAAAAACTATGTAAAATAAAATTTATAAAATCATATGGAAAACACAGTCATGAAAGTGAAATATTTCCAACTGAAAATAAAAGATATGTTGATCGACACTTATAATCATCATTTTTGTGGAATTGCAGACCTAATGAAGGTATTATGGTAAGGAGACATGTAAAATCTAGAAAAAATAGAATCAAATAACATAAATTTGTTTTTAAGGACGAAGGAAAAATAATTTACCCAAATAGGAATTTAGAAATATGAAATCTAAATTTCATAATGAGATTGGAAAAGAAACCCTTACCTTTATTCTCAATTTTCATGAAAGTTAGTTGACCTCATATAGAATAAAAAACATCTTAATAACTTATTTAATAAACGTTTTGATATTTATTACCTTTAATAACGTTAGTTTAAAATCATTCATTACATATATATATTAGTTTTTTATTTTTAATTTTTATCATTAGATATTTTTAATTGATAATGTTTCTTAATGGGGATTTCAATGCTTATTATTTAATCTAAAAAATGTCATCTGAGACTGGAATACACAATGAGCATATTTTGGGTAATTTTATAGATAACAATAATTCATTTTATTATGACAAATACTTTTTTTGTCACCAGAATATCACCATATTCATGACATAAATTAATATTTAATATAATATATTATCAATATTAATGTCATTAAACTCATCTATTTTGGAAATAATGACAATAGTATTGTATCATTCATTTATTTTATTCAATCAAACCAAATAAGAATGTTCTATACTAATGAATGAGTTATATTATAGAGTTATATAATAGTAAATTCATTTTTGTAAAATCATAATGTAGTTAAAAGAATATAATTATAATATTTTAAGATATTTTTAAATATTATAGATGAGAAGGTAATTAAAAAATATGGCAGAGAACTAGAGAAATTGAGGAATTTACTCCTCAAAATGGGTTCCTTTGTAATGAAATATATAATATTCTTTTATGTGGTCATAGGGTAAAAAATGTGAAATAAATATTTTGGATATCCAATTTGGTCTGGTGTTAAATTTATACCTAATCTAAATGTTTGTTTTTAATTAGGTAGAGGAGGGGTCCTTATATAAGTGTGTTTGATTCACATTTCTGAAAATAACTACTCCCTAATGTTTAAAAAATGAATTTTTATTTGAATAGTGGATCCAAATTGAAAACACAATGGACATGGATTGATAAAAACCACACCCACAAAATTTATAAATATTTTGAATGATACATCATACATTTCCCCAAACATTAACCCATTCTACCTCATTTCACAACTATCATAGTAACTCAATTTTTTATATCGTTATCTTATTTTTTTCTATAATAAAATAAAATTTACCCACATACCAAAATTAAATAGCATAATTGAAAAAATAAAATCCATTCTATTGAAATAAATTTCATAAATTTTTGAAATCTAATTTTAAATAAGAAACATAATACACATAAAAAAGATTTATAAAACTATATGATGAGAAAAAAAGTTACATTATTCTTATTCGTTAATAATAAATAATAATTACATGAATGTTTATCCTCTTGTTTAATATATAAAAATGAAATTTCACTAAATTTTATAATTGAAATATAATAAATTTATTTTTAAATATAAATTAATAATATATATTAAATTCAATGTTTTTCATCAAAAAAATTATCATTGACCATGAATCATTAAATTCATATTCCTTATAACAAATTTTTATTATTTGTTATTTAATTATATAAAAATAATTCCATGAACCTAGTAAATATTTTTTATTTAAAATTTTCATTAAAATTAATAAATTTTACTAAAAATTCAATATGTACCAAAAAAAATTCTTTAAAATAATATATACTTTTAATAACAAATTGTCACATATTTTTATACCAAAATTAATTTTGTTGATTTATGTGAAAAAAATTTATTTAATTCTGACTATAAAGTAACAAATACAGCAATTGTATACAAGTATACCCAATGACCACATATCTAATAACCATATACCCATAAATATATATTTATTAATCATAAATCTAATTAGTGGATTGATCATCAAGGTAAACCATGAGGATGATGATTTTATGTTCATGATCTTTTTATTCTAATTTTGTTTCATTTATCTTGTAATTTTAATAATTATGTTTCATATTACTTCCTTATAATTAATTAATGTTTATATCAAAATTTATAAAAATTTCTTAATAAAATATATCATAGTTTATTTTTGTTTAGTTGGTCATGTGAAAAAATCTATTAAAAATGTTGAAAGGATAAAAAAGTGCGGTGTTATACAATATAAAACAAATTTATATTAAAAAATATTAATATAAAAATCCCACTATAACATGGTTAATAAATCAAAAAAATTATTTCTAAAATAACTAAAAACCATTTATAAAAAACATTCCAGGTTGACCTGACTTGTAAAATGAGCCTTTCCTTTAGACGTTCGGAAGAAAATTTCTAATATCTATGGGTTGGAAACAAGAAAAATAAAATAAAATACAAGATTTTTGGGAATGATTTCTCCATTAAAAATATGTGATGTCTCATTAATGAATTTAATAACCACATGAGAGAAATAAAGAGCAAGAATATGGTTAAGTATCTAAAATGATTGTACACAACATTGACCCAATGTAGATATCAAAGACATCCCAACATAATAATGTTTAAATAGAGAATATTCATTATATCCAACAATCATAGTATTTAAAATATCAAAATATGTTTTCTTTTGAAAAAATCACTCTTGGTGTAGTTCATAGGATATTGTATTTGCTAACAAAGTATGAAGTTATTGACATGATAGGTCAAAATTGATGTTTTGAAGTTATTTTGATGTTTTTGTTGATTTTGAGGAAATGGAACTACTATCACGTATTTTCTAATAGATTACATAGAGAAAAGGTAAAAAATAATTACATAGAGCATGCAAGTGCTAAATAGTCAAGGAGAGTGCATAAGTCCCAAGTGCATAAGGTGATCATATATCCCATGCACGTTTCAAAACCATCAGTGATCATAGATCAATCCTTTATCGAAAATGTATCCATGTTGGAGAGAATATATCATGGGTGTATAAGTAAGTTGCATATCTCATGTACAACTCATGACCTACATTGAGCGTATATCGATCTTTCATACACAACATATCCCAGGAAGAGTATGTAAGCCCAAAAAATATCATGGATTATGTAAGGGAATTCAAGAGGATCATGTTTGAATTAAAAGGTCTTTAAGATGATATTAATTAATTGTGTAATAGTAATTTTATCATTATGGGTTTGTTAGGGGTATTTTATTATAAATAGACCCCTATTGACTGAAAATTACTTTTTTTACTATCAAAGAACTTTTGAGGAAGAAAGTGATAAACCATAGAAATAGTCTGAACAAAGATAAGGACAACACGAGATAAAAGAAAAACCAAGGCAAACCACCAGACCTACCCCACCCCAGTAGATAATCCTGCAGACAAGCCTCACCTTTGCATGAACCTTTAGCAATCAGTCACATGTAGAAGTGGACGGGCACGGTACCAATGGAAAAGCCATACCCTCTCAATATCCCACTCCAAAAGGCATGCATCGATGAAGAATTTGTGCTATGGTCCCCCTCTTGCACAGGTCCAAGTAGAATGCTGAATTTCTCTCCCTAAAAAGTTTCCAGGATAGGGATGGAACATGTATATCAGCCACCTCAAAAATCATTTTCTCTAAAGTAGAAGCAAGTTGATCCCATGTCTGAATGTACTCTTCAATGCTGATTATCCCTATGCTGAAACCCCTAACCAGAATGAAGTCCTAAATTTCAATCCATGTATATTGATCCACATTAAGAGGCACCTCCAGCGACCTCCCCATCATCCCTATTTAGTTCATTGAGTGTTCCCAAAAAACCATAATATGTGATTATTAATAGGAATTCCTTTTAGTTAGAAAGAAATTATTAGTGAAGGAAGTACAAGTAACTAACACATGTAAGTGTTCTAAATAAACAATAGGGTTTCACATGGTAAAAAATGTGTTTTATAAACCATTAGGAGTAACATTGTGCATAGTGCAGTGCATAAATCCCAAGGAGTCACATGGTGAACAGTACAAAAATATAAACCATGGGGAGTTATGAAGTATTATATATAATGCATTAATATTATTGTGTTATGTGTTGAATAGTGTATCGCATAAAACCTAAATATTAACCTTGTGAATATTAAAATCTAGATAAATTTCTCATAATGAAGATGAAGCATTACCCTATGGTTTTTTTGTAAAATATGAGTTATTGGAATGATATTTTATCTCTTAACGGAACAATTATCATGTAATCACGGTCATTCAATTGTGAATCAACTAATTATTGGTAAATTCCATCTAAATATTATTCTATATTATTACATCAATCACTGCATGAGGGAGAGTATGGATCATTCAAATATTGAACGGTTTAAATCTAGGAGCACATAGAGTCTTCTCTAAACACTTTAACAATAGTGAACTATAGTGGATTTGGTACATAATCACATATCTTTTTTATGATAATTGGTTGTGGTATAGTGTATTTGAACCAATTAAAATATTTTTTCTACTAATTATTTAATTTTTGTTTATTCATTTGTATGTGATGGAGGGAGAAGAGTGTTTTATTTTATAACGAAAAAAGAGCAAAAATGGGTTACATTAATATTATAAAACCTTGATTCATGTAAGCTATCTAGGTAATTAACTTAGTAAGAAAAGTAATTAGAATCATAGGGGAGGCGTAAAGTCATTGATTATCTATTTGGGGAAATAATTAGATTTTTTAATCACAAAGGGATTCTTATCTTTGACATAAATAATATTCAATTGTGTAAGAATAAATCTAATCACTAACTTTAATCATTAGGAATGAATGTTTTTATATCCATGAAGCATAGTATTTCATCCAATATTGAAAGTTTAGATTTATTATATGTTGACTAAATATAATTGGATGATTACATAATAGTAATAAAATATTTAAGGGGAAACATATCCAAAAACATAGACATGAAGGTTATGTTATATATATAATCACTATCAATTTCTGAACAACTATAAAATAATTTTAAATAAGATTCCAAATAATGTGTAGCAAAATTATTGGCCTTATTTAAAAAAGTATGTGGACTTGATTATGAACCCAAAAGAGTCTATTGAGCATTATTTGATCAGATGAATATTTTTTCTTTGGAAATGAATAGTCTTGGGGAAATCCATAATGACGTAAATATCATTGAACATATCTTAAGAAGAGAACCCCTTGATTCCATCTAAAAGTATCTACAATGGCGGAGAAATATCCAAATTATATGATATTGTATAGTTTACATAATAATATCATAACAAATGAAATAGGGAATGATGATAATCCTGCTTTAGAAAATGGGAATCCTAATGAAGTGGTGTTCTAGGCCATAAGAAATGTCACACTAGAAGATGATCAGGGAAAAGGAGAAACGGGGATTGATGTCATTACATTCCTAAAATATATAAATAGTTAAGCACATGTTATTGAGAAAGATATACTAACAGTATTTTGATTTTTAAAAGATGGGATCTTTGTAGAAAAGTGTCCCAAGATGTATCAAGATAACGATAAGGATGGTTATCAAATTACCATGAATAAGTATTTAGCCAATGTGAAAGGTATGAAAATTAATAAGAATAATTTCTATAATAAGAATAACATACATTCATAAGAAAATTATAGTTCTAAAAAAATGATATAGAATATATTGTAGACTATAAATACCATCTATAAAATACTATTTTAGTGATTGTAAGAAATTCATAGGCATGTGAAGAGAGTGACAATGATGTAGGAGAAGTGGATGGAATAGTTAATAACCATGTTAAATTGAAACATTCACTTAAGGGTACATATTTTCAGAGAGCCAAAATGAAGAAATATAATTGAGTGTTTCATGGCATCAAACACTATATACAATAATAAGTGGAGGAGAAGTCTGAGATAAAGGTAAATAATGGAAATATATTGTTTTCAATGTCATTAAATTCAGAAAACATCACTGAGTAAATGTTTAAATTTGAATAATAGACATGGGTTACTAACGGTCAGAATAACCTCTATAATGATTTAATAATGCATATTAAAAGACTAGAGAATTATATTTGTAGATTATAAAAAATGTATAATAATAGGATTGAATCTAGACCCCCCGATATGAAATTTGGAAAATATGTTACCTTGAAGATAAAAAATGGAAATTATATCACATAGGTCCACAAAATAGTCAATGAATTTTATGGAGAAGAAAATTACATAACATAATGAAACTAGCATTATAAAGCTTGATCACAAATATAAAGTAGTGATGAATTATACCCTTCCATAAACACCTACTCTGAGATTGAGGATTTATATAGGTATTGAATGGAATTAGAAGATTAGTAGAACCCCTGTAACAATTAATGTTATATCAATCATTCAAATGAATACACCTCATATAAGGTATTATGATTGTGGAAGGATTGGAAATTAAAAAAAAGTTCAGTTCTATTTCTAAAAGGTACCATAGGTCATAATAGAAAAAAAGGCATCTATAAAAAAGTCAATATAATTGGAAGGAGTTTGATGGTCACTGTTTTTGGTGTAGAGGTCCTAGAAAATTTTTCAAAATATATATTATCAACATTTCAAAGAAATTTAATATTAAAAAACTAATGTGACCATACATAGAAACTCACGGGGACATAAAATGAGATTAAAAAGTAAATCATAATTATTTAATGGTAGGATAATGTTAGTCCATCATACATCGCTGAAGATCAAGAATACCAATCAATATATGGTATGAAGATGAAGAAATGGATCATGAATAAAAGTGTCAGAAAGGAAAAAATTGTATAACATTACCTTAAATCATCCTATCATTCTAGTGAATGGACTATATAAAATGGATGCACTTTCTAAAATATGATAAATAAATAACAGGTCACTTGAATCAATAATGACAAGGAAGGTGTTGTATGATTTTACAATGATGAAGGCATGATGATTATTGGCTCATGAAAAGCATTGATTTTGTAGAGAATTTTTGATACATACCAGTGTGTTGGTCAATGAATGTCTTTGACATAACTAGTTTAGTTTCATTCTCCTTTTTAACTTATCACGTGTAACAATATTTACCAATAATATGTTCATCATCTAGGGAAAATACGGTATAGCTGCAATAGAGGGGAAACACATGAATGGGAATCTGTACCATATGAGTGGGGAATAAGACATGTGATTTATATCTAAGTAGATAGAAAATAGATTGTGGAATATACATATTTTCTATTTGACCCAACCATACATGTAATATTTGGTAATATTTTTTTCATCTTGTGATCTCTTTATGCTATCATGTGATCATAAACACACATGTGATGGTTTCCAACAAGGGGAGATTACTCAAATGATATACAAGGTGAAAGATAATAGGTCTAGAAGAGTGGTTTAACTGATTTATATGGATATGTGCATACCAATATCACCATGAGTTATTAATCGGAATAGATATATAATTTTCATTGATGATTACATTAGGATGTCCAATATTATGTTCATTACACATAAGTATGAAGTTCATAGTTACATAAAAAAATATCCTTGGAAATTTATAAAAATGAATAGAAAAAAATTTAATATTTCAGAACTAATAAAGGGATAGTTTATAAAAACAACCAACTGTATGTTTATTAGGTGAAGTATGTGATAAAAAAAATTCATAGCAGAGAGTCCATTTCTACTAAATGATGTGGTTGAGAGGAGAAATTGAATCATAAAAAATGGTTTGTATGATTCTTGTTGAGGTAGACCTACCATATAAGTTAAAGAAATATGAAATATTAAAATCAGTCATCCTTTCTAATTGATCATCCATTTTCACAAAGGTATATAATGATCCATATGAGTTTTGGAATGGAATGTATCCAAATATGAATTACTTTTCAGTCTCCATAAGTATTTGTATTATTATCAATAAGGAGAAAGATAGGAAGATTGGATACGATAGATATGAAAGGATATTTCTTGTATAATCCTTAAAAATAAAAGAATATAAATGTTTTAATAAATTCATAGGAAAGGTTTTATAGAGAAATTATATTATGGGGATTGAGATGAGAATAATATTTGGTAAAACAGTGAACTACATTAGGAGGATAGTGATAGAAATTTGAGAAGCTAAGGGTGAGTGTAATGTTTTGAGGAATATTTAGAAGAGTATTTAAATGATCAGAAGAATGAAGTAAATAATTATACCTACGCATAAGATGATGGGAGATGCCAAAATTTAATAGTAGAACATAATTGGTGGTCATACATCACGAGTGTAGATAAAGAGAATGATGGATCCGTGTCAAGCATATTTCTTATCACATGTGGGTAAAAAAGTGTTTTAAAGAAGATTCTAGAGAAGAGACATGGTTTTAGGTGGTGAATGAAGATATTGACCAAATCGAAGGGATTGGACCAAGGATATTATTTCGATTCAAATCGAAAACAATGTCATCAGGGAAAATTGATATTTTATAAAAATTTGGATAAAGAGTGAACATATATTTCATATAATGAATGACTTTGGTGAAATAGATAATCCTATATAAAAGGTCTTGATCCTAATAAAACATTTTCACTTATTGAATGAATGGTTATAGTTTTATTATTCATGGCCATAACATTCAAAAATATTAAAAAATTTCCTTATGGATGTCATGTTAGTGTTTCTAAATGTGTTTTATTAAGAATAAATGTATATCGAACAACTAGATGGTTTTCTTATTCATGAATATGAGAAAAACTATATTAGTCGATGCAGGATTTATATGGATTTAAATATTCACTATGAGCATGATAATCATGGCTTCATTGGTATTTTAAGAATATATATTTATAGCATGATGATTTTTATTACATTATCAATATAAACAATGAGAGTAATCAAAGGAATTTGGTTCTCGTGTACATCAATTACGTAGATTTTGTCATATTAAATTAATAGTAATGAAAAAATATCATAATTCATTAAATGTGAATTTTAAAAGTTAATAATTTTTTTAGATAATTTTTTTCTTTGGTTTTATGGTAACATAAGAAATTAATGACACATTATTTAAATCTTCTATAGAGATCATAGAAAGATTTTGATAGGAATCACTAATTAGGAAAAAAACAGGTTTCTACATGAATGAAATTTTTAATGGATGATGAGATAAATATAGTTAATGTCACATAATACTGATAGATCATTGGATGATTATTATACATTACAATACCATGATAGAAAATATTTTTTACCACATTCAATGTGGTTTGATGTCAACATAATCCTAAGGATATCTAGTTACTTGTAAATAATATAACAATTCATTTTATCAAAGGCGATGTGTATTTCAAGTAGATGAATAATTAAAATTCCGAGAGAAAATTATTTGGTTATAAATAGGTATAGTGGGTTGGTTTAACATATGAAAGATATATAAATTCAGGATGTGAATTATATCATGGTCGATTACTCATTTCATTATAATGTAAGAAATAATATGGCATTTCTCTATGAACCATATATGTTAAATATACTAATGATATTCAGTTTTCTATACAGTTATTGTGGATAAAGATATAATGTGAAATCATGGGAGTTGTAGTGAAGTCTTCAATCAAAATCAATTGTTATAATTCGGGTACAATATCCATTATGAAAAATATCATTCACCACTCATGGAAAACAAACATTGAAAACAGACATCATTTTATCATGGAGAAAATATAGAATGGTTTTTTGAAGATGGAGTATATTTCTAAAAAACTAATAGTTTTAGAAAAAATAATGGGTTTATTTCTAGAGAAGTATTTTATTAAAATTAATTGGCTCTTGGACTTTAGTGAAATCCC
Source organism: Viscum album (assembly GCA_963277665.1). Lineage (NCBI taxonomy): Eukaryota > Viridiplantae > Streptophyta > Magnoliopsida > Santalales > Viscaceae > Viscum > Viscum album. The sequence continues at coordinate 1,763,109,510 of OY728131.1, read as the reverse complement.
CACACATGACTAGCGTGGATGTAGGACCCCTTATCTCTAATGTATATGGTTTTTTTACATATGTGATGATATTTGTTATTTACCGTATTCTAGACCACAAGTTAGTGATATATAGGTTTATTGACAATGTTTGTAACACACTATGATTTTGGAATATTGTTTTCATTATATAAACATTATAAAGAAGATTTTTATTCTAATTTTAGAACGAATTTAATTTATTTATTTTAATTAATCCTATTAATAGAAGTATTGATTTTTTTAATTTTTTTCAAATCCAAATATACATATTTCAAAAAATCATATCATTAATGTTAATTAAATAGATAAATTTATACTATAAATAAACATTAAACCAAAAAATTAAAAATTTCTAAAAGCATTTTTCGTACTAAAATAATAAAATTTAATTTTTCAATCTTTAGAAAATTAATTATATGAAATGATTTTCATACATTATATCATTATTAAAATATTATTTAACAATTTCAATTTCAGTTTTGGGGAAAAATTTATGTTACCAAGATAAATATTAGTTTTCGGGGTAAAATGGTAATTTTAAAATAAATGATACTTTTTAAAATATTTTTTAATTTTTAAAATATTATTATATTTTATATTAATAATTTTATATGATGTATAAAAATTATTCCAATAAAATAACTCCCATTTAATATCTAATTAGTATTGAATGATATTAAGAATGCTTAATGATTGAAATTTGTTTTAAAAAAATTCGATTTTCAACAAACTATATATTTTAGTTTAAAATTTAATTTTCCTATTTTTAGAAGACAAAATAAGTTAAATAGAAACTAATTTCAATATCATCAAAAAAATTTTTATGATGTATCCAATTTTTTGTTTTAATACAACAATTACCATTTTTAATTTTTGATCAATATGATTTAGGATAAAAATGGCTAAATATAGTATCTAGAAATTTGAATAATTAAATGATAATTTAACCATTATATAAATACTATTTATGTATTTAAGAAAAAAATTCAAAACCTACCATTTATTTACCTTATTCAAAAATCTCACCTAAGAAACCTAACACCCATGAAATTCTATTCTTACAGATTACCGAGCTTTTGTTTCTAGAGAAAACATCTATTTTTCACCTATAAAAGGAGATCGACCCCACATATTTTCTCATCCATATCAAACCCAAAATAATTGACCATAAATTTAACTTAAATATACAACTATAAACCCCTAAAAATTATTTCCTAATGTTATAAGGAGTCATACAATTAATTAAAAATCTACTTAAGATGTTAAGTGTTTTCCTCTTCCTCCATTTGATTCAAGTATTTTTTTTATAAGCCTTTTTAATTTCCTTATGATTACTCAAACATGTGTTCATAATAAATCATTATTTTACAACAAAAATATATAACTAATGATTATATAAAACCCTTATGGATCCTTAAACCCATTTTATTTTTCTTTTTGTATAGTTGTGATGCTTCTGAAATATCTCATTGATTCCCCCTATTCGTTTCTATTCTGAAACATATTTTCTAATAATAATTTTCATTTACTTGTTATTATACTTTCACATGTTCATAATAGACCCTTTAACGTTTTATTGATTTTATATAAGTTATATAATACATTTATCATTCATTAAACCAATTCTATAATCCTTTGTATAAAAATCATGCTACCGAAATCATTATTCTAATTTTCATCTTCTTATTGAGAATGTGCAATTTTAATATCATTTAAGTTAAAAAAATATAAAAAATGATTATAAAAGGTTATTTATATTAAAATGATTATAAAATATATTATTAATACATTTATTTGTGTAATACAGGATCATACAGTTCATTTTAATATGTATGGAAACAAGGTAAGGGTTTCTTATCTCAATTCTCACAAATTGAGGTATATTTTTATTATACACCATGATTAGTTTTGAATAGTGTATCTACTAGCCTTTAATATTTTATAATCATTATTATTTTACAATATATTATATTCAATGTTTAATTAAATGTTCCTACTATCATGGGGTTTTTAATCTAAAATATCATGAGTTGTAATGGTTTTTCATAACTCAAATTATTCCATGATTTAAAATGAATCATTTATTATTATGGAGTTAAAAGAATAATTTATTCTACTTTATTTAGATAGTATAATTAATATCTAATTTAATATTGAAATGTGTGATTTAAATCATCACCATGATGGACTTTTTTTTAATAAAGTATATATTTACTAAGAATAATTATGATCCCTTTAATGATGGTTTCCATTCTATTTCCCTAATTTTACTCCCCATTAAGGTTTTATTTTATAATTATAAACCAAATTATGATTAACATAATGTGACCTTTTTATCTACCAATCCCACTTATAAAAATAATGTGTCATATAATCTTTTTACGATGTGGGTTTTAAAAAATTTTCATTAAAATTTTCAAAAGTTTTTCCATCCTTTAAAAATTAAATGTTTTATCTTCCAATCCACATTCATTGTTGATTACCTTTATGTATTTTAAAATATTAAATATTAATTATTATTTGAAAATTTAATATTATTCAATGTTTGTTCACTTCACAATTTCCAATACATTATTTATTATTTAAGGATACACAATTGGATGTTTATTTTTGAAAAGTTAATTTTTTTCAAAAAATTCTCCTTCACCTTACAAAAAAATATCCTAGAATGTAACTAAAACTTGTTCTTTTTTGAAAAAGATAATCTCATTATTTTAATACTCTATTATGTTATCACCACCATTTTACTCTTTATATCCAAAGTCATTATAATGTTAAATTATAATTTACATGTATCACCCTATGAATATTCTAATTAAATACACTTTTGAGGTGCTTAAATTTTGGATATTAAGCATTTATATTCATAAGTTTATTTTTGGTTATACAATATAGAAATGTTATGAAACACATTTTTATTTACATGTGTCCTTTATAATATAATTAATAACTAATTTTATATTGCACAATTATGTATTGATCATAGATAGGTGTTGTTCTATATTAACCTTTAATACATTGGTTTATTTTGACAACACATGTGATAATGATTTTCCTGTGTTGGTAAAATTTTTGTTAATCTATTATCACAAGGTTGTTCATGATTGTAATTTTAATTAAACTAGTATCAAAAGGTTATGTATGGATATAATTATAGATTATCTATTCTCAAAAGGATGTGCATGGGTATAATTACTCTCAATCTATTCATACATGGTTTGTCATGTGTATAATTATCATTAATCTATGATCAGAAGGTTTTTCATGAGTATAATTATATTTAAGTTATGCACAAAATTTTTTTGTTGATATAATTATGGTAAATCTATTTTTATTGTTACACATTAATTCTAGAATATTATGCATATTTTTATTCCATTATTTTGAACTCATGGATCATGGTTATTGTCTAATATTTTTATACTCATATAATTCACACCATATGTTATGCCAAGTATAATTACACGGATCATGATTTTTATTTTATTCATTATTGGGTATGATTTTCAAGTTTATCGTGATTATAAAAATATTCTATTCTTATTATTACCAATGATCTTTTATTTTTATCAATTATTTTTACCCCTACTGATCATCTATGGTCAACCCTTTCTTATGTTTAAATCCCCTAGATTGTACAGTGGGCTGAGACTTATGAGAAATCCAGAAGTGATCTACTATGGTTCCATTATGGAGAAATGACACTAGTTATAGAAAATATTTTTCTGATATAACTACACCTAAATGACATTTACCCTTCAACTATTTTTAGAGAGTTAATTTTTAATACGATTTTATATTTATATTATATAAATGATTTAAATAAAATTAAGGACTAGACTGGGTCTCTATATTTGGTATCAGAGTAAGGATTTGTTATTTTATAGGATTTATTATATTATATTTTGTGATTAGGATAATATTAAATATGTGAAAATCACTCGGAAAAGTCTACGGTATAAGTCATATTATAGTATAACATCAAAAAAATTTGGAAAATAAGATATTATTTTGGTATTCTGAGAAATTACATCACCATATAGATTCTACAAGTGGATTTAGGCTCTGAAAATGATATATCATGGGGTACTAACCATGAATGTTTATTTTGGGTATTAACATAATCATAACCTGGTTCTTGAAAAAGAGACCAAACTACACACCTATTTTGAAACCGATGTGGGATATTCATTGGTTAATCACATTCTATTTACAATATAATACAAAAGATTTTCCATGTTATAAAATCAACATAATAAGTATATGTTAACATGACATAACGATATATATATTGAACTGAGAGTGATTTTTGTTTAACTGAAATCTAAATTGATTGTTTTCTAGAGTAATAAATACTGAAGAACATTTTTAATTGGAAAACATATGATAATTATATTATTATATAAATTACCAATCACTCATGTTATAGAATTTTATTTTTCATAATGGTTTATGTGTGAAAGAGAAACCATGTTATTAATGGATATGATAGATAATGAAATTATTATCCCAGTGATCTACTAAATGGGAATGACAATGGAGTAAAAACCTCTATAACAGTTATATCGTTATTAATGTGTAATAATTAGAACCTTATTTATCTTATGGACACACTAAGGAATGTGAAACATGCTATCAAGACATTTTTGTGACAACATCAAACATCCAACAAAAACCATTCTAAACCCTTTATTGATGATCATTGGATCAATGAGATAGAGCATTTATCATTAATTATAAAATTCTAAATTAATGATGATTGTTTTCTTTATCATTTAGAATGTGTGATGGAACAATGTTGGAAATCCATTACGAATATGAAACATAATGAAGAAGTTGAATTTATAGAATCTGAGAAATTTAAAAGTTATTATTCAGAATACAATTTCCAAAAACTACCCACATGAAAATAGAGAGGCAAATCCCAGAGGTGAAACAAAATGATGACGAATGAGTGAGTTCCTATGAATCAATCTTCTTTCGACTCACAAGGCATGTCTATATTTATATTAATAACGACGTGTATAATATTTGGAAGTTATTTATTGGCCTAATAATATGTATTCCGAAACAATATTCTATAAGAGTCTTTTATAGCTATTAATAGGTATTTTTAAATACATATAATGTAAAAATAGAAGTTACTACCATCCTATATAAGAAAATAAAGTTGAATTTTCTTGTAAAATTAAACTGACAACCTCATAATGGAAGGAATGTTCAATTACCTACATGTTAAAATGTGAAAGGAAGAACTTAGGAACTTACTAATAATGGATAAGATAATTTTATATGTTTTTAATGATTTTCCATAAATATAATGAATATAGTGGAGTGATAAAGAAGATAAACATTGAAATCTAGGAGGGTAATATCAAATTCTATAAATAAAAATATGTGGTCATTTTGAAAATTGGTGACCCAACCCAAGGTCTATGTAGGATAATCAATTTTGACAGCTTCATAATTCATAGTGACAAGTTAAATATTTTATAACAAAAACTAATTAATTTTGATATTACAATGAATAATAAAAAATACATTCAACACCAACTCAAAATTATAAGTTTTATATTTGTTTCAAGTCCAACCTACTTGTTTATATCAATATAATTGTAATGATGTGATTTTTATTTATCATTAAAAGAACATATTATTATCAAAATTTCATATAATGTATATAATCCTTCTTTAATAATTTTTTATCAAAAATATGAATCATACAAATCCAATTATACTTATTTTATTGAAATTTTATGGGATTTTAGAAATATATTAACAATATCCATATATATTACATACAAAAATAATAGAGAGAATATATTTCATATCCCAAATAAAATTATATTCACTTATCACTAAATGATGACGATGAAATCTAAAGGGAAAATTGATTCCCATATATATTACATAACCCTGGTCATATAGAATAATTATCATGAGTTGTTAATGTAACATCCCAAGTAAGTAATGAATAATATATATTTTTATCCATGTCTATTAATTAATTAGGTAGTGTTTTAGAGGCTTAAAATAAAAATAAATCCAATCTTAAGCATGCAATACACTAATATTTTTAAAAGATTGTTTTACTGCCTTTTGATGGAAAAACATTTTTAAATCAATCTTTTGACAATTTTATAAACTATGTTTTTCAAAATAAACTTATTCTTTATGATTGGGACATCAAAATTTACTTAGTGTGAATTTTTGGTATTTTTCTGACAATGTTCATTTTTTAATGAATAGTGAAAAATACTGCATTTTACATCAAACCTGTTTTTTTATATAATTTATTTAAATGATTATATTTTGTTTTGAATTGGTTTTGAAGTGAAATTAGAATATATTTTTACCATTTTATCCAATGATGGTCATTGGAATCAATTTCACTTTGAAATTAGACTTAAACTGGTGTCAATCTTTTGATACTTATTGTTTTATAAAAACACGTTATTTCCTCTGACAACGGGAATTAATTATTAAATTAATTAATGTTACTTATATGTTTTGAATTTTGTAAAATAGAATTAATTTTTGAATTCGGAATATCAAATATATCTTAGGGTGAATTTTTGGTAATTTTCTGAAAAACTTCAATTTTGGATGAATAGTGAAACCACTAAGTGGTACTTATAAAAACTGATTTTCCATTTAAATGAAATATTTCCATCATTGTGTTTTGAATTTCAAAAATCTGACATACATGGTTGTCATTAATAAGTAAAATGTGGTTCAATGAGATTAAAATAATTTTTTGGTGAATAGTAACTTATTAAGTTTTAATCGCGATTAGTGGTAATTAGTGTAGTTTAAGGTAAAAATAATGCTTTAATAAAATAAGATGAGCTTGACACATGTACTACCCTCATTGGTTGTGTCATGGCCGACCAATACAAGCCATGGGTCAACTTGGGGACCCCATGGATCCACTTTGGTTGGGAAATGACATAAATAACATTTTATTTAATGTAATGTTAAAAATGACACAAACATAATATGTTTTACCAAAACAATTTTCACATGGGGCTATAAAGATCAGATTTTTGATTATAAATAGTCATTGGAAAGATAAAAAGATTTCCTAAATGATAGTTTATTTTATAATTTTTAGACTTTAAGTAAATTAAATTATTTATGACATCATGATGGTGCAGCGATGACCTCATTTTTTAACAATTTAAATAAAATGGAAAGATAATGAAACATATAAAACCTACACATGTCCAAAACCAATTGGATGAGTGGATTTAGAAGCCTTATCACTTTATCCTCGAATTATAGCAATGTGGGACCTTTTTAATCCGAAAATCTTTTTAAAATAAAGTAACTTATCTTTACTTTCCAAAAGTGCCCCTCCTCTCCTCTTATAAAAGGCCCCCACCTCTACCACATTTCACACACTCCTAAAGACTTTGGCTCCGCCAAACCCTGCCAATTTACTCTATCCACATCCCTCTACTCATCCTAGAAGATTCCCTTTGGGAAGAATCCTTTCAATGGAAGCCTTTAGACTCAAATCAAAAGGAGTTACACTTTTAAAGGTAATTCATTCCCTCATGTTCATTTGTCTTATTTTGATTCTCCAACCCCATAAACCCTTTTTATTTACTTCTTTTGTAACAACACCAGTATCTTAAATATACTAGGATGTTGTTATAAGATTTATTTGAGCTACACTCTCACACAACTATATAAAATGGTTAAATAACATACGGTTTCCGTAGATGGCGAAATTCTGCCTCCCGAAATGATGATTGTTCAATACTCATTTGACACATTCAAAGGTGGCCATTATGATGTCACTATTTTTATATATGATATATGATATATTTATGTTTTCTTTAAGCTTCTGTTTTTTTTCATTTTGGGCATACCTTTATGGTTTCCATTATGGGTAAACACGATATCTTCATTTTAGGAAGTGCGGACTACCGCCCCCTAAAAGGGATTTGATTCGTTAAATACCATATGTGGGACGTATAAAGTATGGAACTATGATATTATATATGATATTATACTGTAATTATAATATACCTTTATATCATGATGATTCCATTCTATAAAATACGAAATAGAAATGAAAGTAGCGTTCATGTGTACGTACGGCTTACCGTCTCCATGAACGGTGCATTTCATTTCATACCTCTAAATGATTATGTAATATTATAAATGCATGTATATACTGGATATATATGATATATACATATTGATTATAATTTTGGATATAATGGATACATGAACAACATGTAATTATAAAGGGTTTATTTTTTACTCAAGTACCAATGATCGTTAAAACGACCGTTATTAACATAAATAATTACATAGTGATCATGACATGGCAATAAGTGATATAAAAGGAATAATGAACTTGAAAAGGTTCTTAAACAAGTATAAATTAACTCAATTTTATTATTCAGGATATTAAAGAACGATCGAGTCAAGTCGGACCCGAGGTATGGGACTTCGTCTCAATCTCCTTTCATTGAGGCATATTTTGTTTTATACACAACCTTCTTTTATACGGTGTATAAACCCCTTTGACTTTTACGTTTATCCAAAAGGAATATTTTTTATATGAAGCATTTTACTAAATGACAAAAGGGAATGTTTTTGTCGTACGTATGCGGCGACAACGACTTCTCCACCGCCGTGACCTTTTTTTGAGTTTCGGCTTCCTCTACAAGCCATACCTTTTTTAAAGAAAAATAAATACAATGTTTTATCTTTCTTTTATTTTGGTATTTGAAAATGTTTTTTATGATGTTTTTATATCAATTTTTTGTATTGATATCTTGTGATTGAAAGGTGTAAATGTTATGTTTCCTTTATGCATGTTTTATGTGATACGATTATGTTGAGGTTCTTGAGCATTATTATGAAGACGGGTGGTTCCGTGATAAACTAAGGGCGGGTGAGCCCGATATAGCTCTCCAATGCATTGGGTAACGTGAAGGAGTGAAACGTTAAGGTTTCTTCAAAGAGATTTAGGTAATATACTGTGATGGTTATTCCAAACGTAACTAAGAGGGTTACTCCCTACGTAAGAATGTTATGAATGACTCAAGTTACCTTTATGTCTTATGATTTCTATGATTTATTCATGATTTGATGAGGTATGTTAAAGTTCTTATGTTTTATGGGTAAAGTATGATCTCATTCTTATGTATATATGTACCCATGTTTCCTTTACATATTTTTATATCCCTTACTGAGCTTTTTATGCTCATCCCAAGTTCTTTTGAAATGTTTTTCACAGGTCAAGGGAAAGGTACATGATATGATGATAGTGTCCAGGATGTGTTAAGAAATAATCCATGTTTTATTTTAAATATGTTTCCATTGATGGGAATGAAGAATACTATCTTTATGTAACCACTTTGTTTATATGTGGAATGTAATGTAGGTTTTATGATCTAATTCTCTAAATCTATAATCCCGAAAAGATCCTCAATGTGTAATCTTGTAATAACTCAAGATTAGGTAAGGTTTAAGGCTGTGGCCTTAGAGTGGGTATCAAAGGTCGGTTTAGATAACTTTAGGAGTTAGAATTCTATTAAATGGTTATCCAAAAAAAATATTTTTTGAAATGATACGACATTTGAAGATTACCATGTTACTTCATCTAAGACATGTTTGTTCAGAATGGTTTTCCGTAGAGGAAACAGGGAAGCAGTGCTAGGAAGGCATAGAGAAGGAAATAACGTTCCGAATCAGCATCCCAAAATGGTCGGAATTGGAACTGAAATGTTTGTTGTAGTAATGGCGCAGTTGACTCAAGCGATAAATGGTGGTGGTATCCATGCACGAGATCAGCCAGATCAACCGCAGAGGAACATGTTAGTGGTGGAACATTTCATGAGGCAATATCCCCCATCATTCAAAGGATCATATGACCCGGTGTTAGCTAAAGGGTGGATTAAAGCACTGGAGAAGATTTTTGATGTCATGGGGTGTTTAGACAATCAAAAGGTTATTCTTTCTATTTACCGTTTGGAGGGTAAAGCAGATCAGTGGTGGTCTATGGTTAAAAATATCAGGGACGCCGATGAGATTGATTCTCTTGACTGGGATGAATTCAAAGGTATGTTTCTTGAGAAGTATTTTCCTAAGGTTGTTCGACTTAGGATAGAAAAGCAATTCTTGGAATTGAGGCAAGATGAAGACTCAGTGGCTACCTATGAAGAAAGGTTCACTCGATTGGAAAGGTATGCTCCAAATTTTATCCGAGACCTTGATAGTAAAAGTAATCGTTTTTACTTAGGATTAAAGCCAAAATATCGAGGTGCATTAGCGTCTCGTGAGTTTGAAAGTTATGAAAAGCTTGTTCGTTGTGCTGAGAAGGTGGAAATGGAGTTTTCCGATGATCAAGTGTTCTATAACAACCAATAGAAGAAGAGACCGAGGTGGCAGGAGAAAGGTAAGAATTCTTCAAAAAAGTCTGATGGTAAGAAAACTATGTTTCCAGTTTGTGATAAATGTGGAAAAAGGCATGCTGGGGAATGTCTTCTGAATTCTGGAAAGTGCTACCGATGTGGTAAGATGGGACATAAGGCTCGTGATTGCATTGAAAGGGATCAAGGTGAAGGTAAGCCCAAATTTGATTTACAGTTAGTGAAATGTTTTAAGTGCAATGAGATGGGTCACTATGCAAACGAGTGTCCGACAAAGAGCTTGAGTGATGGGAAGCAGTTAGACTACAAGTAGAAAGGGGTGGTGAAATCCTTTGCAACTACTTCAGAAGATGTTGGGCCATCGAATTAAGTCATATCAGGAGTTAAAAAGAAGATTGGTGAATGCTCCAGTTTTGGAACTACCTTCTAGAAATGGTGTGTTTGTTATATACAGTGATGCTTCATTGAAAGGACTTGGTTGAATCCTAATGTAGAATGATCAGGTAATTTCTTATGCTTCACGACAGTTGAAAACTCATGAGGTAAATTACCCTACACATGATTTGGAATTAGCTGCTGTTGTTTTTGCTTTAAAAATTTGGAGGCATCATTTGTATGGAGTAAAGGGTGAAATATATACTGATCACAAAAGGTTAAAGTATATATTCACTCAGAAAGAATTAAACATGAGACAAAGGAGATGGCTATAATTAATCAAGGATTATTATTGTACAATTCATTACCATCCGGGAAAAGCAAATAATGTGGCTGATGCTTTAAGTCGAAAAGGTAATGCTTCATTAGAAATGTTGTGTTTGGAATGTGATCCTTTGGTTAAGGATTTGATGAACATTGGCATAGAAGTTTTTGGTGCAGGATGTTATTCTGTTTTGTTTCAGGTATCAGTGAGATCATCTCTATCAGATAGAATCAAGCAAGCGCAGAAGCAAGATAGTGAGTTGCAGAAAAAGGTAGAGCTGGTTCAAAAACGTAAGTTGCCTGAATTCAACATTGATAGTGATTGTGTTTTGTTATTTGGGAAGAGATTGTGTGTGCCTTGTGATTCACAGTTGAAGAGAGAGTTGTTATGTGAAGCTCATAGTTCTCCGTTTTCAGTTCATCATGGCATTACTAAGATGTACAGAGATCTGTGGGAGTATTACTGGTGGGATGGAATAAAAATAGATATTGCTGATTTTACTGTGAAGTGTTTGACATGTCAACAGGTTAAAGAAGAGCGGCAGTTACCGAAAGGGATGATTCAGCCTTTACCAGTGCCAGAGTAGAAATGGGAGAATATATGCATGGACTTTCTTGTGGGATTACTGAAGACATCTCGAGGTAATAATGCAATCTGGGTTATTGTTGATCGCTTGACCAAATCTGCTCATTTCCTTGCTATACGAGATACGTTCTCTCTTGATCAACTTTCCCGTTTGTATCTTAAAGAGATAGTCAGGTTACATGGAGTTCCTATCTCCATTGTATTGGATCGTGATCCCAGGTTTACTTATAACTTTTGGAAAGGCCTTCAGAAGTCGTTGGGTACTGAATTAAATTTTAGTACAGCTTTTCATCCTCAATCAGATGGGCAGTCAGAATGAAAAATTCAAAACTTGGAGGATATGCTACGAGCTTGTTCTATGGATTATCAGGGAAGTTGGGACCAACATATTTCTTTGGTTGATTTTTCATATAATAACAGTTTTCATTCCAGTATACAGATGGCACCATTTCAGGAATTATATGGGAAGCGGTGTCGAACTCCAGCTTTCTGGGATGAAGTGGGTGAAAGGAAGTTGATGGGACCAGAATTGGTAGAAGAGATGGCAGAAAAAGTTCAGCTGATTCAGAAACACAGGAGAACAGCTCAGAGCAGGTAGAAGAGTTATGCGGATAACCGGAGGAAGGATATATCTTTCTAGGTAGGTGATCATGTTTTTCTCAAGGAGTCTCCTTGGAAAAGTTTGATGAGATTTGGTAAGAAAGGAAAGTTGAGTCCAAGGTTCATTGGACCATACAAAATTCTGGATATAGTTGGATCAGTTGCATACCGAGTGACTTTACCTATGATTTTATCTCAGGTACACAATGTTTTTCACGTTTCGATGTTGAGAAAGTATATGTCAGATCCATCTCATGTTTTGAGTCCAGAGGTAGTTCAGCTGGAAGAGAACCTATCTTATGAGGAAAAACCGGTCCAGATTCTTGACCATAGGGAGCAAGTGTTACAGAATAAGGTGATTCACCAGGTAAAGGTTTTGTGGAAAAAGCACATGATTTTAGAGGCAACATGTGAATCTGAAAATGCAATGAGGGATAAGTACCCCCATTTATTTGATAAGTAAATAAATCGCGGGGATGCAATTTTCTAAAGGGGGGAAGGATGTAACATCCCAAGTAAGTAATGAATAATATATATTTTTATCTATGTCTATTAATTAATTAGATATTGTTTTAGAGGCTTAAAATAAAAATAAATCCAATCTTAAGCATGGAATACAATAATATTTTTAAAAGATTGTTTTACTGCCTTTTGAAGGAAAACCATTTTTAAATCAATCTTTTGACAATTTTATAAGCTATATTTGTCAAAATAAACTTATTCTTTAAGATTGGGACATCAAAATTGACTTAGTGTGAATTTTTGGTATTTTTCTGACAATGTTCATTTTTTAATGAATAGTGAAAAATACTGCATTTTACATCAAAACTGTTTTTAATCTAATTTATTTATATTATTAGATTATGTTTTTAATTGGTTTTGAAGTGAAATTAGAATATATTTTTAACATTTTATCCAATGATGGTCATTGGAATCAATTTCACTTTGAAATTAGACTTAAACTGGTGTCAATCTTTTGATACTTATTGTTTTATAAAAACACGCTATTTGCTCTAACAGCGGGAACAAATTATTAAATTAATTAATGTGACTTATATGTTTTGAATTTTGTAAAATAGACTTCATTTTTGAATTCGGAATATCAAATACAGCTTAGGGTGAATTTTTGGTAATTTTCTGAAAAACTTCAATTTTTGATGAATAGTGAAACCACTAAGTGGTACTTATAAAATATGATTTTCCATTTAAATGAAATTTTGCCATCATTGTGTTTTGAATTTCAAAAATCTGACATACATGGTTGTAATTAAGAAGTAAAATGTGTTTCAATTATATTAAAATAATTTTTGGTGAATAGTAACTTATTAAGTTTTAATCGCGATTAGTGGTAATTATAGTAGTTTAAGGTAAAAATAATGCTTTAATAAAATAAAATGATCTTGACACATATCCTACCCTCATTGGTTGTGTCATGGCAGACCAATACAAGACATGGGTCAACTTGGGGACCCCATGGATCCACTTTGGTTGGGAAATGACATAAATAACTTTTTATTTAATGTAAAAGTAAAAATGACACAAACATAATATGTTTTACGAAAACAATTTTTACATGGGGTTATAAAGATTAGAGTTTTGATTATAAATAGTCATTGGAAAGATAAAACGATTTCCTACATCATAGTATTTTTTTTAATAATTTTTAGACTTTAAATAAATTAAATTATTTATGACATCATGATGATGCAGCGATGACCTCATTATTTAACGATTTCAATAAAATGGAAAGATAATGAAAAATATAAAACCTAAACATGGCCAAAACCAATTGAATGAGTGGATTTCGAAGCCTTATCACCTTATCCTCTAATTATAGCAATGTGTGACCTTTTTAATCCGAAACTCTTTTTAAAATAAAGTAACTTATCTTTGCTTTCCAAAAGTGCCCCTCCTCTCCTCTTATAAAAGGCCCCCACCTCTGCCTCATTTCACACACTCCTCAAGCCTTTGGCTCGGCCAAACCCTGCCCATTTACTCTCTCCAGATACCTCTACTCATCCTAGAGGATTCCCTTTGGGATGAATATTTTCAAAGGAAGCCTTTAGGCTCAAATCAAAAGGAGTTACACTTTTAACGGTAATTCATTCTCTCATATTCATTTGTCTTGTTTTGCTTCTCCAACCCCCTAAACTGTTTTTATTTACTTCTTTTATAACAAAACCAGTATCTTCAATATACTAGGATGTTGTTATAAGATTTATTTGAGCTACACTCTCACACAACTACATCAAATGGTTAAAGAACATACGGTTTCCGTGGATGGCGAAATCCTGCCTCCCGAAACGATGATTGTTCAATACTCATTTGACACCTTCAAAGGTGGACATTATGATGTCAATATTTTTATATATGATATATGATATGTTTATGTTTTCCTTAATCTTCTGTTTTTTTTCATTTTGGGCATACCTTTATGGTTTCCATTATGGGTAAACATGATATCTTCATTTTAGGAAGTGCAGACTACCGCCCCCTGAAAGTGATTTGATTCATTAAATAACATATGAGGGACTTATAAAGGATGGAACTATGATATTATATATGATATTATACTGGAATTGTAATATACCTTTATATCATGATGATTCAATTCTATAAAATACGAAATATGAATGAAAGTAGCGTTCATGCGTATGTACGGCTTACCGTCTCCGTGAACGGTGCATTTCATTTCTTACCTCTAAATGATTATGTAATATTATAAATGAATGTATATACTGGATATATATGATATATACACAATGATTATAATTTTGGATATAATAGATACATGAACAACATGTAATTATAAAGGGTTTATTTTTGACTCAAGTACCAATGATCGTTAAAACGACCGTTATTAACATAAATAATTACATAGTGATCATGACATGGAAATAAGTTATATAAAAGGAATAATGAACTTGAAAAGGTTCTTAAACAAGTAGAAATTAAATCATGTTTATTATTCAGGACATTAAAAAACGATCGAGTCAAGTCGGACCCGAGCTATGGGACTTCGTCTCAATCTCCTTTCATTGAGGCATATTTTCTTTTATACACAACCTTCTTTTATACGGTGTGTAAACCCCTTTGACTTTTACATTTATCCAAAAGGAATCTTTTTTATATGAAGCGTTTTACTAAACAACAAAAGGGAATGTTTTTCTCGTACGTATGCGGCGACAACGGCTTCTCCGCCGCCGTGACCTTTATATGATTTTCAGCTTCCACTACAAGCCATACATTTTTTTAAAGAAAAATAAATACCATGTTTTACCTTTCTTTTATTTTGGTATTTGAAAATGGTTTTTATGATGTTTTTATATCAATGTTTTGTATTGATATCTTGTGATTGAAATGTGTAAATGTTATGTTTCCTTTATGCATGTTTTATGTGAAACGATTATGTTGAGGTTCTTGAGCATTATTATGAAGACGGGTGGTTCCGTGATAAACTAAGGGCGGGTGATCCCGATATAGCTCTCCAATGCATTGGGTAATGTGAAGGAATGAAATGTTAAGGTTTCTACAAAGAGATTTAGGGAATATACTGTGATGGTTATTCTAAACGTAACTAAGAGGGTTACTCCCTACGTAAGAATGTTATGAATGCCTCAAGTTACCTTTATGTCTTATGATTTCTTTGATTTATTCATGATTTTATGAGGTATGTTAAAGTGCTTATGTTTTATGGGTAAAGTATGATCTCATTCTTATGTATATATGTACCCATGTTTCCTTTCCATATTTTTATATCCCTTACTGAGCTTTTTATGCCCATCCCAAGTTTTTTTTGAAATGTTTTTCACAGGTCAAGGGAAAGGTACATGATATGATGATAGTGTCAAGGAAGTGTCAAGAAATAATCCATGTTTTATTTTAAATATGTTTCCATTTATGGGAATGAAGAATACTATATTTATGTAACCACTTTGTTTATATGTGGAATATAATGCATGTTTTATGATCTAATTCTCTAAAACTCTAAACTCAAAAATATCCTCAATGTTTAATCTTGTAATAACTCAAGATTAAGTAAGGTTTAAGGCTAGGTCCTTATAGTTAAAATAAATCCTTATATAGAAACATGATTATACTGAAGGAAAATATTAATTTTCTAGACCTGCCCAAATATTATGGTTGATACATCATTATAAATAAAATCACAATTCATATGTATATTAATGGAATCATTATATATTTCATTACTAATTGATAGTTAAAATTTCAAGGATATAGTATGGGGGGATAATGTAACACCCAAGATTTCAAAATATAATTTCCCTTAAATAATCAGTATATCAATAACTTATTTCAGATGAAACACCCTAATAAAACAAGGGACAATCCTATAGATGAATATTATAATGAAAATGTATCAATAGAAAATACAATATTAAAATATAATATTTTAATCAAATAAAAATTCAGATAAATTAATAATAAGAACAAATTATGGATTAAAAGTCTCATTTTCCAATAAAAGAATATTTTAATAATATATTTTATTTTCAAATACTACATTAATTTATACATTTTAGAATTTATATTTTGAAAAAGTAATTTTATTTATGAATTTAGAATATTAAAAATTATCAAAAGAATATTTTTTGTAATTTTTATGAAGTAATTTTATTTTAAGTGAATAATAAAAATTATAGTTTTTACTAAAATTTTAAATTTTAAATCATTATTAATATATGAGTAAGAACTAAAAGTGTTTAAAATATTTCAATTGATTATAAATTAGTAAATTATTAAAACTATGTATTTTAAAAAAACATTTTGAACTTGCAATACCCATGTTCAACATTTTAGAATATAAATAGAATTTCACTCGAATTTAAAATATTTTTAAAATATTTTATATTAATTAATAATTTTATTCGTAATATTTTATTATGGATTTCATTTAAAACACAAATTTTTTAAAAATATTTAAAAAAATATTCAAGTTAACTTTTCTATCCTTTATAAATTATATTTTATAAAATTATTTCAATATTTCATATCTTCAATTTAATATTTTCTAATATTTACATTTTTATTTTTTTTTCATTAAATTGTGTTACTAGTGAAAATTTTAATTATCACATTAAGAAAGTTATTTTTAAAATAATGAACCCTTTCCAAATATTGGGTATTTTTTAAAAAATTAAATTGAAAAAATTTAAATCAATAATATAATAGCATTTATAAAACAATATTTAAATAAGCTAACTCTTGTAAAATTTTAATCAATTTTTAATGAAATTATGAACACTTCATGAATAAAATAATATTTTTTTAGAAAACAGTTTCTCAAAATAATATATTCTTTAATTTAAATGTTTATTTTATCATATATAGACTAAAAATAATTTAAATAGAGGCCAAATTCAAATTCATATGGTCAATGTTTTTAGGAACGTTCAACTTATATATGTATTTACAAAATAAATAAACAAGTTAATTTTTAATCATGATTAATATGGGTAAAAATGGGTAAACAGAGTATCCGAAATTTTTAATATTTAAATCGACACTTTCTCCATCTAAAAAGACTTGTTAGATAATTAAGTCATAAACAAATTTATCACCTTCCATTTATTCACCTAATTCAACAGTGTCACCAAACTCACTTAAGACCTATGCGACTCCACTCATACCCCGTACCAAACTTTAGTTTCCATGGAAATCCCCTCACTGTCGCCTATAAAAGGAAGCATACACCCAAACAATCCAACATCCATCACTACTCTAAAAGAAAAGATCACTAATTAAACCTATCTATAAAACTGTAAATCCCTCCAAATTATTTAAAAAGGTAAAAACGTATCCTCCAAATCATTAAGAAGTTACTAAACATGGTATTGATTTTACTCCTCTTGATGTTGATTCACATACATCTATTTTGTAAGTCCATATAATTCTTATATGACTATGCATCAATGTGTTCATAATAAATCATTGAAAATTAAAATCATTCTGTAATAATGATATATTACGCTTATCTATCATTAAATCCATTTTGTAATCCCTTTTAAATTGCCATCATGCTACTGAAATCACAACTAATTTTTTTTCCTCCCCATTTCAAATCTTTCACAGAATTTGTTAAAATCCATTTTCATTAAATTATATTATTATTCCAAATATTCATAATCAATATATTATTGTTATTGAGATTTCTTATTAATGATAAACTACCATAACCAATCATTAAACCTATTCCATAGTCCTTTTGTATACCCATCATTCTGCCAAAACCATTCATTGATTTTCCATCTCCAAGTAGTGAATTATCCACTCTAATATCATTCAATTTCATATATATAATAGAAGTTTATAAGAGTTTATGGATATAAAAAATATGCATAAATATTTATTTAAAATATTTTAATTATTTATAAAGGAGTTTAGAGAAGATTTTGAGATGTGGGGAAATAAGGTAAGGGTTTCTTGTTTCCATTTTCATCCATTGAGACATATTTGTTAGCATACATATTAATTTATTTGGAATTGTGTAAATATTTAAGTTTAATATTTTTAATCATTATTCATATATATTTCAGGAAATTGAGTATTCTGTTCAAAATGTTTTTCTCTCACGGGGTTTTTACACAAAAGTTTTAAAATTTATTGGGAATTTTCTTTACTCAACATGTTTCTTGAGTTATAATGATACCTTTTACCTATTGATTTACATGATATATTTCTCATAATTTATGATGATATTTCAATTCATCTCTCTAGGGAAAGTGAAATTTCTAATTCACACCGTTAGCATTATTATATTTTACTCAAAAACAATATAATTGTTAAGAATAATTCCCAACCCCTTTAACAGTGGTTTTCCCTCCTTATTTATAACATTTCATCCATTATTGTTCTCTTTTATATTTAGAAACATAATTATGTGTTATCAAATGTAAAGTTTATTTTATCTTATCCCAATTTTAAAAGGATGTATTGGGTACTCTTTTTATGCTATGGGTCTTCAACAATGTTATTTAAAATGATTAATTGTATTTTCCATCCTTTAATAATTCACTTTTTTCTCCCACAAAAAATTCCTTTCTTCTAAGATATATATATTTTTAAATATCATTTATTGAATATTGCTTTTAAAAGTAAAATATATCAAATTATTTTCACTTAACCTTTTTGAAACCATTATTAATTTTTTAATTCCCGACTATTGGAAATTCATTTTTGAAAAAATTATTCTTTTTCATGTGTTTCACATTTCCTTTGAATAAAATTAACATTAAAGGTCACAATAACTTCTTCTTTTATTACAAGTATAATTTTTTTTATAAAAATCCAATTAAAATTTTTTCACCATTTTCTAATTTATCTTCAAAGAACTTATAAACATAGATGTTATTTTTCATGGACCACCCTTTAAATATTAATGTAAAATACACTTTTTGTGTTATTGAATTTTGGGAATCATCCATTAATATTTTTGGGGTATATTTTGGTCATACCATATAGAAATATTATGATCCCCATTTTTATTTCAATAGATTATATATGATATAATGAATGATTTATTTCATGTTGCACACATATGTATATATTATTAATGGGTGGGTCCCTATATCACCCTCCAATATAGGGGTTAAGTTTTACATTTCATGAGATAACGATTTTATTCTGTTTATAATTGGTTTTCGCTATGCTCACATGGTTTTGTTTGAGTATAATTTCAATTTAGATTTTATCTCAAGGTCATGCATGTGTATAATTTACATTTATACCGTAAATAAATTATTTGTGGGTATAATTGAAGTTAATATATACTCATAGTGTTTTATAAGGGTATAATTATAGTTATGAAATTCTAACAAGGTTTTACATGATTATAATTATGGTTAAGATATGATCAAAAGTTTGTGCATTGTTATAATTATGGTTAATATATATTAATAATGGTATATTTATGCCACACTCTTATAAATACACTTATACCTGTATTATTTTCTCATTGATCATGTTTACAGACTAATGTATCTACAATCATCCGGTTTACCACTCTAGTTATTCTATGAATAATTACTTGACTAATGATTTATGTTCTATACTTTATTGGTTATGATTTTCTTATGTATGATGATTATATCCATATTTTGACCTTATCATCACCTATGACCATTTGTTATTATCCATTTTTTCGATTCTTATTGATTATAAAATATCTGTTATTTCTTATGATTGAATCTATGGGTGATAAATAAGAGTGAAATTAATTAAATGTCTAGATTGGATCGATTGTGGTTCAATTAGGGAGAAACATTTAAAAGTTGTGTAAAATAAGTTCCATATGAAAATAATTCTCAAAGACACAAAACCTTCCATATCATTCTAATTGTGTGTTTTTAAATATGTAATGTTTAGATTATCTAAATGATTTAAAATAAAGACATGTGTAGATTGGGTCACTATAAAAAGGGGAGAATTCTTGATAAAGGAATGGGAATAAGTTGAATAGGGAGGTGAGAAAAATGTATTTTTAAAATTTTGATGATGAAAAAGTAGATCATTTATGTATATAAATCACATATGGAGTTCATGATGTAATAATTTATTATCTGTACTTTGGTGAAGTACTCTTAATAGATGATCATGTTTCAAATATTGGCATCGAGAATGAAGTGATTCACTAATAATCATTGAATGTTATTTTTATTTCCCATGATGATATTGTATTAATTAAGCTTAGTGTATCAATTGAGAAAATAACTCATTAATATATTATTATTTTTTAATATGATAGATGAAGGAGTTTGAATTTATTTAAAGAAACAAAAATGGGGATCTTAAGTGAAAATCCCTCTCGGATGAGTTCTTTGGTTGGATTCTAGTTGATATGGTTGAAATTTATGGACAAGATTGGTTAAAAATAGGTTGTGATGTGTTTTATAATTTTTCATTTATTTTTACAAAGTAATTTTGAGCACACAAGTCTTAAATGATCACATAGATTTCATAAGTAGTAATGACTCACATGAAGTATGTAAGTCTAAAATATTCATCTTCTGCATGTAATTACCAAGTGAATACAATGATTTCATATCATAGTCACATCATATTACAATAAGTGAGCACAAATCAATCTATCCTTAATGAAAAATCCCATGATGAACTAATAAGTCACATGAACATAAGTCAAATAGAAATATTAGGTGCATCACGTGACCAAGAGTGGGTCTAGCTCTATTAGTCATCAACGTTGTATCCCGGGAAGAGCGTGAAAGATCCACAGAATCACATGGAACATGTATGTGAAGTCAAGAAGACTACATAATAATTAATGACTCGTGTGGATGGTATTATATTAATTAGTGAATAATAAATTTGAATTTTTGAGTTTATCATGTACATTTTCATATAAATAGATCCTTAATAACATACATGTGAGATACCAAACATTTACTGAGAGGATATTATTTCTAACAATTCCATTGAGATAGAAAGAAATGTGAAATTATGGGGATGCACATAGGATATACACAAAAGTTTTCCATATAAAAATTAAGATTCCATATGCTGAATAATGAAACATATAAATCATAAAGATTCACATGGTGAAGAGTGTAACATATAAACCATAAAGATTCATGCAAGGGATAGTTTGACACATAAATCTTCTGGATTACCATATAGAATAGTGGAACACATAAATGTTAAGGATTATTTTTGTAAACACTATGTCAAAAAAACATTAAGGGATCTTGAAGTGAATAGTTAAATTTTAAAAAAAAAATCTCATAGTGAAGATGGATCATTATACAATGTGGGTTTTTGTGAAATAAAAGTAATTAGATGGATATTTACATGTCTTTAAGGAAAAATGGAAAATAAATTCACAGAATTTAATTTTTGAATCAACTCATATTTAACAAATATCATCATAAGATTATAATGGAGGATTAATACATTAACATTATTAGATAAAGAAATAAATATTCAAATATGAATGGTTGGAAACTAGGGGGAAAATATGTTACCTCCGAAAATTATAACAAAAATAATCTATAGTGGATTTGGTAAATAATAACATTTTCATTTTATGTACCTTGGATGTCTCCTAGTGAGGGTGAGTCAAGTTAAATTTTTATGTTATATTGACATTTTAATTAATTATTTTTTATTTCTACCAGAAAATGATGTTAATAAATTTTAATTAATAGTGAAGAAAGACCCACATTGGGATATATATTAATTTTTCATACAATTATTCATCCCCTCTCAGGGTATTTAATGTTATAGGTTCGATAAACATCAATACATTTTAGGCCAGTACAGAACATACCTAATGATATAAAATCCTATGATTGATACACATGAGAAAACACTATAATACCTTGCCACCAGTATACTAAAATAACCAAAAACATCAGTAATCAAGAAGGGCCACCAATACTACAGGGTTAACTTTTCCTTTTTCGTGTTGTACAAAAAATATCTATATACACCCAAAGGAATAGGTAGCATGTGAGGAAAAATATCAGTAGGAGACGAAAATTAATATATATAATGACTTTCTCAATTTAAATCAATAACTCTTGTTTAAAAATAAAATTTAGGACATGTTAATTTGGACCATAAGGTGACTATAATGAATTGCTTCTAAAAGATTAAATTCGTTTTCAAAAAAAATTCCATATTTCAAAAGATATGAATAAAGATGTCACAAATAAAAATGAAGTAAAACCACTGAATATAAAGATGCTCAACTCACACAATGATAGAATAATAATTAACCTTAAAATGAGAATAAGAAACACTATTTATAATAAAAAGTGTTTTAAGAATAAACACATGTTAATAAAAATAATGAAAGTCTTAATCCATAAGAATAACATTCACTATCAAATGTAATCTAGTGAGACTTATTCTATGAGATCGATATCCATCCGAATAATTGTATACTAAAATATTTGAAGCATTATTGATCTTCTATAGGCCCAATAATACATCTATAAGAACACACGGTACACATAGATACATTTTGGAATATCCCTTGTTCTTCCACCCAATGGATCTATTGGTCCATTTGATATCTCAATTATCTATTATATGGAATAGGATAAGGATTCAACTATTTATTTATGAACACACACACATGACCATGGCCTCCCACATTCCACATATTCTAATTATAGTTACTTAAATCATGTTCCAATATTAAAAACCAGACATGCCCATAATAATTAAACAACTCTCTTAAGGTAAAACCCTTTTAAATACCCTTTTATAAATCCATTTAAAATAGAAAATACTTATAGAATAATTTTGTAAAACAAATTGAGTACCGTTAAATCGCCTCATTTTGAAAATACCTTTAAAAAATAAAATTTCCATCACACTACAAGATTCACAGAAAAAATTCATAAAACATCATTATTAACATAAATTTTAGGTAATTTTATAAAAAGGGAAATATAAATAAAATTTTATCTATAGAAAAGATTCTTTAAATATATTAACCTACGATATAATCCAAGTAAATATTATTACATTTGATAAAAACCAAATGTTTTGATTATGGGAGGCCTTGGCACACATTAACAATGAAAAAAATAAAAAAACATCTATAGAAGAATCTAGTCCTCAAATAATCATGAGATATGATTTTCATACTCCATATAAATGGATGATTAAAGGGATGTAAGGGTAATTTAAGGAGAAATAAATTGAAAACCCAGAATTCCATGAAGGAAATGCAAAAACATTTAGGGGAATCAAAATAGGATCAAAGTGGGGAGGTCTCCAAGTATAATAGTGGGAGGATTAATGTGAGTGTAAGAGAAATTTAGGAGAAGGGAGTTGAAATCAAAAAGTAAAAAAAGGAAAAAATGAACATTTTTAATCATATTGTCAATTCACATGTTATGTATATATGGATAAGAAAACTATGGGAAAACTATATAAGATATATTATCTCTTATGAAATAATGAAACACATTTTCTAGAAACTCACACAAGGTTAGAAAAACTATGCTAAAAATGTTCAAAATTTTCCAATCACATAAAATTACCATTCGCATGGTCAACTACATGGTTACTAGTGATTGTTGGCCCACTATTTTTTGGAGCATGTTTCCCCAAAACCACGTTTTTCATCAAAAAACACCTAGAAACTCTAGAAAGAAAATTAATGAATTAATCACAATAATAAATATTGATGACTTGTTGGGGGTCAAAATTTTCCTGACTATATCATTTGTATGCTCATAATTTCCTTAAGGATCATCAGAAGAAGAAAATAAAGGAGAATGATCCATCGCCGATCCTTCAAACTCCAAAAACATAAGGATATCGTCTCTATAATTCCTAATAACATAGACTATGGAGATCAACATATCACGAATCACCTTGTTTTGAATATCATGGTTATGAACATGATGTTCCATAATGGTGGTGTCATTATCCTTCACAGAATCTTTAAACTCTATCACATGAGATGTGTTTTGAAGGAACATCATCACCAGGGATATGTGGAAGGCATAATGGATCATGGTAAAGTATGGAAACAAATATATTACATGGTATAACTTCCAAATATGATCCATAATCTAAAATCACCTGACATAATAAAATACTATCTTCCCCTACTTTTCTAATTGTAGATGAACCAATATAATAGATAATTATAGGTACACCTAATCAGTAACCACATGCTCTAATAGGATATGACGATAATAGACACCTTATTTTCAGTGAGTCGTAGTTATTAATAATTTCTTTTTAATAATCAAAAATTTATTTATCATATTTGGGATGAGACTCGTTCCAAATAATGAATATTAACCCAACTTGTCCTAATATGATAGAGATCGATATAGCTAACCATGTAATTCCTTGAATGGAATATCTGTATTGAGTGTTAGAAAATATGGTTTATATAAATTTAATCAACTATAGATAAACATGTAATGAAAACCTAATGTCAAGAACAAATGCACAAAATATATCCTTCAAAACATGGATGGGGTGCTTAGTCTAACCATACATCTATAGGTGATAATAGATGAGAAAATTTTGTTGGGTTCACATGGAATCCAAGACACTTTTCCAAAATTTAAAATTAAAATGAGTATCCCAATGAAAAAATATCACTGATGGATCACCATAAAGCCTGATGATCTCTTAGAAATTTTAGTTCCAGAGGACATCTACCTTTATCATCTTACAATTAGGAAGAAAATGTGATGACTTAGTTAGTCGATATGTAGTCACCCAAAGAGTGTCGTTCCAATTTGGAGTACATTTTAGACTAATCATAAAATAAATGGAGATATTATACTACTTCTATATCAAAATGGGAAGAGGTTAAAATAACCCAAATGGCCCCAAATTATCACATTAAATCTTATAATATGAAAAATATTAGGATACAAAATATACTTTCAACATATCATCCATAACCACAAATACTAACTCCGTATATTATAAAACATCTTGATAGCTCCTATGTGAATAAAAAAACAAGAATAATTCACTTCATGCATCACATAATTCCTCAAGGTCAAATAAACTACAAAACAATTTCTAAATATAATGGTACTATTGTGACTGTAAGAAAATCACTTAAGATATCTCAAACATTTATAATTTTGACAATCAACTTGTAGTTATGTTCTTATTCCTGCTCAAACTAAACCTAATAAACATGAAAGGGTGTGACCTAAACATTTTTATAGAGCACATTCCCTCCATCCTTCTGCACCTCAAAAAACAAAAAAAAAATCATTGGATTGCACTTCTCTACTAATTAATTAACAGATTGGATTGGTATCTTTCTTCTGATGGAATCGATGACCACATTATTCTTTACCATGGGTATATGAATTATTGAATTAAAAGGTTCAATGATATTCCACCATGCATCAACACCTATGGTTCATGTGCTTTTGATAGAAAATATACTTTACGTTGGAGTGATCTAAAATAACTGTAAACCTCCTCCCGAAGTAATAATTGAGAAATCTATTCAATTCGTGAATCGAAATTACCAACCCGACATTACCTATTGGTGTAATTACAACCATGTGGGTATAAATTATTAGAACTATAAACCGAAAGATGATTAACCTATATCTGGACACACCCTAACCCTATACAAGAGGAATCACATATCACTACCTATCCACATCGAGGTTTAGGAAGAATATAAAACATTAGATGATGTCAAATGAACCAGAAACCCCTCAAAAGAATGCCCAAACTCATCACTCTACCCAAACATGAAAAATATATGAGTCAACAATGTCAATGGACAACATATCCTAGATAATTCCTAGAAAAATTTCATGTAATATTTAAAAGTCCTAAAAATATCCTTTTCTCAAAAAAATTTCTTTTTATTCTCCTAGGATATATCTATTTGGATCTTCTTAGGGTCATTTAAAATCTTTCTATCCGAAATCACATGACAAAAAATAATTACCTCTTTGATATAGAACTAGAATCTAAATTGATTACCATACTGGTTATGATCTTTTAAAGTACCCAAAACATCTATTAGATGATCTCTATGGAACCCTTCATCTTGTAATACATTCATACATCATCAAATGATATTACCATGGCGTACTCCAAAAATTAGTAAAATATATTGTTTATCAATTTCATAATGATCGTAAGATCATTATTAAGGAAAAATGACATTACTAGATACAAAAAATTATCATAACAAATCATGAGGTTAGAATTAGTAATACCCTCTTCCAAAATCCTAAACTAAAAATACATAACATTATGTTGATTTTGGAAAACCATTAGTAAACCTTGAGTTTATCATGAAGATCATAAATTAAACAAAATGAATATTTTTTCTTGAAAATCAACTAAGTAATCTTATGGTAGTCTGAAAATGAAAGAAACTTATATGTTACTTCTTCGTAAAAAGCATTGGAAAATAACCATGGATAAAAACTCAGTTGAATGAGCCATTACTTTCACGACCCTTTACCTATACCTTAAACTCATTCAACTCCTTCAACTCGATAAGAGACATATGATGTTATAATAAAGTGATGGGGTTTGTCCTTGGGAGAAGATCGATTGACCTCTCATTAGGGTGGAAACCAAGAAAAAACATTTGGAAACACCATTTGGTACTAGGTCAAAACCACTAGAAGAAGCCCATATGAACCTTACTCCATGCGATCAACGAACTACAAAGATAGTTGACTTGAAATCGACCTAACTTCAGGAGTAACGAGTTGGTCCATCTATGACCCCGAATCCCACTCACATAAGAAGATATTAGTATTTCCATTAAAAGATAGTAATTATACCCTATAAGCTTTGAAACTAAACATACACTACATTTTGATAATTATATTTATAATTTCCTGGTCCAACCTGATAAATTCCCACACAACATACATGTTAGTGATTAAAACAAGATATCCAAAGTATATATAACATTTATCCTTCCAACATCCCAATGGGGAAACTAGATCAACCTCATAAGGAATAAAATAAATAAACATGAAAATAAAATAGTGAATCATTAATGAGATAAATGAATCAGAATCTTTTATATAACCCAATGATATAGCCATTAAAGAAGGGATAAACACAAAAAATCATGGTGGATGGTTATGAATTATAATCCTAATGTTCTATATCCTCAGCAAACATATACCTTGACTCAGGACCACATTTTTCCTTATCGTATATTTTAGAATCCCCTATAGACTAATTAGTATATCCCACTACCTTAGAAGCATATGTTAACAACTTTGAGCCCTTAGAGAAAAAATAAAACACCCTACTCCAATGATAGGAAGTCCTGTAAAAGCACTGAAGATAAACCAAATGACCACACAAGTGGAATGTCCCTATATCCACTAATAAATCAATTCTGGATTGAATAGATATCCTATTCTGTTAGCAAGTCACCTGATTATGCCAATATGTATCCATTAATTCCAAACCAGATGACTGATAAGTACCCTTGCTAATACCTAGATGGGATTCATCACTATTCCTCTTGTATCCCTAGGATGAACTATGTATACCTCCAACTACTAATGAAACTATACTAAATAATATCTTCCATTATAATTCTTCCTCATTCATCCCTACATTATCCACCACCCCATAAGAAGTCGGTATATATAAGATAATAATCATTGATCAAATCTCATCTTTCAATACAATTTCAAAAAGTATCAACATCAGATAACAATTAAAAAAGAGCACAAGAGTGAAATTACATGTCTCATTAATCCAAATACTATAATCCATCACTAAATAATCTCCTTCGAAATCAGTATAAACTAATAGGGAATCACCACTCTCGGTGTCTTAGGATGACACTACTAATTGATTTTTTTAATGGTTGTCCCAGTGATATATTCATTCATCTTTTATTACATTGTGTATTCCCACAATTTATTATCTTGTCCTTCCAACTTGTAAGTTCTGAAGCTCACCATCAATGTCTCAAGGAACATAAGAAAAATAAAGATACAAATGATCATTTTTATCAATTACTTATCTTCATGGGTACCTTTATAATCATAAAAGACCATTTTATTTTTCTTCTTGAACTCATCTGTGTGGTCCACTATCCATTGTAAAACACTTTTACCCGCCAAGAATAAGGAATTAGTCGTTATGATCATATATTCACAAAAAATAGGATCAATTTTAGGGTTTTCATGTGGGATATGCTCTGAAAATTCCACCCTTTATATAGAGGAGTCCCTTCAAGGATGAATTCCCTACAAAGAATATACAAACACATTCAATACAAAATAGAATTTCCAAAAAAAATCAATTAAAGAACATGAAACCCTTATTTTAGGTTTCAAACAAACATCATCAACATAAAAAAACTCTAAAATGATAAAGGGGTTAAAAAAAATAAAATTTTAAACAGTTTTACCATATTCTTGGATTGGTTTCATGGTTTGGAATACTGTGTGCGAACCATATGAAAGAACAATGTAAGATTGTAGAATAATGCACATGTGATACACATTACTATCTATAACGTTGTTCCTAAACCATGTGGATATTTTTTCCTTCCTCATTTCTCCTCCCAACTCATAGTTTCTAAAAACATTCATAGGGTCTTACCTATTACCACAAAAAATATTGAAAAACATCAAATCTTGTCAAAACAACCTAAAACAAGGTAAATTTTAAAACCTAACTCATATAAACTCATGTAATCCTTATCTCTATTTTGATTAAGATATAACATAGAAATCCTCCATTTATACCTATTTAAACCTAATAGTTTTATATTACATATACCACTGACCTGAAAATAACAAGAGGGATATAATACCATTTTTAATGAATCGAACCTGGTCAAACCGAGCTGTCACCCACATCATTCTCCCAAAAGACTGAAACCCCATTCATGATCACCTAGACCTAGTGATAAGAAGTTTGGAGTCACATTTAACCAATTTTTAATTGATTAACCCTATTAAATAAGGCATGAACCATCCATGAATCGGATTCCTACACGAAACAGATATGTTACAAGAATATATATAAATATCTAAATAGAGAAAATGTTGTTTTAACCCAAAAAATATATCAGACACAACATCATATCATAACATATACATAGAACATATTTATAATATCCAAAATTCATAGTATAAAAAATAACAAAAATATGGATCAAGACCCAAAAAACCAATACACAAAATCCTAAATGATAAAAAATACAAAAAACTACTCTACATGAGCTAAATCCATGAGACAACATCTCAACCGACCCAAAAAAACTGTATCCATTGTTACTCACTAAGCGAAACAGAACTGTATCGTGACCTTAACCTTTACCAAGTACTACAAACAATTTGGTTTCCAAAGAAATATATATGGTATATAGAATAATGGTCAGTAGGATACCTATTTGAATCTATATAATGAATTTTTATATGAAAACAAATAACATTAATTTTAAAAACATATTCAATTTGAAAAAAAAATAACTAGAAATAATTTCCTTTCATGTATTAATTTGTTATTCAGAAAACATTCCATATTTTATAAAATATAAAAAAATGATTAAATAAAAAATAAGTAAAACAAAATAGTATAAAAAAACTCAACCCACTCAAATATGGAATAAAAATGAACATAAACATGATCTTAAGAAAAATCATATATAAATTTTTTTTAAGAATAATTATTTTGGTATCAAAAAAAATAAAGGCATAAAAATAATCATCATGGGATAAAAATAACGGATTCTAGTGTGGCTTATTCTAAAAAACTAATTGTTTGATGAATATGTGAACAAAATATTTTCAGAATCGTTAACGTTCTACCTGAGACTAACAACACTTCCAAGAATACATATGGTTCACCTTGAAACATTTTGGAAGCATCCTTGGTTATCAAATAAAAATCTAAAGGAGTATGTTGGATAACTCACACGGGATAATCCATCAAATAAGATAAGATTTTATGTTTCCAAGTCCTTATACCCACAACCAAGTCCTCCCATGTTCCATACATTCTAAATATAGAATAAAAAAACATGTTCCATTGTTATAAACCAAACATCCCCATAAAAATAAAAAACCATTCATATGGTAAAAAAACTTTTAAACCCTCTTTATAAATACATTTAAAACACAATGTACTCAATAACTCATTTGTTCATACACACCATGTCTATTTAAATACCTCCTTTTAAAAAAATTATTTAAAAAACAAATTTCTCCCAAAACCCAATATGATTCACAAAAAACCTAGATAAATGTTCTTTATTAACATAAATTAACATTTATTTGATAAAAAACTAATCACGAATCAATGTTTAACCACGAAAAAAGATCCTTAAATAGACACATACCTTAATACCATACTAAAACTAACCTCCTTTGGTGAATACCACATTATTTTATTAGAAGAGGTCCTCAAAAACAAAAACAACAATAAATAAACAATAATCCATGTTAAACAACCCCAGGTTTATCCAAATCACAATATAATGTTTCCAAACGCCATGTAAATAGATCAAGGTGAGATATGTGGAATGAGAGGGGAAATATAGTGAAATTCAATAATACCTAAAAGGAAATAATCAATAATCGTAATGAATACACTAAGGATCAAGGAAGTTAAATCACTAAGGCAAAATAAGTAATTAAGCACATTAGTGTGAGAAAATAGATGATAGGGGAGTAAAAAATAGTAAGGAATAAATTGGAAAAACAAACATTTTTAATGATATTGAATAACCTTATAGTTTGTCTACATGGTTAGGAAAATAGTGCAAGAGCCACCATCTCCCCCATAATGATAACTCCTGATTTCTGGAAAAAATTTCATGGTTAGATTTTTTTTTCGAAATTCATGATTGAAACCTATATCCCTAAAAATATAATTTTGTACATTTGACTACATAGTTAATTTTGACCATGGACCAACAATGTTCAATGACTGGTTTCCAAAAAATGTGGTTCTCTACCTCCAATAGTAAAAAAATCACAGAATAAATAAATTAATTAACAAATATAAAAACAAGACATGCTAGTGACTTGATTGGTGTCACACATTGGATAGAGACTATGACATGTTTACCCTTTTCATATCGTTCACTTGAAACATCAACATCTTATCCTACTAATCATGATATGTTTTATATAAACCACATCATGTTATATACTTCCCAATTTTTAGTAGCTCCTATGAATTTCCTAGAAACATTTTTATAAAATATCACTTTTTAAAGAATACCATTATGTCATCTATTAAAATATGGAATAATTCATATAACATATTTCTTAACAACATCGTAAATATTTAACTCTATTATTCAATGAATACTCAATTTATCCTATAACTTTTATAACTAACCTCAATGAGTTTTTTAGAAAATACAAAATTTTATTCATGCCAAGTTGAATTTTACCTAAACATCCACTCTTTATATTTCTATTACATCTCTAATTCCTACAATACATCCTTAGAAAAAATCATATGAAAAATATAGTCCTCTATATTAGATACATGTTAAAACAGTTTTCCCAGGAAATTTCAAACAATAAAACAAATAATCCACCTAAAAAACAAAACCATCACACGTGTACAACCATTTCCAGTATAAAATATCTCCTAATGAAGTTGTATATGAATGTTGATGTTGAATTATAACCATCAAGATTAATCACTTTGCTTTTATCTATATCACCCTACCCACATGGATAAAATCATTCATAACACAAAAACAATTTTTATGTATATTTATGAAACATTGTAATATTCTTGAATACATACGTGATTACTAACTATAATTAAATTGTTTTACAATAACAAATTATTGAGTAATATTTAATAACATGTGTATAATAATAGGTCAATATAAAATAATAATGATATACCCTGTGAGTGTTCGGGTATGATGGATTCTATAACAATAAATTTTATTTCTTCATTATAAATACTTTCCTAATTAATTATGTATTTTTTCTCTAAAAATACACCTTCAAATATAACCAATAAAATAAAACATAAAATATCCAATAAATCACTTACTACACCTTTAATGTGAGGGATAATTAAATGTTAAGGAATGAATCACATTCCATATAACTTGTATAACTACTCTCATTGATTGTAATAGTTTAGAAATAGTCACCCTATCTTTATGTACACTGCCCTTATATTGATTTAACTTAATAAAATTAAAAAATGAAAATTAAGGATTAATATGAATAATTACTACCATTAATATATTGATGTAACTTTAACTCTATTAATTATCGAAACATTTATTTTTATAATAAATTTTTATTCATCTTTCCTCTATTATCTCATTTTTCCTTCACGTATACTTTGGTATATAATGAAACACATAGTGTCCCTCTCTTATTCGTTTCTACATACTTTCTATTATAGAGAATATTTTATTATATCAATATTTTTATTCCAAAACATCCTTGAAATTTTTTTCAGACTCATTCTTAAATATTGGTTTTTATCTATGGAATTTTTTTATAAATGATTAATAAAATATACATACCTATTTCACAATATATCCATATACCAAACATATATAAAGATTAAATATATATTTATATAACTATAATATTTCATGAATTCATTACGAAAGTCGTACTTTCTATTTGGTGAATGGGAATCCTTAAAAACACTATATTTAATCATGATTTTCTAATGAAAATGATCTTGTTTATATAACTCCCATTTAAATTGCATGAAATTTTAGTGAATCCCTATAGTGAGGTATTCCTCTATTAATACTCGATAACATAGACTATAATCCTAAAAAAATTAATACCCTACAATGTTATTTTATCACTACATATATAATTTAATATTGAAATAATTTATTCAGTTTACCTTGAGATATTGTTACAAAATAACATAACATATTTCATATAAAATTATATGAAGTATCCCCCTTTTATTCCTTCATTGAATAATATAAAACACACCATGGATGTTTTTATTCAATTAATTGAACCAATTAGTATTTATAAACACAATAATTCATAGAATATCACTTTATTTTTATTTTTAATTAAGTCTATCATGATATAACATCACATATATCCTGAATTTATTAAATAAAAATTTTTATTTCAAATATTCTATAAAGATAATAGAAATGTCAGGTAAATAATTTATTTTCTTTTGGACTTAGTTGAATCATTGAATGGATGTTGAATGGGGTTTATTAATATCCTAATAAGCTGAGTACAATTTTTACTAGGATATATAATGGTGACTTGTGAAAATATAAGGTGATACAATTAATGAATATTAGTTTTGTGTAGATGATGGTTAGGAGAAAAAGTTGGCACATGATTAGAAACTATGCAATTCATTAATTCTTAGGTTGTATGTTAACATGGTTAGGATTATGGTTATAATAACCAAAAATAAAAATTGTTCCTAAATAAATAATCTTATTTATTTGGTGATTATTTTTCATACCATCTTTCCTCCATCAATATATTAATTTTTTTTCAATCTCTTTCTTATGTGTTCTATAACCCCAAGACATTATAATATTTTCCATATATAAAAAAATTAATTTTTTTAATAAATTAATTTATGCAAAACACAAAATTACTCTTATATTACATGTGATATAATGTTTTGATTTATCCATATGGAACACTAATATTTTCTTGAATTACTCAAAACAATGACTTTCCTCAATGGATTTCATAATAAGGAATAATGAGTTTTACCACAAAATATTCAACAGCCCAATATTTTAAGGTAATTTTCTTCTTAAATAATTTAAATTCATTAGATAGATAATTATGCATGAAACAATGAGTATCTGTGAATCAATTTTTATTTATATGAGATCATTATAGCCAAGCTATTAAAAAATTATTTTCCCACTTCTGTGATTTGAATTTCATTAAATGGACATATATGGTAGCATTTAGTATGATATTTCTACATCGACACGATCAACATAATTTTTAGTGAATAGTAACTTACCATTATGGATAGTAATGTTAACCTTATAAATAGTAATGTTACCTTTTGAATAGTTATGTAACCCATATGAGTAGTATCGTCACCCATTAAATCATAAATAAAATTTAGGCACCTTATAAATAAAAGTTGATTTTTTGGAAATTTATAATTAAGAGTTAGTATTTTTATGAGTAAAAAATATTTAATTATAATATTATATTTAATAAATATATTTAAAATAAAATTCATTTTCATAAAAGTTATTCCTAAAATAATATTTTCTTATCCTCTGATATTAGGATAATATAATTGGACTGTAGAATGCTACAAAATCAGATATAATAATTAAATTCATATTTCTTGATTAATTAATTATTTTAATTTAAAAAAATCTCATATTTCTAAAATTATTTTCATAAAATGGATTTAATTTTTTTATTCTTACATGTCGAAAAATATTTGTAATGTTTAATTTTTGATATTTTTCTAAAATACTTAATTTTTTAGTGAATAGTGAAATTCGATAATTTATGAAATATGCTAAATAAATAAATTTATGAATCCTTCATGAGTCAAGGATGATTTAAATGGCCATTAGCTCAATATTTCATTTTGTTACTACTATTTATTCCCAATAATCAACACTAATGGTTTTCTTGAGAAAAATAATAAAATAATGAATAAAATATTGAGAAATCAATCCTATCCTCCAGTCTAAAAACAACCCCCCAGCATGTCCTCACTCCTCTAATACTTTAGGATCATAAATTTTCTACGAAAATAATATCCCCTAGCGCCTCACCACAACCAAGAACCGTTGGCCTTTAAAAAATACCAAAAACCTTTCCTTTAATGGGGTTCTGAATGAGGTTTTTTTAAAAGGTATATCCTCTTCCTTTTTCATTTAATTTCATTCTAGTTTATATTCTTTTCCCATACTCTCTAAAACTAATTTGTACAATTTATCATGATTACTCCAGCATAATCAATATAATAAAATTATATTTTGGTAATGTAATAACTATTATCAATATCCTTACTCTCCATCTTTTTTTATAAACAGAATCATCTTTTAGGAGGTTCAAATTTACAAAAATCATGATCGATGATGTTTTATTCTTTAGATTATTCTTAATATATATTCATGAAACAATTATCATGGTTGAGACAGATTGTAATATATATAATATAAACCATTTTCTATTCTATAAGTAAAATATTTACATAATACTAAATGATAAAACAAAATGAGTATGTTAGGATTAATAGACTCCATAATAAACTAAATGATTATAACTAAATGGATTATCTCATTATTCATCCTCATAACAAGTAACAAAAAAATATATATAGAAATTTAATGTTTTGGATTCACATTAATAATATATAAATTTAATTCATTAGAATTATATTCATTCACATGATCTTCTATACTCAAAAATATGTATGTCAATCATCATAACCGAGGAAATGAAAGCTCTTGAGTGATAAATTTGTATCTAAAAACTCATCCAAAAGGCCATAAATGAACATAATAAAATTATAATAAACCGCATACAAGTAGAGATGGTTCCTAATTATTTAATTAATATATTTAATTTGATTATTCCAGATATTAAGATGAAGTGAAGAACACATTTGACCAGACGGTAAGTGGTTTCTCATCTCAATTTTATTTCAAATAGATTTCCATTGTTCACCACTTGTTTCTTTTACAAGGTGTATGTATGATTACATATGATATATTATATAATTAATCCTTTTATATTCATTTTATTCAATTATTTTCTTTATGATTATTATTTTTTGGTAATGTGATTCGATTAGTTACAATGTGTTAAGAGACTTCTGTAACATCCTGGATCCGGGATCCACTCAATGGGTGACCTAAACCAAGTTGTTCACATGTCCTCAATATCATTTCCCAAAATTCCAGAGGATTCCGACTAGCAGTGAGGGCCTAGGTCTGATAGTGGGAAAAATATGACCTCATTTTTCAAACTGTAATGCAGAAGAACAAAATACAAGCATACAAAAGTAGAATTAGAAAACAATACATATGATGAAATGGACATAGTACTGAAATAAATAAAATATCAACAGTCACATATAAGGATGCAGTCTGTCTCTATGTCTATGAAAGTATCCAAAATAGGATACACTAGAATCTGAAACAATATAATACAAGTGACAAATACATCAAAGTAGAATAAAACAGCTCTGTAGGAACTCAGCAGCATCGTAAGCCTATGCTCAGTCCCATTCTATCCTACTCCTCTACAAAAATCAAGTACCTGTATGGGGACCCTTTCCCTTATCTTCACCTATATCATTATATTATTTTTGGACCCAAAACATGACCCAAACAAGGTGTGAGAGATAAATCCCAGTAGGCAAACACCAAAGGCTCGTGCCCAATTGTTAGTGAGTTTGTGCAACAGTTGTGTGCAGTAAAGAAGTGCAGTAAACCAGGATGTACTAAAAGTAATCATTCCTACCAATTCCATTTCCATTTAATTATAATTTAATAATTCAATATAATTGAATTATATGTTCTCGATACTCCGCCTAAGCCAATAATCTCCTATACTGTGACACAGTAAAAATCACAACAAGCTTACTAACAAGTACATGGTAAAACAATACCAAGCATGTGCATTATCTTGGTAGGTATAACATGTGAAATAACCATAGTGAATATACGAATAAACCGAGTCATCAGACATAGAAAACCATGTGCTCAGGTAATTATAATCAGATCCCTCGTTTGTTTTCCCACAGGAATAACGAATATAGCCCTCAGGCGTATGAGAAAATGTCCTCATGCATGGAAGAAACTACCCAAAAAAATAAGAAAAGTTTCCCTCAGGCTAAATAAAACACTTTCCCTTTGGAAGGAGAAACACTACCCTCAGGATAAATAAACAACCGGTCCAAGACCAACACATAAACAAAAAATTATATACACATTTTCTCTCAAGAAAACTCAAAACATGCTAAATAAGGGCATACCCTCAGGTAACCTGGACAAACAGCTAAACAAGGGAAATGCACCCACGGGTGGCCCTAGATCCAAGAAATGATCCCAAAAAATAGTTTAAAATTAGTATCAGATTATCTATGTAATTATAGATATCTTAATTAATCAAGGCCTCAACCATACGACACCGCAAACATGGGTTTGTAGCACAATAGTACACAAGAACCACATGACAGTTGGAATTAAGCATCAATCCACCAACCTCGATCTCCTCTGATCAATAAATGTGAACGATGCCACCTGAAACACCCGTGAACGGTGTAGATATGGGATAAATGAAAAAGTGTTCAAACCCAAATAACAACCCATCAGTAAATAATTAGAAATAAGGCTTCAACATGAGTGAATAACTTTTCTGTGTGGTTCAAAGGAGACTGTCGGTGAAGGAAACCCAGTTCCGGAGGATGATCAAGAGATCCTCCATGCTCCGGCCCTCTCCCCCGCGCTCTTCCGACGTCCAAATCTTCCTATGTCAAAAGCGGAGGCTGTTGCACATTTTAAATGAAAAAAATAAACTACACGACATGTAATCTCATGTACACAATGTTTACTTTTCATTTTTAACTATTCCTCTAGAGGCTAATTTTCACCGCTAAACTATTCATCTATTTACATTAGTACACGGCGTATATTCTTGAGTACACGGAATGTATTGTAGCTCCGCTGGCGGCTACATCCACTACCTTACTATTCACCTTCCGACTGATTACACAGTTTGTAAATACTAAGTACACAATGTGTAGTTAGTTTTTACACCCTTCATCACCGACAGGCATACACGCCCTGTATACCCATCCCACATGACCAAAGTACACGGTGTGTGGAAAAGTACATAGTGTGTACCCACAAAATATGGGATTTCCCCCCATTTTCCTTGTTTTCTCAAAAACTATAATGAATAAAGGAAAAGAAGAAACCTATACCACATGAATATGAACCAGGTTCTTACAAACATCCCCCCTTAAAAGAATTCATCCCCAAAATGCCCTTCCAATGGTGGTGAAGATAAAACTGAGAAAAACTCCAGACACTAAGCACGTACGTCGGTCTCTCTCTCCAAGGATTCATTCGGAACTCAGACATGCTGCCATAACACTCATGCGAGAGGAACTGACTAGAATCAGTGAAAATTTGTGCCCCTATCATCAATACGAATCAGATGCTCCTCAGAGGACACAACATCCTGAAGCTCAACCTCCTCAGGCTGAAAACGTGAGATGGGTCTGAGTTATAATGGCGTAGCTGAGATACATGGAAGACGTCGTGCATGGATGGGTACCTCTGTGGAAACTACAACTGAAAGGAAAGCGGCCCGACTCCCTCCATAATCTCAATCGACCAAACACACCTCAGTGAAAGTTTACCCTATCGCCTGATCCAGCTATGTGCCATCCTCGGTGAAACATGTAAGAAAACCTGATCCTTGACCACGAACTCCAAGGGTCGTCTTTAGTGATCAACATAGTATTTCTGATGAGACTGTGTAGTATCCATCTACATCTGAATCAACTGGACCTACTCTGAAGTCTCCTACACAAGACGTGGTCCCAGTAAAGCTTCCTCACCTACCTCTAACTAGCATATGGGTGATCAAAATGGTCTAGAAGATAAAGACTTGTAAGGTTCCATCTCAATGGTTTCCTAATGAATTTTATTTTAGGAAACCTCGACCAGGGGTACGTGCTTCTCCATAGTGCCCCCAATGTCCAAGACGTATGAAAAAAACCATGTCCTCAAGAACCTGTATCGTACGCTCTGAATGGCCATCGGTCAGAGGGTGGTAAGCTATACTTAGAAGCATCTGTGTTCCCAGTGCCCTCTAAAAACTCTACCAGATACGAGATGTAAAGCATCGTCGCTATCTGAAAGGATAGATTGAACATCCCTATGAAGGCGTACTTCTTCTCAGATATACAACTTCTCGATATCATCAATAGAAATGGTCTCCTTGATCAGAATAAATTGATCTACCTTTGTATGTATTTCCACAACATCCCATATGACATCACTGCCTCGAGTTGACCTTGGCAACCTGTTCATGAAATCCATCACGACATCCTCCCATTTCCACTCCAGAATGGGTAACTATTGTAACAGTATAGCTAGACTCGGATGCTCTTCCTTCACCTGCTAACAGGTGGTTCATCTCGCGAAAATCTAATCTCCCTCTCGTTTCATACTCGACCACCAATACTGATATCTCAAGTCACTGTACATTTTATTAACTCCTGGACGAACTACCCAAGATAAAGCATAAAAATCCTGCATCAACTCCTCATGTGTATCCCCTAGAACCCACATGCATCCATGGACACATAGTACCTCATCATCTTTTATGGTCCAACTGGGAGGAGGGTCCTCACTTGCCACTGACTCCTGTAGAACTAGGCCTTCTGAATCTGATAGTTGTATCATCCTCAGTCTATCCAAGAGGATAGAATTCACTGCTATGTAATAATCCTAGGAACGCCCCTAACCATCGGGCACCTCCAAATGCATCTCAGAGAAAAATGTCATATGATTCCACTCACCACTGGCCTCCTACACTGCCTATATCTATGTCCTCCTACATAGTGAATCAGTTGCTACATTACCTTTACCAGGTGTCTAGGTAAGCTCTAAGTCAGAGGACTGAAGGCATTCTGCCCACTGCTGATGTCTCTGATTCAGGTCATGCTTGGTAAAGTTGTAATTGAGACTTTTGTGGTCTATAAACACCACAAAATGTTCTCCCAAGAGATAATTTCTCCAACAGCATAACACATGATAAACAGCGGCCAACTTGAGATCATGCATTGGGTAATTCCTCTCATGTGGCCTCAACTATTGAGACCCATACCCAAATACTTGATCGCCCAGCATCAACACTACTTCCAGCCCACTACCTGATGCATCATAGTAAAATATATAGCTCTTTTCATGATCTGGAAGTATATGGACTGGTGCAAATGTCATCCTTCCCTTCATTTTCTTAAAGGATGTTTCGCAAGATTATGACCAAATGAACATCACAGCATTCTTTGTCAAACCTGACAACAACACTTATATATGGGAGAAGTCATGAATAAAGTGCCTCCAGTAACCAGCCTTCCCCAAGAAACTCTGTATTTCAAACATGTTCATAGGCTTCTCCCTGTAAAATATTCCTCTCACCTTCTCTGGGTCCACTACAACACCTTCCCCTAATATAAAATGACCCAAGATGTGTATCTGGTACATCTAAAGTGGCACTTTGAGAGCTTAGCATATAGTTGATTCTCTCTCATTGTACTCTATACGATCAAAAAATGGGTATCATAGTCGTGTCGAGTGAGAGATTACACCAAGTTATTGTCCTTGAATACTACCACAAAATTATCTCGATAAGGATTAAGTACACGATTTATCCGAGCCATGAAAACTGATAGCATGTTCCTGATTACGAACTACATAACCATGTACTCGTATTGAGAATATCTGCTCTGAAAGGCTGTAAGCGGTATGTCCAATGGCCAGACGCGTAACTGAGGATACCTGAATGTCAATTAAATCTTCGAGATCACTCGTGCACCACGAAGTTGATCAAAATGATCAACAATCCTTGGAATGGTACATCAGTTCTTGACCGTCAATTGGTTCAGCTTCTGATAATCTACACAATGTCATAGGGTACCATCTGCCTTCTTTAAAAATAGGATAGGCGAACCCCATAGAGAAGTACTGGGCCAAATAAAACCCTTTTCCTGAAACTAATCTAACTATTTCTTGAGCTCCTGCAACTCTGGTGTGGCCATCCTATAAGTAGGAATGGACAAAGGTGTTTCTCCTGGTACTAGATCAGTAGAGAAATCCACCACTCACTCATGAGGTAGACCAGAAGAGTCGTCCAGGAAGACAACCATGAAATGATCAACCACTGGAGGGAAATCATTTTGACATGTTCTGTGGTCATCAAGATGTAAACTCGTAATCTGTTCTTTCAATCCACATCGCCCATGATGCTCGGGTCCATCTCGGCTCTCCTGGACATCCCATTTGCCCTTGTATAGAAACTCTCTACCCACTTGTGACATGAAACTCATCCTGCGACGATAGAAATCTACAAACGCTTTAAAGGGTACCAACCAGTACATCCCGCGAATGACGTCATAGCTTTTCATCTCAAAAACATAGTGGTCCCACAGAATGTGACACACACTAACATCTAGGGGGAACTCCATGAACTGATAAACATTGACAGTTTTAATCCCCAACAGAGTGTCTAGCGTCATAAAATGAGAAGATGATGAAACAAAGTGCCCAAGGCTCTCCACAACATGCATAGATATAAAGCTATGCATAGAACCAGTATCAAAAATTTCTGAAGATAAGACAGATGAAACTAGAATAGTACCTATGAATGTAGAAGGTCCATGATCCCACTTTTTTGGGTCTGTTGCACTGCATATGCATGCATAGTACCATGGCCTTGTGACACAGCCTGGATACCCAGAGCTGACCCGCCCTGCTATCTCCGAGATCCTTGTGTCTAGCTACCATGGCCATGACCACCACCTCGGCCTGAGCATCCCGACGTATTCTAATTCCCTGACTGGTATGAAGTTGTTGGCTATGATCTTACATGAGGATTATATACAGAACCCCTATCACTATCCAATGGTGAAAATGACCTGCAAAAATGCTAGAGATGACCCACCTTGCCACAGGCTCGGCAGTCCACAGGGTCATGTGGACACTACTGTCTCTTTTTCCCCTCTTTACAGCACTGGTAGCACCAGACCTATCCACCTGATTAATTCTTCTAGCTAGTACTTCCACCATGATAGAAATACATCTGCGTCTACCTCTTAACAGTGGAAATAGTACCCAAAACTAGTGTCGATCCCCCCCAGCCTACATCACTAGCTTCCCACGGGTTCCGCTTAATAATCAGTGCCTGGTTTATAATAGAATGCGCTCTAGGAAACCTGAAAACATACACCAATGCTCATATGTCATATCGAAGACCAAAATCAAAGAGTCTAGCCCTTAGTACCTCCTCACCCACTAGAAC
Source organism: Viscum album (assembly GCA_963277665.1). Taxonomy (NCBI): domain Eukaryota; kingdom Viridiplantae; phylum Streptophyta; class Magnoliopsida; order Santalales; family Viscaceae; genus Viscum; species Viscum album. Next base: position 1,763,066,695 of record OY728131.1, on the reverse strand, counting down.
TGGTGAAAAACTCTGTATCTTGGTGAATCAGGCAGAATAATCCATCACTGACATGGCACCATACTGCAGATTCATGAACTCTCGAGCTCGATCTGCCCTCAGTGTCTCTGGGAAGAAAATTTCAAAGATGACCGCCTGAAAATATTCCCATGACATGTATCTGTGATGCTCTATCTGGATGGTAACATCCCACCTTCTCTTGGTAGAATCACGCATCATGTATGTAGTGAGCTACACCCTCCTCCAGGAAGGCATCTCTAGATACTCGAAGATAATCTACATATAACACAGCCAAGACTCCGAAGCATGTGGTTCACCATCCCCTGAAAATGTAGGTGGATAATGTGGCTGGAATATATGTGTCAGCTCGACCACAAATGTGGCAGCCTGCGGTGCTCCCTGGAAGGTCTGCATAAACTGCATGAAGCCATCACGGAACTCCGCCTCCGCACCTGTGTCTGGTATAACAACCGGCGCCGCATCTAGCTCTGCTGGAGGATCCATCGGTAGCTCGTGGCCTACCATCTCTATAGTATAATCATTTCCGCTCTCCGGGAGAACAACACGTGATCGTCTCGGCAACATAAATCTACAAGGTCAAACACATGACATAAATTATGGTCATCAATGACTGAAAACAAGGAATGTAATAGGGTAATAGGATAAAGAAAACATTGATGTTTTACAGAACAACAATACACAGCTTGTTCCCTTATGTCTTCCACATGGGTGTGTACTTCGGCCAAAACTGGTCGTGTAACACACCGAACACACGGCGTGTTGTCCACACAAATGGTGTGTACTTCAATTTTTATCCCCTTACTGAGTCCGTATACACGAATCTCTTTATAACGACACTACACGACATGTATAAGGTCCACACGGGTGCCCCGAACCCGATTGGTCACATGACCTCAAGAGAATATCCCTAAATGCCAGAGGCTTCTTACTAGCAGTGAGAGCCTAGTTCTGATAGGGGAAAAATATGCCCTTAATTGTCAATGTGTAACGCAGTGGAAAAAAATACAAGCATACAAAAGTGGAAGTAGTAAAAAATACAAATGTTGAAATGGTCATAGTACTAAAATAAAGAAACGACCTATAGTCACATATAATGATGCAACATGTCCCTATGTCTAAGAATGAATCCAAAACAAGATACACTGCAATCTGAATCAATAGAATTCAAGGACAAATACAGTAAAGTAGAAGAAGACAGTGTAGTAAGAACTCAGCAACATCGCAGGCCTAATCTCGATCCCATGATCTCCACTCCTCTACAACAATCAAGTACATGTATATGGACCCCAGACCTTATCTACACTTACTAAAATATAATCTGTTTGAGACCAAGACATGACCCATACAGGGTGTGAGAAATAAAATCCCAGTAGGGAACCACCAAAGGTCTTTGTCCAACATTCAGTGAGTTTGTGCAACAACAGTGTGAAGTAATGAAATACAGTAAACTAGAAATTACTAAAAGTAAACATTCCTACCAGTTCCAGTTCCATTTAATTATTACTTAACAATTCAATATAATTGAATTATATGTTCTAGAGACTCATCCTCATCCAGAAATCTTCTATATAGTACCGCGGAAAAAAACACAACAAACTAACTAACAAGTACAAGGAAAATCAATACCATGCCTATGCTTTATCATGGTATGTATAACATGTGAAATCACCATAGTGAATATACGAGTAAATAGAGTCCTCAGACATGAAAAACCATACCCTCAGGTAATTAGAATAGAATCCCTCAGTTGATTTCCCACAGGCATAACAAATATTTTCCTTATTTGTACGAGATAATTCCCATAGGCAAGGATTCAACTGACCACATGCATAAGAAACGTTTCCCTCAGGATAAATAATAAACATGCCCTCAGGCATGAGAAACAATGCCCTTAGGCTAAACAAGAAACTGGACCAAGACCAACGCATATTCAAGAAATTATATACACATTTTCTCTCATGAAAACTCAAAGCATGCTAAATCCGGGCATACACTCGGATAACCTGGATAAATGGCTAATCAAGGGAAACGCCCCCACGGCTGGCCCTGGAACCAAGAAATGATCCCAAACAGTAGTTTACAATTATCATTAGATTATCTATGAATTTATATATATCTTAATTAATCATGGTCTCATCCATACAACACCCTAAACATGGGCGTGTAGCACAATAATACACAAAAACTACATGGTAGTTGGAATTAAACAGCAAACCACCTACCATGATCACCTCTGATCAATATATGTGAATGATGCCTCCCAAAACACCTGATAACAGCATAGATCGAGGATAAAATAAAAAAAGTGTTCAAACCCAAATAACATCCCCTTGGGAAAGTATTGGATGGAAGTGTTCAAGAATTGTTAAGAACTCACCCGCGTGGTTCAACCGTGACCGTCAGTGAAGGGAACCAAGTTCTAGTGGATGACCGGGAGCTCCACAAAGATATGGCCCTCTCTATCATGCTCTTCTAATGACCAATGCTTCCTCTATCAAAATAGAAGGCAAATACATGTTTTAAGAGAAAAAACAAACTACACTATGTGTAATCCCAAGTACAAAATGTGTACATTTCATTTTTTAACAGTTCATCTGGAGGATACATTTGACCGATAAACTATTCATATGGCTATATGAGTACATGTCGTATATTCCTATGTACACATAATGTACTTTCTCTCCGCTAGTGACTACATCAACCACCTATCTATTCACCCGCTGACTGATTACACAGCGTGTAAATACTAAGTACACAACGTGTAGTCATTTTTTACACCCTTCATCGCTGACAGGCCTATACTCCATGTTTACCCATCACACACGGCCAAAGTACATGGTGTGTGAAAACGTACATGGCGTGTACCCACCAAATTTGGGATTTTTTCGAATTTTCCTTATTTTCTAAAAAACCATAGAGGAAAATGGAATATAAGAAACCCGTACCTCAAGAATATTAATCATGTTCATAAAACTTCATCACAATTTAGATTTCCTTGAGACTTATGTGGTACTGTTAGCCTAATAACTTTTATGTGGTGTATATATTTCTTCATTGAGAAAAATTTTCATTATAAATTACATTCAAATTAAATATCCATATTCTAGAATAATGGATATGAATATTGGATTAGTCGTATATGATTTTACATACAATTTTTAATTTGAATATTCTATTAAATGTGGAAATATTGACGAATATATATCCTCGCCTCAATACAAAATTTGTTTAAGAATATTGATCTATAATTAAATCCTTTTATAAGAATGGTTTGTACTTTCATAAATGGGTGGTTCCCAGTAAATCTCCTCAATGAATCGACAAGTCTCATGAGATCAAACAATTAGCGACAGACCATTCATGTTTGTTTCCAAAATATAATCAGACGAGTTTCTACCCACATACATAAATTTCCTCAATGGTATGATGGCTCATGTTCTAGATACATAAGGTGAAAAAAATAATCATTCAATTTATTCATTAATAAGTTATTAGGTCCTGGGAGTTTTTAACTATGACAATATATATGGATAAAAATTCATTATTAGTTTATTGAAGGAGTGTGTTTTCAATTATTCACCATGCTATATTTATAATGTATAACTGATTATGATTAAATTATTATTGTTTTATTATTAAACTATATTTAACCCTTACTGAGCATTTTATCTCATCCTTTTTATTTATTTTCCTTCCCTAGGTTATGAAGAAGATATCATTTGTTGAGTTTTCTGGGATGCAGTTTACTATCTTCTGTTATGTATTATATATTTTTTACTTTCTCAATGATGAATGGGTTCCAAATATGTATATAAATTTTTGAAGACTAATAAACTAATTATTCCATTGATATATTAATCCTTTTATCATTCCATTGATGTAAAATAATGCACTGGCTTTGAGGTTTTGGTTTTGAGGTGTTATAGTTTGGAATCATTGGATGTTTAGTAGAATCATTGGAACTGGATTTTGAAAACGTAGATTAGTGACCACATCCCTATGATAGATATTGAAGAAAATCATAGAAGAACATTATAAAATTATTGTATTTTAGAGATATTGTTTGAAATTCTATAAATGCATATCTATATTGATATTAAAAGTGGATGTGGTTCTTTCATAAAGGTTCCTTGGTGTAATAACTTCAACAAGGTGTTCCAGGCCTGACTGGAGTTAACCTGGTAAATTACAATGGGCCTTATTGTGCACCTTTTTTGAAACTCTATAGGGATATTCTAAAGAGAATTGAAATTCTCATTACAAACCATTATTTTGGACTTAAAAGTAAATAGAATTCTTGTTTATGATTATGAGATTAGTTGTGCATAAATATTCAGATTATGTTAAGTGTTTTACTTGTGTGAAACTATTAATTATGATTTATAACTGAATTTAGTGAATGTCATTGTTGAGTGATGGTTCCTAATTGAATAAAGGTAATTAATAACCACAAACAATGTTGGGATTTACCCACTGAGAAAGTAAAAACTATTACTATTGGGGCTGAGTAGACCATGACCATATTAAGGCAACTTACTCAAGTTGTGATTAATAACAATGATATATATATTTTAGATTTTTTCAAGTGATAGAAGACACCATAATTTTCATGGACCCAAAATCTAGAGGTAGATGAGTAGTGGATCAATTTCCTTAAAAATATATTTTTTTGGCGTTAAGATGCAATGAAAATGAAAAGGTTATACTAGAAGTATATTATATCAAGGGTGATGCTGATCAATGGTGTTCCTTGATCTAGAATACCATAATGTAAGATAAAAAAGAATATATGGTATGGGGAAATTTTTAAGAAGTATTCTTGAACAAAAATTTCCACTTTGATAAATAGACTATAATTATGAAAAAATTTATTAGCTTGAAAGAAAGGGAAGAAGAGAGTGTTGTAGAGTTTGATGCTAATTTTAAAAGACTAGCTGGGTATTTTTTAGGTTATATACGTGATTTAGAAGAAATGATTAATCATTTCACTGAAGGTGTTAAGCCATGTATTCAATTTCCACTAGCTCCTCAATCATTTACATTATATAAAGAAATTAAATTAAGAGAAATCAAAATAGAGAAATAATTTTATAGTTCAATGTTTTTCAAAGGAAATGAAAAGAAGAAAAAGTATTATAATAAACATGGAAAAGGTGAATCTCCAAAGTAGAATAAGGAAATTAAGAAAGTCAAATTGTGTGTGATCAATGGAAAGAACTATCTAGAAAAATAATTGAAAGGAACATGAGTTTGTTCTAAGTGTGGAAAAAAAGGTCACGAATCTAATGAATGCATGGGTAAGAGACAAATAAATGACAGTAAATGCTATAATTGTTTAGAGATAATGTTAAGGAACGTTTTTTTAGAAAATGCCACAGAATCAAGAGAAGGCTTATATATTCACAACTATGTATGTTGATGTTCCTATTGATGTGGTGGTAGGTACATTAATAGTTTCATTGAATTTAACCAATGCATTATTTGATTCCATATCATCACATTCATTAATAGCTACCCAATTTTTCATGAAAAATAGATATTTTCTATTTGAATTAATAAAGGAGTTATCAATCAAAAGTTCTAATGGAAGTATCATTGAAACAAACATGATTTAGTCAGTCCTATTTGTGACAAATAAATGTACTTTAGTTCTGACCTTATCATCATAACTATGATTGAATTTGACCTAATTCACAGTATGATTTGGATTTCAAATTATTATACAATAATATATTGCATGAATAATGATGTTTTAATTCTTGAGAATGATGTAGATTCCCTTGACATTAGAGAAGAAACTTCATCATTTTGATCATATCGAGATCCACCTATAGTAGAAATTCTAAATGCTAATATTGTGATGGAAGAGAAAAAATCATAGAAATATCATCAAATTGAAGATTTAACTATTGTGAAAGAATACATTGATGTATTTCTAAATGATTTACCTGAAAATCCTTCTGAGAGGAATTTTTAGTTGTCTATGAATCTAATTCCTAGTGAAAGACCTATATCAATGACTCCGTATTGAATGGTCACTATGGAATTAGTAGAGCTAAAGAAACAACTAGAAGAATTGAGTGATAAGGTATTTACTCACCCTACTGTATCTATATGGGGATCCCATATTCTCTTTGTCAGGATGAAACATGTATCAATGAGGATGTGAATTTATTAAAGAGAAATCAATTTTATTATAATAAAGAACAAGTAAACATTGCCTTGCATTGATTATCTATTTGATCAACATCATAGAGATAAATATTTTTTGAAGATTTATCTTCGGTCTAGATATTGTACTTTTCATGTGAAAAGGGAACATATTCTAATGAAATAATTTTGAACTAGGTATAGGCATAACATATTTACAATAATTCTATTTAAACAATCTAATTCACCATCAATTTTCATAGAACTAATGAATAGAGTTTTCATGTAATATCTTTATGAATTTTATAGTATTTATGGATGAAATCATGATATATTCAAAAATATATTTGGACCATGAAAACCACATGATGGTTGTTCGAGAGGCTCTTATAAGAAAATATTTATACGGGATGTTTAGTATATGTGAATTTCACCTCCCCACGGTCTCTTATCCTAGCCATATTGTCACTATGAATATAATCATAGTCGATCCTATAAAAACAAAAGCAATCTAAGAATGGACTATTCCAACAAACATAACATAGGTGCATTGTATTTTTAGTTTGGAAGGTTACTATCGATGTTTCATACTTAATTTTTCCTTACTAGCTAAACCACTGACGAAGATCACATGTTAAAGGGCAATGTATGTATGAATTAAAGAATGTGCAAAATGTTTTCATGAATTTAAACGAAGATTGGTCAACGCTCTAAATTAGACTCTTCTAACAAGAAATTAATGGTTATTGATATGTAGTGATACATAAAATAATGGATTGGGTTAGGCCTTATGAAAAATGATAATGCTATTACTTATGCATCATGGAATTTGGTGGCTCATCAATAAAATTATCTAACTCATGGTCTTGAGTTTGGAACAATAATATTTTCATTGAAAATACAGAGAAACTATCTATATTGTAAAATATGTTAGATATATAAGGATCACAAGAGTTTTTATTGCATTATTACACAGAAAGAACACAAATTGAGGAAAATGAGATGGCTCAGGTTACTCAATGATTTTTATTGTTCAATACAGTACCACCCAAAAATGGTAAATATTGTAGCATATGCATTTCAAAGGAATGATCATGGAATTATGACCCAAATAATGATTGACAGAGAACCTATATTCATGGATCTAGTAATGATTGATATGGTAATTTTTTAGGAAGTGGAAAATATTTCTTTTTTTTTAAATATTGCTAAACCATATTTACTAGAGAATATAAAAATCTCTCATTTTGATGAAGGGAATCTAAAAAACAAAATTATTGTTTTTATGGATGGAAGATTTTAAAAAATTGTTTTTGAGGATGTAGTTATAAAATTTGAAAAGATGTTATGTATTACATAAATACATAAGCATAAAAGGGAAATATTCTCTCATTATCTTAGATAAAATTTCTCTACAAACCATGGTAACACCAAGATGTATAGAGATCTGATGGAAAATTGTTACTAGGATAACATGAAGTGAGAAATTGTTGACTATGTATCAAGTTGTCTAGTATTCAAACAAGTGAAAGATGAGAGAAAACATCCTAGAGGAGTCATTCATCCTCTAAATATACCTATGATGAAGTGGGATGTCATTATGAAGGATGTTGTCACAAGACTATAATGTAATCCTAGTTGTAATGATTCAATATTTGTTTATTTTTATTATATTAAAAAATAATCTACATTTCATTTCTATATGAGATGATTTACCACTTCAGAACCTCAAAAGACACTATATTAATGAATATGTAAAACATCATGGTGCAACTATATCGATTTGTTCTGATCAAGATCCCCAATTTATATCAAAATTATGCTAAATTCTTCAGAAGGCTTTTGATACTGAGCTTAATATGAGTACTTCTTATCACCACCAAAACTGATGGATAATATAAAAGGAATACTCAATAGAAAATTAGATATGTTGAGGTCATCCACACTCGACTTTGAAGGTATATGGGGTCAATATGTACCTTTTGTGGAATATTCCTAAAATAATAGTTTCAATTATAGTATTCAAATGGCACCAAATGAAGCATTTTATGTTAAGATATGTGGAAATCCAACTTGTTGGTATGAAGTTGGTGAAAGGAAACTTATAGACCTAGAACTTATTAGTGAGAAAAAACAAGGTTAAGGATAAATAATCCCCATATTTAACTAGCAAAAAGTTGGGAAAAGAGTTATGCTTACAAACATATAATGAATTGGGAATTTCAAGTGGGATATCATGTCTTTCTAAAAGAATTTCCATGGAAAGGTGTCTTATGGTTCAGTAGGAAAGGGAAATAGAGTCCCAAGTACATCAGATCATTTTACGTTCTAGAAAGAAATTGAGATATTGATTAAAATTTGGTGATAACCCATGTCTATCCAGAGTTCATTAGGTTTTACACATGTCATTGTTAACGTAGAATATTCCAGACCCAACACTTTTAATGGAATATGAAGAAATATAAATTGAACCTGATTTGTCATACTGTGAAAAGCCAAAGGATATTATCGATACAAGAGAGTAAGTGTTGAGAAATTGTATAACTCAACTTGTAAACGTTCTTTGAAGAAACCATAAAATGGAGGAATTAATTGTGGAACTTAAGGATGTTATGAAGAGGAAACAGCCACATCTTTATATATGTTTATATACCTGAAAATTTTAAAGGACGATGTTTCTAAAAGAGAAAAGAATATAATACCCAATGATTTTAAGGATTGTTTATTCTAAAATAATTTTAATTCAGGATATATATTATTAAGAATAAAACAATCTGTCTTTGAAAAAATAAACGTTGTTGTATTGGATTCTTATAACTTACCAATTAAACTTAATTTTTCTAATTCTATGATTTATATTTCGAAAAACAAACATACATGATTTCATTCAGTAAAATATTAAAATTTTCATAGGATCAACATAATTTTTTTGTGAATAGTAACATATCCTTATGAATAGTAATGTTACCCATAGGAATATTTACACACCCTTATGAATAATAATATAGCCCTTATGAATAGTAATATCACCCATGATTGTATAAATAAAATTTATCCACCCTATAAATGAAAGTTGATATTTCAAAAATTAATAATTATATGTTGGTAATTTTGTGAGCAATAAATATTTAGTTAAAATTTTATAGTTAATAATTTTATTTGAATGAAAATTAATTATCATAAAATTTATTCATAAATCATTAATTTTTATCTTATGATTTTAGGATAATCTTATAATATGTTAACTAATATTTCACTGTGTAATAAAATATGTTATAGTTTTAATATTTGTAATTTTTGAGTAAATAATGATTATAATTAAAAATCATTTTCACCTATTTATAAAATTATTTTCATAAAATTGAGATAATTTTTAGATTTTACACATAAAAAATAGATAGGTTGATTTTTTTCGATTTTTCTGAAATACCTAATTTTTTGGTGAATAGTGAAATTTGATAAATTACAAAATACGCTAAATAAAAAACAATGGAAACATGATTTTGTAATAAATGATGTAAATGTATATTGGTTATAAATCAAAAAAACATATTACTATTTTTTACGGCAATAATCAATTCAATTTCTTGTCTTGAGAAAAATAATAAAATAATGAACAAAATATTCAGAAATCACGCATCTCCTACACTTTAAAATCCAACCCTCCACACCTCTTATCCTCATTCCTATAAGAATTAAAACTTATTAATATTCCTTCCCAATAATTTTATCAATTCCCTCCCCACGTCTAAGATCTCATGGTCTTTCCAAAATAAAAAAACCTTTTCCCGTACGGTGGTTCTCAAGGAGGATATTTCAAGTGGTAAATCCTCTTCATTTTTCAATTAATTTAATTCCAATTTATCTTATTTTCATATTGTCTCCTAACATCCTCGTTCCAATTTATCATGGTAACTCCATGAATAATATATATAATAGAATTATAACATGTTAATTTAATAACCTTTTTCTATCTCCATACTCTCCCATTTTTATTTTATAAATGAAATCATTAATCGGAAGGTGCCAATTTACAACCTCTGTGGACAGTGAAGCTTCATTATTCAAATTATTCTTCAAATATGTTCATGAAACAATTATAATTGTTTTATAAATATTGTAAAATTTATAATATAATACTTTTTATTCTCTAAATGTAACATGTTTACATAATAATTAATGCTAAAACAATATGAGTTCATTATGATCAACAATCGCCGTAATAATCTAAACGATTGTCACTAAATAACAAATCTAACGATTCTTCATCACACCATATAAAAAATGATATATATAACCATTTACACTTCTATATTTTCATTAATTATAAATTTAAATATGTATAATTATATCCATTCCAAATTAATTTCAATACCATTGTATATGTTTCCCAATTGTGAAAACCTTAAAAACAAATTCTCTTGTGGGTTAAATTCATCTCTTATAACACATCCAAAAGGAAATAAATGATCTGAATAAAATTATATAAATCAAAATAAATTTATATATGCTTACGAATTAATTAACTAATGGAATTAATATTATTATTTCGGATATTAAGATCACTTGAAGAACACATTCAAGCATAAGGTAAGAGCTTTCTCATTTCACTTTTATTTTTGTGATATTTTCATTGCTAACAAAATATTTATTATCTATGGAGTAAGATTACTACCATTTGATATATAATATCATGATTCTATTTATATTCATGGTATTAAATGATTCATTTTATGATAATTAATTTTCAGTCATGCGATTTGATTGATTATAATCTAATAAAGTACATTTTCTCAATTTCCAATTCCTTGAGACTTACTTGGTATTGTGAAACTAATAATTTTTAAGTGGTGTCTATACTACATATTTCATATCATTATCCAATTTAAATTTCATTTTTATTATTTATCCAAATTCTTTTATAATGGATTTGATTATTTTTTTGCTGTATACCCATTTACATAGGGTGTTAATTTTTAATGATGTTTTACCTCTCAAAATATTGATTAATATATGTCCTCTAATAAATAAATAAATTGAAAAGACATATAATCATAAAAGTAATATTTTTTTAAGATGGATTTGGACTTGAATAAATGAGTCGGTCCAGATATATCTACTTGATGCATTGATAGGTCTCATGAGACAAAACAGTTGGCGACAGACCCTTCGTGTTTGTTTCCAAAACATAATCATATGGGTTTCAACCGACAACCTTAAACTATCTCAATGGTTGGATGGTTCATGATTCAGATACAAAAGATCCAAATTATAATAATTCTCTTCATTCATTGTTCATTTATTACGTCCCATGAGTTTTTCATAATAATGAAACTTGTGGATGCATATTCATTCTTAGTTTGTTGATGGTGTGTGCTTTTCAATTATTCACCATTCAATATTGATTATATCTAAATAATTATTATTCAATTCTTATTTTTCTTGATTCCAATATATCAAACCCTTTTTAATAATTCTATCTCACTCTTTTTAATTGTTTTACTTCTTAATGTTATAAAGAATAAATCATTTATTATAACATCGTTTGTGGAAGTGTGGATTACCGCTTACTCAAAGTGATGCCAATCATTCACACTACACATGCACCATATGAAGGATGATTTTAATAAATATATGTGATATATATTTAATAAATAAGATATTGATATTATAATATACATATTTATCATTTGCATTCCATTATATAATACAGAAAAGAAATGAAAGTAGTGTTCATGCATACGTAAGACCTACGATCTTCATGAACTATGCATTTCATTTCTTATATAAAAATATAAAGAATTATTATTAATAAACATAATAAATATATATATTATATTTATATAATGTTTTTAATTAATTATATGATGAAATCATGATCTAATTTATAGGAATACAAGTAATGAGTTAAAACATATTTGAAAAACTAGGCAATTTACACAAAAAATAGTGGAAATAAAAATGATTGTTAAAAAGGTAAAAATATAATATTATAAGTTAATATATGATATTAAAAATAAAATAATGGTTCTCATAAAAGATATTAATATTCATAGAAACAATAGAAATGAGTTTATGTTATTTTCACCAAAATGATATGTAAGGTAAGGGATTCTTGTCTCACTTTTCATTCCTTATGGCATATCTCATTTTCACCACTACTTATTTTTAGTATTGTCTTCACTACCAATATTTATCTATTATAACTGGAAATATATTATATTCATGGTATTTTACGTATCATTTTGAATCACCTCACACAAGGTGTTTATGTAACAGCCCAAGATTTTATGAAAAATATTCTTTTTAATTTCACTAATGTCTTGTGTTGTACGCTACACCAAAAGGAGCTTGCACAACATGCATCCTTGACTTGCCTTGTATTACATGCAATCACGACCTTCCTCAATAGCGTGTGTAGTACGCAATACCGAGTTTCACTAAACAATGATATGCTATTAAAATATTATTAAAACTAGCCGTTATGAATAGTAATAACCACTTTTTGAAATTTTGTAAATTTTATTTTTAAAAATGGACTTTATCTTTGGATTCGTAATATCAAAATTAGCTTAGGATGAAATTTTGGTACTTTTCGGATAACTTTCATATTCTAATGAATAGTGAAAATTACTAAATTATAATTAAAAACAACTTTTTTAATCAAAATAATTAATAGTGATAAATTATTAATTTGAGTGGTTTTAAAGTATATTTAGAATATATTTTTACATTTTAATACAATGTTGTTCATTGGATGTAATTTCACATTTAAACCCGACATAAACAAGTGTCAATCTTTTGATATATATTTTTTCTTAAAAACACGCTATTTGTTTTAACAGCGGGATTTAATTATAAAATTAATTAATTCAACTTCTATGTTATGAATTTGGTAAAATAGACTGCATTTTTGAATTCGGAATATGAAATATAGCTTAGGAAGAAATTTTGGTATTGTTCTGAAAAACATCAATTTTTGATGAATAGTGAAACTACTAAGTGGTAGTTAAAAAACTGAATTTTTCATAAAACTTAATTTTACCGCTTCTGTGAATGGAATTTCAAAAATTCGAGAAACACGGTTGATTTCAGTAAGTAAAATGTGGTTCGATGAGATAAAAATAATTTTTTGGTGAATAGTAACTTTTTACTTTTATTTACCACGGTTAAAAGTAAATTGGGTAATTAAGGGTAAAAATGATATAATATTACCCTAACACATGTCCTAATCCTATTGGACAAGTGTATCTCGACCAAAAACAACCTTAAGTGTAAAATATTATCATTTAGGCCCACTTGGATTAGATTAGGACATTTTATATTAATTTATTTAAAGAAGGGTTAAAATAGTTAAAATCAATGTTTAATAAGTAAATACTTTTTAATATGGGGTTATACATAAGATAAATTCGACTATAAATATTCATTAGAAATCTAAAATGATTTCCTACATAATGGTATTTTATTTGTAATTTTTAGACATTAAATAATTTAATTTATTTATGACACAATGATGATGCAGTAATTATCTTATTAATGAAATATTGACATAATTAATGTTATAAACACAACAATAAATGAAATTTGAGACTTTTTATGAATTACACTACTTTTATAGGTTACTATGATATATTAGTGTTGATTTAATAAACTTGGTTCGAACATATAATTCTGTTATGACTTTCACAAAAATCATATATCAAATAGTGTCAAAATTGACACAAAATAGTTTTTAAATCAAATATTATATTATTAATTGTTATTTTATCCCTAAAAATCTAAGGTTCGGCCAAATTACATAGATAAAGATATATATATTGATAATAAACAATTTGGGGTTCGTTTGTCATGTTATAGTATGTTTATTAACCATATAGTGTAAGAAAACAAAAAGACACGGTAAAAGTTAAATTATTTAACTTAGAGATAAATCTAATTGATAAGGTTAAAATAATAACCTAAACTTGTATAAATCCTATTGGTTGATAGGCCTTCGACCCATACCCACTTTAGCTTCGAAATAATACCCTTTGGAACCATTATAAACCGATTTTGACTTTAATATAAAATAATATTTTGAGATATTCCTAAGGTGCCCCTCTCCTCCCTTATAAAAGGGCACCTCCTCCCCCTCCTCCTCACACCAATTTGAGCACTCAATATCGGCCAACCCCTGAAAAATTCCCTTCTCCACTTCCCTAGAATAATCCTAGAGGTCCTGGTCTTTTTCAAAGACCAATCTTAGTTCCCTAAATGGAGGATTCAAAGAGTCGTTTCAAAGAAGAGGTAATATCCATTACCGATCTTTTCAATTTCTTTCTTCTTCAACTTCTTTTTCTTTAGTTGTTTCATGATAATGTAATAACACCAATATTACTTACATACTGATATGTTATTATAAATATGAAACAACTCTAATTAACCTTCTATCCATCCTACGGAAAAAGGAAATCACCGAACGTGCGTAAGTACGGAATACCGTCTCCACGCCATGGTGTAATCTATTTTCCACCACCACCTTAATTGGATGGGTATAATGGTTTAATTAGTAACTATAGATGATTATTATAAAGTGATATTAACACTGAAATAGTATACATACACATCAACAAAATTCCACGACCATGGGAATGATATCATCGCTCGTGCGTACGTACGGACTACCGTCTCCACGACGCGATGAGATTCATTTTCAATGATTAACCATTCATGAATGATTATAAATTATATATAATAAGTACTAATTAAATATATGACATAATAATGATACTGGAATTATTTATTTTTATATGTATGTCATCTACATAATTCCATTCAATTAAACAAGGAAACGAAAACAGCGTTCATGCGTACGTACGGACTACCGTCTCCATGAACGGTGTATTTCTTTCCATTTACTGATTTATTATATATGTATATTCTGAATATATATATATATATAAATAATGTTTTATATTCTGGAATTAAGTAATCATGATCTAAGTAATCATATGAATAATTACAAGTTAAAACACAAACGAAAAATGAGGCGATTTTACCCAAAACGCTACTTTAACATAAATTTACAAAAGAACGGGTAAGATAAAGTCATAAGTGGACCATATATGATATAATAACAATGAATATGATTCTGGAATAAGTCAATAACATGATTTAAATCATTATACAGGAGGTTCGGACATTTACAAAGCAAGTCGGACCTAAGGTAAGGGAAATATCAAAATCTCATTTTTATCCGAGATTGTTTTTACTTTGGAATTTACTGGGGTGTATTTTATCATCCACATCCATGTTCCCTCAATATGTAATATTTTTTCCATCCAATTACAATATTTTAAATCCAATTTTACCCTTTGGTGAGTTTTTAGTAAAGAATATGAAAGGAATCTTTTGTCGTTTTTTTTTGCACGAGGTACTTTTTGACTTTTCCGACAAAAGTACGAAAAATGTTTTTTTTAACTTATACGGATTGAATGGATTTGAAAAATATTATTTCCAAGAAGCTTCCTTTAAAAGTTTTCAAGTTTACTTTTAATCAACTTCTTTTATTTTAAAGTCGTATGACATGTAATGAAAGGAAAAAATTTTTTAATAAAGAAAGGATATTTTTCTCAAGAATGGAGTTCAAGTGTTTTATCAAAATTATTTTCCATCTAAGATAATAAAGGGTTCTGTTTTTATCCCTATTATTACATTGATTTTATTATGTTGTGATGGAATTATTTTTATGAATTCCTTTATCATATATGAATTGTTTTATGATGTCATGATGTTTAAGATTCCCATTTTTATTACATGGGTTATGCAATGATGTATGGTTTATGATTTTGTGGCACACATAAGAATAGTATCATTATGAGATGGGTGGGACCTATATCTCCCTCTAATACATTGGGTAAAGATTTTATATCTCATGAGATAGACATGGCTGGAATGGTAGGTTATACCGATTCAGTGAAACAGGACTGGAACGAGGGTGACTCGATTCAGAAAGGGACTTTGTCCACTACGATAGTCTTGTCAATGAGTCGTGACTAACAAGAAATGATTCTCTATTATTATGTGTGTATTCCACAAAGTTTCATGTTTTAAGTTATGATTATTTGGATTACATTTCACTTCTATGATTTATCCCATGTTATGATATTATGAGCTCTTTTGCAGGTTAAGATTTCCAAAAGCTATGTTCTTATGTATATGATGTGATTGATGTTTCTTTTGTTTACCCTTACTGAGCATTTGAGCTCACCCTTTTATGTTTTCTTTTCCCCAGGATATAAAGAAAGGTTTTAGGTATAAAAAAAAGGAAGATCTTTATGGGAGATGTTGAAGATCTTTCAACAGGATTAGAAGATTATATTCCGAGTTTCCAAAGACACTAAACTATTACGATCCTTGTGTGTGTGTTTTTGTTATGTACTAATTATTTTGCAAATGTAATGTAATGTCAATGTACGTGAAGCTTCGGGTCTCTACAGTTGGTAGCAGAGGAAAGGTTTAGTCAACCTTTGGAAACTAGGATGTGAAAACGTTAGTGAGATCCCTAGAGATATTTCTAAGGTATGTCTAGGGATTTCCCTAAGGTTAAGTATATGTATAGGTTATAGTACTAGAATTACGCTAACGATCCTAGAATTAAACCTAAGATGTTAGATATTGAAGGTACTCCCCCTTTATTATGTTGTTTTCCCTAGCATGATTTTTGCCTCTCACACTATTCTTTTTGGGTTTTAGACGATGGTTGGAACCCGAAGGAACTGTGTTGATCAATGCAATGGACAATGCAATGATTGTCCTCCTGAACAAACAAATGTTATGGGAGATGGAGTACAAAATATTATTGATATACTTACACAAGCTATGAATCATTCTGGACTTCCAAATGAGCAGAGAAGGGAACAATATTCTATTGAGTCCTTCATGAGGAAACGTCCACCTTCTTTCAGTGGGTCTTCTGATCCATTTGTTTCTGAACAATGGATCAGTACTACTGAAAAGATATTTTCAGTTCTTCAATGTTCTGAACATGATAAATTCATCTTAGCAGTATATCGTTTGGAAGGAGAGGCTGATCAATGGTGGAATCTTATCAAGAATACGAGGCCTAGAGATTAAATTGAGTCCATGGAATGGGACGAGTTAAAGAACTTGTTTTTTAGTAAGTACTTCCCTCGTATTCTTCGAACAAAGATGGAGAAAGAGTCTCTTGAACTGAAGAAAAGGGATGATGAATCTGTTGGTACCTATGATTCAAATTTTACAAGACTTTCAAGGTACGCTTCTGGTATTATCATCCAACCTGAAAGTAAAGTTTATCGATTTTTCAGTGGCTTAAAACCAAGTCTTCGAAGGGTATTAGCTATAAGAGACTTCAGTAGCTATGAAGAAATTGTGCGTTGTGCTATCAAGGTAGAAATGGAAGTTGGTGTTACATATCAATCTCATGGTTTTGACAAGAAACTAAAGATGGAGTTCAAGGAGAAATCTCAGAATAATGGTGAAAAGAAGATGAATGTTTCCTTATGCACAAAGTGTGGAAAGAAGCATGGTGGAGACTGTCTCAAAGGGACTAGAAAATGTTTTAAGTGTGGAAAAGAAGGTCATCGAGTAGCTGAGTGTTAATGTAATGGAAAAAGGGTTTCTAATGATGTGAATAAAGCAAACACTACAGAGAACGCACCACCAACACTTCAATGCTTCAAGTGCAAGGAAATGTGGCATTATACTAATAAATGTCCTAATCCAAGGGTTAGTGATGATCGACATGAGAAACCGCTTAAGGCAAAGGACAAAGGGAAGTCACATGCGATCACCATTGGCGATGTTGAATATGATAACGATGTGGTGGAATGATTAAGTGTTTATGTAATGGTATTCCAAAATAATGTTGTATCATAAAGTATTGGAATATTTATGTATTGGTCTAATGTGGTATTCAAAGTGATTCAAATATTGTTGGAAATAAGATTATATGCACATAATAAAGGGAAAACAAGAAAATGAAATGTTTAACATTATTCATGAGCTCATGATTGATATAAGGACTAAGTGATATCATGGTTTGAGTATATAGAATTTTGAGGATTTTGGTATGTGGAAAGTGTTAACTTTTAACTGCATTTATGTTTTCACTAAGGTATTCAAGAGAATACACGATTAAGGACTTTGAATGTTTGGAATGTGACCAACAAAACATACCTTATGATATATGGGGATCGACGATGGTGTTAAATCTCTGGTAATCGTTTTCACTATGTTATGAGAGTGGACTGTAGTATTATGGATAAGCCTAAAGATTGGAATGGATTATGTGGGACATAAGTTAGTATTGTTTAAGGATAGAATTTTTTTGATATTATTGATGGGATGTTATAGTGATATAGTTTTAGAAAAAGGACAACCTGCAGGACGGGCGACAACCCATCGCGTCGGACAAGGCTGTAGGAATCGAACCCACAACCGAAGTGTGACTGGCCTTTATCGCCTACCACTGGACTACAGGAAGTCCCTGTTTAGTATAAACTAGTTTTATTATATTAATCAGTATGATATATGATGTATAAGTCCATTTTAGGAACCATATATGATTAATCTCACTATAGAATGACTTATGTATATTTAATAACTTTTGTTAACCATTTGTTTGAGACAGATGGAATGACCTGTCATTCTATCACAGGATCTGCTAACACTTGACGAATAACAAATTCAACTTCATTTATTTAAGAGATGAAGTGGAAATTGTTCAAGGCATGCACAACAGTGAGATTGTACCAAAATAAAGTAAGTATTTATTCTAATTCAAATTCTTTAACTTTAGGGAAACGATCTTGAAAACCAAAAATGTTTTCCTAGTTATCTTATATCTGATGAATCAGATGGTACCTTAGATCGTCACAAATTTTTGGCTTTGTGATTGCTGGCTTTTCCATAGCCATGTTCTCTACCACTCCCCATCAGAACATGATGGTTAGATTTCTCTTCCATATCCATATTTTCACCTATGTGGAAACCCAGTGATTAGTTTATTTGGGTAACCGTTAAGTTTCATACTTTTGTTTTTAAATATTGGTTTTGGTAATCCTTTTTACTATGTGGGTTTCTATTAAAAAAACTTTCAAGTATTAAACCATTTATAACCCAGATGAATTTCGAGGGCGAAATTCATTTTAAGGGGGGTAGAATGTAACAGCCCAAGATTTTATGAAAAATATTCTTTTTAATTTCACTAATGTCTTGTGTTGTACGCTACACCAAAAGGAGATTGCACAACATGCATCCTTGACTTGCCTTGTATTACATGCAATCGCGACCTTCCTCAATAGCGTGTGTAGTACGCAATACCGAGTTTTACTAAACAACGATATGCTATTAAAATATTATTAAAACTAGCCGTTATGAATAGTAAAAACCACTTTTTGAAATTTTGTAAATTTTATTTTTCAAAATGGACTTTATCTTTGGATTCTTAATATCAAAATTAGCTTAGGGTGAAATTTTGGTACTTTTCGGATAACTTTCATATTCTGATGAATAGTGAAAATTACTAAATTATAATTAAAAACAACTATTTTAATCAAAATAATTAATAGTTATAAATTATTAATTTGAGTGGTTTTAATGTATATTTAGAATATATTTTTACAATTTAATACAATGTTGTTCATTGGATGTTATTTCACATTTAAACCCGACATAAACAAGTGTCAATCTTTTGATAGATATTGTTTCTTAAAAACACGCTATTTGTTTTAACAGCGGGATTTAATTATAAAATTAATTAATGCAACATCTATGTTATGAATTTGGTAAAATAGACTTCATTTTTGAATTCGGAATATGAAATATAGCTTAGGATGAAATTTTGGCATTGTTCTGAAAAACATCAATTTTTTATGAATAGTGAAACTACTAAGTGGTAGTTAAAAAACTGATTTTTTCATAAAACATAATTTTACTGCTTCTGTGAATGGAATTTCAAAAATCCGAGAGACACGGTTGATTTTAGTAAGTAAAATGTTGTTCAATGAGATAAAAATAATTTTTTGGTGAATAGTAACTTTTTACTTTTATTTACCACGGTTAAAAGTAAATTGGGTAATTAAGGGTAAAAATGATATAATATTGCCCTAACACATGTCCTAATCCTATTGGACAAGTGTATCCCGACCAAAAACAACCTTAAGTGTAAAATATTATCATTTAGGCCCACTTGGATTAGATTAGGACATTTATTATTAATTTTTTTAAAGAAGGGTTAAAATAGTTAAAATCAAAGTTTAATAAGTAAATCATTTTTAATATGGGGTTATACATAAGATAAATTTTACTATAAATATTCATTAGAAAGATAAAACGATTTCCTACATAATCGTATTTTATTTGTAATTTTTAGACATTAAATAATTTAATTTATTTATGACACAATGATGATGCAGTAATTATCTTATTAATGAAATATTGACATAATTGATGTTATAAACACCAAAATAAATGTAATTTGAGACTTTTTATGAATTAAACTAATTTTATAGGTTACTATGATATATTAGTGTTGATTTAATAAACTTGGTTCGAACATATAATTCTGTTATGACTTTCACAAAAATCATATATCAAATATTGTCAAAATTGACACAAAATAGTTTTTAAATAAAATAAAATTTTATTAATTGTTATTTTATTCCTAAAAATATAAGGTTAGGAAAAATGACTTATATAAGGATATATATATTGATAATAAACAATTTGGTGTTCGTTTTGCATGTTATATTATGTGTATTAACCATATAGTGTAAGAAAACAAAAAGACACGGTAAAAGTGAAATTATTTAACTTAGAGTTAAATCTAATTGATAAGGTTTAAATAATAACCTAAACTTGTCTAAATCCTATTGGTTGATAGGATTTTGACCCATCCCCACTTTAGCTTCTAAATAATACCCTTTTGAACCATTATAAACCGATTTTGACTTTAATATAAAATAATATTTTGAGATATTCCTAAGGTGCCCCTCTCCTCCCTTATAAAAGGGCACCTCCTCCCCCTCCTCCTCACACCAATTTGAGCATCAAGCTCGGAAACCCCTGCCAAAATCCCTTATCCACTTCCCTAGAATAATCCTAGAGGTCCTGGTCTTCTTAAAAGACCAATCTTAGTTCTCTAAGTGGAGGATTCAAAGAGGCGTTTCAAAGAAGAGGTAATATCCATTACCGATCTTTTCAATTTCTTTCTTCTTCAACTTCTTCTTCTTTAGTTGTTTCATGATAAAGTAATAACATCAGTATTACTTACATACTTATATGTTATTATAAATATGAAACAACTCTAATTAACCTTTTATCCATCCTACGGAAAAAGGAAATCACCGCACGTGTGTACGTACAGAATACCGTCTCCACGCCGTGGTGTAATCTATTTTCCGCCACCACCTTAATTGGATGGGTATAATGGTTTAATTAGTAACTATATATGATTATTATAAAGTGATATTAACACTGAAATAGTATACATACACTTCAACACAATTCCACGACCATGGGAACGATATCATCGCTCGTGCGTACGTATGGACTACCGTCTCCACGATGCGATGAGATTCATTCTCAATGATTAACCATTCATGAATGATTATAAAGTATATATAATAATTACTAATTAAATATATTACATAATAATGATACTGGAATTATTTATATTTATATGTAAGTCATCTACTTAATTCCATTCAATTCAATAAGGAAACGAAAACAGCGTTCATGCGTACGTACGGACTACCATCTCCATGAACGGTGTATTTCTTTCCATTTACTGATTTATTATATATGTATATTCTGAATATATATATATATATATAAATAATGTTTTATATTCTGGAATTAAGTAATCATGATCTAAGTAATCATATGAATAATTACAAGTTAAAACACAAACGACAAATGAGACGATTTTACCCAAAACGCTACTTTAACATAAATTTACAAAAGAATGGGTAAGATAAAGTCATAAGTGGACCATATATGATATAATAACAATGAATATGATTCTGGAATAAGTCAATAACATGATTTAAATCATTATACAGGAGGTTCGGACACTTACAAAGCAAGTCGGACCTAAGGTAAGGGAAATATCAAAATCTCATTTTTATCCGAGATTGTTTTTACTTTGGCATTTACTGGGGTGTATTTTATCATCCACATCCATGTTCCCTCAATATGTAATATTGTTTCCATACACTTACAATATTTTAAATCCAATTTTACCCTTTGGTGAGTTTTTTAGTAAAGAATATGAAAGGAATATTTTGTCGTTTTTTTTGCACGAGGTACTTTTTGACTTTTCCGAAAAAAGTACGAAGAATGTTTTTTTTAACTTATACGGATTGAATGGATTTGTAAAATATTATTTCCAAGAAGCTTCCTTTAAAAGTTTTCAAGTTTACTTTTAATCAACTTCTTTTATTTTAAAGTCGTATGACATGTTATGAAAGGAAAAATGTTTTTAAAAAAGAAAGGATATTTTCCTCATGAATGGAGTTCAAGTGTTTTATCAAAATTATTTTCCATCTAAGATAATAATGGGTTCTGTTTTTATCCCTATTATTACATTGATTTTATTATGTTGTGATGGAATTATTTTTATGAATTCCTTTATCATATATGAATTGTTTTATGATGTCATGATGTTTAAGATTCCCATTTTTATTACATGGGTTATGCAATGATGTATGGTTTATGATTTTGTGGCACACATAAGAATAGTATCATTATGAGATGGGTGGGACCTATATCTCCCTCTAATACATTGGGTAAAGATTTTATATCTCATGAGATAGACATGGCTGGAATGGTAGGTTATACCGGTTCAGTGAAACAGGACTGGAACGAGGGTGACTCGATTCAGAAAGGGACTTTGTCCACTACGATAGTCTTGTCAATGAGTCTTGACTAACAAGAAATGATTCTCTATGATTATGTGTGTATTCCACAAAGTTTCATGTTTTAAGTTATGATTATTGGGATTACATTTCACTTCTATGATTTATCCCATGTTATGATATTATGAGCTCTTTTGCAGGTTAAGATTTCCAAAAGCTATGTTCTTATGTATATGATGTGATTGATGTTTCTTTTGTTTACCCTTACTGAGCATTTGATCTCACCCTTTTATGTTTTCTTTTCCCCAGGATATAAAGAAAGGTTTTAGGTATAAAAAAAGGAAGATCTTTATGGGAGATGTTGAAGATCTTTCAACAGGATTAGAAGATTATATTCCGAGTTTCCAAAGACACTAAACTATTACGATCCTTGTGTGTGTGTTTTTGTTATGTACTAAGTATTCCGCAAATGTAATGTAATGTCAATTTACGTGAAGCTTTGGGTCTCTACAGTTGGTAGCAGAGGAAAGGTTTAGTCAACCTTTGGAAACTAGGATGTGAAAACGTTAGTGAGATCCCTAGAGATATTTCTAAGGTATGTCTAGGGATTTCCCTAAGGTTAAGTATATGTATAGGTTATAGTACTAGAATTACGCTAACGATCCTAGAATTAAACCTAAGATGTTAGATATTGAAGGTACTCCCCCTTTATTATGTTGTTTTCCCTAGCATGATTTTTGCCTCTCACACTATTCTTTTTGGGTTTCAGACGATGGCTGGAACCCGAAGGAACTGTGTTGATCAATGCAATGGACAATGCAATGATTGTCCTCCTGAACAAACAAATGTTGTGGGAGATGGAGTACAAAATATTATTGCTATACTTACACAAGCTATGAATCATTCTGGACTTCCAAATGAGCAGAGAAGGGAACAATATTCTATTGAGTCCTTCATGAGGCAACGTCCACCTTCTTTCAGTGGGTCTTCCGATCCACTTGTTTCTGAACAATGGATCAGTACTACTGAAAAGATATTTTCAGTTCTTCAATGTTCTGAACATGATAAATTCATCTTAGCAGTATATGGTTTGGAAGGAGAGGCTGATCAATGGTGGAATCTTATCAAGAATACGAGGCCTAGAGATGAAATTGAGTCCATGGAATGGGACGAGTTAAAGAACTTGTTTTTTAGTAAGTACTTCCCTCGTATTCTTTGAACAAAGATGGAGAAAGAGTCTCTTGAACTGAAGCAAAGGGATGATGAATCTGTTGGTACCTATGATTCAAATTTTACAAGACTTTCAAGGTACGCTTCTGGTATTATCATCCAACCTGAATGTAAAGTTGATCGATTTTTCAGTGGCTTAAAACCAAGTCTTCGAAGGGTATTAGCTATAAGAGACTTCAGTAGCTATGAAGAAATTGTGCGTTGTGCTATCAAGGTAGAAATGGAAGTTGGTGTTACATATCAATCTCATGGTTTTGACAAGAAACTAAAGATGGAGTTCAAGGAGAAATCTCAGAATAATGGTGAAAAGAAGATGAATGTTTCCTTATGCACAAAGTGTGGAAAGAAGCATGGTGGAGACTGTCTTAAAGGGACTAGAAAATGTTTTAAGTGTGGAAAAGAAGGTCATCGAGCAGCTGAGTGTTAATGTAATGGAAAAAGGGTTTCTAATGATGTGAATAAAGCAAACACTACAGAGAACGCACCACCAACACTTCAATGCTTCAAGTGCAATGGAATGGGGCATTATACTAATAAATGTCCTAATCCAAGGGTTAGTGATGATCGACATGAGAAACCGCTTAAGGAAAAGGACAAAGGGAAGTCACATGCGATCACCATTGGTGATGTTGAATATGATAACGATGTGGTGGAATGATTACGTGTTTATGTAATGGTTTTCCAAAATAATGTTGTATCATAAAGTATTGGAATATTTATGTATTGGTCTAATGTGGTATTCAAAGTGATTCAAATATTTTTGGAAATAAGATTATATGCACATAATAAAGGGAAAACAAGAAAATGAAATGTTTAACAGTATTCATGAGCTCATGATTGATATAAGGACTAAGTGATATCATGGTTTGAGTATATTGAATTTTGAGGATTTTGGTATGTGGAAAGTGTTAACTTTTAACTGCATTCATGTTTTCACTAAGGTATTCAAGAGAATACACGATTAAGGACTTTGAATGTTTGGAATGTGACCAACAAAACATACCTTATGATATCTGGGGATCGACGATGGTGTTAAATCTCTGGTAATCGTTTTCACTATGTTATGAGAGTGGACTGCAGTATTATGGATAAGCCTAAAGATTGGAATGGATTATGTGGGACATAAGTTAGTATTGTTTAAGGATAGAATTTTTTTTGATATTATTGATGGGATGTTATAGTGATATAGTTTTAGAAAAAGGACAACCTGCAGGACGGGCGACAACCCATCGCGTCGGACAAGGCTGTAGGAATCGAACCCACAACCGAAGTGTGACTGGCCTTTATCGCCTACCACTGGACTACAGGAAGTCCCTGTTTAGTATAAACTAGTTTTATTATATTAAGCAGTATGATATATGATGTATAAGTCCATTTTAGGAACCATATATGATTAATCTCACTATAGAATGACTTATGTATATTTAATAACTTTTGCTAACCTTTTGTTTGAGACAGATGGAATGACCTGTCATTCTATCACAGGATCTGCTAACACTTCACGAATAACAAATTCAACTTCATTTATTTAAGAGATGAAGTGGAAATTGTTCAAGGCATGCACAACAGTGAGATTGTACCAAAATAAAGTAAGTATTTATTCTAATTCAAATTCTTCAACTTTAGGGAAACGATCTTGAAAACCAAAATTGTTGTCCTAGTGATCTTATATCTGATGAATCAGATGGTACCTTAGATCGTCCCAAATTTTTGGCTTTGTGATTGCTGGCTTTTCCATAGCCATGTTCTCTACCACTCCCCATCAGAACATGATGGTTAGATTTCTCTTCCATATCCATATTTTCACCTATGTGGAAACCCAGTGATTAGTTTATTTGGGTAACTGTTAAGTTTCATACTTTTGTTTTTAAATATTGGTTTTGGTAATCCTTTTTACGATGTGGGTTTCTATTAAAAAAACTTTCAAGTATTAAACCATTTATAACCCAGACGAATTTCGAGGGCGAAATTCATTTTAAGGGGGGTAGAATGTAACAGCCCAAGATTTTATGAAAAATATTTTTTTTAATTTCACTAATGTCTTGTGTTGTACGCTACACCAAAAGGAGCTTGCAAAACACGCATCCTTGACTTGCCTTGTATTACATGCAATCACGACCTTCCTCAATAGCGTGTGTAGTATGCAATACCGAGTTTTACTAAACAACGATATGCTATTAAAATATTATTAAAACTAGCCGTTATGAATAGTAAAAACCACTTTTTGAAATTTTGTAAATTTTATTTTTCAAAATGGACTTTATCTTTGGATTCGTAATATCAAAATTAGCTTAGGGTGAAATTTTGGTACTTTTCGGATAACTTTCATATTCTGATGAATAGTGAAAATTACTAAATTATAATTAAAAACAACTTTTTTAATCAAAATAATTAATAGTGATAAATTATTAATTTGAGTGGTTTTAAAGTATATTTAGAATATATTTTTACAATTTAATACAATGTTGTTCATTGGATGTAATTTCACATTTAAACCCGACATAAACAAGTGTCAATCTTTTGATAGATATTGTTTCTTAAAAACACGCTATTTGTTTTAACAGCGGGATTTAATTATAAAATTAATTAATGCAACATCTATGTTATGAATTTTGTAAAATAGACTTCATTTTTGAATTCGGAATATGAAATATAGCTTAGGATGAAATTTTGGCATTGTTCTGAAAAACATCAATTTTTGATGAATAGTGAAACTACTAAGTGGTAGTTAAAAAACTGAATTTTTCATAAAACATAATTTTACCGCTTCTGTGAATGGAATTTCAAAAATCCGAGAGACACAGTTGATTTTAGTAAGTAAAATGTGGTTCAATGAGATAAAAATAATTTTTTGGTGAATAGTAACTTTTTACTTTTATTTACCACGGTTAAAAGTAAATTGGGTAATTAAGGGTAAAAATGATATAATATTGCCCTAACACATGTCCTAATCCTATTGGACAAGTGTATCTCGACCAAAAACAACCTTAAGTGTAAAATATTATCATTTAGGCCCACTTGGATTAGATTAGGACATTTATTATTAATTTTTTTAAAGAAGGGTTAAAATAGTTAAAATCAAAGTTTAATAAGTAAATCATTTTTAATATGGGGTTATACATAAGATAAATTTGACTATAAATATTCATTAGAAATCTAAAACGATTTCCTACATAATCATATTTTATTTGTAATTTTTAGACATTAAATAATCTAATTTATTTATGACACAATGATGATGCAGTAATTATCTTATTAATGAAATATTGACATAATTGATGTTATAAACAACAAAATAAATGTAATTTGAGACTTTTTATGAATTAAAATAATTTTATAGGTTACTATGATATATTAGTGTTGATTTAATAAACTTGGTTCGAACATATAATTCTGTTATGACTTTCACAAAAATCATATATCAAATAGTGTCAAAATTGACACAAAATAGTTTTTAAATAAAATATTATATTATTAATTGTTATTTTATTCCTAAAAATATAAGGTTAGGTAAAATGACTTAGATAAGGATATATATATTGATAATAAACAATTTGGTGTTCGTTTTGCATGTTATAGTATGTGTATTAACCATATAGTGTAAGAAAACAAAAAGACACGGTAAAAGTTAAATTATTTAACTTAGAGTTAAATCTAATTGATAAGGTTAAAATAATAACCTAAACTTGTCTAAATCCTATTGGTTTATAGGATTTTGACCCATCCCCACTTTATCTTCGAAATAATACCCTTTGGAACCATTATAAACCGATTTTGACTTTAATATAAAATAATATTTTGAGATATTCCTAAGGTGCCCCTCTCCTCCCTTATAAAAGGGCACCTCCTCCCCCTCCTCCTCACACCAATTTGACCATCAAGCTCGTAAAACCCCTGCCAAAATCCCTTATCCACTTCCCTAGAATAATCCTAGAGGTCCGGGTCTTATTAAAAGACCAATCTTAGTTCTCTAAGTGGAGGATTCAAAGAGGCGTTTCAAAGAAGAGGTAATATCCATTACCGATCTTTTCAATTTCTTTCTTCTTCAACTTCTTCTTCTTTATTTGTTTCATGATAAAGTAATAACATAAGTATTACTTACATACTTATATGTTATTATAAATATGAAACAACTCTAATTAACCTTCTATCCATCCTACGGAAAAAGGAAATCACCGCACGTGTGTACGTACGGAATACCGTCTCCACGCCGTGGTGTAATCTATTTTCCGCCACCACCTTAATTGGATGGGTATAATGGTTTAATTAGTAACTATATAAGATTATTATAAATTGATATTAACACTGAAATAGTATACATACACTTCAACACAATTCCACGACCATGGGAACGATATCATCGCTCGTGCGTACGTATGGACTACCGTCTCCACGACGCGATGAGATTCATTCTCAATGATTAACCATTCATGAATTATTATAAAGTATATATAATAATTACTAATTAAATATATTACATAATAATGATACTGGAATTATTTATATTTATATGTATGTCATCTACTTAATTCCATTCAATTCAATAAGGAAACGAAAACAGCGTTCATGCGTACGTACAGACTACCATCTCCATGAACGGTGTATTTCTTTCCATTTACTGATTTATTATATATTTATATTCTGAATATATATATATATATAAATAATGTTTTATATTCTGGAATTAAGTAATCATGATCTAAGTAATCATATGAATAATTACAAGTTAAAAACACATACGACAAATGAGACGATTTTACCCAAAACGCTACTTTAACATAAATTTACAAAAGAATGGGTAAGATAAAGTCATAAGTGGACCATATATGATATAATAACAATGAATATGATTCCGGAATAAGTCAATAACATGATTTAAATCATTATACAGGAGGTTCGGACACTTACAAAGCAAGTCGGACCTAATGTAAGGGAAATATCAAAATCTCATTTTTATCCGAGATTGTTTTTACTTTGGCATTTACTGGGGTGTATTTTATCATCCACATCCATGTTCCCTCAATATGTAATATTGTTTCCATCCAATTACAATATTTTAAATCCACTTTTACCCTTTGGTGAGTTTTTAGTAAAGAATATGAAAGGAATCTTTTGTCTTTTTTTTTGCACGAGGTACTTTTTGACTTTTCCGACAAAAGTACGAAGAATGTTTTTTTTAACTTATACGGATTGGATGGATTTGTAAAATATTATTTCCAAGAAGCTTTCTTTACAAGTTTTCAAGTTTACTTTTAATCAACTTCTTTTATTTTAAAGTCGTATGACATGTTATGAAAGGAAAAATGTTTTTAAAAAAGAAAGGATATTTTCCTCAAGAATGGAGTTCAAGTATTTTATCAAAATTATTTTCCATCTAAGATAATAAAGGGTTCTGTTTTTATCCCTATTATTACATTGATTTTATTATGTTGTGATGGAATTATTTTTATGAATTCCTTTATCATATATGAATTGTTTTATGATGTCATGATGTTTAAGATTCCCATTTTTATTACATGGGTTATGCAATGATGTATGGTTTATGATTTTGTGGCACACATAAGAATAGTATCATTATGAGATGGGTGGGACCTATATCTCCCTCCAATGCATTGGGTAAAGATATTATATCTCATGAGATAGTCATGGCTGGAACGGTAGGTTATACCGGTTCAGTGAAACGGGACTGGAACGAGGGTGACTCGATTCAGAAAGGGACTTTGTCCACTAAGATAGTCTTGGAAATGAGTCTTGACTAACAAGAAATGATTCTCTATGATTATGTGTGTATGCCACAAAGTTTCATGTTTTATGTTATGATTATTGGGATTACATTTCACTTCTATGATTTATCCCATGTTATGATATTATGAGCACTTTTGCAGGATAAGATTTCCAAAAGCTATGTTCTTATGTATATGATGTGATTGATGTTTCTTTTGTTTACCCTTACTGAGCATTTGAGCTCACCCTTTTATGTTTTCTTTTCCCTAGGATATAAAGAATGGTTTTAGGTATAAAAAAAAGGAATATCTTTATGGGAGATGTTGAAGATCATTCAACAAGATTAGAAGATTATATTCCGAGTTTCCAAAGACACTAAACTATTACGATCCTTGTTTGTGTGTTTTTGTTATGTACTAAGTATTCTGAAAATGTAATGTAATGTCAATGTATGTCAAGCTTCGGGTCTCTACAGTTTAGCATGTAAATTATAATGTGGTAAAAGTTATCTTTGCAAACTCACATTCTTTTATGATTTTTAACATTAACTTGAAAAATCACTTTATTGTAATAAAATTCCATTGGATATTTTAATAAATATCATCATTATTGGGTGATAGATATTTTTGTTTCACAAACTATATAATTTTTTACATATGTTGTTTACATTGACAATTATTGGACTATGTTGAGAAATATTGATAAATGTGTATTCTTTATTAATTACTTATATTTGATAAGGAATATTATTATTTTTGATTATTTTATATGAATAATGATTTGGAATGGAAATTATGGGTGGGTTATAAACAATATATATCCCCTCAATGCATCAATAGGTTCTCATAAAGAGATTAAGTTGCCATAATTAAATAGGATTCTACATATAGTTTTACAATATCTTGTGAATAGTCTAGATGGTATATGGTTTTATGTGTCTCAGACATTCCATCCAATAATTTATAATTTCATTCATATATATTTCAGTTAACATTTTTATTATCCATTAGTTTTTTATATGATAAAATCCATCGTCGCATTTCACTATTAGTTAATTTATTTAAGGGAATGTGTTTCATCTATCTATCATTTCATGTTTATTAGTCATTATCTAGTTATTTGAGTGGCCTATGTTATCATTTATCTAACATTACATGATAATTTTTACTCTTCAATTAATCTTTTCTTCCTCTATATATACCCTTATTGTGAATTTGGTCAAACCCTTATTATGTTTCCTTTCCCCAGGTCATTAAGAGGAGTTCCATGAATGATTTTCTGAGATGATGAGTTTTTACTGGTGTTATATTTTATTTTTATATTTCTTAATGAATTATGGGAATAATTTATGTAATATATATTTTCAAAATAACTAAACTATTTGGTCCTTTAGGATTTGATTACTGGTAATAATGAAAATGTAATAAAATAACGCATCAACTCTGAGTATCTGGGTTAAGGGTGTTACAGTTAGTATCAATGGACGTTTAGAAGTATCCATGGAAACTAGATTGGGAAAACATGGATTTGGGATAAAAAAATAATATTTATTTTGAGGATATGTATATAATAACATCATAGAAATTTTTAAAGGAAGATATTATTTGGGTATTTCCTGAAATGCATCCCAATATGGATAGTACAAGTTAACGTGGTTCTAGAATAGATGTCCATAGGATTAACAACTTCGATAAGGTTCATCAGGCCTAACATAGAAAAACATAGTACATGACAATGGGCCTTACCGCACTCCTAGATTTACATGACCAGGATATATGGTTAAGATAATTCACATTTTCTTTAAAAATAATTTTAAAGGATTGAAATGTAATAATATCACTTATTAAACCATGTTCATGGTTTTGAGATTAGCTATGCATAAAATTATTAATTTATGTTAATTTTTGTGCACTATTTAGTATTATAAAATCAAAATAATTTATTTAACATAATATAGTATATGCCAAAGTTCAGAAATTTCACCATGATGGAAGAAGTATATCAAAACACGTGACCAATGTATATGTTTCCCTATTGTTAATGTCAATGTAGCTAGTATTGTAAGTACGTGATTTATGGATATATTAGGCCATTCTAATAAAATTATTACACATAATAATTTCAGGATGGGGAATCATGTTACACTTTGAAATTATCTGATGTTTGATCACTTTATGAGATAGGGACCCCATTATTTAGTTGGACTACCGAACCAATGTTTGTTGATTAATGAAATAATTTTGTGGATAAGATATTAATAATATGAGGATGTAGTGAAAAGAAAAAGGTTACACATAGATTATATTATCTCAATGGTGATATGAATCAATTGTGGTCATTGACCTTGAATATGAAGGACGAAGAAGAAATATAACTCATGGAATGGAAAATTTCAAGGAAATATTCCTTTAAAAATATTTCCATTAGGAGAAAAACATCAAGATAAAGAGAAATTTCCTTACCTTAAATCATAAGAAAGAAGTGATTGTTGAAGATTTTGAATATACATTTACACTTTCATCTAGGTATTCTACTGATTACATGCCCAATATGAGTTGAATTAATGACCACATCTTTGAAGGTCTTAAAAAAATGTCCAAAGGGCTTTACTTTATCATAATTTTTCATTATAAGAAGATATAGATTCATATTCCCTAATAAATGAGAAATAAATCTCTAGGATTAATATATTCATGGGGAATCATGAGAATAAGATGTCATCTAAATATGAAAAGAAAGAGAATTTATCAAAGAAGATAATGATGAAATTTCAAACTTGTCAATATTATGGAAAGAATCACTATGGGATATTCATGAACATAATGGGAGTTTGTTATAAGTGTGGAGAAAATGGTCACTAGGGTAAAAAATGAAAATGGATGAATAAAAATGAAACTATTTATTGTCACAACTGCTCGGAGATAGGTCACTACATAAAAAAATTCCCCAAGAATCAACAGAATATATATCCATAGAAGCTAAGGGAACAAGGTCAAGATTATGTTATCAAAAAAAATAAGTGGAATAATTAAGGTGCTGTTATATTTGGATATATTAAATAGGTTTTAAAAGTAATTTAAAGATGATGTTCTAATCATATTAATTATGAAATATATAGGGATTTTACTACAATACTTATTCATTAAATATTTGAGATTATATGATGAATGGTACGATGAAAGGTTATTCAGTTGAAAGTAAAAAAATTTAGAAAACACATGGTTGAGGGAATGATAAACATTATTATGCTCTTAATGATAATAAAATGATATTTGGATAAATAAATTATTGGTTTCAAAAACGTAAATAGAATAAGTGAAGACAAACATGGAACTGAGTAATGATTTTTTGATTAAGTGTTGTATTCAATCTTTTATGGACTTTATATATTTTTTGTATTTAAGGAATATATTAAATAATCAATGTTCTATTTATTGAACAAGAATCATGCATGATTTCAATATGGTTTTATTGTAATTCATGTTATTACCAAATTCAAATGTTTGGTATGTGATTATTAAATGCCACATCATTTTATTTGATAAATTCATTTTGGAAATTCGATGATATTCTTTATGTAGTGTTTGATAATATTGTTTTGTAAATCCTATCCATTTAGGAAATGTTTAATGATTATCTTTAGAATACTTTTTTGAGGATAAAAGTTTACTTAACTATAAGAAGCATCTTGTTTTATATAGAGATGTACAAATAGTTGAAGGAGTAAAAAAACTAAAAGTTTATATTAATAGAAACATATATTTACATTTACTCTTATAGGGTGAAATAATTATGAAACTCTAGAAGAAAGGTATTTAAATAAATTTTTATCTTATTATATTCATATGCGATGAATAAAATGGTGCAATAAATCATCATATATTTATGGTTCTAAGGACCATAAAATCACATTGATCACTAATATTCTTAGGACCAATGCCGATAATTATTTAAACTTTTCTTCAATGTTCATGTTTTTATTTCCCAACAATGTTCTCTTACATGTGAACATATTTATGTAACCATCATAATTATCAATCTATCTTATTAATATGATGTGTTATTAATCCTATTGATGATTTGGGTTTTCCTAGAATATTATTTTCAAATATAAAACCCAACATTATTGAGATCAAGTTTAAATTGTGAGGATTTAATTTTATTAAGGTGGGGAGAATGAAAAACCAAAGATGTTACAATATTTTCATATTAGAATAAATTTAATCTTCATCCAAGATTTAATTATCAAAAACACCATATTAATCTTATGTTACATGTTCCATAATGTGTATCTTGATCTACAGGGAACACTAAGGTTTTCATTAATTATGAACAACAATTTCATTCCTCGATGGCTTCTATAAAATATAAGTCTAAGTTTCAGTGAAAAAAATAAATTACTAAAATAATTATTATTTTATATAATAATATATAACTTATCTATAAAATTTATGGTTATGAATTGGATAAAAGAATTTATGAAAATATACAGTTGATTTGATGGGATACATATTAATTAGAAATGAATATAGAAACTAAATGAATATAAAGGGAATGAATTTATAAAAAACAATTTTTATTTGAAGATGGTTATTAATCATAATAAGTATGGTTAATTAAAATTAATATATGATTTCAATATTTATCCAATATATTAAGTATACAAAAGATAAGAACAGACCCAATATGACACATAAAAACTAATATTTTTATAGAATAAGATTTAACACTTTTTAATAGTTTACATATTTAAAAAATGAATTATCAAAATTTTATAAATTTAAAATGAAAACATAAAATTAATTTTTAGGGGAATATTTTATATTATCAACCCACCAGGAAACCCACTTATGAGGTGTACTTCCTATGGTATAACATGTGTCTATTTTATGATTTAATTGTGTGAATGAGTGTTCATAACTATAATTAAATAAAATTTATATATTTATGGATATTAATATATTTTATTAAATTATTCTATTAATATTTATTTTTATATGTGATACATTTGGGGACATATTTACTTAATTAGTTATTACAAGCCCTTAGCCGGAGTCAAAATTCACAAGCATTCTAGATGGATTTCTTGAGGTGTATGATGCTCGAAAACAGGTCGTATAGATTGATTTAAGATAGGATATTATAATTAAAATATATTTATAAATACTTAATAAAAAATAAAATTAATTCATTTATATCATAAATTTAATATTTTAGTTGTTGACTAAATATATCAATCAATTTCTGTGAAAAATAATTTCAAAAAATGATTGGACTATACCTTAACTTGTTTTTAAATAATTTTCAATCTTATACAAATAGTTTTTGATTTTCCTCTAAATGTGTTAAAAATTTATGTACAAATTGTATTAATATTTTTTTATTTAAATATCACTCATTGATGATTTATATCCATGATAAATCAATTTACAAATAAAACTTACATTTTTTCATAAAGGAGGATAAATCAATTTTTTGTCCAATATATATTTTTATAGAAATATATACATGCATCTAACAATATTAGTATGATTTTAATTGAACCTAACAAATTACTATAGTATTGTTAAAATATCATAAATATTTTTATCATCATTTTTTTCTGTATAACATGATTTTGTTGGTCTAAAAAATAGACAAAACACATGTTCTGTACAAGGAGAAGAAAACAGTGCTATATCTTATACATTGATAAAACATGTGGTTTTTTATATTTATCTACTCATAATAAACCAAATTTCATTCATTTTTTATAATAGTTCTCCATCTATCTAAATTTAATATACCTCTTAATACTATTTTTTTAGTTAAGATGACGATAATGAGAGAATTCATTTACATTGATGAATATCATGCACTTTTGAAATATATAATGAGCCATTGTTTAGTATTCTTGTTATACTATTATAATATAATTTAATCCTTTTCTAAATAATTAAATCATGTTTTATATTCAATAAATATATAAATAATATCTTTAATACTGTATATTCATGCACATTTTTAGGTGAGTTGTCCTAGATGTTAAATTTTTTCCATCATCTATGGCATGTGAATATATTCTCATGAGAACCATTCAAGGAAAAAAATATGTATAGATATATTATAAAGTTAAACATATATATTATACTTTATCTTAATATATTATCCATAAAAAAACTACCATATGGAGGTTCTTAATGGAACATTATCGAGTAGGGAATTTTTTTTAATGAATTTTCAATTCTTGGTGATTATGAATTAATGTAACTTATGGACGATCCTTATTAAAATCTCATATAATTATTCTCGTTAATTAATTTCATTAAAATTATCATTGAATTTGGTAGTAATATAAATTCATAATCTCTTATCCATCATTGATGAGAAATTTTCTATCTCATGACGTTAAATGCATTTTTAATATATATAATATAACAACACCTGGGTATATTTTTTAGTTTCAAAAAACTGTTTTATATTTTCTATGGATTTTGGGGATTTACTGTTACCTAATAATGATATATATTCCTGAATTTAATGGTTTATTGGGAATTGTTTTCACATGATTTTTATATATCGGGATATCATTTAATGTAAATGAAAATTCAATTAGTAAGAGTTTTAAGTACATAATGTGTTGTTTGTAAATTTTTTGCAGTTAGATATGTATAAATAAATTATTTTTATGGAGTATGTATATCTAGATAGTTATTGATTTTCTAAAACTCTAACCAAAATCCATTAATAAACATGACCTTATAATTAGTAATAATTTTACTCAACCTTGGACTACTGTCCTTAGTACACAACATCAAGAGTATGGTGAATTTAAGACAAAAATAATTTTGAAATAAAATTCACATAAAAAATAAAATTAAAATTGTATAATATTGGGATATATTGATCTATTTTTTATAATGTTAAGAGTTAAAACATGATTTTATAAAAGATAGATAAAATTAATTGGAAATATATAGTGTAAATATCATAAAAATATTATTAAAGGCTTACGGGAATGTATTCCATAATCTCGCATGCTTTATATAAAGACTATCTAAGTTATAAATTATAAACATTCATCAAATATAATCTGAAGAGATAATATGATCTTATAACCATATTTTGTTAATACTAAAACCATGTAGAAGCAATTCCCACTTTTTTACAAAATGAATGACCAGTTTATCAAAACATAAATTAATTATTCAATATATATATATATATGTTAAGATATGAATTAAAATGTATTATTCCATGAATTTTTTATGTTATATAAATATTCTATAAAAGGACAAGGAACCGAATGAAAATGTAATTACCCAAAAAATTATAAATAAAACTCCCATTTTTTTTAAAATTCTTATTATATAATTTGGTTATATAAAACACATGAAATTATTTTTCCTTATTATTAACATTGTATTTAAAATACATTTATGTATCATTACTACTAATTATATATTCTTCTAATAATGATGTCATTATTATTATAAATATTATGTTTTAAAAAATCTAATTTTCATAGAAAAAGTTAGTAATGGCCTCAAACAGTAGGATTGTAACCTATGAAGACAATTTATTAATGAATCAATGGGAGATAAAATTCAGTTGATTCCCCATTACCATTTCCAAGATGATATCGAGCAAATTAATCATGTGTGAAACTATTTATTAGAGGCATTAAAGATCTTATAGATCATAGACCAAACCATGTTTTCCAAACCACCCCATGAATGTCCCACCATCACACACATTACCATTAAAGAATTTTTTGGTGCATTAAAGAGATATATAACATGTCCCTAGAAATACGATTATGTATATTATTAATTTTTTATTCATGAATATATTTTCCTCCTATTATTTTAACTTTATAGATGATATTTATGTTGATTAATTAAAGAGATCGAAATTTTAGGTAATATTCAAATTATATTAAAGAAATATATTTTGAAGAATTATTGGATCTTTGAAAAAAATAACATTTTAAAAAAATATTTTTAATAAATATCTTTTATTAAATATAAATGATTATATAATTTTTATGAAGTCAAATTTAAATTTTTTATGGGTTCAAAAAAATGTTATTGTCAAAAAACCCACCATTTTCTATAACATTCTATACATTGAAAGTGTATATTAAAATATTTTTTATATTTTTTATATAGAATGAATATTAAATTTTTAATTTAGTATTTAAAAAATATCCAAATGTTAATTTTTTTTAATATTCTGGGAAAATATAATATTTCGGATAAACAATTTAATACTGTATAAATATACATAGTGATCTATGACTTACAAATAGCCCAAAATTAATGTAATATTTATTATAAAAAGGACCCACAACAAAATATATGTTTTATCATGAAAATAATATGATTTTATTTTTATTTTATTTATCTTGTAAATCCATTATGAATCTTCTAAGACTTATATTATATTTCTAGATATTAAAATCATTTCATTAAGTGTGTGAATCCACTCAACATAACAAAGGCTGTTATTTTAATTATTTTGGCCCTTTTAATTCTAAAATACACCCCTTCATCAGAAATAATGGAAATAAACCATTAGATGGATTTTGGTTTTGGATATTTTATTCTCTAGAATCCAAAACAAATATAATAACGAAATATCCCAATTTTTCTATATAAACCTACCCAGTCTCCAATTTTACATCACCAAAAATCTTTAGAACATGTAATTACACTTCCCACCACTCGTTATATTTTTTCCCAAGGTGCACCCAGGCTTTCATGAAGCCCCTCCCAAGCCATTGGAGTCACACACTCAAGTAAGTGATCTTCCACTCTTCTCTATTTCGAAGAACCCATTTTGTGTTATATCATTTAACAGACATTTTATTATGATTGGATATGATATTACATATTACCATACAGTTCAGTTGATGTATAAATTATTATAGATTACTTTAACTATCATTTAGCCTAATATATTCATTTATGGACACATGTTACTATGTGGAAATTTCGCATGGTTTTTTCACTATTCATGTTTCTTCATTACATAATTTATTATATTTATAAATTTCTAATTAATGGATTTTATTTTACATGACCCTATAACTGGCCATTTTATATCCAAAAAATTAGTGACATCTTTCTCTCTCATCAACCATTTTGATGAATTTTTAAGTAACAACGTTATGATGGTGAAATTTCATCATGATTTTCCATGCGAAAAAATTGTGTAGTGAATACAATAACCATTATTATATAAATGGTATTCTCCATTATTCACATATAATTATTGATGGGGGACTTATATATATGAAATAAACATTCCTTTAATGATTTAATAAATTATTATGACGAATGAATCAATTTGGTATGAACTATGTGGCACACATAACCATGAGAATGAAATTATTCCGATGGTTGGGCCCAGATTGTGATCCAATTCATTAGGAAATGTATAGAATCATGATATTTTATTTGGTATGGGAGTGTAATTTTTTACGTTATGGATTTTTTACACCATTAATTTTGTTGTTGTTCGTCCATGACATATGTTCATGATTTAGTGTTTTATGTTTTCTCCACATGTCCAATGTTTTGATTATCATGCTTTATCATGACTTATTATTCATGTTCCTTTCAATGATAATGGATTTTTTTATTGTATAACATGAATCACTTATTCAATGCTTATTCCATTTCTAGGATTTATATCTCCCTTTTTCTTATGTATGTCAACATGTTATCCCATTCATT
This sequence comes from Viscum album, assembly GCA_963277665.1. Classification (NCBI taxonomy): domain Eukaryota; kingdom Viridiplantae; phylum Streptophyta; class Magnoliopsida; order Santalales; family Viscaceae; genus Viscum; species Viscum album. The sequence continues at coordinate 1,763,026,968 of OY728131.1, read as the reverse complement.
TTTAAGTTTGAATGAGTATTTTGAGCATGTTAAAGATGTTTTTAAATAAATATTGTTAATGATGTTTTTAATAATATTATATTATTTGATGATAAAGATGTTATTTCTTTTATATATTTCTCAAATTCATTATTTATATAAATCTGTTGGGAACATTATATATAATTTTATGTAATAAATAAAATATTAAGGTCTAATAAAGGGTATTGTGGTTATAGTTGGTATTAGATGAAGAATTTAGTTATTTTTGGGAATTAGAATATAAAACTCAAGATAATTAATTATGTATAAGAATATCTATGATAAAGCATTCCTAAAATTTTGAATGTATATAATAAGTTGTTTATCAAGAAAATGAATCCCTATCTAGATACTACATGTTGGTGTGGTTCTGGCACAGATGTACCTTGGTGTAACAACTTCAAAAAGGTGTTCCAGATCTGAAATGAGGTAATCTGGTACACAATAACATTCCTTAATGGGTAATTGGATTGAAAATCATGATGGAAATTATTTATCAAATTCATAATCTCATCATGATCCATTATCCAATGAATTTAAAATTTTCCCTTCATAATATATGATAGGAAATAGATCAAGGATAACATAAATTAAATCCTAAAACTCATAAGATAAGGAGATAAATGTAATTTATAGGTTATAAATTTAATTTCATTAGATTCCCCTTTATATGCTTAATTTTTTAAAATACACATCCCAAGTTTTTTTGATATCAAATTGATGAAAATAGGAGAAATCTGGTAACACGATCAATGTAATAGGAAATAGGATGACTTCCCTTATCAGATACCCAATCTGATGGAAGTAGGAATCAGAAACATTGTCCCGATACTCTCTCAACTCACTCAGGTTCTAAATTGAATCCTAAATTAGGGATTTCTCCTCAAACCCCATAATATAGAACAAGCCATAATTGATATCATCATGGGACAAATACATACTAATTTAAATATTTCATGTAATCCCTTAATCATGGAACAATGGATAAACTCAATTATAAAGAACATCTATACCCTTTCATGTTTTAGGAAAGATAAGATTCTACTTGTTGTTTATCATATAGAGGGGAAGCTAATAAATGGTGTATATTAATAACCAATATGAATCCTAAGGAAGAGATCAAAGAGATAAAGTGAAATTAATTATATTAAATGTTTATTGATAAATATTTTCCTCTGAATATCTTACCTAATATAGAAAAATATATACCCACATTCAGGTAAATAAATGATTAATCTACTAGGGAAGATGAGACATACTTTAAAAGACTTGGACGATAGGTCTCTATCATTGTTGTTACCCCCAAATTCTAGGTTGAAAGCTTCTTTGGTGGCCTAAAATCTAGTCTATGAAAATACCTAGTTATTTGTGACTTCTATAGCTGTAAGGTAATTTTTCGATGTGACCTCAAAGAAGAAATGGATATTGGAGAATCAAAAGGGTATTATAGCGGTTAGAAAAAAATGTAGAGTTTAATTTTTAATATTTGATCAAAAAATATGGTGGTGATAAGAAATTACAGCATCCTAGTTGTCAAAGGTGTGTAAAAAATCACTCAATAATTTTCATAAGTTAGGAGAGTAATTACATTAGGTGAGGGAAGGAAAGACACCCAGATAATAATTTTTTATAGGATAAAATTGTAAATGTGATGGAGAAAAGTAATTCCCCTATCGACCATCAATTCATTTTCATTTATATAACTTATAAGTAGTATGTATCATTGTAAACTAATTCCCAATGTCTAGGGTTTAAGGAGGAAGTGAACAAACTCTAAGGGTGAAAGGGAGAGATTATTCCATCAGCAACACTGAAGTGAATCCCAAATATGAAGTGGTGACTACTGCACTGTTATTCATTCATCAAAATAAAATATAATTTCTTTCTAGTTATACGAAATCATTAAAATACTAAATGAATAGTCAATCTATTCAAGCACCAACCACAATGAATGGTTGTGGGGATGTTGGTGAAGATAGAAAATGGTGAAATTATTGCCTCCGAAGTATAAAACTCTTCCCTATTCCCTATTTGAGGGATTAACATGTCAGAGAACCTTTTCATACTACCATTAGTGGAATTCGATGATATTTTTGGAATGAATTTTTTTCCCTATATAGATCCAAAATAAATTTTCATGAGAAGGAAATCACTCTCTCTATGTTGAATCAACCCCATATTCTATACATATGCTATAAGGTGGGTGAATATTCTTTAACAAAATAATCTCAAACATGGATATTATTACCCTGTGAGTAGACATATCTAGCTCAAATTATTTAGTCTGTGTAAAGGATCATCCTCAATGACTTGACTATTCTGATGGAAGAAACAAATGTGTCCCCTAAGGAATTTCTAGGACTTCCTCCTAGAAAGGATGTTGAGTTTCCAATCCAGTTTATAACTAGGTCATTACCAATATCCAATACTCTATATAATATGTAATATGAAAATATTTAGGATATAAAGAATCAACAATAGAGTAATCTAGATAAAGGGTTCATATAACCAAGTTCATCAACATGGGGTGCACTAGTCCTCTTTGTCAACAAGAAGGATAGGTTAATGATCCTTTTCATTGGTTATCGTGATCTCAACAAGATCAGGTTAACGAACTAGTATCCTTTACCACAGATTGATGACTAGCTCAATAATCTATGTGAATCACAATACTTCCCCAAGGAGGATCTTCGGTTGATATATTATCAAGTAAGGTTGAATAATAATGATATCCCCAATACCACTTTTCGTACATGGTACAGACAATATGAGTTCATAGTGATGCCATTATTACTCACTAATACTCTAGAAATCTTCTATGATTTAATGAATATAGCCATTAGAGACTACCATATCAATTATTTTAGAAATTTTAAATTATATCATAAAATACTCAAAAATTAAGGAAGAGCACGAGGAGCATTTGAACCCCTCTCTAAAGACCATACAAAAGTAGAAGACTTATGCTATGTACATCAAGATTGTGTTCTAGTTTAAGCAAGTCTCATTCTTGGATAACATAATCACCACCATTGAGATATTTATGGATCCTAAAATAAAAAAAGAAATAAAAATATGGTCCATGACAACATTTGTGAGATATATTAATAGATTAATTGGGTTATCTAGGTATTATATCTGATTAGTGAGAAATTTCTCATGATTTTAAAACCTACTTAATAACCTAACCTGAAATGGAGTCTTGTTATCTTGAAATTATGAATGTGAATTATGTTATAATGAGTTTAAAAATTGTCTTATCACTACCCTTGTGCTCACACTAGAAAAAATGGGAGAAAAATTCATAGTATCCATCGACGCTTCAAATAAGTCATTCAGATATGCATTAATGAAAAATGGAAATGTCATATCCTATGATTCATGGTAGTTGAATGTTCAAGAGTAGAACTATCCAACACATGATATGTAGTTGGATGAAATAATATTTACATTAAAACTATATAAGAATTATCTATTTGGAGAGAAGTATGAAATAGATAAGGATCACAAAAGTCTCAAATATATATTCAGATAGAAAGGTATGAATATGATCCATTGAAGATGGTTAGAGTAGATAAATGGCTATGACTAATCAATTCACTATAATCCTAGAAATGGAAATAAAGTGGAGTATTATCTAAGTAGAATCGATCTAGAAATTTTTTCATAGATGAGAATTGAGGAGGATCCAATCATCAAATAACTGAACGGGATTGGCATGTGAATCATAATGAAAGAATAACCAACAATAACTTTACAAAATATTTCTAAACCACCTCTTCTTTAATGGATAGATGATTATCAAAGAGATGATGGGTGAATATATATGAAAGTTGAAACTATAAGAAAAGATTTGTCATTATAGTTTAAGTTGAATGAATAATGAATTGTGAGAGTTGGTTCCACACTACACGTTCTATAAAATCCAATGTTACGAAAAGAACTATTGGATCATTCACATAGTTTGACTTTATTCATTCACCCATGAAGAAAATAAATGTATCGAGAACTATGATAGCACTATTAGTGGGAGAAAAATAACAAGGAGATCAATGAATATACATAAATGTACATGATATTTTAGTATCGGAAGGAATAAAGATAGTAGTCAAATGGGATTATGCAACCATTACCCATACCAACCATGAAATGGGAAAACATCAACATGGAATTTCTCCCTAGAATTATAAATAAATCCAAATGAAATAATGCAATCTAGTTTATTATGGATGTCTTACAAAAACATCAAACTTCATTTACATATGATAAGATCTCTGACTAGGTCAACATGCACAGATATACATTAGAGAATTGGTGAGGGTTTATGGAGTAACTCTACCAATTATGTTCCATCATGATCCAGGATTCACTACTATATTTTGTAATAGTCTCCATCATGCTCTAAAAAACGAGTTGAAATTTAGTACATAGTATCCCCCAAATTGACGACCAATTTGAAAGAACTTTCCAAACACCTGAGGGCATGTTAAGATCATGATTAGTTGACTTCAAAGTAGAATAGTGTTGACATCTTCCTATGATTAAGTTCTCATACAACAATATTATCCACACGAGAATCTAAATGGATACCTGTGAAGCTCTTTATGGGTGGAGGTGCATGAAACCATCATTTTGGATGATGTTGGGAATTCAAACATCTAGGTCCTAAAATGGATAAGGAATTTGTAGAAGTGTTTAAGACTATTCAATAACACATCAAGGCTAATCAGAGACAACCAAAGTGAAAATCTAAAAATCATCGGCAAGACCTATAATGTGTCTTTTTAGTAATGGTATTCATACACATATCACCATGGAAAAAGTAATGGAATTTGCGATGAAAGGAAATCATAGTGCAATGTACATCAACCATTTTCAGGTCCTTGATAGTATCATAGCGGCAGACTATCAACTAACACCCCAACTAAAACTATCTGAAGTACATGATGAATTCTATGTATCCCTCTTGAGAATGTACATAACAGACCCCCACATGTACTAAATATAGAGGTGGTACCATAGGGGAATTAAATTTCATTTGAGGTGCAGTCGGTAAAGATAATAAATAAAAGAGAAAATTTTATACAAATTAAGACAATTCCCCTAGTAAATGTGTTGTGGAGAAACCACAAGTTTGAGAAAGAAATGTGTGAATCATAAGAAATGATGAATTAGATTTACCCTCATATATTTTATATTGGAAAATTAAAATTTCAAGGGTGAAATTAATTACGAGATGAAGATTATAAAATCATGAACTATTATAAATAAAAATAACCATGCATTTTTAATAAATGTATTAGTATATAATACTATTATAGAACCCAAAAGCACTAATTTCTCCTTATTATAGCCATTTGATTAAGAAAACCAATATGAATCATTAATATTGATAATATAGTCATTGAATAGTGATCACATTATGAGTATAAATATAGGTTTATAATATTTCCAATTATCGCAATAAAAGAAAGTAATGACCTCGACTAGTACGATCGTACCATAAGATGTCCATTTATCAATGATTTTGGGGGAGATAGAATTTCTAGACTTTTCCCATGACTAATAACAATATTATATCAAACAAATTAATCATGATGGAAACCATTTACGAGAGATGTTTATTGTAATCGAGATCACTTCCCAAACTATGTTCTCTGAACTGACCCATGAAAGTACCACCACCACACACCATACCCTAAGGGCGTTTGCTAGTGTATTAAAGGTATATGTAACCATTGCCTAGAAATATGAGTATTTATATTATTTTTTATATAATAAATAATATATTTCTACTTGATTATTGTAAATTGATAAATAATTTTTATTTTGATTACATAAAACAAAAATATTATTTTTGGTTAATATTCAAAAAAATTTTAGAAATATATTTCAATGAGTAAATGAGAATTTGAAATAAATAAAATTTAAATAAATTATTAATATTAAATAAAATTTATTAAATATAAATTATCATATAATTTATATTAATTCTAATGCAATTTTTAAAAGTGTTAAAAATGTTATTTAAAAAATCCTCATTTTCAATAAATGTAGTATTTTTTAAGGTTAGAATTAACTAATTTATAAATTTATTTAGATAAAAAGAAAAATAATTTTGGATTAAAAATTTCAAAATTATCATATAGTGATTTTTTCATAATTTTCTTAGAATTTCGAATTTTCGGGTGAAAATATAAATATTGTATAAATATAATATGTGTTTTATGACATCAAAATGACCCAAAAGTGATGTAATAAGTTACATAAATAAGTTAAACAACAAAATACATATTTTTCCTTTAAAATAAAGTGATTTAAACATAATACTATTTATTTTTAAATCTATTATGAATATTCCGTTCCTGATAATATATTTAAATATTTTGAAATCAGTTATTTAAGAGTGTAACTCACCACCACACCCCAAGGGTAATATTTCAATATTTTAGTCCCTTATACTTCAAAAATAATACAAAAACTACACCTTTTCAGATCCCATGGGAAAAACCATGGGATGGTATGTGGTTTGGAATATTTTATTATATAGAATGAAAACCCAAAATATAATAATGAAGTCTCCATGTATTACTACATAAAACCATCATTATTCTATTTCTATTCACTAAAACTACTTTTAGAACATCATTAAAATTCGTTGAACTACCTAGATTCCTAGAAAGGTTCTTCAACCCTTTTATGAAGCCCCTCCCAAGCCTTTAGAGTTAGACACTCAAGTAAGGGTTCTTACATTTTTTTTCTTTGATTAAGAACTCCTTTTATGTTGTGTATTTACATTTAGTTTGATTATGTTGGGTTATGATATTAAATATTCCTCCTATATTCCATTTTATGTATAAATTATTTGATCATACCTTAACTCTTATTAATCATCTAATGATCTTTTATGTACACCCTTTACCATGCTGAAATTTCATATGGATTTTTTTCTCTATTCATATTTTTTCATTAGCCTATGTCTTATATTTAGAAATTTATAATGATGGTACATTAATTTAAATGTCCCAATCAAATCACATTTTATGTAAAAAAAATTAGAGTCCCCTTTTGATCTCATTAACCATTTTTATGAATTTTTAAATAATGTATTATTTATGTGGAAATTTCAAAACAATTTTCCACAACAAAACAATTGTGTAGTGAAAACCATACCCATTATTATATCAAGGTTTTTAACCTTTATGTAAATATAAATTTTTATTTGGTACAATCATTTATTAAATAAAAATTCAATGAATCTTTTTATAATTTATTATTTCTAATGAATCAATTTCCTATGACCTCTATAGAAAACATATGCATGAGAATAAAATGAGTATGATGGGTGTGCCCAGATAGCACTAAAATACACTAGGTAATTTTTGTTATCATGATATTTCATGTTGATCATGGGTGTACCTGATTTATTTAAGGAAATTTTCCCTTCATGAATTCACGGTGTTTTAGCTTTGACCTATGTTAATGATTACGTTTTTTTTGCTTTTTCTATATTTCCAATGATATGATTATCATACTATATTAGGCCTTATTATTAATGTTTCTTTTATTACTCAATGATATTCATATTGTCTTATATTTATAACTAATTACATGTTTATTCCCTTATTAGTATTTTTATATCAATCCTTTCTCATGTATATCCCTAGGTTAACCCATGATGTTTTAATTTCAAAGGAGTATTTAGAGCATGTTAAATAAAATTTCAAATAAAAAAGGTTAAAGATGTTTTTAATAATTTTGTTGTATCTCATGTTCATGATGCTATGCTATGTACATAATTATCAATGAAACTAGACATATCGATCTTTTGGATTGGATTGTGAGTAATTTTATGTAAAAAATCATGTATTGATGTGTAATAAACAGGATTATTGTTAAAGAAAATATGTTAAATGTTAAGCGTAAGGGATAATATATTGGTTCTAGTAGGACTCAAGAACATCATATAATTGATAAGTTTTAAATATTGATCAATTTAATTTTTTTGAATTATGAATTATTAAAATATATAATAATATAGAATATATCCCTTAAATTCTTTTTATAGTTTTCATGATCTGACAGCTATAATATGATATTGGTAAATAATTAGCTGAGTTTCATTGAATAAAATTTCTATGTTTGACAAATATATATGAAGATGTGACTTTATTCCATCCATTTCATTTCTCCCATGGATTCATGCCCCCATTTGTTTGGTTGTAAATCCACATAATAAAGATGAGATTACATTCGGATAAATTAACAATAATTTGAATTACAATTTGTGGTTAAGAGGATAGGAGGATGACTAATCCCATGATGTTTATTATTACCCAATTTGTTACTATGATAGATTTTATACGTGTTTGTGATTTCATTCCCAATAATAATACCAAATACCCTTATTTTAAAATCCACCGATCAATAAAATATGTATACATGAATGAATATAAGTATCAGTGATAATTTATATTATGATCAATATATTATCTTTATGAACTCTCATTGATAGTTTATATTTTAATATAAATACATAAAACAAGGAACTCTATATTTTATCACTATCTAAAGAGGCTTTAGATGTGGTGGAGTTTAATTACACCAATGTGAAGGAAAACATACATGTACTTGTGATGGGAATAAAGAACCAAATAGTATTTTGAATTATTGTGAGGCATATAATACCTGTTATGGTCATGTTAAAGGCCATTGTGGTGAATTTTATGTCATGCATCCATGACTAATTAATAATATTTTTAGATCATCTTTCTAACACCATTACATCTTATTGAATACATTCATATTAATAGGTCCAATTCTAAGTAGTTTAGAGGCATGAAGAATGGGATTAAAGGTGATGTGGATGTAGCAATTGTTTGTGTGGGACTTCTGGAAGAGTGGAACTTTTTTTGACATTATGGGTGGGTTTGGGGATTAAATGTTTGGGCATAAACAACTTTGGGTGCCCATTTAGGTTAATATCTCATTGATTGGACTATAGAGGATGATCCAAGAGTTGATTGGGCACTAAGAAATCAGGGAGGTGGTTTAGAATAGCCATATCATGTGAGATGAGGGTTTTGAACTACATAATCTTCCACCATTCCTCTAAAAGGAATATACATCATTATCAAATGAATTTCATGATTGATTGTATCTTATAAATTCTATCTGTTATGTGTGATAATTTTACCATCCCAGATAAATAATGAATAAGTCACTTTTCATATTTATTATATTCTGTTAATTAAATATTAGTTTTACATTAAATGGGACACCATGTTTGATGGCGTACTTGATACACAACAACGAGTTTTTTTCGAAAATTTACATTACACACTAATAATATAATATTATTATTTTTAATGGTTGTTAATACCTAGCTGTTGTATTAAAGGGAATGAATTTAACTAAATAATATATTATTATATATGTTTGGTAAATGTTTTTACAATTATCCAATAAAATTTAGGTGCCTAAAATATGATTGAATTCAATTTTAAGCATGAATACTCTAATATTCCTTAAAAGGTTGATTTACCGCCTTTTGATGTAGAACCCTCCTTAAATCTACTATTGGTCATTTTTATATTTTCTATTTGATAAAATAAAATTTTTATTTAGATTTGGGACATCAAAATTTACTTTGGGTAAATATTTTGTATTTTTCTGATAAAGTTCATTTTTTAATGAATAGTGAAAAATACTGTATTTTAAATCAAAAGTTCCTATTAATATAATTTATTTATATGGTTATATTATCTTTTTAATTGGATTTAATGTTTTATTAGAATATATTTTTAAAATTTAAACTTATTTTTGTCTTTGGAAATATTTTCATTTTGAAATTTTATATAAACAAGTGCCAATGTTTTGATAGTTATTATTTCTTAAAAACACGCTATTTGGTTTCACAGTGGGAATTAATTTTTATTTTTTCAATGCAGATTATATATTGGATTTTTTTTAAAATAGACATAATTTTTGAATTCAGAATATCAAATATAGCTTAGTCTGGATTTTTGGTTGTTTTCTGAAAAACATCTATTTTTTATGAATAGTGAAACCACTTAGTATTAGTTAAAATAAATGACTTTTTCATTTAAATGATATTTTAAAATATCTGTGAATTGAATTTTAAAAATCCAACATACATGGAGGTTATTAGTAACTAAAATGTTTTTCAATAAGATGAAAATTATTATTGGTGAATAATAACTTTTGAATTTTATTTACCACGGTTAAAGGTAAATAGGATAATTCAAGGTAAAAAGAATATCATAATAATAAAAAATTACCATAAAACATGTCATAAACATAAATAATGAGTCATGGCCGACCATGGGCATCTATGGGTCGATTTTGGAACCCCATGGAGCCACATATGAGTGATAATGACACTTCGGATTAATTACATTCAAGTAATGGAAAAATTGACACAAACAAATATCTTTTAGTAAATTAATTTTTACGTTGAGTTATATAAGTTATAATTTCTACTATTAATATAAATTGTAAAGCTACAATTATTTCCAATATCATGGTATTTTTTTATAATTTTTAGAAAACAAATAAATTAAAATATTTAGGACACAATAATGATGTAGTATATACCTCTTTAATAAATTATTTAACTGAATAAGATTATAAATATTAAAATAACATCCAAAACCTGTCCAATTTTTCTGGGATGATTTTTTTTCGACCATGAGTCTTCTTATCTAATACTTTAATTAGTTTTGGAACTTTATAAATCGAATGTAATTATATAATAAAATAATGTTTTCACAATTTCATATAGAGCCCCTCCTACCCCTTATAAAAGGACACCACTTCTATCAAATTCCTCACCCCTCTCATGCCTTTGGCTCATCCAACCTCTGAAAAATTAACCTCCCTACAAACCACTCCTCCTCCTAGAAGCCTTATCTTAGGTAGAAGACACATCAAGAAGTCCTTTTGGTTCAAACCAAAGGAAGTTACCCAAATTTAAGGTAACAGTTCCTCTTTACTTCTTCTTTTATTTTACTTCTCCAACCACTAAACTATATTTATTCCATTTTTTTATAACAAAACAAATATCCTCAACATAATAGGATGTTTTCATGAAAATTATGATATCAACACTTACACACAACTCCATCTAATAGGTGATTTACATACTGTTTTTGTGGATTACAAACTAACGCCTAACGAAACAATGATTGTTAAATTATCTCCTACTACCTCTCATGGTGGCCATTAAAATGGAATTGTATTTGTATATGATATATATTATGTTATATTTTCTTTATAAATCATTATTTTATATTTTTATCCTACCTTTATAGTTTCCATAATGGGTAAACACGATAATTTCATTTGAGGAAATGCAGACTACAACCCCCTCTAAGTGACATAACTCGTTAAGGCCATATGTGGGATGTATAAAGGATAGTGATAATGATATTATATATGATATTATACTGTAATTATAATACACCAATGTATCATTAATTTATCAATCCTTTAAATATAAAAATGAAATTAATGTAGCGTTCATGTGTACGTACAGGTTATTGTCTCCATGAACGGTGCGTTTCATTTCTTAACTCTGAATGATATGAAATATTATAAATAAATATAGACTATATATATATGATATATAAAACATTTATATCATTCTGTAGATAATTTATGTTTGACCACATGGTCGAATTGTTATTATAACAAGTTTCTTTTTTGACTCAAGTTCCAAATATCAATAAAATATCTAATATGAACTCAAATAATTATCTATTTGTTACAGAAAGATAATAAGTGGTATAAAATGAATAATAAACATTAAAAATGTTCTTAATGAAGTATATATTAACTTATGATTATTATTTAGGAAGAACACGGAACATACGATTCTTGTAGGACACGAGGTAAGGGATTTTCTAATCTCACTTTTAATTTCGTGAGATTTCCATTGTTCGTCACTAATTCATTACATGTGGTGTATTGTGTAAAAAAATGATATATATTATCATGATTCTATTTATATTCATGGTATTAGGTTATTAATTTGGTGGTTATTATATTTTTTTTATACGACTCGATTGATTACAATGAGGTAAGGGTATTTCTTATCTCACATCGTATTCCTATGGATTTCTATTGATCGCCTCTTATTTATTGCATGTGGTGTATTGTATACAGCCATTGATATATATTATCATTATTATCTGTATATTTATGGTATTGTGTGATTAATTTTGTGGTTATTATCTTTTGGTCATACGACTTGATTGATTACAATGAGCAAAGGGGTTTTTATCTCACTTTTTAGTCCCGTCAGATTCATGCTATATTTTTCACTAATTCCTTTGAGTGGTGTACGTAATGCCCATGATTCTACACATTGTGTAATATACGTTTATTTATGGGTATTTACATCTACATTTTACAGTTCTTCTTTTATGTGGAGTATGTTTTATATGTTACCAAATCAGTAAGGGAACCTTTCACCCTCCTCTTTTTAAAAGACTTATTTTTGTTATGTAATTTAATTTACATATTACTATGTTGGGATATGTTCTTCTTTATCCTTATTTATGTAAATTTTATTTCCAATTGATTTGATACCCATTTTATATCATCAACTCATTTTCTGAATTTGAAAGTGACGTCGTTAGGCTTTGAATTTTTGCAAGGAAACTTCTTAACCCAATTTCAATTCTTTAGGTTAAACATGTACTTCTTGAATATGTCATCATATGAATATATGTGAATGGACACTGATTGTTATAAAAATAATATCCATTTATATGGGGTGTATTTATATTTTCACACATAAGTATGTGATTGATTTAGCCTTCGTTTAAGGATACCGTCTTTATAAAGGATTTTGTCTCAATTTACATTTCCATTGAGACTTCATAGTTGTTATGCACCAACTCACTCTTATACGGTGTATATATTGTCCTTTGTCATATTATATCATAAATATTGTTATTCTCCTGATATTATAAAGTTCCTTTTTAATTGTTATTCTTCAATTATTTTTATTCAAGAGTCTCTCATTTTGTTAAACAACTCTTTAACTAAAATATCATTTTAACTGTTTTATTGATTTATTATTATAAATATTAGTCATTAATGTCCATGATTTAAATTTTTTTAGTATTTTTTTATATATACATTAATGTTTTAAAAATTATAATTCCATTAAATGATTCAAAGTGGAATGGGACACTTTGATTCAAAAATCATTTTTTAAATGGTTTATGAAAATGGAATGATTATTTAAATATCTTGAAATTACTTCGTTTGATTTCAAATGAAATGTTATTAGTGAAATGTTTATATTTGCAATATTTAATGTGTTATGATGTTACTTGGACATTTGATGGGTGGTTATGTGATAAACCATATGGTAGGTGGTGTAACAACCCGAAATTTTATGATAATTATTATTTTTATTATCATTGATGTCTTGTGTTGTATGCTACACAAAAATGAGCTTGAACTACACGCATCCCTGACATGGCTAGCATTACACGCAATCACAACCTTCCTCGATAGCGTGTGTAGTACGCAATACCGGGTTTCACTAAAAAATGATATATTGTTATAATATTATAACGGACTAGCATTTATGAATAGTATTAAATAAATTATGAATTTAATTACATTATTATTCATCTTTCACATTTTATAGAACATGGTATGAGAAAAAAATAAATTTTTTTGATAAAATAAGTAATTAAAAAAATAGTTTGTCGCATTTTGATGGAACACCCACTTTAAATTTTGTTTTTGACATGTTTATAAGTTCAAATTTGACAAAATAATATTCTTCTTTGGAATGAGGATATAAAAATTTACGTTGGATAAATTATTCATATTATTCTGATAACTTTCATATTTTAATGAATAGTAAAAACATGCTATATTTTAATTAAAAACAAATTTTTTCATCAAATTAATTTATATGGTTAAATTATAATATTTAATGGTTCCAAATTATAAATAGAATATATTTTTATCATTTAATATAATTTATGTCATTGCCATTAATTTTACATTGAATTCATAGGTAAAAAGATTTCAATCTTTGGAAATATTTTAACTTTTAAAACCCATTTTCTTGACAACGGGATAAATTTTAATTTAGTTACTAAAACTTATGTGTTTTTAATTTTGAAAAATTGATTCCATATTATTATTCAGTGGGTCCAAATTATGTTAATATGTTACTTTTTTGTGATATTATGAATAGTAACTATGATAATTTTTATTTACATCAGTTAAATATAAATCGGGTAATTAAGGGTAAATCTAATATTATAAAACTACCCTAACACATGCCAAAATTCTATTGGATGACTAAAAGTCGACCAAAATTACCTAGGGGTCTGATTATATTCATTTTATGGACTTTTGACCATGAAAATAATTTAATTATTATTAAAACCAAAGAAAGTGACAACATGTCACTCTCTTAAATCTTATAAGTGTAATAATTTATATTTAGTGATAAAATTCATAAAACATCGAACATGATTAATATTCAAAAATATAATAAAATTATTTACATCATGTAAGTTTATTTAAAAATTTTAGTGATTAAATAATTATCATTAAAGGTGACACAATATTGATGTTGAAATTATTTTATTGATTGAAATATCAAATAAATGGTATTAAGAATATTAAAATAAATATTATATGAACTATTTAATGTGCTCCACTAATTTTATAGATAAATATAAAATTTTATTAATATATTAAATCTTTTAGTTCGGACATTTGTTCTGTGTGGATTTTATTTAAATTCAAATAAATGAATAGTGTCAAAATTGACACTATTGTTATTTTATAAAAATAACATAATATAAAATTGTTAAAAATAACATAAATATTTAAAAAATATAAATTAAAATCTATATGGTCTATAATTTCATAAAGTATCCAATTATGGAAAATTAACAACACATAAGTAATTATTTATAAAAATTTAAAATTTATAATGTTATTATCAAAAATAAAATTAAATAGATTAAATAAGGATAAATTATGTTGATAATGTTTAAAAAAAATCCAAAAATGTATAAATTTTATATTTTGATGAGATTATAACTCCATATCATATAATATTTGGATTTGAGTCATTTTGGATGTTTTTTTGTGGGGTTTGAGGTTGTCATAAATTAATATTTTTGAGGTTTCCAAAGGTTCCCCTATCCTACCTTATAAAAGGGAACCTACTCCCTCTTATCATTACACAACTTTGAGCTTTCAAGGTCGGCCAAACCCTGAACATTTATCTTCTCCACTTCCCCAGAAACATTTTTGAGGTTTTGGTCGTCTCAAAACACCATATCTACTTCTTTAAGAGGAATCTTAGAAGATATGCATCGAAGAAGATGTAATCTCTTCTACCGATTCTTTCATGTTTCTTTCTTATTCAACATCATATTCTATAGTTGTTTCATTATAAATTAATAACATCAGTATCAATAATATAATGATAAGTTATTATAAATATGAAACAACCCCATTTAACCTTTTATCTATCCTACGGAAAATGAAATCACCACGTGTGCGTACATACGGAATACCATCTCCACACTGTGGTGTAATTCGTTTTTCCCCCACCACCTTACATGGATGTGTATAATGGTGTAAATAATAACTATATATATGGTTATTATAAAATGATACTAGTTCTGAGATATTATATCATTCACTCTAATTCCATTCAATAATTATGGGAATGATATCATTGCTCGTGCGTACGTACGGACTACCGTCTCCACGAACACGATGAGATTAATTTTCCATGATTAACCATTCATTTATGATTATAAATTATATATATAATAGATAATAATTAAATATATTACATAATAATGATACTGGATTTATGTACATATATGTTTCATTTAATTAATTCCATTCAATTCAATAAGGATACGAAAACAATATTCATGCGTATGTACGGCCTATCGTCTCCATGAACGGTGTATTTCATTCCATTTATCAATATATCATATATATTTATATAATGAATATATATTATATATAATTCAATTTATACATTATATAATTACGTAAATCAGGATAGGAGTAATAATATCAAAAACAACAAATCAAAACACGTGTGATAAATGAAATGATTTTACCCAAAATGGTGCTTTAACAAGGAATTTACAAAATAACGGGCAATATAAAGTAATAAGTGAACCATATATGATATCATAACAATGAATATGATTCTGTAAAAATTCAATGACATTATTTAAATCATTATACTAGAGGTTTGGATACATACGAAGCATATTGGACATTAGGTAAGGGCTGATTTTTCAATCTCATTTTTATCCGAGATTGCTTATACATAAGTATTTACTAGGGTTATATTTTTCATCCATGTGTATAATTTTCTTTTCATAAAGTTTTCAATATTCTTCAATGTATGTTATGAGTCATGTTTACATCTCTTTTACTTTTATATTGTGTTTTGGAAGGAATCATTCTTTTGGTTACCATACGTGGTACATTTTGACTTTTCTGTTAAAAGTACGAGGAGAATGTTTTTTTAACTTATACGAGAAGAAAAAATATTTACAATTTCATAATGCCTTATTTTCATGAATATTACTTTACAAGATTTATTGAATATTATCATAAAAAATCATTTTCTTTTAAAATTCCATGGGATTTTGTGAAAATAAAATGATTTTGAAGAAGAAAGGATATTTTCCTCAAGAATACATTTCAAGTGTTTCATCAAAACCATTTTCCATCTAAGATGACATTATTTCATATGTTTATGTATCAATTATAATGTCTCTATGATTTGAATTGATTCACTTTTCTTATGATTAAATGATATCCATTTGTTTTATATGGATTATGTCATAATGGGATGATGTTTATGAAACCCATTTTATTCTTTGGGTAATGATGAATGATTTATGTTCATGTTGTGGCACACATAAGAATGATTTTATTATGAGATGGGTGGGACATATATATACCCCGAATGCATTGGGTATGGATTTATATCTCATTAGATGAAATAGCTATAATGATAAATTAATCTGGTTCAGTGATACTGGACTAGAACGGGGAGTGAACTCAATTCAGAAAGGGACTTTGTCCACTAAGATGGTCTTGGAAGAATTTCCTTGGCTACTATGGAAATAATATCTTGTGCTTAGGGGTTTTCCACAATTACGTGTTTTATTCCCACGCTATTGTATCATTATTGGTGTTCCATTATGATCATTGCCTTACATACTACCATGTTTTATGTCTTTGCTCAAGAATTTGATGTTTAAATATTATGTTCATGGTTTTATGTTCAAATGTATATGGTTTGCTTTATTTTCTCCATACATACCCTTACTGAGCATTTGAGCTCACCCTTTATATGTTTTATTTTCCCTAGTATATAAAGAATGGTTTTAGGTAAAAAATGGATGATCTTAATGGGAGATTTTGAAGATCATTTACCATGAATAGAAGATTTTGTTCCATGTTTTCAATGACATTAAACTATTATGGTCTTTTGGTGTCTGTTTTTGTTATGTATTAAGAATTCCGAAAAAGTAATGTAATTTCCATGTATTTCATGTTTGGGGTCTCTACAGTTGGTATCAGAGTAGAGGTTTATTCATACATTGAAAACTATGATGTGAAAACATTAGTGAGATCCCTTGAGATATTTCTAATGTATGTATAGGGATGTCCATATGGTGTAGTATAACTATAGGTTACATAGATATAATTATTTTGATGATCATGAATAACCTAAGGTGAACATAATATATCATTGGGTAAAGAATGTGTCATTAGTTATACATCCTATAAGTTACTTTTTATGATTATGTGGTTCCTCATTATTTTAACTATTTCTTACTCAATGATTTCTGGTTTTAGTTAAGGGAGGGAACCAGAATGAAGTGGGTTAACATTGAATCTGATGAAAAAATTGTTGACTATGAGAATCAAAATTGAGTAATGGCTAGAGAGAAAGATGTTACGATTATGCCAAATTAGACATCGTGTTATATGATTTACACGGTGAACTTTAGTGGTATTACTAATTCATCATATAAAAGGAAGATGGACTTATATGCATGTTATCATGGTGAGGAGCATAGAGGATGGAGGATTGATATTTCTAAAGAAGGTAAGAAGAACCTTGAGGAATTCCTCAAATGGAGGGGAATATGTTATCTATGTGGTGAAAAGGGTCATAGAGTGACAAACTATTATGGAGTTTAATGTCTTATCTGTGGATAACATTGGCATTAGCCAACTCAATGCCCTAACCTAATAGGTTACTTCTAAATAGAGGAAGGTCATATTCCACACTAATCATTTAAGAGGATGGATTGAATGGTTTATATATTGGAATTAAAGAATAATTTTGTTGATATACTTTTATGGTATATTGAAATATCTATGTATTGTTCCATTTTGGTTTTCTATATGAATATGGTACCGGTAACCATGAAAATTGATTTTTAAAAGCAGATGATATGCCCATATTGAAGGGATAAGGAGAAAATGAAATGTTTAATAGTATTCATGAGCTCATGATAGATATAAGGAAAAAGTGATATCATGGTTTGAGTATATAGAAATTTTGGGATTTTGGTATGCTGAAAGAGTTAATTTTTGATAGAATTAATGTTTTCACTAAGGTTCAATGGGTATTCATTTTTCAAGAGAATACATTATTAATGTATTTATATGTTTATAATGTGACCAACAGGATATATCAGGGATAAATGATGGTATTTAAATGCTTGGTAGATGACCTCTCTAGTAATATTTTTCTTTATACTATGATATTGGGAAGAAGTATTTTTTACAATCCTAATGATTGGAATGTATTAAATTAGACATCAGATAGTATTGTTTAAGGATATAAATATTCGATATTATTTTTATAATGTTATAATAATGTAGTTATAGAAAAAAAGACAACCTGCAGGACGGGCGACAACCTGTCGCATCGGACAAGGATGTGGGAATAGAACCAACAACCAAAGTGCGACATGCCTTTACCCCTAACACTATCCTACAGGAAGTCCCTGGATAGTAGAAACTAGTTTTATTTTATTTAGCATGATGATAGATGAAGTATAAGTCCATTTTGGAACCATATCAGATTAATCTCACCATATATGGACTTATGTATATAACTTTTTCTAACTTATGTTTCAGATAGATGTAATGACCTATCATTCTATTTCTTGATCTGCTAAAACATCGCAAAAGAAAAATTCAACTTCATTTATTTAAGAGATGAAGTGGAAATTGTTCGAGGCATGTGCAACATTGAGATTTTACAAAAATCAAGTAAGTATTTATTTTCATTCAAAAATTATTCAACATTTGAGAAATGATCTTGAAAACCAAAAACGTTGTCTCAATGCTCTCATATCTGATGAATCTAATGGTACCTTAGATCATCAAAAATTCATGGCGTCATGATTGTTGTCTTTTTCATAGCCATGTTCTCTACCACTCTCCATCAGAACATGATTGTTAGGATTCTCTTCTATATCCATATTTTCGCCAATGTATTCCTATGTGGAAACACAGTGATGAGTTAATTTGGGTAATTGATATGTTTTATAATTCACTTTTCAAAATTATGTTTAAGTATTATTTTTTACAATGTGGGTTTCTATAAATGAAACATTCAAGAAGTAAACCATTTATAACCCCTACGAATTTCAAGGGCGAAATTCATTTTAAGGGGGGAAGAATGTAACAACCCAAGATTTTATGAGAATTATTATTTTTAATTTCATTTATGTCTTGTGTTTTATGCTACACCAAAAGGAGATTGCACTACACGCATCCCTAACTTGGCTTTCGTTACATTCAATAGCAACCTTCGTCGATAGCATGTGTAGTACGCAATTACGAGTTTCACTAAACAATGATATATTGTTATAATATTATTATGGACTAGCCGTTATGAATAGTATTAACTACATTTTGAATTTATTAATATTATTATTCATATTACACATTTTATAGAACAAGGTAGGAGAACAAAATAAATTTTTCAGGTAAAATTAGTATTTTTCAAAAAATGTAGTTTTTGCCGCCTTTTGATGGCGCACACACATTAAATCTTGTTTTTGACATGTTAATAATTTCAATTTGACAAAATAGAATTCTTATTTGGAATCAGGATATAAAAATTTACTTTGGATAAAATTTTCATATTATTCTGATAACTTTCATATTTTAATGAATAGTAAAAACAATCTATATTATAATTAAAAAGAACTTTTTTCATCACAATAATTTATATGGTTAAATTATAATATTTAATGGTTTTAAAGTATAAATAGAATATATTTTAACTATTTAATATTATTTATGTAATTACCATTAATTTTACATTGAATTCATAGGTAAAAACATTTCAATCTTTCACAATATTTTAACTTTTAAAACCCGTTTTCTTATAAACGGGAAAATTTTAATTTATTTACAGAAACATATGTGTATTGAATTTTAAAAAATGGATTCCATATTTGGATTTAGTGGGCTCAAATTCCGTTAATAGGTTAATTTTTTTGATATTATGAATAGTAACTATGGTAATTTTAATTTACTTCAGTTAAAGATAAATCAAGTAATTAAGGGTAAACATAAGATTATAAAATTAACCTAAAAAATGCCAAAATTCTATTGGATGACTAAAAGTCAACCCATATCAACTAAGGATAGGATTATATTCATTTTATGGACTTTTGACCATGAAGATAATTTAATTATTATTAATATAAAGAAAGTGACAAGATGTCACTCTCTTAAATCTTATAAGTATAATAGTTTTAATTTAGTGATAAATTCATAACACTTAATAAATGATTAGTATAAATAAATCTAATAAAATTTTCTAAATCATGTGAATTTATTTATAATTTTTATGGATTAAATAATTATAATTAAAGGTGACACAATAGTGATGTTGAAATGATTTTATTGATTGAAATATCAAATAAACAGTTTTAAAAATATTAAAATAAATATTATATGATATATTTAATGGAATCCAATAATTTTCTAGATAAATATGAATTGTTATGAATCTATTAAATCTTTTTTTTGAACAGATCTCTTGTTTGGATTTTAAGTAAATTCAAATAATTAAATAGTGTTAAAATTAACACTATTGTTATTTTATAAAAATAACAGAATATAAAATTGATTAAAAATCACAAAAATATTTAAAAATTATAAAATAAAATTTATATGGTCTAAAATTTCATAAATTGTCCAATTATAGACAATAAACAACACATAATTAATTATTTATAACAATTTAAAATTTAGAATCTTATTACCACAACTAAAATTAAATAGATTAAATAAGGATAAATGAAGTTGATAATGTTTAAAATAAATTCAAAAAATGTCTAAATTTTATTGGTTGATGATATTACAACCCCATATCATCTAAGCTTCAGATTTGAGTCATTTTGGACGTTTTTATGTGGGGTTTGAATTTATTATAAATTAATATTTTTGAGGTTTCCAAAGATACCCCTCTACTCCCTTATAAAAGGAAACCTCCTCCCTCTTCTCTTTACACAATTTTGAGCTTTCAATCTTGGCCAAACCCTGCCCATTTCTCTTCAAAACATCCCCAGAAACATTCTTGAGGTTCTGGTCTTCTCAAAAGACCAACTCTATTTCCTTAAGAGGAAGTTTAAAATATTTTCATCAAAGAAGAGGTAATCTATTCTACTGATTCTTTGATGTTTCTTTCTTCTTCAACTTCTTCTTCTTTAGTTGTTTCATTATAAAGTAATAACAACTGTATCAATAATATACTGATATGTTATTATAAATATTAAACAACACAATTTCACCTTCTATCCATCCTATGGAAAGCGAAATCACCACGCGTGCATACGTACGGAATACCGTCTCCACACTATGGTGTAATCTGTTTTCCACCCCCACCTTACATGGATGGGTATTACGGTGTAAAGAATAAATATATATATGGTTATTATAACATGATACTAATTATGAGATATTATATCAACCAATTGTTGAGTCAATAAGGTTTTTTCATATGACTTTTCCATTCCTTCTTGTTTTGAAAATCACAAACACCTTATCTTTAAAAAAATCACTTTTATAATGAAAATTGCTTTTATAAGGAAAATCGCTTTTATAAGGAAAATTTATTTTATAAGGAAAATAAATTTTGTAAGAAAAATTATCCATATCATATTTTCATCCTTATGTTTCATAAGTATAAGATTCGGATTCATTTCGATATTCTCAGAATCGTTTTAAACTTTGATATGAAGCATTCTGTTTTAGGTTCCGAATTCTGGATAAGAACTGTAATAAAGTTTTAATCCGAATTCTGGATACGAATTCTCATTACGAATTCTGATGATGAATTCTCATTACGAATTCTGATGATGAATTCTCACTACGAATTCGGATGACGAATTCTCATTACGAATTATCATTACGAATTCTCATTCTGAATTCTCATTCCGAATTCACCTATTAAACAGAATCTTATCATATTTGTTTTATACACTCCAAATATAGTTAGACTCCGAAAAATTATTTTGTTTACACTCTAAACATTCACTCCGAACTTTTTAGTTAGACTTAAAACGATGTCGTACATTCTTTTACAGTTGTTTTTTTATAAAACGATGTCGTCAATTCTATTATAAACTAACCATTGGTTAACTTACACGTGTACAGGTCCCTCCGATTTTTTAGGAAAATATGACCGTTGGAAAGGAGGCCGACCTTTCCTATAAACAAAAGCTCATTTGAAAGAGATCGAGGATGAAGTGATGGCTAAAAGGCTGAGTGATCTTCGACTCATGTGATTACATGTTTGAAGTGATTTCTAGAGAGAGTCTCTTGTTAACTCTCAAAGCTTCGTGCGACTCTGAATGTTGGTGATTACATTCGAGGTCTTCCGGGGATAGGAAGACAGAGGTGCCGACTACCTTGAATTTCGAGGGATTCCATGCTAAGGAAGAAAGAGGTTGCCAACTACCCTAAAGTTGAGGTCTTGCAGGGATAGCAAGACAGAGACTCCAATCTTCGTATCGAGGGCTTAGCCTGGTGTGGGTAAGACAGACTTGCTTGAAAATATAAATCAAGGGACCTTTATCCAAGGTTGTTGGATACCCTTCCCTTTGGGTTAAAAGACTTATATCTTGTTACTTGTAGTTTTACTACTTGTTTGATTCCGTTTCATTTTGTATTATAAGGAAATTATAACTTTCTTATACTTCTTTACTTGTACTATGTTTCATTTAGATTCTATACGCTTTAAGGTAGAATCTCATATTGTAATCTTTTGTTATGTTTCAACTTCCAGAACCATATTTCCGGAACATACTTTCGGAATCCCTTTCCAATTTTAAGAAAGTACATAGGACTTGAAGTTTATAACTTCATTCCTTTGTCCATGTTTTCATTTGGTGTTAGAGGTGTTGTGAATTTGTTTAGTTTAACTTTATTAAACATAGATCTTTCCTTTGTTTAAATGATTTTTTAAAGTGTACATTTCACCCCCCACTTGTATATTGACAATCTACATCATTATTTTGATCCTTCAATTGGTATCAGAGTAGGTATCTGAAATACTTGTACTCACGTATAAGTTTTCCTTGCTCATTTTCTCATTCCGAACTTTGTCATTCCGAACATTCTCATTCCGAACATTGTTATTACGAATTTTTTCTACTAACAAGTTTTTGTGCCGAAGGTTTTTAAGTATGTAAGGAATTAATGTTGGTTCCATTGATAATCTAAATCCTACAAGAACACCAATTTTTCATGGTAATGATTATGAGTACTGGAGAGATCGAATGAAGACTTTTTTTTATCAATACTGGAGTGGACAACTTCGTTATGCTTACTAGTGATTATTAAATTCCTGACAAGGAAGTTAGAAATTTTACTAACCAGGAAAATCAAGAGTATCAACTCAATTATAAGGTACGAAATACCTTACTTTGTTCAATGACTATAAATATATATAGCCATATTTCTTCTTATGAAGTAGCTAATTATATCTGGAAGAAGTTATAAGTTACACACTTTGGAACTTCTAAGGTGATTGAGACTAGGAGAGCTATGCTTAGAGCTGAATATCATTTCTTCAATTTTCCTTATGGTGAACCAATATGTAATGTTCAACAGAGGATTATGACTATTGTAAACAGGTTATAGTCTATGGGAGAGAAAGGGTTAGATGATGAAGCACTTGTGTAGAAGATAATTGATATCATGCCTAATGAGTGAGAATCCAAAAGAACTGCTATAGATGAGAACAAGAAGGTTACTCAGATTTCTTTTGATGAGTTATTTGGAACTCTTCTCCAACATGAAAACAGAATGAAGAGAGATGATGACAACATCAAAAAGAAAAATGGGAATGGTATTGTTGCTTTTACAGCAAATCATATGAAAGCTAAGACTCATGAGAGAGTAACCAGATCCAAGTCTAAGAAGATGGTTGTTCAATCAAATTCTAGTGAAAGTGAAATCTCTGAAAATGAATTAGCAAATCTTGCTCGAAGGATGAACAAGATAGATGGCCAGAGAAATTTCCAATCCAAGTATAAGAAAAAGGACAGGAAAGATAAGAAATATGGAGAAGTTACTTGTTATGAGTGCAAGAGAGCGGCACATATTAGACCAGATTTCCCTTTTCTCAAAAAGAAAGAAAGGAAAGAAAGGCATTCAGATAGGAACAGAAAGAAGTATTATAAAGCCAATGCTAAGAAAGTTCTAAAATCTAGTGATACCTGGAGTGCTAGTGGTGGTGACTCTTCAGATTAATCTTCTGATTATGAATCTTCTAGACAGAAGAATCTTGGTCTTATAGACAGATTACCTATTGATAATCATTGTTTTATGGCTAAGGTATGAAATGCTTAATCATTGACCAATGTTTCTTTAAATTCTAATGATAATAAGTATTATAACTCTTCTGATGAAGAATCCTCTTCTGATGAATAAAATACTTTACCTACTTATGAAGAAGTTTCTATATTTGCTGAACTTCTTGAAATTGAGAATTCTAAACTCAATAAAAAACAATATAAGGCAAACTCTAGGAATTCTATTCTTAAAAAAGAGATATCAGATCTTTCTAAAGTTCTTGATAAGAAAAATTATGATTTTTAATGTATTTCAATAAATCTTGAGGAAGTAAGTTCTGAGAAGAACAAACATTCTAAAGAGGTAGAAAACGTAATTTCTAAGAAAAATGTTTTGGAGCCTAGCACTAGTTCTAAAAATAATGATTTTGAGGATAAAACATGGTTATAAAACTCATGTCCAAAATTTTTTCCTTAATGAAGTGTTTATCAAACTTTACCCATGGTAAAGAAACATTTTGATAAAATTTAGTCCCAAATACGACCATTAAGAAATAAATCTGGATTTGGTTATACCCATACAAAACCAATTTTTAGTAACAATTATTTTGTTCCTCAAAGTGCCCCATTTTGTACTAAGTTTCAATGTGGTGGTCACTGGGCAAAGAATTGTTCCATAAACAAAACCTAATCTCTAGGATTTCACAAAGCTTACTTTTCTAAAAAGATGTGGGTTCCTAAAATTTTGTTATCTGGTAATCTCAGATCCAAACAAGTTTGGATTCCAAAAGACTAATTCTCTTCTTGATTTCAGGAAAATAAAGAGAGTACCGGCAACAATACATGGTACATGGATAGTGGATGTTCCCGACACATGACTGGTAACGAAAGCTATTTTGAAAATATTATCCAAACAAAAGGTGGAAAGGTAACTTTTGGAGATAATGCTAAGGGAGAGATTGTTGGTATCGGTAATATTGTTATTTTAGGTAAAACTTTGATTTCAAATGTTCTTTTTGTTAAGGGACTTAAGCACAATCTCATTAGCATGAGTCAATTATGTGATGAAGGTTACCTTGTGAATTTTAGGAATGATAAGTGCTTAGTTCACAATTCCAAGGAAGAATTTATTTTCTCAGCCAATAGGAAAGAGAATGTTTACACCTTAAACTGAGAAGACATCAGGAGCCAAGATTTACCTTGTCTAAGTGCGATGGATGATCATTCCTGGTTATGGAATAGAAGACTAGGTCACTGTAACCTTAGAAAGCTATGTAAACTCTCTGAGAAGAAACTAGTTAAGGATCTACCAGAGCAGAGAATTGATTCTTCTAAAGTTTGTGATCCTTGTCAATATGGCAAGAAACATAAATCTAGTTTTAAATCAATTGGTGAAGTCTCAACAACTGATGCATTATAGTTAGTGCACATGAATATTTTTGGTCCAACACAAAATGGAAGTATTGGAGGCAAATACTATGTTTTTGTTCTAGTTAATGATTACACTAGATTTACTTGGGTTTATTTTCTAGAAAAGAAATCTGAAGCTTTTTCATATTTCAAAAGTTTTAGAGCTCAAGTTAAAAATGAGAAAAACCTTCCATTGAAAACTATTCATAGTGATCATGGAAGAGAATTTCAAAATTCTGATTTTGAAACTTTTTGTAGTAAAAAAAATTACTCACAATTTTCATCTCCTAGAACTTCTCAACAAAATGGTGTACTTGAGTGAAGAAATAGAATTCTTCAAGAGATTACTAGAACCATGTTGAGTGAATATTCTATAGCTAGACATTTCTGGGATGATGTTGTAAGTACTGCTTGCTATACTATATATCGGGTTTTGATTAGACCTTAATAAAACTCGTTATGAGTTATGGAAGGGTAGAAAACAAAGACTATCCTACATCAAGGTTTTTGGATGCAATGTATTCATTTTGAATACTAAAGATAACCTACATAAATTCGCACCAAAATCTGATGAAGGAATTTTGTTAGGTTATTCCACAACTTCTAAGGCTTATAGAGTTTTTAATAAAAATACTTTTACTGTTGAAGAAATAGTACATGTAAAATTTGATGAGTCTGATTCTTTTGATTTTAAACCATCCCAGCCTACATCCTCGGATGTGTTTTCAAAAAATGACTGTCAACATTTGACAGAAGAACTTTCTGCTAAGGATAATGTTCAAGAAGATAATTCTGAAACATTTACCCTAGAAGAATTTCTACCATATGTTGATGAACAGGCTTTTCAAGACCCAAATCCGGTGTTTCTTAAGAATCATCCAAGTGATAGTATCATTGGTGATGTAAATAAAACATTAAGGACTAGAAGTTACTTATGAAATGAAGTAGAAAATCTATCATTCCTTTCCCAATTAGAACCCAAAATCACTGATGAAGCTTTAGGTGATGATGATTGGATCAAAGCCATGCAAGATGAACTAAATGAATTCGAAAGGAATAATGTATGGACCTTGGTTTAAAGATCTAAGGAAACATCTGTTATTGTTGTAAAGTGGGTTTTCAGAAATAAATGTGATGAAAATGGAGTCGTAGTATAAAATAAACCTAGACTTGTTGCTAAAGGCTATAATCAGCAAGAGAGAATAGACTATGAAGAAACCTATGCTCCAGTAGCTAGACTTGTATCTATTCGTATTCTACTTGCCTTTGCAGCATTCTTTAATTTTAAAATTTTTCAAATTGATGTGAAATGTGCTTTTCTTAACGGTTATGTTCAAGAGGAAGTTTTTGTTGAACAACCTCTGGCGTTGAAGATACAAAACATCCTGATTATGTTTTTAGACTTACCAAAGCTCTGTATGGCCTTAAACAAGCCCCACGAGCATGGTATGATAGAGTCACTGGATTTTTGCTTCAAAATAACTATGTTAAGGGAAATGCAGATCCAACCCTTTTTATAATGAAAGATAAGAAAAATGTTTTGATTGTTCAAATTTATGTTGATGACATCATATTTGGTTCAACTCAGCAATCTTTGACCGACTCTTTTGCAAGTCTAATGAAATATGAGTTTGAAATGAGTATGATGGGTGAGTTAACTTTTTTCCATGGTTTTCAAATTTCTCAAAAACCATAAGGAACCTACATATCTCAACATAAGAATATTAAATATCTTCTTAAAAAGTATAGTTATGACAACACTAAGAGTATAAGTACTCCTATTGGTACCTCAAACTCTTTAGATCTTGATGAAGCTGGTAAACCAGTAGATCAAACATCTTTTAGAGGTATGATAAGAAGTTTACATCACTTAACAGCCAGTCGACCAGACTTAATGTTCTCAGTATACTTATGTTCAAGATATCAATCCAATCCTAAGGAATCTCACTTAAAAGCAGTAAAAACAATTTTTCGCTACCTTAAGGGAACCATGGATCTAGGATTATTTTATAATTCTGGAAATGATTTTTTTCTAAAAAGCTTTTCTGATGCTGACTATGGTGGATGTAGAATGGATAGAAAAAGTACATCCGGAACTTGTCATTTCATAGGACATTCATTAGTTTCTTTGTCTTGCATGAAGCAACATTCTGTAGCACTCTCCACTACTGAAGCTGAATATGTAGCAGCTGGAAGTTGTTGTGCTCAAGTGTTGTGGATGCAACACACACTCACAGACTATGGCTTGAGTTTTACAAAAACTCAAATTTTGTGTGATAACACAAGTTCCATTGCTCTTAGTAAGAACCCTTCCCATCACTCTCGTGAAAAACGCATAGATATTAGGCATCACTTTCTTAGGGATCACAAACTTAATGGGGATATCATTCTTCAATTTATCGGAATTCACGATCAACTTGCTGATATTTTCACAAAATCAATTCCTTTTAATAGATTTGAATAAATTAAACAGAAGTTAGGAATGATAACCATAAGGTAATCCTTATTAATTAACTTTCTGTTGAAAAATCCTCCTTACATTAATAAACTCCTTTTCATAGGGGGAGTACATTTTATTGTTAGAGTAACTAAGTTTTTCAAAGTTTGTTTTCAAACTTTTCGGAACTAAAATTCCAGAACGGTAATTTTTGGAACTAAAATTTTCCAGAATGGATATTTTCATATTGAAAACTTCTGGAATGGAAATTTCATATTGAAAACTTCCGGAATGAAAACTTTGTACTGGTATTTCCATAACGATATTTTCGTACCGAAACTATCATAATGAGATTTTCATTTTTCAATTTCTTGTAATGAAATTTTCGTACTGAGTTTTTTGTACTGAGTTTGTTTTTCATAGTGATTTTTACAAACTATGTCTTCTCTTAATAAAGATTTTTCGTAGTTTCTTTTTTTCCTAAAATGTTACCCATTACGAATAATCCTTCTATGCTAATCCTAAAGGTATGATTTCCTTACTCAAAGTTTTCATACTTATACTTTACATGCTGGTATTTTCTCATATTTTGTTTTCGGATTTTAGTTTTCTTAAATCTTTGTTTTAATAAAAATCTAAAAAGATCGGAATCAAGTTTTCATGAGAATTGGTTTTCAACCGACATATCTGTTCTCATCTTGTCACAACTGTTCGATCAACCGAGGGAGTTGAACCATTTTCACGTTGTCTATATAAAGGGGACCCAAAATGGTTGTCCAACATCGGTTTTCAAGATCCAGTATCTCGAAGCTCTGCCTCTCCATTTTAAATCCATTCCGAACTTCAGCTTTCTCCATTCCGAACATCTCAGAGGTCTTCAGATCCAAATGTCTGTGGAAGTAGCTTCTCAAGACATGTCTTCCTCTAAGTCGATTTCAAAGTGGTTAGTTTATAGAGAAATTTTGGTTCATCCTGTTTTCTTCAACAAGTATGATTCTCTCATATCCAAGAATATTAAGTTCAACAGATGGGAAGATGTTGCGGTGTCAATGCCCGGGAATCAAGATGAAGTTTATTCGGATTTTCTTATAGAGTTATATGAGACAGTCTCTTTTCTTAAGGAAGATGGAAGGGAGAATTCGCCTTTTAAGTCTTATGGAAAGACTTATAAACTTTCTTATGCCAAGGTAGCCAGCTTGGTAGGGCTGAACAATGAAGGAGAAGCTGAATTCATATCTCATGTGTTGCCGGATTAAAAGGGAAGCTTCAACAAGGAAAAGTCATTGGAGACTGTCGGACTAGCAGATGAAAAGGCTCTGAAGATTTCTTCTCTGTCTATGAATTTTTTGATTCTAGAATTATGGGTACACGGACTTATTGTACTGAGAAAGGTTGACAAACATAGTTTGAAGAAGAGTGAGATCTACATCATAGATTTTCTGATAAATCTGATGAAGTTTAATATGATGAAACACATTATTATTACTCTTGAGAATTTTAAGAAAGGGAATCTGAGAACTCAGATCATAATGTACCCAGCAATCCTCTTAATGTTGATAGTTCGATGCCTTGAGTCTTTCAAGGAGGCCTGCAAGTATAAGCCAAGAGTTTGCAAGATCATGATGGTGAGTGATGGTACTATAAAAAGGATGGATGTAGCCTTCGACAAGAAGACTGGTCAGTTTATTGATTTACCTACTCAAGAAGAAGAGGTTCTAAAAGTTGCTGATCCGAAATCCTATAAGCCAGTGTGGAAGAGAAAGTTCAAAGAAGTTGAAGTTGTAGTAGAGAAACCCAAATCTAAGGAAGTTCATTCTGCACCTCCAAAACCGAAGAAGAATAAAGCTTACCCAGATGAAGTAGTTGCCAAGTGGAGGGAAATCAATGAGAAAAGAGTCCAAGGGGAGCCTCAGTTTGGCTTGGA
Source organism: Viscum album (assembly GCA_963277665.1). Classification (NCBI taxonomy): domain Eukaryota; kingdom Viridiplantae; phylum Streptophyta; class Magnoliopsida; order Santalales; family Viscaceae; genus Viscum; species Viscum album. The sequence continues at coordinate 1,762,996,283 of OY728131.1, read as the reverse complement.
TCCTACGGAGGATAAGGCCTTGAATGAAAGAACTGCGGATGAGCTAGAAAAACAAGTGAAAGAAAAGAGGCTTAAGAAGAAGATGTCTGATGCTAAGGTAGCTCAGGCTTTGTTGAAATTCAATGAGATGGTTTCAACAAACATTCTTGTTCCGAGATTTTTTTTCTCTAGAATCTCTACCTGAGAATCCTGGAAGAATCTTTGTTGCTCCGGAAGAGGCAGTAGCTAAGCCTGTTGAGGAAGTAGAGCAGATTGAGAAAGTGGAAGAAGAAGAAGTTGTTGCTGAAGGAAGTGGTGAAACCGGAGATGTTTTAAAGCAAGTAGATGATTATAAGGGGACACCTTTGGAAGATTTGTCGCTCTGAACCTCAGAAGCTGAGTCTTCGAAATTAGTCACTCTAGGGAAGGATGAGCAGGAAGGAGAAGAAGAAGTAGCCTATCATGTAGTGGAAGAACAAATTCTACATGATATTGCTCAAATGGATAACGTAGAGGTTGGTGCTCAGAAAGTTGCTGATGAGGAAGAAAATGTTGTTCAAGTGTCTGACAGTGAAAAGAGTACTCCAGAACAAGAATCTGTTCCAAAAAAGACAAGGGAACACAACTTGTTATTGATACCCCGAGCTCAGTAGTAGTAAAGATAAGAGAAGTTGGTGATTCTTCTAAGAAGAAGGTTGAGCATGTTGAGGAAGAAGATTCTCCAAGAAAAGTCTCGGATTCGGAGTCATCTTCGTTGGGACATGACTTTGTTGTCCAGTCTTTAAAGAATTTGGTAGGGACTATTACGACATTATCAAGTATTGATTCAATATTCCAGATGCTCCAACATGATTTGAATCAGAAAACAGACTCTGTATCCATGGTTATGGAAAAATGTGTTGAGATAGAGGCTTAGTTAAAAACATTCATTGTCAGCTATGAAGCCCACAAAAGATCTTGCAAGAGGATTACTAGTTAGTCTAGGAAGACTGTGGAAGATATGAGGCTCTTTGATGAATTCCAAGACAATGTGAAGGATGCCTTTGAGACAGAAGATAGGAAGATAAATGAATTGACTTCGTCCTTTGAAGAAAAGTTGGCAGATGAAAAGAATTTTCGGATTCAAGAAGTCAAATATCTGAATGGGAAGCTGAATTATGTTTCTCAAAACTAGAAGTATGAATGGGATCATCGGATTGAGTTTGAAGAGAAATTGAAGGCTCAGGAAGAAAATTTTAAAGCTCGGGAAGAAAAGGTTAAATCTCAGGAAGAAAAGATTGAAGCTCAAAGTGCAATAATTGTTGTGTTAGAGAAACAAGCCGAGGAAGACCATAAAGACTTGAAAAAGATAAAGATTATTATTAAGGGTCTCATGGCAAAGGAAAAAGATACAAAATAGACAGATATGATCTTTTGTTGTATCTAAATTTCATTATTGCCGAGCTTTCAAACTTAATGAAAATTTGTGCTTGCTCGCTTATTTTGTTGTTGCTACTAATTTTTTAGGTACTTTGTTATATTTTCCATTCCCTTGAATTCTTTTTGAATGTCCCAAAGGGGGAGAAGGAAAAGAACCCTAACAAGAGGGGAAAAGAATCTTAATAAAGGGTGAGAAAGAAAACAAACTCTAATAGAGTTTATCTGAGGGGGAGTTTTTCATTAAATAAGACTTTATTATTCGTAATGGAATATAATTCCAGAAATCTAGAATACGATCCTTCGAATTTCAAAGCCTAAGGGGGAGTTAGTCATATTCATCAATATCCTCAAATCAAAGGGAGATAAGCCTTAATGTTTTCTTTCTTCATAGAATTTCATTTTCTTAAGGATGTTTGTGCTTTCCAAAAAGGGGGAGATTTTTGATTCAATGCGGTTTTCCTTATCACTATTCCATTCCTTCTTGTTTTGAAAATCACAAACAACTTATCATTAATAAAATCGCTTTTATAAGGAAAATTGATTTTATAAGGAAAATTGCTTTTGCAAGATAAATTATCCATATCATATTTTCATCCATATATTTCTTAAGTATAAGATTCAGATTCATTTCTATATTCTCGGAATCATTTGAAACTTTGATATGAAGCATTCTGTTTTAGGTGCCGAATTCTAGATGAGAACAATAATAAAGTTCTACTCCGAATTCTGGATACGAATTCTCATTACGAATTCTGATGATGAATTATCTTTACGAATTCTGATGATGAATTCTCACTACGAATTCTGATGACGAATTCTCATTACGAATTCTCATTATGAATTCTCATTCTGAATTCTCATTCCGAATTTACCTATTAAACAGAATCTGATCATCTTTGTTTTATACACTCCGAATTTATTTAGACTCCGAAAAATAATTTTGTTTACACTCTGAACATTCACTCCGAACTTTTTAGTTAGACTTAAAACGATGTCGTACATTCTGTTACACTTGTTTTGTTATAAAACAATTTCATCTATTCTGTTACAAACTAACCGTTGGTTATGTTACACGTGTACAGGTACCTCCGATTTTTTAGGAAAATATGACCGTTGCAAAGGAGGCCGACCTTGCCTATAAATAGGGGCTCATTTGAAAGATCTCGAGGATGAACTGATGGCTGAAAGGCTGACTGATCTTCAAATCATGTGATTACATTCTTGAAGTGATTTATAGAGAGGGAGAGGCTCTTATTAACTCTCAAAGCTTCGTGCGACTCCGAATGTTGGTGATTACATTCGAGGACTTCCGGGGATAATAAGACAGAGGTGCCAACTACCTTGCAGTTCGAGGGCTTCCTTGCTAAGGAAGACAGAGGTTTCCAACTACCTTAAAGTTGAGGGCTTGTGGGGATAGCAAGACAGAGACTCCAATCTTCGTATCAAGGGCTTACCCTGGTGTGGGTAAGACAGACATGCTTGAATGTATAAATCATGGGACCTTTATCCAAGGTTGTTGGATACCCTTCTCTTTAGGGTAAAAGACTTATATCTTGTTACATGTAGTTTTACTACTTGTTTGTTTTCGTTTCATTTTGTATTATAAGGAAAGTATAACTTTCTTATACTTCCTTACTTGTACTCTATTTCATTTAGATTCTATACGCTTTGAGGTAGAATCTCATATTTTGATCTTTTGTTAAGTTTCAATTTCCAGAACCATATTTCTGGAACCTACTTTCGGAATCTCTTTCTAGTTTTAAGAAATTACATAGGACTTGAAGTTTATAACTTCATTCCTTTTTCCATGTTTTCATTTGTTGTTAGAGGTGTTGTGAATTTGTTTAGTTTAACTTCGTTAAACTTATCTCTTTCCTTTGTTTAAAGGAATTTTTAATGTGTACAATTAACCCCCCCCCCCTCTTGTATATTGAGCATCTAAATCATAATTTCGATCCTACAACACTCTAATTCAATTCAATAATTATCGGAAAGACATCATCGCTCGTGCGTACATACGGACTACCGTCTCCACGAACACGATGCGATTCATTTTCCATGATTAACCATTCAAGTATTATTATAAAGTATATATATAATAAATAATAATGAAAGAAATTACAGAATAATGATACTAGATTTATGTACATATATGTTTCATTTACTTAATTTTAGTCAATTTAATAAGGAAACGAAAACAGCGTTCATGCATACGTACGAACTACCGTCTCCATTAACGGTGTATTTCATTCCATTTATCAATCTATCATATATATTTATATACTGAATATATATTATATATAATTCAAATTTTACATTCTAGAATTATGTAAATTAGTATACGAGTAATAATATCAAGAACAACCAATCAAAAGACGTATGATAAATGAAACGATTTTACCCAAAACGCTTCTTTAACATGGAATTTACAAAAGAACGGATAAAATAAAGTCAGAAGTGAACCATATATGATATCGTAATAATTAATATGATTCTGTAATAATTAAATGACATTATTTAAATCATTATATAGGAGGTTTGGATACATAAAAATCATATCGGACATAAGGTAGGGGATAATTTTTCAATGTAATTTTTATCAGAGATTTCTTATACGTAAGTATTTACTGGGGTTATATTTTTCATCCATGTTTATAAAAATGTTTTTAATAAAGTGTTTAATATTCTTCCATTTATGTTTAAATCCATGTTTACCCCTCTTTTACTTTTACATTGTGTTATGGAAGGAATCATTCATTTGTTTACCATATGTGGTACTTTTTGACTTCGCCATTAAATGTACGAGGAGAATGAATTTTTTAACTTATACAGCATGAACGGATTTTTACGGTTTCATAGGGAATTATTTTCATGAAGCTTACTCTACAATATTTCTTGAATATTCTCAAAAAAAATTCATTAAAAATTACATGGAATTTTTTTAAAAGAAAATGATTTTGAAGAATTAAGGATATTTTCCTCAAGAATTCATTTCAAGTGTTTTATCAAAACTATTTTCCATCTAAGATGAAATTATTTCATATGTGTATGTTTCAAGTATAATGTCTCTATGATTTACATGGTTTCACTTTTCTTATGATTAAATTATATCCATTTGTTTTATATGGATTATTTTATGATGGGATGATGTTTATGAAACCCATTTTATTCTTTGGGTGATGATGAATGATTTATGTTCATGTTGTGGAACACGTAAGAATGATTTCATTATGAGATGGGTGGGAGCTATATTTCCATCCACTGAATTGGATAATGATTTATATCTCATGAGATAGACATGGCTGGAATGGTATGTTAATATGGTTTAGTGATACAGGACTGGAACGAGGAGTGAACATTATTCAGAAAGGGACATTGTCCACTAAGATAGTCTTGGCAGCAATGTCTTGGCTACTAAGGAAATGATATCATGTGCCTAATGGTTTTCCACAATTACATGTTTTATTCCCATGCTATTTTATCATGCTTTATGTTCCATTATGATCTATGCCTTACGTAATGCCATGTTTTATGTCATTGCACAATATTTTGATGTTTAAATATTATGTTCATGTTTTTAAGTTCAACTGTATATGGTTTGTTTAATTTTTTTTGTGCATACCCTTACTGAGCATTTTAGATCACCACTTATATGCTTTCCTTTTCCCAGGATATAAATAACGGTTTTAGGTTAAAAAAGGGATGATATTTATGGGAGATGTTGATGATCTTTTACCAAGATTAGAAGATTATGTTCCATGTTTCCAAAGACACTAAACTATTACGGTCCTTTGGTGTCTGTTTTTGTTATGTATTAAGTATTCCGCCAAAGTAGTTTAATGTCCATGTACGTCATGTATTGGGCCTCTACAGGTGGTGTCATGATAAACCAGGATTTGTGGTTATGTTATAACCTCCAATACATCGGGTATGGAAGTCCGCCGTATGGCTATTCCATTTAGTGATATTTGTGGAAGTCGATTGTATGGTTATTCCAGTTAATAATTTTTATGTTCCATGTTACCATTATATGTTACATGTTCTTTATATGGGTTTTATGGTAAGATTTTGGGTACAAAATGGTATGAAATTTTCTTTTATTCAATGAAGAGTATTTACTCCTTCATAAAGTGTAAAAGTATTACTTATGACAATGTATTCATGGATTAGATGTTGTTTTAATAATATAACAATTTTCATTATTTGTGTATCCCTTACTATGCTTTTTATGGTCATATAATTTTTTTGAAATGTTTTTCACAGAATATAAAGTGTAATAGGGTCAACGTTGGGATCACGGAAAATTCATGTTGTCTAAAACATTGAACTAGACATGCCTCATTTATTGAAGAGTTTTTATTTTATGAAAAATGGAAACTGAGTAGAAGTGTTTATAAGTAATTTTCATGTTGTTATGTAATAGTTATACCAAATTCTCTAAAACTCTAAACCTAAATTATTCCTCAATTTGAATTATTCATTTAATTAAATATTATCTAATGTTTAAGGTCGGATCCTTATAGTTGGTATTAGAGGTCAGTTTAGACAACTTTAGGGATTATGTGTTTGAGTTAAACACATGGTTAGTCCCTTGGTCTATTATTACAGTTAAATCATTGTTTTATAACATATTCATATCTAGGAAATTTAGTTACAAATGGAAGGAGGAGTATCTAAAACGACATTACTATCTCTTCCCAATGAATTGCGTGCAATAATTTTTTCAAACTCATGTTCGGATGATTGTGAAGATTTATCTAGAATACAACTCAATTGCACGCAGTTGTTCAAGATATCAAACACCTCCATTATACCTCATTATCATCTTGGATCATGGATTGTATTTTAACAAATCCTATTGTCACATTAATATGATATTTTCTAGAAAGGTAAAGTTTATCAAGGCATTTACAAACATTTAACCTTATCACAAGATTTTGAAGCATATTATGATTTTAAAAATGGTTCTGATGTAGGAGACACTTGAAAAACCTATTTATATTTTCATTTAAAACATAGTATCTCAAAACATACTTATGGTGTTTTAGAAGGACTATCAATGGAATGAATCAACTCAAATTCGGTCTGACTATTTTATAGAAATCATGTTTTATCTGATGTTTTGAAATTATATGTCATTCATGATTAATTTCCAAAACTTTTTTTATGTGAACACATATATGAACCATGTTGTACAAGGTGTATTTGAATGAGGGAAGGAAATGATTTTGAAATATCTCTAAATCATTTTTTCAATGCATGGACCTTCTACCTACGTGAACAAGATGATGATAAAACCGAATGGACACCATGATCAAAGCATGATGTTCTTCATTTTGGAGATCATTTTATTTTAACATATGGTGGTGAAATAAACTTAATTAATTAATATGATGAGATAATAATGAATTTGATTGAAAAAGGGATGTATAATGAAACCATTTAGCTTAAATCATGTTGGGATTATTTTTGAGTTTTATAAAAAGGACAACACTTAGGATGGGTGAAAACCTGTCATATCCGGCAAGGTTGCAGGAATCAAACCCCCAACCGATGGGTGACAATGATGCATTTCCTACCAATAGCCTACTTTATTTCAATGGTTATTATAACTTATTATTTTATTAAAATGATTTTATGGAACTTGAATAAGTTGATTTTTGGAAATTATGTTTTATCAAATGGATATACATAGTATAGAAATACAATATAGTGATTATGTGATAGTTGTTGTTGTGGAAGACATTCTCTCTTTTGAAGAAGCACTATATGCTTATGGAAGATACAATACTATGGGATATCAATTGTGGGATAATGGTTGAAATTTTAGTTTGGAAGAATATATGTTTTTATTATGGACATATGATGTTTTTATTTATTTATGAAAATGATTATCCAATCATGGAGAATATGTGATTATGTTAATTACTTTTCAATATGAGAGTTTATGAGTAATTGGAGTTATTTGGAGATAAATGTTATGATTTATTTTGGAAGTCTATGTAATTAAATCTTTATGAGATTTGGGTTACCATCTTTGTTTGGATTACTTTTGAAGAATTTTAGGAACAACTGTTTATTGAATGGACTTTGTTGATATTTGGGTTTTGTTTGACCAATTTTAGAGATTAAGAGATGTTTTTCTTCTTATAAAAGTTTGTCCAATTTGGGTATTATCTGATCTCTCACTAACCATTTTGGTTTTAGTGTATGTATAAATAAAAGACAAATATATAGGTCTTCTTTTGTAGATTATGTGATTCTCTAGAATATGATTCTTGTGCTTTTGATGTGACCAAGTATTTTTGAATGCTCATTTCTTGGAGAGATGATTGGTTTTTCATAGAAACATATTGAATGATGAATCTATAATTGATGGTAAGTATATTTACTTATGTTCATATTCTATGTAGTAAATGAATTCCTAATTTTTTTTGAACTGGAATGTAAAACAAAAAAATTGTAGGTTTATGTTTGATACTAAGTAATCAATGATCGTTTAACACATCATAATTTTGTGATTTTTTGGCGGTTAACATTCTCCTAATTATGTTTTCTATCAGTATCCATCTGAACATGACTGTTTTTTATCTCTTACATATCCATTTTTTTCTACATGGAATCCTACTATGGGTTATCTCAGGTGACCATTGTACTTATATTTCATTATTTTAAAGTGATAGTTTTTACTAACTCTTTTCTGATTTGGCACTTTTAATGATGCTTCTAAGCCGAGTTTTAAAATTGCGAGGACGTAATTCCCAATAGGGGGGAAGGATGTAACATCCCAGATAAATAATGAATAATAAAATTTTCATATTTTTTAAATTTTGTGAATTAAATATTAATTTTACATTAAATGTGATGTTATGTTTGAAGGTGTACCCGATACGCAGCAGCAAGTTTCTTTGAAATCTTGTGTTGCACAATAATAATATAATATTATTATTTTAATTGGTAGTTAATTTCTAGCCGTTGTGTTGATGAGAATAATTATAATTAACTAAAATATGATGATATATTTTTGTTAAATATTTATACAATTATCCAATAAAAGGTAAGGGCTTGAAATATTAATGAATCTAATTTTAAGCATAAATACTATAATATTCAATAGAAGGTCGATTTACCGACTTTTGTTGACGAACCCACTTTAAATATAGTTTTTGTCATTTTTATATGTTCTATTTGACAAAATAAAATTCCTCATTAGATTTGGGATATTAAAATTTACTTTGGGTAAATGTTTGGTATTTTCCTGATATAGTTCAGTTTTTAATGAATAGTGAAAATACTGTATTTTAATTCAAAAGTGCCTTTTAATCTAATTTATTTATACGGTCAGATTATCCTTTTAATTGGTTTTAAAGTGTAAATAGAATTTATTTTCACCGTTTAAACTAATTTTGGACATTGGAAATAATTTCATTTCAAAATTGGACATAAATAAGTGTGAATATTTTGAGAGTTATTATTTCTTAAAAACACTCTATTTGTTTTGACAACGAGTATTAATTTTAAATAAATTAATGAAAATTATGTTTTTTTATTTTTTTAAATTTAACATAATTTTTGAATTTGGAATATCAAATATAGATTAGGCTGAATTTTTGGTATTTTTCTGAAAAACATCAATTTTTGATGAATAGTGAAACCACTTAGTAGTAGTTAAAAAATATACTTTTTCATTTAAATGTAATTTTACTGCTTCTGTGAATTGAATTCAGAAAATCTAACATATATTTTTGTTATTATTAAGTAAAATGTGGTTCAATAAGATGAAAATAATTTTTGGGAAATAGTAACTTTTGAAATTTATTTACGATGGTTAAAAGTAAATAGGGTAATTCATGGTAAAAAGAATACCATCGTAATACAAAATTACCTTAACACTTGTCCTAACCTTATTGGATAAGTCATGGAAGACCATGGTCATATTTGGAACTATTTTGGGACCCCATGGATCCAATTTAAAGTGATAATGAAACTTTAGATTTATTAATTTAATGTAAAGGAAAAAATGACACAAACTAATATATTTTAGTAAATGAATTTTTAAATGCAGTTATATTAGTTGTCTATTCAACTAAAAATATTAATTGGAAAGATAAAACGATTTCCTAAATCATGGTATTTTTTATAATCTTTATACAACATATTATCTAAATTATTTATGATACAATAATGATGTAGTATATACCTCATTAATAAATGATTTAAATAAATAAGATTATAAATATTAAAAAAAAACATCCAAAACCTATCCAATTATTAATGGATGATTTTATATTGACCATGAGTCATCGTATAATTGACTTTAATATTTTTTTGACCTTTATAAACCGAATTTCATTATATAATAAAATAATATTTTCAAACTTTCCTAAAAAGACCCTCCTTCCTCTTATAAAAGGACACCAGTTATATCAAATTCATCACAACATTAAAGCCTTTTAGCTCATCCAATGTGTAACCAATTATTTTTCCTACATCCCTATCCTCTTACTAGAAGCCTTACATTAGGCATAATACACTTCAAGAAATCCTTTTGGTTCATCCCAAAGAAAGTTACAAAAATTAAAGTTAACGGTTCCACTTAACATCTTTTCATTTATTTTACTTCTCCAACATATAAAATCTTTTTATTACATTATTTTATAATAAAAAAATTATCAAAAATATACTTTGATGTTGTAATCATAAGTATTTTAAATAAAAATAAACACACCTTTATCTAATGGGTGATGAACATACTGTTTCTGTGGATGGTAAACTAACACCTCACGAAACGATGAGTGTTCGATTATCTCCTACCGCCTCTCATGGTGGAAATTATGATATAGCTATATTTTTATATGATATATATTATGTTTATATATATTTCTTCTTATTTATTTAACATTTTTGCCGATCTCTATGGATTTCATAATGGGTAAACACTATAATTTCATTTGAGAATGTGCAGACTACTGACCCTCAAAGTAATATGACTTGTTAATGCCATATGTGGGATGTATAAAGGATAGAGTTAATGATATTATATATTATATTATACTGTAATTATAATATACCAATTTATCATTAAGATTTAATTCCTTTAAATATAAAATAGAAATCAAAGTACTGTTTAAGCGTATGTACGGCTTACCGTCTCCAGGAACAGGTTGTTTCATTTATTAACTCCAAATGATATGGAATATTATAAATACATATACACTAGATATAAATTCAATATATGATATACAAAAAATTTATATAATTATATAGATAATGTAATTTTGACCACCTGGGAAAATTGTAATTATTACATGTTCATTGTTTATTCAAGTTCCAGTTATCGATAAAATATCCAATGTGAACTCAAATAAATAAATATTTTTCCATAAAGATAATAAGGTATGTGAAATGAATAATAAACTTTTAAAAAATTTTAATTATTTAGAGATTAAATTATGTTTCTTACTGAGGAAGAACAAGGAACATATGAGTCAAGTAGGACACGAGTTAAGTGATTTTTTATCTCACTTTTAATTTGGTGAGATTTCCATTGTTCGTCACTTATTCATTCCATGTGGTGTTCTGTGTACTTCCATTGGATATAAATTATCATGATTTTCATTATATTAATGGTATTTTTTGACTCATTTTTTTGTTATTATCTTTTGGTCATAGAACTCGATTGATTTCAATGAGGTAAGGGGATTTCTTATCTCACTTTTAATTCAGTGAGATTTCCATTGTTCTCCACTAATTAATTGCATGTGGTTTAATTTATACTATAATTGATATATATTATGATTTTTAGATTTATATCCATGGTATTTTTTGATTTATTGGGTGGTTATTATCTTTTTTTCATATGACTCGATTGATTACAATGAGGTAAGGGGTTTTTATCTCACTTTTTATTCCCATGAAATTCATGCTATATTTGTCACTATTTTCATTGAGTGGTGTATGTAATGCCCATGATTAATATCTTATTTTAATATAATTTTACTTATTGGTATTTAAATATAAATTTTATGGTCCCTCTTTCATTTGGTGTATGTTCTTTATGTTACCAAATCGGTAAAGGAACCTTTCACCCTCCTCTTTTTAAAAGACTTCTTTTTGTTATGTCTTTTAATTTACATCATATAATGTTGAGTTATGTTCTTTTATATACTTATTGATGTAAATTATATGTCCAATAGATTAGATACCCTTTTTATCTCATTAACTAATCTTCTGAATTTTAATGTGACGTAGTTAGGCTTTTGAATTTTTCCAAGGGAACTTCTAAACCCAATTTCAATTCGTTAGGTTAAACTTGGACTTCTTGAATATGTCATCATATGAATATGTGTGAATGACCTCTAATTTGTTTACACATAATATCCAATTATATTGGGTGTATTTATATTTTTCACACCTAATTATGTGATTGATTCATCTTTAATTTAAGGATACCGTCTTTATAAGGGATTTCATCTCAATTTACATTTACATTGAGACTTCATTATCGTTATGCACCAATTCACTCTTATAGAGTCTATATACTATACTTTGTCATATTATATCACGAATAACATTATTCTCATGATATTATAATGTTATGATTAAATGGTATTCTTTAATTATTTTTATTCAAGAGTCTCTCATTTTGTTAAAAAACTCTTCAACTAAAATATCATTTTAAATGTTTTAAGGATTTATTATTCTAAATCATAATCTTTAATGAACATTTTTAATTTTTTTTCAATATTTATTTATATAGACATAAATTTTTAAAATTATAATTCCATTAAAAGCATCAATTTGGTATGGTACACTTTGATTCAAAAATCTATTTTTAAATGGTTTCTGAAAATGGAATGATTATTTTCATATCTTTAAATTATTTCCTGTAATATCAAATAATTTTTTTAGTGAAATGTTTATATTTGCAATATTTTATGTGTTATGATGGTACTTAGTCATTTTATGGGTGGATACATGATAAACCATATGACGGTTGGTGCCGTGATAAAATAGGACGGATGGTTACATTATAACCTCTAATGCATTGTGTATGGAAGTCGGTTGTATTTCCATTCCATTAAGTGATATTAGTGGAAGTCAGTTGTATGGTTATTCCACTTAGAAATGTTTATGTCCAATGTTACCTTTATATATTATGTGTTATTTATATGGGTTTTAGGGTAATATTTTTGTTACTAATGGGTAAGCAATGATCTTTTATTCAGTGAAGAGTATTTACTAATTCATAAAAGGGATAAGTATTACTTATGATAATATATTCATGGATTACTTGTTGTTTTAAAAATCTAACAGTTTTCCATTTTTGTGTATCCCTTTCTGAAATTTTTATGCTCATCTCTAGTTTTTGAAATGATTATCATAGGACATAAATTGGAATAGGTTCCAGGATGGGATCAAGGAAAAATTAATGCAATATAAAACATGGAACTAGACTTGTCTTATTTATTAAATGGTTTTTATTTTATGAAAAATAATGAAAACTGAGTAGAAGTGTCTACGTGTAATATTAAATTTGTTATGTAATAGTTATTCCTAATTCTCTAAAACTATAATCCTGAAAATATCCTTAATGTGAATTATTTATTTAATTCAAGATTATGTAAGGTGTACGGTCAGGTCTTTATAATAATAGTGAAGATCTATTATACCGTTCCCATTCCTAGTTATCAAAGTAATACATGATCATAAGAGATTAAAATACCATATATAATTCATTCATCTGATTTGGGGGTCTATGGAAGTGGCGTATGTGGATTTAGAACATTGAATGTTTATATTAGTGTAAAGAGTATCAAAATGGTCTTTGGGGAAATCAATTTAAACAATATAATTGACCTAAGATAACGTGGTATCAAGTTATGTTTCGTATAGGATGAATGTTCTCATCATAGGTAGGAAAACAAACAGAGCATGATGAATAGTAATATCATGATGGGCATGATTTATTAAAAAACCTGGGAAAATTCACACATAGATCTGTGGATTAGGTGAATGGGAACCTAGTTAGGAGGGATGGGTGCATCGGTTTCAAGTTAAATAAATGTTTAATAAATATAATTGTGAATTATAGGGTTCCATATTATGTGATCTTGAGGAATAATGGAGATATCATATATGATACTGGAGTGTATAGTCACTTAGTAATAGATCTTATGGCTAGGGAGAAGGTTCATCGAAAGGCATGCAGGGCATCTAGAGCTCGCACCTGGTTTACTTGGGAAAACCCATTAATAAGGGTCTTTCAACCCAATATTTTTATACATGTTTATGTGGTCTCTTAGATGACCATAATTATATGATGACACTAAAAAAATTCAATCCCATTATTTTCCTTTTTTTGTTTCTATATATCACTAGAGTGGTAGGTTGGAGGGATTAAAAATAAAGATGATGTGATTTATGCACTGAAATGGATATGTGGGATCTCCTCTATCAATTGATGTGTCTTAGTGTGGGGATGGTGATTCCTTATATAGGAAACAATGGATGATATCTAAAATAACCAATGATTATTAAATTAGGGACCAATTTTTTTTAGTATGGTATGTGTTGCTAGTGTAAGGTGTATAGGGTTTGTCAAATGGTGTTTATCAATAGAGTATGGAGTAGGGAATTATTGAAAACAGAGTGATATATATAGTTAATGAATAATACACAATATATATTACTAATGTATACGGAATAATGATGTGGAAACTAATTATTTTTCATCCCATTGAAAATATTAAAATTATTATATAATGTTCATTAATAGAACTTATACAAAAAATCATGATCCCAAACCCCTCCCCTCATAATTAGATCTGATCCATATGATGAGGAACAATTTTTGCAGTAAATATGACATAGATGTTAATTTGGCTACACATATGAACCCCTATGATGCGATGGTTGAGAAAAATTTGATATGTTGGCACACATACAAGTCTATATGTGGTATTGTGGCTTACTTGGTCATGAGATCTTGTGTGGGATATCAAGAACCTAAATTATTACTCTATAAATATGATGGGGGAATCATATTCAAGGATAAATAATGACATAGGTAATTTCAATAGATAATATTATTTCTTTTTCCCAATTCTCACACTCGTCACTCTTAAGTCTAGGCACTTGTTTACTTTAGCACCGGGTAAGGGAAGCAGAGTGTGAGCGACAAGGTACATGTGAAATCATGTGTTCAAAGAGTATATGACAATTTGGTACATGATACTTCGTAATATCACATTGATTCATGATCTAGGAAAAATTACTTCAGACCACATAATGAGGCATCTGATGATATGGGTGAATTTCTTTTCCTTAAATATGTTATCACTTTTTTAATTTTGAATAGCATTTCATACCATTGATCACATTTTGTAACAACATGAAATTTTCAAAGTAATTTTATTTAATATAAATACAATGTTTTATAGTGTATACCACATGAAACGTGAATCATAAACGAACCATGATATACTAGTGAAATATTATTATTTAAATATGACTATTATAATCTAGAAATTGGGTTTGAGGGTATGAATAAGAGAATCCACATTATGAAATATCTGTTGAATAATTCTAATTATTTTAATTTATTCATATGTTTATAGAAAATATTTAATAAATTTTTATTCATATGAGGTAAATCATAAAAGGTTAAGAACTCTTAATGTTAAAAATCATCATTTTTCTATAAATGATTGGTTTACATATATTTTTTATTTCTTCATTTAAATAATAAATTTATAAATTAATTAATTTTATTTATATAAAATGAACATAATTTTTGAAATCAAAATGTTAGATAAATATGATGACTAATTTTTGAGATATTTGTGCAAATATTGATTTTTTGCTAAATAGTGAGAATTATTGATTTTTCAAAAAAATTCATTTAATTTTATTTAAAAAATTTTAATTTATATTTTTTCTATTTATTTTAATGTCATAGAATTTTTATTTTATTAAATATAATCCTTTTTATTCCATGATAATGAACATTATTCTTGATTTTAGAGTAAAATCCTTGTATTTTTTAATAGGTTATTTTTAGAAAAACTGTTTTTCATTGAATTTTCAGAATGAGATTAAAATTATTTCTTATCACTTATTAAAATTGAATATTTTTTAATGGATTTATTTTTTGGAATCGTAATGTTCATATTTTGTAAATAGTTCCCTTTTATTTTTGGATACAATGAATAATAACCAGGGTAATTTTTTATGAGCACGATAAAGAGAAAAATTGGTTAATTGAGGTGAAACTTTGAGATATGTTCAAAAAATATATTTCATACTTTTATTTATTTTATTATATGTTTAAATTCTTACCAAAGACATTCTATTTTATAAAATGTTTCATTTTGTGCAACATTATTTTGGTTACCACCATTATATTATTTTTTGTTAAGATTAATATCCTTATTTGTGTATCTTTCATATATTGATGTCATTATATGGATATATAAAAAATGATATATTAATTAATATAGATAATAATATTTATGAATAATGAAATATTTATATGATACCAATTTATTTTTAGTTTTTAGTTAGAGTATAATTACCCAGAACACATACACAATGTCGATATATTTCTTGTACATGTTGTAGGAAAGTCATGTAAATGATTTTGATAACATTACAAGTAATATATTGTGGATAAATTATGGTGTTATAAAAAATTTAAGTGGATAATTATATACGATTTTTTTGGTGAAATTGTATATATTTGGATTCAATTATTATCATTATTCCATTAATGTCAAAATATGTAAATAGTCATGAAAATAAATTTAACTGTTATTTACTATTTATATATTTTCATTAAATCATTATAAAATTATAAATATAATAAATTAAAGGAATTTTATGGGAAATTTTGTACACTATCATGCATGGTTCATGTATATGCCAATTGTAATTTTTAAAGTTACTTTCATGACCATAAAATATTGATTTTTTTGAAACACGAATACATTGATTACAAAGAAACACATGAGTTTGGTTTTCCCTCAATATCAACCCAAATTCTTCCCTGAACATTCTTTCTCACATTCCCCGGATTATAGAGTGACCATATTTCTCTCATCCATTGTCTTAGGCTCAATTGAATGAATGATGTCAAAAGATGAGGTATATGACATAACCGGTTTTTATGGTTATTTCTTCTTATACATTTGTAAAATGTATAATTTCCATATTAAATAATGAATTATGTGTCATTAATATAAGAAAATGTTATTATTATTATGTTAAAACTATTATATTCCTTATTTATATCCAACAAGAAATGAAATCGTCACTCATTTGTATGTACAAACTACTATCTCAATGAGGTGGTTTAATTAATCACTACCTTTCTTGGATGTATGTTATGATGGATTTGAGGTATAAAAATTATATTTAATTCATAATTTTATTTCTAATGAGTTGAAATATTTTATATCGTGTTACCTTCCCATCCCTAGAAAAATAATAACATCCCTTGTGGGTATATGTAGACTACCACCTCCACGATGTGATGTGAATCATTTTCCATTTTCACATTATATTGATGGTATCATGTATAGATATAATTAGTATATAAGATATAATTTGGATATTTAAAGGTGAATTATTTTTTACCTTTCTCACCTTTCATCCATTGAAATGTGAAAACATCACCCAAGCGTACCTGCAGACCACCTCCTCCCTGATGTTATATAATTCATTTTTCATTTCCACCTTATATGAATGGTTAAAGAATTTTATATTAAAAAATATTATAATTATGTCATGATTTAGATTATATATTTTATTAATACTTGAGAAAGTTGAATGGAATGGAACATTTAAATTGAAAAGTGCATGTTAAATAGATAAGTGTTCACCTAAATAATTATTCAAATAAAGAATTGTTAATTGATGGGAAATAAGAGATTATAATGGAATGATATATTGTAAGTGTGGAGAAAGTTTTTTTTTAAATTCAAAATATTTTTATTTAAAATGGGGAGAGATTTTTGAGAATAATACACTATCTCTATGATGATTATGATGGTCACAAATATCCTTAATTGTTTTCTAATGTTTTTTATGTTTATTTCAGGAATTGTTTATGAATTATATTGTTTATTTCTCGAAAAAATATTTATGTTCTTGAAAAATGAGATTAAATTTGCATTAGCATGTTATGGAAACACTATTCATGCTTTACATGTTCAGGAATTGCTTAGCGTGTTCTGGAATAACTCTTCATACCCTACGTGGAGAAAGATAGGGTAAGGATGAAAAGCAGTGTATACTTTATGAGTTATCAGAAAAGTATAGTTAATAAACCATATTTTAGTAGAAACATATGAAAGGGGAACCCTTATTTATGAAGGAAGATATTGAAAAGTATGGTTCAACAATCTTACTTTTGTAATCAAACTTACCTTTGGATTATTTTAAAAGTATGGATCATTTATCTTAAATTTGATTTTTGAAAGGAAATGTATGGTGCATCAGCCCTAAATTTTCAATCAACGTTACATATGAAGGATTAGATATCAACCCTAAGATTGTGTTAAACCTTATGATTGAAAGATGCATGCTATAGAGTTCAACCTTACATTTGGAATCAGAGAATTAAAGACTATATTATTATGAAACGGTCTGCAAGGGGATTATTTAGATGATTTCAAGGAGGATTAAAAGTTGATTTTTAAAGTGTGTTTTTGAATGAATCATAGACGTTTTATCTATGATTCAGAGGATCAATTTGAAAAGATCTTTTTATGCCGAATCTTTGGGGATGTAATGACTGCCCGGTTATTTTTAATTTTTGATTATCATGAGTCAAAAGACGACTTTTTTGGATTTAAATTTCCAGGAGATGTTATCGTTTTTATTATATAGATGTGATATTTACACAGAGAAAAAATACATGTTTCTCCGAACAACAACATTGAATATATATAAAAATGGGAAAACCAGAGACTATCAATAACACATATATACTGATTTAAAAAGTGTCAAAGAACTATTTATTGAAGAAGAAGAATCACGATAGAATATTCCCTCATTATACATCAATGTTGTACTATTAATCTACTACTGCTGACGTTGTGAATTATATTTCGATATCTACTCCAACCGGATCAACTCAGAATGACTCTTCTTGAAAGATCATTATTTTTTAAGGCGACGATCCATCTATTGTCATATTCATTCTGTTGCAATTTTGATGAACAATGGGAAAGTATTTTCAAAGTACCAATACCTTTATTTTCTATTCTTGAGTGATCAGGTTCTCGTACTAAGCTGTATAGTTTCTGTGAGTGAACCCAAAAACATCATTTTGTCATTGATTGTAAAGGTGTTAACTGCCTGTACTCAGTTGTGGAATGTATTGTTAACACAGGGACTAGATAGTGAAAATCACCATGTTCATGGAGTAGAGTGTTTGTGGAGTGGAATAGTGGCCTTCTATTCCCCGAACAACTATACATTGTGTGTCCCTGCTATTTAAATTTCCACAACATTAATCCATCTAATTAAATTCAAAGGGTAGAACATGATTTCGTAAAGAATTTGAAAAAGAAACAATTCACCCCCCTCTTGTGTATATTTGGTATATCCTGATCCAACTATTGGTATCAGAGGTAGAGATTTATGATAAATCCTTAACAACATGAATGTGATTAAAGATTATACACAGAGCAAGATGACAAATACAAGAGAAGTAATGTCTCTTGTCAATACACCGTACTTCAATGGAGAAAATTATGGATGTTGGATATCATGAATGAAAATATATCTGAAAACCCGTGGATACAGATTATGTTCTAAGATTCTGACTCTATATGAAATACCAAAGAAACCTTAAACATAGAGTACTACAACTGAAAGAGAATATGATATGAACTAGATGGCATTGAATGAAATTATATATGGTCTAGAACCTGATGATTTTAAAATATTATCTCAATGCCTAAGATCATATGAGATGTGGAAAACTATTGTTGTTTCTTGTGAGGGAACTGACTATGTTAAGAAAATGAGATACATTACTGTTATTCTTAAATTTGATACATTCAGAATGTTTAAAGGTGAAAGTATTACAAAAATGAATGGAAGATAGATAGAAATTTTCAACAATATAACTGCATTGGGATAACCAACCAAACACGATGATAATGCTTTAAAAATACTGAGAGTACCGCCTACTAAATTGAATGGAATCACTAATGCAATCAGATAGTCAACACCTGTCCAAGACGTAACCTTGAGATAGTATATTTGAAAACTTATAATGTATGAAGTTGAGATGCAAGATGAAGAAAACCGGTATAATGATCTGATCAAGAGGGAAGACACTGCCATAAATGTGTCATCTCAAAGGAAAATAAAAAATATAATGGAAAAACCAGTAATGATGAAATTCGAAAGTTATTATTAACAAATTCTGATATAGAATTGTCTCAGTTAGCAAGAAAGTGTAGTAAATTCTACAGAAAGAAGAATTCTTTAAGAAAAACATTCAAAAATAATGAAAAGGAAGTCAGATGTTATGAGTTCAAGAAGATCGGTCACATCAGACCTGACATTCCATAGTTAGAAGAATATAAGAAGAAGAATTTCTTCAAAAGGAATGGTTATGAGAAATAAGACAAGAAGGCAATGAAAGCTACACAAAATGTGTCTGAAGACTCCAACAGCTCTTCAGAATCAGAATCAAAGAAGGAAGAAGTAAATCAAAAGGAAAACATGTGCTTTATGGCAGAAACATATAAGGTAAAAACATACTACTCTTATGATAGTGACTGTAGTTTTAAAACAGGCTATTATAGTGGAAAACTAGTAGCCAACTGCAACATGATTCATGAAAAATATTTCTATCTTTTTATGAAGAATAATTCATTAAAGAAAATTCAGAAGTCTATTTCAGATGAAAGAGATACAATACTAAATCAATTTAGGTAGTTAACCGATAAGTATAATTCAATTAACATTGACTATATTGATCATGAAGCTAAAATAAAAACACTACAATCTGAAGTAGAAACATATAAAATTGCAGCCCTCATTTTTACTAAAGGAGAAATCTCCTTTAATGGAATTTTTCAGAATAATGTTTTTAAGAAAGAATGATTTGGAATGGGAAGTAATGTTGAAAAAACTAATCTATACAAAATTACATTGTTCCAAGAACATAGTATTAAATTGTAATTACTGTGGAACAAGGAGACATATTTCTAAAAACAATTTTTTAAGACGACCTCAAATAAGTGGTCTTGAGAAAGATTTTTTCTCAAATAATTTATTTGATTCTGCTGAATGTTGAAAAAGAAGAAAGTATGGATTCCTAGATCATGGCTGGCTAACACAACTTGACCTAATAGAATATGGGATCCAAAGAAATCTTATTAAATGCCCCTGTATGATGCAGGTCACAGAAGAAAAAATACCATATGGTTTATGGATAGTGGCTGCTCAATGAATATGAGTGGATGTTCATCGAATTTCTCTACACTCACTCAAAAATATGGTGGGCTTTTCACTTTGGGTGACAATTCCAAAGGGAAAATCATTGGAATTGGAATAGTTGAAGATCCATAAGATGTCTCAATCAATATAGTACTTTATGTACTATTATTAAAACACAATCTGATATGTTTCTTTATACTATGTGATGATGGTTATGCTGTTGATTTTTCTAACAATTGTTGTTCAGTTTTCAAAAATAAACTGCTCAAATTTAGAGTACCTAGAACTGACAATGTGTATACCCTGGATTTAAATTCCTTTTGTAAACAACAAATAAACTACTTAACTACTACTATAAATGAATATTGGATCTGGCATAGAAGGCTTGGACATTAGAATATATATGCTTTACATAAATTATCCAAGAAACAACTAGTTTCGAATTTACCTAGTCTCTAGTTTGAGAGTGATAGATTTTGTGATGCATGTCAACATGTAAAAGATAACAAATAATCCTTCAAATATGTTAACAAAATTGCTATATCTAAACCTCTAGAAATCATCAATATGGATTTCTTTGGACCTTCAATAATAGCATGATTGGCTGGTAAACTATATGAATATGTTTTAGTTGATAACTATTTTAGATTTACATGGATTTTCGTTTTCAAATATAAAAATTAATCTTTTACATTATTTGAATGTTTTTGGAAAGATGTTAAAAATGAAAAAGGATTTAAAATAATTTCATTAGGAAGTTATCATAGTGGAGAATTTGAGAATCTAGAATTAAATTCCTTTTCCTCAAATATGGGTATTAAACACACCTTCTCTACACCAGAACACCTCAACAAAATGGAATTGTTGAAAGGAGAAATAGGACTATTAAGGAAAATTTCTAGAACTATGATAAATGAATACAATATTCTGACATATTTTTGGGAAGAAGTTATATGTACAACCTGCTATATAATGAATATAGTTTTAAGAAGATCAGTTTTAAAAAAGACACCCTATGAATTTTGGAATAACTGAAATCCTAATGTAAATTACATTAAACGTTTCAGATGCATGGTTTATAACTTAAACACCAAATATAATCTTGGTAAGATTGATCCAAAATCTTATGAAGGCCTTTTCAAAGGATATTCTACTACTTCCAAATATTATAGAGTTTTTAATAAAAAAATAAATGATTGTTGAAGAATCAGTACATGTGAAATTTGATGAAACTAATCCCTTTGAGAAAAGGATAGATCAAATAGATGAGTCTGATTCTAATGATGACACGAGACTTGAGAACCTGAAATATTTTTTTGAAAAAGAAATAAATGAAATTCATTCCAGTCTAGAAGAAATTGAAACTGAAGAACCAACAAGTGTACTACCTAGATAGTCGAGGACCCTAAAGAACCACCGTTTAGAAACTGTGATAGGAGACATAGAAATAAGAATAAAAATTAGACGGAACATATGAAATCTTGTTTATTTTTCTGCCTTTCTATCCCAATTAGAACCCAAGCCTATAGAAGAAGAAATAGATGATGAAAGTTGGTTGACACCAATGTAAAAAGAATTAAACCAGTTCAAGATAAATGATATTTAGAAATAATTTAAAACAGCACAGAATTGTCCAGTGATTGGAAGCAAATGGGTTTTTAGAAATAAAAAAACGATCAAGGAATAATAATAAGAAATAAAGCAAGATGTGTTGCTAAAGGATATAATCATGAATAAGGTATAGATTATTATAATACATTTTCACCAGTAGATAGATTATAATCCATTAGAATCCTCTTAGTATATGCATCTCAAATGACTTTTAGATTATTTATAGATTGATGTTAATTCATCCATTTTAAATTGTTATTTAATGGAGAAATTTTATGTTGTGCAACCTCCTGGTTTTGAAAATTCCCAAAAAACCGATTTTGTTTTTAAACATAGTAATGCTATTTATGGACTTAAACAATCACCTAGATCTTGGAATGAAAGATTATGATTATTTTCTTTTGAAAAATGATTTTACTGTTAGATTGTAAGATCCAACACTAATTTAGAAAACAAAAAATTCTAACATTTTATTGGTTCAAATTTATGTTGAATATGTAATTTTTGTATCAACTAGTAAATCTATTTTTCAGGTGTTTTCAAATATAATTTAAAAATAATATGGAATGAGTATGATGGGAGAATTAAAATTTTTTAAGTATTCAGATTTATCAAAAATATTTTCGAAATTTTTTAAATCAAAGAAAATGAATTACTGATTTACTAAAGAACTTTGGACTTGAAAACAGAAAGACATGGACAACTCCTATGTGTATTAATATAAAACATGATTCAAATGAAACTGGAACATCAGTAGAAAACAAGTTATAGATAGGTATGATTGGTAGTTTATTATATATTACTTCTTGTAGGTCAGATATAATGTATTCATTATGTCTTTGTTCAAGATTTCAATCAAATCTAAAACAGTCCCATTTAAATGATGTCCAACGAATTTTTATATATTTAAAATGAACTGTTTTTCAATCTCATATTTATCCTAAAATGTCTGATTTTATTTTAATTTCATATTCAGATGCAGAATTTGGATGTTGTAGAATAGGCAGGAAAAGTACTTCGGGTAGTTGTCATTTTTTTGGAAAATCATTAGTGTCATGTTCAAGTAAGAAACAACACTCAGTTAACCTGTCAACATTCGAGGCAGAATATGTATCTTCTGGAAGTTAATGTGCCCAAGTATTGTGGATGAAAAACAATCTTATGGATTTTGAACTATGTTTTAATAGTATTCCTATTTTATTTGGCAATACTAGTTGTATTAATATTTCAAAAAATCCTATTCATCATTCTAGGAATAAGAATATTGATATCAAAAATAATTTCTAGGAGACCATGTTCTTAAATATGATATATTCTTATAATTTGAATGTAATAAAATTCGATTAGCAGATATTTTTAACAGTCCACTTCCCACTGCAAGGTTTGATTTTATTAAGGTAGAGATACGTTTATTTTATCACAAATAATGTTTTTTTTATTTTGATGTTTTTTATTTTAACACTTTTTAAAATAAATTAGGTATTTGTTTTTCAAACAGAATAAGTTTTTTTTCATTTGTTCACAAGATCAATTTTCTTCATTTATTTAAAATCTACGTAAAAATTATTGATGACAAGGGAATCAAGGCTATCAGAAAAATTTAGAATTCTGAATCATTTCTTTTATTCCAAAAACCCTTTCGAACCCGCGATGATTTACCGATCATTATCTATTCGAACCTAAACCTTTGAAACCATAATCCTCTTTCAAACCATCAAATAATTTTCAACAGAAATGGCCAAGACCAAGAGAACCAATGAGGCTGAGACCAGTGCTGACAAGAGACAGCACTCTGAAGGAAGAAAAATTTTGCATGGAAAGATCATAGATCAAGAAATGTTATATAAGACGAACCTATTGCTGAAACAAGCTCTTGCATTTCAAAACCTTGAATAGATATTTAATGGTGATTTTTAAGTGTTTATATATGAGGTGGAACTACTTTATTTCATTAAATCTATTTAGTTTAGTCTTGGGGATGATGAAGATACTATGGTATCTATGATTTATGATCGAGCTGTTTTCATATACTCTACGAAGATTGGTTGGATTTTGAACTGCCCTCATAAGGGAGTCCTTAATTTTTACTTGAAGAATATAGGTGATTCAGTACATAAGTCTGAAAATATTATGTCTTTTCATTTTGGTTCTACTAATATAAAGAAGATGTTCATAAAGGACTTGATGCCAGATCAAAAAATCATAGTACAGATTGTGCAAACAAGGATTGCACAGAAGATGTATAAGCTGGAGAAAATCTTGTATACAGACATATATATAATATCTCTGTTTATGAGTGATATAAGACTTAATTTTCCTAGTTACATGGTAATGTACCTTATTTATTGTTTTCAAACAGAAGTGCGTATGAATTTTTATCCATTTGGTAGATTCATATCAAAAAATTTGTTCAAAAATGATATGGTAAGGCTGGTGGATTCCAAAGTTAGATGCCATCATCGTAACACTTTTGGTGCTGGAACCCTGAGAAATATTGGTAACATATGGAGAACATTGAAAGGAAAACTATTTCCAGTAGGATATGAAGAAGAGGAAGGGAGTGCTCGGGCTCAATCTGCTATATATAAGGAGGGACAATCTGAATCAAGAGTGAGCACTGCTGTTAGAATAATAATAATTGAATCTAAATAAGCTAAAGATGAAAGTAGTCAGGAAGGACTTCGTATTCAATGGAATGAAATTCTAATTCTCATGAGTAACTTGGTTCACATGTTTTATCATCCAGAGATTTACTCAATTACAATTTTGTCAGAGAAGCGGCTGTTGAAAAGCCAAAAGAAGAGAATACTACTCAAATTAAGGTCACTCCTCAAGTATAAAATGAAATTCAAAATGAAGCTGAAACTGAGACACATGAATAGGATTTGGTTGTAATTAAAATTGAACCTCAAATTTTAGTAGATGATTCAGTTACAATTGAAAAAGATAAAGAGGCATATCCTGATGAAGAACTGGCCAGTCCTCATGAAAATCAAGAAGATATAATTTTAGAAAATCCATTGGAAGAAATGATTACTAATGTTCACAATGAAAATGTTTTTGATGTTCATACAGAGGTATTTATTGAGGGTTTTTCTGTGGAAGAGTCTGGAAAATACTCTACGGAAAATTCTGTGGACTAGCCAGCTTAGGAGGAAACAACAAAAAAATCTGATGTAGACACTTTTTCATTAATACTACTACATCAAGTACATGTTGAGGATGGGAATCAAGAATAGGGTGCCTCTGATTTAGTGAATAAGGAAGTAGAAGATATGTAAAAAAAGTTGTCTTATTTGGAATCTAAAAATTTAGCTCCGAGGAGGTCGCTAGAGAAGGAACATTTAAAATTTCAGAGACTTAAAGACAGTACAGTTTCAAGGCAGGAATTTGAATGTTTTAATAAATTGATTCTGATTGAATTATTCTGGTTGAAATTAAAAAATGGTGATGAAGTCAGATCTGTTAGATTTTAAAGACTATATGGAGAAACAGTTTGCATCTACCAAGACTGGTGAAGCCAGTGGATCAGGTTATTCACCTAATTTAATCAGAATATTTCAAGCTATCACTGCAGTGATGAGAAATATAAATGGCAGTTTTCTTGATTTTCAATGCAATAGTTCACCACTATCAGTTTTATTAGATAATCATAGATTTTTGGTAGACCAGTTGACCTCATGTGAACCAAGTATTTGAACTGTGCTGACATAGTTCACAGAGAAGTTAACACTGTTTATGGAACAGGAATAGAGAAATCATGAATTTTTTAGTGTAAATATGATAGAAGATATTAATATGACTCCAAAGAATAGAGATCTTATTATCAAGCCATGAGATGGAATGATGAGAAGACTGAGGGAGAATTTGACAAAAATCAAGGTCGTTGTTCAGATGAGATAGACACCATCTCATACCCTTACCACACCTTGATTCCTTAGTTTATCATAATTTTACCTGTTACATTTTATTTTAATGAAATGTTACTCTGTATTCTATATTTGTGTGTTTTTATTTGTTTTACTTACTCTATTAAAATATTCTAGTAATCCCTATTCAATTATTGAAAAATGGTTAATAATAGCATTTACTAAATTTCACTACTATATTAAAATGTGTTCTATTCCATATTCTATCAATATTTTTTATATCAAAAAAGGGGAATAAATTTGGATAAACACTACATTTTATTTTAATTATTTCACATTGTACTTTATTTCTAATCTACAAAGGGGGAGAAATATTAATCATTATCTTAATCCTTTAAGGGGGTTGAATTAAGTTAACTCAAATATTGTATTTATCTTTGAAAAATTAAAAACTATATTTATTTTATTTAGTAAGTTAATTTCATTGGTTATTTTATGGGTTTTGTGATATCAAAATGTGGGATCTTGTGGAGCAAGTGTGGTTTTCAAAAATACTTAATATTTTTATTTAAAAACGGAGAGATTTTTGAGATAAATATTGTATCTCTATGATGATATTGATGCTCACAAATATCCTTAATTGTTTTCTAATGACTTTTTCTGTATATTTCATGAATTTATTACTCACTATATTTTTATTTCTGGAATAAATATTTATGTTCTTGAACAATGAGATTTAATTCACACTAGCATGTTTTGGAAACACTTTTCTTGCATTACATGTTTGGGAATTGCTTAAGTGTGTTCTGGAATAATTATTCATTCCATATGTGAAGAAACATAGCGTAAGGATGAAATGCAGTGAATAATTTGTGATTTAACAAAAAAGTATGGATAATCAACCATAGGTTATTAGAGAAATATGGAAGAGGAACCCTACATTAGGAAGGAACCCTACGTTTTCGATATTGAAAGGTATGGTTCATCAACCTTACATTTGTAATCAACCTTACATTTAGAAGCATTTAAAAGTGTGGATCATTTATCATATGTCTGATTGTTGAAAGGAAAAATATGGTTCATCAACCAAACATTTCTAATCCACCTTATGTTTGAAGGATGCAACATTAACCTTACGTTTGCGTTCAACCTTACCTTTGAGTGATGCATGCTATACAGTTCAACCTTATGTTTGGCATCAGAGAATTATAGAATATATTATCATTCAATAGTCTTCAAAAAGATTATTAGGATGATTTCAAGATTGATTAAAAGTTAATTTTTAATGTTCATTTTTTATTGAATGAAAGTCGTTTTATCTTTGATTCAAAGGATCAATTTAAAAGGATCATTTTATGCTAAATCTTCACGGATGTTATGACTGCTCTATTATTTTAAAATTTTGATTATCGAAAGCCAGAAGGAAACTATTTTGGATCTAAATTTGTAGGAGAAGATCTCGTTGTTGTTATATAGATGTGATATTTACACATAGAATATATACAAGTTTTTCTGAATAAGAAGGGTGAATATATATAAAAAAAGAAAACTAGAGACTACCATGAACAAATATATGCTGATTTAAAAAGCATCAAAGACATGTTTATTAAAGAAGAAGAATCATGAAAAAAGATTAAATCATTATACATCGATGATATACTATGAATCTACTACTTTTAATGTTGTGAATTATATTTCCATATCTATTCCTACCATATCAACTCAAAACAACTCTTCTTGGAAGATCTTTATTTTTGTATGCGATGATCCATCTATTGTCATTTGCATTCTGTTGCAATTGTGAAGAACAATGGGAATTAATTTTCAATGTAAAAATACCTTTATTTTCTATTATGGAGTGATCAGCGTCTCATACTAAGATATATAGGTTCTATGAGTGAACCAGAAGGCTTTGTTTTGTCTTATATTTTAAAGGTGTCAACTGCCTGTACTTTGTTGTGGAATGGTCTGTTGACACAAAGAAAGATTGTGAAAATCACCAAGCTCATGGAGTAGAGTGTTGGTAGAGTGGACTAGGGGCCTTCTTTTCCCCGAACCTCTATACATTGTGTGTCCTTGCTATTTAAATTTCCACTACATTAATTCATCTTATTAAAGTCAAAACACATAACACGATTTCGTAATGATTTTGTAAAAGACACAATTCACCCCCTCTTGTGTACATGTTGAATATCCCCATCCAACAGTAAGTTGAATATTAATATGTGTTAGAATGTCATTATTTTAATGATCACAAATAATGTTTTTTTCTAATAATTTTGATGTTTTATGATAGTAATAATTTTTTGTAGAATTAGGGAAATGTTCAGATATACTGTTACTCCAAATATATCTACTGTTAGCAAAATTAAATCTACCAGTGGAATGAATCTTCTATTTTATAATATCCTTGGAGAAAATATATCATTAGTTCATTAGATCTTTCACTGATCTGATACACCACTTTTTTTATGATATAGACTTAGACTCTACATTTGATAGACAAACCATTGAGGACATCTACAGGTAGCACAAATTTTTTTGTGTTGGACAATGAAATCGTCGATGTCTTCTAATTATTGCACATATATCATCAAACCACATAAAATAAAATTTCTATCTAGTTCCAATATTGGTCAACCACCATACTAGTTCTACCATTAGTCTAATAAACAGTTAATATTAATATACGTCCAGTATTCTATCTTTTCTGTCTATATTTTCTTTATTTGAATATTGTTCTTCCAATGACTATTTCAAGGAATTTAAAGATTTCATATAACTTGTGAATTTAAGGATCAACATATGTAAACACATTCTTAGATGAATGAAATAAAGATTCATACTTTTTAATTTTGTGCTTGGAAAGAGGGTGCAAGATTTTGTGATTATTATTTTTCAATGTATATTTGGACATGGAGAGAATTATATTTTGACGAAATCCTTCGAGAATGTGTGGGTGGAAGGGTGTGGAATGTAACACCCGAGACTTTTATGTTATATAAATCATCAAAGGAATCTTTTTCTATACAACACTTGCTTGGCTTGCTTTACACGCAATCGCGACCTTCCTCGATAGCTTGCGTCGTACGCAATACCGAGTTTCACTAAACAACATTATGCTATTAAAACTAGCCGTTATGAATAGTAATAACCACTTTTTGGAATTTTATAAATTTTATTTTTCAAAATGGACTTCATTTTTGGACTCAGAATATCGAAATTAGCCTAGGGTGAAATTTTGGTATTTTTCTGAAAACTTTCAATTTTTGATGAATAGTGAAACCACTAAGTGGTAGGTTAAAAACTGAATTTTGCATAAAACTTAATTTTACCGCTTCTGTGATTGGAATTTCGAAAATCTGAGAGACACGGTTAATATCAAGAACTAAAATGTGGTTCAATGAGATGAAAATAATTTTTTGGTGAATAGTAACTTTTTACTTTTTTTACCGCGGTTACTAGTAAATAGGGTAACTAAGGGTAAATATGATATCAATATTACCCTAACACATGTCCTAATTCTATTGGACAAGTGTAATTCGACCAAAAACAAACTTAGGAATAAAATATGACAATTTAGGCCCACTTGGATTAGATTAGGACATTTATTATTAATTTATTTAAAGAAGGGTTAAAATAGTTAAAATCAAAGTTTAATAAGTAAATCATTTTTAATATGGGATTATACATAAGATAAATTCGATTGTAAATATTCATTAGAAAGCTAAAAAGATTTCCTACATGATGATATTTTATTTGTAATTTTTAGACATTAAATAATTTAATTTATTTATGACATAATGATGATGCAATAATTATCTTATTAATGAAACATTGACATAATTGATGTTATAAACACCCAAATAAATGTAATTTGAGACTTTTTATGAATTACACTAATTTTCTAGGTTACTATGATATATTAGTGTTGATTTAATCAACTTGGTTCGAACATATAATTCTGTTATGACTTTCACAAAAATCATATATCAAATAGTGTCAAAATTGACACAAAATAGTTTTTAAATCAAATATTATATTATTAATTGTTATTTTATTCCTAAAAATCTAAGGTTCGGCCAAATGACTTAGATAAGGATATATATATTAATAATAAACAATTTTGGGTTCGTTTGGCATGTTATAGTAAGTGTATTAACCATATAGTGAAAGAAAACAAAAAGACACGGTAAAAGTTAAATTAATTAACTTAGAGTTAAATCTAATTGATAAGGTTAAAATAATACCCTAAACTTGTCTAAATCCTATTGGTTGATAAGATTTCGACCCTTCCCCACTTTATCTTCGAAATAAGACCCTTTGGAACCATTATAAACCGATTTTGACTTTAATATAAAATAATATTTTGAGATATTCCTAAGGTGCCCCTCTCCTCCCTTATAAAAGGGCACCTCCTCCCCCTCCTCCTCACACCAAATTGAGCACTCAAGCTCGGCCAACCCCTGCCATTTTCTCCTCTACACTTCCCTATAATAATCCTAGAGGTCCTGGTCTTCTCCAAAGACCAATCTTAGTTCCTTAAGTGGAGGATTCAAAGAAGCGTTCCAAAGAAGAGGTAATATCCATTACCGATCTTTTCAATTTCTTTCTTCTTCAACTTCTTCTTCTTTAGTTGTTTCATGATAAAGTAATAACATCAGTATTACTTACATACTGATATGTTATTATAAATAATGAACAACCCTAATTCACCTTCTATCCATCCTACGGAAAAATGAAATCACCGCGCGTGCGTACGTACGGAATACCGTCTCCACGCCGTGGTGTAATCTATTTTCCACCATCACCTTACAAGGATGGGTATAATGGTGTAATGAGTAACTATATATGATTATTATGAAGTAATATTGATACTGGAATAATATATATATACTCCAATACAATTCCACGATCATAGGAACGATATCATCACTCGTGCATACGTACGGAATACCGTCTCCACGATGTGATGCGACTCGTTCTACATGATCTTCATTTCATAATGATTATATAAATAAATTGAATGAATGAATATGGTATATACTACACTAATACCATTCTGGAAATGAATTATCTATAACCTAAAGATAAGAATAAGAATTTATTCGACAAAACATGCATAAGAACAAAAAGTTATAATGACCCGAGTAACAAGTAACAATGAAATATTACTAACAAGAAGCTAATAATATGACCATATATGATATCATATAAATATGTATGATTCTGGAATAAGTCAATAACAGTATTTAAACCATTATACAGGAGCTTCGGACACGTACAAAGCTAATCGGACCTAAGGTAAGGGAAATATCACAATCTCATTTTTATCCGAGATTGTTTATTCGTAAGTATTTACTGGGGTGTATTTTATCATCCACATCCATGTTCCCTCAATATGAAATATTGTTTCCATCCACTTGCAATAGTTTAAATCCAATTTTACCCTTAGGTGAGTTTTTAGTAAATAATATGAAAGGAATCTTTTGTCGTTTTTCCGTACGAGGTACTTTTTGACTTTTCTGACAAAAGTACGAAGAATGTTTTTTTTAACTTATACGGCATGAATGTATTTTTAAAAAATTATTTCCAAGAAGCTTACTTTACAAGTTTTCAAGTTTATTTTTAATCAACTTCTTTTAGTTTATAATTGTATGACATGTTAAGAAAAGAAAAGTGTTTTTGAAAAAGAAAGGATATTTTCCTCAAGAATGGAGTTCAAGTGTTTTATCAAAATTATTTTCCATCTAAGATAATAAATGGTTCTATTTTTATCCCTTTAATTACATTGATTTGATTATGTTGTGAGGGAATTATTTTTATGAAGTCATTTGCCTTATATGATTTTATGATGTCATGATGTTTCAAGAATCCCATTTTTGTTACATGTGTTATGCGATGATGTATGTTTTATGATTATGTGGCACACATAAGAAAGGATTCATTATAAGATGGGTGGGACCTATATCTCCCTCCAATGCATTGGGTAAAGATTTTATATCTCATGAGATAGACATGGCTGGAACGGAAGGTTATTTCGGTTCAGTGATACAGGACTGAAACGAGGAGTGAACTCGGTTCAGAAAGGGACTTTGTCCACTAAGATAGTCTTGGAAATGAGTCATGACTAACAAGAAATGATTTTCCATGATTATGTGTGCATGCCACAAAGTTTCAAGTTTTATGTTATGATTATGGGGATCTCATTTTCACTTCTATGATTTATTCCATGATAAGATATTATGATCTCTTTTGCAGGTTTTGATTTTCAAAAAGATATGATATGATTTTTATTTCCTTTATTTGCCCTTGCTGAGCATTTGAGCTCACCCGTTTATGTTTTCTTTTCCCCAGGTCAGGAAGATGGATATTAAGTAGAATATGCTAAAAGGGACCCTAGATATGATGAAATAAATGGGAGACACTGTAGAAGATTTATGAACCAGTTGTTTATGTTTCCCAGTTTCTAAAGACACTATACCTATACGGTCCTTTGTGGTTTTGTCATATGTTGTAATAAGTGTGCTTCAATTTTGAAGTATTAACAATGTATGTAAAGTATGGGTCGTTATAGTTGGTATCAGAGGAAAGGTATAGTCAACCTTTGGAAACTAGGATGTGAAAGCCTTAGTAAGAACCCTAAGGATAAGTCTAAGCATAGAACACAATCTTAGTGTTTTAGAAATGGCCATGAATAACCTAGGATAAGACCATAAGCATGAAAATTTTATTCTTGAATTATGTGGTTTCCTATTATAATTAGTGTTGCTCACACTATTCTTCTTGGTTTTAGTCAATGGCTGGAACCCGAAGGAACCGTGTTAATGCGGAATGCGATGGGCAATGCAATGATTGTCCCCCTGAGCAACCAAACGATATGGGAGCTGGAATGCAAAATCTTGTAGCCATGCTCACACAACTTTCTCAAGCTATGAATCATGCAGGACGTCCAAACGAGCAAAGGAGGGAGCAACATTCTGTTGAATCCTTCATGAGGCAGCGTCCACCTTCTTTCAGCGGGTCTACTGATCCATTAGTTGCTGAACAATGGATTAGTACTACTGAAAAGATATTTTCAGTTCTTCAATGTTCTGAACATGATAAAGTCATCCTAGCAGTGTATCGTTTGGAAGGAGATGCTGATCAATGGTGGAATCTTGTTAAGAATACGAGGCAAAGGGATGAAATTGAGTCTATGGAATGGGACGAGTTCAAGAACTTATTTTTCAATAAGTACTTCCCTCGTATTCTCCGAACAAAGATGGAGAAAGAGTTTCTTGAACTGAAGCAAAGGGATGATGAATCTGTTGGTACCTATGAAGCAAATTTTACAAGACTGGCAAGGTACGCTTCTGGTATTATTATCCAACCTGAGAGTAAGATCGATCGATTCTTTAGTGGCTTAAAACCAAGTCTTCGAAGGGCATTAGCCA
Organism: Viscum album; assembly: GCA_963277665.1. Lineage (NCBI taxonomy): Eukaryota > Viridiplantae > Streptophyta > Magnoliopsida > Santalales > Viscaceae > Viscum > Viscum album. Next base: position 1,762,962,508 of record OY728131.1, on the reverse strand, counting down.
TAAGGGACTTCAATAGCTACGAGGAAATCGTTCGATGTGCTCTCAAAGTCGAGATGGAGATTGGAGTAACCCATCAGTCACATGGGTTTGATAAGAAGAGGAAGATGGAATTCAAAGGAAACTCTAAAGAGCACACTGAAAAGAAGATGAACTTTCCATTATGCTCAAAGTGTGGAAAGAAACATGGAGGGAGTTGTCTTAAAGGGACAAGTAAATGTTTTAAATGTGGAAAGGAAGGTCATCGGGCATTTGAATGCTGTGATAATGGGAAGAAGATATCTAATGATGCAAACAAAGGAAGGGATACACAGAATGAACCTACTACACTTCAATGTTTCAAGTGCAAGGAGATGGGGCATTATGCCAATCAATGCACAAATCCAAGGGTTGATGATGATGGTCGACGTCAACAAACTCTTAAGGCTAAAGACAAAGGAAAGTCACATGCAATTTCTATCAGCGATGTGGAGTACGATAACGATGTGGTGAAAGGTACACTTACCATCCACTCTAAAGTAGCAAATGTTTTATTTGATTCTGGATCCACCCACTCTTTTATTTCTGAAGACTTTTCTAAGGGTATCACCGTATTACCTCAACAATTAGATGTTGAGTTAGCCGTGACAACACCTAATGGCACATCAATCGCATCAAAAGTTTATAATTCTTCTCCAATCGAAGTTTGTGGGAAAGTGCTTCCTGCAAATCTTGTGATCCTTCCTTTAGTGGAATTTGATGTGATTCTTGGCATGGATTGGCTTTCTCTACATGGAGCTCATATCAATTGCCAAAGAAGGGAAGTCACATTTCATATTCCAGATCAATCTACGATCGTATACCAATGCAAGGATGAACATAACCTTCCAGTGGAAATTTCTTCCATATTATTCCACTAAATGAAGGTTATTTATCTCAAATAGTTGGTGAGAAAATCACGATTAAGAATATGCCCATTGTACGGGAGTTTGATGATGTCGTTCCGGAGGAATTGCCGGGTCTTCCACCAAATCGTGAAGTTGTGTTTTCAATAGAACTCGTACCGGGTGCTTTGCCTATTTCAAAGACACCTTATAGAATGGCCCCAATTGAGTTGCAGGAATTGAAGAAGCAACACCAAGAGAATCTTGATAAGGGATTCATACGCCCTAGTGCGTCACCTTGGGGAGCACCTGTTCTATTTTTTAAGAAGAAAGATGGATCAATGAGACTCTGCATTGATTATCGAGAACTTAACAAGATCACTATCAAGAACAAATATCCTCTCCCACACATTGATGACTTATTTGACCAACTACGCGGAGCTCAATACTTTTCCAAGATTGATCTTCGTTCAGGGTATCATCAATTAAGGGTCAAAAGGGAGGATATACCAAAGACGGCTTTCCGTACAAGGTATGGACACTATGAATTTATAGTGATGCCATTTGGTCTTACTAATGCCCCTGCTATCTTCATGGATCTAATGAATAGAGTCTTTAGAGACTATCTTGATCAATTTGTGGTAGTCTTTATAGACGATATTCTTGTCTATTCAAAGAGCAAGGAAGAACATGAAGATCACTTGAGAATTATATTGAAGACCCTGAGAAAGGAGAAGCTTTATGCCAAATTTACCAAGTGTGAATTTTGGCTTCAAAAAGTTGCATTTTTGGGTCACATAATCTCAAAAGAGGGGATATCTGTGGATCCAGCAAAAACAGAGGTTTTCGAAAGATGGTCGAGACCAACAACAGTAACTGAGATCCGAAGTTTTCTTGGTTTGGCTGGATATTATCGACGTTTTGTAAAATATTTTTCACGATTATCTAATCCACTCACCAAGTTGACTCGGAAAGGAGTTAAGTTTGTCTGGACAGAGGAATGTGATGAGAATTTCAAGGAGTTGAAAAGAAGGTTATCCAGTGCACGTGTGCTCACACTGCCTTGTAGTGGAGAAAGGTTTGTGATCTACAGTGATGCATCCAAGAAGGGATTGGGGTGTGTTCTTATGCAAAATGATATGGTGATAGCTTATGCCTCACGACAGTTGAAAATCCATGAGCAAAATTACCCAACACATGATTTGGAGTTGGCTGCGGTAATCTTTGCATTAAAGATTTGGAGGCATTACCTTTATGGTGAAAGGTGTGATATTTATACTGATCATAAAGTTTAAAGTATATTTTCACACAAAAGGAGTTGAATATGCATCAAAGAAGATGGTTGGAGCTGATTAAGGATTATGACTGCTCAATCCATTACCACCCTGGGAAAGCAAACAAGGTGGCAGATGCATTAAGTCGACAAGACCATGCTAGTTTATCCATGATGAGGATCACAAAAGATCCAATATTTATGGATTTACAAAGGATGGATCTTGGATTTATAATGGAAGGGGAAAAATCTTATCTTTCTCAAATGAATGTTCAACCATCTATACATGTGAAGATTAAAGAGGCACAGAAAGAAGATGTCGAGTTACAAAAGAAGGTGAGAAATGTTCCTGAATTCAACCTTGATTGTGATGGGATAATAAAGTTCAGGAATCGGGTTTGTGTTCCTCCCATCCCCGAATTAAAGAAGGAGCTGCTGGATGAGGCTCATAGTTCTTCATTCTCTATTCATCCTGGAAGCACGAAGATGTATAGGGACCTGAAAGAGTACTTCTGGTGGGATGGCATGAAAAGAGATGTTGCTGAATTTGTCTCTCGATGCTTGGTTTGTCAACAAGTTAAAGCTGAGAGACAGAAGTCTAAGGGGATGTTACAACCATTACCCATACCCGAATGGAAATGGGAAAACATCACTATGGACTTTGTCACAGGACTTCCTAAAACATCCAAAGGCAATAATGCTATTTGGGTCATAGTTGATCGTCTTACAAAGTCTGCACACTTCATTCCTATTAGAGAGGATTTCTCTCTAGATCAGCTTGCCAGGATATATGTAAAGGAAGTGGTAAGATTACATGGAGTACCACTTTCTATTATATCTGATCGGGATCCGAGATTTACCTCGAAGTTCTGGAGAAGTCTTCAGCATACTCTGGATACAGAGTTGAGTTTCAGCACTGCTTATCATCCCCAGACAGACGGTCAGTCTGAGAGAACAATTCAAACCCTAGAAGATATGTTGAGATCTTGCTCTATGGATTTCAAAGGAGGTTGGGATCAACACCTACCTTTGGTGGAATTTTCTTATAATAATAGCTTTCACTCCAGTATTCAAATGGCTCCTTATGAAGCTCTCTATGGAAAGAAATGCAAGACTCCAACTTGCTGGGATGAAGTTGGGGAAAGAAATCTATTAGGACCTAATCTCGTTGATGAAATGGCAGAAAAGGTCAGATCTATTCAACAACACATAAGAGCAGCTCAGAGTCGACAGAAAAGCTATGCCGACAACCGAAGAAAAGACCTAGAGTTTGAAGTGGGTGATAAAGTGTTCTTACGAATATCTCCCTGGAAGAGGGTTATGAGATTTGGAAAGAAGGGGAAGTTGAGCCCTAGATATATCGGTCCTTTCGAAATATTGGATCGTGTTGGGAAGGTAGCTTACCGATTGGCGCTTCTACCGAATCTCTCTCAAGTTCACGATGTGTTCCATGTATCTCTCCTGAGAAAGTACATACCAGATCCTTCACATGTACTCAGCTCAGAAGTTGTACCGCTGGAGCAAGATCTTTCTTATGAAGAACAGCCGATAGAGATTCTGGATCGTAGCGAAAAAGTCCTACGAAACAAGACCACTCGCTTGGTGAAAGTTTTATGGAGGAACCACCAACTTGAAGAAGCTACATGGGAGCTTGAGGATATGATGAGGGAGAAGTATCCTCATTTGTTTATTACAAAGTGACGAATTTCGAGGGCGAAATTCTTTTTAAGGGGGGTAGAATGTAACACCCGAGACTTTTATGTTATATAAATCATCAAAGGAATCTTTTTCTATACAACACTTGCTTGGCTTGCTTTACACGCAATCGCGACCTTCCTCGATAGCTTGCGTCGTACGCAATACCGAGTTTCACTAAACAACATTATGCTATTAAAACTAGCCGTTATGAATAGTAATAACCACTTTTTGGAATTTTATAAATTTTATTTTTCAAAACAGACTTCATTTTTGGACTCAGAATATCGAAATTAGCCTAGGGTGAAATTTTGGTATTTTTCTGAAAACTTTCAATTTTTGATGAATAGTGAAACCACTAAGTGGTAGGTTAAAAACTGAATTTTGCATAAAACTTAATTTTACCGTTTCTGTGATTGGAATTTCGAAAATCCGAGAGACACGGTTAATATCAAGGACTAAAATGTGGTTCAATGAGATGAAAATAATTTTTTGGTGAATAGTAACTTTTTACTTTTTTTACCGCGGTTAATAGTAAATAGGGTAACTAAGGGTAAATATGATATCAATATTACCCTAACACATGTCCTAATTCTATTGGACAAGTGTAATTCGGCCAAAAACAAACTTAGGAATAAAATATGACCATTTAGGCCCACTTGGATTAGATTAGGACATTTATTATTAATTTATTTAAAGAAGGGTTAAAATAGTTAAAATCAAAGTTTAATAAGTAAATCGTTTTTAATATGGGTTTATACATAAGATAAATTCGATTGTAAATATTCATTAGAAATCTAAAAAGATTTCCTACATGATGATATTTTATTTGTAATTTTTAGACATTAAATAATTTAATTTATTTATGACATAATGATGATGCAGTAATTATCTTATTAATGAAATATTGACATAATTGATGTTATAAACACCCAAATAAATGTAATTTGAGACTTTTTATGAATTCCACTAATTTTCTAGGTTACTATGATATATTAGTGTTGATTTAATCAACTTGGTTCGAACATATAATTCTGTTATGACTTTCAAAAAAATCATATATCAAATAGTGTCAAAATTGACACAAAATAGTTTTTAAATCAAATATTATATTATTAATTGTTATTTTATTCCTAAAAATCTAAGGATCGGCCAAATGACTTAGATAAGGATATATATATTAGTAATAAACAATTTTGGGTTCGTTTGGCATGTTATAGTAAGTGTATTAACCATATAGTGAAAGAAAACAAAAAGACACGGTAAAAGTTAAATTAATTAACTTAGAGTTAAATCTAATTGATAAGGTTAAAATAATACCCTAACCTTGTCTAAATCCTATTGGTTGATAGGATTTCGACCCTTCCCCACTTTATCTTCGAAATAAGACCCTTTGGAACCATTATAAACCGATTTTGACTTTAATATAAAATAATATTTTGAGATATTCCTAAGGTGCCCCTCTCCTCCCTTATAAAAGGGCACCTCCTCCCCCTCCTCCTCACACCAAATTGAGCACTCAAGCTCGGCCAACCCCTGCCATTTTCTCCTCTACACTTCCCTATAATAATCCTAGAGGTCCTGGTCTTCTCCAAAGACCAATCTTAGTTCCTTAAGTTGAGGATTCAAAGAAGCGTTCCAAAGAAGAGGTAATATCCATTACCGATCTTTTCAATTTATTTCTTCTTCAACTTCTTCTTCTTTAGTTGTTTCATGATAAAGTAATAACATCAGTATTACTTAGATACTGATATGTTATTATAAATATGAAACAACCCTAATTCACCTTCTATCCATCCTACGGAAAAATGAAATCACCGCGCGTGCATACGTACGGAATACCGTCTCCACGCCGTGGTGTAATCTATTTTCCACCATCACCTTACAAGGATGGGTATAATGGTGTAATGAGTAACTATATATGATTATTATGAAGTAATATTGATACTGGAATAATATATATATACTCCAATACAATTCCACGATCATAGGAACGATATCATCACTCGTGCGTACGTACGGAATACCGTCTCCACGATGTGATGCGACTCGTTCTACATGATCTTCATTTCGTAATGATTATATAAATAAATTGAATGAATTAATATGGTATATACTACACTAATACCATTCTGGAAATGAATTATCTATAACCTAAAGATAAGAATAAGAATTTATTCGACAAAACATGCATAAGAACAAAAAGTTATAAAGACCCGAGTAACAAGTAACAATGAAATATTACTAACAAGAAGCTAATAATATGACCATATATGATATCATATAAATATGTATGATTCTGGAATAAGTCAATAACATTATTTAAACCATTATACAGGAGCTTTGGACACGTACAAAGCTAATCGGACCTAAGGTAAGGGAAATATCACAATCTCATTTTTATCCGAGATTGTTTATTCGTAAGTATTTACTGGGGTGTATTTTATCATCCACATCCATGTTACCTCAATATGAAATATTGTTTCCATCCACTTGCAATAGTTTAAATCCAATTTTACCCTTAGGTGAGTTTTTAGTAAAGAATATGAAAGGAATCTTTTGTCGTTTTTCCGTACGAGGTACTTTTTGACTTTTCCGACAAAAGTACGAAGAATGTTTTTTTTAACTTATACGGCATGAATGGATTTTTAAAACATTATTTCCAAGAAGCTTCCTTTACAAGTTTTCAAGTTTATTTTTAATCAACTTCTTTTAGTTTATAATTGTATGACATGTTAAGAAAAGAAAAGTGTTTTTGAAAAAGAAAGGATATTTTTCTCAAGAATGGAGTTCAAGTGTTTTATCAAAATTATTTTCCATCTAAGATAATAAAGGGTTCTGTTTTTATCCCTTTAATTACATTGATTTGATTATGTTGTGAGGGAATTATTTTTATGAAGTCATTTGCCTTATATGATTTTATGATGTCATGATGTTTCAAGAATCCCATTTTTGTTACATGTGTTATGCGATGATGTATGTTTTATGATTATGTGGCACACATAAGAAAGGATTCATTATAAGATGGGTGGGACCTATATCTCCCTCCAATGCATTGGGTAAAGATTTTATATCTCATGAGATAGACATGGCTGGAACGGAAGGTTATTTCGGTTCAGTGATACAGGACTGAAACGAGGAGTGAACTCGGTTCAGAAAGGGACTTTGTCCACTAAGATAGTCTTGGCAATGAGTCATGACTAACAAGAAATGATTTTCCATGATTATGTGTGCATGCCACAAAGTTTCAAGTTTTATGTTATGATTATGGGGATCTCATTTTCACTTCTATGATTTATTCCATGATAAGATATTATGATCTCTTTTGCAGGTTTTGATTTTCAAAAAGATATGATATGATTTTTATTTCCTTTATTTGCCCTTGCTGAGCATTTGAGCTCACCCGTTTATGTTTTCATTTCCCCAGGTCAGGAAGATGGATATTAAGTAGAATATGCTAAAAGGGACCCTAGATATGATGAAATAAATGGGAGACACTGTAGAAGATTTACGAACCAGTTGTTTATGTTTCCCAGTTTCTAAAGACACTATACCTATACGGTCCTTTGTGGTTTTGTCATATGTTGTAATAAGTGTGCTTCAATTTTGAAGTATTAACAATGTATGTAAAGTATGGATCGTTATATGGATCCCAAATATCCAACAATAGAGATTCGTTCTTTCAAAATATAAAACATCAAATGATTAATCAAGAGACCTATGGGTGAAGGTTTTTGAACATAAAATACTAAAAATAGAAGGATTTTTACAAACTCTGTGATTCTCTATTTTTTACACATTCAATGAACCTATTCCATCTTCTCGAAAATAAAAATACCAGGACCATTGAACATATGAAACTTTTCATATCAAGCAACGTTGTATTTTCTTATCTATAATAATTTTACCTTCTTATTTATGCATTAAATTTGGGATGTGTGTTGTATTAATTTATTTACAATTACACACTATCACCTATGGTTAAACTGGAGAATTATTATCTTATTTTAAACTATCTTAAATTTATACCCATGAATATCAATATAAAAGATATAGAGTTTTAAAAAAAATTCATCCTATATATAATTTTGGATGATGATATATGTCTAGATAGCCTTATGTTTTGTTGATTTTAAAGACATGATCAAGGATATGGATCACGTTTATTATTTAAAAAATTTCGTTGTATTAGTTGATTTCCATGTGGAGGGGATCAGGTCTCGTCATGAGTCTGAACACTTTATTTTTATTCCACTATTTTAATTATGAGTTTTTTGATTATTACTATGTTAAAACTATATCAATTAATTGAATCTAAAACAAATATTTATTTTCAAAGTTACTATTAACTGGTGTTTATATAATCTTTTGATATGTAATTTCATTTAAAATGTTAATGTGATTCCAAATATTATTTTACATGATTCATAATCCCACATTGAGAAATTATTTTAATGATCAAAATTATATAACCATTCTAGTTTAATTAAATGATAATTTTTAATTATTTTAGGGGATGTCATTTTAAACTGATTTTATATAAATTTTTAGGAGCTCAATTCAAAACCTTTTGTGTTACTAACACCAACTTACAGTTGGTATTAGAGAATTTTAAGATAGTTTTCAAACTATGATTCATTTTCTTTTCAAAGATCATAAATTTCAATTATTTAAAAATTCAATTAATTATCGATAATATTAGATAAGAGGATTCTACTAAAATTAATACTCTTTATATTAATAGAATAAACTATTATTAATGGATTATTAAAAACCTAATTTAAAGCAAGAGTTTGGATATTTAGAATTTTATTAATGAAAATTACGAATTACCCAAAACTGTTAGAGATGAATTGAGTGATCCTAATAATGAAGAATATAAAAATAATTATAAATCTATGAAAGATTTTTATTGTTCTTTAGAAGATTATTATTTAAATAGAATATCTACATGTTGCACTGATTTTGAAATTTTGGACACATTAGTTGTTTCTCATAGAGTAACTCCCAATGTTAATGAAATGACTTTGAATATTTTAATAATAAATATGATACATTTTGGATAATACATGATGAACCTATTTTACATATGTATCTCAATATTAATGATGTTGTGAAAATGATGAATTCATTGGGGACGCAAATATCTGAAAAATATCAAGTGATGCACCTATAGATGTGTTTATTAGACCTATAGAGAGGATCTTCAGTTTCAATCTAAGAGTCATGTGATGAAATTAAGCTTCCCATTAATGTTCTGATGAGAAATCTCATGATGTATGAGGATGAACTCAATGAATATATAGAATAAAAGTATGAACAAAACATGAAAATTTTATCCTTCAAAACAGCTACTTCGAAACTAAAGTAGAAATTCAAAGATGAGAACTAATGTGACGAAGAGTCACCTAATGACAGTGATGATAAAATTAACCACATGGGTATCAAATTCAAGAATTCTTACAAAATTAATAAGTTATTCAGTAAAACTAGTTTTAAATGATATTTTTGCAAAAGAGGTTGTCACAAACCATCCCGGGATGACCCTGAACCGATCACCCAAGTCTTCCCTAGACATGGCTCGTGATCCGTTCCTAATCCTCTCAGGAAAGAAAATAGTGCAATGGAATCAATTGAGTAACCAATGGAATGATTTGTCCATGTATAAATGAATTGAATAATGGGAATAAATAGTGTAGAAAAAAATAAATACAATTACCAAAATGAACCTCATTTCCACAATCACGTAAAATAAAACCAAGAGAACAATGAAATCAGAAGCATACCAGGTGATCACAATATCTCTATTTGGGCATGATGGTCACTCTATCATAGAAAACCAATCTGTAACCTACAAAAAAAGATAAAAATAATAAAAAATTATAGTCATGAGTATTGATAATCAATTGGTATGCCCAATAATTCTATTATAATTACATTCTCATTAAATGAAGAAAATTAAATTTTAGGATTTAAATACAATATTAAAATTTATGTTTTTCACAAATTTGCACATTAAAACAAAAAACAATATACTTTTTTTTTCTCTTAAAATCATGTTTTTATATGAAGGAAGAGGCATTTTAATTTAAAGGTAGAATGAGGGAATTTTGATTTTAAAAATAGCGAATGTCAGTATAAAACCTTTTTCTCAACATTTTTTATAACCCATTAAAATCACAAATTTTTTTGAAAATGAATCCATGATAAAGGGAAATAGAAAGAATCACATAACATTGTCAATGGAGAAATAACATGCACAAGTAACCAACCAATAATGAATCAAAATCATACACTATAGATAATATAGTGCTGAAGGACATGGGAGAACCTATAAGCTCATGAGAATAATGTAGAACATAGATATATCTCAGTCATCCTAATGGAATGCCTCACCCAATGTCATCAACTCTCCAACATTATTGATCTCCACTACTAGGTCATATTATGGGGCACTATCCTAGAGTGAATAAATGTTGATGAAAAGGCCACTAGCCAGATCCTAAGATTATGCAGCAACCATTCACCAAAAATGTGTTCCATAGTCTAGGATCCCACGTCATTACTAGGGGGTGAGCCAATATTTCAAAACAATAACACAACGACATGCACATCTATCCAATATAACCAACTCACACACCAAGTCCCCCCCCCCCGAGTCACCCGAAGGAAAAATATATTTACTTCCAACCATTTAATCACTAGGGAGACTCTATGGGTAGACCTATCAAAACATTCAACATAACCATGGAATGAAAATTATCCAATGAGAGTTTCAACACAACCAATTTTCAAAAAAGTTCTAAACGGGCTTTAAACACCCTTCGAGAAATCACATGTTTCTAAAAAAACCCAACACATTTCCATCACCCGTCAATCCATTTTCTAATGCCAAATACACACCTATATCAAGTCATAACCCTTTTATAGATCCATTTGAGAAATCCAAATTACCATTTTAGATGTCAAAAAAACACTTACAAAGCTAATAGATGCTTTTAAAAACCATATTTCATTTTCCAAATCCATTGGTGATATTTGTCAAGAACATGGGGTTTATAACATAACAAAAAAATGACAAATACATAAAAAAAATGACAAAAACATTTTTTCTCATAAAAATTTATTCATTAAATTATAATTTACTATTTAATATCTATATATGGTAAAAAACACAAGAAATCGAATATTTATAAATTTAATGATGAAGTGAAAAGGGAAACCTACTTCAAACTCATACAGCATCAACAACACCCACCTAAAACAACTATATAAAGGCTAAAGGAAGAAAGAACATCCAAAAGGAAACATAAACATAAAACCCCACAATTCCTACTATAGGAAAAATAAAACCTATATCTATAAGTCTAAGGAAGAAGAATAACTCAATAGAAAGTGGAAGGAGAAGGAATAGGAAGGAGGAAGTGGGATATTAAATTGATATTTCACCCATAAAACGTGAATAAACCCGTAGATCCAGAAATTGGTAGTGGAGGAGAGTCTTAGAGAAGAAGGGAGGGGATATTTTCGGGCTGTCAGAACTAGGAATGAATAAAATGGTCATTTCAGGAATAGAAATATGTGAGGGTGGAAATTAATATTCAAATATTTAATTACATGGGTACTAGACACTATTGTGATGCGCAAACCATACACCCTTAATTGTATGAACTCGTAACTCACATGGTTTGGCCACACATTTCAGGGAAACTATAACGACCCACACTTTACATACATTGTTAATACTTCAAAATTGAAGCACACTTATTACAACATATGACAAAACCACAAAGGACCGTATAGGTATAGTGTCTTTGGAAACTGGGGAAACATAAACAACTGGTTCATAAATCTTCTACAGTGTCTCCCATTTATTTCATCATATCTAGGGTCCCTTTTAGCATATTCTACTTAATATCCATCTTCCTGACCTGGGGAAAAGAAAACATAAAAGGGTGAGCTCAAATGCTCAGCAAGGGCAAATAAAAGAAATAAAAATCATATCATATCTTTATGAAAATCAAAACCTGCAAAAGAGATCATAATATCTTAACATGGAATAAATCATAGAAGTGAGAATGAGATCCCCATAATCATAACATAAAACTTGAATCTTTGTGGCATGCACACATAATCATGGAAAATCATTTCTTGTTAGTCATGACTCATTGCCAAGACTATCTTAGTGGACAAAGTCCCTTTCTGAACCGAGTTCACTCCTCGTTTCAGTCCTGTATCACTGAACCGAAATAACCTTCCGTTCCAGCCATGTCTATCTCATGAGATATAAAATCTTTACCCAATGCATTGGAGGGAGATATAGGTCCCACCCATCTTATAATGAATCCTTTCTTATGTGTGCCACATAATCATAAAACATACATCATCGCATAACACATATAACAAAAATGGGATTCTTGAAACATCATGACATCATAAATCAATTCATATATGATAAAGGAATTCATAAACATAATTCCATCACAACATAGTCAAACCAATGTAAAAATATGGATAGAAACAGAACCCTTTATTATCTTAGAAGGAAAAATAATTTTGATAAAACACTTGAATTGAATTCTTGAGGAAAATATCCTTTCTTCTTCAAAAACATTTTTCCTTTCATAACATGTCATACAACTTTAAAATAAAAGAAGTTGATTAAAAATAAACTTGAAAACTTGTAAAGGAAGCTTCTTTTAAGTAATGTTTTAAAAATCCATTCATGCCGTATAAGTTAAAAAAAAACATTCTTCGTACTTTTGTCGGAAAAGTCAAAAAGTACCTCGTACGGAAAAACGACAAAAGATTCCTTTCTTATTCTTTACTAAAAACTAACCTAAGGGTAAAATAGGATTTAAACTATTTCAAGTGGATGGAAACAATATTACATATTGAGGGAACATGGATGTGGATGATAAAATACACCCCAGTAAATACTTACGAATAAACAATCTCGGATAAAAATGAGATTGTGATATTTCCCTTACCTTAGGTCCGATTTGCTTTGTTCGTGTCCGAAGCTCCTGTATAATGGTTTAAATAATGTTATTGACTTATTCCAGAATCATACATATTGATATGAGATCATATATGGTCATATTATTAGCTTCTTGTTAGTAATATTTCATTGTTACTTGTTACTCGGGTCTTTATAACTTTTTGTTCTTATGCGTGTTTTGTCGAATAAATTCTTATTCTTATCTTTAGGTTATAGATAATTCATTTCCAGAATGGTATTAGTGTAGTATATACCATATTCATTCATTCAATTCATTTATATAATCATTATGAAATGAAGATCATGTAGAACGAGTCGCATCACATCGTGGAGACGGTATTCCGTACGTACGCACGAGTGATGATATCGTTCCTATGATCGTGGAATTGTATTGGAGTATATATATATATTATTTCAGTATCAATATTAATTAATAATAATCATATATAGTTACTGATTACACCATTATACCCATCCTTGTAAGGTGATGGTGGAAAATAGATTACACCACGGCGTGGAGACGGTATTCCGTACGTACGCACGCGCGGTGATTTCATTTTTCCGTAGGATGGATAGAAGGTGAATTAGGGTTGTTTCATATTTATAATAACATATCAGTATGTAAGTAATACTGATGTTATTACTTTATCATGAAACAACTAAAGAAGAAGAAGTTGAAGAAGAAAGAAATTGAAAAGATCGGTAATGGATATTACCTCTTCTTTGGAACGCCTTTTTGAATCCTCCACTTAAGGAACTAATATTGGTCTTTGGAGAAGACCAGGACCTCTAGGATTATTCTAGGGAAGTGTAGAAGGGAAAATGGCAGGGGTTGGCCGAGCTTGAGTGCTCAAATTGGTGTGAGGAGGAGGGGGAGGAGGTGCCCTTTTATAAGGGAGGAGAGGGGCACCTTAGGAATATCTCAAAATATTATTTTATATTAAAGTCAAAATCGGTTTATAATGGTTCCAAAGGGTCTTATTTCGAAGATAAAGTGGGGATGGGTCGAAATACTATCAACCAATAGAATTTAGACAAGTTTAGGATATTATTTTAACCTTATCAATTAAATTTAACTCTAAGTTAAATAATTTAACTTTTACCATGTCTTTTTGTTTTCTTTCACTATATGGTTAATATACTTACTATAACATGCCAAACGAACCCCAAATTGTTTATTATTAAAATATATATCCTTATCTAAGTCATTTGGCCGAACCTTAGATTTTTAGGAATAAAATAACAATTAATAATATAATATTTGATTTAAAAACTATTTTGTGTCAATTTTGACACTATTTGATATATGATTTTTGTGAAAGTCATATCAGAATTATATGTTCGAACCAAGTTGATTAAATCAACACTAATATGTCATAGTAATCTAGAAAATTAGTGGAATTCATAAAAAGTCTTAAATTACATTTATTTTGGTATTTATATTATCAATTTTGTCAATATTTCATTAATAAGATAATTACTGCATCATCTTTGTGTCATAAATAAATTAAATTATTTGATGTCTAAAAATTACAAATAAAATACCATCATGTAGGAAATCTTTTTAGCTTTCTAATGAATATTTACAATCGAATTTATCTTATGTATAACCTTATATTAAAAATGATTTACTTGTTAAACTTTGATTTTAACTATTTTAACCCTTCTTTAAATAAATTAATAATAAATGTCCTAATCTAATCCAAGTGGGCCTAAATGGTCATATTTTATTCCTAAGTTTGTTTTTGGTCGAATTACACTTGTCCAATAGTATTAGGACATGTGTTAGGGTAATATTAATATCATATTTACCCTTAGTTACCCTATTTACTATTAACCGCGGTAAAACGTTACTATTCACCAAAAATTATTTTCATCTCATTGAACCACATTTTAGTCCTTGATATTAACCGTGTCTCTCGGATTTTCGAAATTCCAATCACAGAAGCGGTAAAATTAAGTTTTATGCAAAATTCAGTTTTTAACCTACCACTTAGTGGTTTCACTATTCATCAAAAATTGAAAGTTTTCAGAAAAATACCAAAATTTCACCCTAGGCTAATTTCGATATTCTGAGTCCAAAAATGAAGTCCATTTTGAAAAATAAAATTTATAAAATTTCAAAAAGTGGTTATTACTATTCATAACGGCTAGTTTTAATAGCATATTGTTGTTTAGTGAAACTTGGTATTGCGTACGACGCAAGCTATCGAGGAAGGTCGCGATTGCGTGCAAAGCAAGCCAAGCAAGTGTTGTGTAGAAAAAGATTCCTTTGATGATTTATATAACATAAAAGTCTCGGGTGTTACATTCTACCCCCCTTAAAAAGAATTTCGCCCTCGAAATTCGTTACTTTGTAACAAACAAATGAGGATACTTCTCCCTCATCATATCCTCAAGCTCCCATGTAGCTTCTTCAAGTTGGTGGTTCCTCCATAAAACTTTCACCAAGCGAGTGGTCTTGTTTCGTAGGACTTTTTCGCTACGATCCAGAATCTCTATCGGCTGTTCTTCATAAGAAAGATCTTGCTCCAGCGGTACAACTTCTGAGCTGAGTACATGTGAAGGATCTGGTATGTACTTTCTCAGGAGAGATACGTGGAACACATCGTGAACTTGAGAGAGATTCGGTGGAAGCGCCAATCGGTAAGCTACCTTCCCAACACGATCCAGTATTTCAAAAGGACCGATATATCTAGGGCTCAACTTCCCCTTCTTTCCAAATCTCATAACCCTCTTCCAGGGAGATATTCGTAAGAACACTTTATCGCCCACTTCAAACTCTAGGTCTTTTCTTCGGTTGTCGGCATAACTTTTCTTTCGACTTTGAGCTGCTCTTATGTGTTGTTGAATAGATCTAACCTTTTCTGCCATTTCATCAACGAGATCAGGTCCTAATAGCTTTCTTTCCCCAACTTCATCCCAGCAAGTTGGAGTCCTGCATTTCTTTCCATAGAGAGCTTCATAAGGAGCCATCTGAATACTGGAGTGAAAGCTATTATTATAAGAAAATTCCACCAAAGGTAGGTGTTGATCCCAACCTCCTTTGAAATCCATAGAGCAAGCTCTCAACATATCTTCTAGGGTTTGAATTGTTCTCTCAGACTGACCGTCTGTCTGGGGATGATAAGCAGTGCTGAAACTCAACTCTGTATCCAGAGTATGCTGAAGACTTCGCCAGAACTTCGAGGTAAATCTCGGATCTCGATCAGATATAATAGAAAGTGGTACTCCATGCAATCTTACCACTTCCTTTACATATATCCTGGCAAGCTGATCTAGAGAGAAATCCTCTCTAATAGCAATGAAGTGTGCAGACTTTGTAAGACGATCAACTATGACCCAGATAGCATTATTGCCTTTGGATGTTTTAGGAAGTCCTGTGACAAAGTCCATAGTGATGTTTTCCCATTTCCATTCGGGTATGGGTAATGGTTGTAACATCCCCTTAGACTTCTGTCTCTCAGCTTTAACTTGTTGACAAACCAAGCATCGAGAGACATATTCAGCAACATCTCTTTTCATGCCATCCCACCAGAAGTACTCTTTCAGGTCCCTATACATCTTCGTGCTTCCAGGATGAATAGAAAATGATGAACTATGAGCCTCATCCAGCAGCTCATTCTTTAATTCAGGGATGGGAGGAACGCAAACACGATTCCTGAACTTTATTATCCCATCACAATCAAGGTTGAATTCAGGAACATTTCTCACCTTCTTTTGTAACTCGACATCTTCTTTCTGTGCCTCTTTAATCTTCACATGTATAGATGGTTGAACATTCATTTGAGAAAGATAAGATTTTTCCCCTTCCATTATAATTCTAAGATCCATCCTTTGTAAATCCATAAATATTGGATCTTTTGTGATCCTCATCATGGATAAACTAGCATGGTCTTGTCGACTTAATGCATCTGCCACCTTGTTTGCTTTCCCAGGGTGGTAATGGATTGAGCAGTCATAATCCTTAATCAGCTCCAACCATCTTCTTTGGCGCATATTCAGCTCCTTTTGTGTGAAAATATACTTTAAACTTTTATGATCAGTATAAATATCACACCTTTCACCATAAAGGTAATGCCTCCAAATCTTTAATGCAAAGATTACCGCAGCCAACTCCAAATCATGTGTTGGGTAATTTTGCTCATGGATTTTCAACTGTCGTGAGGCATAAGCTATCACCATATCATTTTGCATAAGAACACACCCCAATCCCTTCTTGGATGCATCACTATAGATCACAAACCTTTCTCCACTACAAGGCAGTGTGAGCACAGGTGCACTGGATAACCTTCTTTTCAACTCCTTGAAATTCTCTTCACATTCCTCTGTCCAGACAAACTTAACTCCTTTCCGAGTCAACTTGGTGAGTGGATTAGATAATCGTGAAAAATCTTTTACAAAACGTCGATAATAACCAGCCAAACCAAGAAAACTTCGGATCTCAGTTACTGTTGTTGGTCTTGACCATCTTTCGATAACCTCTGTTTTTGCTGGATCCACAGATATCCCCTCTTTTGAGATTATATGACCCAAAAATGCAACTTTTTGAATCCAAAATTCACACTTGGTAAATTTGGCATAAAGCTTCTCCTTTCTCAGGGTCTTCAATATAATTCTCAAGTGATCTTCATGCTCTTCCTTGCTCTTTGAATAGACAAGAATATCGTCTATAAAGACTACCACAAATTGATCAAGATGGTCTCTAAAGACTCTATTCATTAGATCCATGAAGATAGCAGGGGCATTAGTAAGACCAAATGGCATCACTATAAATTCATAGTGTCCATATCTTGTACGGAAAGCCGTCTTTGGTATATCTTCCCTTTTGACCCTTAATTGATGATACCCTGAACGAAGATCAATCTTGGAAAAGTATTGAGCTCCGCGTAGTTGGTCAAATAAGTCATCAATGCGTGGGAGAGGATATTTGTTCTTGATAGTGATCTTGTTAAGTTCTCGATAATCAATGCAGAGTCTCATTGATCCATCTTTCTTCTTAACAAATAGAACAGGTGCTCCCCAAGGTGACGCACTAGGGCGTATGAATCCCTTATCAAGATTCTCTTGGAGTTGCTTCTTCAATTCCTGCAACTCAATTGGGGCCATTCTATAAGGTGTCTTTGAAATAGGCAAAGCACCCGGTACGAGTTCTATTGAAAACTCAACTTCACGATTTGGTGGAAGACCCGGTAATTCCTCCGGAAAGACATCATCAAACTCCCGTACAATGGGCATATTCTTAATCGTGAGTTTCTCACCAACCATTTGAGATAAATAACCTTCATTTAGTGGAATCAATACCCATAAGATGGAAGAAATTTCCACTGGAAGGTTATGTTCATCCTTGCATTGATAGACGATCGTAGGTTGATCTGGAATATGAAATGTGACTTCCCTTCTTTGGCAATTGATATGAGCTCCATGTAGAGAAAGCCAATCCATGCCAAGAATCACATCAAATTCCACTAAAGGAAGGATCACAAGATTTGCAGGAAGCACTTTCCCACAAACTTCGATCGGAGAAGAATTATAAACTTTTGATGCGATTGATGTGCCATTAGGTGTTGTCACGGCTAACTCAACATCTAATTGTTGAGGTAATACGGTGATACCCTTAGAAAAGTCTTCAGAAATAAAAGAGTGGGTGGATCCAGAATCAAATAAAACATTTGCTACTTTAGAGTGGATGGTAAGTGTACCTTTCACCACATCGTTATCGTACTCCACATCGCTGATAGAAATTGCATGTGACTTTCCTTTTTCTTTAGCCTTAAGAGTTTGTTGACGTCGACCATCATCATCAACCCTTGGATTTGGGCATTGATTGGCATAATGCCCCATCTCCTTGCACTTGAAACATTGAAGTGTAGCAGGTTCATTCTGTGTATCCCTTCCTTTGTTTGCATCATTAGACATCTTCTTCCCATTATCACGGCATTCAAATGCCCGATGACCTTCCTTTCCACATCTAAAACATTTACTTGTCCCTTTAAGACAACTCCCTCCATGTTTCTTTCCACACTTTGAGCATAAGGGAAAGTTCATCTTCTTTTCCGTGTGCTCTTTAGATTTTTCTTTGAATTCCATCTTCCTCTTCTTATCAAACCCATGTGACTGATGGGTTACTCCAATCTCCATCTCGACTTTGAGAGCACATCGAACGATTTCCTCGTAGCTATTGAAGTCTCTTATGGCTAACGCCCTTCGAAGACTTGGTTTTAAGCCACTAAAGAATCGATCGATCTTACTCTCAGGTTGGATAATAATACCAGAAGCATACCTTGCCAGTCTTGTAAAATTTGCTTCATAGGTACCAACAGATTCATCATCCCTTTGCTTCAGTTCAAGAAACTCTTTCTCCATCTTTGTTCGGAGAATACGAGGGAAGTACTTATTGAAAAATAAGTTCTTGAACTCGTCCCATTCCATAGACTCAATTTCATCCCTTTGCCTCGTATTCTTAACAAGATTCCACCATTGATCAGCATCTCCTTCCAAACGGTACACTGCTAGGATGACTTTATCATGTTCAGAACATTGAAGAACTGAAAATATCTTTTCAGTAGTACTAATCCATTGTTCAGCAACTAATGGATCAGTAGACCCGCCGAAAGAAGGTGGACGCTGCCTCATGAAGGATTCAACAGAATGTTGCTCCCTCCTTTGCTCGTTTGGAAATCCTGCATGATTCATAGCTTGAGAAAGTTGTGTGAGCATGGCTACAAGATTTTTCATTCCAGCTCCCATATCGTTTGGTTGCTCAGGGGGACAATCATTGCATTGCCCATCGCATTCCGCATTAACACGGTTCCTTCGGGTTCCAGCCATTGACTAAAACCAAGAAGAATAGTGTGAGCAACACTAATTATAATAGGAAACCACATAATTCAAGACTAAAATTTTCATGCTTATGGTCTTATCCTAGGTTATTCATGGCCATTTCTAAGATTGTGTTCTATGCTTAGACTTATCCTTAGGGTTCTTACTAAGGCTTTCACATCCTAGTTTCCAAAGGTTGACTATACCTTTCCTCTGATACCAACTATAACGACCCACACTTTACATACATTGTTAATACTTCAAAATTGAAGCACACTTATTACAACATATGACAAAACCACAAAGGACCGTATAGGTATAGTGTCTTTGGAAACTGGGGAAACATAAACAACTGGTTCATAAATCTTCTACAGTGTCTCCCATTTATTTCATCATATCTAGGGTCCCTTTTAGCATATTCTACTTAATATCCATCTTCCTGACCTGGGGAAAAGAAAACATAAAAGGGTGAGCTCAAATGCTCAGCAAGGGCAAATAAAAGAAATAAAAATCATATCATATCTTTATGAAAATCAAAACCTGCAAAAGAGATCATAATATCTTAACATGGAATAAATCATAGAAGTGAGAATGAGATCCCCATAATCATAACATAAAACTTGAATCTTTGTGGCATGCACACGTAATCATGGAAAATCATTTCTTGTTAGTCATGACTCATTGCCAAGACTATCTTAGTGGACAAAGTCCCTTTCTGAACCGAGTTCACTCCTCGTTTCAGTCCTGTATCACTGAACCGAAATAACCTTCCGTTCCAGCCATGTCTATCTCATGAGATATAAAATCTTTACCCAATGCATTGGAGGGAGATATAGGTCCCACCCATCTTATAATGAATCCTTTCTTATGTGTGCCACATAATCATAAAACATACATCATCGCATAACACATATAACAAAAATGGGATTCTTGAAACATCATGACATCATAAATCAATTCATATATGATAAAGGAATTCATAAACATAATTCCATCACAACATAGTCAAACCAATGTAAAAATATGGATAGAAACAGAACCCTTTATTATCTTAGAAGGAAAATAATTTTGATAAAACACTTGAATTGAATTCTTGAGGAAAATATCCTTTCTTCTTCAAAAACATTTTTCCTTTCATAACATGTCATACAACTTTAAAATAAAAGAAGTTTATTAAAAATAAACTTGAAAACTTGTAAAGGAAGCTTCTTTTAAGTAATGTTTTAAAAATCCATTCATGCCGTATAAGTTAAAAAAAAACATTCTTCGTACTTTTGTCGGAAAAGTCAAAAAGTACCTCGTACGGAAAAACGACAAAAGATTCCTTTCTTATTCTTTACTAAAAACTCACCTAAGGGTAAAATAGTATTTAAAATATTTCAAGTGGATGGAAACAATATTACATATTGATGGAACATGGATGTGGATGATAAAATACACCCCAGTAAATACTTACGAATAAACAATCTCGGATAAAAATGAGATTGTGATATTTCCCTTACCTTAGGTCCGATTTGCTTTGTTCGTGTCCGAAGCACCTGTATAATGGTTTAAATAATGTTATTGACTTATTCCAGAATCATACATATTGATATGAGATCATATATGGTCATATTATTAGCTTCTTGTTAGTAATATTTCATTGTTACTTGTTACTCGGGTCTTTATAACTTTTTGTTCTTATGCGTGTTTTGTCGAATAAATTCTTATTCTTATCTTTAGGTTATAGATAATTAATTTCCAGAATGGTATTAGTGTAGTATATACCATATTCATTCATTCAATTCATTTATATAATCATTATGAAATGAAGATCATGTAGAACGAGTCGCATCACATCGTGGAGACGGTATTCCGTACGTACGCACGAGTGATGATATCGTTCCTATGATCGTGGAATTGTATTGGAGTATATATATATATTATTTCAGTATCAATATTACTTAATAATAATCATATATAGTTACTGATTACACCATTATACCCATCCTTGTAAGGTGATGGTGGAAAATAGATTACACCACGGCGTGGAGACGGTATTCCGTACGTACGCACGCGCGGTGATTTCATTTTTCCGTAGGATGGATAGAAGGTGAATTAGGGTTGTTTCATATTTATAATAACATATCAGTATGTAAGTAATACTGATGTTATTACTTTATCATGAAACAACTAAAGAAGAAGAAGTTGAAGAAGAAAGAAATTGAAAAGATCGGTAATGGATATTACCTCTTCTTTGGAACGCCTTTTTGAATCCTCCACTTAAGGAACTAATATTGGTCTTTGGAGAAGACCAGGACCTCTAGGATTATTCTAGGGAAGTGGAGAAGGGAAAATGGAAGGGGTTGGCCGAGCTTGAGTGCTCAAATTGGTGTGAGGAGGAGGGGGAGGAGGTGCCCTTTTATAAGGGAGGAGAGGGGCACCTTAGGAATATCTCAAAATATTATTTTATATTAAAGTCAAAATCGGTTTATAATGGTTCCAAAGGGTCTTATTTCGAAGATAAAGTGGGGATGGGTCGAAATACTATCAACCAATAGAATTTAGACAAGTTTAGGATATTATTTTAACCTTATCAATTAAATTTAACTCTAAGTTAAATAATTTAACTTTTACCATGTCTTTTTGTTTTCTTTCACTATATGGTTAATATACTTACTATAACATGCCAAAAGAACCCCAAATTGTTTATTATTAAAATATATATCCTTATCTAAGTCATTTGGCCGAACCTTAGATTTTTAGGAATAAAATAACAATTAATAATATAATATTTGATTTAAAAACTATTTTGTGTCAATTTTGACACTATTTGATATATGATTTTTGTGAAAGTCATATCAGAATTATATGTTCGAACCAAGTTGATTAAAGAAACACTAATATGTCATAGTAATCTAGAAAATTAGTGGAATTCATAAAAAGGCTTAAATTACATTTATTTTGGTATTTATATTATCAATTTTGTCAATATTTCATTAATAAGATAATTACTGCATCATCTTTGTGTCATAAATAAATTAAATTATTTGATGTCTAAAAATTACAAATAAAATACCATCATGTAGGAAATCTTTTTAGCTTTCTAATGAATATTTACAATCGAATTTATCTTATGTATAACCCTATATTAAAAATGATTTACTTGTTAAACTTTGATTTTAACTATTTTAACCCTTCTTTAAATAAATTAATAATAAATGTCCTAATCTAATCCAAGTGGGCCTAAATGGTCATATTTTATTCCTAAGTTTGTTTTTGGTCGAATTACACTTGTCCAATAGTATTAGGACATGTGTTAGGGTAATATTAATATCATATTTACCCTTAGTTACCCTATTTACTATTAACCGCGGTAAAAAGTTACTATTCACCAAAAATTATTTTCATCTCATTGAACCACATTTTAGTCCTTGATATTAACCGTGTCTCTCGGATTTTCGAAATTCCAATCACAGAAGCGGTAAAATTAAGTTTTATGCAAAATTCAGTTTTTAACCTACCACTTAGTGGTTTCACTATTCATCAAAAATTGAAAGTTTTCAGAAAAATACCAAAATTTCACCCTAGGCTAATTTCGATATTCTGAGTCCAAAAATGAAGTCCATTTTGAAAAATAAAATTTATAAAATTTCAAAAAGTGGTTATTACTATTCATAACGGCTAGTTTTAATAGCATATTGTTGTTTAGTGAAACTTGGTATTGCGTACGATGCAAGCTATCGAGGAAGGTCGCGATTGCGTGCAAAGCAAGCCAAGCAAGTGTTGTGTAGAAAAAGATTCCTTTGATGATTTATATAACATAAAAGTCTCGGGTGTTACAGAAACCATGAAGCAACCATAAAACATGGATTTTTCTAAATTAAAATAACCATGTGCACTAATTCTACACAATCTGGCTAACCATGTTTGGGATGTGCTCCCTCGACCTGAGACATCCCAAGGCTTGCATAGTTTCTTCCCTAGAGCTGTACATTTTGGATCAAACCATGTTGAAGCCATGCAACTCAAACTATGCAATAATTAAATGAACTAGAATGGGACTCAACCTCAACAGGTCACACGATTACCCTTAAACTATGCCCCTAAACTGTGCACCCAATGAAAAACATCCCAATACTCTAAATTTATATTCAAAAAACATGGAACTCGAGTAAAAAACAATGAAAAAAATATATTCACAAACAAAGGAAGAAAATAAAAATATGTGTGCAAAAATTCTCCCCACCATCAGGCTATCTACCCCCAGAAAGCCACAAAATATCTAGTTGAGTCATTCAAAGAACAAGGATGACCTTCTCACATGATTCAACACATAAAATTGTATAACATACTGACAACAACCAAATTGAACTTATTATTCTTACCAGAACACTCTAATGATCCAAAACCACTTCTGGAAAATAACCGAAAACTCGAGAAAAAACTTCTATAACATTGTTTCAAACATTATTGTTTGGCATACTTCAAATTATCAATGTTCACATTGAAGGGATGAATTTAAACCCCTATACCGAAAAGAAACTAACCATTATCAATCTATACTGGAGACTGATTTGTATTTCCATCACAGGAAGCCAGAATGGAATACCCACCATTAGAAACCAACAGCAATGACCAACATGGGAAACCCAACACAAACTGACTTGACAACTCCCATGATAATCCAAGTCCCCACCATAAGGTGGGTTCATGAAAGAAACTCCAAACCAAGTGGATTTACATTCCATTATTCATTATCTTCACATGAATAAACTATTTCCAGATAATCACAATTCAAAACAAAAACTGACACACAAAGGTTTGCCACATTAGAAAAACTAGTAAGAAATTAACATACAAAATGGAACCACCAATGGAGTTTCATTAAAATGAAACTGTCACACCTTTTGACAACTAATGTGGAGCTTTCAAACCCCAAGGATTGAAATGTGTAAATGTGTCCTCTACGTGTTTAACAATAAAATGAGACCTTCTAAGATGTAGAAGATATAATAGTTAAACATAAACTGTACCCATTTCTAAACATGAGTCCAAAGGTAGACTAAGGTTCTCCACACCCATGAGATACCTTACTGCACATATGGTCCACAAAGGGGCCTATAGCTAGAGCCCTGATTTCTTAATGTATCCACTACCTCATAGTCTAGAGATAATAACACTTTATCGGAACTCCTTCTTTTTCTTTAATGAGCAGCCACACACCAAGAAGAATAAAAATAACATCACACATACCAAGACTCACTTTTATATTAAATGGATTTTTTTTGGAGTTAATGGTTTATAATATATTCCATCATCCTCATTCACCACTAACAAGAGGCATAAAAAACCAGACACACAATAGAACACACCTTCACTCAAGATGGAAAAATATCATAATTTAAAGAAAAAACCTAATTCCATTGAAATATTTGTTCCCTGGATATCCACATTTTCAACATTGAAAACATAATGAGAATAAATAACCGAAAAACACAACTAGTAATAACCATTATAACAAATGAATCATTACATAAAAATGGAATTTAAATTGATCCCAAAGCAATACCTTACTCATGAAATGGGTCGTGGTATTGTTCTAAGGGGTGGATATGGAACCAAATCATATCCTGTAAACACACTAATAAAACAATTTATGGTGACCAAGGTGTCCATCGATACGGAAACACTTCAAATCACTCAGAGATAATGAATTATTATCATATGAATTTCTGCATTAATGACACATTATGATCCTGAAAATTAATGAAACTGATGAAAGATCTAGAGGAAATTAAATTACATGAACATCACCAATAGATTTAGGCTGATTTCCTATTTTATTACAAGAATTACATTCACCACTTCCACAGATTAGATGAAGGTTTCCTACCTCAATAACTATTGCTAACATAACTTCAACAAAAATAACACACCTCATCAAGTCATCAATGTTGGTTAAAATGATATATGACACCATCAACTGTAGATCAAGACAAACACTATTACCAAAATGAATAGACATAATGTAATCATCTTCATCCCACTCCAAAATTGTAAAGAACTTGATCCAAGAAATTAACAATTAACTCCAACACCGATCCATAAAATTCCAAAATAAAAATCATATCCTTTTCATTCATTTCCATTATTACCAAAAAGGAATATTGTTGGGTAACCAAAGACTTAAATAAATCCTAGTTAAGAGATTTTCGATTATCAATTCAAGAGACTGATGTCCACCACTTCACATTAGAAACATGAATCATAAAGGTATTGAACTACACCTTTAATGACATAGGTAACTCAAGGAAAATGATGATCCTTCGATTTTCCTCATCAAATCTTCTACTTCGATGGGATCCACATGACCAAAAAAGAGATGAGTGTTCAACATTCTGAACTGAATAAGGAATTACTTTGGTTGATCAACTAGAGGGTCTCTCAATAGTGTGACACCTATAGTTGTACCTCGAATATCCATCGAATCCTTGGTGGGGGTATACACTATGAAATAAAAAAACTAAAAAATAATTCAAAACCAATTGACCAATAAGAAATCGAACTCTAAAAACCTCTAATTCAATATTACAAATTCCCAAGAAAACACAATACACAACCATTTATTCTCAATGAAACACTATTTATTTCTCCTGAAAAAAAATTAAAATAGAAAGAAAACATTTTGGGTCACACACTCACCAATGGTATGACGTGGAGCCTCACATATGTATACTATCATGCAAAACCAGGAAGGCATCAACAAATTACATCCATCCTCTCTCTGAAACACACATACATTCTTGTGAGTGATCATATAAATACAAAAGGTAAAATAAAGACAACTTTTATCTAAGAAAGAAAAATATTATCCTAAGTTCATGTTCTCAATATACATTCCATTTTAACTTCAATAAATTCAAAAAAATACAACTAATTCCGTTGAAAAATTTAATTACCCTCATTCAAAACATTTCCTTCAATGTACAAAATCCCATTCAATCAACCTTAATTTTTTCAAAACACATTTTATAAAAAATTCCTACTAATTTTAAAACTTATTTCAATATCCTAATTTAATATAAATTCTTTTTCAAGAATAATTTTTTTTGATAAACCCCAGGTTTTGATAATAAAAATTAAATATGCATAAAACCATCCTTGTTTTACCTGATGATCATTTTATAAAAATTCCATTTTTTCTAAATCATTCATAAAAAAAATCTGAAAATTCATTTTCCGTATTCAAAAAATCAAAAGTATTTCCAGTTAAAATATAGGTTTCAAAAGTTGAGGACAAGGGTTTTAGAAACAATTTGAGAATCATTAGGCACGGATAAATTCTAACAAGGGGAAACTAGTGGTGATGAGTGACTTGGCCAAATGGTTGGTGGCCATATGCTAATCACTCCACCATCATTTGGTTTCATTCAAAACAACCTCCCTAGCTCGACATGGCTTGACAAGCCCTGTGATATCTTTGATACCAAAATACCAGATACAATTTCATATCCCAAACATAAAAAACCAACAATAAATAGATAAACGAAATAAAACCAAAATTCTTGTGGAAGCACAAAGTCTAGAATAGAAATTGGGGTTCATACACTTTATCATAATTAAAACACTAATAAATGAGAGTCCTAATCCATCTATATTGACATCCAAAATAATAAAGGTTACTTTGAAGGATTAGTACTCTAAAGAACACAAACTCCTTTGGTACAATTTTTTCACGGACCCACCTATATCAACCCTGAATTGGTCACCCCAGTTGGCCTGAAACAAGGCTTGAGAGGCATTTCCAATCCTCATGTGATGACAACTAGTTCTAGGAAATAAAAAAAGAATCCAATGGAATTATTTTTTCCAATATAAATAAAATTAGAAATGGAAATAAATATAGAAACCTATAATAAATACTATTATCAAACCCGACATCAATTATAAAAAAATTGAAAAAACAAAAAAATGAACACCAATACCTGAACTTAACCTAACAACCACAAAATCTCCATGTGACATGATGGTCATTCCCTAGTACCATAACCAACCATAAAACACGGTGATTGAATCAAGGATGGAACCAGCATTAAAAGATAAAAACAAGAAGTAACAAAATTCATGTGTATTAAAATTCAGAATACATGCGCGAACATTTTATTTCTTATTCATTCCATTTAAAATGTGAAACAACAATTTTAGGTTTGAAATAAATATATTAAAAATTAGTTTTTTCAAACATGCCCACATTAGAACAAAACACACTCAATTTCCCATTTTATATTCAAATATATATTATTTTCCAAGGAATGGACATTACTATTTTATATTAGACTGATGAAGTTATCATTATAAAAATTGGGAAGGAATGTTTAAATAATTTTCTCAATACTTTTCATATTCCTTTAAAAACCAACACATAACTTTTATGAATAGTAAACCATGAAACAAAGAATCAATAATAATTAAATAATAAGGGAAGTGTAAAAAAAGCACGCCTAAAAAACCAACCAACAATGAATCTCATTCATTCACTATATATAACTATGTGCCGAATGAAATAGGGGAACCTATGATCATAGAGGAATAATCTATAACATACTTGTATCTGACTCATCCTGAAGGTTGACTCACCCAGTGTCATCATCTCACCCACATTCTCTACCTCACCCTACCTGCTCTGACTGGGGGTATAATCCCAATGTGAAGATGTTTCCAGGCTACGGGCCTTAAGAAATAACAAAATCCCAAGCTAGAGCATCAACCATTCATTAAAAATCTACTTGCTATGACAGGTTCCCATGTCAAGACTAATGTTTGGGGGAGGAAATGATTTGAAAAAAGAAGTCAATTACACGCACATAAATCCTATACTAGAAACTCACCCAATATGTCACCCCTTTAGTAACCCAAAGGTAAAATCTCTTCCAATCCAACCATTTATTCATAGGGGAGTCTCTCAACATGGAACTCCCACCACATTTAACATATCCAATTATCCAACGATAGGTTTCAAGATAGAGAACATCCACAAAATTGTTAAATGGTCCTCAAACACTCCTTGAGAAATCACTTATTTTGATAAGGAAACCAAAACATTTCTATCACAGGAAAAAAAATAAAGTGCTAAACACACACTTATTTCAAGTACAAAACCATTTAGAACCCCATTTAAGAAATCAAGACCACCATTTTATTTGTCAAAATAACATTCAAAAATCCAATACATGCTTTAAAAACCTCATTCTCTTTGAGAAAGACATCTGTTGAATTTATCAAACACTTGGTGTGAAAAACATAAAAAAAATTCCATATAATTAAAAAAAATTAATATAAACACAACATTTATCATAAAATAAAAATTCTAGAAATCATACATTACTATTTAATATCTATGTACTATTATAAAACACAGGAAATATAATATTCTTAAATTTAAAGAGTATGTGGAAAGGGAAACCTACCTCAAACACACATAGTTTCAGTAATTCCCACCCAAAAGATCTCCTTGAAGGCTCATGTAAGAAAGAACATACAAGAGGAACCATAATCATAAAAAAACACTTCATTCAAACTCAAATAAACAGGAAACCTTGACACACAAGGAAAAGGAAGAAGAAAAACTCATGATAATGATGGAGAGGAAGGAAGGGGTGGGAAAAGGAGAATATTTCCTTAAAGATTCACCAATAAAACATGAAGAAAACACTTAATTTAGACCTTGGGAGAGGAGAAAGGGATTTTATAAGAAGAAAGGGGATAATGTTGGGTTTCAAGAAACAAGAGGAGAATAATTGGGGTATTTTGGGGTAAATAACTCAATAGGGTAGAAATGAAAATTCACTCATTAAATGGCCTGGGAACTGTCCATGATTTGGATGCATGATTATCCGAAGTATTCAAATCCCATGAATTCATTGAGGTAATAAAGCCTTATTATTAACCCATAACCCAATAATTATTGAGGTGGGGATATAATCATTAGTCTTACAAGATAAGTGGACAAATAGACTCAATTCTAATACCCATATCATACAAAAAATCCATGTTCACATGCTACATTAACTATTTATCAAATATAACATTTGCATACCATAACTCATTGAAAACATTTATCATTTAAAATCCATAGTTCATTAAACACATGTACCGTTTTCATGACATAAATCATTAACCCATTTACCATTGAAATGCATTAATATATTTATCACACATACCATTTATATTTTACAACCCATTTAATCCTTTATGTTCTACTAAATTCCCCCTTATTCAATTTTATCAACTAATCACAATTAACATATATTTCATTTCACAATACATGATAATAATTTAAAAACAGTTCTAATAAGTTTCCTTTCATCATCCAATGGTTTATTTATAATATTAACAATCATAGGTTCTATCTCCTAAAACATTCAATTTTATATTTAATAACCCAATCCCATGGTCCTAAATGTGTCACACCCCATGGGTGGCATTTCTCTCCATGTAATCCACATAAATGCATACCATGGGGATATTGAGGGATTTAATTCAACATTTAAACAAAGAATTCATCATTTATACCAACTATAAACAAAAAAATCAATGATATAATAGAATAACCCCATACACATGAATATAATTAGTAGAATATGGGATATAACTTTTATATCACCTACCTCAATTCCGTAGATTAACACTCTCTCATCCTTGGCCTTTGATCCAAACATAAAACCCCCTAGAATAACCAAACTATTATATAATGTAAAAATTTGTTTTAATTTATTTATAATAATAATACTAATTCCACAAACCCTAATCTTGTAAAATAATGAAAGAGAAGTGTTAGACTCATACGAAGCTTTGATTATCATCCAACGATGCTCCAAACAACATAGAAAAAATTGATACCAATATATTAGATGATTAGGAGGAATATTTTATTATACATGGATCCAATATAAATAATGGGGAGGAAAATAGTTTAGGAAAACATAAAGCATTATGAAGAGAAATGGAAAATTTTCTCTCTTTTATGAGGTGTACAGTTGGACAAACCATACACCAAATGTGTGCCACTATCTATTTGAGAGGGTCTAAGTCGCATAGATTCTTAAGGAGTCTACATGGTTTTAAAAACATGAGGTAACCATAAAGGATTTCTCTTTACAAGGCTGCATGGTTTATTCCCTCCATATGCACGGTTTTACCAATAGTTCACCACCTTCCCTTGGCATGAATAGTTATTTTTCCCAGTTACTACTAACCATGCCCCAATTATGAAATCTACATTAGATGACCACATTTCAATATATTTCATGTCCCGAACCCCCATTTCACGACTATGTAACCTCATAGACTCAAGAAAACCTTCATTACCAAGTTAAACTGGTTTTAACCAAAATTTAAATAAGAAAATACCTCAATGGAAGTCTAGAATATTACACAAACCATTCAACTTATCTTCTCCCCTAACCAACACCCTTACATACAACCATATTTAATACATTGATTTATTAAATCAATGATAGAGAATCATGAATCTATTTTATCTACTGATCCATCACATCCTGTGAAGATATCAGAAGGAGTGTATAGTCTTGGTACTATAGTCAAATCGAAGAATCCATAATTCATGACTCATGTAGTTTTTTTGTGAAAGAGATAGATACTGATCGGATGATTTTAAGAAAATATTTAGTGCTATGGTGATTCAGTACCATGGATTTACAGAATGGGTTTCAATAAATTGTAAAACATTCTTCCCTAGGTCTGTTCACTAGTTCTTCTAGTATGTAGAGTATGAATGTGGTGAGAATATTTATGCGATTCAAAGTAATAATTATGGTAAAAAATAATTATTTTCATAAAAAATATAGTATATATTCATAAATTTACCTAATAGAGTTATATAAAATGATTTCACAGGATCCAATCCCATTATTACTCAAATATTTTTGTAAGAGAATTCACTTTTGGAGTGGACTGGAAATAATATTAAACAAGGAATTTCAACATAAGAACATTATGGGGAATATAAATATCTATTTGAATTAATCCAGGTAATTCTTCATAATTTTAATGGGGAATTTACCATAATTATGTATCAAGATGGGTTTCTATTATTCCTTATGAAATGACGGGACAATGTAAAACTACAGCGATTATTAATGTAATATATGAATGAGAGGATAAATAATTATTCTAGAAAAACCTCATTTAACTATCATAAGATGATCTTATCTATGTTTGAAGACATTGTCTTCGTAGATGGGGATAAATATGTTTTAGTAAAATTTGGTGGTTTTTGATTGATACTATTTACCAATAAAATGATGATGGTAAATTGGAAACCATTGTTAAAGATATTGGTTGTGAATGATAACATATTTTATGGGGATATCAATCTTATGATGAACCCTAAGACAACAAAAAATATAGTTGATTCATTATTAGATGCAAATTAATCTTTTTTTCCTTGACAAGGATGTGGAATATGAAGAATTTAAAATACGATAAGAACAATTAGCTATTTTAGTTGAGGATCAGAGTGACCTGGTTGTGGTCAAGATGACCTATATATTCTATGGAGCTGCTAACACCTCTATTTATCTTCATGAAAGGGTGATCTTAATATGTGAAGGTGAATAAGAGGAGACTAAAGTACAAATAGAAGAATAAGATGAGATTTATTCTAAAATTTCAGGGAAAATAGTTGATGTTTTAGATAGTTCTAATGTCCCTAAAATGGGAATGGTGATTGAACACATGTATTAGAAGTTCATGATGCTATTATTGATGCTATTGAGGGGGAACATTCACATCCATCTCCAGTTGTTTCTACTTTAGGTAGGTCTCTAAATAAATATTGACCTGGTTATTTTTAGCAAGTTGTTGATGCTTCCAATATTTGATATTAGTTAAGAGAATTTTTTGAGGTTGAGAAATCCCTTGGATCTGCTAGTCATAAGTTGGTTCATAGGGATGATCTCGTTCATTCATCTACTATTGAGGATAAATAATCATCTAAGGGGGGGACCATATTCTTCTTCCTATCTACTGTGAATCCCATACCATGATTCAGATGTCAAGGAACATTTTTATAATGATGATGGCCATGTAATTCCACCTAACCAAGGTGTAATTTCCAACCACATCGATGGAAAAAATATTAAGGGGTATCCGTTGGATCAAATTAATAAAGTTGGGTAGTTGGAAGCCTTAACTACTAATGTACCATTAGTTGAAATTCAGCATGGAGAACCTGCTCACCCTATATAAAAGAATACTCATTTTCTAGTTTTGACATCTCCTATACATTTATGGAATGTGTCAAAAAATGACATGGATTTATATAGGGTTAGTATGTTATCTAATATTGAAATGTTATATTAATCCTAATAACCTATAGTAACTCAGCGTAGTGAAGAAGATAAAAGGCATATCATTGAGTTAGTTATCATCATCATTAATCCTAAAATGATATTTAAAATTCAATAAGTATATATTGAGAAATGGAAATTAGAAAAATAGATTGTTGAAATGAATTCCATCATGGAGGATATGGGAGCTAGATTTTGTAAATTCCATTTATAATTTCTGTAGAGGTTTTAAAACATACCAACATAATGTGATTCTATTTCAATTTCTCCACCTACTACATCTACAGTGGATGAAAAGATGATACGAAATATTTTAAAGAATGCTCTATATGGAATATTGGGTGATCTCAGTTCCTCTCAATAGGATGTAATTCATTATATCATGCCACATGGTCGGAATATCAACAAATTTGGAACAGAATGAATTAAGGAAGCTAGATGTTATATGGAGATTATCACTAATTCCATAATGTATTACCTTTCCATAATTTATACCAAGATTTATCTCAATTATATTTTTCTGTTTGTTGATGAAAATTTAAGGATTCCTTATATAACCATGGACTTCAAAGAGATTTTAAAGAATCTCAATGTTTTGTCCCCACTGCTCGTACTTTTTATGGAGGAGAATCAATATTTATTCATAGTAATGGAAAGATGTGGCTATATTATTTTGAATATTTTGACCTTGATAGAGCCATTATTTTATGTCTCTAGAACTATAGTGGTGGAACATTAAACTATACCAATGACCCCTTCCACTTAAGCATCTTCTTTTGCACCACTTCCTCTATAGTTCGATCCTTTGGGAATGTCTATAGTTGAAACATTTTGGAATCCTTTTTTGATTTTCATTATATTGGTTCTTTAGACTACCTATACAACCTCAACCTCAGTCCTTGCGGATCTAGTCTTGGGAATATAAAAAGTCTTTTTTGTCCCTTTATCACATCAAGATGTTAGTGATTCAAATTCAAATCAGTCTTTGAAAGGGAATTGATTTTTTCTTTTAATTATGTGTTTGAGATGTGATTTTTGACAATTGAATCTAATGAAATATCTATTTTATTCAACTGAAAATCTTTCCATATCTGTTACTTATTTTATCAACTATTGGATAATCAAAAAAGGGATAGTATTATTGAATGTCAGTTAATATTGTATATTTTATAAAATATTTAAACATAATATCTGTCAATATTGATTTCAAATGATAAGTAAACCATTACATTTTAAATTCATCTACTAATGTATATAGTTAATTTTATAAACATGGTAATAAAATTCAATTATTCCGTGATTATAAAAAAATGGGATACTTTTATAACTTTTTTATTTTAATGATACCAAATCATGCTTTCTATATTTTTAATAATATTAATTTTTTGTTATAATACATCATTTTTAACTGACGATTGGCTATTTATAAATCTACTATTATATCAAAGAGATCCATAGTTAGTAAATTCAGATATAGCAGTCGAAAAAAAATATTTCAAGTGTATATAACATTGTATAAATATATCATTAGTTCAGTAGTTCTTGCACGAATCTGATCTACCACTAGTTCTGATGATCTACCATTGGTCTCTACCCCTGATGCATCTACTATTGAGGACATCCACTTGTAGTACAACATATCAACCAGTGAACCATGCTACCGCTAGTTAGATCTATAGTCATCACATATACCATCACACAACATCTACCACGAGAGATAATATACCAATAGACTAGATCTGCCATCTAACAAGATCTTCCACTAGTGTAATATAATATAAAAAATAATCTACCACCAATTTTTTGTTGTTACTATCTAGATTTTGTTAAATAAAATTTAATTCCTCCAACTGGTATTTTATATAATATAATATATTCAAGTCCCATAGGGATTTTGGAATCCATAACCTAAACCTCTAATTGATTTATTATCAAAAGTGTCAGACATCCTATTTTAGTTCATGTTATAAAGATCCAAGATTTTATTATTATTATTATTTTTCAATAGATATTTGTACCTAGAGAGATATATATTCTGAGGAACTCCATCATACTTGTGATGATGGAAGGGTGTGGAACCGACATAGAGGATAGTGGTGATGCATTCATAAAAAATAAATAACGACATATGATGTATCATGTGACCTGTGTGTGAAGTATTACAAATCATCAATTGATAGAAAATAATGTTATTTTTTCTAGATTCTTCCATGATCTATTTTCCTAAAAATTATAAGAACGTATTCTAGATTTTGATAAATAAAAAATATGAGGAACTAGAACATTTGAATATATTCAAACTGAGAATTATTCTAATCTCTTATCTGTACTCATTTTATCTTTCAATTTCTGCATTAGTTTTCTGTAGTTTGTTGTATCACTTTTTTATCTGCACACACTATCTCCTATTACTAAACTAGAGAATAAATAATATTATCTCAAAACATATTATTGTATACCCATAAATTATTGTTGAAGAGGTATATTGTTTCATAGCATTTTGGTCATCCCAAATAAAACTATAAATGATGATTTTTGTCTTGAATTCCTTGCGTGAGGTTGATTGTCAAAATCATTTCTAGGTTGTGGATCAAATTTATTATGTAATAAAATAATTGGTTAATAGTTATTTCCAATGGGAGTTGATTAATATTTATTATTAGACTGAACCCCTTTGATTTATTCCTTAGTGTGAATTATTAGTTTTTTTCTTCATTTCAATATTAAAACTATTGCTGTTATAAAAATCTAAAAAAATTACTATGATAGATAGCCTTAATTTTTTTTTATTCTGGTGTCTTCGATTAAGAAATTTGATTTCAAAAGATAAAATGATTTAAATTATCTGTTCAACTAATCCTTAATCCGTATTTAGGAAATAATTTTGAAGATAAAACATATATACTACAATATTTTGAATAAATTTCCATTTTTTAAATTTGGGGGATTTTTTTAAATGTTTTTTTATCAGCAATTATTATTTGGAAATAATCCAGTCCATCCACTATTTACTCATTATAACTAAAAATATGTATATGTTAAATATTTATATTAAATTTAAATTTATTATATAGGAGCTTCTGAACATGTATAATGTATGTTCAAGGGTAGAGTAATGTTATTGTCATCTCAATATTGTTTTGTTGAGGCATGTTTCATGTTATGCAGCTATTTATGTTAAGATTATATTTATAATTCAACTAAAATATTTTATGTCAGTAATATATTTAAATTAATAGTATTTAAATTTATATTTGCTGTTATTTTCTTTGTGTGTGTGGGGGGGGGGGGTTATTATTCAAAAGATACTAATGCAATAAGGGTTTACGTTACAATATTATTTTAAATTGGGATTTATTATGATCAAATCATCTTTTGGGGAATTATGTGATATTTTTCAAATAAACATCATATATTTTATTATTCTATTATATTTTATAGGGTTTACATGTTTTTATATCATATTATTCTCTTTGGTACGTAGAATTATAGAGAAATGTTTTTTATGAAAAGTCAACCATATTTAATTTTTGGTCAGAGAAAATTTTCTTCATTGTCCATCTACATTTTAATGACATCAAGAATGTTAATTTCTATCATGAAATAAATTATTAATCTCATTTTAATACATATTTTATTTTAATTTTAATTGCTTCAAATTTAATTATTCAATGTTTTACAAACAAGTTATTTATGACTCATTACAAAAAAAATTGAAAGAAATATTTGTTTAAATGTATGACACATTAATTAATTTTCCCACCATCGTGAATTTTTTTATTTGAATATGACTTGTTAATATAACATGGTTATTTTTTAGGAAAATATATTTCTTAGTATTTTTTATTTTTTATTTTTTTATGATATAAAAAGAAAATGACATTTTACCCTACTTTCAATGAATCATTGAAATGGCCATTTAGAGGTTTTTTCCTCAATATCAACATCCATATATGTTTTTTATGGTTCATTGGGGATATGTTAAAATTATAATATACATTTTATTTATCTATACGGATTTTGATTATCTAATAATTAAATATTCCTAAAACCCATTTCTTTTCAATGGGTTATGCTCTAAGGTAATGATAAGCCTATCTTCTTATGGGAAAAATATGTATGGTATTAATTGTGTGACGATTGGGCCATGAATTATATCGACCTATAATAAAATATGTAATGATTGATATCTCATGATATAATATATTGGTTGATTGGGAGTAAACCAATTATAGTGTTGAAAATAGGTTCGCGATGAACTGAATACATTATGGGAATCTGTTCACTATGTTATGATAGTCATGTCTGTGATCTATGTCTAATGAAATGTTTATTATGCTTATTTTTGTTACATTATTTCTATTACATTTTATTATTCCTAAGATATTATTTAATTATACATGGTTTATTAATTATGATTCCTCACTCTTATGAATCATGTTTTTTGTAATACTTAACCTTTATTTCATGACTCATTATTAATCATTAATGACTGGTCAAGTATAAAATTAATAATTCATGATCTTGATATCATACCATTACCATTATATTATGGATTCATATGCTCATAAATTTATATCTCCCATGATTACCGTTACTAGAAATCTAATATCACACATCCTTATGTTTCTATTTTCCTATGATATAAAGAATAGTATTATTTAATATAAGAATAAAAGGGTATCATGTGCTTATAAGTTTATGCGAGATGTTAAAATATTCTTATAGAATATGTAATAAAGTGCACAATGGAAAAAATTATCATATTATTTGAATGATATAGGGGTATTTTAAATAATGGTTTTTTCTTAATTCTATAAAACAATATACCTCAATGGTCCTGGGTGTTTATGTGACTCAATATTGGTGGTTGATATTGTATTTATGGTTGGATAAAATTGGGTTTCATTAGTTCAAATCAAATCCTTTTTTTAAAAGAAAATGTTTTTTTAATTGAATCTACGTTTACATATCTTTGGTTACCTCACATATACCGTTGTCTCCATCGAATTTTCTATAATTTGGATAATAATTTTTCTAATTTAATTTATCATAATTTCCCAAATCCATGAATTTAATCCCCAATGAAAAATAATGAAAATGTATTTACCTTCTGATCAATGATGTTAGGTAAAGAAAAAAGATGACAATGAAGAACATTTTTTTCATCAATTATATTGATCTTTATTGAAAATTATTATAATTATTCTTTTCATGATTTCTTTCTACTATATTTCCATAGGATCCTGACAAACATTTAGATCCCATGACCATATGAAAATTTTACAAATTCTTGGTTCACATGATGCATGATCATATAAGTTTCAAGCATATCATCAAGAGGTGGATACATTATGGAGGTTTCCACTAATATGGATTACCTTCTGCATCACTCAAAAGTAACTCTATATAATCTACAATATTTTCTAGAGGATCATATAGATATTTATACATACCCTTACCATCATGATGTTGTAAAACATCTCTAAGGATAGTGTAATGATTGGTATTTATGCCCTGATAGTGTGTTCAAGCATGAAGAGCTATATATTTATTGGTATTGATATATATGAATTGAATTATAGGACCAGTTAAAGATGGTATAAATATATGAGTTTATTTGGTTGTCATACAATGAAATATAAAAATAACTCATATTTCATCCTTGAGATACTATGTTGTTGGTGTCCTCTGACCAACACCTTACATTTATCAAAAAAATATGAGAATAAGTTGATAAGGTGTGTATAAAATCTATGGGTCATTGATCGTTGAGGTGATGTAAGATATGCTTCATTCCCTAAAGGATATCTAGAGAAATTATACATATATTCAACCATTGTCACATGTTCTATTGAAAGAATCCACAAATTCAATGGGGTAGGAGACTTGTCTATGAAAAGACTACAATTTTAAGTCATTGATGAAAATATTCTTGGTTAAATATGTTGAGAATCCAAACATATAGGTCCCAAATGTTATCAAACCAAATATTGAATGGAGAAAATATTGACACCTATTAGATTGAACCGAAATTATGTCAATACGGGCAATGGGTAATTGAGTCAACCGAGATGTAGACCCAAATACTCACCACACCCAGTTCATATAAATGTGTCCTAGTGGGTATATAATACTGATTCATGATTCATATACAATTATAATACTGATTATATTTATGAAAGATATGATATTGGTATTGGTAATGCCTATTGGTTTATCAATGCCTTTGATATATAAGATTAATCAAGGATTGATGTATATATATAATGAAATATATTTATAATGTATTGTAGGGTAGTTCCTAGTGCTATGGGGGTGGGTTACAATGCACATCAAGACATATGAGCAGCCCAACCCTATTGAAATTTTGATATGATGGTCCATAATATATATTAATGTAGTGTTGGGAATTTATCCCCTCTAAATTAAGGATTAATAATATATTAAATATTTGGAAAATTAATCATAGTTTTATTTCATTCCATAGGTTTAAATTATTATATGAACAATTGTGGATAAATACTATTCTAGGTATCACAAAATTCATACATACAGTCACTAAGAGTTGACCTACTGTCAACATGAGTGGACTATATCATCAATTGTGAAGCCTACGCACTATAAATACATTCATGTCAATTATTATTCCAATAATTGTATGCGTCAAAACTACCCATATATGTTTGAATGAAACAACACCCTATAGTGCTTCCATAATTATGGATGATGATGATTTTAGAATCCACCAATGCTAAAATTATACATCCCTTTTAAAATACCAGCACAATAAAATGTGGTAGCCAAATAGACACCCTATGAGGTAGGGGTGTTGAAAATGGGTTTTCCCATCTAAAGTTTTAATTTCACTAACTCATATATTTTTTGTATCTTGTTCCAATATTAATAGAAACATAGGTTCAACTAGTTGATTAATTACATTCCCACATTATCTCATCAAATCTTAGGTAAGAAAGTAGAAATATAAAAAATATAACACATAGAGGTTTTACATAGTTTATATGGACCATGATATAACCATGTATTTATACTAATAATTGTTCTACTTTACCAAAAATACACAATAAACATACTATTTTAGTTGATATAAGATTTAAGTCACGTCACATCACCCCAAGACTCACTGTAGGTAAAATTTAGGTGAAGTCGCGCCTAACTAAATATCAATACCTATATAATGAATTATAGAATAACTCAATTCCTCTCAATGTTCCCCCATTATCCTTATCAATCCCCTACTATAGATGATATCAATTTATATACTTGTATCTGTCTTCTTAGTTTATTAATATGATGGTCAATAGAAGATCGAGATTCAAAAAAGATGTAAAATTCATCATAATTCCATATTCTATGTTGTTTTGTAGACCCAATATGGAT
Organism: Viscum album; assembly: GCA_963277665.1. NCBI lineage: Eukaryota > Viridiplantae > Streptophyta > Magnoliopsida > Santalales > Viscaceae > Viscum > Viscum album. The sequence continues at coordinate 1,762,922,104 of OY728131.1, read as the reverse complement.
CTAATATTTAAAATCAACATAAAATCAACAAATTATGTGAAAAGATGAGTATTGTTTTTAAAAAAACTTCACAGAAGTGAGAAACTCTTCCATGAAAAGAATAACTCTATAATATGATCCATCTTAAAAAAGATTCATCTTTACTTCTCAAAACTAGATATATCTCTAATAAATCCTTAATATATGGAATCCTATTTATTAATTTGATATATTATGATATTGTATCATATATTCATATAAAATTATAACATTCTTAGAATTATAGACCTTACTATGACATACAACAAATTTTCTTTATAAATATAAACATCAAGATAACATCAATAAAAATATACTCAATGGTATATTATTTAGATATTCATATAAATCCCATATTACTAAACAACTTCCTTCATGTTCCTCATTATTATTTGATCTCTCAATTTTATATTCCTCAATATTCTTGATGATGACTTTTTTATTAAAATATTTCTTATTTTAATTATATTAGTCTTTTTTCAACATTTTTTTATCACGATATATAAATTTATGATTAGAATCTATGATATTAGCAATAATTAACCTAATATACATTAAATTTATCCCTTATATATTATTTAATTACATATCTTCCATCGAATTCCATTTAGAATAAAAAAATCATTCCATAACCTCTAAATAATTAAATGTTAGTCAAGTCATCAAATATTGGAATAACCACCAATTTTTCAAACGCAACAATGTGTATATTACTAAATACACCTATTTTTGGTTCACAACGATGCTAAACACATCATACTACTCTAATTACCATCGAATATTACTTATTTAGGGAAATAATACTTCAAAATAGCCATATTTATGTTTTCAAACACTATCTTCAACATCTGAAAACCCGATACATAGAAAATATTCATCCGTGATGTTGTGCTTCTCCAGGAAGTTGTTTTGACTAATCATATTCAAGTACTCTAAGAAATTAATTTTTTTTAAATAAAACACAATTAATCCAACATGAGGTATAATCAGTCTTACATATTTTCCCAAATGGATTATGTTGTATCCATATCTTTACTATATTTTTCATATACATTTATCATTATAAAAATCCAAATTCCATGATATAGAATGAATAAAATCCACTTTTCAGATAACCATTAACCACTATAATCATTAAAATTCCCATTAATGTTTCATACAATTCATTTATTGTTCTCCATGTATTTAACGGTACCAATTATTTCAACTTCACTAAAACATCATCAACAATGACTTGGAAAACATAAAAAATAAAAAATATACCACAAACAGAAATTAATTCTAAAAACCCAATAAATTCTCAATAATTATTATTTCATAATCCACCATGACAAGGAAAATATCAATATGGGGTGGTGAGTTCTTCCTTCATAAAAATTATTCTATTCATCTTTGTATAATTCCTCACAAGCTCCAACTATTTCTAAACACATAATATAATTGAATAAGCACATTAAGAATCATCAAACATCTATTTGATGTTGATTCAAACATCCACCTAAATATTAATATTTAGAAGACATATTTTTTATACATTGACATATTAAAGATTCCTATTGCATCTGCCCACTAGATATTTTTCATGAACCACTTATCTAGATCATCCATTAACATGTTGAAATTAAGAATCTATATGTGTCAATTCATGAATTCTTATATAACCATAATCGTGTTTTTAGTGTATTGTCATACTCCATTAATTTATTCATGAAATACTAACTCATCATATTTTAAAAAAATCAATCTCCTAACACAATATTAATGTGAAATCTTAATCATAATTCCTTTGTAACACATAACCTTTTGGTTGAATCAATCATCTCTATCAATCAACCATCATCACCAACCTTCAGTGCGATGGGTTTTAGTGTAGGGTAAGTGCCAATATGGATAAAAAATCATATTTATTTCATAATCAATGATTAATCCATAATGTACATGTTAATGAACATAGTGGCTAAAGGAACCGAGGTAATAATCAACTAACATGAGAAACAAAAATCTACACATAGGATCGATGCATGATGATTTTTAATTAATTCATTTAATTAATGAAATACATTTAGACGAATTATTACTTCATCGGTGAATATAAAAACATATATATATATATGATATTTTCATTACATTACATGAATATATTATAGATTCCATCCATCAGTAATCCCCATGTCCACCAAGAACCTTTTAGAAACTCGAGAGTAATATATCAGCTCTAAGAAAGAGTATCATAATGATTACACAGTTTGGATATGATTTCAAAAAAAAAACTTCAAATAAATATTGTACATAAACTATCTATAATCATGAGGGGTTCTACAGTAATCTCTATCCCCATTTATGAGATAACTCTTAGAAAGGATCTCTCTAGGGTTTGAGAGGATTCTAAGGTGTTTTGTGAAAAAGAAACAAATGTATTGCATTAGTTTTGGAAATAGTATAATTGTGTTTAGATAGTTATAGGGTTATGAAATTATATGTAAATATATTCCATTATTATTTTCATAATCTCCATAGAACCCCATGTCTATAATAACAGTAATAATATTATTATTTTACATATGAAAAACAAATTAATTAATTAAATATTATTCATTGAATAAATAATTTAAAGTTTATTCAAATAATAATTAATATATGTTATTCTCACCAGACTATTATAATGAGTCCAAAATTTCATTAAATATTGATATTATTGTAGGAATTGATAGATTTTCCAACAAATGATTCACATTCATGTGAGACATTATACAAGTTGAGGTAATTATGCTTTAAAAGAAATATTCAATGACACATCTATAATGTATGAAATGAATGAAAACATCATTGATTTGATTAAAAATAAGGATAATTATATGGATATTAAGGATTATAGACCTATTTATATTGGAAAATCAATTCCAAAAGTGACCAGTAAGATCTTGGATGTTAGATTGGGAGATATTTCCTAGGGATTTATTACTATAAACTAGTTTGGATTTTCCCATGGAAGGAACATTCAATATTTTCATTAAACTGCACGATAATGTGATAATATATTGATAAAAAGTGTAAATTATCGTAATACGGATTATAAAATTTATATTTCCAAATCATTTGACATTATATAGCATAACAACATTTTTTCTATTATGATAATTCATGTGTTTTCTAAAAAAATTATCAGTATGGACAATAGCATCCACAAAATTTCTAGCCTCACTTTTCGTGTCAATGGGATCCCTAGGGATTTCATTCAGTGATACATAGGGGTTAGGTAAGGGGATCCACTAGTTGGTCTAATTTTATCTATAGCTAAAAACTATTTGAGTTGATGTCTTAATGTTATTTTCCATGAAGAACAATATAAGAATATAACAGTTTGTAGATGACTATTTTTTACTTTTATGAATTCTTTAGAATGATGATGTTATTATTATTGGGAATTCCAATAAGACTACCACATCTCATAGATATTTCATTAATGGTAACTATAATGAAGTTTATGTCCAGGTTATTAGTTGTAATAATTCGTATATGTTCTTTAGAGGAGTTTCTATATCTAAAAAGATAGTGTTGCAAGGGATCATGGTGTTAATAGTAGATCCCTTCCCTTCACCTATCTTGGGGTTCCCTTTTTGAAGGTAAGCTATGAAGGTGTTATATAGATAACATTTACACTAAAATTATCAATCTAATGGAAACATCGGAAAATAAATTTATGTCTCCTATTGGGAGTATTTTTCGGGTCAACTATGCGATAACCTCTCTATTTTTTATGCTTTTTAATTATATAGATGACCTAGAACTATCATTAATGATCAATAAATTTTGATTCGTAATGTTTCTTTGTCTGGATCCATCCATGAAAGCAATCTTTTTTACAATGGTCATGAAAGTTGTTGTCAATATATTTGATATGGGAGGGATGGGTATAAAGGACCTCATGCTCATTAATGTGGTGCATCATAAAATATTCACTTGGAACCTTCTCAGCTCAAATGAATCCTCACTAGAATTAATAACCAATAATTTTATCACAAATTTTTATAATGGTTATTATTTTTCCATGCCTTCAACTACTTGGATAACTATTAGTCAAGATTATTATTATATAATGAAATTTTCAAAGTGGATGGCCTGTAAGCAATCATCTTTAAATATCTAGATTAATTAAGGTATTTCAACGCCAATAAATGAAAATGTGGACATAATGAAATCTATAAAAGATGCCTCAATTTATGATATATAATGAATTGTCATGGCACATGAGCTACTTCCATTTCAAATGATAATAGAGATTAACAAATATGAATATACTCATATGGATACACTATTTTGGACACCATGTCTGACTTGTAAATTCAATAATAGGGAATGTTATAAGAAAAATTGGGATGGATCTTCCATAATTTTTTTAACTGATGGAATTCAATAATCCCTTAATTTCACTAGATTCTATTCTTCTTCTTTGGAAGATATAGAGGCAGGTATTTCCACAACAAAGTCTAATTCAACATTCATGGTTAGGCCATTACCCCTACTTCCATATTTGCATGGAAGATGAGGATAAAACAACCAAATGTTTTTATATTTTCAATATATATATATATATATATCTGTTGTGGATTAATATACAGTATATTTTCAACTATAAGCCTTGTCTTTAATAAGTTTAATATATGATGAACTTTATCAACAAGGATGGATGTCATGACCCCCTCCCCACAAAGTGTACCCCTCCTGGGCGGGCAATGTGAGAATGGAGATAATGACCCCTGAGTCCCACCTCCAGTAGGCCCCGGGTTAGCGACTAGCACCGAGGGTATAATAAACATACCAATGGAAGGAATTACCCTCTAAAAGAACACATGTAGAAAAGAGAGAGATAGAATAGTCTCTAATCAACTCCAACTCAGAACTGAGATATAAAAGAAATCCAAGTACATATATGAAATGTCATGCAAAAGTACTACAACTGATAGGGGAAACTAAAAGTAGCCAAAAGAAAGTAAAATGGCAGTGACCACAAGCCCGAACAGCTCCTCCTCCAACCGCAAGCTTGTAGTAACCAGCTTGATCTCCAACCTGCTCCAAGTGACCAGAAAAATAGTTTATATATACATAGGGTGAGTATAACAGTATACTCAGTAGGATCCTCCCCAAGCCTCTCGTGAAAAAGTAAAGAAAGCATGCTAAAGCCCAATGAACAACAAGTGAAACTAACTCGTCACCTAAACAGGTATACTATGTTCCCAACCTCACCAAGGATACTCTCGCCTAGTAACGCGTACAAGAATATAACATATAGTAAAGAAGATCAAGGGTACCCCACTACTACTTCCCCGCTGGTTTGCCGCTTTTCCCCAACGACATAAGTCTTGTGCATCTCTCTCCAAAGGCTTGCCCGCAGACACCTGGGCTAAGCTCTACATTCTACACCTCGTGCACCACATAGGCTTGCCCGCAGACACCTGGGCGAAGCACCACACCATCCCCACAACCAAAAGTAACCAGGTAAGTTCCAGAAGCCACCACAGCCCGCATAACGTGTATCATACATCGGGTATTATACATTAAGCCATTATAGCCCATACACTGAGTAGGGATCCTCAAGCCATCACAGCCTATACACGTTACACCTATAGTAGTCCATAGGATACTATATCCAGAATATATGTGTGTGAAATAATCACGATCCATTACAGCCCTCTACACACATATATGGGTAAAACTAACCATTGTGCCTAACAGCACCAAGATCTACCAAGAGAAGAGAGCGGGGTCAAAGGGGGTAGTCGGCCATTCAACCTCCCATCATAATGTTGGCAAAAACACCCCCCAGGGCTCAGAATCCCTGGAGTGTCAGTTTCCCTTACCGACAGGGTGGAGTAGCATATATAAACACAAAAATTACTGAATATATATATATATATAACTCACATCCACACTATGGGCATTACCTAGTCTTATAGATACAACTATATCTAACGTCTCTCAGACTCCAGGCTGCTACTTCTAAGACTAGGTATCCTATAAGTATGTAAACATTTGAAGAGCTTTATTAGATTACTCCATTCTCATTTTATCAATTCCACTGTACATTAATTAATTCATTAAACATTAATTAACCATGAACAATTCCACATTAAACTTAATTAGCATCACATTCACAACAACTTCTCCTTTTAAGATTCCCATCACCTTTAAATTCCAGCACTTCCATCCCCGTGGATTATCACCATTTAATCAAACATTCATTATAGAGTTACTTTCCCACATTCACATGCATTATGGAAAATCATCCTACGATACTAAACACAAAGGAGGATCAACACAGTGAGTAGATATACTACCCGTCGAGTCTTTTCCACCTATAGAAACGGCACAGACCCATTCTCCCTCGAGACGCTAAACACGGAAAGCATGTGGCATACCCCTCACGTGTTTTCCTCCTTCGGAAGAAGGGTAGCGAGACCAGCTGCCTTGAGCAGTGGGGAAAAGCAAAGCAGATTATCATTCAAAGAAAACCACAAGCATCCAGCAACCGCATACATCCCATTCCATCACCCCTGGTGTCCTCCCCGACACCCACATGCATAACTGATGCATATCACCACTCTAGGCGTCATCCACTAACATTACCACAAGGCCTCCACGCCTCCACATATCACAACAACCATCCAGGCTCACACCATAGCACAAGCAGCAGAAAAACAACAATCACAACCATGGGCTATTGACCCTTTAGCAAACAAGAGGGTAACTCAGAACCCCTTTAGAAATTCCCACATAATCTGTTCTTTAATCCATATTAAATTGGTAGATTTGTTATTCGTAGGTTCCAATCACGGATACCTAATCAGAAAGCTATCACAATTAAATAACCATGATTCCTTCCCTAATTTGATTATCCTCAAATTAGAACAACTACAACAACGACAATAACCAGATTAATTTACATGCCTCTTTATCTTTAGCCAATTAATTAACAATTAATTCCGATTTTACGTTAATTATCAATTTCTATCATGAACGAAAAACAAATCAAAGAAAACATAGATATCACTATATCTAGGAAAACATGAGGCAAACTGTTATCACGGTATAAAGAAACAACATGAGATCAACAAATTCTTTTAATCCGGTTCAAGTATTTAATTAGGTCAATTTCATTGTGATCCAAAGGGATAAATCATGATAATTCTACGATTTCACATATAGAATTAGAGAAGCCATGAATCCCCTACCTCGAAGATTTCTTGACGTCCTTTATCCACAAAACGGGCCACAATCCTTCTCTCGCGACAACTGCATCCACTCGAGGATGCCACAGTAAGTCCCAACCAACCAAACCCCATTAGAACCATGGATATTACAAGGTAATATGGAAGGGAGAACAAGAGATGGTGATCCCCAAAGGAACGATGATAAAACATACCTTATATGGAAGAATGATCGACACAGCATGGTCGCATCAAATAGAGCGGAACTGATCCGAGTAACGTTTGATTGTGAAACTCCTACGAGAATGATTGCAAGGTTATAACGTCTCGTAGAGGAGAACTAGAAGGAAGAACATTGAAGAATGATATCTTGTTCCTTTTAAAAAAATTTAGAGAGGCGACGGTTTAAGATCTGATTTATTCTCTATTAAAAACGGATCGCATTAACCGATGCGGTTTGACCAAGTAAAAACATCCCGGCCTTAGGAATAATTAATATAGGATTTATGGCCTTTGAATCGGCCTTAAAGTCCTTAAAATAAGGATTTAAAATGTATTTTACGTCAATGAAAATGTCAAAGGGGTGAAACTATTTGAAGCTGGAACCACTATTCACATACTCAAAATTTGGCAAATGAAAGAATCGGTAGCTCTTAGAATTCTGGAAACACTGTTCAAACATGTTATTTGGAAAAGGATTCGGTAGCTCTTAGGATTCTGGATACACTGTTCAAATGTGAAATTTGGAAAAGGAAGGAATCGGTAGCTCTTAAAATTCTGGAAACACTGTTCATAGAACTCAAAAATTGGAAAAGGAAAGAAAAGGTCACCGATAGAACCTTGCCGATAGAAACACAAGTCTACCGTTAGATCCTCACCGATAGAACATTATTCAAGTCTACCGATAGAAGTTCACCGATAGAAATACTGTTCACAGAACTAGAAATTTGGCAAAGTGTTGGCCGAGCTACTACTAGACTGCGGCTACTGGTACACCGAGGTACCGGTAGTCGACGGCTACCGGTAGACCGAGCTACCGATAGGCGGTAGCTACTGGTAGACCGAGCTACCGGTAGGCTGCGGCTACCGGTAGACAGAGGTACCGGTAGGGTGCGACTGGGGGATAAGTCAACTTGACCTCTTGAAACACCTCCAAAACCACATTTTCACAAAGTATTGGACCAGAGAGGTCCGGTCCATTACATTAGATACCTCTCAAAACATTCTCATCCTCGAGAATTAAAAACCAACTCAGAAGAAAAGAGGGGTCTGAACAACAACCCCATAAGATACCTCTCAGGGGAAAATCACCATGAGTTGTTCGAAAGCTGGGAAAAGCTTACTTCCATGACCAAACCGTCGCTGCCCACGATGGGGAGTCACCTTTAGAAACACATGATCCCCAAAATTAAACTCTAAAGGTATCCTTCTTTGATCAGCATATGATTTCTGACGATCCTGTGCTGTCTTCATCATCTCACGAATCACCTGAACCATCTTTGTTGTATTCTGCACTAGTTCTGGTTCAAGAATTGCTGACTCTCTGACCCCAGTCTAGCACAACAGAGAATGGCATGGCCGACCATACAAGGCATCAAACGGCTCCATACCGATGGTAGAATGAAAACTATTATTGTAAGCGAACTCTACCAAGGGTAAGTGCTTCGTCCATGAACCTCCAAAATCAAGAACACAAGAGCCCAACATGTCTTCAAGAGTCTGGATGGTTCGCTCTGTCTGACCATCCGTTTGAGGATGAAAAGCAGTGCTAAGGTACAGTTGAGAGCCAAAAGCATGTTGGACTCCTCTCCACACTCTGGAGGTAAAACGAGGATCTCGATCAGAAATGATCGTCCTAGGTACTCCATGAAGCCTCACCACCTCCTCCAGATATTTTCTCGACAAAACCTCCACTAAGCTCGACTCCTTGATCGCTATGAAATGGGCCGACTTTGTTAAACGATCCAATACCACCCATATAGCATCATGTCCTCCCGGAGCTCGAGGTAAACCTGTAACGAAGTACATTGTGATGTCCTCCCACTTCCACTGAGGAATCTCCAATTGCCAGAGAAGACCACCTGGAACACAGTGTTCAGCCTTCACCTTCTGGCAGACTAAACTTCGAGACACACATTCTGCAACCGTACGCTTCAGCCCAGGCCACCAAAACTGACTCTTCAAGGAACGGTTCATCTTCGTCACACCAGGATGTACTGACAAAGGTGAACTATGGAACTCTCGGAGAACCATCTCGCGCATCGCCACAGGGACAAAAAGCCTAGCATGATACAACACTCAGTGTTGTTCATCCTCCGACCAACCATCAGGGGCCTCACCACAAACAACTCTGTCTCTCTAGACTTCCACCTCTAGATCAGCCAACTGAGACTCTTCCACCTTATGCATCAGGGATGACTGCACCGTCATCTGGAAAAGACAACCTCTACCCCCAACTTCTCCCATATCAAGATGCAAAGCTGATAGCTCTTCCATCACTCTCTAGGAATCACCAGATTCACGCACAACATCATTACGTGTCTTTCGGCTTAGTGCGTCAGCTACAACATTCCCTTTTCCAGGTGTACATGATATTTCAAAGTTGTATTCCTGCAAGAACTCCATCCACCGACGCTGCCTCAAGTTCAAGTCATGTTGGGAGAAAAAATACCTCAAACTCTTATGATCGGTGAAAACCACAAAGTTCTCACCAATGAGGTAATGTCTCCACAACTTTAGAGCTAACACCACGACTGCCAACTCAAGATCATGGGTTGCATATTTGGATTCATGGGGACGCAACTTTCGAGACCCATAAGAAACAACTGACCTCTTCTGCATGAGAACACAACCTAGCCCTAGATGTGAAGCATCACAGAAAACATCAAACTGGACTCCCTCCGCTGGAAGACAAAGGACTGGAGCACTTACCAACTTCTCCTTTAGATACTCGAAAGCTGTCTGACACTGATCAGTCCATATGAACGCTTGATCCTTCCTGGTCAAAGCTGTTAGAGGAGTTGCAACTCGGGAGAAATTGGCTACAAACTTCCTATAATAGCCTGCGAGACCAAGGAAACTTCGCACCTCTAACACTGTCTTGGGGGCTTCCCAAGAAACTACTGCTTCTATCTTCGATGGATCCATAGCTACTCCCTATTGGGACACAACGTGCCCTAATAAATGAACTTCTCGAGCCCAGAACTCACACTTGGACAACTTCCCAAACAACTGATGTTGGTGAAGAACTCCCAAAATGTCTCGTAGATGCTTTACAATCTCTTCTTCAGATGTGGAGTACACAAGGATTTCATCGATGAAAACCACAACAAACGTGTCCAGTAATTCACGGAACACATCACTCATCAACCCCATGAAAATAGCTGGAGCATTCGTCACGCTGAATGGGATTACAACAAACTCATAATGCCCATGACGACAACGGAAAGCAGTCTTTGGGATATCCTCATCCTTTACACGCATTTGGTGATATCTTGACCGCAAGTCGATCTTTGAGAACCAACTTGCACCCTTCAGTTGATCGAATAAGTCATCAATCTGTGGGAGAGGATATCGGTTCTTTATTGTCACTTTTTTTAATCGACAATAATCGACGCACAACTGCAAACTGCCATCAGCCTTTTTCACAAACAAAACTGGTTCACCCCAAGGTGACACACTTGGCCGAACAAAACCACACTGCAACAGACCATGAAGCTGAATACGTAGCTCTCGTAACTGAGAAGGGTCCATCCTATATGGAGACATAGAGATAGGATATGCTCATGGCTGTAACTCGATCCCAAACTCGATCTCTCGTCGAGGGGGTAAGGATACAACCTCTTCTAGAAAGACTTCAGGGTACTCCTCTACGATCCTAGGGAACGCCAACTGTTGATCCTCTGAAGAACTCAACATCATCCCAGCCATCATGGATGACAAGGATGGAACTCGTCTATGACTCATCCGAGGATCTCTCTCACCAACAAACACCACTTTCTCTCCATATGCATGAAGAAAAATGACCTTCTTCCTGTAGAAAACCACAACAGACTGCACCGAATACAACCAATCAATGCCGAGTATGACATCATATGGTTGTATTCGCAAACATAGGAAATCTTCCCAAGAGGGGTGTTTCCCCAACACTAGTTCACAATCTCTACATACTTCAAACAACTCAGCTCGACCTCCAACTGGCGTAGTCAACGCCAAGGGAACTGGAAGCCTCTCTACCTCATGTCCCAAAGCATGGACAAGGGTAGGTGATATGAAGGAGTGTGTTGCTCTTGAATCAAACAAGGAATACACCAAGGTAGAAAACAAGCAAAGGGTACCTTTAATGACATCTGGCTCGCCTGGGGCTGGAAACGCTAGAGCATGAAGCTGACCATGACCACCTCCATGCCCTCTCTGACCCTGATGATGACCACCACCACGGCCACACACTGCTCTCTGAGGACGGGGAGCGTCATGGGGTTTTCCTCTGCCTGCTCCATCTACCCTCTGGTGATCTAAAGCTGGTGCAACCTGCTGCTGCTGCCTCGGCTGGAACAACCTCAATGGAGGAACATGGAGTGGAGCACCCGATGCACGATGACTGCTCTGAAAAGTTGGGCACTCCCGCTGCTGATAACCACAAACACCACAAGAAAAACAAGCGCCTGATCCTTTGGCATAGGCCTGAGAGTTGCTGCCTCTGGAGAAAAGAGATGGGAAGGGCTGGGACCTACCCCCAGGAGAACGAAAACTCTTCTGTCCTAAAAACCGGGAACCCCGGACCACAGCTCTGCTTCGTGAGGAATCATGACGATTCCCCTCTCGTGACGATCCATTACTGGCCAAAGTCCTCTCAACAACCTCCGCCCTTTCCAGCACCTCAAGATATGTCTTCAGCATAAATGGGGTGACCTGGCGCTGGATCTCTGGACGCAAAGCCTCCTCGAAATGCCTCGCCCTGGCCTCATCATCTGGTAGGAGTCTGAAGCATATCGTAGAAGGTTCCTGAAACAGATTCCAAACTCTCGAAAACTGGAGCTCCCCTCTCGAAGGGTGAGAAGCTCCTGGTGACTGGACACCTTCACAGTCGACGAAAGAAACTCGACTCTAAACCTGTCTCGAAACTCCTCCCGTGAGATTGCTGACTCCTCACGATCACCTAGGAACAAGAATCATCACTTCCTCGCTGCTCCATGCAGCATCGTCACAACCAAGGACACCCAGTGTTCCTTCTGAGCACGAATCAACCTGAATCCTATCTCGATCTCTTCCAACCAGTCTTCTGTGACTGCATCTGAAACAGATCCCTGGTACTTCTGTAGACTCTGGCGCTGAAACTCTCGAAGTGTCTTCCTCCAAGTGTCATCTTTGTCAACCTCTACTCAGCGGTGATCTACTGGAATAGCCTATTGGGCATCTTCTGCGCAAACCTGACGAGGACGTCGACCTGGAGCCATACCTGAAAAATAACAACTCTTAGAACTCTTAAGCCTGGAATATGGAAGACTCACATTAATTAATTAATTTTTTTGTTTTATTAATTTCATGTTACCTATCCCATGGTCTACCCATTATAACACAGGCACAAAGAATAATGATGCATGATCCTTTCCTAGGTCTCTACCCTGCAACCAGTATCACTTTTTTTATTAGCCATCGTAAACTTAAAGGTCCGTGAAATAGATCATAGGGGGCCCTGAATGCCTATGTCTCTGCCGGTTTCCAGTGTTTACCCCACTTGCTAAACATGAATGACACCGTTGCCCTACCACCCCATGCATCCTCACCTGTGCCTAACTCCAAACTCTATCCTATCCCTCAACCAGACCTTTGATACCACTCTGTCTCGACCCCCTCCCAACAAAGTGTACCCCACCTGGGCCGACAATGTGAGAAGGGAGATAATGACCCCCGAGTCCCGCCTCCAGTAGGCCCCGGGTTGGCGACTAGCACCGAGGGTATAATAAACATACAAATGGGAGGAATTACCCTCTAAGAGAACACATGCAGAAAAGAGAGAGATAGAATAGACTCCAATCGACTCCAACTCATAACTGAGATATAAAAGAAATACAATTACATATATGAAATTTCATGAAAAAGTACTACAACTGAAAGGGGAAACTAAAAGTACCCAAAAGAAAGTAAAACGACAGCGACCACAAGCCCGAACAGCTCCTCCTCCAACCGCAAGCTAGTAGTAACCATATTTCTCTCCAACCTGCTCCAAGAGACCTGAAAAACAGTTTATATATACATAGGGTGAGTATAACAGTATAATCAATAGGATCCTCCCCAAGCCTCTCGTGCAAAAGTAATGAAATCATGCTAAAGCCCAGTGAACAAAAAGTGAAACTAACTCATCACCTAAACAGGTATACTATGTTCCCAACCCCACCATGGCTACTCTCTCCAAGTAACGCGTACAAGAATATAACATATAGTAAAGAAGATCAAGGGTACCCTGCTACTACTTCCCCGCTGGTTTTCCGCTTTTCCCCAATGACATACGTCCTGCACAACTCTCTCCAAAGGCTTGCCCGTAGACACCTGGGCTAAGCTCCACATTCTACACCTCGTGCACCACATAGGCTTGCCTGCAGACACCTGGGCGATGCACCACACCATCCCCACAACCAAAAGTAACCAGGTAAGTTCCGGAAGCCACCACAACCTGCATAACGTGTATCATACATCGGGTATTATACCTTAAGCCATTACCGCCCATACACCGAGTAGGGATCTTCAAGCCACCACAGCATATACACATTACACCTATAGTAGTCCATAGGATACTATATCTAGAATATATGTGTGTGAAATAACCACGAGCCATTACAACCCTCTACACACATATATGGGTAAAACTAACCACTGTGCCTAACAGAACCAAGATCTACAAAGAGAAGAGAGCGGGGTCAAAGGGAGTAGTCAGCCATTCAACCTCCCATCAGAATGTTGGGGAAAACACCCCCCAAGGCTTATAATCCCTAGAGTGTCAATTTCCCTTACCGACAGGGTGGAGTAGCATATAGAAACACAAAAATTACAGAATATATATATATAACTCACATCCACACTATGGGCATTACCTAGTCATATAGATACAACTGCAGCTAACGTCTCTCAGACTCCAGGCTGCTACTTCCAAGACAAGGTATCCTTTAAGTACACAAACATTTGAAGAGCTTTATTAGATTACTCTATTCTCATTTTATCCATTCCACTGTACATTAATTAATTCATTAAACATTAATTAACCATGAACAATTCCACATTAAACTGAATTAACATCACATTCAAAACAACTGCTCCTTTTATGATTCCCATCACCATTAAATTCCAGCACCTCCATCCCTGTGGATTACCACCATTTAATCAAACATTCATTATAGAGTTACTTTCCCACATTCACAGGCATTATAGAAAAGAATCCTTTTCTACTAAACACAAAGGAGGCTCAACACGGTGATTAGATATACTACCCGTCGAGTCTTTGATGCCTATAGAAAGGGCACAGACCCATTCTCCCTCGAGAGGCTAAACACGGAAAGCACGTGGCATACCCCGCGCGTCTTTGCCTCCTTCGGATGAAGGGTAGAGAGATCAGCTTCCTTGAGCAGTGGGGAAAAGCAAAGTAGATTAACATTCAAAGAAAACCACAAGCATCCAGCAACAACATCCATCCCATTCCATCACCCCTGGTGTCCTCCCCGACACCCACATGCATAACTGATGCATATCGCCACTCTATGCGTTATCCACTGCCATAACCATAAGGACTCCATGCCTCCACATATCACAACAGCCATAGAGGCTCACATCACAGCACAAGCAGCAGAAAAACAACAATCACAACCATGGGCTCTTGACCCTTTCGCAAACAAGAGGGTAACTCAGAACCCCTTTAGAAATTCCCACATAATCTATTCTTTAATCCATATTGAATTGGCAGATTTGTTATTCGTAGGTTCCAATCACAGATACCTAATTAGCAAGCTATCACAATTAAATAAACATGCTCCCTTCCCTAATTTGATTATCCTCAAATTAGAACAACTACAACAACAGCAATAACCAGATTAATTTACATGCCTCTTTATCTTTAGACAATTAATTAACAATTAATTCCTGTTTTACGTTCATTATCAATTTCTATCATGAACTAAAAACAAATCAAAGAAAACATAGATATCACTATATCTAGGAAAACATGAGGCAAACCGTTGTCACGGTATAAAGCAACAACATGCGATCAACCAATTCTTTTAATCCGGTTCAAGTGTTTAATTAGGTCAATTTAATTGTGATCCAAAGGGATAAATCATGCTAATTCTACGATTTCACATATAGAATTAGAGAAGCCATGAATTCCCTACCTCGAAGAGTTCTTGACGTCCTTTATCCACACACCGGGCCACAATCCTTCTCTCGTGACAACTGCATCCACTCGAGGATGCCACTGTAAGTCCCAACCAACCAAACCCCATTAGAACCATGGAGATTACATGGTAATATGGAAGGGACAACACGAGAAGATGATCCTCGAAGGAACGATGATAAAACATACTTTATATGGAAGAATGATCGACACAACTTGGTTGCATCAAACAGAGCAGAACTGATCCGAGTAACGTTTGATTGTGAAACTCCTACGGGAATGATTGCAAGGTTCTAACATATTGTAGATGAGAACCAGGAGGAAGAACGATGAAGAATGATATCTCGTTCCTTTTAAAAAAATTAGAGAGGCGACGGTTTAAGATCCTATTTATTCTCCATTAAAAACTGATTGCATTAACCAACGATGTTTGACCAAGTAAAAACATCCCGGCCTTAGGAATAATTAATATAGGATTTATGGCCTTTGAATCAGCCTTAAAGTCCTTAAAATAAGGTTTTAAAATGTATTTTACGTCAAAGAAAACGTCAAAGGGGCGAAACTGTTGGAAGTTGGAAACACTATTCACATACTCAAAATTTGGCAAAGGAACGAATCGGTAGCTCTTAAAATTATGGAAACACTATTCAAACGTGATATTTGGAAATGGAAGGATTCAGTAGCTCTTAGGATTCTGGAAACATTGTTCAAACGTGAAATTTGGCAAAGGAAGGAATCGGTAGCTTGTAAAATCATGGAAACACTGTTCACAGAACTCAAAAATTTGCAAAGGAAAGAAAAGGTCACCGATAAAACCTTGCTGATAGAAACACAAGTCTACCGTTAGATCCTCACCGATAGATCATTATTCAAGTCTACCGATAGAAGGTCACCGATAGAAATACTGTTCACAGAACTAGAAATTTGGCAAAGTGCTAGCTGAGCTACTGCTAGATTGCGGCTACTAGTAGACCGAGCTACCAGTAGGCTACGGCTACCGGTAGGCTGCGGCTACCGGTAGACTGAGCTACCGGTAGGGTGCTGCTAGGGGATAAGTCACCTTGACCTCCCGGAACACCTCCAACCCCACATTTTCACAATGTAGTGGACCGGAGAGGTCCGGGCCATTATAATGGATATAGTGAACTACTGATGGTACTTGAAATCACTTATACTACTATTTCCATTTCATATACATGGAAGGAAATTTATGGAAAGAAATTATTAATTAGGTTCCACTTATACATGGATGAATTAGTTAAATATATAGGGAAATCATGATTGTTTGAAAAATTAAACATGATCAATGAATAGTTATTTTTCTTGACCTGCTAATATTTATGTCTTTTGTTGTTACTTGTAGGGTCAAGAATAAATTGATGACTTTGTCCATTAGAAGGATCTCTCTAAACCCTTAAGGTATTAAAGTTAATGTGGATGGGACTACTTTTGGTGCAACTGGGCCCTTGGGTTATGATTGTGTATTTATCCCTCATCAGGGCCTCGTTAAGGGATACTTTTACATTTTATTGTGAATGAAAATGAAATTTAAAATGAATTATGGGATGTGATGAAGGTGGTTAGGTAATATATCCATCATCCATGGAGGTCTTTATGGATAGAATATGATTAAACTTTGGTGGTAGAAATTCTTACAAGAAGGACCCATGGGGAAATGTTTCTATCCTGGATTCACTACGTTCAGCTTGTGGATCATCTCTTATAGATGTAACACATGTTTATAGGGAAAACAATTAGGTTTCTGATTATCTATCTAATGGATTAATTGTGGATGCTAGTTTGAGATGGTCCTTTGTGATCCCCAATTTTTTTTCTGTAACGGTTAAAGCGGAAACACATGGTGATTATAAAAACCCTTATCTTTATTACCCACATAAACATGATTTAAAACATAAACATGCACTTGAAAAATCTATATGGATCGAGAGGTATTGTTTATCTAGAAATTATGAGCATTACATGACATCTTAGAACATAAAATACAACAAATTTATTGAAAACATGTTTTACATGACCACACAATTCCTTCATACTTAACATTGAATTGGATATCCTAAGGACATGAATAAGAAAAGGATGACCTATAAAGCTCAGTAAATGAGTTAACATTCCCTAAAATTATGAATATATTACATGTTATGAAATATTCATATCAATGGAACCCAAGAATAACACGAACATAAAGGTATGATATAAAATGATTATCATAACATGGAAATGTGGAAACAACATTTATCATTATATTAGTAAGAGACAAGACACATTGCACATGGAGCATGAGTAAACCCTCATGGAACATGAATTACACAGAATAAACCCTCATTTAACTTTATTTATCATGATAATAATCTTTACCTAATGTATTGGAGTGCTATCAGGGCGCACCCATCTTAATTATTTCATTACATGCATAAGTGCGCCCCATGGATCTTATAACATGGAATAATTCAATATATTAAGATATTACATGATTAAAGAATATTTAATAATTAACTTTATGTACCATTCAATAATTATATGTGAAAAAGGTGAATACCCATTATAGAGTACTAAGTATGGAATTCACTACATAATGATTTTGGCATGGGAATTTTGATGTAACTTCGGGAGCATAATGACGTCAAATAGAAATCATAAATTTAGATGATGAGAGATAAAGGGGTCTCTAATAATTTATAAATGAAATGGACATTAAGGGTGACATATTACATAATATCCCAACATATTTAATGGAATTTATATTCATAATATAAAATAATTACTTAAAGGTAAATATGGAGATGGAAATCCCTAATGGAAGTTCGGTATATTAACAGGAGTACATGGGAGGAATTAATGACATATAAAGGGGTCTTTCATAATTCAAACATAAGGAGGGAAGTATGGGGTTGATGAAAAATCTTACCCCAATATTGTTAATTGAAAATAAAATGGTATAACAATATAATGAAATTGAGACAAAAATAAGAATGGAAGAAATCCTTTAGTTCGATTTGCGAGCCCAAAGGCTTGGGAGAGTCATGAGAGAGGCGTCCGGTGTTCTTGGGGCACCTTGGGAAGATTATAGTTAGATAAGGAAAAAGTTTTGTCGAGATCCAATGTTTTTAGTGATGATTAATGGCATATTGAGTGGGCTTATATAGAAAAGGAGAGAGAATTCTTTATTATTTAGGTTTTGGACACTACATATTAAACAAATCAAAAAAACGAACCATCCAATGGTTTTTCCGATGTGTTTTTCCAATGTGGTGTTAGAAAAAATATTTTATAAGTACAATTACAAAACATAATAAAATATTAGTCTTTCTTTTGTGGAGGTGCGTGACACTCTCAATGAAATCATTTTAAAAATGTTAAAATATTTTGTCAGTCTTAGAGGGTCCAGTTAGGCATTGTAAAATTAATCAAAAATATATTAAAACACATTATCTGCAAGTTAAAACATATAATGGAGAAATATTACATTTATATTATTTTATTACATCAAATTGGTTCACTATGTTGTCATAAAACACTTTATATATTTAAATGGTGTTTAATTTTTACCTAAAAATACAACATTCACAGAAAATTATGAAAAATTAAATATTAGATTATTTCAACATCTTGAATCCAAAAATAATATTAATTTTATCTATATAATTATATAAATATGCGAATTTATAAATTTAAATTTAAAATTAACATTTACAGAAAATTCATTGGTTTTGACAAAAACAACTTTCAAACCATAATAAATACTAAAATTGTATTAATAAAAATTATTTGACCATTTATCTTTTATAAATAGTAATTTAGTAATAACATTTTATTAAAATATTATTTAATTAAAAAATAAATTAATTCTTTGAAATAAAATTCTTTATTTAATATTAACTAAAAATAATACTTCATTATTAAAGACAACATACAATGATAAAGTAATAAAATGAATGTATATTCATTATAAATAATTAACTTATTCATAGTTCTACGGTCTTATAACATAACCTCTTATAACAACCTCCTAAAACCTAAGGGTAATGTGTGCGGTGGTGATAGACTCTTGGGGCGTTTTGGATAAAATCTCTTGGGGTAATGAATTTTAACATACTCCTATCCAATAATAATTTATGTTCAAGATTAATATGTTGAATCTCATCTTGTTCTTGGTCAAGAGAAAATCCCAATGATGCTACCTCATTTCCGAACTCTTACAAATGGGCTTCGAATGGAGCAATTCTACTGGATGAGGCCATTGATTATTTTGACTAAGTAAATTCTATTTTTTAAAGACCTATATATATATTAATCATGTGATCAATATTAAACAACAATATTAGCAATAGTAACAATTAATAATGGTATTTTAATATCCCAAAACATAAAACCAAGGAAGTGCATATGTCTTATAAAACCATTTTACATAATAAGACATTTAATCTAATGAAGATGAATTATGATTAATAAATGTTTAGGTCATTACAATAATCCCCCATAAGAAAATTTATACTAATATTTTCTATTTCCCACACTAAAACAGATGTGGGTAACTGTGCCTCATTACTTCCTCTGGTTCCCACATTTCTTCTTTAAAATTGTGGTTTATCCAAAACACCTAGATGAGGGGAATTGTCTTATTTCGTAGAAATTGTTCCCTACGATCTAAGATCACCACCAAATTATCTTCATAAGAGAGGCCATTATCCAATGGTTACAACATTGGATCATGTACATGTGACAAGTTTGGTATGAAATTTCTCAAAATTGATACATATAATACATCATGTACTCGAGACATGTTTGGTGGTAGTTCTAGTCGATAGGCCATTGTTGTAATGTGATTAAGGATCTAAAAAGGGTTGATGTACCTTGGACTAGTATTTCCATTCTTTTGAAATATCATAAATAGATTACACACTGATATATAGCGGAATACTATGTCTCCTACATCAAAATATTTTTCTCATCGATGATAATCAGAATAGCCCTTTGGTCAACTCTGAGCAGCTTTAACGTGTTGCTGGATTGTCTGAACCATCCCTGCCATCTTTTCGACAATTTATGGACCTAGGCGTTTTCACTACTGAAATCCATCCCAACTTGTTGGTGTTCTTCACCACTTCCGATAAAGGGCTTCATAAAGATCCATTTGGATGCTTCAATGGAAACTACTATTGTAATTAAACTCAACCATTGGAATATGTTGATCGCATCCTCCTTTGAATTCTGTTGAGCATGATCTCAAGATGTACTCACATGATTGAATAGTCCGCTCAGATTTTCCATTAGTTTGATGATGATATCCATATAATTGATTATCTTTGTATTTATAGCATATTTGAGACTCTTCTAGAACATAGATGTGAATCTTGGATCTCAATTGGATACAATAGATAGTGGTACTCCATGAATCCTTGCCACTTCTCTGATGTATATCTACTCCAGTTGACAGAATGAGAAATCCTCTTGAATTGAAATGACGTTTGCAATATATGTAAGCCGATCCACAAAAAAAGAAACTTTTTTTCCTTTGGATGTCTTTATAATTCTGGTGAAAAAGTCCATGGTGAAGTTTGCCAATTTCTATCTTGGTGTGGGTAATAGTTGAATCATCACCTTAGACTTCTACCTCTCATCCTTCAGTTACTGACATACCATTCACTTTGATGTATACTTAGTGATCTCCTTTTTAGTTTTATCCCACCAATAATACTCTCAGAGATATCGATACATCATTTTGGTTCCTGGGAAAATAGAGAAATTAAAACTATTTTCAACATTCAAAAGTTATTTATTTAACACCATATTTTATGTAACACATTTTCGTGACCCAAATCTCACAATTCCATCTTCGTTAACATTAAACTCTAATGATTTCACATTTCTAATAGTTTCCACTTTTTATGATTTCACATATCAGGCTTTTGAGAATCCTTTATCCTTTTCCAAATAGAAGCTAGAGAAATAATTTGTGGAAGTATTGATGGTGTTCCCTTTTATAAGATTCCCATGTCTATCTTAAAAAAATCTATGAAAATATGATCATTTTGAATTGTCATCAATTATAAAATTAATGGGTCCTTTCAACTTTGAGCATCTTCCA
The DNA here is from genome assembly GCA_963277665.1 of Viscum album. NCBI lineage: Eukaryota > Viridiplantae > Streptophyta > Magnoliopsida > Santalales > Viscaceae > Viscum > Viscum album. The sequence goes on along the minus strand of OY728131.1, from coordinate 1,762,900,395 downwards.
CATTGTTCGCTTTCCCCGAGTGGTAATGGATTGAGTAGTCATAGTCTTAGATCAGCTATAACCATCTTCATTGGCGCATGTTCAGCTGTTACTGTGTGAATATTTTCATGAGTCTTTTGTGACTATTATATATTTCAAACTTCTCCCTAAAGAAGTAATACCACATAAATTTCAAAGAAAATATTGTAACAGCCAACTCCAGATCATGTGTTTTATATTTTTCCTCATTAAAATTAAATTTTCATAATGCATAGGAAATGAATTGTTCATTTTTCATCAACCCACAACCCATTCAATTTTTTCAGACATCACTGAATACCACAAAAAGTTCTCAACTTGTGGCTAGTGTGAGCACAAAAGCAGTGATAAGCCTCCATTTTAGCGACATATAGATATCTCCCCATTCATCACAATAGTAAAACATGACTAAATTATGGGTTACCATGGTATGATGGTTGGAAAATAGTGAGAAATTTCTCATAAATCGGTGATAAAATCATCCTAACCCCATGAAGCTATGGATATCTATCAACGATGTGGGAATTTTCCATCCCTCTATTGAACCTTTATTTGAGGGATCCATAGATATGACATTGCTTGTATTGATATGACCCAACAATGAGACCCCCTTCAACTAGATCTCACACTTGTTAAACTTTTCATATAGAATCTCATTTCACAAGGTCTATAGTATAGTTCTTAGTTTCTCGTCTTGCTCATTGTTTTAAGAGTATATTAGAATATTGTCTATATAGAATACCACAAATTTGTCAAGGTAATCTCTAAAGACACTGTTTATTATGTCCATGAAGCTGGTTAGAGCATTAGTGAGTCTGAAAGGCATTACTAATAATTCATAGTGCCCGTACATTGTACAAAAAGCAGTCTTGGGGATATCCTCCTTAGTCATTCTTACATGGTAATATCCCGACCGTAGATCCAACTATGAGAACAAGTGTTCTCCATGTAGCTGATCGAAAAAGTCATCAAATCGGGGTTGAGGATACTTGTTCTTTACCATGATATTTTTTTAAATCACAATAATCAATGCAAAGGCGCATTGACCAATCCTTCTTCTTGAAGAAGAGGACTACTGCACTCCATGGGGAAGCAAATGGGCTTATGAACCCTTTATCGTGATTCTCATATAGTTATTTCATTAACTCCTCAAGCTTCAAAATAGCCATTCTATATGGTTTCTTTGATTTTGGAAACACCCCTTGTATAAGATCAATCGATAATTCATCATCTCTTGTAAAAGGAAGACAAGACAATTCCTCAGGAAACCGTTCATCGAATTCCCTCACAATAAGAATGTATAAAAAATTTATTGATTCTTATTACTCAATCATCTGAAAAATAAATGTGTTCTCATAGGGAAGTAAGATCCACACTGGAGATGATGGTTCTAAATAAGATTCATCCTCATCATTACACTTGTATAGAATCGTTGGTCGATTCTCCATATGGAGTGTGATTTCCCTCTCATGGATATATATGATGGATCAATATAGAGAATGCTAATTCACACCAAGAACTACCCCAAATTCTATCATATCGTGTATAAAGAGGTCCTCTGGGAATTTAAATAACCAAATTGTGACAGGGGGTTAGATATATTAATGGTACTAAATGATTTTTCCAATTTTCATTCTCATTGAAATATCTACTTCAATGATTTGTGGTGGTGTTGGAATTGTTCTACATAACATTAGGGATATAATAGAATTCATTGAACCATAATCAAATGTATGTTTGCTATTCATGATCAAATAACTAGCATACATATCACCACCTAGTTGTCAAGGTTCCCTTTGGCAGTAGTTATGAAAAAAGTTTTCCATTGCAACCTTGCAGGTTGTTGGTTGCCTCCGAAAGCCCTTGGCTTTGGGCACTAGAATCCAAATTTCCCTAGTTCTTTGGACATGATATAATGAACAATGTGTTGTCGGTCAAACGGAGTGTTGTTCTCCTCTGTAGCAGCAATTAGTTTTTCTTGTCAACAGTTAATGGCCTGGTGCCCTTCTCTTCCACACCTAAAATATTTCATCATCCCCTTCAGGATAATTCTAGGGTTCTTCTTTCAATACCTTTGGATACTGGGGTGCTACAATTTCTTAGCACTACTATATTTATCCATCTGACCATAATAATTGAATTCCACCTTATGCATATTATCCCCTTGGTACCCCTGACTAACTACCAAACTAAAAAAGTTTATTGACGAAAATTAAACAAATAAAAGGCAGGAAGGGGGACTTTCTTAGGGGGATAAAATAATGAAGTCATAGGGAATCACCTAAAACAATGCTCACATACTCCAGGGGAATGGATCCCACGATGGAGAAAGAGACAAAATCATATTTGTGAAGGAATCAGGATGCAAAGAAGTCTTCCACATTGGTTCCCTTAGGACATGTATGAAGTAACCTAGTGATACTATCCATGAGAAGCTTACAATGATAGATATTGTATAAAATGTTCCATAGAGTGAAGTTTTGATCCCTCAACACATCATAGATGATTTTGAAGCTAGTTAAAATCTCATAGGGAAGCAGATGATTAGACAAACTGCACTAAATACCTTTCATAAGTGCCTAGGCCTCAGCCTGTAGAGATTATCCACTACCGAAGTAGGCATTGTACACTAAAACCACACATCCACTTGAGTTATGGATCACGCTGCCACAACTCATAATTCCTATAGTATATGATCCATTAGAATTGAGCTTTATCCCATAAGTTGGGTGTCCCCATCATATTCATCGACCCACTGAAACCCTATTATGGACAAAGTACACCATATATCGAAGAAAGTGCCTCAACGATGGAGCTTCCTCCTATTATTTTGGATGGACCCCCAGATCAGAGATTAGATTTAGATCTAGTAATCATTCACTCCTTTGAGAACACAATTCAAATAAAATGTGATTTTTTCCTCACCTTCTAGATACACCAATGTTCGGCTAAAAAATATATTTCACTTTCCCGCTTCGTCGTGTTATTAGAACCTACTCCATGCAACCGCCCTTTCAAGAAGGGATTTCCCAAACCGATTGGAGATTACAAGCTGGTGGAGTCCCCAACTTCTTTGCAGAAAATCATGGCCCATTCTCTATCAAAAATTAAATTTCAGTTGGTCTTGACATAAGGGGGATTGACATCAAGAATATTTGGAAAAAAATTGAAATGCATTTTGGGTGTTCTCTTCATCTGTAGAGATGGTGTGGTTTCAATGCCTCCATGTAAAGAAATTATATATTGTGGGAACACTATTTGACAAAAGGGGGTGGTCCCATTAATCATAAGCATGGGAATCATGAGGGATCGATCTGTAGCACTTAACAAAAAAATAAAATGATGAGATAGCCTTGACAACACACCTATCTGGGTCATCTGATAGTTTGATGAGAATTAATACCTTGAACTACTATTTATTTTGAACTGCATAGTTGAAGGAAGGATTACCACTTTCTTGCCTAAAAGTGATGTCATTGACCGGGTAGCTTGGAAATCCAGAAATATCCCTAGACTAATATTCATTCCAAAACCTTGTGTTGCCACAATCGATGGTCCAACATGACTGGATATGAAGGTGATCTAAATGCCCCAAAATAGATCTCCAAAGGTAAGAGGGGTAGCTCATATGTTAAATATAGTGCCACTACATCTCCTTTATAACTATTACACAAAGATTACTCTCAATAACTACCTCTCATTCCTTCCTCGTATGAAATAAATGCATCATATCAGAGAAACATCACTGATCTATAACACCCCAATTTGTGGAAAGGGCCATTTTAGAAAAGGAGGCCCAATGGCACTGACCCTCTGAATGGGAATCCTAGATAAAAGATGTAATAATTTTCCCAATATTCATAAGAACATCTTTTGGGACATTAAGAACTTAGAGAACATGCATGAGGATCGATGTTATCACACTATTAACCAGAGTGATCCCCCCCCCCAATGAAAAGGTATTGAAATTTCCAATTGATGATGCGAGAAGATATTTCCCCATTACATTTCCTAGATGATTGATACAGATCCCCCCAATGTGATTGGGGATTTAAATTAGTCTATATGACGACTCCTAATGTTGATGGTCAAGCCTAATTCAATTCCATAGAAGTGTCTTTACAGAAAAACCATGAGATACTGATAGAACATTTATCTATTTTAATTAGTTTCCCACTACATTTTCAGTAATATTCAAGAAATATATTGATACCCTAGATAGATATAGAGATGTGGTTAATAAATGAGATAGTATTATATGAAAACATATGGTTTGATAAATTATGGAAACATAAACAGTAGATAAAAGGTTGAATGGTGTTCTCATTCATGGTGCCTTTGATGTATATTCTCAAAGCATATTGGGCCAGAATGGACAAACCAGGTGATAGTGGAACCCCTTTTCTATGACCACAGACAAGTTTAATTAATCCTCTCATCCTTCCCATTAATCAAACAGAGATCCATGTGAAACTCTAAAATCTAAACAATAGGTCAATAGCCTAAGGTGAAAACCAGTTTCTTCTAAGAAATTTTTTAATAATGTCCCGCTCATGTTTTTCATAGGATTGTTCGATATCCAACTTAATAGACATATATAAACAATGATATATATTATTAATAACTTTCATAATCTCCGGACCAAACCCAATAGTAACATGTATGAACCTACCTATCAAAAACTCGTATAGTTCCTATAAAATTTAATATGGTAGATGGATTCCCATACACATGTTTAGCACACATGAAAGGAATTTTACAAGAGATGTTTCATATATTAATATGCATTTATTTCCTAAGGGGAGAGGATCCAAGGCCTTTTGAATGATAACTAAAGTAGTCACACTAGACTTGAGTGGATGACTTACCCCACAAATATACCCATGAACAGCCTCTATAACGTTTGAATCCACAATATTCTAACAGGACACATTGATGGATCTGAGAAATCCATCTACCCTAAGATAGATCTCAGGGATGAGGATGAAAAATACCTCCTGTATTTCATAATCATCAAGAAATTTCTACAAGGAATAGATTATTGGCCTTGGAAACCACTCTATAAATGTTATCAAAAATAGGGGATTTCCTATTGTGGTAATTTTCTTACATAGAAGGGTTTGGACCATCCATGATAGAATTAAAAATTTATTTGGACACATCTCCAATGAAATCAATATCCATAATGAAATAACCATCCTCATTGAGAATATTTGGCTTGTTAATAGTACTCCTTTCTTTAATGCATGCATGGAAATATCCCGAGTTCATGTCAGCCACATGAAGGAAAATGGTTTGAGATTGCTTCCTCACCAAACTCTCATACAGGAGGACCAGATCATCCAGTTGACTCCTCTTATGGAAATAGAGGTGAAGATATCATTCTTCCAGCCTACCGCAAGACCATGCTTCAGATGGTCAATTTCATTTTCTATTAAATCTAGTGACTTCTGCGATGGACTGCATCTTCTTCTCAAGGTAATAATAAAATCCTTCAAGTGACAAAACTTCTTGTGGAGACCAAACCAGCGAGTTTCTTAAACTGGGCGGAACCAAGATGAGAGAACTTCCTGATAAATTTCTAGTTCTGAAGACCAATAGATGGAGTAAACAAAACACTTATTATCCACATTACATGACTCTAGAGATATGATAATTCGAGCATTATCTGAGTGAGAGTGAGTAAGGTGAGTGTCTGATGCCTTCTGAAAGGATGATATCGTTGCGAGATTTTCTAAGCATCAGTCCAATCAACAAGAAGTGGGCATAGGGACCTTCTGGTTATTTCACTATGTGAACTTATCCTATGTGAAGCCCATATCAATTAAACCATTATGGGAAATGAAGGAGGAGAAATTATAACCATATTTCAGGCAGAATAGTCCACCGCCATTAATTTCTGAGGGATCGATATTGGAATTAATGTCTCCCCCACTAACCATGATGAGGATAAAGAATCAAACGAGCTATGTTTAAGACATATATCCTCCCTTGCTTTAGGATCACATTTTTCATAGACCAAGGACACATATAATAAATAGTTACCAAACAAAATCTTTGTTGTAATGTGCTGGTCCGAGACATCCACCTGCTCAACTGAAATCTAAGGATTATAGAAAAACCATATATTATGGTTACTTGGGAATCAATGCATTGCATTCCGAAAACCCATTCTCTTTGAAAAGTTAGATATGTTGACCAATTTTTTTTTCGGTTTCAATAGAGCCATGAAAAGAATCTTGTTTGAGAGAACCTCATAGAAGATATAATCTATTTTCACCAGTGCTTCTAATCCAAGAGAGATCCAAACCATGAACATTGTCATTTGAGTTGATGACACCTTTGTTTGGAGGGTACATAAGAAAAATATTTCATTACTCTCGAAGTCTTCAGTCGCTAAGGCATTTTGTATGCTAGGATTTATGCCACTAATGTTTTGGTCAACCTTTCCTTCAAGGGTAACCATCTAGCCGGAGGAATAATGTAAAAGCCTTGTGATGTTTTCCTATCATGCCATGATGGATTTTTTTGTCTTTTTTATTGAGGACAAGGACTTCCCATCAATCATAAGGTGGAGGGTGTGATGAATTTTTTTTATCAAAAATCATTTTCCAGAAATCCTTCAATTCCAATTCCATGATCTCCTCCTCAGGCTTCGTAATTTTTATCACTATCCACCACTGATCAACATCACCGTCCATACGATAAGAATCCATAATTACCTTCTGTTTTTCAAAATATTGATGGATAGAGAATACCTTATCAATAGAATTATTACATTGTTCGGAGATATAGGGGAAGGATGATCCATTAAAAGTAGGATCCCTTTGTCTCACAAAGCTCTCGATTGTGGGTTTTTCTTTCTGGGGGGGGGGGTTGTGAGTTCCTCCTAACCCATGTTTTTATTTAAAACTATATTTATATGAGAGAGTATTGTGAAAATGTTTGTGATTAATTCTCCAATAAGTTTGGGAATCTCATTAGAACAGTCATCACATTGATATTCACATTAGTGGATAGCCCCAGTCCTCCTATTACAAGCCATTGACAAGAATAAAAGGACTGTTAGGGGTAACAAAAAATGGGGAATCCAAAAACCAAAACTGTTAACATATAAATTACATTTTTTCATTATCTTGTTAATTTATGGGCTTCAATATATGTTGTCCATGGTATAGTTCCCATAATATATTATAAGGGGAATTGTTTTTCATTAATAAAAGATCATACAATGGTTATAAAGGAACCAAAGTGCATACCCTAAGAGTTTCATCACCAAGAGAGTTTCAATGCCCATTTTCGTGCACTACTTCCCATTATAGGATACATCAAAGGGGTGTTTTCGTGTCTTACCCCTCGATAGATATGTGATATAGCCAATTCTACTTGTTTGTATCTAGACAAGGATGTATTGTTTTTGAAGAACCACTTACTCTATACTAAAAAAATTAGGGTTGATTTTATTATACATAGACTTATACCTAAGGATTTAACTAGGTGTTTCTAATAATAATCCCAAATATATATAATCTCGTCCTTTGATACCAACTATTACAAACCTTCTATTTATTATACACAAAAACATGATTTATTATGTAAAATTACACCTAAGACTACTCTGATGATCGAGAGGTCTAGATTCTGTGGAAATTAGGATCATTACATTAAAACTTTGAATATAAAACACAACATCTTTATGGAAAACTTCATTTACATGGACAAAATGTTCATTCGTTTTTAGCATTGAATGATATAATATAAGGACATACATAATAAAATGGTGAGGTATAAATCCATGTATGGAGTAAAAAAGAAATTACATGAATAAAATAGTGGATGTCAGGAAATAGGCATATCAATGGAGAAAATGAGAAACATGAACATATAGGTATGATATATGATGATTATCATAATCATGGATACATAGAAACAACATTAAACATGATATCTGCATGAGCCATGGCTCATAGAACATGGAAGATGAGTAAACCCTCTTTGAACATTAATTAGAATGAGTAAACCCTCATTGAACTTGATGTGTCATAATACTAATCATGACCCAATTAATTAGAGATCTATCAGGGTGCACCCTTCTTAATGATTTAATTTCATGAATTAGTGTGCCACATAGATCATATAACATGGAATCATTCAATATCATAAGATATTCCAGGATTAATGAATTTTGATTACATACATGTATGTATATTTCAATAAATATATATATGTAAAAAGTTGAATACCTTTGATATAGGAATGGGAATGGTATTCACTAGACGGTGATTTTGGCATGGATATTTGTTGTGTAGCTTTGGCAGCAAAATAATGTCAAATAGAAATCGTAAAATGGGTTGATGAGAAATAAAGGGGACTCCCATCATTTATATATGAAATATATAGTGATGTGGTTATGTAACATAATATCCCATCCTATGTAATGGAATTTAGTTGCATAATATAAAATAATTTCATGAATATAAATGAGTAGAGATAAATCCATTACGAAATGTCGGCATAGTAACGGGTGTGCATGGGAGGCATTAATGAGAGTGAAAGTGGTATCTATACATTCAATAATAAGGTGGTATGTATTAGAGATGTGAAAAACAATTCCCCAAAATTTTAAATTGAAAATAAAATTTTATAACGACATAATGATATTGATAACAAAAATGAGGAAGGAAGAAATCCTTTACATTGAACTGTGATCCCAAAGTCCTGGGAGAGGCTTGAGAGTGGATTATTGGGAGCATGGGGTGCCTTTGGAGGATTCTTGAGATAGGAGGGCATATGTTGGTCATGATATTATTCTTTTTAGTGAAGAGGTATGGGGTATTGAATTGGTTTAATTAGAAAGGGGTTGAGAATTCATTGTTATTTAGGTTTTGGACACTACATATTATACTTATCAAAACGACAAACCATACCAAGGTTACTCACATTGATTTTTCCAAATAGAAGTAGAAAAAAATATTTTATAATACCAATGTCTGATCATAATAAATAATTAGTCCTTATTATTTTTAGGTGAGTCACAATCTCAAGAAAATCACTTTAGAACGACAAAATAGTTTATAATTATTGGAGGGCCCACTAAGGCGTTGTAAAATTAATAAACAATATATTAGTCAAATTATTTTAAATCCAAAACAAATATGGGATGAATATCCAATTATTATTATTTTATTACATCACTATTTGTTCATTATGATTTCAAGAAACACATTATATATTTAAACGATATTTAATTTTTACTTAAAAACTCGATAGTCATAGAAAATTATGAAAAATTAACAATTCAATAATTTCAAAGTACCGAATCCAAAAATAATATTCAAATTATCTAAATAATTTATTAAATATGTGAACTTTTACTTTTAAAATAAAAATCACCATTTATCAAAAATTCATTGTTTTTGACAAAAATAACATTCAAACCTTAATAAAAATTACAATTGTATTTATAGATATTATATGATCATTTATAATTAACAGAAAGTTATTTAGTAATATTATTTTATTAAAATATTATTTTATTTAAAAATCTTTTAATTCATCAAAACAATATTCTTAATTTAATATTAACTAAAAATGTTGTTTTTTCTTTTAAAACCACCTACTATGTAACAATAATTAAATTAATGTATATTCTATATAAAAAAATCATGCCCATAAAAGCAGTGTAAGGGAATTGTTACAAAACCCATTATAATACGTGGAAGATATTTAAGGGTAAGGTGTACAATGGTGACAGACTCTTGGGGTGCCTCGGATAACATCACTCAAGTGGTAATCTTCACTAACATCCAATTCTACCGTCGGTGATTCCATTCAAGGTTAACATTTTTATACTCAGCTTGGGAATGGTCATGTGCAAAGCCTACCGATGTTACCTTCTTTCCGAGCTCTAAAAAATGGGATTCGGGTGGAGTAGTTATACAGGATGAGGCCATAACATCCTTTTTCTGAGAAAATTGGATTTGTTAAAGCCCAATATTTATACTAATCATGTGATCACATATCACCAACTATATTATAAATGGAAATAATTAATATTGGTATTTTATTATCTAGAATTATAAAACCAAGGAAGTTCATATGTCTTATATAACCATTTAACATTATAAGAAATTTAATCAGATCAAAAGTAATTTTCATTAATAAAGGTTTGGTTCATTACAGTGATTTTCATACATGTATTTATAAACCCCATTGTGATGTTAATCTTGCTAGATTTATATTTTTAATAATATTTTTAAGAGTATGCCTTTATTCTTATAGAACAATTTTATTATAGAAAATAAATATTTATTAAATATTCTGATTACATATATTTTCTTGAATAACTATTGAACTATAATATATGACAAAAAAACAAGAATAATTATTAAAATATTCATGGGAGGGATATTTATTTTACATGTAAAGCAATTAATAATATTTAATATTTGACTTAGTTTCTTGATTCAATTTGAGTATGACCCTCTAGGACTCTTTCTCAGTGACATTTGGTGAAGCCGTATAAACTACAATAATAGAATATTGAAACACAACAATGTTCCCATTGAGAAATAATGTAATGTAAATATGTTATATAGTCTCATACAGAAAATTACTGTAATATAATATCTTTATCATGATATCTGTAATCAAATGGGTGTTATTCCTATGTCATAAACCTATGTTCTCATTTCCATTATCATTAAATTTACACAAATTTTCTTTCCTGTTGAATTCTACGTCAATGGATTTATTAAATTAGTTTCATTACCATCAAAGGGTTGAGATATTGACATAAATTAAATAAAATATGGGAGAAATACTTTCCCACATTAATAATTAATGTAATACTATTCATGACACACACAATGTATCCAACTTCACCAGAAAAATATGTCATCACAGTTTATGTCAATACATAAAAGTACACAACCAATAAAATATATTATTATTAATAATAAATTATAGGGCTCAATAAACACATCCACAGTTAGAAAATCATATGACACAAATAAATTTGGATTTCAGACCAATGGTTCATGTTCTAATAATATTTTGTGCTATAAATTACCCAGGGAATGCACCATGGGAAAATGTCTCAAAGTCCTATATGCCTCAACACATGTAAGACAATATCATCGGTGTCCTCAAAAATTATATCATTTAGATATATAACATATATATCGAAATAATATAATGGATCTTATAGGTTCTTTGTATTTCGTGGAACGACATTGACTTTTCAATGTGATAGTTACTCAGTGTGCATTATCACATACTATGTCACATAGAATAACAATGATCATGTGATAATAAGTTTATTAATATTAAGAAGATAATGGTTTTCATAAATTATATAAATGTTTGTTCTATAGATCCAACACTAATATAATACCAATTGCACTAGATCTAGCTGCTTACAACACTAGTATAAAAAGATGCTTTAGTATTAGAGTATTAGTGATGCTTTTTTTCAAATAGACTTTAAAAAAAATAATAAATATTTTATCAACATTTTTTTCATAAAATCTTCATTAAAATTCATATATATTTATATTTCACATTGATTTTCCAAAAAACCAATGTTAAAATATCATTTTAAAAACATTTAACATCTTTTTTTAGATGATAAATGTCAAATGATTTTCAAAAATATGACTACCCACATATTTCCCCTTATTATTTCATCACAATCATTCTAAAATCCGTATCTTATTGAATATTGGTGGCACAAGACCATGCTCATTCTTGTAGTTTTACTTGATTTTTGACTTCTTTTCACATTTTTCATTTAAATATTCTATCCATATTTCAACTTTCCTAACCCTCAACATTATTCTTTCCATGGAAACCCAAATCTTCTCGATTGGAAACCATACTTCAATAATTTTTATCATATTTTTAATTCATTTTTTCTAATCATTCTCTTCATCTTATATCATTATCCCCAAAACCTCCAATTTTGAGTAAGTTAATTGGAATTCAGGAATTACTTTCCATTTTAAACCACCAAATATTTTATGTTCGATTTTATTTTTTAGAATGTTTCATTAATTATATATTTTTTAAAAATTAAATCCATTCATTTTTTTGTATCTATCTTATTATCATTTTTAATTTTTTTATTAAAATTGGTTTAATATGATATTTTTTTATTATAAATTATTTGTGTGCATAACTTGGTTTGATTAATTTTTTTTGAATTTATAATTGTTTTTATTTAAATATTTTTTTAAATTATGATTTATTTTAGTGTTGAAATAAATTGTATTCATCAATTTATTTTATTTATATTTTTTTGTAAGAATAAGACTTTTCTGTAGATGTATCAAGATTGATTACTAGTATCATTTTTATTACTTTTGAGTACTAATTTTGTTGGAATTATCTTTGGGGTGTGGATGGGAAATTTTTTTAGATATATAAAAGAAATAGGGTGGTTCATAGTTGGCACATGGTTAGAGAAAACTATGAAACCAGCCAGCAAACCTTGTAACCCTGGATAAATGAGAATTGCATGGTTGGAACACAATTTTTCAAACCATGTTTTTTATTAAGAATATCCAAAAAACCCTATAATTAAAGGTTCATTGTTTAGGTGAACAGTTAGGGTAAATAGTGCCCCCCATGCCTGCAAACCATGTCAAACTTTTTAATTAACCTGAAAATTAGATATTACATCACCCGAACCCCAAAAACTGAAGTTGTTTAACCCATATTTTACCCTATTCATTATTTCGTGATTTTGGATAATCCTAGATGGATTAAAATCTTTCTAGAACTTTTTTATTTCTGATTTGATTCCTAGATCAAATATCTGCACCCCTCCCAGTAAGAGAACCATATCCCGCATGGTTTCTCATTCTTATTCCTTTCATTTCCTATTATAGATTTTGATTTTGATTTTTATTTAATCTAGATATATATTTATATTTTATGATCTAGATCTATGATTTTGTATGTAGATATATATTTTATGGATTTAAATATGTTTGATATTGATTTAGGCTTTTTGATATGGATCTCATTCTACGTCATTATGCTGCTCAAATTTTTGGGATTTCCATTGGACAAACATTCATCTATGAATTGAATTATGTGGTATAAAATTAAAATCATCAAGTATTGATTAAAATTATGTGTATTTAATTTTATAAATTCCATTAGCAATTTAAAAATTGATTTATTTAATTCATTAATTAAATTTGTGGATTGAATATTTAAGGTAAAATCGGTGATTGTGGAAATTGGAATGGTAGAGTTATAATAATTATTTATGGAATTAACTATGGGATATATGGATTATTGAATTAAGTAATTATTTGTGTAATTAATTAGTAGATATTGATATTTTTTAATTGAAAAGTGACATGTGGAATTAATTATGGGATAAAGTGAATTGAGTAATTAATTGATGAACTAATTATGGTATTATGAGGATTGTGGAGTTTGAATAATCAATTGAAAAAATTAATTAAGGAAATTGATGTGATAAAATATTTTTTGGATTATTAATATGTGATAAGTTTAATAAATTTTCATGTTAATCAATAAGATTATTGATATTAATTAATTATTATGTTAATTAATGAGATTGATAAGATTAATTAATTTTTGAGTAAATTAATGAGATTGAGAAGATTATTTAATTTTTCAGTTAGTTAACAAGATTGAGAATATTAATTAATTGGTGGTTCAATTAATGGAATTAAGATGATTAATTAATTAGTGAATTAATTAATGAAATGATGAATGGTAACAAGGACACTAATATGACAATTGAGATCATGAATGTTAAAAATGACTTATTGAGATTGATATGAGATATAAAATGGTATCAGTGCAATGGTAGAACATGATATCCATTAATGATAGTCTAGACACTAGTGTGGTTCGAAGATTTTATTAATGTATAGGTGTCCTCGGAATCGGTAGCTGTTTATGTGGTTAAATAAATAATAATTTGATAATGTTATAAATTTTTACATATACATTGTGTTTTTTATGTATACAACTGCATACATTTTTATTTATTGGATATGTTTTTTGACACCATTGGTGGTAGACTACTATGCTGTACTAACACCTTGCTCGAGATTCATGATCAGTGCCTACATATATTTCATTATTATAGGATTTATTAATGGAAATGACCATATGTTAGATGGATGATTTGGGAATGAACCACGGTTGAGGGAACTAGACATTATTTAAGACCCACTTTGGATTTTTCAGTGTATTTACCTAAGAGTTTCATTTTGATACATGGAACATTCCTTAGCATGACATATATACTGCATAGTTTTTATATAGTATTTCTAGTTTTTATTATCTTTCAGTGATGTTTTTATTAAGGTTATGATATCCTTTTATTGTTAATTTTTTATTTTTTACCTATTTTTACTAATATGTTACTATAATAAAAGAGTGTATAGTCTCCCTGTTATTGATATTACACCATCGCTGCTAGTCAATAACCACTAGTGTATATTGATGTGGAAAATAAGTCATGTGATCAGATGACATAGTGTACCCTTATGTGGAACACACACCATGATGTTACAATGTGGTATCAAAGAGTGTTTTATTTTATTTTATTTTGTATTTCTATTTGGGAAAGGTAGAGAAGAGACTATGAAGAGTAAATTCGTGGTTATTAGATCATGCATGGGAGTATATAAACTATTTATAATGGGGAACCAAAGTGTCTAGGGTTGGATTATTGTAATTGATATTTTTTGTTATAGTTGAATATTATTTCACTTGGGATAATTCAATTGTGGTGTAATGTGATTGTTGTTTTTGAGATTTCTTGATAATTGAATCATGGCCCAGTATGGAATGAGAGTTTAGTTTTCAGGAATCATAAAAGGCACTCAAGATTATTATGTGACAAGTATCATTTTAGGCATGCATGGGAAATATGTGTCATTTAATCTAATGAAAATGAATATTTTTACATGCATGTGAAATGGAATTGAAATTGGTTCCAAACAAGAAAATTGAAATTATAAAATGATGAATGATAAAAATAATCCCCTTAATAAATGAGAAACGTTAATAATGAATATGAGTAAACATTTGTGATTTTTTTTCATAGATGTATGATGTTTAAGGGTTGTCTTTCACCTCAGTTTTGATTGTGTAGTGTGTTTTGGAGAAAAACACATGATGTGCCTTAATTTGTTTCCTATAAATGTGTTAAAGTTTTGAAAAGTATCATAAGTTTTGTATTTGTATTGTTGTGTTATACCTCCAGGTAGATTCTTGTTGAGATAATGGCAGGAGGAAAATACTAGGTATAATCTTCTAGTTGAGGAATCAGAGGCTCCAATAGTGATGAGTGGGGAATTTGGAGACAAGATCCAAGAGGTATTTTCTCAGTTCATGAATTCTTGGAATGGGACCAATAGAAGGTTGAGATGATCGGGTATGATCAGAGTGATTTTTAGATACACCACCACCAAAATTTGCTGTAGATAGTAGAACTGAGGTATCATAGTTCTAGATTGAGTTTCTCCAAACTATACATAATTACATGGATAGTGTTAGAGAAGACGGTCAAGATATCTTCTTATATTCTATGAGGATCAGAAAAGTTCTAGTGGGACATTCAACCTCGGACTAGACATGTTGATGGTATGTTTTGGAAGGACATCATTTAGAGGTTTTGGTTGTACTTCTATCATGATATTCTATGGCATGAGAGAGTTTCTATATTCATGATGTTTCGTCGGGGGAGTATGTCCATTATGGACTATGCATGAGGCATTATAGATTGGAATTTATTTTCTCTAGAATTTTATGTGGATGAGGATAACATAGAAAAATGATTTAAGGAATGACACAAGTGTGATGTTACGTCCTAGGGGAACATCTTTAGGAAGAAGAAGATTTTATAAAGGGTGAATTAGCCTCTCAGAGATGAGGTGAACCTGAATGAGGCTTCCAATGCAGGACAAATGGTTGTTGTTGGACAATCAAGATGTTTGGATTTGGGGATTATGAAACATCATTATGAGAACATTATCCAATGTAGTAGACACCATAATTTATAAAGGGAAATATTGTTTCTTATGACCTTTATCTAGTTATTTTACATTACTATGGAATTCTATGTAACTTTCATATACATTACCCCCACAACCAGTGGAGTTTTGATCCTCCAGCCAGAGTGGACATCTACCAATGTTCTGCAGGAATCTATGATATATGGGTAATGATGGGATAACTAGAAATAATGAAAGTATATGAAGGGGATATTCGATACTATATTAGGTTTGTAGTTTGATTTCTGATAGATGTGGTGGTAAAGGTAGTAGATTCAGTACGATTGAAATAGAACATCCATATTAGTAGAGTGGAGTAGCACATTGAAGTTAGACTTCATCCTAGGGAAGAGGCGTAAGACAATCTCTTGTAGTTAATCCAACACTGGTGAGCAGAGTGGCTGGACCATCGACAATGAGGGGTACAATTATTTTATCTTCTACATTAGTTAGTTCTTTATTTGATACGGGTGCCTCTCATTCCATTATTTATACAAAACTTATGAATGGTTTGAGCATGGTGGTGATTTTTTTGAGTGGGGTGTTATTGATAGATACACCATTGGGTGTGCGGTCTAGGGACATCATCCTAATAAAGAGATGATCTCCCAAAGTGGGTGAGTATCATTTTCTAAGAGATATCTATATATTAGACATTTTATTCATTGAACTAATTTTTGGTATGGATTGGTTAGTAGAATACATAGCCCATATTGATTGTTACCATGTGAGAGTGTCCTTTATATCTCTTATGGGTGAAACCTATAATCATCATGGAAGGTGGGATATCCAGGAAGGTAAAGCATGGCCAATTACTGAGAAACTAAGAGAACTCAAAGTCTAGGATACTAGTATAAAACTGTATGAATGGGTGTGAAACATTATGTATTTCCACAAGTAATGGAATGGTTCTATGATGTGTTTCCTGAATACATCCTAGGGTTTCCTCCTGAGGGAGACATGGTATTTACTATTGAGCTCCAACTAGGAGATGAACCGGTTTCCATTACACCATATAGAATGGTGCCGAGAGAGATTCAAAAGCTCAATACATGGTTTTAGGGATAATGTCTATATCACTATTTGTATGTCACTATCATGAACCAAATCAAGACATCATTGAATTGATGCATGACCAAGTCTGTCGCCTAGACCGAGGGGCATTCTTGATCCCCATGGGCAAGAAACTAGTGTCGAAAAAAATAAACTAGTTGCAAACTATTTAGTTAATAAAAAAGATAGAAAAATATTCATAAACTAAACAAATAGATAAATAAAATAAAATAAACCGAACAAACTAGATGTGGGAAAAAAAATTAACAAAGCAACAATACATACCTCAAGTGAACTCATGTGTCACCAAAGAACATAACTACACTTGCTCTAGGAGTGATCCAATACTAAAGGAATATGAAACTATAAAGTAAATTAGGCGTGAGAACAGATACTCATTGTAGGAATTCCATGATACAAAAACTATCATGCCCTTTCCTTTTATATGAAATCCAAATCATGTTTGTTTGAAAAAAATAATATAATAAAATAATTTTTTGAGTCTTTCCCAACTCATATAAGAACATTAAATATTCATGGAAATCATTTCTCTCCCACTAAAATTTATAAATAGGTTCCATGAGTTGTTTAACATTTCAAAATGAAAGGAAACTAATATTGTTTAAATTTTGGTTTTCACAAATAAGACATCAAGTATGAAATGACAGAAATAGAAGTCAGATCACAAGAAACATAAGAAATCATGATAGATGAATCTTAGACGAACCACTTTTGTGTCATCTAACGTACAAGACCTAGTTCACCCACCCAGATTCCCAAGTTTCTTGTTGTTCTTCATTTCATTTGGTGGAGAGTACTTATCAAGAAAACATATATGTACTTATCATTTTCTTTACATAAAACACATCCAACCTCTCTTCACTGATCTCCTTCCTAGAGCTCACCCCCCCTTTTTCATCACACAATAATGTATAAGTCTCTTTACTAGTCACATATCACAAATCACACATTAAACACACACATCATTTAATAAAACAAGGGAAAATGCCTCAAGATATGTTTTTCTTTTTCATAAACCGTTCGTAAGGAACCAAATGTGTTTAATTTTCTGTGAGGAACACTTTTTGCAATTAACTGGCTAAAAGTTCAAACACCATTGGAAATATTCAATATGAATTCATAACCACATAGGATATAAATTTAATGAAAAGTTACATAAGACCAATGGGCGTTATAAATATTTTTCCATTTCAAAAAAAAATAGAATAATCATTTCTAGAAACCACAAAATTACTTCATAGAATGTGTATATAGAAAAATAGAAACCGTATTTTTATCCTAATTATGAAATTATGGAATAAAAATTAAAGGCATATGCATTGGGGACCTTTTTCTAGGTAGAACCCAATAGAAATTTCATCTCTTGGGGATTTCAATCTAGAAGCTCATTCACCCCAACTAGGAATATGCAAATTCACAAACATATAGGGATACCTATCCCCAATGAACATACCATCATGGGTATGATATTTTGGAAGGGGATCCTTACACCTATGCGTATATGCATATACTTATCAGCACTCACCTAAATGTGGATTTTCCTATATATAAATGGGCACACCTACCCCATTAATGTATATTCAATTCCATGGATGACAATACATATAACAGGGGAACCCAAACACACACACACACACACATATATATATACATATACATATACACATACATATATTTACTTACCTATGTAAACATAGGTGAGTCTCCTTAGACTCTACGACTCTAAACCCCAAAGCAAGGAATACACACAACACATATAATTTAATAAAACAATTAAACACTTACAAATTATTTAAAACATTTCGAAATATCACATCTATGGTTTTCGCCAATAACACCCTCAGTTTCAGGTAGGAAAATCCATTTAAAACCAAACGTATAACAAATATACATTAAAACATACATTCCATATTTTAAATGAATTTCAATACATAATGAGAAATAAAAAACATGGATAACATACTCAAAGTAAATAATTTCCCATAAATAATTCTTTTGAAACACTCAAGCACCTCATGTACCTGCCAAAACACATTTTCACATCCCAAATACACTTTTGAATACTTACGCACATGAAATAAATATCCAAACATGTTTAACACACATTGTATGATTTGATAAACCACTAAAAATGTGTATGAAACAACTCCCTGAGGTATGAAAAGACAATGAATAGAAAATCCCACCTAACATTCAATTATATGTATAAAATCACACAAATAACATGTAAAAACCGAATTGTCATCCCTAGAATGATTTAATAAACTAGTTGAACTATTTATAAAACACATTCCAATGAAAGAATATGGGGTTTCATCAAAAACTCACCGCAAATTCCATTTTAAAATATTACACACAACAAAAACCATTCAAATCCAAATTTCCACCACCCATACAATTAATTAAAAAATCACATAGTTAAATATACCACTCCCATGGTTAAACAAATCAATAGAAAAATTTTATAAACTATTTCAAAATATTCCACATGACTTGAAACACCAAAAAATTACCAAAAAATTTATTTCTAAAAAAATTCATATAAACGCTACCACAAAACACCAATTTCTCCCTTTTCACATTTGACAATTTAAGTGCACATATTATAAAATGATAATAAAAATCTCAACATGGGTTTTCATCAAAAATTTCAAACTTATTGTATAAACATGATACAGGAAAATTAAAAGTTTATCAAATATCCAAAAGAACAAAATTCACAACATCTAGACCAATAAATAAACATATAGAAATAATTAAATTTGAAAATTAATTCGAAAAAAATAGTTCTTGTGTAGATTCACTTACCATGGTGTAGAAAAAATTTCAACCATCATGTGAAAAATTCACCTCACACCAATCACAACTCAGACAACATGATTTATCCCAAAATTAAAAGCATCGAGCAAATAATACCAGAATTGAACCAAACACATCAAAGAATCCTAACCTCACTACATAAAATATTTAGGAAAGAACCAATTGAGGTAGAACTCAACTGTGGAGAGGGAGAGGGAAGCTGGTCGAGCATAAGGGAGGACTGCCAAAGGTGCACTACATTAGAATATTTGGCCAAGAAGTGGTTTAGCGTGAGGGGAGGGTTGTGCGGATGAGCGGATGTGAGCGAGTTGTAGAGGTGGTGCGTAGATGGTGTGAGGGAAATCAGTGGCTCTAGATAAGCTTTTCCCGATTGAGGAAGGGGGTCGATCGCAAAGACGTTTCACATGGGAAGGAACCAACAACAAGGGTCGCATGACGGGGAGGCCTTGGTAGGGGACATCGTTCCCCATAGGGGCACTAGTTGGAAGTCGTAGGCGATGATGGAGGGAACCATGATAGGGGAGAAAGGTATACGAAGAGGGTGCAATAGATTAGTGTAAGGGGACAATGAGGTGCATTAGAGGGGAAGCATAAATACTTTGATTAATGGTTTGGATATAAAGGTCAAATAATATTTATTAATTAATTTATGCTTATATTGTTTCCTTTTAAAGTCCTTGAATGTTATATTATCACCCCCTAAATGAATTTATCCCTCACAATTCATTTAATGTACTAATTTTTATGAATTTACATATTGAAAATTATGAAAAAATATTTTATTAAAAGAAAACAACATCACTTAATTTCATTAAAAAATTGAAAACATTGTCTCCAAACATGTCGAGACTATTCTTCTAGTACCAAATGTAATTCCTTAAACCAGCTCATCTAGATTTTGTACTGAAATATAAAAAGTATTTTTTATATATAAATGACAAGAGAAAAATACATAGTATATTATATATTTGAGGACCTTTAAATGTCTATGTTTGCGAGGATTAGAAAAACATAACAATAAATCAGATATTACAAAAACATAAATATACATTCAATTCCATCATTTTTAGATTCTTAGTGGTCCTTTATTACTCTTTACTACAATTATTAACATGAGGATATACATATAAGGGGGTGAGATAAAAGCTCAGTAAAGGGATATATATGAAAGTGAATCAATGTAACATGGGATGAACATAATAATTATTTTCATAACATAGGTAGAAGATCATAATCATGAGAGGAAACATTAAAAAATGACTAAGAATGTTGAAATGAATAAAAAATTAAACATCATGTCATTGTGGTTAACTAACACACACAGTTTTTAAAAAAACTAGAATCATGTCTTCATTTCATTTCACTTTAACTCGTGAGATTCATTCCTTTACATAATGCATAGGAGCATTGTACAATTTCGGGCGCACTCTTCAGATTCAAACATTTATATTGTGCTATAAAATTCTGGGCGCACCTGTCGCATCATAATATTTTCATTGGCATGCATGCCACATAGAACATATATCAACAACGAACATACATAACCTATGTAATGGAATGAGTTACATATCATAAGAATCCACATTCATATACTATGGTTTCCAAAATTAAAGAGGGAATAATATACATGATATTATAACTATCAACCTTGAATGAGAAGTAAAAGGTGTGTTTTTGAATGAAGAGTTCTATTGGAAAACATTTTGTTTGACATTAACTTAAGTGGAAAAAATGTTTATCCCAAAAAATGAATGATATTCATGAATATATTATTTTCAAGGATTATAAATATAAAAAATAATGTGAAAGAGGGAGAACCTGAAGAAAGAATGATTGGTTTGAGAATTTCCACTTACCTTATATCTGAATGCTTTCATTATATTAATTACTTATAAAACCACATTAGAAAAAATAATTAAAAATTATTGAACCTTTAATACATTAATAATATTCATTAAGGTTATATTAGGTCAATTTATGGTCTTTTGGAAGAACTATACAGTTTAAATTCATTGTTCGAAAACATTCATTTTTTAGTTTTCTTGAGAAGTTCACATGTATGCATAAATGGATTTTCATTTAAAACTTGGATAAACATTCAGAATTGTAATTATATATTATTAGTTATATTAAATAACATGACGTGATCTTCTAAATAATTATTTATATAATTTTTTAAAGAATCATTATATAATAATTTAATGATGATCATTTGGGTTAATTCGGGTGATTTTTTACCACGTTAACCATTTTTTGTTTTATCATATAGTAATATATGTATAAGTTAATTCTAGAACATTAAATAGGAAAATATAAATATAAAATAATATAGTCAACCAAAAAATGATTTCACTACCAGATCTTATAGATGTATAGTAAAATGAAGGAATGTCATTCTCGAAGGTGATAAATTCACACCTAAGGAACAATAGATAAAAGAATGGAAGAGAAAGGATCACCTTGTTTGACACCCTTGGTGCATTTAAAAAAACCCTTCAGAGATCCATTAATAAGGATAGAGATAAAGGCTGATTTAAATAAGGAGTTTATCTTACTGTTGAAATTATCAATAAAACCAGATTGATGAGAACATTGAAAATGTAGCTCAAATCAAGGGTATCAAAGGCTTTCCTAATATCATGTTTAATGAAAATATTACCTCCTCTGGTAGCTTTTCATAATATGATGGTGCATTCTGAGGCACGGAAAATGTTGTCTTGTATAGACATTCCTTTTATATAATCAAATTGATTTCACGAAACAGTTTTATTACATATAGTATAAGTTATATTGGAAATAATTGTAGTAATGATTTTATAAAGAGATAAAATAAGAATAATGGGCTAGAAGAGATGAATCTCAGAGGCACTGGACACTTTAATAATTAATGTAAGAATTTGAGCTTTTAGGTCATGAGGTAGAACATCAATAGTAAAAAAATGATTTCACAAGTTTGAAAACATCTTTGTGAATAATCTCTCAATAATGCCGAGAAAACCATTGTTAAAACCATCCTGACTTGAGGAACTATTAGGATTAAAGATAAAAATAGTGTAATTGATTTCATGGTCAAGAGGTATGCTTAAATGATAAACACTATCATACTCAATCACCAAAACAAAAAAGACCTCTAGAAGGAGGTCCTTAATGACATTTGTGTCATTGAAAATATAATCGATGTAAGACACCACACGACTATAAATGTCATCCACAGAGTCAATGAGGGTGTCATTATCCCTAAGGAAATAAAGCGATCTGCTAACATTTCTGATTATTTGAAGAGAGTTTTAGAATATATAGTTTCTATCACTATCTGAAATTCATTTTGTTTTGATGATTTTCAAAGGTATGTTGTCTTTAAGGACTAGAAGAGAATTTTGTTTCGAGGATTTTTTGATATTTAGTTACTGATACAATGATAAATACGAGCTAGAGGTGATGTTTTGAATTTGGATATGTTAATTTTCAATGGTAGTGATATCCTTTTCAATTTTTTTATATTTAGAACTGCACCATCCTTTGAGACACTACTTGAGGTGTTTTAACTTATATATATAGGAAAAAGAAACATTGTGAGGATTAATAGTCTCCCGAAAACTTTTTATAATGTTTGAACATTCCAGATCATCCAACCAAGAGTTATTAAATCTTAAAGGAATAATGGGTTTAATCATTTTAGAGATTAGAATTACAAGGATGGGTAGATGGTCTGAATTAATTATTTTAATGTTATTCTATAGAAGGTGTCCCAATGTTCAAGAGTAGGGACATTTGTGAATGCCTTATCCAGTTTTCTAGAAACTACTCTATTGTAGTGTGTTATATACCATGTGATCTTGGATCCAGTGAGGTTGATTTCAATAAGGTTACAATCATATATAGATGTTCTACATTCTATTGAGTAAATGTATGTGTAGGATGTGGTGATTTTCTCACTGGATATATGAATTGCATTAGAGTCACTGATCACAAACTAGGGGTCATGAATGTAGATATTTACAACAAAATGATCATTCCAAAGGGGCCTTTGTTCTCGATATATATTCATTTCCTAAATAATGGTTCAAAAATAATGCATTCCATCAAAAGAAAAATCAAATGTAAATATTTTTTCATATATTTTGAATGCATTAACAATCAGTAAAGAATCATGATAAAAAACCAATGAGATTCAACAGTGGGACAACCATTGCATGCACCTAAAAATTTATAACCATAAGAACAAGGGTGCCTAAATTTCAATGAAATTTGTTTTTTCAAAAAACAAAATAATATGTGGTCTATGAGTCATAAGAAATATTTTATGAATAGTAAAAATATTACGTTTCACAATTCCCCAAAAATTAAAAAATAAAATATTCATTAAAACATTGTTTTGGGGCTAGAACCTCCCTTTTTCATTTTAAACCACCATAGCCCTTCTTTGTTTTTGATCATCTAGAATTTTGAGGAGAGGTCAGAGTGGGATTGTTTTCCTATTTTCTCATCAAAGAAACAGTACATTTGTTAACATCACGTATATTAGGAGTAGTCTAGTTTGTTTTAAGTGATTTACCATTTAATGTTGCGGCCATTGGACAATCCCTTAAACACATTGAGGGATTTAAAACATGAGTGACAGTGGAAAAAATAGTGGCATGTTGCATTCTCACTGACACTGCAGACCCAGTAGATAAAAACCTATTTTTTTGTAAAGTCGTACATGATTTATCATTTAGGGGAGTCAAGCGAGTTACAATGGTCATAATAGGTGCAATATAATTTTTCTCTTCTAATAAAATCACATTAGATCAAGATAAGTTATCTTATGGAGTCTCATCTTAATGTTTGTTGCTGAGCTCCTCAATGTGATATGTTATTATATAAATTATATTATCCAAAACAATTTTACAGTATATCTTAATGCATGATGGATGCAGATTCTCATTTCCACTAGGAATGATTCTTCAAGTCATAATTCTTTATGTGATAACACTATTATAGATTTTTATATCCTTCACTGTCATAGGATTTATGGTCTCTATAGACCACTGAGGCAAACATTTGAGGTGTTCTAGAAAGCCCCACTCCTGGGAAGAATCAATGTAAATGTTGATGGTGCATCTAAAGGCAACCTGGATCCTTCTGGTTGTGGTGCTATTTGCAGATATTTTCCTGGTCAGTGTCATTGATTCTTATTTGTAAACTGTAGTACGACCTCGACTCTTGAGGTTAAAATGATTGTTGTGATTCATGTTGTTTATTTTTTCCATGCACAAGGGATGAAACAATATTTGGATTGAAATTTATCCAACCACAATTTCCCATGCTATTTGGAATGGTGTGGTGCATCTTGTATGTATATGGAATACCTACTGGATGAGCTTCCTTGCTTCACTTTTGGATATTAGATACATTGTCAGTCATGCATTTGGTGAAGCAAACATTGTTGCAGATGGTCATTCTAACATGGGAATCAATCAGGGAATAAAATGGCTAAATGGTTTACTTGTTGATCTTATCCATATTTATGATAAAGATTTTAATAATATTCCACAATTTTGACTCATGTAGTTTCATTGATTCTCGTTAATAAATTGTGTCTTTTTCTTTGACTGAGGCACTACCTTTTTAAAAAAACTTCACGAACAAAGTTTACCTTCATACTATAAAAATGATGTGGAGAAGAGGGTTGGATGATATATTTTCCCATTAGTATCATAACATTCCATTATATATATGACACTAGATTTACTATACCATGTGGATGAGGATAGGTGGAGAGAGATTATGAAAAGAACATGAAAATGAAAGGAAATTAAAGGAGAGAGAGAGAGAGAGGAATTACCTCTTAAATCCCCATTAAGGTACCTTGGATTGGTCTTTTTATGAGAACAAAATCTATTGGACGTTGGGGAGGGGTAGGGATGATGTTTGAGAAGAATTTCTCCAAGGCATGAAGTTTGATAGGTGTTAAGAAATGAGGGTGTGACAGATGGGGTATATAGTGGAGGGGAGAGGGGTCTTCTCAATATTGTATTCATGAATTTTTTTATAAGACAAGAAATAGTGAGGACTACATGAAAAATAATAATAATAAGTTCATGTGATTTCTAGATGTGGGTTCTAACATCACATTTGATGTCAGGAATAGTGGATTTAAACAATAATGTTTGTATTCGATAAATTAATGTATTTTACCATTCACAAAAAAAGTCATGTATTTAAGAAAAATCACAAAAATTCAATGAATAAATTTATCAACGTGTATAAGAAAAAATGAACTCCATTAAATGAAAATAAATTTCTAAATATAAGATATTTATTTATTATATAAATTCATCATTAACCTGAAAAATACATATTTAAACATTAAAAATGATTTTCTAACTCTTGGAAAAACTAAATATGGTTCCAAAAAATTATATTAAATTACTAAGAAAAAAATATTAATTTATTTATACATTAAATGAAAATCAATTTTCATTTAAATTATTAAATTATTCTTCATATTGTACTGAAATATTTACAAAAATACCAACACCCTAAAAAAATTAAATCCCTTATACTAAGATCATATTTTAACTAATTAATACATTCATTGGTAATTATAATATTCACATAGGATATTTATTATTCATATGGATTATGTTACTATTGATAAGGGTATGATCTATTCATAAGGGTATATTACTGTTCACAAAAAACTATGTTTATTCCCTCAGAACCCAAAAATAACCCTAGACACAACCATGCATGTCATATATTCAAAATTCAAAACACATAAGTGGAAAAGTTTGATTAATGGTTTGGATATAAAGGTCACATAGTAGTTTTTAGTTCATTTATGCACATAATGTTTCCTTTTAATATCACAGGATGTTACATTATTCCCACTTAAATGAATTGTTCTCTCACAATTCATTTATTGTACTTATATTTATTAATTCACATGTCGATAATTATGAACAACTATTTTCTTATAAGAAAAGAGAATCACAAAAAAATTTATAAAAAAATTAAAACCTTAAATCTTAATAGTTCTCTAGATCGTTCCTATGATACCAAATGTAATTCCCTAAACCCACACTTCCAGATTTTGTATTAAATTATGCTATGTATTTGTTTATGTAAATGATAACATAAAAATACATATTATATTATAAATTTGAGGAACTTATCTATTTTAGGATTGAGAGGATTAAAAAATAGTACATTAAATCATTGTTTACAAAAACATAAATATTCATTTAATTTCTTCTTCTCTGGCTTCTTATTGTCTCTTGATTAATCCTTAGTACATGTAGTCACCTAAGGATTTACAAAAAAAATGGATGAGCTAATTTCCCAGTAAGAGGATTGATATGAACATGAAACAACATAACATGGGATGAGCATAATCGTTAACATCATAACATAGTCATAGGTTTATAATCAGGGGAGGAAACATTAAGAAGAATCATGGAATGTTGAAGTGCATAAAAACTTATTCATCATGTCTTTGTGGTTAAATACCACACATAGTTTTGGACAATGAATAATCATTTCACACATCATTTCACTTTGACTAATGAGATAATTCACATTAACCAATGCATTGGAGAATTGTATAATTATGGATGCACCCATCATATTCGAACATTCATATTGTGCTATATAATTCCATGCGCCCCGATCATATCCTAAAATTTTAATTATCATGCATGATACATATAATATATAAAAATAATGAAAATAAATAACCCATGTAATGTAATGGGTTTTAACTCATAAGAACACATTCATAAAATTTTCGTTCTCAAAATAATGTGGGAATGACATACTTTATACTAGAACAACCAACAATGAATGAGAAGTAAAAGGAGTTTTTTAAATGAAGTGTTATTTTGGAAAACATATTGTTTGACAAAAACTCTAGTGGAAACATTTATATCCCAAGAAAGGTAGTATAATTATGAAATAATGATTTTAAGGAGTATAAATTCCGAAAGTCAAGTGAAATAGGGAGAACCCGAAAAAATAAAGCTGGGTTTGAGAATTTCCCATTACATTGTATCTGAATGCTTTCTTCACTTTAAAGTCATTTTTAACCACATTAGATTCATTAATTAACAATTAATTAACAGTTTATAAATTAATTAGATTCATTAAGGTTATATTAATTTCATTTATGGGCTTTTGGATTAGCTAAAGAGTTTAAATTCATTGTTTGGGGGAATTTGTTTTTTTGGTTTTCCTGAATGGTTCACAAATAATAATGAATGGATGTTCACATAAAACGTGGATAAACACCCATAATTATATTTATCTGTTACTTTTTATATTAAATAACTTTAAATTATCTTATAAATAATTTTTATATATGGTGAGAAAGAATCATTATATATGAATTTAATGATGATTTTTTGGGTTAATTCGGGTGTTTTTTCAACCACAAAAAATTAATTTGTTTAATAATTTATTAATATGTACATAAGATAGTTTCATAAAATTAAATAGGATAAAATAAATATACAATAATCTGATTCAATGCTAATAATGGTTTCATGATAGATTTTTAGGCGATAAAAAAACTAGAAACATATCCTTCTTGATGGTGATAAATTAAAACATCACAAACTACATTTTTCATTCTAAAATAAAAAAGAAGATGAAAAGATGGTTGGATGAATTTTCTTCCATTATTATCATAAAATAATAGTATATTTATTACACTATAGGTGACATGACATGTGGATGAGGATAGGTGTGGAGATATTATAATAAGAACATGAAACTGTAAGGAAATTAAAGGAAGAAAGAGAGAGAGAGGAATTACCTATTGAATCCTCCTCATGGAAACTTGGATTGGTCTTTTTATGAGACCAAAATCTATAGGAAGTCGGGGACGGGAAATGGAAGATTTTTAGGAATAATTTGAAAAATTATTGAAGCTTGATAGATGATAATAAATTATGATCTGAGGGATAGTATTTAAAGCAGAGGGGAGAGGGGTTTTCTTAATATAATATTCATTACTTTAATATATTTCCATTTATGAGTAAATAGAGATGATTAGATGAACAAGAATAGTAATAAGTGAATGTGAGTTCTAGATTTGGGATCATACATCACTTTTAATGTCCCAAATAGTGTATTAATAGTATAATGTATTTATACAGTAAATTAATGAATTTTACTATTCAATAAAAATTCATGTATTTTAGAAAAATCCCAAAAAAACATCAAACCCATTTTTTTAAGTGTAGAATAAAAAATGAAATTATTTTTATGATAACAATTTTCTATATATGTGATACTTAAATTTTAAATAAATTCATCATTCACATGAAAAATAAAAATTTTAATTTTAAAACTGATTTTCTAAAACTTTTAAAAATTGAAAACACTGTCAGAAAATTATCTTAAAATACAAAAAAAATATTAAAATTTCTAATTATTAGTACATTATATGAAATTATATTTTCATTTAAATTATTAAATTAATTAAATATTTACAGAAATAAGAACACCATTAAAAAATATTTATTCATATATACAATGATCATGTTATAACTTATTTATACTTTCATTAGTAAGGATAATCTTCACATATCCAATTTAATACTCATAATGTTCATATTACTATTCTTAAGGGTAGATTAATTTTCATAAGGGTAAGTTACTATTCAACAAAAATTAGGTTTATTCCATCAAACCCGAAAAATAAACCCGATCACAATTGTGTTTGTCAAATTTTTGAAATTCAAAACATAGAAGTTGAAATTTTTTCATTAATGGTTTGGATATAATGGTCACATAGTATTTATTAGTTTATTTAAGCACATAGTGTTTACTTTTAAAATCATGTGATGTTAAATTATACCCCATTTAATTAATTGCGCTCTCGCAATTTGTTAATTGTACTAATATTCTAGAATTTACATACTGATAATTATGAACATATATTTTCATAAAAAAAACACCATCACCCAATTTTGTCTAAAAAATGAAAATGTCTAATCTACAATGCTTTCTCAACCGTTACTCTAATACCAAATGTAATTCCCTAAACCGGCACTTCCGGATTTAGTACTAAAATATGCTGTGTATTTTATTTATATGAATGATAATAGAAAAATAATCTATATGTTATACATTTATGGAAATTTTTCAGTTTATGTTATAGAGGATTAGACAAATATTACATTAAATTATAGTTTAAAAAAACATAGAAATTTATTTAATTCCTTCATTTCATGTTCTTATTGGCCCTTGATTACTCCTTAGTACAAGTAGTAACCTGAGGATATCTACCAAAAGGGGTGAACTAAAAGCCCAGTAAGAGGTTAAATAAGAACATGAAACAAAATAACATGGGATGGGGATAGTCATTAGAATCATAACATAGGAAAAAGATCATAATCATGAGAGGAAACATTAAGAAAAGACTTTGAATGTGGTAATTCATAACAAATTAAACATCATGTCCTAGTGGTTATATACCACACATAGTTTTGAAAAAAAACTAGCATCATGTTCACACATCATTTAACTTTATCTCATGAGATTCATCACTTTACCCAATGCATTGGAGCACTGTATAAATCATGGCACACCCATCACATTAAATTATCCATATTTGCGCTATATAATTTCGGGTGCACCCATCACATCATAAACTTTTCATTATCATGCATGCCACATAGAACTTATATCAATAATGAACATAAATAACCCATGAAATGGAATGGTTTTAATCTCATGAGAACATATTCATAAACAAAGGTTTCAAAAATGGATGATGGAATACCACACATGAAACTAGAACCATAAACCTTGAATGATAAGTAAAAGGTGTGTTTTTGAAAGAAGGGATATTTTAGAAAAAAATTGGTTTGACATAAACTCTAGTGGAAAAAAATAATATCCCATGAAATTTATGATAATTATGATGAAATGATTTATATGGATTATGAATACCAAAAAATGATGTGAAATAGGGAGAACCTGAAGAAAGAAAGTTGGGTTCGAGAATTTCCCCTAACCTTGTATCTGAACAAATTATTCACTTTAATGTCATGTGTACCCACATTATATTAATTTATTAACAATTAAAAAAACTTTTATACATAAATATCATCCATTTAGGTTATATTATGTTCATTTATGGGGTTTTTCATGATCTATAGAGTCCAAATTCCTGGATTTCGAATGTTCGTTTTTTAGTTTTTGTGAACAGTTCACCTATATTCATGAATGGATGTTCATATAAAACGTTGATAAACATCCAGAATATTAATTATATGATATTTTTGATATTAAATAACATTAAATGATCTTATAAATAATTTCTTTATATACTATGATATTGGATCCTTAGATAAAAATTTAATGATGATATTTTTGGTTAATTCATGAGGTTTTCGCCCATAATAAACTAGTTTTGATTAATCATATTGTAATATGTACGTAATTAAATTACATAACATTAAAAAGGATATAATACAAATAAAATAATCCAGTTCGACCTTGAAAATGGTTTCATGACCACATCTAATTTCCGTAATGAAAAATTAAAACATGTTGTTCTTAAAGGTGATAAATTAACACGTAATGAATAATGTTTTCCTTTCTAAAATAAATAATAAGAGGATAAGGGGGTTTTATGATACATCATCCCATTATTATCATAAAATTAAATTATATGTAAGAAATTAGAGTTACCATTCCATTTTAATGAGGATAGGTGGAGATTGATTTTGAAAAGAACATGAAATTTAAAGGAAATTAAAGGAAAAGAGAGAGAGAATAATTGGCTCTTAAATCCCCTAGTTGGCACCTTGGATAGGAATTTTGATGATAACTAATAATATTGGAAATGGGCGAGGGTCTATTTAATAATTTTGGGCCCAATTTGGAAATTTCTGGAAGTTAGAGAGGTGTGAAGAAATTAGTGTGTGAGAGATGGTATTTATAGGGGCGGGGAGAGATGTTTTTTCAATGTTGTATTCATTAATTTATGATATTTCAATAAGACAAGAAAATGTGATGAAAACATGATCAAGATAGTAATAATTTCATTCATGTTTTTGATATTTGTTCTTAAAACAGTTATGATGTCAGAAATAGTGGATTTCAATTATAATTTATTTATACGGTAAATTTATGTATTTTCCTATTCACCAAAAATACAATTATTTTAAATAATCCAAAAAATTCCTTGTATCCATTTTTTGACATCTATAATACAAAAATGAAATAAATTTTATGAAAATAATTTAATAAATATGAGATATTTAATTTTAAATAAATTCATGAGTTACTTGAAAAATACAAATTTTTATATTGAAATTGATTTTCTAACTCTTGAAAAAATAAACCTGGTATGAAAAAATTATCATAATATCATATAATAAAAATATATTAATTTATTAGTAAATTATATGAAAAAAAATTTCATTTATATTATTAAATTAATCATAATATTTTAATTAAATATTTTAAAAATTACTAACACCTTTAAAATATATTTATTCATTTATACTAAGATCATGTTGTAACTTATTAATATATTAATTATTATGGATACAATTCACAAGGCCAATTTACTATCCATAGGAATCATACTACCTTTATTAAGTGTTGGACACTATGCATAAGGGTAGGCTATTATTCACCAGAAATTATGTTTCTTCCTCCATACCCCAAAAATAACCCTGAAAACCACAGTATATGTCAGATTTTTTAAATTTAAAACACAGAAGCAGTAAAATTTTGTTTAACGGTTTTGATATAAAGGCTATATAATATTTATTAGTTCATTTAATCAAATGTTTTTACCTTTTAAAATCTCATAATGTTCTAATGTGATGAGTACACGATGTTTTGTGATGCTTTTGGGAAAAGGATTGAAATATTTTTGATATAGGTGGGTTGAGTTGTTGCATTTGTGTCATGTATGTTGAGGCCGCATGAACATAATTTACAAAAGAATGACCTCGATTGGGCAGTAGTGGCTTATTATTTGATGTTTTGGTGATATTATCTATTGGTCAATAAGTTTTTTGTGTTTACAGATCACAAGAATCTAAGGTATATCTTATCATAGTTGTATTTGAATCATTGTTTTTAGAGATGGGTGGAGTGTTGAAATTGATCTGATTTTGAACAATAATATACAACTGATAAATATAATAGTGTTGCTAATGATTTATGAAGAAAAACACAAACATAGGTTGGTCATGATTCTAGTGTTTAGTTGAATGTGGGGACTCTAATAGCAGACATGCATGTGGTGGTCCAAACGAATAAGGGCCAAAATATTCGGTTATCACTTTCAGTGGAGTCAATGATTTTGAGATGGATCATGGACATATAGTATGAGGATCCAGAATGAAAATAACTAATGGAAAGCCTTGAAGTATGGGATACACCATTAGAGTAGTTTATAGATGAGGATGACACCATCTATGGCATGAATCATATTTTTAGGCCTATGAAAATGTGAGAGGGTTTGATTCAAGAATTTCATGCCTCGAAATTGGTGCCACATCTACATGTGACCAAAATGTACTATGACCTACTGTGATATATTTTATGGATGATAATTAAAACAGATATTAATAGTTTTATTACATGATGCTACACCGATCAGTAGGTGAAGCCAAATCTTCGATGAAATGGAGTACAAAAACTGTTCAACATTCTGAAGAGTATATGGGACTACATGACTATGGAATTTATGGTTGGTCTCTCGAGCATGGAACAAATAAATGACACTATTTTGGTGATTGTGGACATGTTGATGAAGTTTGAACATTCCTTACGTATATGAAATACCTTGTTAGTGGTGTAGCTGATAGATTTGTGTGTTTGGGAGATAGTCTTTCTGAATGGGGTTCCAAGGACTATTGTTTTAGACTGTGACTCGTATCTCACTTCTCAAAAAAGGTTGGCATTTTTATAAGGAAACTGATTCATATGATATTTTTAGTATAGATTTACATCCCAATATAAATGGATTTTTATAGCATATTATATCGGGGTTTAAGGATATGTTGTGAGCATGTGTTATTAACATTGGAGGGTCTTGGGAGAAGCATATAAATTTAGCTAAATTCATAGTTAACAATAGTTATTTAGAAGATATACAGTTTTAACCATGAAAAGAACTTTTTAGTCCATGAAAATATCTCTGGTTATGGATAGAGGTAGGTGAGTTATATTTCCTACGACCGAGTCTCATGCTGGAGACATTAGAGCAAGATCAATTGATTCAGAAGCATATAGATATGGCTCAGAGTAGTTATAAATCATATACTGACAGATATAGAAGAAACCAAGAGGTTACTGAGGGTTATCATTTATTCATTCATGTTTCAGTAAGAGTGGGTCACCATAGGATATGAAGATAAGGAAAACTGGAACATAGGTTTGTTTGACATTTTGAGGCTGTGGAGAGAATCCGACTGGTGACCTACCGATTAGACCATCCATATAAATTCAATGCAGTTAATAAAGTATTCCATGTATCACAACTTTTTGGTATCATCCCAACCCTTCTCATATCATCAATGTGTATTATGTTGAGGTTTTGATATATGAACCCTTTGATGAGAATATGATACATGTGTTGGATCACAATGAGAAATAATTATAGGGAAACATCACACTGATAGGTCATATATTTTGGACACATAGATGTGTGGAGGATGAAAAATGGGATAGAGAGGTGGATATGATGGATTATTGGCCCAATCTTTTTGACTCCAACTGATATAGATTCATAATATTGCAGCTGAAGGAAATGATTTTTTATGTGGGGAGATTATAAGATGATCACCTTTTCTTGGATTATCACGTGCATGACCACATGAACGATTTTATTTAGAGTTGAGTACTCATTTTTTAAGATTTACATTGGGGGTGATTGTGTAAAAATTTGAAAATATGTAAGAATAGGGGCAGTTCATGGTTGTCACACTGTTAGTGAAAACTATGCGCCCATCCCAAAAAACCATGTAACCCTGGATAAAGAGAAATTAAATGGTTGGTAAATGGTTTCTCAAACAATGAACACTATTAAGAGTAACCTTTCATGCCTATAATAATAGATGAATGTTTTAGGTCCACAATTATGGTAAACCATTTTCTACTACCCCACAAATCATGTGTGACTTTTCAATTCACCATTAACCTAGATTTTAAATCACCCAAACCCATGAAACATTCTTTTTTTGAACCCCAATCGACCATAGATGTTATTTAATGATTTCAGATCCACTTGAATGGATTCCAAATCATATTGGCCTCAATTATTCATGTTTCAATGTTGGGATCAAATATATTTACCCCTCTCGGTAATAAAATCCTATCCAGTTTGGTTTCTTATTTTTCTTCATTTTTTCTCCAATTCTATAAAGGGTTTGTTCTTCATATTTTATTTAGATGTAGATCATTTTTTGGATCTCAATAATATATTGTTGATTTAGAAATATGTTTTATGGTTTTATACTTTTATGATCATGATTTGGGGATTGAGATCCATATCACATTCAATATTGTTTTTCTACTCAAATTTTGGGGATTTCTGTTCAGTGATTGTTCATCTGAAAATTGAGGTAAGAATTATATAATTCAAATCCAAAATTTGTGATTTCAATTATGTGTATGTAATTTTATAATTTTTATTACAGGGTTTTCAATTAATTTTTATAATGAATTAATTAAATATGGGGAATTATTTAATAAAAAAATGGGAGATTGGGGATATTAGAATTTATGATTTTGAAGAATTAAATGTGGAATTAGTTATGGTATATTGGTATTTTTTAATGGAGTAATTAATTATGAAAGTAATTATTAGATGTTTAGACT
The DNA here is from genome assembly GCA_963277665.1 of Viscum album. Taxonomy (NCBI): domain Eukaryota; kingdom Viridiplantae; phylum Streptophyta; class Magnoliopsida; order Santalales; family Viscaceae; genus Viscum; species Viscum album. Next base: position 1,762,864,597 of record OY728131.1, on the reverse strand, counting down.
ATTAATTTGAGTAATTAATTGTGTAATTAATTTTACGGTAATGATATCATGAATCGAATAATAAAGTGATGAAATATTTATAGGATTATTGGGATTGTGTATTTTTATTAATTAATTGGGGAAATTAATTAATGAAATTGATGTGACAATCTAATTGGTGTAGTAATAATGACTGCGGATATTAATTAATTATTCATATAATTAATAAGATTATCGAGATTAATTAATTATTGACTAAATTGAATAGATTCAGATAATTTATTTATTTTTTAGTAAATTAATAAAATTGGGATGATTAATTAATTGTTTAGTTAATTAATGAGATTAATAATATTAATTAATAGTTTAGTTATTTAATTTGATGGAGATAAATAATTAATTTCTGATTTAAATAATGAAACGTAGAATGATAAAATGGAATTCATCGGAGAATTGAGATCTAGAATAGAAATAATGACACTCTGATGTTGAGGTGATATATAAAATGATAACCGTGGAATTGGAGAACATGATATCCCATGATGATAGCCATGACTCTAGTGTGGGCTGAAGCAAGTAATAAGGTGATGGTGTCCATAGAAATCTGGGATGTTTTGTGGTCAAATAATGAATAATTTTATATTTTGATAATTATTTACTTATTCAAATTTTTTTTTTCATTATACAAATTAATACACTTCTATTGCCTATATTCTTTTTAGTTAATATTGGTGGTGGACTACCGAGTTTTACTGATGCCCCACTAGGGCTTCCTCATCGGTACTTGAATAGATTTTATTATTACTGTACAGGTTAAGGATAGTGACCACATGATAGATGAATAATTTGTGAATGTATCATGGATGAGGTAACCATATGTGGTTCAAGTCCTGCGTAAGAGTTTCCAGTGTCTTTACTTTTGATTTTCATTTTGAAACATGGGGCATTCCATAGCATGAAATATCTTCTACTTGTTTTGAAAATATATTTCTAGTTTTTGGTTTCATGTTGTACTGGTATTGTTCTAGTTATTATGTCCATTGGTTGTTTGGTTTCTATTTTTTACTTACTTCATCCCATGTATTACTCTGATAAAATATTTCATAGTCTCTCCATGAAATACATTAGACACTCAAAATTGTTCAATGGCCTTTAGCGTATGAGGAGGCACAGTTGAGGTCATGTGACTGGCCAGATCCAGGCACCAGTACATGACACCCGATCTGGGATGTTACTTTTTTAATAATTAATTTTTATTAAAAATATTTATATTATTCTAATTTTTATTTAATTTTAAAATTGTTTCTTGTTATAAATTATTCATTATATATTTACACATGTTTGTATATTTTTATTCTAATATGTATTAATTTCATTTTTTATATATATAATTAAATTTATATGTATTAATATATTCATATATTATATATTTAGTTTTTCTATAATTAATGGATTATAATTCTATAAATACATGAATAACAATCTATTAATTTGATAATGGGGTTTAATGTTTCATTGAAATTTGGAATAAAATATTGAAGAAAAAGTTTTGATTTTATATCAATGCATGAAGTGTTTAAATAATAGAAATTGGCATGCAGTGAAATAAAATACCAAATAATTTTATTTCATTATTGTAATAATTACACAAAAAATATATGGTATGGTGAAATAAAAAAATTAAATATCCAATGATGTTGAATATGTTCTGTATGAGTAAGAGGATAATCTAGAATTATTAATTTATTATTGTTATTAATAACCGTGATAAAATTATCGAAAATGTATAAAATGTTTATGGGATGTCAATATTCTCATGTTTCAATAAATTAAAAACATTATCTACAATTCTAATATTATTTAAATTGAATGATTCATAAGGTTATATTGATAAAATTTTCAGTAATTTTTTTCATCAATTAAAAGGGATGCTTCTAGAAGGCAATGGACATAAAAATTCCAATTATGAGGAAAAAAATATTATGTCCAATGGGAATTGGGGTATAAAAATATATATTATCTCTCTAAATAATATGTTTTATATAGGATGAAATATTGAAGTATGTCAAAATTTTTAAAATATGGGACATCAATATATAAAATGGATGAAAATACATCCATGATTCATTCATGATAAGAGGAACCAAACCTCCAACTAAAGAAATATGGTATCTTCTAATAATTCTTCATTTGATTCATATTTATGATAATTCAAATGAATAAATGAGGAAATGGTGGAATATATATGAGAGAATCATATATTTAATCCTAAGTCACCTACTGACTCACCAGAATAGAAAATAGTTGATCACATGTTTTTTTATTTTGGAAATGATGTTAGAAATAATAGAATGGGATTGTGCATCTATAGATGGAATCCATATCAGAGTCTGAATATCCATCATATTTTAGGGGATATTTTTTTTGTTTTTATACAAATTTCCAACAAAGATTTGTATATAGGGTAGATATGTGATGATGAACCAGATTACTTTTTGGTCTAAAATATACAAGAAACAATATTGATGTTTTCCAATCACCATTTATTGATGATTTAGAATTTTTATAAGATATATGTTATTTAATATTTAACTTATATAAGAATGAATATATTATTTTTCATTATATGATAATGTTCACTGTAATTTACATTCATTCATATAGAATCTTATGTGGCTAAAATGTTAAAGGACATAAATCATGTCCAATTTTTTAAGAGGAGAAATCATTTCTTCAATTGGATATTGAAATAAAAATAGTTTATATATTATATTTCTTATAATGTATTAAATTTATCAAATAATAAAAAAAGTTAAAACTATATAAGAGATTGATTCTTCCCCATAACAAATTTTATCTAAATAATATTTTGACAGGGTGAAAAAAATATGATTTCACATTTGGAAACCACAAAAGTTATAATCATAAAATAAATAAATTTTAGAAATGATACATTTTATTTATTCCATCGTATTGAAACTTTTTGGATATAAACCATAACATTAACATTATTCATTTTGATAAAAACACTTGTTCTGGTCAGATTTTTACACTCTTAAACATAAAAGGAATGATAAAAGATGTATTGTAAGAATTATTGTAATTAATAACCATGGGACTATGTTTGGAGTTAGCTCAAATTATTAATGAAAATGGAACATATTTTCTTCCAATATTTCAAACACTAGGAAATATGGATATGTGATGTTTTTTTCAATTCCTATAAGGTATTTAATTGCCTGGTGGGTTTTTTTAAATGTGAAAAATTTGTTGAAATTGAAGGATTCAAATATAATAGGCATGAAATGTCATAATTATCATGCATTTATGAAACATTTTACACTTATTTGGTTGTGTGTAACATTTATGAATCCTATCATAACTTCTATATTCAGGTTTTGTTATTTTTCTAAATCAATTTATAGTGAATTCATAGATCTAGATTTTTAATATGCGTTAGAGAGTGAAGTTTTCCTAATACATTTTCAACTAGAAATATATTTTCCACCATTTTTTTTGTTTTATGGGCTCATATTATGATGCATTTGGTTAAAGATATAATAATATGGGGATCTATTTTTTTATATCGTATGTATCCTTCCAAAAGATATATGAAAACATTGAATAGATATGTTAAAAATCCATACTGGCCAAAGGCCCCTATTTTACAAAATTATAATTCAAAATATTTAATTGAGTTTTTATTGATTATTTATCTTAAGTATATCACATTTGTATCTATATATCTCGATATATGACAGTTTATATTGAAGGTAAATTTATTCTTAGCTTAAATGTAATGTTAATTCCACATGGTGATGTGACTCTTGAACATTTATATATTTTGAATAACATTGGTGATGTGAAACCATATATATTATCATATATTATAATGTTGATGGTATGATAACCACAATGAAATGAAATGTGGTGGATGAATGAAAAAACCTATTTTTCATTTTTTAAGGAGAAAATCAATATAGATTCATCCATACTAGAAACATTGAAATGTTTACTAGTGGGACCAAGTGTTTTTGTGAACATGTGGTCTAGTTTTGATATTAATAGTTATATATTTTAAAACAATAAATAGTATGATAAGAGTTCCATCCCAAATATTTTAGTAATGGTGGTCATTGAAGAACTACATTTTCTGAGTGCTACCGATAAAAACCCAATTTTACCATCAAAATCTCAATTTACAGTTTCTGAGGATTTATATGAGATTGATTATAGTAAAAATCGATAAAAATATTAATGTGTAGCTAGGTAGACAACAATAATGGTTTCAAACATGATGAGTATAAATTTACACTTGTTGATTTTAAAAGATATAGTTACAATGATGAATCATTTATCATGGTGACACATGAAAAATAAATATATTAAATCATTGACCAATCAAATGATAAATGGTTCTTTGTTTTTTGGGGAAATGATTCATTTGGGTGATGAGAATATAAATGATATCAAAGACTTATCTACAATTAGTAAATTTGTTACATTATTACGCAATGATAATAATGACTGTTATGCATAAATGTTCCCTACAACAAAAAATAATCACATAGAAGGGATATGGGAAAACACTACTTTACTTTCCAAATTAATCAGTTAATATATTTTTTTTGTGAAACCAACATAATAAATAACATTATTTATTATCTTTTATATTTAAATATAATGATTCTTTGTATTACATTCATTTTATAAAATTTTTTATGTTCATTATATTTGAATATCTATTTTTTGATGAAAATTTTATCCTCCATCTTTTTTTTTTGACAATTTTATTTTTATTATATATTTGTTTGTATATGCTTTTATTCAATAAAATATTTATAATTTTATTCCTATTACAAACAATTATATTTTATACCTATTGTATTTATTTATTTCTACTCAAATATAGTTAAAAATTTCATATTTTTATATTAATCCATAATTTAATTACTTGTTTTCAATTTTAATGTACACTTATTCTGTTTCATTTTTTTTGTTGAAAAATATTCCCTTAAATGATATGTTTTCTTTTATGGAAAATGAATTTTTTAATTATTAAAATTAGTTAATTTTAATAAAATAAATGAAAATATAAATTTGTAGTAGTAACATACATATTTCTAACTAACGTACATCGAGGTGGGGGAACTAATGTTTGTAAATTGTTTAATAAAAATGTATATTTATAGTAATTAAATTATTTAATGAAAATAAATATATATTTCGTAAAAAAATTTGCAGCTCTACTTCTTCTCTAGAGAAGAATGTACCTAAATATGGTAGGTTTTGGAATACATGTTTATCAAAAATTAAACACTCACATAGACTGAAAAGGGTGATAATTAACTTTGATGAGAACAACCACCCAACTAGCCCACATGCCACATAGTTTGGGACATACCATACTATTAAGTATCATTGTAGGATAATTATTTCAAACCATGATTTGTGTACTATCGACCAGTTTGTGAATTATATGTTACGGGAGTACCTAATAGAAAAATTTATAAACTTATTTATTTATTTTTCTAGTGAACTAAATATTATATACTTCATAGCATTTTATATATTTAATTATTGATGAAATTTCAGTTTCAAGAGACAAAATGAATTTATAAAAAGGTTTTATCCTTTACAGAATTAAGAAGGATATATTTTAAGTAAAATAGGAATTTAGTTAATATATCTTGAAGTAAACATGATCATGACCCATTCCTTATGTATGTGTTTATAAATAAGGATACATGATAGAAGTTTTTCTCTAGTAGGAAAGATGAAGCCTTTATGGTTTGTTTTTTTTGTTTGTAATATTTATTTTTTTTCATTAATTTTATTTACATGATAACTTATTTTATTTTATTTTATAATAGGAGTAAATGGAAACTCACTAAGTGATACAATCTCACTATTTATACCCTTATACATTGTCACAAGGATGTTATATAATATTAGAGGGTAAATGATCATTGAAAATAATGGGAATTAAGAGTCGATTTAGGAAGCAACATTGAAGAGGATCCACTTGTCCCTTAATCTCATCCATCATGTTTTAAAAAATTGAAAAGAGAACGAATGAATGAAAAGGAAAAGTATAGTAGCGATCCAAAAATAATGTAGATGATAATACTATAAGCAATTAATTGTTACTTTTCTTTAATATTAACATTTATTAAATTTATCCCACTAATTCTACATTTGAATTTTTTTCACAAGGGGAAACATCAAGAGACAATCAAAGAGGGGAAATTTATCGTTGAGGATTAGATATATATATATATTCATACCACTAATTTTGGAAATATAGAGTATATGTGTCTTATATAAGGTAACAAAGAGAGTATTTGATTTAAAAATGTTTCTGTCATTGCCGGTAGTGTGACATCAACCGAGAAAGAATATAAGAAGAAATATATTCATTGAATGTTGATCCAGAAAACATGAATGAGTTGACATAGGATGAAATTAAATCATATATATGCATTATTCTTGTATAATCAATGAGACAGACATAGTCTTCTTAGCCTTCTGGCCATATCCTCCACATCATCATTTAGACATGATCTTGTAATGGGAGTTTCATAAAAAGGATCCCCACGTAATTATTGTAGTATATGGTGTTTCACATCGAATGTTGAATTATGTGCACCGTTAGAGAATGCATTTGGATCTCATAAAAGTAACGTTATAAGATATTATTGATTAAACTACTCTAGTGACACTACCTACTATTGAGGTGTCCAAAATTGGACAATGGGTTGGTAATGTTTTACTTCTGTCAGCTAGTCATGACCATCAACTGACATATAAGGCAGGTGTGGTTTTGTTTTTTATTTATTGTTAAAATAATAATTATATAAAATAATAGGATTCACTACAAATGAATGGAAAATTAAATGTTCCAGTAGCATCAAATATTCCTTATGAAGCTAATCGGGTAACAAGGTTATCACATAGTTTTTATATATTTGAAAATTATTATAATTTTCTAATGTGTGATGATATGATTGTAATATATTACACATTAAATATATTTACGACCATCATTACGATTGATGTAAAGGGTAATCAACTCAGTCTTCTTGTGTTGCAGTTGTTTTCTATTCATGTAAATTTCAGTTATTAATTTATTTTTATTAAGTCAACATATTTTATATTGACCTAATTATTTAATATTATAATCATGTATCTTTACACTCCTTTCATCCAATATTATTCAACTTATTTATATGGTTTTATAGATCCTAAATACATTACAACAAGGTGGAATACTTGAACCCTATAGCTATAATTGAATAAGTATATGAAAGAAAAATAAAATATAGATTACATAATTTTTTTCCATTCCATAACTAGTTGAAGGAATAAATAATTATGAACCCATATTATAATATTATTAACTATGATTTTTTTATTTTATTCGACATTCGATGTCTTGAATTTTTTCTCCAAATGAACGAAATAAAAATTGGTTATGCTCATTATTGGGTGGCATTGAAAGATTATTTATAATGTTGTTAAATAACTATCTTTTATTATATTCTTTCAGTTATTTAATAATTTTTTTTCCATTATTATAATTTTTTTACAATTAATATTTGAAATTACAAAATTCTATGGGATGAGTTTAATAGGGATCACTATTTAATAGTGGATCCAAAAAAAATTAATATATGAATGTTCAGGTATATATCTTTTTAATGAGTTAATATTTATTTTTTATTACATATCTAGTTTATTTATTTTCAAAATATTATTTCACAAATTCAATTTAACCGTCAACATAAATACGTGGAATGTGGATATTATATTTTACGATTCATTTAGGAGATTATCACAACAATAATAACAACTAATTTTTTAAATCCTAGTTTATTTATAACACATATTTCTTGAAAAATATATTTTATTTTATATTGTTGTAACAGTTTAATTTTTAGGTTCCTAAATGTTTTTCATTATACATATCATATGACTTGAAATGACATCAAAATTTATTTTCATAATATTTTCTACGTTTAAATAGATTGGATATTTAGTTTTATTTAGCTGTTTTTTTTATAAAAACTGTTGTAAAAGTTATCAATGAGTTTTTTCCATTCATATTCTATTCAAATTATTTTGTTACTATTTCTGGTTTTGTATTTTTTGTTTGATGGGGTAGGACTCTGTATTTTTTTTAAAAAAAATATCCACATTCCTCGACAGTTTTACAATTTATTAATGTGTAAAACCCTCCTAGGAGTATTTTAAAATCAATTTTACTAAAAACCAACATTGAAATCCTTCAAGGTAGGATTTCCCTATCAATTATTGATAACTTTTTTGTGGAAATCCTTGTACAATGGCTTTTAATATATGTTTTTGATAAAAATGACATAGAAATCCTTCTATTATTGACATGATAAAATGTTTTTCATTTTCACCTACAATCACATTAATTTATAAGAGACATTGAATTGTAAAAAAAGAATGTTAAATGTGTTTTTTCCATTAGTAAAACCTTTTCTCTCTATCCATCACATGATAAAAATTCTTCTGTAGAAATAATTATGTAGTAAAGGGGTCGATCATGCTTTCTTCCATTGAAGCTCACCTCAACATAATATCTCCCATCTAAAAAATTCCCTCAAGTGGTGATCCTTTTGTAGTGTGTAAATTTTTTATTTCTGTGATCGTGTCTTCTTTAATAGATAAAATATTATTGTATCATATGAATATAATGTGATATAAATTTTACTATTAGGAACCACATCAATATCATGGAATTTATTACCACCCAAACATCTACTATGGGTACATCAAAAGCCACTATATACTGAGACAGTTCTATGTAATCGATTATAACTGTATTCATTGAACTGTTAATTCTTATATATCCTCCAATGATATTGAAGTGATACCCCTACTATGACTTCAGAACGTTATGATGTGTTTAAAATATAGCATCTTTATAACTCCTAATGATTTGATTCATGTCTCCCCCATACAGTAGTAAAATATTCTTTAGTTATTACTAGATTACTAAGGGTGTGAGTAATTTAAATCCAATGATTCTCATGTGGATCAACATAATATCTTATAACCAAGATCAAGGTGTATGTAACATTATTCCTAGTAAGTAACATGTCAAACATGATTGACCATATCACAGATGAATATGGGATCTTACTCATTTTATCATTGATTATTCTATACTAAATATCATTACTATCTAGTAAATGTATATACCATGAATTAGACCAAGAAACCTTTGTATCTATCTCAACTAATAATTATCCCTAGAATGTAAGAGGATTCACCTAATTCATTCATGTATAATCATATTTTTAAATATACCTTAACTAAATTTATGGCTGGTATATTATATTCAATATGTAATATTTCATATAAATATACTAAATGGATAATTAATTCACTCCAACTAAACTATTTATAAATACATGGCTCACATTTGTTTTTATGAAACCAATTACTTTAAGTGTCATTGAACTAAATATTCCTTCACCTGGATGCTTTAAGCAATCCAAAATTGGATATTTATAATATTTATTACATTTTGGAAATACATGGAGTCACAAACACTTCTGGTTGTATCATACATGTATCTTCTAGAAGGTTTCAATTAAAGATATCTATTTTTGTATCCATCTTCCAAATGTCATATTCATGGTATATTACTATCGAAAGTAGAATTCTAATGGGTTTAAACAAGAAAACTGGATGAAAGTATTTCTCATAGTATATTTATTGGTTCTATATAAACCTTTTATCCACTATCCATGATTTCTTGGTATTTTATTTAAATTATATGTGTAATATTCTCATAAAAATCCAATTACTCCAATTATGCTCTACATTAACTGGAGGAACAACTAGAACCAAACATGGTTCAGATATACGTAATTATCATTCATATTTATATCTTATTTAAATATTTTTAATATCAAGCTCTCTACTACATCTTTATAAGAGATAGGTTCATTATTTTCAATTAATAAATAGTCACCATATTTTATGAATATAAAACATTATATTTATGGTTTACTTACCTCTCTGGTATTTTTAAATAGTACTTGTGTTTCATGAAGAACATCTTTCATAAGTATCTATAGAATTTGTTCATGAACTCAATATTTTGTATCCTTATCATCTAGGTCATTGGAGTTAATCCTGCTACCACTATCATTCTTCAGGATGTGCTCCCTCTCAAAAAAGATGTATTTTCTCATGAAAATCACTTTTTAGTATGTGGTGTTATATAAATAATATCACATTGATTTCTTAGTATACCTTATTAATATTCACTATATTCCTTGGGGTTCTATTTTGTTTCTAAAAAATGGACATATAAAATACCACACATTCTAATACACATGTATATGAAAAAAAAATGTTTTTTCCACTTTACAAATCATAGGGAATTATTATTGTCACTTTAGTTGGCATATTTTTTAGTGTGTATACTACATTTGGAAATGAACATCCCCAAAATTATAAGTGAATATCCACCTAAATCATCATCCACCTTACCGTATCAAGAATGTAATTATTCAAATTTTCACTGAAACAATACCATTGTGTTGCATAAGGTAGAGTGAGTTGACATAGATTCCTAAATACTTATAAAATTTCTATAAACTCTATGTTAATATATTCACAACATTGATCAAATTGAATATTCCTTATCTTCTCACTACGTTGATTCACTACTTCATTATTGATTTGTTTGAATTTCTCAATGGTCTCAAGCTTATACATCATCATGTATACATAGAAATATATACTAAATTCATCCGTAAAATAGATGAATTATGAATAACCACATGTTTCTTCTACTTGAAAATGTCCACATAAATTAATTTTTAGGAATCCTAGAAGCTCTTCAGCACTTTCACCCTTTCCACTGATGGTGGGTTGGTCATTTTCCATGAAAACAAGAATGAAATATTTAATGTGGCCTTATCTTAAAAGTGTATAAATAATAATCATGATAGGGAATTGTCTTATGCTCCACATTTATTTGACCAAGATAGTGGTTCCACAACTAGGTGTTATACGATCTATGAAGAGATTATTCATTATCTAATTCCAATACACGATTTTCATAATTCAATATATAACAACAAATGTTTAGTTATTCCATGTCATAAAAAAAATTGTTGGTAAATAATTATTTATTTGAAAATTTAAAATTGAGTCCCTCTATATCAAGGGAAGAAACATAGTTTCTGTTTTTTGTAACACTTATCAAAAAATAAATAAACATTAAAACCAAAAAAAATTCAGTTAAAAAGTAATTTTTCTTGTCTCTTAAATCTAATGTATAATGTATCTAATTATTGGATTCTCACATATTTGAGAACCACAAGCTATATCGAATTATCAACATGTAGATATAAAAGGATCACACTTGATAGAGAATTCACCTTTAGCTTCCCCTCGCGTCTAGAAGCAGTTTTTCATCTAGTATCCCAGTATACGAGATAAAAAACATACTAAATGTTTATTCATTTTCCTACATTTTAATATTCTTCTTCCTAGGCGGATAGACTGTGGGTGGTTCAGACATAGTATTAGTTTTTCCCCTTTTCTTTTTTTCTTCATTTTATTGTTCACCATAAGGATTGTGGTGTTCTCATTCTCCATGTCATTTTCAACATGGAAAATGAGTGTCAAAACTTTAAAAAAATATATATTTATTAATCAAGATTTAATTAAAAATTAATCTATATAATCATTTAGGTAACCTAGAAAAAATGAGATATATGCTCATCTGATCTGGTAATATAATGCCCATGATGTATAGGAACTCTATATTGTAAATCATCTTGACTACATGAGGCCCAGAAGGTTCCCACTCTCCAAGACTACACATGAATAATGAATTGAATATATCATATCCCTCATCTCACCATATATTAATTGAGATAATCAATGTGAGGAATCATTTCATACATATCCATGTCCCCATGTTTATTTAGAACCTCATTTGATAAGGATAATAGTATGAAACATTGGACATCAATGAAGCCATTCAGACATTTCTCAAACATAGATAACACTTCACCAATATACTCTTAATCATGTTCTTTTGGAATGGGGTGTTCAGTACATATACATTCCATTCAGGAAATCAAATAACTTGAATACAACTTTTCCATTCTTATAAATTTGTTCTTGTGAAAAATTAATCCTTATTAAGTATAGATCATAGTGGTATGGTTTAATTAATGTGTTTTCCAATATATAGAATTATGATGATCAACATTTTGGTACATTATATAGTTTTTAAAACTTGGTAATAAATATTAAATTTAGTAATCTCTCATTATTTTATTAAGACCCAATAACCATTACCATTGGGTTTATAATATCCTATTTTTTGACATTCTAGTTGAAAGTTCCCATATGCCACTCGTAGAATCCCATAATTTCCCTTGAAATGTTATTTGATGGATATTAGGTTGGCATAATTTAATAAACTATGTTAACTCAAATTTCCTTGTAATATTGAGTGGACTACAGAATCATGAAATATTTAAATTTTATTTCCTGAACCATTTCCTCTCATATACACAATGTTCTTCATTATTAGTCAAACCTTAATGTGAACTAAGTTATGTTGACCAAAAACTCAAGTTAAAATTACATGATAATTGAAATAACCTTGACTTTGGCTAGTCAATAACATTGAACTGTGGTTAAATTTTAACTAAAATACTGGGTAGAAACACCTACTGAATATAAATTATTATGGTATTTTTATCTTTATAAAAAAACAAGTCGTCTTATTTTTACTATATGCATGTTATCAATAAGTGGATTTACTTATGTGACCAACCAACTCTTGCAAAATCATTTCAGATAATCATACTTAATTATATTTCTATGGTACATGCATGTAAAAACATTAATTCATGTGATTGTTCCAGAACCCCAAGAATGAAATTAACCTTGGAACTTGATAAAAAAAATAAAAAGAGTAGTATAATCATGACATTTTTATAATTGATATTTTATCTATAAAATGATAAATATGAGTTCAAACTAGCATAAAAACCCCATGAACCATAACCTGGATCATGTTTCATCTGTCCACTTTTCTGCCATGTATATCTAGTATTGGTTTCACCTTAGCTCTATACATTAACCCCCTCCAATCACCTTGGAGATCCATACATTATATAAGATTTTACTCATGCATAGGTTAATGGATCCAATGAAATTTATTATGATGTATATATAAACAGAAAACATGGGAACTCAAGCCATTACATAATTATAGGATTCATGATTCATATTGCATATATTGAAATTAATAATAAATTAAGAGGAAACCAATCACCTACAAATGTTCGGTCTATGATTATGATCATATTCATATGAGAAATGAATTATAAATTTAATAATGTTAAAATATTTACCAATCATTCTTATTTAAGAAAAATTATACTTGAATAAAATACATATCTTCCTTATTTAGTCAATTATTTTATCTTAATTCTCATTTGATATTTCATGTGATTTCCATTAATAATTATTTTAAATATATGAATGATTTATTTAAAATTTAATAATTACATGTAGTTTTTTTAGGAAATATGAGGAAATCCCATATGAACCACCCAACATTCATTCCATTCATATTCAGTTTACTCATGAATCATGATGCATACATCTCTTATCATATATCTTCATGGGGTATTCATTAGAATAAATTATAGACGAACGCAATTTTTTTTCATAGCAGGTTATGTCTTAATTTACATAGATTAATCAAAATATTTTTCCTTATACATAAAATGTAGTTTGGAATATTACAGTGAAATTAATTATGTATTTAATATATATTTAGAGAGACCATCACATAAGAGTTTATTGGTTAAATAAATGTCAGAGTAAACATATTTTTACAATTTTTGAGGTGTCCAATAAGTAAACTAATAATTTTTTTACAATATTGTAATATTCAAAACATGTACTATCTAGATACACAACATGTATAGATTTAATCATTTATCTGTGGAACATGCATTGGGATTAGTCTTGTCTAATGTCCTGACCCGGGTGCCACTCATTTGTTCCATGAGACAGTCGGTCACATGACCTCATATGTGCCTCCCTGTATGCTAGAGGAAACCAACTAGTAGTGAGTGTCTAATATTGATCATGGGGGATACTATACCCATTAACAAAATTATCACATAAGTTGAAATAAATAACAATAACCAATTATATAACCATTACCATAATGATACCAATATCACCTGATAACAAAAGATGAAAACATAATATCAAAACTGAACAGTAGATATTCCACGCCAATATACATGTTAAGAGTAACAATCCAACCATAGAATCCTAGAGATAGTGAATTATTTTAATACACTGGAATGAATAGAAGGAATCAAATCCCTATAGACAGATTAGTTTGGTAGTCTGGAAGAAACTAGATACATACACAGAACCCATTTTTAATTTGGAGCGGAAAAATATATAATACATAAAAAATGTTAATAAACTCCATCCTTAAATACTCAATAAATGATTTCTTATTCATAACCCAGGGAAGAAAAAAATGAAAGGGGTGACCTCAAACGCTGTTTAAGGGTAAGAAATGCAACAAAAGATGTCATAACATAAACATTAGTCATGTTGAGTAAATAAAAACATATTCCATTAACAAAAACATGAACACATAATGGCGGGAATAAGATCATAATAAATAATTCCAGAATCATGTTTATTCTACTAGTTGATTAACTCCATGAACCATCAATACTATTTTCATAATGAGGCAATTCATACCGTGGGACATCAAAACCATATTATCAGGGCCTTAGACCAAGACTATAAGTGATCATTTTGTCAAGGCCTTGTCCCATGTCTATAGTTTGCCTCCTGAAACCAACCAATGCTTCTAAGAGAAATAGAGGGCCCCACCCAACACATTATATGTCCAATTCATTCCTCTTATGAATGAGAAAAAACATAAATAACATACACAATATTATTGAAACTAACATATGAAATGTAAATAACATCCCCCAATCATTAATCATAAACACTAACCATTTAGAGTAATATATTAATTGGTTTGAATATAGAACATCCACATTAAACATAATCATAAACCATTACGTAATTTTATTGATTATATAAAAGGATATAAACCTCAATGTTGTAAAATATTCAATAAATTATGTTGACATAGATGTGGATACTTTTAAATGAGACCATTGAAAAATCCTTGAGGAAATAATCCATTATCATTCCAAAGTGTCACATAACACCTTGAAACATTAAAATCATAATACATTTTAATATCATTAGAATAAGGAGACTATATATATGATATACCAAATAGTTTTACATACACCACAAGAAAGAAATAAGTGGTGAACAAGGCATGTATCTTATTAAAATTAATTTGAAATGAGAAAAATTATTTTTTACTTTTGTATGAATTGTTGTTTTGGAAAATAAAATATATTTTCCATGAAATAAGTTTTTAAACATAAATAACCCATACAATTATAGACTAGGACATTTAAATTAGATTTTAGTCATAAATGATGTCCCACTGATGTTAAATCATGTAAAAATAGTTCTTATCATTCTTTAGAAATAAATAATTTTAGGGCATATTAAAGAAAGAATTGAAGAGAATTTAAAATTTGAAAGAGGTTTTTATTCTATAATATCAAGAAATGATCCAAGGATATTTTTCTTGATAAAATTATTGTTTTTATTAAAATAATTGTGTCTTAAAATAGATTCTGGTGTACACTTAAAAATGATTTAATATTTCGAACGATCTCTTCAATCATGTTTGTATTTTGGAAATAATTTTGAATGTTCCTTTTAAAATGTGTAACTCCACATAAAATAAGGATTGATTCTGGTTTACTAACATATTCATAACGCTCGCACAAAATTTATAATGTGTTTATAAAAAAATAAAAAAAAATAATTTAGGTAATTAGACAATAAAATTAACCCGAATGAAAATGGATGTTTCGGTGGAAAACCATCATCAAATTGTAATAAATCGATTTAAATTCACCAAAATTAAAAATCATGAAATGATACATTTAAAACCATGTCAATTAATAGATTCATGAAATAAATCCTTAATAGGTAGTATACATACACCACACAAAAGTAATAGTTGTGAATACAGAATATCTCACAAAGTTGAATGTGGGATGATATAACCCTTACCTTAAGTTTGATAGTGTTATTCACATTATCTTATTATCCTGGATAATCAAATTGAATTCACTAATTAAAATTTACAAAACCATATATTTATTTAATTGATTTATTATAGACTTATTAACTTCATTCATGGGTATCTTGATGGGATTAAGAGGTTCAATTTTATTATTTGGGATAATTTTCTTAATGATCGGTATACTTATATACATGAATGAAGAATCAGGTAAAATGAGCATGGTTATTAAGAATTGATGTTATATATTATTTAGTGAATATCAAGAAGGTTACAAGGTTGTAAATTTCAATTGGTTACTTTTATTGAAGATGAATCAATATTTAAATCATTTAATGAAATCTGTTTGGGTTAATTGGTGGGTTTTTGAACACAAAAAAACCATTTTCTTTATAAATCAAAACCATGTGTACAAAAATATTGCTGAAAAATCAGAAGATACATAATACATATATTAGAGTCTGTCTCAACAATAATAATGGTTTTATGACAATAATTGATGAAGATAATATAAATTAAAAACATATCCTCCTTGAATATGGTGGATTAGCACATCTCTGGTGGTGTTTTTAATATTATTATAAAATAATGGGAATTGAGATATGATGAAAAATTATTCCTTTATTAGGAAAAAATTCTAGTACAAGTAAGATAATTTAGTCGTTATAATATTTGGAACAAATGATGATAGGAATGAAAAATAAATGAACTCTAAATAAAAAAAAGTTGAGAAATGTCTTAAGAAATATGGCAGCATAATGACGTCACATAAATATTTATAATATATATTGATGAGAGATAAAATGGCATCTAATAATGATTAGATAATATATATAGTAATGGGGATATTGAATTACATATCCCTACAAAAGACAATTTAAATTAAAATACAATGACATAATAATAGTGCTTTAAAATTAGAGTGAATTTGAGATGAAATTCAAGAGCATAACAGCTTTGCAACATGGTTTTAGAAAACATTAAAAAAAGAGTCGAAAGGGGTCACCCATTCATATAAGACTCATAAAAACGTATTTTTATTGAATAAAATGGATGTAATAACATGGTATAGAATCTTTAAATACATACCACATAAAAGAGAATGTGAAATAAATGAAAGGAAAAGAGAAATAATCTCTTGAATATACCTCCTTGAGTATATAATTAAGGGAAGAAGTATTAGTCCTATATAAATTCCAATATATTCATGGATTCCAATACTTACTAGGTACGGTTACATGGGATGATCTTTGAGGAGCATCAAGACATAGATAAGTGATGAGAAGAGGGAGTGAGGGGGAGGGGGTTATAGTGGATTAGATGTGTAAATATTGAATATTTTATTCATTATTTTATTAATTCCCTCAAGACAACCAATACTGTTGTTTCATGTGGCCCATAATAGTAATAAGTTCATGTGAGTCTAAATCAATTGGCCTTAAATCACCCATTATGTCATAAATAATTTATTTAACAGATAATATGTATATACAGTATTTGACCATAATTCGGTAGTCATAGAAAACTCAAGTATTTCAGAAAAATACTGAAACATCACCCTAATTAAATTTTATATGTGAATAATTAAAACACAAACTCCATTTTTTGAAAATAATTTTATAAATAATTTTAATTTAACTTCTAAATATAATAAAAATTTAATCCTAAAAAATAACTTTAAAATTGTAACTCATTTTATAAGACTTTGATAAATTAATCAAGGTCCTAAAAATAATATTATATTAATAATAAAATAAATAACATTTTTTTAAAATTTTATATAAATAAATTTCCATTTTAAATTATTAAATTAATTAGACAATTGAAATTTAAATATTTATGTCATATAAAAATAAAAATACTTATACTATTATCGTTTTTCAACATTTAATATGTCTAAATTGTTTTTATACATTCACGGGTGAAGTTTCTTTTTTTTTATGATTTAATATTTATTAGAATTAATTACTATTCATATGGGTATGTTACAATTCACCAAAAATTATGTTCGTCTTATAAGAATCTAAATATCGTACTAAACTCAACATTGTATGTCAGTTTTTTGAAATTCAAATCACAGAGGTGGATAATTTATGTCCACCTGACTATTTTATAAAAAAGTGGTGTTTTGTTGAGAATTTTTTTATTTAATTCTATAATAAATATATTTTTAAATTCATCGAGTGTTACATTATCCCCTTCTTACAAAAATTTATTTCTCGAAATTTGAAATTGAACTATGAGAATTAATGGTAGATACATGAAAATGTTCTTGTGGGAAACCCACCAGAAGAATATGGTTAAAATATTATATTAATACAAGGAAAGGGAAATTCATTGGTTAATACAAAAACACATTCTAATTTTACAACATGCTCATGGAAGAATAATCAGACCATCATGTAGTGACATTAATCCTTAAAGCCCCATTCTATTGTAAACTTATTCCTTTTCGTAAAGTGTAAAAATTTACAAAATATAATGATACAATACATTATAAATATGGTCTCTAAATTTCCATGATAATCATATCATTAACCATTAATCAACAAGAAGAAGCTCTGAAATTCACATTCCAATCAAGTGAATATCTTCATCTTATATCCTCTTGAAATATGGTAATAACATGAATTACAACAAAAACCATATTGGAAGAAAGAATTATTCAACATTACTTATGTAAGATACATGTTATTGGTTATATATACTAAATAAAAAAGTGATTTAAAATCCATCAATGATAGTATAGACCAATTTTCAACAAGTTGATAATCAGTTCTGAGGTAGTCAGTACTTATCCAAATCAATCATGTCTTCATTATTATCTCAACATTAGATATATATTGGGAGTTATCTTTCCCTCAATAATGTTTCTTTCTAAAAAATTTACCATTCCTAGAGAATCACATTTCTTTGATACCACTCATTATACAACCTCAAATCCTTAATGAAATAGTACAGTAGTACAACCCATATATTTCACATAATTATTACAACTACTACATTACTAAAATAATATTCAAATGACACGATTCATGACTATGCATATTAATCATTATTCTAATTCTGTGATACCCTCATAACTTGATCATTATCCAAAATCAGCATTTGGGGAATATTTATTTGATTCATGGGATGAATATTCTCATAGTGTCCCATATCCTTGCAGTTGAAGCATTGAATATTGGAAAATTATTTTCATGTCTTGCAATTATGTGCATGGTGGCATTTTTCTCCATACATGGAGAAAACTACTTTTCCACTCAAGGAAATATCGTGGTGTTTCCTTATATTGTCATCATATGTGGGAAACCCCTTCTTTCCCTTATTCCCTTTATCCCCATATTTCTCTGGAAGCATATTTTTATTTTTCATCCATTAAAATCCATAGGATTAGGATAAGTATTTAATTATCTTTTCAACACATGATATTATATCCTCATATGTTGAGGATTCAAAGGAGACAATATTTTGTTGAGATAATGGTTTGATATCATTATAGATACGATCCTTCTTTCTATTCTATCACCTACATTGGTGAGAATCTCATTATTTATGCTATGCTCTATTTATAATCAATTCCACGATATAAAATAAATCATAACTGTAATGACCCAGAAATTTCAAGGGAAATTTTTTCTTAATTTTCTTTGGTATTTTACAAGAACGCAGTTTTAGACGGCACTTGATTCCGAGGCCCGGTGTGCCCGAAATTTCTATCCGATTTTTAGCTCGGGTACGTTCAGTGAACGAACGAGCATGAATTCCTATCTTTTGAAC
This sequence comes from Viscum album, assembly GCA_963277665.1. Classification (NCBI taxonomy): domain Eukaryota; kingdom Viridiplantae; phylum Streptophyta; class Magnoliopsida; order Santalales; family Viscaceae; genus Viscum; species Viscum album. The sequence continues at coordinate 1,762,844,601 of OY728131.1, read as the reverse complement.
CGGTGCCTGGAATCGAATTCTGAGGGCACCGATGGAACCGCAGCGCCGGTAATTGCTTAGGAACTCCTGTTCCAGAGTTGCTTTATCAAAGGTGTGGATGACAAAAAATTGTGGAAGGTAATTTTTTATTATTCTACAATTTTTATTATTCCTTTTGTGTTTTAAGGATATGGGTGGAAGTTGGGTAACTACCCAATCTCCCTTGGGAGGTTATGAGGGTGGTGGGGCCCACATGAACCCCACCCCTTCATATTCTTCAACTCTTCAACTCCCCATTAACTCCCCTTCATTTAATTTTATAACATTTGTAATTTTAATGAGGTGAGTTAAGTGTGGTTAATTGAATTTCAAACTCTTGAAATTCAAAAGGGTAAGTTGTGTTAATAAATTAAGACTTGGGCTTATTTTATTAATGTTAGTGTTTATGCCACATTGAGAGGTTTTGGGAAGCGTGAAGATCTCCTTCATCTCCAACGAAGGACATCTTCGATGAAGAATGTGAAGAACACCTCGGACTCCGATGAAGAACACCGCTCTTCAACGAAGAACATCTCCTCCGAAAAATGTAGAGAAATTCTCCAGCGAAGTTTCCTCTTCGGACGCACCTCGACGACAATGGAATCGACGTTCATTTTCCACGACGCCCAACCTCCGCGACGCTCATATTCTGCAGCTCGTTGACGTGCACCGTTCTTGAAACCGAGGTAGGGGATTGTATTTAATTAATTTGTTCGTGACTACTTCCCTGAATTTCTTCGTGAAATTTAACCAACTGCTATCGATTAATGTGAGGGGAGGGGGGGGACCGCACAAACACAGCCGACCCACCGCCTTATTTTTCTTGTTGGATTCTTTTGGATTGAAATGGAAGTGGCATGGTGCCGTCGCACCGCGCGGAATTATTGCGACAAGAAATATGAGGCGCCGACGCGTCGCGCCGCGAATTAATACAAGGACACGACGAAATTGCGCCACGTCGGAGACATTCGAAAATACCGCGGCCGGTACCGGGGCCGCGGCAGAAGGGCGCGACACAATCGCGTGGTGCCGGACGACAAGGGCCGCAGTCGGTTCCGGGCCGCCGGCGTCGGAGCTGGAAGGGGACCAACCATCTATGGTCCCGTTAAGCAGAAACCGGCCGGCTAGGTCGGGCCGGACGGACGAGGAGAAGCCGGGGGAATTAATTCCCCCGGCCGGCCATCAATGCGGCCCCAAATTAAGGGGCCGCGGTTACAAGAAAATGGGAGGGACATCGCCCCCCCCCCCCCCCCCCCCCCCCCCCCCCCGTGTGAGCCAAAAACGGCTCAGCCATTTTGGCCCCGCAACCAACCACTGTGCCCAGCGCGCGGGTCACCGGACCGGGTTGCCGGGCCGGCCCGCTCCCATGCCGGGCCGAACCAGGGGGTCTCGGGCCGGGTCGGTCCGGGCCTGAAACCCCCGTTTTCGGACCATTTGGGTTCAATTTCCCATAACTCGGGCTACGGACCTCTGATCGACTCACCGTCAGTGGCGACATGATCCTTGGAACAAGAAGTTAGTTTCGGTATATTATACTCAAGATTTCAGAATACTTTGACTTCGCCCGGGTTGGTTTGGATACGAAACCAACCGGCCCATCGGAGCGGAAAAGCTTATATCTTGAGCTCCGGACGTTCGATTGACGTTCTGTTGACTTTGTTGGATTCCTCATAATGAGACAGATCTTTTGGCTTACTCAGATTGAGTTTTGGATGCCGTCGGAGTGCGGTCGGGTTGTTTCGCTCACGAAACTAACCGGGCCCCTCAAACGAAAATGCCAATAACTCGCAGACCGGGCGTCCGATTGATGCACCTTCTGTCTCATTGAAATTCATCTTTATGAGACGGAACTTTTGGAATTCTTCTCCCATGTTTCGATAGCTGTTGGATAGTGGCCGGGTTGGATTATACCTGAAATCCAACCGGGCCCTTGGAAAGGAAAAGCTGTTATCATTCAGACCAGACTCCCATTTGATGAACCGTCAGTGGCGTTGGTGATCACGTTGAGAAATGGACCCTATGAGTATACCCTATAAGAGTTTGGGGTACAGTTGAGATACAGCCAGGTTGGTTCACTCACGAAACCAACCGGGCCCCTAGGACGAAAAGGCTAATAACTCACAGACCGAGCATCCGATTGACGTGCCGTCTGTTGCGTTTAGACCCCTATGACGAGGCGGTCCTTTAAGATACTTTCTTGTTGGAATTTGAGATACTTTGAGTATCGACCTGTAGCTCGTGGAGCGGACCCTCCCAGAGACGAGCGTGCGGAGTACGGAGACCGTGTAGCCAACTGAGACCTAACGACTACATGACTGACTCGACTTGGAGTGAGTCAACTTGCCCAGTGGACGGAGAACTACTTTGTGAGGTGCAGACCCATGGCGGAAGGAGCACTACCTGTGTGACAGTGCAGACCCGCGGTACTCGTCTGGAGAGTACCTCAGCAGGCTCCTAGGGGGTGTGCACTACTGTGTTTGGGTGACATACCTCGGAGGGAAGCACTACTGTGTTTGTGAGGCTGACCCGCGGTACTCGACAGGAGGAGTACCTCAGCAGTCTTAGGTTAGTGAGCAGTATCTCAGAGTCGTGACAGGACCACTGTACACTCCAGAGATGGGGCACTTCAGTAGTTACGGTTTCAATAATGAAAATCCTGGTTTGAGCTGAGACTTTTACCCTTTGTGTTTACATCTTGATTGAGATGGGTCACTTGATAAGTTAGGTATATGTATGGTCATATACTTTGGTAGTGGTTATCCGCTGATTTCATGATCTTTGTGTTTCCTCATGATTGAGATGGGTTACTTGATATCTTAGGTATATGTATGGGCATATACCTAAATAGAGGTTATCTGTTGAGATCTTCTTTGTGGTTATCCTTGTTTGTTTTAGTGAGACCTTGAGGGTCTCGAGGTCCTTACTGAATATCATTATACTCAACCCTGCACGGGATATGCCCGCACCTCATTGTGTTGGTTGCAGACGACGGGCAGTGCTGACGGAGGCCGAGTTTTCGAGGACTGGATGGTACCTGGAGGTGGACTACATGACGAGTCAGTACCCAGAGGTGGACTACACGACGATTCAGTATCCAGAGGTGGACTTATGGATGAGATGACACTCGGAGGAGGTTGACGGGCGAGAGCATTGTGGAGGCTATCTGTACCTACTCTTCATGTAGGATCCGTGGTGGACGTTCCAGGAGCTACGCCATCTCTACCTACCCTTCAGGTAGGATCCGAGAAGGACGACCCAGGAGCCGCTTCCATTCTTCCAGCTCTTGTCTTTTTCTGTTGTAATTTGTTTAGTTGTAGTTGTACTTTCATTTGGGTTTTTATTCTGGCCCATTTACCTTTCAGCACTTCTTTTTGTACTTAGTGTTTTACTTCCTCTTGTACTCTGTGGTGTTTTCATTACTTTTATAAAGGCAATTCCTTCCCAGTTATCAAGATTTACGCCTTTGGTGATAGTCGACAGCCCCTGGCCTATGGAAGGTAGGCTTGGGGTAGTCACGACATGGGCCCCGAGGAGGGGTCGTGACAAATTGGTATCAGAGGAGTCGGTTCTACCGCAGAACTTATAACTCTAATATTTTCTTTATATGAAGCAATAGTGTTAAGGGTAAAGAGTGTGGTATTCAGTTCAGGGAGTCCAGTGTTGGTGCGGGCGGCCGATGTATCCATACACCAGGACCCGGAAAACTGATTTCCAACTTTGTGCACGAAAACACTGATTGCGTGTGTGTTTTCAAAGGGTTTCCTTTTAAATATCAGCTCAAACCAGGTCAGCTCACCAGGTATAATCATTTGACCATTTCACGTTGTTTCTTTCAGTATGAATTTTCTTAGACGACAAGATAGAGCCTAGAGGGATGTGTGTGGTGAAAGCCTGTCGAGCGATGAGGCTTCGGTACATGGCCCTATTGCAGTTGAGGCATCACCGGAGGCACCAGTGGTACTACCATACGTTGGGCCACTAATGTCACTAGCCCCAATAGTAGGCGATGCACGCCACTTGAGTGCACTGCATGAGTTTCAGCGCTAGAGGCCACCCAGGTTCCGGGGAGAGATGGACCCGCAGGCGGCTGAGGTTTGGATGGAGGCTGTGGTGAGAGTCTTCAGGATAGAGGGGACTCCTGCAGACTTCATGGTGATCTTTGCTGCCAGCCTTTTTTAGGGAGCAGCAAGTAGGTGGTGGAGCCACTTGTTCCAGTTTTATGACGGGATGACCTTCGCATGGGAAGACTTCGAGACCTTCTTTAGGGTGGAGTTTGTGCCAGTAGCTCTACACCCCGAGCATGTACAAGAGCTTCTGCCTTTTCCGCGTGTTTTTCGATCAGTAGCCGAGTCATATGTGGGTAGTAGACAGATGATGCAGAGGTCCAAGAGGACTAGAGCCAGCCGTACGAGGAGCAGGAAGTGTTATGAGTGTGGCAGGAAGGGTCACATGGCACGTGACTGTCCGACTCCTCGTACAGTTGATCTGCAGGCTTTGGAGGAGCCACCGAGGCAGAAGCAGCGGCGGGTGCTTGAGTAACAGCCGAGCAGTGGACAAGGCAGTAGAGCTCCGGGAGTAGGTGGACAGGAGCCGAACTAGTGGATACGTCCCTTGTACTTCTAGTTCCATGTTGTTTTTGTATTCGAGTCTTTGTACTATGTGCTGTAATAATAAAAAGACACTTATCTTTGTGATGTTTGCTTTCCTATCCATTTTGTTTGGTTGATACTGAGTGGTCCTTGTTAAGACTATTTACTTGACCCTCACTTTCATGATTCCTACGGGAGGAGACCCAATAACCTCACACTGATGCCGACAGTGTGACTCGACCCTTGGAGGCGAGAGTGACAGTTGGATCTCTTGGTAGTTACGTAGAGGCCTTACGACATCCTCCATGGCATGAATGCATCCTTCATGTCAGAATTGACTGTATTAGGCAATGGGCGTGGTTCATCCAGGGGATGAGACCGAGTTTCTCTTTTCGGTATTGGAGAAATTTTAGCAGCTCCTTCAAATCATCCAGGAGCGGATGAAGACTGCACAGTCCATTATGAAATAGGAAACCGACGCCAGTCTTAGAGACTCGAGCGGGTTAAATGTTTAAAGAAGAGGATGATTTAAAGAGAGATCAGTCTGCGGAGCAGCAGACATGGAGGCAGAGCGGAATGAGGTGGTTTACATCTTAACATGCTATAACCACCCGCCTTAGTTATCCCGGCCAGGCTCAGGGAGCTGGAGGTCGGAGGAAGAGTGCGGCTACATGCGGTAAAGGAGTGTGACCCAATGGCTCTAAAAAAATTATTCAAGGGATAGTCTGTGTCCACTACTAGCTACTGTTGTAACAAATGTCGATATGAACCATTCCTTGCTTTCAAAAATCATGTTCTAGACCTTGAGTTTCTGGAAGCCGTGAACTTGGCCCTCACGTCTGGAGATACCTTGGGAGGAGACTCTATAATCACACTTACACCAATGGTGTGGTTAGACCCTCGAGGTGGGAGTTTCGGTTGGAATCTCTTGGTGGAAGCGTCGAGGCCTTATGATGTTAGTTTGAGTATGGAATGGGCTTTAACTGTTCATACATAAATTGACGGTTTTAGGAAAACTTCGGGATGGGTTTTCCTTGGTCGGCGAAAAAGGAAACCCCAGGCAGCACATGGTAACTCTTGCACAAGAGGGTGCGACCGATCAGTCTTGAGTCGGTCCACCTTATCCTCGTGGCAGCAGTCGTTTCGAGTTCCAGTTCTAACAGGAATTGGAGACCTCTAGAGTTCGAGGATGACGATCACATCCTTATACGGGTCTCACCTCGACGAGGTTTACGGAGATGTGGCCAAGGTGGAAAGTTATCTCCGAGGTTTAGCGGACCTTCTTAGGTCCTCGGGTGGGTAGGCGTGGTGGTTTACCACTTGACCCATCCACCTCAGTTGCACCAGATGCACGACCACTTCCACATATCTCAACTGAGAAGATACGTGCTCGACCCTTCGCATATCATCGACCATGGGGAGCAGGACGATGGAGATGGGGTGACATTCACAGAGGTTCCAGTGGGGATTGAGGATCGATAGGAGTGGATCCTATGAGGATGATCGATTCCTCGGGTTCACTTTCTTTGTCAGTATGGGAACCTCTAGGTAATCACATGGGAGCGGAAGTCTGAGATGCGTGCTCAGTACCGCTTTTGTATCCCTAGTTTGTGTTAATGCTTTACGAGGACGTATAGCTCTGAGTTGGGAGTAATGTAAAGACCCGGAAATTTCAAGGCAAATTTTTTCTTAATTTTATTTGGAATTTTACAAGAATGCAGTTTCACACGGCACTTGATTACGAGGCCCGGTGTGACCGTAATTTCTATCCGAAGTTTAGCTCGGGTACGTTCAGTGAACGAACGAGCAGGAATTCCTATCTTTTGAACCGGTGCGTGGAATCGAATTCTGAGGGCACCGATGGAACCGCAGCGCCGGTAATTGCTTAGGAACTCCTGTTCCGGAGTTGCGTTATCAAAGGTGTGGATGAAAAAAATTGTGGAAGGTAATTTTTTATTATTCTACAATTTTTATTATTCCTTTTGTCTTTTAAGGCTATTGGTGGAAGTTGGGTGACTACCCAACCTCCCATGGGAGGTTATGAGGGTAGTGGGGACCACACGAACTCCACCCCTTCATTTTATTTAACTCTTCAACTCCCCATTAACTCCCCTTCATTTAATTTGACAACTTGTGTAATTTTAATGAGGTGAGTTAAGTGTGGTTAATTGAATTTCAAAGACTTGAAATTCAAAAGGGTGAGTTGTGTTAATAAATTAAGACTTGGGTTTATTTTATTAATGTTAGAGTTTATGCCACGTTGAGAGGTTTTGGGAAGCGTGAAGATCTCCTTCATCTCCAACGAAGAACATCTTCGAAGAAGAATGTGAAGAACACCTCGGACTCCGAAGAAGAACACCGTTCTTCAACGAAGAACATCTCCTCCGAAGAACGTTTAGAACGTCTCCAAAAACGTTTCCTCTTCGGACGCACCTCGACGACAATGGAATCGATGTTCGTTTTCCACGACGCCCGACCTCTGTGACGCTCATCTTCTGCGGCTCGTTGATGTGCTCCGTTCTTGAAACTGAGGTAGGGGATTGTATTTAATTAATTTGTTCGTGACTACTTCCCTGAATTTCATTGTGAAATTTAACCAATTGCTATCAGTTAATGTGAAGGGGGGGGGGGGACCACACAAACACGACCAACCTACCTCCTTATTTTTCTTTTTTGATTCTTTTGGATTTAAATGGAAGTGGCGCGGTGCCGTCGCACCGCGCCGAATTATTGCGGCAAGAAATACGCTGCGCCGACGCGTCGCGCCGCGAATTATTACAAGGACGCGATGCAATTGCGCCGCGTCGGAGAAATCCAAAAAGACCGCGGCCGGTACCGGGGCCACGACGGAGGGGCACGACACCGTAGCGCCACACCGGACGAAAAGGGCCACGGTCGGTTCCGGGCCGCGGCGGAGCAGGGTGACCGGCGGCCGGTACCGGGCCACCGGCGTCGGAGCTGGAAGGGGACCGGCCATCGCCGGTCCCGTTAATCAGGAACCGGCCAGCCTGTCGGGCCAGCCGGGTGAGGAGAAGCCGGAGGAATTAATTCCCCCGGCCGACCATCAATGCGGCCCCCAATTAAGGGGTCGTGGTTACAAGAAAACGGGAGGGGAAGCCCCCCCCCCCCCCCCCGTGCGAGCCAAAAACGGCTTGGCGGTTTTGGCCGAGCAACCGACCAGTGCACCCAGCGCACGGGTCGCCAGTCCGGGCCACCGGGACGGGCCGTGCCGGGCCTGGTCGACCCGGACCCCGGTCGGTTCGACCTGGTTCGGGCCGACCCAGGGGGTCTCGGGTCGGGTCGGTCCGGGCCCGAAACCCCCGTTTTCGGACCGTCTGGGCTCAATTGCCCATAACATGGGCTACGAACCTCCGATTGACACACCGTCAGTGGCCACACGATCTTTGGAACGAGACGGTCGTTTCGGTATATTATACATAAGGTTTCGGAATACTTTGGGTTCGACCGGGTTGGTTCGGATACGAAACCAATCGGGCCCTCGGAGTGGAAACACTTATATCTTGAGCTCTAGACATCCGCTTGACGTGCCGTCGACGTTGTTGGATTCAACTTAATGAGAATGATATTTTGGCTTACTCCGCTCGAGGTTTGGATTACTTCGGAGTGTGGTTGGGTTGGTTCGCTCACGAAACCAACCGGGCCCCTGAAATGAAAAAGCCAATAACTCGCAGACCGGGCATCTGATTGACGCACCGTCTGTCTCGTTGTAATTCCTCTTGATGAGACAGAACTTTTGGAATTCTTCGCCCGAGTTTCGGTTGCTATTGGATAGTGGCCGGGTTGTATTATACCTGAAATCCAATAGGGACCTTGGAACGGAAAAGATGTTATCTTTCAGACCAGACGTCCGTTTGACGAACCGTCAGTGGCGTTGGTGATCACGTTGAGAAACGGTCCGTATGAGTATACCCTATGAGAGTTCTGGGTACTTTTGAGATACGGCGGGGTTGGTTCGCTCAAGAAACCAACCGGGTCCCTGGGACGAAAAGGCTAATAACTCACAGACCGGGCGTCCGATTGACGTGCTGTCTGTTGCGTTTAGACCCCTATGACGAGGCGGTCCATTGAGATACTTCTTCGTGGGACATTGAGATACTTGGAGTATCAACCACTAGATCATGGATCGGACCCTCCCAGAGACAAGCGTGCGGAGTACGGAGACCGTGTAGCCGACTTAGACCTGACGACTGCTTGACCGACTCGACTTGGAGTGAGTCGACTAGCCCAGTGAACGGATCACTACTTTGTGAGGCGCAGACCCATGGCAGACGAAGCACTACCTGTGTGACAGTTCAGACCTGCGGTACTCATTCAGAGAGTACCTCAGCAGGCTACTAGGGGGTGTGCACTAGTGTGTTTGGGTGACATACCTCGGCAGGAAGCACTACTGTGTTTGGGTGGATGACCCGCGGTACTCGATAGGAGGAGTACCTCCGTAGTTTTAGGTTAGTTAGTAGTACCTCAGAGTTCTGACTGGCCCACTGTACACTCCAGAGACGGGGCACTTCAGCAGTTACAGTTTCGATAGTGAAAATCCTGGTTTGAGCTGAGACTTTTGACCTTTGTGTTTACCTCTTGATTGAGATGGGTCACTTGATAACTTAGGTATATGAATGGGCATATACCTGGGTAGTGGTTATCCGTTGATTTCATGATCTTTGTGTTTCCTCATGATTGAGATGGGTTACATGATAACTTAGGTATATGTATGGGCATATACCTAAGTAGAGGTTATCTGTTGAGATCTTCTTTGTGGTTATCCATGGTGGTTTTAGTGATACCATGAGGGTCTCGGGGTCCCTACTGAGTATCGTTATACTCCCCCCTTCACGGGCTATGCCCGCACCTCGTTGTGTTGGTTGCAGACGACGGGCAGTTCTGACGGAGGCCGAGTGTTCGAGGACTGGACTGTACCCGGAGGTGGACTACATGACAATTCAGTACCCAGAGGTGGACTACACAATGAGTCAGTATCCGGAGGTGGACCTCACGGCGAGACGACACTCGGAGGAGGTTGACGGGCGAGAGTGTTGTGGAGGCTATCTGTAACTACCCTACAGGTAGGATCCATGGTGGACGATCCAGGAGTTGCGCCTTCTGTACCTACCCTTCAGGTAGGATCTGAGGAGGACGACCCAGGAGCCGCTTCTGTTCTTCCAGCGGTTGTCTTTTTTTGTTTTACTTTGTTCGGTTGTAGTTTTACTTTCACTTGGGTTTGTATTCTGGCCCATTTACCTTTCAGAACTTCTCTTTGTACATAGTGTTTTACTTCCGCTTGTACTATGTGGTGTTTTCTTTAATTTTATAAAGGAAATGCCTTCCCAGTTATTGGGATTTACACCTTTGGTGCTAGTCTCCAGCCCCTGGCCTATGGAAGGCAGGCTTGGGGTAGTCACAGTACGGGCCCCGAGGACGGGTCGTGACAATAACATTATAAACTCTATATGAATATAAACATTTTATAGCACATAACATAAATTTATGCATCATAAATCCTATAACCATATACATTGGTTACTTTGGGAGCATAAATCCTTCATAAGGGTGGGTAAATAAAATTTTAATTACCCAAAGAATATCCCTCTTGAATGTCAAACTAGCTACACAGTAAGGTAGATTTTAATGTAATAACATACCACTAGTGAGGCCCAAAAACCCTGTTGGAGTTTGTACTCCTTGGTACATCTGTGCCAAAACCATGTCCACTTGTAAAATCCAGTATGGGTTTTATTTTCCATCAAGATCTTCATAATCTATTCCTTACCAAATTCTAGAATGTCCTTGTATTCTTATACCAAAATTCTATATTAGAGTTTTCTTCACAAATATAATTTTTCTATATCATGTTTCTATGATTTTATCTAAACATCCTCTGATACCAACTGTAATACGCTGACCAAAAAATCTCAGAGCTAGTTCATTATTTTAATACTTTGAAATGATTAAATAGAATCAAATCCCAATGGACCGATCAGTTTAGTAGCCTTGAAGAAACTAGATACATACAGGGAACCTGTTTTACACTTGGAATGAAAAAAAATATGATACATAACAATATTAAAAAAATTTAAACCTTTAATACACAATAATTGATCTCTTCTTCGTAACATAGGGAAAGAAAAAAATGAATGTTGTGAGATAAAACATTCAGTAAGGGTATCAAATACAACAAAAAATATCATAACATAAACAATAGTCATGTTCTATAAATAAAAAATACATTCCATCAAAAAAAAACATGACACATTATGGAAGGAATAAGAGATGAATAAATAATTCCATAATCAGGGGTGTTATACTAGTCGAATAACCCCATAAACCATTAATACTATTTTCATAATTAGGGAATGCATAATATGGGACATAAAACCCATATCGGCAATGCCCTGTACCAAGACCATAAGTAATCATTTGGTCAAGGCCTTTTTCCAAGATAATAGTTTGTCTTATAAGACATGCTGATGCACCGAGGGGCTATAGATTCCCCCACCTGAAACATACATGTCAAATGAATTACTATGATGAATAGGGATAAAGATAAAAAGAAAACACATTCATATTGTAACTAACATATGAAATGTAAATTATATTCCCCAATCATTATTCATAAACATTAACCATTCAAATTAATAAGGTGAATGGTTTCAAGATAGCACATCCACAGTCAATCTAATCATAAATCATTAAATAAAAAAATATGGATGATATAATAAGAGATAAACCCTAATGAAATAAAATATTCAAATATGTATGTTGGCATGGATGGGGATAATTTTAAATGAGACCCTTAAGAAATCCTTGGGGAAATAATACTTAAACATTCAAAAGTAACCCATACCACACTAAAACGTTCATATAGTAATCCCTTAGATTATCATGAAAAAAGGTGACTCTAAATATAATATTTTAAAGGGAAATACATACACCACAAGAAAAAAATAATTGGTGAACAAGGCATATATCATATAAAAGTTAATGTTAGATGAGAGAAATCCTTTTTTTACTTTTGAAATAAGTTATCTTTTAGAAAATCATTTATACTTACCATGAAATAAGTATTTAAACATGATTATTCAATAAAAATAATATACTTGTAAATTATAATTATATTTTAGTAAAAAATGAAGTCCCACTAAAGTTAAATCATATGAAAAGTATTCTTAAAATTCTTCAGAAATAAATCATTTCATAGAATTTTACAGAAAGTATTAAAAAGTATTTTAATGTGAAAATACCAGTCTGTTATCATAAATACAGAGATGATGAAAGGTCATATATCCTGATAAAATGACTGTTTTATAAAAATAGTTGTGGCATGAAACAGATTTTGGAGTATACATGAAATTGTGTAAGAATTTGAAATGATCCCTTGAATCGTGTTGGTATGTAAAAAACAATTTTGAATGTTCTTTTTAAAATGAGTAACTCCCCATAAAATATGGAAGTATTATGGTATATGAAAATATATATAACACTCACACAAAATTTATGAGTATTTCATAAGAATTCCTAATAATTACCTTAAGGTAATTAGAAAATAGAACTAACTCAATTGAAAATGGTAGTTCAGGTGGAATACGCTCATAACATTGTAATCAATCGATTCGAATTTCCCAAAATTAATAATCACAAAATGATATATTGAATACCATGACAATAAATATATTCATAAGATGAAACTTAAATGGGAAAAACACATACACCACACACAAGTAATAGTAGTAAATACAGAATAAATAACAATGATTGATGTGGGATGATGAAACCCCTACATTATATTTGATGGAGTTTTTCACATGATCTTAGTGTCCAGAATAACCAAATTAAATTCATTAATTAATATTTCCAGAAAAAATTCTTTGTTTAATTGAGTTATTATAAACATCTAGAGTTCATTCATGGCCTCCTTGATGGGTTTAAGAGGTTCAATTTTATTATATGGGATCATCTTCTTCATGATCAGTATACTTATATACATGAATGAAGAATAAAGTAAAATGATGTTGGTTATAAAGAATTTAAGTTATATGTATTAGTGAGTATCTAGAAGGTTACATGTTAGTAACTTGCATTTGGTTACGTGGAGTGAGGATGAATCATTATATAAATCATTTAATGACAACTGTTTGGGTTATTATGTGGTTTTTTAAACACAACTAATTCATTTTTCTCTATAAATCACAACCATATGTAAAAAAAGATTACAGAATCATATATGAGAAATAATACATATATTATAGTCTGGTACAATAATAATAATGATTTCATGACAATAATTGAAGACGAGAATAGAAAATGAAACCCCATCATCCTTGAATGTGGTAGATTAACACATCACATGTGGTTGTTTTAATTTCAGTATAAAAGAATGGGATAGGATATATGATGAAACATTAATAATTTTTCATTATAAATTCTAGTAATTTTAATATACAAGATTCATCACAACATTGTGTTGAATGGAGTAGAGGAATGAAAAATTATGAAACTCAAAATAAGTTAAATGTTGAGAAATCCACTATTAAAATTTGGCAACTTAACAACATCAAATAAAAATTCATAAAATATATTGATGATTTAAAAATGGAATATCATCATAATTAAATAATGTATAATGTAAGGGGGATATTAAATTGCATATCATTACATAAGAAAATTTATATTAAAAGATAATAACATAATGATAGTTCTTGAAAAAGAAAGATATTTTGAGATGAAAAATATATAGCAAAACGGCTATGCATCCTGGTTTTAGAAAGCATAAAAAAGAGATGGGAAAGGGGTCATCCATTCATAGAAGACTCACAAAACAGTATTGGGAGAGAATAAAAAGGAGATAATAACATGGAATGAAAACATAAAATATATACCACATTAAAGATATATGAAATAAATGAAATGAAAAGAAGAATATACCTCTTGAATCCACCACCTTGAGAATCTCTTTATGGGAAGGGTTTTAGTATTTCAGAAAGAAAAAGAGCTTCTTTGACATGGTTTGGGACTAGGGAAGGTTACTTGGGATTAAAAGTGCCGAGTATCATGGCTTTGAGGAGTGAGGATAAGAGATAGTGAGGCGGTGGGGGGGGGGGGTTATAGTGGATAGAATGAGTAAAATTTGAATATTTTATTCATTATTTTATTAATTCCCTCAAGAAAACCAATACTGTTGTTTCAGGTGACCCATAATATTAATAATGGAATGTGAGATCGAACTAAGTGGACTTACATCACTCATAATGACATGAATAGTGCATTTGATTGATAATTTGTATATACAATATTTTACCATATTTCATATTTTCAAAAAAAATTCTGTATTTCAGAAATCTCCAAAAAATTCCCCCTAACCATTTTTCAATGTGTAGAATTAAATAATGAACTCATTTTTTTGAAAATAACTTTCTAAATGTTTTTAATTTAATTTTTAATATAAATCATAATTTATTAAATATATCACAACTTTAAAACTACAACTCATTTTATATGACCTTGAGAAATTAATCAAGGTCCCGTAAAATTATAGAATAATAATAATACAATAAAGTAATAGTTTGGGTATAAATTTTATGAAAATACATTTCCATTTGAAATTATTAAATTAATAAAAACACATTAATATAATTATTTACATCATACAAATATACCAATACTTATACTTGGATCATTTTCAACTTTTGTGATGTCTTAATTGTATTTATACATTCATCGGTAGAGTTTCTAATTTTTTGTTATGATTTACTATTAATTAAAATTCATTACTATTGATAAGGGTATACTATTATTCCCCCAAAATTATTTTTTTCTTACCAGACTCTACATATCGTACTAAACGCAATCGTGTATGTCATATTTTCGAAATTCAAATCACAGAGGTGGAAAAATTATGTTTACTAGACTATGTTTTATAAAAGTGGTGTTTTGTAGAGTCTCAATGTTTAATTAATTTTTTAATAATTAAATATGTAATTTATTATAAAGTTACATTATGTGTCAATACGAAATAACCAAAATAAATAAAGTCCATAAAAGCTCCCAAACAGGCCCTGAACCACATCTAGTTACCACATCCACGCTCTATCCAAAATCAACTATCTCACTTATTGAATTTTCATTATACCTTCCTTCGAATATGGTGTCTATTCATGTACCAACATGGAAACCCATGTATTGTGTGAGTACATCTCTGCAAGCCACCACTAACGACGTCTAAAACAATATCTATCCAATAAAAGTGTATTTAGTTGTATAAGTAAATAAGTACAATGCATAATAAAATAGTTATCACATTATAAATTATTCTTTATTTAACCACATAAATCATTGGGATCCTATGGACAACCAATATATCAATAAATACATTATCCAATGTCGGTGTTTAAATTATTTAACAATATAATTCATTCTAAAGAAATGATAATTCATTACTAACTCATTTCAAATTATTATCATGGATAATTGGAACAATAGTCTAATGCCAAAATCATAGGTGTAAAACATCATTAATAGAACTATGGGTGTATTTATTACATCAGTTTTTGTCCCATATCCCATGGGAACTTACATAATATTTCATTGTCTGATACAATTTTCATGAATGCCTTGGGAACTATATCAGCATTTGAAGCATCATCAGTGGAAATAGAAAGAAATGAAGAAATTGTATTCATTTTCAATTTGAGTGACTGAGTGCCAAATTTGTTTCAAGATTCACCAATAGAATTTGATTCAAACCCATTGTCCCTAACACTTCAATGAATCACTATACATCTAGTGTGATGGGGTATTCGGTGGATAATTACTAAAAATATTATAGGTTAGTTATTTCATTATATTCCCAAATAGAATTACTTTTATTTTCACATTAGGTTATGAATGGTTAAATTATTATGAAATATTCACCATCATAATGAAAATATATGACGAATTATATTATGCAGAAGAAATATTCATAGACATCTCAAAAACCAGATCCATCACTCATTTTTGGTTGCTCAGGGTGATGTTATATCCAGAACACCCCCAGTAGGTCATGATGGAAGCTGATCACTGATTGATGACTGGGTGAAGGGATAACCTTAGAAATAATCATCTATCAACACATGGATTGAGTAATAAGATGGAAATAATGAAAGAAGATTCTACATCTAGATCCGAAAAACTACATTCCAAGGAAGAGTTAAACTTAATAATTTTGTCAAAACATCATCAAACTATAGATTAATTGTAGTGATTTAATGAGTAAGAGACAATTTTATTTGGGATTCTACGTCCATTTTTCTCATAAAAAATTATAATATTAAAATCAATATTAATTCCATAAATTCTAATTTCTTCAAATATTGTTCCATGATAATCATGTAAACTCAAAAGAAGTAACATTATAATAATTAAATATAGGTAAAAATTAATTGTAGATGGGTTTTTAAGTAATAAATTGTAGGATTGAAATAATGATGTAGATGCTCAATATACCAGAGGGGGGGGGGTGAATTGAATACTTTAAAATTTTCCTTAGGCAAGGAAAGATCTATGTTTAACAAAGTTAAACTAAGAAAATTCATAACACCTATAACACCAATTGGAGAATTGGAACAAGGTATGAAGTTATAAACTTCTAGTTCTATGAACTTGCTTGAATCTGGAAAGTTATTCCAAAAACTTGTTCCGGAAATATGGATCCGGAAATTGAAACTTAACTAATGTTTAAAATAGGAGATTCTACCTTAAAGTGTATAGAGTCTAAATTAATCAGAGTACACATGTATGGAAATATAGGAAGATTATACTTTCCTTACAATACAAAAGTGCAGCGAAAAAAACAAGTAGTAAAACTAGGATCCTGATTAGTTACAATAAAAAGAGTAACTCCATGTAACCTGACAATCTCTTTGAGGTAAAATTTAAAAAGTTGATCCACTGACATTAAATCTCGAATAGAATGAAAATGTGCAGGTTTTTTCAGACGATAAATAATAACCCAAGTCACATTGTTACCTCAAGAATTCATAGGTAGTCTCACCACAATGTCTATGGACATATTCTCCCATTTCCACTCTAGCACTGGAAAAGGATGAAGAATCTCCTTCGGTAACTATCGATCTATTGTAACCTATTGACATGTCATGCATTTCACAGAAAATTCTACAATATCCATTCTCATTCAATCCCACCAGTAATTCTCTCCAAGGTCTTTGTACTTCGAATTTCTTCCAGGATGAAAAAAATATTGACAACTATGAGCTTCAATCAACTATTCATTTATTAACTAAGAATCACAAGGAAGAAACAACCCTTTTCGAAATCTTAAAACCCATTCATTATCAAGGTCAAATACTAGAAACATACCAATTTTAACCAATTATACATTATTCTATAGGTCATGGTCTTCCTTCTGTGATTTCTTAATTCTGGCTGATAACGAGGACTGTACTTAAACATGAATAAAAATGATTTATTCCCTCCACCGAAAACTTTTAAGAAATAATTTATCAAATCCTTAATCATGGGATCATGTTCAAAACATAACATGGTTAATGATTCCTGATGTTTTCGAATCTAGAAATCCACCACATTGTTTTCTTTTCATTGATAGTAATTGATCGTGCAATAATAAACAATTATCAGATAAATCCATCTTATTTTCCTCATTTTTAATTCCTTATATGTGAATGTATACTTCAGACATTTATTGTCATTATATATTTGACATTTAGCTCTGTATAACAGGTGGCTCTAAATTTACAACGCAAAAACCATAGCTACCAATTCCATGTCATGTATGTGATAATTTATCTCAGGAGTTTTTAGTTTTTTGGTATCATAAGAAATTACATGATAATTCTACATAAAAAATTACCATCTCACTTTAATGAAGCATCACTGTAGTTGACAAACTAACCATTTTAGGAATGCAAGTCCAAAACTAGAGCAGTCACCAATCTCTTCTTCCATTTCTATAAACAGACATTACATTATTCTTTCCCGACTAATTTAAACACATTTTCTTATTAACATAGTTATCAGACTAGATAACCATGTAATGTTTTTAACTATCCTTCATTAGTAAAAAGTTAATCCATGAATACTACAATTCACTATAAAATTTGTAGGACTTGGACATTCATTGACCACTTTGGTTTTGGAAGGGTCAAGAATTATTCCTTTAGTATTTATAATGTTCCCATGAAAAGAAATCAGTTTTAACCGAAAATCAAACATGGTGAATTTTCCATACACCTCTTTTCTTTGAAGGGATTTAAAACAACCCTTAGATGTTCCTCATTCTCATCTTTCTTTCAATAATGTACCTGGATTTTATAAATAAACACAACCAGGATATTTTCCAAGAACTCATGAAATATTTAATTCATAAGAACCATGAATATAGTAGGTTCATTAGTTATCCCAAAAGTCATAATTTAAAATTCATAATGACCATATCAAGTTTGGAACATAGTATTCGGTATGGCTTCATCCTTTACATTCTGCTGATTGTACCCCGACAACATGTCAACCATCAAAAAATATTATTCTCCCTGGAGTTGATCATAAAAATTGCCGATATTATGGAAAGGATACTTGGTTTTAACAATAATGATATTCAAGGATTTATAATCAATGTGAAGTCTCATTGAAGCATATTTTTCTTAACAAAAACTACATGAGTGCCCCATCGTGAAGTGCTAGGTCGGATGAAGCCCTTATGTAATAATTCTTGCAACTACTTTTTTTAATAATATAATTTCTATTTGGACCATTCTATAATGAATTTTATAAATTGGATTAGCATTAGGAACTATGTCAATGGTAAACTCACCAACTCAATTAAGAATAACACTAGGAAAATCATTAGGAAAAAATTCCATGTATTCATTTACCACTAGAACAATATTAATCTAGATAGTTCGCTTATATTCAAAAATATGAGAAGATATATTTTATTTCCACACATTATTATTTCCATATCCTCCTAATATGTTATTAATTATAAGGGATTATTCATGTACAAAAACATTAAATATTCCTAAAAAATTTCATTTTCTCTACAATATATCTTAGAATGATGAAAAGAAATCCAGTCCATACCTAGAATAACCTAAAACTCTAATAAAAGAAAAACAAGATTGTTTTATGGAAAAATATTTCCATAGACAAGGATAGGAATATTCCTATATTTTCTTTTTTCCTCAATATTTCCACTGTGTGAATTTACAATGATATATGGTTTCATTTCATGATGATTAGTTCTTATTTTCGGAAAATTTATCATAAAAAAAGAATGTGTAGAAAATAAATAAAAAAAACATTTTCAAAATCTGTAAAAACAATCATTGTACCTAATACCACCTCATTTTATTACTCAACATCTATTGATGTCGATGAAAATTATTTTACCATACCCTTCTGTATACAATCTTGTTGATTCCCTGCTTGAGTAATTAGCTTCAAATAAACATTTGCAAAATGACCCAATTCCATACAGTTAAACAATATCACCATTAGATTTTAATTAATTTCTGAATCATTCCCTATGCACTCATGAGTTATGTTTCCAATCATTCCACATCAGTATCATTTCCTAGAATTTACAATACATTTACTAGGATATATTTTACATCACTTTTCTCCAGAAGGGATATTAATTTTCTTACTTCCAAACATCTTTGACGATTTCTCCCCCATTTCATAACAACATGACTGCATCTTATTCTTGTAATCACAAAGAACATATGTATCAAAAAAATTGATGTCAATATTTTCAATACAACAAACAGTATTCTCAAGATTTTCAACTCTGGTAAGTCCAATGCTCTAGGAAAAACTGTTCCAAACCAGAGAAAAATCTATTAGTTTTACATTCCAAATCCTAAGTAAAACATGTTACATACTTGGACAGTCATGTAAAATTTGATTCATATGCTTCCACAAAATAATCAACTTTCTGATTTTGTTCTATGAATTTTTAATCCATTCTGAGTCGAATGGTTTTGGAAAAGTATTTTTCTAGTATATCACTCCTAAAATAATTCCATTTCAGACTATAAAGATCATCTATTTCTCACATATTCTTAACCAGAGACCACTATTTATTTCCTTCACCTTCCTAAAAATAAATGAATAGTATCACATTTATATGTTCCAAACATCCCATGATGTAAAATATTATTTCTAGACTATTGATCCATTCTTCGGTTATCACTGGATCCTCTGTTCTACTGAATGTTGGAGGATTTTGCCTCATAAAATGATCCAAAAATACATGTTTCATTGTGGAAGAACATGTCTGTATCTATAATGTATACCTCCCTCCTTTATTTCATGAGTCAATTAATCTATTGTTGTTACCTACTGCTTAGTTCCAATTCCCACCATTTCGAGGAACAGATTCAAACAAACATCAGCCTCTTAGTTCATTCTTACATCAGATATTCTATTTCTTCTGTAGAAAACCATTATATACAAACATAACTTCGATGAACCAACATATTAATCATTAAATTCTATATTATTTCAAATTAATATAGTATGAAAATCATTTATGGTATTCTTTTAGTACCATCCCAACACCAAAAGTTATCTATACCATCCTCTGATAGCAATTGCAAGGACCAAACAATATAACATTATATAATATTGAATTTTACACAATACCATACATTATTACACATTGAGTATCTATTTTTTAGATTTTTAATTAATTATGATACTTACATACATGAAATACCACAGTCATACAAGAGGATACTACTAAAACGGTATCCGGTTTGTCAAAATGTATGAAATTTAAACTTAATACAAGATTTCATTAACAACAATACATATCAAACATCATGAATCCATAATTTATCTTACCCATCCTTATATCCTATGATTTTTTTTAAAAACATTGGATGATTATAAAACTCAGTAATTGATATAAATAAATAATGAATTAGTTATGTTATAACATAAAAATAAATAAAACACATATTAATAAAAACACATAAAAATTTAAACATCATGTAGTTCCCTTGGGACATATTAACTATATAACTCTTACATTCACCCATACATAGTGATTAACCTTTCAGTCAACTTCTATATCTCGAGGTCCCAATGAATTAGTGATTTATAATAGAGCTCATCTGCAATATCATGTGCTATAATGGGCTCAACCCAACATATCCCGAGCTATAATGGGATCAAAAAAATATAAATAATTTCCACATAACATTTCATGGTAATAATGTATCTTGAAATTAGTAGAAACATCTCATGCCATATATATATATATAAGGAAATCCAGTTGAAAATGAGTAATGAAACTTTTAAGAGAGAAGTGCCTTAAAATATAAATGGATTGATAATTAATAGAATAGAATAGATATTTATATTCACTATAAACACACATTTTTAAATATAATATAAACAAAAATCCCCCACACCAATAATTTTAATATCATATAATGATTAATGAAGAAGGGTAACCCACAAAATTGATATTAGGTTAAAAATTATTTTACCTCAGGTTCTTCTGACTTCCAAATTATTTAAACCTCCTGTATAATTGTTGAAAGAGTGTTATTAATATCTTAATAAAACATATTAATTTTAATAACACCTTATATGATAATTTTAAAACTTTGTTCGACACATTTATTAGTAATATTTTGATAATTACATTAGTTTGGGTGAGTTCTATACATGGTTTCCATGATCGGTTCATGATGGATATTCTTGTTGATTGGGAGTGAAGCACCAGAACTGGAATAGAATAGTGGTTACATATTTACAGAAATATTAATTATACCATATATTATTTTGAATTCATAAATGAGGATTATTAATAAGATAAAACATTAATGATGTTTGTTTAGATCATTTTAGTGGTTCTTTGATAATAACGACCTCATTTTGTTTTAAAAATAAAATCCATCTGTAAAATAAAACTATCGAACCATTGAGGAGACATAACACATATTTTATAACCTAGTTTAACCAAAAAATGGTTTCATGACGATATTTGAAAAAATTAAATAAAATTGAAATTAAACCGTCGATGACGTCGGTAATTCTACACATCACCGAAAATGTTTTTATTCCTTGAATTAGTGGGAGAAAAGAGGGAGAATGATGATTAATATTACATGAACATGAAAAAATAAAGAATATTAATTATTTATGAGGCTTTCATTCCCCATGCATAAGAGGAGGGGGAAATACTATAATAAAATAAATGGAAAGGAATGGAAATCACATGAAATGGAAGAAGATTTCTTACTCTTCGATATCTTCTCCCTGAGATCCACAATAAGGCCACTAATTTTGGCCTTTAGGTGAGACTAGAAGGTCTTGGACGTTGAGAAGGAGATTGGCGAGGAAATTTATAAGAAATCAGAAATTTTCAAGGCTTGAGAGGTGTGCGAGGAAGATAAGAATTTGGGTGGAATATATAGTAAAGGTGGAGGGGTATTTAATATTATCATAATGATTATTATAATATTTTCCATCAATACTGTCAATAGTCATAATTCATGTGACCCCAAATAGTAAATATGGCATGTGAGTTCAAAGAAAGTGGTTTTACAACACTTATGATGTCATAAATAGTGCATTTAACTGATAATTTGAATATGTGATATTTTATCATATTTCACTATTCATAAAAATTGAAGAGTTTCATAAAAATCCCAAAAATTATACCTACTCATTGTTCAAATTGTAGAATTTAAAAATGAACTCCATTTTTTGAAAATATTATTCTAAATAATATTAATTTAATTTTTAAAGAAAATAATACATAATTCAAAAATTATGTATTTTAATTCTATAATGAATTTTATATCACATTGAAAAATTAACCCGGATGTCATTATATTAATTCCTTAAGAAAATAACATAATAGTACAATTTACTATTTCTTATGGTTATATTAGTATTCATAATAAAACTTTTAAGGGAATGTTACTATTCAATAACAAACATGTTGGATACATCAGACTCCAAATAACTTATTAAACACAATTGTAGATGAATGTTTTTCAAAATTCAAAACATTGAAGAATAAAAGTAATGTATAAAGGCGAGTTATAAATTTCTACACCAAAAAAGTTTCATGCATTTCATTTTTTAAATACCTTGTGTTGTTACACTATAAATTTATTAACTGTGGATTTTAAAAATAAGTAGTTCCTGATTAATTTATGTCACAAATTTTGAGACATAATTCAATGGAATGAAACAATTAGTAAATCATCGATCAAAACATGAATTTCATGTGATCATAGACATTATTGTTTCAAATTAGTCATTGATATGATATTATTTATAATTAATGAATATTCTTACAGGTGGTTTATACTATTATGAAAAAGGAAAAATGTAAAATTTTCCTATCTAGATAGAGTGTAATATGTTAGTGGAAGAAAAGACCACCCTCTACCCTTCACATGTGCCAGCTATTCACTTATCCCAATATTAATCGTATTCAACCGATCCAAGATTTAATCATTTTTCGAGGAATATTTATTAATATGAAAATAAAACTATCTAGTACATTATTTTTTATATACATGACATTAATAAAATGATTGATATACAAAAAATTCCAATAAAACAATTAAAATAAAATGGATCTCATGTTCCAACTTGATTTTGAATGGTTTTTTGAAAATGGTTTACCAAAAAAAGTGTCCATATCTTTTACTTTATCGAACATTTGATCACCTATTACTAAAAAGAGTGTTGTACCTTGTTCAATATTCCAAAAAAATTATATCAAATATGATCAGTATTTATATCGTTGAGTTAAAAAAATGATTTCCTAAAAACCAAGTCTTAGAGGAATGTTTCAACAAAACTTACTATGTGTTTTTTCACAAATTCAACACCCCAAAATTCAAATAATGATATATATTTATATATTTATATATATGAATAAGTAATTTATCATACCATACAACATGGAACTCATTTTAACATCGTCACTTCTATGAGAATCATACATTATAACAGCAGTACCCTACATCAATTTCAAATCATATATCAATGGATCCAAATAGATATAAATAACATTACTTGTTTTATTTGGTCCAAATATAAGAGGAGACAACATACTGTATTTTATCTTCATTCATAACTATAGAAATTTGTTATAATTTACCACCATCACTAGACATATAATTTGAGTACTACTCTATACACCAAAGGAGTTTTTCCCTCTATTGATAATTTAAGTTGAATGTTTCTTGGATCATTTACAAATATAGCACACTCGTAATAAATTTCTTCCATAGAGGAAAATCTTCTATATGACATAGGTTTGATTATATAATTTATGTATCTTCATCCCATGTCAATTATCTCATGGTTTCCGGACCTTTATATTCTCTCAAAAACCATGGAATGCTAGGAAAGTACTATATAGATTTTTAAATACATGATTCATATTTTATCGATTTGTTGTAAACATTGTGAATTTTATATGTGATTCATGGTCCAATCAAAACAATATTAATTCATTTGGAAAACATATATCTTTTAGAGATCATTACCATTGAATATAGAAATCATTTGGCAGCATATGTTCAACATTGTAGATCATATAGTTTTGTTATCATCTCATTTAGGAGACCAAGTAGTACTGTAGAGCTACTGTCAATCCATACCCTTCCATCTTTCAAACAGTATATCTTTAATAAAACTAAGAATGTAGTGTATTCAGTAAACCAATTACACAATGTTCTCTTAGAAAAACAATATAAATTTTCAAACAACATTGGATAATCATGAAGATCATCATCATATGAGATTTTCAATTCTTCTATGTGATGTCAATCATCATATACACCAATATTAATATCAAACGATTTATTTACCATAATTTCATTCCAATCAGTATACAGAATTATTTTTTCATCATGTTTAGTCAATCATTTATAGCTCCGATCTATTCCATGAGAAATAAATTTTTCTTCCAACTATTTCAGACTACATTTTATTCAATAGAAACAACATAAATTTTGAAAAATGATTTAAAAAGGGTCGTGTGCATGATCTACTACAAAAATCAGGATTCATTTAAATTCCATATTCATTATATTATTTTTGTACAATTATATTCATCCTTTTTTTATTCATATACAACCAATTTAGTTTATAAAATATTCATTTTGTATAGTAAATAAATAAATTCCCATAATATGTTCATTATCCAAGGTAGTAGTTATATATTACTATAATAAGGGAATCCCAAAATTAGATTCATTTTATGAATTTAAGTTCTATTTAAATAAAATGGGTAATTAAATTAAATAAAATAATTACACCACTATGGTAGGTGTTATCCATAAAGTTAACTCGAATTTAAAATTTATAGATACCTAAAATCCCCATTATTTTATCTTCCAAACATTTATCATTGAAATTTTTTTCATTCATCCTCCATGTCTCATAGACATTTACCCTTTGATTTGAAAAAACTCAAAGAAGTATAAGAAACATAAAAGATGTTGGGGATGAGTCTCAAGCCTAAAATTGTAATACTAACTCTTTGAGAGAAGAAACTGATGGGGATAACAATTTTGCTCCATTATGTCCTCTAAAGGGTGTAATGCAGCCCATTAGTGAGAAATACATGGATGGTCATTAGAGATTCATGTGGGTGGAAATTAAAGAAAATGGTCAAGAATGATCTGTTTTTTTATTGATTAAATTAAAACATAATTTTTCTTATTAGTTTTATGGTGAATGAAATAGTGTTATTTTTTAGAATTATTAAAGAGTGGGTTATATTTTCAAAATAGAATATATATTTACAAAGATATAGAATACTAGACAATCGATTTTTTTGGGACAATTAATATTTAAGACAATTTTTTTTAAAGTGGAATTTGATCTCTTATGGTGAAAACTTAGTCATATTAGATAACAAGAAAATTAAATAATGACTTAAAATGTTTGGATGGGATATATTTATAAAGGCAATATTAAATCAATAGTTATTTTTTACAAATTATAATTTAAATATTGTTAATAATTAAAATAATGATGAAACATCAGAGGAAATTAAAGTTGAATTGAGTATCATAGGGGGACGCATGGGACTAAGGTTGACTCAAAATAAGGAATTGATGGTGGGGAAAATAAATATGGTTTATCAACATCAAGAAATAAAGAAAGGTCAAATCAATGAAGAAATTCATTTGTGATTAGATAGTTTCGATACAAACTCATAAAAGTAAGACCCTACAAAAAACCTCATTTTATTCCCATGTTTATCCTAAATCATTTAGAGATGCATAAAATAATGATAATTGGATCAAATCTGTACATGATGATATTGATTCGAATAAGAACAAAGAGGTATTGGAAAATTTTCCAAGGCCGGAAGAAAAAAATTGTTTATTAGAACCTAGTGGGTGTTCTTTAATAAACTAATTTGACTATAGAAAATTGGATCAAAATAATGAATGGATAGTGTGGAAGGTTAATTTATATATCAAAGGAATTAATTTTTTGTGTTAAATTTACTAGTATAGCCTGGTTGGAAACTATTGGAAATTTCATATATATTTTAGTGAAAATATAGTTAAAAGTATTCTAAATGAATGCAAAAATATATGCTCCTCAATGGACTTCTTAAGGGGTAGTATAAATTGTGAAATTTAATTGGTTTTTTATGGATGAAAATGAGTGAATGTTGTTTCAATTAAATAATTCATTTTACAAGATAAATAAACTAGTGAGAGTATTTATTGATGGATCAATACATAAGAAAACTTTTTTAAGGAGTTATAGTTGATCACAACCTCGATATCAACTAGGATAATTATCAATGGATGTTGCTACTCATATACCAAAAGGGTTCAGGAGGTAGGGAAGCCTGCTCCTACCCACTATTATTAATAAAAGTATAACAAAAAAAATTATGAAAATAATGTAGATGGGGTAAAAAACATGCATGATATCATTGATCAATAACAAAAACACATCATGAATCACTATACTCATGATCAGATTCATGTTCAAAATCCCCAGAATCAGTGGTAGATTCTCAAGGAGAGCCACAAGCTATCGAGGATGAAGATACATTTATATATCAAAAATCAATCAATTTTGGGTAGTTTTATTTTATTATAGAGAAATAAGAGTTGTTGAGATACACAGATGTGGGGTGATATGGTTCATTAGATAACCTAGATAAACTTTATATATCATAAAATATGAATTTCATTCGATCCTTGGGTTCATTTAACCCATGAATTGTTTGAGCCTTGGATTTGTTCCTTGAAATAGTTGGAGCCTTGATTCTAGCTTGGATTAAAGCTTAAATCTGACAATGAGTCACCCTGACATTAGGTGACTTTGGTTTATAGATTTTGATATTTTAAACTGGTTTTCTATGGTTAGTGTCCTTAAAATTGATCGAGACACTTTTATTAGCTCTTCTAAAAAGCAATGATAACGATACATTTTATTAGCACTATGTTAATAAGAACTAATAAAGGATTTATAATTATAATTACAAATAATTTATTTAAATATATTTATATAGTTATATATATATATTTAATAAAGTAATTAATATATATAAATATAGTAAATATATTCTTCATTTTATTACATTTATTATAATTTTATAATGATTTAAATATATAATTATTTATTTTTAATTATATAAATACTTTTCAAAAAAATAATTTTTCTATCATTATATATATTTATATAATGATATATATTAATATTTAATAAATATATTTATTTAGAGTAAATATATTAATTATTAATTTAAATTTATTATAATTTTATAATAATTTAAATGTATGTAGTTGTTTATTTATAATTATATGAATAATTTTTTCAAAACTACTATTTATTTAATTATAGTTTTAAATGAATAAATAAATAAAATATAAATTTATAAATCTATTTATTTAGAAACATTTATTTAGAAATATTTATTTAGAAATTTTTTATTTACACAACTAATGAATATTTAATTTTAAGAGAATGCATATTAAAAATTGTTGAAATTGAATAATTTATAATGAGTACAGATTAACAATAGTGAAAAAATGGATAAGTTTTATTAATTAAATATAAATTATTAAAAATATATTGATATATATTGATATAAAGATCATTACACATTGAAAATATTAAAACATAGTATATATATATATACAAAATATAATACTAATTGGTTAAATTCCCAAAAAAATAAAAATTAACTATAATAATTCATATTAAAAATCATTAAATAATATATAACATTAATAATATTAAAAAAATAAAGAAAATATACTGATTCAAAAAATAATGTATTAAATGTTTCACGATATAATGAAATTCTTAAATGAATACTAATGTTTGAATAAATCACATAAATATTTTATGTGTTTTTGTATAAAACTACATTAATTGTGTAATTATTTGGGTGTGTGCATTGTATATAAAAAATAATCAATTATGTATATGTATGAAAAATAAATATAACACACATTTTGTCTATGTTAAATTAAGAAATCTGACAACATTCAATTATTTCCATTACTCTATGAAATTAGTCAGTAATTTTAATTCGTATTCATTTTTAATTATCAACCATTATTTTAGTAAATATATTACTATTTAATGTAAAATAATAAATATTTTTTCAATATATAAATCACAATTATATAAATTTATATATATCAATATATTTAATACATACATTTTATTAACACCATTAATAATTAATTAATTAATAAAATGATTAATATTTTTCTCAATTTACTTATTTTTAATTTTTATTTGTTTAATAATAAATTTACATATATCTATATATATAATATATAAAATTTATTTTTATTTATAATTGAAATAGAGTATAATATTTTTATGCATTTTTATCATTAATAATTTTATTAATAATTTTGTTAATAAATTCATTTTTATTTTTTATTTATTTAATTATATAATTTTTGGACCTTTATTAGCTCTAATAAATAAATGATAATGGATCCCTTTATGGGTACTAAAAATAAACCGCTGATAATGGGTACAATCTATCAACGATAAAAATGATGAGAAACAGTATCTTTTACTAGTGCTTATTTTTTCGTTGATAATAAGAACATTTATTAGTGCATTTTTCTAGCACTGATAAAGGGAAAAACTTTTAATGAATTTCTTTGTACTTACATTATTATAATAACCCAAAATCATACCAAATATTCATATTTTATCATTTTAATTTTTATTAATCTAATTTGATGAAGAATAAGTGTATATAATGAAATAGAAAAGAAGAAGAAACATTTAGAAAAGGATACCCCATTTCTTGGATTATCTCCTTTCTAAAGGGGTATAGGACATTTAGGGATGGTATTATGATAGTAAATAATCTTATTAAATGTGGATAGTAATGTTAACATGATATTTTTAATTATTTATGATTAAATGATCATGTTTGGTTTTGAGGGGGTGTGAGGATAGGTCCCCTTTTATAGGATAAAAGAGATGCATTTTTTGTAAATACCCATACCATTTCAATAACGGGAAGAACATTTCAAGGATAGTGGCTCAAATATTAAGAAATAATGGATATGATAAGTGATAACGTAGATGAAGGCCAAAAAGATCCCTTCCATCAAACATTTTAAATAATTTTTATGTTATTTACTCTTATGCTGTTATCTTTTACAATTATATATTTTTCAAAGAAAAATAGTTTTTTAACTATGTTATTTACCCTTCATAGATAAAAATAAGATGGTCATTTTTATATAAATATACAAACTATGGATTAAAAATTATAAATTAATTTTATTATAAAAAAATTATTTATGTTATAAAAATTCAATTTTAAATAATAAATGTATAATGTGTTGAAAACATTATTTTATGGAAAATATAACTTATATATTAAAATGTTAAATATGGTTTTATAAATTTAATGTAAAATTTTAAAAATTATAAATACAGTTTTGAAATCCATATTTGGTCTCATAAAATTTTTACAGGAATTTAAATTTATTAATTATATACAAATATTGTCATAACCCTCATGAAGTTTGTAAAAACTATATTAGACACTATTAGCATAAAAATTAATATCTTTATAAAAAATTAAAAAAAATTATGGTAAGAAAATATTTCAATAATAAATCAAAGAATTAATAGAACATTTTCAAATTTATCATACCAAAAATTATATTTTTTATTTTTAATTTATAACATTACATATAGTAAAAGTATGTTTTTATGGAGAAATGAATTTTGGTATATTGAAAATTATTTTTCATATAAATTACTAAATAATATAGTGTTAATCCTTTATTTATATAAAAAATATTATACATGAAATTTAGAAATTTTTTTAAAAAAGATTGCATTAGCTAGACTAGTTGAGTCGATATTTAATGTGACCTTTATTATGTGTGTGTGTGTGTGTTTCATAATTCATTCGCTGCTATTTACACAAAAAAATTTATGGCTATATTTAAATGTTTATATATATATATATATCTATATATTTGGTGAGGCATGTTTATTAAACTACCAAACATATTATTTATTTAAGTAGGAATATTTTACTAAAACATAGGTTGTTATAATGGTCATACAATTTTTATGAATAGATTTTGTGGTCTATATAATAATGGGATAAAATTTTGTCCAAGATGAGTTGATTGCCATGTACTAGTATATATATACTCAAATAAAGGTTCATACAATTTGAGGTCCAAATTCTTTGAGTAGTGGGATGTGTGACAACAAAAACATGATATTTTAGTGGTAAAATAAATTAAACAACTTTTGAATAGGTGGAAGATGTGATGTAAAACATAAATGGTGATTTTTAATAAGGAAACAATGAAATGATAATGGATAGGCTAGGAAAAACATTTTATATATTCTCAATGATGGGATCATTACTATATCAACAAACAATGACTCTGAGGATCTCTATAGAACAAATTTATATGAAGTGGTATAATAAAATACCATTTGAGGAGTATTATATGATAGAATATTATTTTTTAAGTAGAAAACATAACTTTGTTTGGTTAAATAATTCACGAATGCATTTCACATTTCCTCTCACTAAAACGAGGGGTATTTTTTGATTTTATATGCTCATTACCAATATATTTTGAAAATTTATGGTTTTTCAAATACTCATGTTTAAATGTATGGTGTGAGGGACTATATAATTAATAATTTAATTAGAATACACTAGTTTGGGACCGACCATGGATGGGTCATTATAAAGGATTTTAAGTGGATGGGGATTTGTTGCTAGTTTTGGGAATGTTTGTTTGAGAATCACTACATATCCGTTCATAATAGGAATCAAACCATACATTATTATATGTAGAAAATATATATTTTCCTAGTATAGGGTCTAAGATAGATATCCCCAAAATAGAATTATGACATAATATTCTATATGGGGTGTGATGGTGATGGAATTTTAGAATGGGTCTAAGGTAGGTAACTTATACATCAATACATGTCTTAAAATAACAGTAATCAATCTATATATTATTCTTATGATGATATAAGAGTTATAATTTAAACAAATGTTTAATAAATTAAAACCCTCTATGAATTAAAGAAGGCTGAAGTGTTATTGTTATGAGATAGATGAAGATACAAATAGAATTTTTCGTTGAGTCCGCAATGGGAAATATGAGTATCAGTGAGTATCATGAAATTATAGGGATCATGGAACACTATGTTTTAACAAATGGTATAAATATTCACATCATTATGTAGGTTAAAGAAAAAAATATAGATGTGAATTGATAGTAAAAAGTGTTAGGATGGTGGAAGATTGTGGCATAAAGATGTGATTTATGTATGGTTCTATGATAAGTGATTAGAATATAAATATATATACAACAATTAATGGAATAAATCAAACTATAATTCTTGGATAAGTCTCAAAAATGATCTTGTATGTACATATGGAGAAATAAATGATTTAGTCCTAGCATGAATCCATGCATGAGAAACTAAAAGTGAACTATAGATAACTATTTGAATGATATATGGGATAATAGGAAGAGAATAGAATTTGGGGTTGGGACCTATCAGGACCACTTAGTTTATAGTCAATGGAGGTGGTTGAATCAGTATTGTATGAATTTTTACCAATTCAATTTTTTTCCCTTCTTAGTGTATAGATATCTCACTCTTCCTCACTAATTTGTTTGAATATATATAATGATAAATTAGAAAAAAAAACACAAAAGGATAACGGTGTATGGTAAAGAGGTTTGTCTCCAATATGGATGACTATATCCCTAGATTGTTATGGTTATTTTCCCATGTATAGATTTATCCATTTTTTCCACAAAAATATTATGAAAGGGTATACCTTGGGAGTAGTAATCATGTCAACAATAATGTAAAATGTAATAATTGATTTTAATTCCTCTTAATATAATATTTATCTTGTTTCAAATTAAATAATATTATAATTATATCCTCATGTTCCTCTGGGAAAATATTTATATAATTTTATTCTTCAAGATATATCTATCTTTTGGAGCAAACTTGAACATTATAATCAATATTCTATCTAACACACACATTAATCAAGTTTTTTTATTCTATTATTTAGAAGTTAATGTAACACCCCAGGTAAATAAGGAATATGAAATTTGTATATTTATCCCTATATGTGAATAAAATGTTAATATTAATTTAAAATGTAACACCATGCTCTATGGATTACCCAATACACAACAACGAGTTCCTTTGAAATCTTACGTTGCACTCTAATAATAAAATAATTTTATTTTAAATGGTTGTTAAAAATTATCCATTATAATGACGGGAATGAATAGAACTAACTAAAAAATGATTATATTTTTTTTAAATATTTTAAATTTTTAAATTAAATGTTAGAGGATTAAAAATGCAAATGAATCCAATTTTAAGCGTAAATAATCTAATATTCTTTAAAAGGTCGATTAACCGCCTTTTGATGACAAATATCTTTTAAATCCACT
Organism: Viscum album; assembly: GCA_963277665.1. Taxonomy (NCBI): domain Eukaryota; kingdom Viridiplantae; phylum Streptophyta; class Magnoliopsida; order Santalales; family Viscaceae; genus Viscum; species Viscum album. Next base: position 1,762,811,987 of record OY728131.1, on the reverse strand, counting down.
TTTTTCAATTTTATCTGTTATATCTGACAAAATAAAATTCTTCTTTTGAATCGGGACATAAAAATTTACTTTGTGTAAATTTTTGGTATTTTTCCGATAAAGTTCATTTTTAATGAATAGCGAAAAATGTTGTATTTTAATTCAAATCCACTTTAATCTAATTTATTTATATGATTTGATTATATTTTTATTTGGTTTTAAAGTGAAATTAGAATATTTTTTTACCATTTAATCCAATAGTGGTCATTGGAATTAATTTTACTTTGAAATTGGACTTAAACTATTGTCCATCTTATAATAGATATTGTTTCTTAAAAACACGCTATTTGTTTTGACTTTGGGAATTAATTACTAAATTAATAAATTCAACTTATATATTTTTCATTTTTTAAAATAGACGTCATTTTTGAATTCGGAATATCATATATATCTTAAGGTGAATTTTTGGTATTTTTCTGAAAAACATCAATTTTTATGAATAGTGAAACCACTAAGTAGTAGTTTAAAAACCGATTTTTCGTTTAAATGAAACTTTAACACTACTGTGATTTGAATTTCAAAAATCCTACATATATGGTTGTAATTAGGATGTAAAATGTGGTTAACTAGGATTAAAATAATTTTTTTGGTGAATTTTAACCTTTAAGTTGTAATCGCGATTAGAGGTAATTAGTGTAATTTAAGGTAAAAATAATGTTTTAATAATATGAAATGACCTTGAAACATGTCCTAACCTTATTTGATGAGTCATTTACGACCATGAAGATCCATGGGTCATCTTGGGGACCCCATGGATCCACTTTGGTAGGAAAATAACATTAATACCTTTTTATTTAAATTTAAAATTAAAATGTCACAAACATGTGTTGTATTACTAAAAAAAATTTACATGGGGTTATACAAGTCATATTTTTGACTATAAATATTAATTAGAAAGGTAAATTAATTTCCTTCTTCATGATATTTTTTTTATAATTTTTATATATTAAATAAATTTAATTATTTATGGCACCATGATGATACAATGATTACCTCATTATTTTACTATTTAAGTAAAATGAAAAGATAATGTGAAATCTAAGACCTAAACTTGTCAAAAACTTATTTAGTGTGTGGATTTAGAACTATAATCACCTTTTACTAGAAATATATAATTTTGGTACATTTAAATCCGAAAAGTATTTTATAATAATGTTACTTTTCAAGACTTTCCAAGAGTGCCCCTCCTCTCCTCTTATAAAAGGCCCCCACCTCTACCACCTTACCCAAAACTCTCAAGCCTTTGGCTCGGCCAAACACTGCCCATTTTATCACTCCACATCCCTCTCTTACTCCTATAAGCCTCACTTTGGGAAGAATTTTTTCCAAGTAAGCCTTTGATCTCAAATCAAAAAGAGTAACCTGATTTAATGGTAATGTTTTCCCTAGTGTTCTTTTGTTTTATTTTGAATCTCCAACCCCCTAAAATCTTTTTATTTATTTATTTATTTTGTAACAACACCAATATAATAAATATACGTTCATTTTTTTATGAGGACGATTCGAGCTACACTTACACACACCTCTTTCTAATGGATAAAGAACATACTGTTTCCGTGGCTGGTGAATTACTGCATCACGAAACAATGATTGTTCTAACTTCTAATACCACATCTCATGGTGGATATTATGATGGAACTATATTTATATATGATATATATTATATTTTTTCACTATTATTCTTTATTTTATAATTAAAACATAACTTTATGCTTTGCATGTTGTGCAAATGCGATAATTTCATTTGAGGAAGTGTGGACTACCGCCCCCTCAAGTGATGTGACTCATTCATGAAATAAATGGAATGTATAAAGAATGAAATTGATGAATTATGTGATATATATAACATATATATTATACTTTAATTATAATATATATATCTATATATCTCATCTAGTCTTAATTCCATTAATGTGCCAAAGAAATGAACGAAGCGTTCATGCGTACGTACGACATACTGTCTCCATGAACGGTACATTTCATTTCTTATCTCCAAATGTTATGTAATATTATAAGTACATATATATAATGGATATATATTTCATATATTACATATAAATTATGGATATCATTCTGGAATTATAATATATATATATATCTTTCATTTAGTTTTAATTTCATTAATATGACAAAAAAATGAAAATAGCGTTCATGCGTACGTACGACCGACCGTCTCCATGAACGGTGATTTTCATTTTTTATCTCCAAATGTTATGGAAGATTATACAATTAATATGTACTGAATATATATATGATATTTTAATCATTAATACTATTCTGGAAATGATTTACTACATGGGAAATCATTTTCAATCAAGTTCATTTTTGACACATGTACCAAACATCGACAAAAACGTCTGATATGAACTAACATTATTAAACAATTATTATAACATTATAATATGTGATATGAACTGAATAATAATATTTAAAGGAAGTCCATAAAAAATTATAAATTTACCAATGTGTGTTATTCAGGAATATAAAGAAAAGAACAAGACAAGTCGGCTTGAGGTAAGGGATCCTACCCCTCTCTTTCTTTTTAAGTACACTATTTTATGTCATTATTTTTAAGCTCATATTTAATATTATTGGGATTTTATATTATATTAATCTTACTGTAATTTTTATGTTCATATAATTATAGACCATATTTTCTCTCATCAATCCATTTTGGATGTTTTGAGTGGCGCCGTTAGGCTGCCGAATTTTCGTAAGAGATCCAACCTCTCTCTTTCTTAATAAGTACTCTCCATTATGTAACTTCTTTTAATCCCCTCATTGTTATGTTGGGGGATGTTATTTTATATTCATCTTGATGTACATTTTATTTTAATATGATGAGAGACCCAATTTGATCTCATCAATGCATTTTTGGAAGTTTTAAGTGGCGCAGTTAGGCTGTCGAGTTTTCGCAAGGGATTTTTCATCTCACTTTTATTCCCATGAGATTTCTGCTACATTTTCCACCATTTCCTTTGAGTGGTGCATGTACTTCCCATTATTATACTCTTTGTGTAATATAATTTCATTTATGGGTATTTACATATTCCTTTTATGACCCTTCTTCAATGGGGTGTATGTTTCGAAAGTTTCCCAAATCGGTAAGGGGACCTTTCACCCTCCTCTTCTTTAAAAAGACTTATTTTGTTATGAATTTTAAATTACATCTTATTATTTTGGGATATGTTATTATATATCCTTATTGCTGTAAATTTAATGTACAAGTGATGAGATACCCTTTTTATCACTCATCAACTCATTTTCTAAACATTGAAATGATGTCGTTAGGCTATAGAATTTTTTCAAGGAAACTTCATAACCCAATTTTGATTCATTGGGATGAACATGTACTCCTTGAATATGTCATTATATGAACATGTGTGAATAAAATCTGATTGTTTTACACTTAATATCCACATATATTTTGTTTATTCAATTTTCACACATAATTATGTAATTGAATTATCCTTAATCCAAGGATACCGTCTTTGTAAGGGACTTCGTCTCAATCTCCTTTCATTGAGGAATATTTTGTTCTAATACAAGGATTTAATTTATACGGTGTATAAACCCCTTTCAATTTTAATTTTATACAAAAGGAATCTTTTTCTATGAAGCGTTTCACTAAACGACAAAAAGGAATGTTTCTTTTAACGTACGCGATGAAAATTGACCTTTTCCACCTCCGTGAGTATTATTTGGTCTTTGAATTACTCAACAAGCCGTAATGTTTTTAAAATGAAATAAATACCATATAAACTGTTATGTATTTTTTTACTGAAAATGATTTTTATAATTGATTTGTTATGTCAATATATTTAAGTGATATATTGTGATCAATGTGTGGAAATGTTTGCTTTCCATTATATTTGTTTTATGTCTTATGATTTTATAATGGTACTTAGACATTTGACAGGTGGTTATATGATAAACCATATGAAGGGTGGTGCCGTGAATACCAGGATGGGTGGTTACGTTATAACCTCAATTTCATTGGGTATGGATGTCGGCCATATGGCTATTCAATTAAGTGATATGTGTGGAAGTCGACCGTATGGTTATTCCATTTAAGTATGTTTATGTCCCAAGTTACCTTTAAATGTTATGTATATGGGTTTTATGGTATTATTTTGGTTACAAAAGGGTATGTAATTATATTTTATTCATTGAAGAGTTTATAATACTTCATAAAGGTGAAAAGTATTACTTTGATAAATAATTCATGGTTTACCTATTATTTTGAAAAACTAACAGTTTTCCTTTTTTACGTATCCCTAACTGAGATTTATATGCTCATCGCATGTTTTTTTTGAAATGTTTTTCACTGGACATAATGTTGAATATGGTCAGGGATGGGATCAAGGAAATGTCCGGCTATCTAAAACACGTAAGTAGACATGTTTTTTTTAAGAGTTTTTATTTTATATAAACTTAGAAGAAGTGTCTACTTGGTAATCTTTTGAGTTGAAATAGTTATGTCCTAATTCTCTAAAACTCTAAACCTGAAAAGATCCTCAATGTGAATTATTCATTTAATTCAATAATAAGTAATGTTTAACGTCAGGGCCTTATAGTAGGTATCATAGGTCGGTTTAGATAACTTTAGAGGTTAGAGTGTTTCTTAAGAATAAGTGAAAAATTTTGTATATCCATAATGGTTAGTATATTAGATGATGTCATTGTTTTTTGAAAGTTAGAAATAGTATGAGATAAATTGGATAACTATATATTAGTGTTTATCTTCCACATTATTATATGATGATTTTACTGATATGATCACACTATCCTTTTTGGTTTTAGTAAATGGATGGATCTTGCAGGCACCAAAGTAACAGTGGATGTGAATGAAACTGTGACAGTTTTCTGAGCGAGAAACTAAATGATAAGGGAGCTTCAATGAGAAATCTTGTGTTTATCCTCAACCAACTATCTGGAGTCATGATTAACCACCTAAACCTTGGTGATTTTTATAAGGCATCATATATGCGAGAAACAAATCCCTACAGAATATCACGTAACAATCATAAAGGTAAGTGTGTTAAAAAACCTATGTGTCAATGATGTGGAAAAAACACCTAGGAAAATGTTTCAAAGGGACATGAATATTCTATAGATGTGGAAATGAAGGTCATAAAGCAAGAACCTGTCATTGATAATATAAGAATCCAGTTGACTCGAGGAAAGGGAAAAAAGTTCCTTCTGTAGGATCAATTGAATGTTTTAAATGTGGTGTGCATGGTCATTATGAAAACACATTTCCTATGAAGATGTTTTGGGAATTGGATCACCAAGATCATAAAAATATTTATTTACCAATACCTAATTCCATTCCGATTGAGGATGAAGAAACTGAAAATTACCAATCAAAGGTATGGATTATTTTTTAACATTTGATTTCCAATTTTGGAATCTTAGGATATGATTCATGATTTTGTTTGTAGAAAATAAGTATTACAGAATAAGTTGGAAAGGAATGTTTAATGGATCATGAAGAATGTTGAATGATTATGAAGTCAATATATAAGGGCTTCAAGAGTTATGGTGAAATTCTTAAATGTATTAAGTCTCTTTTAATGATGGGGTTATATTAGAAGAATTTTTATAGCATGTGTAACCCTGATGTTTGATATATGAAAATTTTAATCAATGAATAGTTATCTGTTTTTTTGTGGACATAGTTATAAAGAACCATTTGGGTTTATATGATCTTTACTTTTGAGGTAATTATGGGTCACTATATGTTATGATGGGAAATGAAAGGTATGAGATAAAATTCAGGTTAAATTATGTTATGGTTATTTTTGATGATTTTATCTCTTTTTGGGGATTGTTTTGAGAATTATATAGTTTGGAAAAAGGACAACACATAGACCGTGTGGCAACCCGTCGCATCAGACAAAGCTGCGGGAATTGAACCCACAACCAAAGTGCGATAGGTATTTATTGCATACCACTGGACTACGTGAAGTCCTTGGTTAGTATGACATATTCATTTTAGTTAGATGATTTTATGAATTAATAATAAGTTGATTTTGGGTTATCTATGAAAACTATTGACCTATCATGTATGATATGTGATTAGGTTAATTACATTTCAATATGAGACTTTAAGACCAGCTGAAGTTATTTTGAGATACCTGTTAATTTGTACCTTGGAAGACTATGTGATTAAATCCTTCAAATATTTGGGTTTCAATCTTAGTTTGGTTCACTTTGAAGAATTTAATGGACAAATTTTTTATCAAATGTTCTTCCTTGAACTTTGGGTTTTGTTGGACAAATTTTGGAGATTAATAATAGATTTTATTTTTATAAAGGGTTATCCTTTTCTGGATTATCTGATCTTGTTCTAACAATTTTGGATTTGGTAAGGGTCTAAAGACATGGGAAATATATAGCTCTCTTTTATGGATTTGGTGATTCTCTAGAAGTTGATTATAATACTCTTAATGTGAACAAGTCTTCCTAAATACACATCATTTAGGGAATGTATGAGTTTGTGTAATAAATATAGTAAAAGTTGAAAGTCAACATGACAAGTAAGTATGTTTCATTAAGATCAAAAATAAATTCCTCAATGAAAATTAACTTAAAGAAAAAATGTTGTCTATTAACTTTTCCTACTGGGGAATCGAATACCGTTTAACCCACCACAATTTTGTGATTTTTTGTGGTTAACTTTCCCCTAAACATGTTTTCTATCACTCTACCTTAGAACATGACCCTTTTCGTTTTCTTCCATATCCATGTTTTCCTACCCGAAATCCGAGTATGGGTTAACTCGGGTGACCTCTGTACTTCTCTTTCTTTCTTTTAAAGTGATTGTTTACCGACTCTTTTTCCGATGTGGGACTTTCAATGATGTTTCTGAGCAGAATTTTAAAATTGTGAGGACGCAATTCCCAAAAGGGGGGAAGGATGTAATACCCCAGGTAAATAAAGAATATGAAATTTTAATATTTATCCCTATTTTTGAATAAAATGTTAATATTAATTTAAAGGTAATGCTATGCTCGATGGCTTATCCAATACACAACAATGAGTTCCTTTGAAATATTACATTGCACTCTAATAATAAAATAATCTTATTTTAAATGGTAGTTAACACCTAGCCATTGTATTGACAGGATTGAACATAACTAACTACAAAATGAATATATATGTTTGTAAAATATTTTCAATTTTTACTATAAATGTTAGAAGATTAAAAATGCGAATGAATCCAATTTTAGACGTAAACAATCTAATAATTTTTTAAAGGTCGATTAACCGCCTTTTGATGGAGAACCTATTTGAAATCCACTTTTTGACAATTTTATGTGTTATATTTGACAAAATAAAATTATTTTTAGAATCGGGACCTCAAAATTTACTTTGTTTAAATTTTTGGTATTTTTGCGATAAAGTTCCTTTTTAATGAATAGTGAAAAATGTTGAATTTCAATTCAAATAAACTTTAATATAATTTATTTATATGACTAGATTATCCTCTTAATTTGGTTTTAATGTAAAATTACAAGATAATTTTACCATTTAATCCAATAGTGGTCATTGGAATTAATTTTACTTTGAAATTGGACTTAAACTAGTGTCAATCTTTTAATAGATACTTTTTCTTAAAACACGCTATTTGTTTTGATAGCAAGAATAAATTATTAAATTAATTAATTCAACTTATAAGTTTTTAATTTTGAAAAATAGACATCATTTTTGAATTCGGAATATCAAATATAGCTTAGAGTGAATTTTTGGTATTTTTCTGAAAAAATTCATTTTTTGATGAATAGAAAAACCACTAAGTGGTAGTTTAAAAAATGATTTTTCGTTTATATAAAACATTACGACTTCTGTTATTTGAATTTAAAAAATCCGATATACATGGTTTGCATTAGGATCTAAATTTTGGTTCAATGGGATTAAAATAATTTTTTGGTGAACATTAACTTTTAAGTTTTAATCGCGATTGGAGCTAATTAGTGTAATTTAAGGTAAAAATAATTTTTTAATAATATGAAATGACCTTGACACATGTCCTACCATTATTGTATGATTCATGGCCGACCAATACAATCCATGGGTCAACTTGGGGACCCAATGGAGCCACATTGGTAGGAAAATGACATTAATACCTTTTTATTTAAAGTTAAAATTAAAATGTCACAAACATTTTTTTTACTAAAATAATTTTTACATGGTGTTATAAAAGTCATATTTTTGACTATAAATATTAATTAGAAATATAAAAATATTTCCTACATGATGATATTTTTTTTATAATTTTTAGAATTTAAATAAAAATACTTATTTATGACACCATGATGATGCAGCGATTACCTCATTATTTAAAGATTTAAGTAAAATGAAAAGATAATGTAATATCTAAGACCTACACTTGTCAAAAACCTATTTGATTTGTTGATTTCAAACTATTATCACCTTATCCTCAAAATATATAATTGTGGGACCTTTTAAATCTGAAAATCATTTTTTAATAAAGTTACTTTTCAAGACTTTCCAAGAGTGCCACTCCTATCCTCTTATAAAATGCCCGCACCTCTACCACCTAACCCACATATCTCAAGCCTTTGGCTCGGCCATCACCTGGCCATTTTGTCTCTCCACATCCCTTTATTACTCCTATAATCCTCACATTTGGAAAAATTATTTCCAAGGAAGACTTTGAGCTCAAATCACAAGAGTTACCCGATTTAAAGTTAAAGTCTTCCATAGTGTTCTTTTGTTTTATTTTGCTTCTCCAACCCCCTAAAATCATTTTATTTATTTATTTTGTTTCATAAACAGTATATTAAATATACTAGGATGTTTTTATGAGGATTATTCTAGCTACACTAACACACACCTCTGTCTAATGGTTAAAGAACATACTGTTTTTGTGGATGGCGAATTACTACCTCACGAAACAATGATTGTTCTATCTTCTCATACCACCTCTCATGGTGGTCATTATGATGGAACTATATTTATTTATGAAATATATTATATTTATTTCCTCTATATGCTACTGTATTTTATAATTAATACATACCATTATGCTTTTCATGTTGTGCAAATGCGATAATTTTATTTGAGGAAGTGTGGACTATCGTCCCCTCAAGTGATGTGACACGTTCATGAAATACACGGAATGCATAAAGAATAAAATTTATTAACTTATGTGATCTATATAAAATATATATTATACTGGAATTATATTATATTTATTTCTCTCATCTATGTTTAATTCCATTAATGTGCCAAAGAAATGAAAGTAGCGTTCATGCGTACGTATGGCTTACCGTCTCCATGAACGGTACATTTCATTTCATATCTCCAAAAGTTTTGTACTATTATAAGTAAATATATATTATAGATATATATGTCATATATTAAATATAAATTATGTATATCATTCTGGAATTATAATATATATATATCTCTCATTTAGTTTTAATTCCATTAATATGACAAAAAATTGAAAATAGCGTTCATGCGTACGTACAGCCTACCATCTCCATGAACGGTGCTTTTCATTATTTATCTCCAAATGTTATGCAATAGTATAAAATGAATATGCAATGGATATATATGATATTATATCTATTAATAATATTCTGGAAATGATTTACTACATGGGAAATCATTCTCAAAATTTTTTTTGACTCATGTACCAAACATCGACAACAACATCTGATATGAACTAAGATTATTAAACAATTATTATAACATTATAATATGTGATATGAACTAAAAAATAATCCTTAAAGGAGTTCATTAAGAAATTATTAATTGACCAATGTTTATTACTCAGGAATATAAAGAGACGAACAATACAAGTTGGACTTGAGGTAAGGGATCTTGCCCCTCCCTTTCTTTTTAAGTACACTATTTTATGTCATTCCTTTTAAGGTCATCTTTCTTTTGATTGGGGTGTTCTTTTATATTACTATTACTGTACGTTTTATGTTCATATGATGAGAGACCCTATTTTCTCTCATCAATCCATTTTGGATGTTTTGAGTTGCGCCATTAGGCTGCCAAATTTTCGTAAGAGATCCAACCTCAGTCTTTTTTTTAAGTACTCTCCTTTATGTCACTTCTTTTAATCTCATATTTGTTATGTTGGGGGATGTTATTTTATATTCACGTTTTAATAAATTTTTTTAATATGATGAGAGACCATATTTTATCTCATCAATCCATTTTTGGAAGTTTTATGTGGCGTTGTTAGGCTGCCGAGTTTTCGTAAGGGATTTTTCATCTCACTTTTATTCCCACGAGATTTATGCTACATTTTCCACCATTTCCTTTGAGTGGTGTATGTACTACCCATTATTATACTCTTTGTGTAATATAATTTTATTTATGGGTATTTACATATTCATTCTATGACCCTTCTTCGATGGGGTGTACGTTTCGAAAGTTACCCAAATCGGTAAGGGGACCTTTCACCCTCCTTTTCATTAAAAAGACTTCTTTTGTTATGTCTTTTAAATTACATCTTATTATGTTGGGATATGTTCTTATATATCCTTATTTCTGTAAATTTAGTGTACAAGTGATGATATTCCCTTTTTATCTCTCATCAACTCATTTTCTGAATTTTGAAATGACATTGTTAGGCTGTCGAATTTTGTCAAGGGAACTTCTTAACCAAATTTTGATTCGTTGGTATAAACTTGTACTCCTTGAATATGTCATTATATGATCATGTGTGAATAACCACTGATTTTTTTACACATAATATCCACTTATATTTGGTGTATTTGTTTGTCACACATAATTATGTAATTGATTTATCCTTAATCCAAGGATACCGTCTTTGTAAGGGACATTCTCTGAATCTCCTTTCATTGAGGCATATTTTGTTCTAATACAAGGCTTTCTATTATACAGTGTATAAACCCCATTTACTATTAATTTTATAAAAAAGAATCTTTTTCTATGAAGCATTTTACTAAATGACAAAAGGGAATGTTTCGTTTAACGTACGTGGTGACAATGACCTTTTCCATCGCCGCGAGTATTATTTGGTCTTTGGCTTCCTCAACAAGTCGTAATATTTTTAAAATGAAATAAATAACATATACACTTTTATGTATTTTGGTATTGAAAATGGTTTTTATAATTGATTATTTATGTCAATATATTTAAGTGATATATTTTGATCAATGTGTGGAAATGTTTCCTTTCTATTATATTTGTTTAATGTCTTATGATTTTATAATGGTACTTGGACATTTGACGGGTGGTTACCTGATAAACCATATGATGGGTGGTTCCATCAATACCAGGATATGTGGTTACGTTATAACCTCCAATTCATTGGGTATGGAAGTCGGCCATATGGCTATTCCATTAAGTGATGTGTGTGGAAGTCGACCGTATGGTTATTCAATTTAAGTATTTTATGTCCCAAGTTACCTTTATATGTAATGTATATGGGTTTTATGGTAATTTTTTGGTTACAAAATTGTATGTATTGATGTTTTATTCATTGAAGAGTTTATACTAATTTATAAAGTTGAAATTTATTACTTGGATAAAGAATTCATGGTTTACTTGTTGTTTTGAAAAACTAACAGTTTTTCTTTTTTGTGTATCCCTTACTGAGCTTTTTATTTTAATCCCATGTTTTTTTAAATTTTTTTTATAGGAAATAAGGTTTAATAGGGTCACGGATGGGATGAAGGAAATTCCATGCTGTCTAAAACATGGAACTAGACATGTTTCTTTTTTAAGAGTTTTTATTTTATGGAAACATAGTAGAAGTGTCTACTTTTTAAACTTTTGAGATGTAATAGTTATGTCCTAATTCTCTAAAACTCTAAACATGAAAATATCCTAAATGTGAATTATTCATTTAATTCAATAATATGTAATGTTTAAGGTTGGGGCCTTATAGTTAAAATATAGATATATTTTATATGTTATTCTAAATCATTTTCATCATTTTTAATGGTGATAAATTGATGAAAGTATAATTTCACACTCTTTATCCTTTTATTCATCAACATGAAAGAATGATATCTCTAACAGTAGTTTCAAACTCATATTATTTTATTCGTAATATAAAATATAATGAATAATAACAGAGTTAGTTCTCATCCACCTCAATTTGTTAAAAAAATAAAAAATATAAGTATTATATATTTAACATCCTCTCCCTTTTTGATTTAGATTTTTCATTTTCCTCTTTTTATAGTAATATCAAGAATACCATTTTATATAATTCATATATGGGAATACCTTGATTTTATGTTGTTTTATCATGATATATTTAAAAATGACCAAAATAATCCTCTAGTTTATTTCACTATTATATTTCATTTAATTAATATTCAATATTCCATTTTAAATATTACATGAAACATGGAATTTAAATTATCCATGAAATATTAAAAAATTTATATCCTTTTTATACTCTATAAAATAAATTCACATTTAATCCATGGTACATACAGTTATTCATGAATAAATCTGTGGCATCTAATGATTCATTGTAGAAAGTTATTCTATTTTATCTTAGTTCCAAACCATACACACTCATATTATTATCATGTAATGTACATATTTTTTATTGCACAAATCCTTCCAACTAAAATTATAATTTTTATTGATTTTGAAATAAACTAGTTTAAACTTGTATGGGAGCCAACTAAATAAAAATTATAAACTCACCCCATCCCAAAATTTATTTGTATTCTTTAAATTTGAAATAGTATTCCATACCTGGAGATTGAGGCTTCCTTGATCCTTACACAACAATGCTTCCTACATCCTTCTCATTTCCCTATGTAATATATATCCGTATTTCTCACCATATTTTATTCATAATATTTATTTTCAATAAAAATTATATTTTTTCTATTTAATATTGTGAAGGATAATATTTTCATCATTTGGTGTAATTTGTCCTTTTAAATGTTTAACTCTTAAAGATCACATCTGATTTTGAGATCCCTAACAATTTTATCTAACATCTCACTCTTAATATATATAATAAGTCATTTACATAAGAGTAAGTTACTATTTATAATTTAGTAGGACACATTTAATTTTCTATATTTTAAATTATCATGAATACTATAAAAAACGAGTCTTACATTTCATGCCTTCTCCAATTTTCTGATCAATAATTTTTATGACTATTTGGGTTATTTAGATTATTTTCAAGGAAAGGAAAAAGTTGTTATAAATATTCAAGAGTCTTATAGAATCATCCATACGAATTATAAAACTCTGAAATTTTTAAGAAATAACATACAAGTATTATATGAAAATAAAATAATTCTTATGAAATCATTTAAGACTTTTCCATTTTTCATCTTCAATATATAATTTAACTAAATTAGTACGTAATCTCATAGATTTGTTAATTTAACTTTGGGAATTCTCAGTAGCACCAATTGAAGTCCTAACATCATCTAAATAAGTTCTACATATTTATAAAGTGTGTTAATAATCCTTACAAAATTTCATTGCTGATCAATTTCCATAATAATATTTCACTCCCCAAACAACATCCATTTATATTTACATTAGTAAAAAAAAAATTAATAATTAAAAATATAAGCATATTGAACGACTCAATGCTTTTAAAATGCACAAATTTTTCATATAAACTTCTAAAAATATTGTTCCTAATCTCAAACACTATTTCCAATCCTCTATAAAAAATTATCGCTATGTAATATTATAGAAAATATAATCTATTTTCCATATAATTAATTTTAGAATGTTCATAAAATTATCCTGATCTATTTTAATTGATTTTACTAATATGATATCAAACGCCAAAACTTTCTACTGAAATTTAAAAATGAATTAATCTCAAATACAAAACCCCGTTACAGTATATTAGTTACCTCTTCAAACATAATGAATCAAGTAATTGTCTAATATGATCAATAATTTCAGATTTTTATATATTTAAATGTATATAATCTTATTAAATTACTATATTTTTCTCAACATTAATGTGATACTCTTGAATGAATTCATCATGGTTGATCTTTTTAATTGATTATCTTAATGATAAAAATGATAGATCATTAACCAATGTGTTCACTCTTATCAATTTTCTAATAGTTATTCCATCTTACACCGTGTTCTTTCATGATAAAAAAACATTCACTAATTCATCAGTTCTCCATGTTAATTCTTGCACCACCATTAATAACATAAAAAAGAAACAACCACAATATTGTCAAAAAGGATTAAATTTTATTCTATTTAGAGTAAAATGGACAACTGATAATATATTCCCAACCAAGATACTTTATTATTTCTTATTTTAAATAAAGAAATGCACTTTCCTCTTTTTATTAATGTTTTCCAACATCATTGATTTTTTGGACTTCATACATTTCTGGGCTATCTCCTTTTGTAGGGATTACATTATAACATTATCCATCAATTAATATGTGTCTTTTAGTGATGTTTTCATCTTATTTATAATCTAATATTAGTATGGTAAGATAATTAAATGATCCCTTAAGGCATGCCTAATTATAAATCACCACCAAAATTATTTTTATGGGATCTCATGCTTCCAACATGTTAAAACCACTTAGAAAATTCAACTATTTTTGTGTAATTACTTGTTTTCCTTTAGCATTTCCATAACGTTTTCCCCCTTTGATTTTATTATTATTTAATTTTATCATGGAAGAGGTTATTATAATATTTATTGGTATATTCATATATCCATGAACTTAAACATGGGATATTAGGAACAATTCTTAGTAGTAAATCCATCTTATTATCCACATAGACTATATTTCCATTTATTTACTACTTGACATCATTATTATTCATACAGATGGATATCTTTAAAAATTCCATTGTTATCCATATTATTACACAATAGAATAAGATTATGTTATTTTGTGGTACACCATTATTGATCTTCTTTGTGGTATTCTGAATAGTGTTGATCTTTAATTTTTTTACCAATGATAATTAAAAACTAAAAATCACTAACATAATGGAAATATTTGATTCAAATTAATTATTTTATATATTTATAATGGAATGATTGTATTTATTGATATTCAATGGTCTTATATTCTTAGTAAATATTTATTCATAAAAAATTTAATTAGATTTAGATTAAACAATAATATGACCACTTAAATAAAAAAATTTATAGAGATCCCCAAGCCTTTAAAATATATCTAAGGAAGAAAAATGCTTACATTTATTCTAGGGTATTTCTGAAATATTATCTCATCACCCACATGATGTGTGATTTATTTATTCGAAATAAGCTGAAATGTTTCTAAAATAGTATATACTCTTGTGAAAAAATCTGTCACTATACTAACAATAGTTAAAAAACCTATATTTTATCATTTGGAAATTATTATTGACAACACTTATAGCTTATTTTTTTGAAACCCCATTATTTTGGGACATTGTGATGGGGAATACATAAATATGTTATTACACTTTCTTCCATCCACCATAGATTTAATGGAGGGACTCATAGTTTTTCTTTATCCATATTTATATAGATCTTGATTTTAAAATTTTACTATGAAAGAAACTAAAATTTGTAAAAACATAATGTTTTGGGGATGACGGTACCATTAGTTTTTATATTTCTAGAGAGTGATCTTTAATCTTTTTGAAGACATTTTGGAATAAAAAAGATGTATTTTATTACAACATTCATATTTGGAATTAATTGTGGTAGAACATCTTATCTCAATTTTTTTTGAAAAAACCACTTGAACTACTTTCAGATTTATCAAATTATGTTTATTATCAAGATATTTCATATTGATGATTTTTTCATCATCATACAGTAAACAAATATCATTATTATACCTTATAATATTTTTAAATTGATAATTTTTTATTTTTTATTTTTTTGAAAAAAAATTCAAACACCTTTATCCTATCATATTGGATACCAAATTAAGAATCCTTGATTGTAATTACTTATTATAATTATTGGTGATTTAATGTAATCCCTTTTTAATATTCTGACCTCGAATGCAATTTTTGAACTAGCCACTCTCAATATTGGAGCATCTTTACTTGCAATACGTATGTATAACATTTAAGAATCTGACATGCTTGGATAATTTTACACAATTTAATATTTTTTTCCCAAATACATTTTCAAACATTTTCACACATCATCATACTTGGTGATATCCTATTAAAATCTTTTGATATAGGAAAAAATTAACAGTGACTATCTCATTGAGAAAATTATAGAAGATATACATTAAAACAAAAAATGATTTGTATTGTAAAACCTCAAAAATATGATATTCTACACTTGTTCTTAGGTTACTTATATGATAAATATTAAATTGATTCTAGTTACCTTATTATTACATGATATTATCGAACCTTTTAAGGTAAATGGTTATCAATTTCATTATTAAGTCCTCAAACACTAAATTTTATTTTCCCATTATATATATATCTTTATGAAAATTACATCACGGGGAAACATATTTTTCATTCTGTTTTATTGATAGGGATCGATTGCCATCATAATGTTCTTAAGGATATATATTATCAACCAATATAATAGGATAATCTATACCATGGTTAACTTCATTTAGTAGATATTTATTATTTTCTTCTTTCTCTAGTGATACATTTCATTTTTTTCATATATTTTCATCATATTTATTGATTTCATGGATGATATCTCCATAACTATTCAATTTTAAGCGTTATCACATTTATATTCAATTATTCACTTCATAAATTAATTTCAAATACAATCTCAAAACTCACAATATATCAAATCTGAAGACTGAAGAGAATCTGATTTGTTGTGGAAGTTATGATTTGATAGCCCCTGTTAGGATAAATGGGGATATGAATAACACTGAGGTAGGGGTGGGGTTGATTCTTGTTCTTCATAAAATATTTTCATTTTATATATACCCACTCATTACCACTATACATCATTAGTGAATAGTTCTCTCACTATTTCTCTCCATTTGGTTTCCATGAATGTAATGACATATATGGAATCAAAAAATAAAAGAAGTTAATGTGTGTTTATTTGGTTATTTATAATATGGACGACTACATCCCCAATTTATAGTTATTATTATCCCAATAACACATAAATCATCTTTTACTAATAAAAAAATATTGTGAATGTGTTTTTCCTTGTATTTATAGTCTTTTAACTAGCCATGTACAATGAACGAACCAACCAGTAGTGATATACAAGATTTATATTATTCCAACATAAAGTAGATTAGATGTATATTCTCCTGTACCTCCTAGAAAATAAAGATGAGATATTCATCCATAAACTATTAAAATATGTTGAGTTGCAACAAACCTAGATTTT
Organism: Viscum album; assembly: GCA_963277665.1. Lineage (NCBI taxonomy): Eukaryota > Viridiplantae > Streptophyta > Magnoliopsida > Santalales > Viscaceae > Viscum > Viscum album. The sequence continues at coordinate 1,762,794,613 of OY728131.1, read as the reverse complement.
AATATACATTTTACTATGCATATGTCATATATGCTAGATAGCATAGTCGAGAGATAAAACCAAACCATTGTAAAAACCAATATATGTTTATAAAGGTATATTCATGCAATTGAATCTATACATATGTATATTAGTAACCCAATTATGAAATATACTAATATGTATACTTTTATATAATTTTTTTTTACTGTTATTTTAAAAAAAACTACCTTTTTACGTGTTGTACATTTTTATTAAAAAATTGAAGAATATAATTATTAAATGATGATTATAATAATATTTTTTTTGTTATTTATATGTTTATTAGTGTTTTTTTAAATTAATAATGATAAAAAAAGTAATTTGAAGAGTTTTTTCCTTATAAAAGAATTTATCATTGTATTTTATAATTTAAATTAAAAAATAATATTTAAAAATCGTGAAATTAAATTTAAAAAAAATCAGTTTTTGGACTTGTAATATCAATAGTATTTTATGATCGATTTCTCAGTTTTTTCTAAAATTGATTAATTCTTCAATGAAGAATGGAAAATACCATTTTTATAAATAACATGACTTTTATGAAATAATTTTTATGTAATAATGAATTATGAATTCACATTACTATTTCCATATATCAAATATCTATTTTATAAGTGAATCTATTATTTGAAAAATATTGGTTTTAATTTACCAATACATATTTAAAATTAAAAAATTTATGTTTTTTTTTCAAAATACTGTTCTTAATACATTATGAATTTGGTATTTTTAAATTAATTTCTATTCACTTATATATAATGAATACAATAAAATTAATTCCACATTTTTAATCAACATGTGAAAATAATATTATATTTTTTATATTTTTTGATTTGTCTAAAATAATTAACTTTTAGATGAATAGTGAATATAAAGATTATTTTATAAAATGATTAATTTTAATGATTTATAATTGTAAATGTGAGACTTAGAATTTCAAAAAAAATAACATTTAATTTATCAAATATAGATTTAAATAATAATTTTATGAAATTTAATGAAATAACATAAAATTTATAAAACCAAATCTTAACCTTATAAAAAACCTATATTTTCAGCCCGTTAAAATAACTATTTTGATATTTTTTAATATTTTTTTAGAATAATTATAATGAATAATAAAATTAAATTATTTAATCATAAACTTATTTGTGTCTTAAATAACATAAAAATTGATAATCTTATCCCACCCAAAAATTTTAACCATAAAATGAAATTTTCATAAGAAACATGTTTTATGAGTTATTAGTGTAAATAATCACTTTTGACCTTAACCTAAGGATTTATATAAAAATAATTGTTATATATTGAAAATAAACATTAAAAATGTAGTAAAAAATAATAATTTTAATTATTTATATTAAATTTTTTATTCAAGGGACAAATTGGAGTAACCATGATAAGGGTAAATTGGGATACAAGTGCTTTAACGTTGTGGAAATGGTTAAAAAATGTGATGTAATCATTTTATATTAGATTTTTTTTGGATTCCAGGCCTTATAACATTACCCAAACATTTTTTTTCTGTTTTTGATCCATTTTACTATAATGATGGAGTGATATTATTTAGAAAAAATGATCATTTTTCAAAAAATATCCCTAATCATCACCTATAAAATGTGACCACCTCCTCCACATATCATAATGTATTCCAAATCACTCTCTCCAAAAAATTATCCTATAAACATAAAAATATGCTCTATTTTTTAAAACATTTTTCTCTGTAAAATACAATGGTAATAATTCGTAAGGTGATACTAATTTGAGAATTTCTAAGGGAGAGGTAAAATCACTATCCAACCTTTCATGTTCATTTCTTTATCTACTCCCCAAATAACCACATATTCATTATGTTTTTATAACAATATAATTTTTTCCATTCATAATTGTTGTTAAACTAATGTATATTTCATTTTATAATTTCTTGCATTATCATTAAGAAAAAGAAAACATCGTCCTCTGTGAGTACGGACTACTACCTCAATAAAATACATGTTTAATTTTCATAAATAATTTAAATGGTAGTTACAAAAAAGATATTTAATTACCGAACATTATATTTAAATCATTATTATAATTATTAAATTATAATTATTTCATTTACTAACTCGTTCATTGCATGGAAAATGAATGTGCGCTCTGCACATACGTGCATACTACCACCTTCATGGAATGAAATTATCCTTTTTCCACAATCACCAAACATAGATGACATTAATATTATATTTGGTATATAAATATATTATATTTGATAACATATATATTCTATAGTAACATTATTTGACATTATATTTATGTGTTCAATGAGAAATGATCACATAATCATTGACCCCCGCAAAGGACTTATAATGATATATTTTTTAATTTGGGACTATTTTTGGATAGCTATTGAAAATACAGAAGTATCATTTTAATAGAATCATAAAGGAACAATCCATCAAGAATTATTAATATAATGGAATGGTTTTACAACAGTGTTAACCATTATCAAAAAACTAAAGGCATTACAATGATAATAATAGGACAACACTGATAAATTAATGTAATCAGAAACAACATTAATCATAAAAATAGATGATCGTAAATTTAAGACCTCCATCATTTTAGGAGGTAAAAATATTTTAGATTTCGGATCAACGTCATTTTTTGATTAATAAGATGATTATTCAGTTTTGGAGGAGACTTATGGCTACCACAAGGGGTCATGACATGAATGAAGATTTGAAGAGGCTATATTGGGCATGGAACATGGTTGGAGTATAGTAAATACATACCATGTGTCTTAATAATGAAACTGGTAGAAAGAGGGTGAATTGTAGAAACCCCATTAAATGGAGACACTGGAAGTTGTGTGACCTTCGATAGAGCAAGACACATGATCACTACATGGTAATTTAAACAGTGCAAGATACCTATGAGACCATGAAACCTTGACACCTCTTAAATAATGGGTAGTGCACAATTGGTGCAGAGTTAGGTAAATAATATGGGAAAACCATGATCCATATTAAAAGTTATTAATATCCCATTTCCCCTTGGAATTAAGGGGTTCTAACACTGTTTTAAACCCATTTATCTCTATAGTAGGTCAATTATGATCTTTTTACTCACAAGCTTCATAAAGGCCATCATCCTTTGATTCTTGGTCATTGGGAGTGCATTTGGGTGAAAATAAAATATCTAGGTTATTCTAATGGTCATCATTACTCTACTTTTTTAGAAGAGGTATTTTGAAATCATTCGTCTTCTTCTTAATTCTTGTAACCCAACTTTTTTCATATCACCACATGACTCATCTTTATCATCTAATACCACTTTATAACATCTAGGAATGAGGCTCAAGTCCCCTCCCCAGTATTTTGTGGTATAAGTTGTCTAGATGAGGATCTTTTCTCGTAAAGTTTGATAATGTTATGATTTATTAAAATTAGTCTATGGGGAATGTTTACACATTTTGTTTGTGAAATTAATATCCCTATGATTTAGGGAACAAGAATACCCTTGTTTTTTTAGTTGATTGGGATAAGCTTTAACTTGATTGGGGAATACAGGTAACACATAAATCTAATGATGAAAGTGTAAATTGGAAATCTTGTTAATTAATGGTATATTATTTATATTTTAAATATATTGTTGTTTTCTTTACTTCTAAATACAATTTTTAGATTGTATAGTTTTTGAGAAATTATTAGTGGTGTCCTGTTGAGATTTAGTCACACCATTCTTAGCCTACCATTAGGTACCTACACAGACTTCATAGTTATTGGTTAGGAATAGGGGAAAGGACCTCTGATAGAGGGAAGATTTGGATATTAGGGATGTGCATGGATGAGGGAAGCAAACATAGTTTCATGACCCATTTTGGGTATTATTCATCGTGTATTTATTTTGGGGTTTCCTTTTCACTTAGCCTAGTATGACATGAAATATAGTATTTACTGCTTTGTTATGGGCCTGTACCATGTTTTTAGAATTGATTTGTGATGAAAATTTATTTTTTATGTTATTTTAATTATTTATTATTTTTAACTGTTTTGGATTAATCAAATAGATTAAGTATAGTATCCCCATGTGTTATGACATTGATGTTATTCGATAGCCTCTGTTGTATAGAGAGGGGAGCCTAAGGACATGTGGTGGTCTGGATTGTGGAAATGGTTATCGTGGAACACATTCTGGATGTTTTAAATTTATATTATAGTTTTTTTTTATTTTTAGTTGTTTAACTATTTGGGAATCGTATACAAGATATTAAGATGTTTTGGGTCTTGGAAATGAGATTGTGAATAGTAGTATATGTCCCATATATGAGGGAAAACCCATGTACCTTGGGTGGAGTTCTTTCATGATGTTCATTGTTATAGTTGAATGTTATTTCAAATTAGGTGATTCACATGATTTGTAATGTTATTATATTATGGTATATTATTTATGGGAAAAAAGATAATGATTTCATGAATACATGAATCATTATTGTAACTTATTATATTATATGACATGTATCGAAATCTTCACACATAGGGAAAAACATGAAACATGTGCGGGATACATTGATTTTTACTTTCATTGAAATTTCAACGAAATGGTGACTAATAAAGATGAAGAAATTTATTAAATTGAATAGATTATATTGAATGATTATAAAATAGTGCATGATGGGAAATTTGAAACTATTTAAGGCACAAGGGATTTCTAAATCAAAACTGATTACATTGGTGTATAATGTGAATCTGAAATTCAAGTATTTGGTTTACTCTAATATCCATGACATAATATAGTGGTGGTTGAGTGTAATGATATAGATGTGACTATAGATGTCAGGATCATTTATGTGGAATGAATTTTTATGGATAACAGTGATCCATCTTTTTTGAAAAATGTGTAAACTTTATGTTATGTGTTTTGAGATGTATGTTCAGAATTATAGATAAAATACAGCACAATGATGCATACAAGTTTGGTGACAGAAGGATATCAATGGCAATTATCCTCTAGTAGTGGAACAGTATCCCTCTTTGTTTATAGATAATAAAGGATAAGGAATGATCCATGAGAATTTTTCACATTTTTTTGCAGATTATGGAACATGACCTATGCTAGGTTGTCTTAATGATGTTTGACATGACTATAGAGTTTTTAGTTGTAGCACAATCGAAATTTTACTGGAGATGGTAGACCTGGGGAAGATGAGTTTTGGATAGAGTACATTAGGATTATCCTATATCACATAGAGAATATTACTAAGAATTGGGACAAGTTGAATGATAATATATTACGAGGACCAACAATATACATGTGGGATATATTAGATTAGATTGAGTAGACGGATGGTATATTGTGGACTCATATCTAGGAAATGATTCAAGAATATATATACATTGAAACTATATTATAGAATAGAGTTCTGTAATTTATGTGGCTGACATGAGATTATTTCTATTATATATTAAGATGGATGACTCACTTACTTGAAACATGTTGTTCCATAACTGTTAGGGGATGAGGTAGCTATGATCAGACATTTTTTTGATGAAAAAAAATATAAGAACATGTCACATGTGAATTCCATTTGTTTTAAAATGTTTTTTTATGTGGTGGATGAGGTTCTTATTTCATAATGGAACCTAAATGATTCATTTAGTGTGGGTCATGTTGTTCTAATTGGGGAGTCTAGTGATATAACTACCAATAGTAAGAAGCACCATTCTGGGGGGTTTCACCTGGGTGGTTGTAGAAAACTATCCAGTGTAGAGGGATGAAATAGTGTGGTAGTGATCATGAGAATTTCTATTTGTGTATTAGGTCAGGACACATGCATGGTTAGTGTTCCGGACAACTATTTTATTATTGAGCATGTGGTGGGATGGGACATGTAGAGAGGTTTTACAGGAACCCTCGGTACGTGGGTAGTAATGGAGGGTCCTGATCAGTATAGAGTATAGAAAGGGGTACCCTACCGAATACTAGGAAGGTAGTTATATTTCAACAGATCATACCCATTAGGTTGGATAATGTGGTGCTTCAATAAATGTTCATCTTTATCAGTGTGGTATTAAATCACCCTAAACTTAGACCAGACCCTGGGGAATAAGGGTAGGTTAGCTTCATGACATTCATCATACACATGGAAGTGTTGAGAATGGAAATTATACTTTTCTAGGTACAATTATTCTAAATTACTCACATTATATTGTTTTATTAGATACATGTCCCTCACATTATATTATATCTTCTTAATTTGTAATTTTTTCTGTTCTAGTGATGTAATATATGTGTGTGGCTATATAGATTGACATAATATTAGGGGTGTGAAAAGAAAATATTTATCAATTTATGGAGTGTTCCCTCATGATTTGTGGGTGCCATTTCTGTTAGGACTTGTTTATGATTGAGATTATTGTGTTTGACCTGATATTGGGAATGGATTTGTTTTTGTTGTATCATGAACATATCATCTATTACTACTAATGTTTAATTTTCACGTTCCTTGAGGGTAAAAATTATTTTCACCAAGGGGAATTTGATAACTTGGAAGGCCGTTTATGGATATTTTTCAGTAGTTACGTGAGGTCATGAAACAAGTATTGTGTGTTGTTCCTAAAAATGGGTATGTAGATAAGGATGAATGTCCTCATGTGGTGGACCAATTCTTGGATGTGTTGCACAAGGAATTCTAATTTCTGTTGCATAAGCTAAAGGTGCATTTTATAATTGACATAATTCATGGATCTGATGTATTTTACCTCTCAACATATCATATGGAACCAATAGATGATTATGAAATTAGGTCTCAATTAGAGGATTTTTAGAATAAACGATTAATTCACCCATGTATGTAACCTAGGATATCAGTAGTTTATTTGTTACGAAAACTAACTAGATGTTTTGGTCTTTCAGTGATTCATATAAATTGAATAAGATAATTGTAAATAATTGATATCTCCTTTATTGTACTGATAATATTTTTAAATATATGAGTGTTTATTTTTTATATCTTCAATATTTTTTTGAGGCCAGTGTATCATCAGATTATGGTGTGATCATTTGATATACCATGGATTTCAATCAGGATCAATTATGTGTTTTCAAGTACATTATTTTTACTATTATGTTAAAAAACAATCTTATTGTGTTTATTCCCATGATGATATAATCATTCTTCTATACCATGATCATTTTTTAGTTGATTTCATTTGGAGAAAACATAATATACATCCTGAATCATAAAGGTCATTCCAAACACATTGACCTCATCCAGAGTACACAGAATGATATTACTCTATAAACCAAGCTATCTATGTAAAAATTATGGATTTTATATGTATATGTTGTTGGTCACATCATCTCTAAATTGGGATTATCATTGGACACCGAGAAAGAGAATTTTATTGTTTGATGGGAGGAACCTGATAATTTTTTTACATTAGAATATTTTTGGGTTTGTCGGGATTTTACTGAAGTATTATAAAGGATTGTTTTCTCTAGGAAGAATCAATATTGGACATAACTAAGAAGGTTTTCAAGATTGAATGGTCTAGAAATTTTTTTAATGCATTGTGACAGTTGATGTAGTATCTGACTACTGCACCAACGTTGATCCTACTCATGGTGAGTAATGAGTATAACTTATGTTTTGATACATATGGTATTGGGATTGAGGTAGTGCTAATATAAAGCGAATTATTTATAGTGTATGGTTCATTAATGGTGTGGCCACATGAATAAATTTACACTATTCACAATCTGGCATTAGCCATGGTGATTTATGCATAAATATGTTGGTGGAATTAGCTACTATGAAAAATAATATTATGTATACTGACCATAAAATCATAATGTTCTTATTTAATTTTTATGATTTAATTCTCCTAGAGCGGAAGTGGGTTGATTAAATAAAATATTTAAATTTTTAGTTTTGTCTATACAATAGAAAAAGGAACAGTGTTTCAGATGCTCTATGCCCAAAATAAATAGACTTAGGTAGTCCAAGAGTCATATTCTGATCATAATATGATATTATTGTTCACTAAGATTTATATAGAGGATCAGGAGGGACAAGAGTATATAATCGTCAGATTTTTTACAGTTTATTCAACACTTCTGAACCAGATCAAGTTGGGTTAGTATGAGGATCCAGATTGTTTTTTCTTTTGATAAATCCGAAAAATTTGGGGAGTCACCTTCTGACTAGATTATCGAGGATGATGAAAAAATTTATGCTTGTGGTCATTTGTTTGTTCCTACAAGTGGTGGGAGGAGTTAATGCATCAGTTGCATTAAATGAAGTGGTATATGCACCCTTGTTTGACAGAAATGTATCATTATATATGTATATTTTTTGTTGACACACGCAGATGAATGATTTTTTATGTTTCACAACATGATGAAACACCTATCAGTTGGGGAAGGGGATCATTAGTATCTTGATGTTTCGATAAATCCACTACCCATTTCAGGAATGGATGTGGGATGATTTCACCATAGATTTCATGGTAGGTCTCCAAATTATGAGACATAAAAATAATGTGACATGGGTGATTATGAATAAGTTGACCTAGTTGGTATATTCATTGCCGATATTATAGACTTTTACCACAGACTAGTTGGTTTGCATTTAAGTTTTGGAGATAGAACATTTTCATGGGGTACAAAAAAATTTTATTTTAGATGATGAGAAAAATTTTATTTCTCACTTCCGGAAAGGGTAATAAGAGGCATTGGGTAATCATGTAATTGTGATCATAGATATTTTTTAACATAAATAAGGGAAATTTGAACCAACATTTCAGGTTCAATAAGACATGTTTAGTGTATGCTTCGTTAATTTTTTTTGGGAATTTGGAAAATCACATCTGCTTGTTTAGTTATCCTACAATAATAGATACATGGAGACAATTCAGATGGCATCATATGAGGTGCTCTATGGTAGGCCATGCATATCACCATTGTATTTGATTGTGGCTGGTGAGCTAAAGTTAATGGTGCTGAACCTCATGAAGAAGTGAAATGAGATGGTTTAGTTGGCTCAAAAAACATATGAACATGAATTAGGGAAGAATGAAATCATATTCTAATCGATAATGTCGAACTCTTGAGTTCTATGTTGGTGATGTTGAGTTCATTTTGGTTTCAAAATTGTTGGGTCACTGATGGATTTAGAAGTAGGTAAAGTGGTTACCATTGTACATGGGGCTGTTAGAGGTTGTTGAGTGGATCATAATGGTGTCATACTAATTGTATATTCAAAAATAGTATAGTATAATGTAAAATATTTCTTATGTGAAATAACTTCAGAAGTATGACTATAAATCCTATCATGTGATCGATGTTGGTGATGTTGATATTGAGGATTATGCATCATTTGCAAAGTATCCAATTTTTATTATGGATCATTGTGTAAAATACCATTGGGTTAAGATCATGACATTGTTTCAAGTGTTATGCAATATGGAAGTGTTTAAGAGGAAATATGGGAATGTTATAAAAATATGTAGGCCAAGTGGCCCATTCATTTTTCCTTAGAAGCCTAGAGATTATTGGGTTTATAGATTGTGGATGAGATATTATCATGAAGGGAGGTATAAGATACATACCTTTTGAGGAGGAACATACTCATTTATTTTTTAACTATCTTTTTTATATGATTCTTTTGGAGTTTATGTAAAGACTAAGGGTTGCCACAAGTGGTATGGATAGTAAAAAGGAAAAATAGAGTCAATACTGGGTAGAAAAAACAGGTTTGTACATAATTAATACAAACCATGTAAAATAAAATATAGGTTATATGTGGAGGGTGTGTGATTCTAAAACTATGAAAGGGGGAGTTTGAAAGCTATGTGACAATGTAAAGAGACAAACACATGACCTCAAAATGGGTTTTCAAACCATGAAGTATCCCCTAGAGGTTATACAACCTTGGAACACTCTTAGACTGAGGGTACCACATGTTTTGTCACGAACTAGCCATGGTTAAATCTGAAACGGGCATCCAAACCATTTCTCAACATGTACCGAGGGGCTTTCCTTATCCCCCTAGGATGGAAACTACTATCGGGAATCAAAATATAAAAGAGGGAACCATTCGGCCAATAAATAAAAAACTGGTAAATAAATAAATACTCATATTCAAAATGAAAACTAGCAGCATGAAGAAAATATAATGCACATACCTCTACGTGACCTCTAAGGTCTCTACCGAATATAGTACCAAGATCAGTGAAAAATCTACTCAAAACTAAAAGAAGAAACTTTAAAGATAAGATAGGCATGAGCATAGAAATGTTTAGTTGAAAAAAAAAGATAAACCACTAAATCTAATGCCTCTTTTTCCAAAATAATCCATTAACACAATTTTGAAAATACAAGTACAAAAATAAGGTTTCCCCATTTTATAAATAAGACCATGATTTTCCCATTTGAAAATCTATCACACACAACACATCATCTCCAAAAATATTTTAAATTTTATTATGAAACCCTAGGATAAGAGATACCAAAGCTATGTTAAAATAAGCAGGTAAACAGAGATAGCATGAAAATAAACTAGTACAATGAAAAATAAAGAGGCGATGTAAATGCATACGTAACAAATGGTTATCCTAAACATCCCTAGAAGACCCCATAGACATAATTGTATTGGAACCACCTATTGAATTATAGTGAATCTTCTATGTCTATAAGCAACTGGTCGACCTCTCAACAAAAGAAATAAGTGGTACTCCCCATATGGCCCCTATACCATGCGGTGGGTACCAACCCATCTAATCAGGGGTGATAATCAACCATAAAATGATCAACTATAATACTTCCATGAACACATGGTGATAATATTTATAATAATGTTTATGTATGAGTCCCCTGCATGTGTGACTCACCTTACAATTACATCACCGCCTTTAAATACTCCCAAACACATATGATTCTTATTGATTCACCCATAAAGGGTTACCCTAGAGAGGTGTGACCCATGCATAAATTCAGTCATTACACATTAAAAAAAGTGCCAACCGGGCCATCACATCATGTCCATATCAAAAACATTTTCTAAAACATTTAAATCCCTCGACAAGGCACACATGGCTTCCAAACAAAAACCATTCTAAAACATAACACAAATTCACCATTAAGTTGGAAGATCCAAAGTGGATTTTCATTCGACATGTACCGATACATTATCCAAAGAATCTTTCCATTATCTCTTTTAAATTTATAAATCCATACATGCACTGTTCATTCCAAACATACAGTAAAATGGCCCCATAAAGGTACTTTAAAAAACCAAACAATTTATAAACAAGTATACACACTAACTAAACAATATAAAAATAATTTCATAAATGGACCAAATAATTTAGTAAAATCCTCTAATCCCACATTGAAGAAAAATATAATTTAAATTAAACATCATGGTTATCATAACTTTGGAAATTCACATAATCCCCTAACAAAACTTATTTTTTTTGGTAAATTCTAACAAAAAACTAATCGCCTAAATCCATAAATAAAATATAGGTGAAATTATCCTTTATAAAGCAATTGAAAACAATAATGTTTCAATCAATCATTTCTAAAAGGAATGATTGTAAATTACAACCTCAAAGAGGAACCAGGTTATGTCGATCACTTTTGAACATGAAGAAATGCCAGTGACCAATCGTAATCAGCCTTCTCTTGCATGCACATACATACATATATATATACATATATCGATAATACAATGAAATTATTCACCGTTCCATGAGGATGTAAAGAAATTGAAGAAATATATATCATATATATACATACCTTATGTATATTTGTGCACAACCACTGTAATTGACCAAAAATTTACTATAACAATGAAAGATACCCAAAATTAAGGCAACAAAGATGAACACATGCCCAAAAGTACCAGAGACTCACCTAAACTAAATGAAGAAGTCATTAAACACAATGAAACTCTACCAAAAAATATTTACATCCAAATAAATAGAACATTCGATGGAACCAAACATGATTTCTTGCATTCTCACAAAAACAATTAATTTCCTAAAATACCATACACCAACCTCTTTTGCAACAAAATTAAAACCCATTTCAATGACCCATCCCATCATTCAAACCATTAACACATTTAAGAGTGTCAAATGGGCATATACCATTAAACACATACCGTGGAAAACGCACTTAAATACAAAAATCCCCAATTTAAATCCAGAATGTGTCCATAAGAGACCACCAGTGTTTAATAAACACTTAGTATGCATAGCACAACTAGATGAATTAAGAAGTTGAAAATGGGCCTCACACAATTTTCATGAAATAATAAATTTCATAAACCCTATAAAAAATGTTTTATAATACAACCCCCATTTTAATACCCAATTCACCATTTTAACATCAAAACATGTTGACAATAACCAAACAAAGCCATTATACATCACTCATCACCTTAATGGGAAAATCGGGCTATTTTCTAAAACACCAATCAAGAAAAACCTCTCTCAAAATTCCAAAACATAATAAAATCAAAGGGGAACCAACCAATTTCACATGATAAAATTAATTTACAAACATTAATTGTCTAAACATTAAGAATGGTATGAAAAAATAGAAAAAAAGTAAACATCATTAAAAAGTAAATACAATGGGGTTCCTGTATCGAATTTGGGGAAACACCCTATACCCTAGAGTGAAACCTCTTTTACACCATCACCACACCCAAATAAGACAAAAAATGACCAAATACATAATGATCGAACAAAAAATTTAAGGATATAACCCTAAAATTAATATCCTAAAATGTAGGTTTTTGGGAGAAAATAAATCCCATAAATTGATTAAACAACTACTAGAGGGGGGAGGGTCACACGATCAAATGACCCCCCAGAGGGATAGGAGATCAGCCCTATGTTTAGTCAGAGAATAGGGGAGATTCGAGAGGGGCCTCAGCCTGGAGCCTTTTTCACGCCGGGAGTGGCTGTGCAAGGGAAGCACACTAGTTGAAGGGTGTTGTGCCAGCGGGGGAGGATGGTCGGCTAGCCATCGGGCCGTGTAGTGGAGAGAAGGATGAAGGGGTTTCCATGGGGCGGATCTGTGGGTGTTGCATGGTAACAAATTTGTGGACAGGATAGGAGAGGGAAAGGGTAATTGGGGGGGTGATTGGAAAGAGAAGCAAACCAAAAAAGACCTAATAAATAAAAAAAGACTACTAAAATAATAATAATAATAATAATAATAATAATAATAATAATTGTAGAAATAATAAAATAAATATATCAATAATAATAATATAACCACAACAATTTCTTCAATAATACTAATAAAACCAATAATAATAATAATTTTATATCCATTTTATTTAAAATTTTAATATTATAATTATCAAATTATATAATAATATTATTATCATCCGCACAATACTATTTTTTTATTATGGTATGAACACTAACCTTGTTTTATCATTATAATATTTTATATTGATTTATTTTTTATTCAATTTAAATAATTCATATAATTTTATTTTTTATTTGAACGATAAGGGAAGCGGACAATAACCAGGACTGAATGAACAATCACAGCTAGTAGTGTTGTGACCACAAACTAGATCGAGACCCACCAAAAACTTCAGACTTCGAAAAAGTTCAAATTGGCCCCAAACTACACATCATCCAAAAGAAGTGAGACTGAGAAAAGATTAAAATAAATAGGCATCTGTGGTCGGCGTGTGACATGTTTGGTGCATGGTTGGGAGAATTGTGCATATAAAACATGTAAATCAATAAAAGATGGAAATCTACCCTTTTTCCAATGGGAATTAAGGGTTCTAGGCTGATTTTCTACTTCATTTTACTCTATTGAAGTAATGTATAAAACTACTTCCTCTCAAGATTCCCAATGGAAAATCCACATTTATTCTTAGATGTTTAAACTATGATTGGGTGAGAATTAATATTATAGGTTGGTCTAACAATCTCATTTGCACTATTTTATAGAATATTCCTTATTTAATCATTCTACTCTGTGAAATTCTTTTAAAAACCTATTTTTACAGAATGTTTTAAGTTAGGCCTTTGATGGTCATTTGAGTAGAAATTAAGGGCTATGGATAAGTGAGCATTCATATTCCAGATTAAAGTAAGTGTTTTAAATGTTTTATCTTATAGTATTGAAGATTGAATGGGTTAAATGTTTATTTTATGGTACCATTTTAAAGTCAGTTTGGTCTACATGGTATGAAATGATAATTGAGATAACATAAAAATGAATTAAACCCCTCATGATCCCTTTGGGATCCATTGAGGAATCCTAGAATGGGTCTAATGAAATAGAAATGAGGTGATCCAATACCTTGAACATGTAATTAAGTTGAAAAATGTTGACTTTATGGTGTTATGGGATACAACCAGTTACAATTATGTTTAGTGTGCTAACATGGGACAGATAAAAACAACGATAATATTTTTTTTCTTAAGAATATGTAATAAGAGGATATTTGGCCTTACATGAATATCTTAAATGAGTAATAGAGTGTAAATGGTAAATTCAATTAATTTTTAAAGAATAATGTACTTGTAAATAATTTCTATCAATGGGGTATTATACTAAGGTTCTACTCCCATGGGTTGTCCTAGACTGAGGCTCTTGGCCCTACCTTAATATTACATGGTTTAGGATATAGGGTTGGGGATCTATGCTCCTCAATAATGCATATGACATGATTTCCTGTAATGTGGCTCCAATTTTAGTATCTATATAATTTTTTGTGAAATTAAATTCCCTCTGATATGGGGAACTTTATTCCACATTTATGTTGTTTATATGAATGACATATGATGTGGATTTTTTGATGAGTAAGAGTAACACATGAAACTAATTATGAAAGTGAATAATGTAAATCTATTTAATTAGTTTAGAATGTTTTATGTTTTTTGTCTTATTATTTACCATAATTAAACATATAATTTATATATAGGATATTTTTATGACACAACCTGTGGTTGCCTACTATGTTTTACACATACCCTTCTCAGGCCTCCATTGGCTACATGAGAAGGCTTCTAGGTTGGATGTGAGTAAAAGGGAAAGGGTCATAATCTAAAGGGTTGATTTTGGGATTAGGGGAATGCATATATGGGAGAAATAGACTTGGTTTAGGGTACCATTTGGATATTCTTCATCTTATATTAATTTTTTGTTTTCCATTTCAATTGGAACTGTATGACATAACATGGAATATTTACTTCATAGTTTTGAAAAAATACCATGTTTTAAGAAAATGACTTATGATGCATGATTATTATTTTTCAAGTTTTAATTATATATTATTTTCATATATGGTGTATTAATATGATAAAGTGGTTATAGTCTCCCGGCATGGCTCAATAAACACTCCCTGCAAGTTATTTGCCTCTGAAAAATAGGGAGGCACACCTAAGGTCATGTGGTGGTCCTGATCGGGGCACCGATTATAATGGCACCCGGGATGTGACATTACAGGAAATGGAATTAAAAAAATTATATATATTAAAATATTTTTTTAGTTATATATTTAATTAAATTAACTTATTTATTTATCTATTTTAGTCTAATTGAGGATCACTTATAGATATATAGGTAAGGGGTCTTCTGTACCACCCCTTTTACTTATCAGTTTCTTGTTCTCTATTCCAATACTCTATTTATCACAATATCCCTCACATAAAATAATCCTATACTTATATATATTACCCATAAACAAATAACTCTTTAAATATCCATTACTTTTATTGGGATATATTTTTTTGTTCCTGAAAAAACACACACTTCTATGTAAACCGAATTTAAGGTATCATTGACATATCATGTATGATGTCATTAATAACTGTAGTAAAATGTTTTTATATCAAGTGTACCTTTCGAATAACATAATTCATTTATTTTAAACCGATTGGGATCAATTATAGTTTAATATAAAATATTATGTTGTATCCTTCTTTTAAAAAATCTGTACTTATTTTATAAAGAATCACCCAACTTGTTTGTTTTTATTTTATCCTCTCATAAACCACCTCATTATTTTTATTCATTGGAACTCCATGTTAACACCCATTCCCGAATTTCTAGTACGGATGTTCAAAATTATTTAATTCCGTCTTTACATGGAAATCCTTATGATCGAGCATTCAGTTATTCCATGAATCAGAATTATGAATCCCACTTATAACTCATCGTTTAGATTTTGAATATTATTTATATATGGTTTCTCTACTTTATTTAGAACATATATGTTTGAGTTTTATTTATGTGACATGAGGGCCCAAAATTATATAGTTCACAATGCATTGAGTAAATATTTATATCCAATGGGATGTTTTGTAAGGGATTTGGCAATGAACCTAATCCACAATGGGACATTGTTCACTATGATTATATAAATGGGGAGTGAACACTATCCATAATGGTAATTTTATCACTTTATTATGATGTTCTTGGGAGTTTAACTTAACATATATTTATGATTTCTCATTTCATATTGTTTTTACATACCAAATTATTCCATGATTTTTTCATTATTTTACTTATTCTATATTTTTATCCTTTTGTTCATTATTTATAAATTTTTTGGGTATGAATTATTTATTTAATACTCAATTTCTATTATTAAATTCACATAACCATATTCTTATCTTATTCTAATTTTTTATTTTTTTATTTGCATTTATATTCGTACAATTATTGATAATTTTAGATACCCCTTTCTTATATTTCTATTCCAGAGGATATAATGATAATTATTATGTATAAGAATTCTATATGGGTGTTTTGAATAATATTATTATAAAGAAATTTTTATAATAATTAGTGAATAAGTTACCTATGTAATTTGTCCATAAATAAATTGAACATTGCATTCATGGATTTTTTTTTTAATTTATGTGATATTTAATTTATAAATTAAGGAAATGATGTGAAAGTTTAGATATTTTTATCCATGGTATTTTTAAGAGATTATTCAAACACAACAGCAATATTTTTGTCTCACACATGAATCAATTATGGTATATCTACTATATTCTTAAAAATTTACAATACTGAGATGTGTATGTTTGCCTTCTCAGTTCATTTCTTGGGCATTAATGATGAAAAATAGATAATATTCTAATCTCTCACTATTCCTATTTTACCTTAATGTCTAGGGATGAAATTATTAAAAAAATAGACATCAATAATTTTATTAAACCCATATAATAAATACAATAATCTTAGAGTTGGTTCTATTCATTATCTCTTTGATACACAAGATCATAAATGAGCATAGTATTGGTTTAAAAACCTCCTATTTTTTAATCTTTTTATCTAACCATTATTATTACTAGAAATATCATGAATAATAGTTTACATAATTATAATATATAAACTCATTAGTTTCACGAAACATGATTTTCTCATATTTTAATCGAGTTAAAATAATTCTTTAGTTCAAATTTCATTTAATCTTATTAAAATACAAGTCAATGTATTTATTTAAATAATCCATGAAACTCAAAATTTATAATCCATATTAAATAAGAGTATTACCATGAAATTAATCTAGTCTAAAAAATACATTTGAATTTAATTGAATGGGACATTCATGTTTTTATTCTTATATTTTCATGGAATTGAATGTGAACTTACTAAGTAACTAGTTCTCCCATCTCATAACAATATTATGATTTACCTTCACAACATATTATTGTGTAATTTACTTATTCTTCACGGAATAAATAATTCTCATTACTATGACCATGTTTATACTTTTTTCTAATATCACTTATTATAAATAAAATAAATGTAAGTTCAATTACAATTCAATTTATTATATTTAACATATTAAAAATAATTACATGTATTGTCTAGATTAATCTCCCATTATAATTTTTAACTTCTGAATCATATTATTAATTTCTAGAACCCTTAATTATTTTTATAACTAATGAATCATAAAAAATGTATTCTTTTTTTTCTTACTAGATATCTTATCGTATGAATTCAGTATGCCTCTAAGACTTTTATTGTTGTTTATCAAGTTTGTCTCTTATGAACAATGATTAATTGTTTTCATTGTATTTTCATTTTTTAGTCTATACAGGAATTACTCATATCCTTTTATAGATAAGTGTTATAAAATGGCATAAGTCATATGAAATATTAACGAGGAATACAAAATATATCACATGTTTTATAAACAATCAAAAGTATTATAAAATATCGACAAGTCTTGCAAAAAAAAATTTATGCCTTATAATCAATTTAGGAATTATTCATATACCTATACCATTATATAATTTATAGATTATATCACATTGGTTTAGATATTTTTCTATTAAATTTTGTGTCATATCACACAATTCTTGTTTAGTAAAAACATTTCATAGAGTAATTAAAAATAATTATAATGAATGTAAATACTCCTTAGAGATTATCAATTATGTTTCCATTCATCAATTATATTTATCTCTTCCTTACAAATCATCCATGTGTGTTTCTGTAAGTTATAAAATTATTCAATATTGATATCTACAAGAATAGAACACCACCACTCACCTTCAAAACACACCAATTTTTTATACGAACATGTAATATTATTCTTCATAATCTCATACAGTCATTCCAATCATCTGAAAACAAATCAATATCATGAAAAATTAAAAAAATATTTAAAAAAGTAATTGATAAAGATAACCTATAAAAATTATTCATATATTACATAAAATTATAAATTATATAGGATAGAAAACATCAATCATTTCAACATTTATTTTCATGCGAATAGATCTGTAACACAAAATCCAATCACAACTACTTAGCTAAGTATTTGAATGACAAACTATATGTAATTCAAAAATAATCTAAATTTAGGGTATTCAGAAATCCTAGATTTGGATATTCAAACAACTATAATGATATACTCTTTAATTCATATTGAAATCATGAAACTATCTTCTATATGGATAAAATATAATAAACACCAAGGTGAGTTCAATAGGTCCCTGAGGTGAAATCTAAGAATCACAATGTATCCCTTAATTATAGGAATCCATCTATACATAGTTATTATATATTTTATCTATAATTATCTAGCTTGTATATTATGGAAAAATAAATTAATGGATGAGTGATTTGTTGTGGTATGAATAATAAAACCAAATGTAAATGAGAATAAAAATTGATACCAATCAGAAAAAAATGCATCCACCATAATTCATATATATTATAAGACTCAATGTGAATGAGGAGAAAACTGAAAACACAATGATAGATTATGAAATAGGGGTGAACATTTATATTTTGACTAGTTTTGTTATAGGATATTCTGAAATTTTTATGTATTGACTCATAATAGTTATTAAATCACATCTAGTTTAATGAAAAAGTCACTACACTGATCTAGATCATGTGCATCAATAAAATTGAATGTTTATACCTGATATTAGGATATGGACTGGAAAAAATAATATTAATGAAACAAAAACTATTAATTATGATCTATTAGTAGATTTTTTGTGAATGATATTGTTCAATTGGTCAAGGGTAGGAAGCTCATACATCACTATGTATCCTAGAATAATTGGAATCAAGCCATGTATAGTTCATAAATATGGGGTAATTGTGATCATATTATAGATTTATTGATAGATATCTATACTCTAGGAATTGATACAAATATCAGGCTCTTATATAAAGAAATCGTTATATATATGATAGTCCAATTCATTTAGTTTAAATGTTATTTGTGATGGGCCATGTGCCATGAAATTTAATATTATCTCAAAATGATGACTTTCCATACTATTTATGTTCATTTAGAGAGGAATGGGGTTTCATGTTTTTAGGGTGTTATAATAATGATCAAATAAAATTAGTTGAAATTCACTCAAAATATAATTATATAACATAATAAGAATATGAGAAAATCATATATTGATATACCATAATTTTTTTGGGATGAGAGAATATTTATTTATAATAATTGAAGAATATTATCTTTTAGAGATGAATATATTTTTTTATATAAGTTCCATAAAATTTTTATTAAGACTTAGAAAAGAAATTTATGCATCAATGAATTTCTCAAGGACAATACCAATTTTTCTTGGATGAAGGATCAAAGGTGAACAATATTATTAAATTGTTATTTGATAAAATTTTAAAAAAATTTGATTTCATAAATTGTGGGTAACATTTTCTCATCTAATCATTATAACACATAAATAAATGTTTGAGGGATTTATATTCAAAGATACTATAAAAATGGATATATTTTGTGAATAAAACTAAACATCGGTTGGCCAGATTGATTCTATATTGTATACTAGAAAAAATTCATCGGTATTGAAGTATTATTAATGGTGTGATTTTTTCCCCAACTACGATGATGATGTTATTTTAAATATTAATTTTTCTTTATAAAATAATATTACGGTTATTTCATGGAGTTTATTGATTGATAATATAGAACTATTTTCCACTACATGATAGAAAGACAAGTTAATGGATTGAAAATAGTTCTTATGGTATAGTTTATTTATATTAGTGGAATGAATCTACTTCCATACTCTTATCTATTTTAATAAGAGAATATAAATATGATAATTATTTTTTATTTGAAAATTTTAATGAATAATGGTGTTTTGTCCATCTTTAGGGGTACAACATCTACCCTTTTGAGAAGACAATATATGTAGTGTGGATAAACATGAACTGCTTAACTATAATTTATGTGTAAATATCCATCCCATTTTTCCCCTAAAATGAGAATGGAGATGATTAATTTATAATGTGAATATTTTTCAAGAGTTTATTAATATATATTTATCAAATATTTATATCATGATACAACATGGTTAATTTCTTGAAATTGTGAATCATTGAAAACAAAAAAACATCGATTCCTTCTGATTCGGTGGAAGATATTAGTCTATGATTGAAGATAACTACTTGAACAAACATGGAATTATTTTATATGAGTGTGGTTTTATATGATAAATCATAAATGTAGGACCCCATAAAATGCACATTTATAGAGAAATTGATAATATTCTAGTTGTCAAAGTGGAAGGAATTTTTGGCATACCGATGGATTTTTTCCTTCGTGGACTGATCCTATAAGAGTGTTTAATTTCTATGATATTACCCTATATAACATATATGAAAAACAATATTTTTACGGTAATTGCCAATAATTTTTTGATATATGGTTTAATAAACATTATTTATTTTCATTGTATTATAATTGATAAATAGAGATAGCATCTTGAGTTCCATAATGTGAATCTGTATCTTTTCAGGATCATTATCTGCTAGGGTCGTAGTTAAATTTACTAATTAATCATCTTGAAAAATATATGATTAATAAATATGTAAAAACACTGGATCAAAATTTAACTATGGCATTAAATACAATATTTATTCAAGTAGGTATGTTATTTATTCTTTCTTGATGCAATAGACTATATTATATTTTCTGACCAACAATTCCAAATAACCATTGATATTTACCTAATAAATAAATATCTATAGAGAGAGTTAGAAACCACTGATAATGCATTGATATTATAGTATAATTATGCAACACCCTTCAAATAATATTAAATAATAGAGTATAACATCATTTTTTGTGTAAAAAATAATATATAAGACATCACAATTAATTGTTTTGGTGTTCCATCCTTCGCTCAATTAGACTTTGAGAATAATTATCAACGTACATTTCCCATTTCTAGGATGTATCATTGATAGAAAAAAACATTATTAAAGGAGATATATTTTCAATTTTATCCCTTTTAGGGTAGGCTATGCCAAAAGAAAATATATATGAACTTTTCCCTTGATACCCTTATGAGATACAATGTTAATGTCAAATTACCATATTATGAAAACCCACATATATAGTCTTTTTGAAATTATAGGATTTTCGAGATTGTAATTGAGTGGATAACAATAGTAAATCAGGGGGACATTAGGATTTTATAGATAATACTAATGATTCTTCCCATTAAAAATTATTTATATGTAGATCATTTCAATATCAATGTATCAAGTCATAACTTCATTCATTATTATGCTAATGAAAAAATGATTTTTTATCTGTGTATCTCTTTTGAGAAGTAAGGTAACCAATATAGCACACCATGAATTCCATATAGAGTATGAGAGTAATATGTTATATATATGGAATCAAAAAAAGAATGAAAAAGATACCCTCTGGGTCATTAATGTCCTTTTCAAACACGACATTTCCCTGATATGTTACCCAATAATCATCATTTTTGTAAAACTTAATAATTTATCATCGATGATTTCAATGAACCACCAAATTTCAGTGATACATCCATATATTTAAGCTCTTATAAGTTTCAATTAGGTGGAATATCATTTATTTTAATTTCTTTCTTATGGTGGTATTTAATATCTGGATTGGATACTATGAAGATGGCGAATTTACCTAACTTTTCCCAAAAGCTGAATTTAAAAAAGATAATTTCTAATAAATGTTTCCATAATAAATTGAATACTACCTCATGGTCGGAAATTTCATACTGAAACTGTTGGGGTTTGACTTCAAGATCAATGACATTACATTCCACTATTTTCATAGGAAATATTATGCATGGAATATTAGTCAGTAGGACCAAAATTCCTCAAGTGTAAGGGAATCAAATAATAGAAATATATTCATATTCATGACCTAGAAGTATATTACTTTTCACCCATAAGTTATATATGGATCTTACGGTTTCTAAAATAACCATACAAGAATGAGAGCGATTCAAAAATGTATGTAGTACTAGTCAATAGTACTATTATTAGAATTGAGAAATCATCCCTTTGAAAATGGCAGTTTAAATGAATAAAATCAATAAAGAATATTGTTTTCTAAATTTTCTTCTTTATGAGAATAATTTTTCTTAGCCATTCCAATAAGATATCATTAATAATGAATTTGAATTGAATTTTATTATCAATATTTTCTCTATAATAACATAAGATTTTAGAGTGTATTTCTATTTTAAAATTTGGTGTGTTATATATCTTGTTTATAATACACCTGTGAACTTATTTAAATAATCCTCATATATTATAAAACTAATCACATTATATAGAATATAATTTTTGAAAATAATTTCTAATATATACGGTAAATAATGTTTATCCTAAATGACTATTTGTAATTATTGTATTTGTGAATTTGTTTGTCGTATTTTTTGTAAAAAAATCAATTGAATGTATAAATTTTTTTAATGTTTAGTATTTATCAATGAAAAAAATAATTCCTCTGTTTTTAATTGGTAATAAATAAAAAATGAAAATTTAAAAGTAATGGTTGCTTTGTTTTCATGAAAACTTATTTTGACTGCATAATGTGGTTTTTGTTAATAAATCTAATTAATCCCAATTTATGAGTTATTTTCATGAAATTTGATGTTAATATATTCAATAAAATAATTTAACATTAATTTAATTTTTTTATTAGGAAGTGGATGTGAAAATATCCATCATTATGCTTCAAAAATTCAATTTTCTACAAATAAGTTTTGTTTGGTTTTTTATGCTTATTTTGAAATTATTTTTTACCACTTTGAATAGTGAAATTTGATAAAATGGATAAAAAATTTTGAATCATCATTTTATACAATTTGAATTGGTCTTCTTTTATTTTTGTTCAAAATAAATAGCCACTCAGACAGAAATTCTTTCACCCCATTTATCCTTAAAAATGGTTAATAAGGGGGATAAAAAATTATATCAAAAATTTCTATCACTGATGAATAATTTGGATTGGGTGAATATATTTTGACATAAAATTATCTGATATTTTAATTTTTTTATCTTTTTTCTACTTTAACTTGAATATAAATTTATTATATTTTAATTTTTTATGTATTTACAAATTTTCCACCCTCCTCACAAAAACATGAGGCCACCCACCCCTCAGTCATTTGCACATTTTGTGCTATTTAAACTATAAAATACCTCACCTATATATTTTATAACATCTTCCCCACTTTTTAGATATTCTATAATTCTCCAATGACCCTTCCACAAAAGACATAAGGTGTAACCGAAAGGAGTTTTCACAAAGAATATGTAATCGTCTTTACTGATCCTTTTGGAGATTCATTATCTCTTAAAATACAATAAATATTATATAAACATATTAATATGATGAAAAAATAATTAAATCATATCACTAAATATTTTTTTGTTAATTTTAAAACTATTTTTTACCTCAATTCCACCCTATGTTAAATGACAACGTCATTCTTGCATACATGTGGACTACCGTATCCATTAAGTGAAGTGATTTAATTTTTGTTTCCACTATCCATGAATATTAATATTGGTGGGTTTAAGAAATACATATTATATTGATGATATTAGTATTATTTTTGAAATATAGATTAATATATATAGTTAATTCTTTAAAATTATATAAAATGTAAAATATTAGTTGTGTGTACGTATGCACTATCATCTTGTCGAAGACATGTAATTAATTTTTCATCATCATATTATATTAATTATTATTAAATAATATATAATGAATATTTATGATATATATAAAATTAATACTATTTTATGCATTGTGTATCCATGACTATGGTTTCATTAGGAAAACATTGATGGACAACATACAAGTTTTCACCTGAATGATGATTTTTTGGAATTTTTTTAAAATGTTTGTAATTAGAAATTTTACAGTAATTTTATATTTTCTGAATAATATGAATATTTTTATTGAATATCTGTATAATAGATATAAATTATTTATATAAGATATTAAGAATTCTTATGAAAAATGTTGCGACCTGAGTTGAGGGTTACAATCCCATTTCCTTTCAAGATTAAATAGGTATAATAAATGTAAATAATTGTTTTTATGTTATTTTAACAACCATTTTTCATCAATTTTAGATCCAATTAAAAATTATATCCTCATTCATGCATACGTGTTGATTACCAAATCCAAAAAATGATGTGATTCATTTATCAGGTAATCCATATATGGTTGGTAATATAAGTATTTTTTTAAATATATGTGTTATTTGTGATATTATAATTATTCTTGATTGATATATTATTATTAATATTACTCTCCATTTGATGTAAAATGAAAACAATACTAGGTCATATGTTCAAACTACCGTCTCAAAAAAGTGATGTAACTCATATTTCATTAACAACATAAATAAGTAGTTATAAAAGAGTCTATAACAAATAAATTTTATAATTATAAAATTATTATAACCATTAATATTATTTAACCATGAAAAATGTGTTAGTAGAAATAATTATTTTTATATTATTTTAATTTTTAGAATATGGATATATTATATATTTATAATAAATTAAAATTAATTATTCATGATTTTATAAATTTGTATAAAAACATAACCGAATGGGTGAGATTATGATACAATAAAAATTCTCTTATATACCATCTATGTAAAATTTCTCTTTAGGGAAATAATATGACCCTTATCTTTTAAAACAATTCATAGCTAAAGGTTATTTATAAAATTTTATATTTTTATTAACAATTCACAATCTTTGGTAATCAAAATGATTGAGAATTTTTTCAAGAAAATCAAAATTTATTTTATCTTTGGTTGATGAAATTTATCATCCATTTCTATGTATTAGTAAATGATTTACCAAATATTATTCTATTCAATAAAATGAATATTTAAATTCATTTTCAAACATATTATAATTTATATTCAATTATTTAAATTTAATCATCAAATCATTTTCTGAACATGGTACATTTTCTATTTTTACTAAAAGCATGGAAATAATATTTACTTTAATGTTTACTGTCCCCAAAAAAACTCAGGTCATCATGAAAGTTATTTTAAATTATATTTCTTTTAAGGATTACATGTCTATTTTAATTGAAAATAATTTTGTCAATATTCATGCAATTTTTATTTAAGATATTATCAAATTAAAATGATAATTTTATTTTATTTTCAATGAAATGTTTAAATGTTATTATAATGGAATTTTATCATCTGTGTAAACATATTTTTAAAACACATATATATGGTTTTCATTATGTGATACGTAGGTCTGTTAAACCCCCAAAATGAATTGGATAATGATTTATTTTTCATTAGATAATTTGGACTAGAATGAGGAGTGTAGCTATTTCATTATTGGGTTATGTTCACTATGATAGATTTTGGAGTGAACCTTTGGTATGAAATTGATTGATTGAATAGTAAACTCCATACCTTGGGAATTATCGTCTATTATAGACTTGAATTTTATCCTTGACTAGTGAAATTATTTTCTATTCTTATCAATATTCCAAAATTTCAATTATATTTTATTATTATTATGATATACTCTCATGACTCATGATTGATTGATGATGTTTCCAAACTCTTAAAAATCTCATATTTTCAAAAGGTAAAGATTTATTCCATGACTAATGATATATTACCTATGACTGATTTGGAATAAAATTTCATAAGTAATGATCTCACTCTTATAACCTAGTTACTATCATATGATGAAATATGATCAATGATTTATATCTCTCTTGTTATCCAAGACTAATCATCTAAGCACACTATTTATTATGTTTACATTTTCCCTAAATAAGGAAAATTGGTTTTAACTCATTTATAATTAAGAATAATTCTATTAGAGAATATATTCTAGGGTATTTTTACAATCATTATCAAATTAATTTTATTATTTATCTATTATCAAAATACAATAAACCTATATTATTCTAGAGTGTGTGTTACTGTGAAATTTATTAAATATTCATTTAAAATGATGACACATTTCCCTATTTTATGATATGGGTCACCTAAATATTCTACAATGGATGTATGGGTATGATTAAGTATACATTTTTTCTTTGATTATTAGTACGGTTAAATATAAAAAACAAATAATGAATAAATACTTTGGGATCTAACTCAATCGTATTTGTGTACATCTATGTAAACACGTCTCAAAGTTTACTAAGGAGGGAGGGAGAATCTGTTTATATTTATGGGGTAATGAACTCACTTATCAGTATTGGATATTGGATATATTTAGAACCAAAATAACACGGTTAGAGTTCATTATATATGGTACATAACCTTCCCAAAAATTAAATAAGCATCCTCAATCATTTCATCTTTTTTATTATCACGAGTGAATGATTGAATCAATTCCAGAGATTTGAGAGGTGAAATAAGAGTGTTATAAATTCCATATTGATCATTTAAATAAATAGAGTGTGAGGGTCTTTGAGGGGAATATGAAACCATATATGGTGGAGGAAATGATTCATAAGGCTCGTTCTCTCATTTGACGGTTCATATTAAACTAGTATAAGATCCTTCTACCTATTGAGAAAATATTTATCGAGCCCATGTTCAAGTGGAGACACTCATAGGCTATCTTGATTTACATCAACTACATAATAATATCACCCTATATTTAATGATATTGTTTAATGGAAGATTCATCCATACCAGTATAGGGGAGGATGGTATTTTTAGGACACATATCATTATCCAACATTACATGACATCTTCCTGGATATAGATATGATTCCTCAATTTAATTAGTATGGGGATTGAAAATTTTATTCAATTATCTCCATATAATGATTAGAGTACGTTCCAATAAATTATGGGTAGTTATGTTTTTGGTTTCATTAACAAATGACTATTTTCCCTCCCCTTTAATGTATCCTGCACTAATGTAGTAGGATTTATATGATTCAGAAGGTGTGATATCACTAGAGAATACCCTAACCATCCATCTAACTAATAATCTAAAGAAATCATTATATGAATAATGAACATATATATTTATAAAAATATAACAACTTCCTAGTTAGGTGTTTAAATCCATATTATGGAAGACCACCGTGAACTCTAAACATGAAATGAGATATTTGAATTTATCCTACAACTTAATCTAAATGAGTATACTCTTAAAATTGTTATCATATTAATGGATAGTTTTATTAGAAGTGTACAAGTATGATTTGTAGTAGCCTAAATGGGAATGGTCCTAGATCATTATGAGATTTATTTTAGAGCCATTTCCAATTAAATCCCCATCAATATTTTCATTATCATGTTTTCTACAGACATATAAGTGTTTGGTGGTCCATTTTATGATAATGTCGAAATAATTTTTAGTGAATTAAATGACGATTTAACACACTATAGATCTCATATATTCATTATATTTCTCTGATATGGATTCATTAAACTCAAACACAAGATTATTTGAACGGGACTCGATAAGGGAATCCCTGAGTTATGTGGAGAGTAAATAAAATCGAAAACTAAAATTTTGGCATGGATGACTGAGATATGATTCAATACATTTTAATATTATGATATAGTATTATGTTTTCTTTTAAGAGGATATTCACAAAATTTTGGTTTAATGATGAATCTATGTTTGTTTATGACCTCCTCCTATTAATGAAATTTGGTTATATTTGGGGATTGAATGGTATAATATGTTTTCTGTTCCCTAACCCATGTCTGATCAATATATTGAATTTATTCTATATGGTTTAATAATATTGTAAGATCAAAATGATCATTAAAAGACACAATATCAAATATATGTTGTTGTTATGGTCATTAGAATGACTATAATTGAGTCTTAGCCACATATAAAATCTCAGTGAGAATGATTACCGAAATATGAGGTCCATCATAGCCTCACTGTACATGAGCCATACACCATCCACTGTGATTATTGGTGGGGAACTATATATTATATTCATCTTCTTATTTAATTTTGTATTATTTTATGAGGATAAAATTAGTATAGTAATTTTTTAACTCATCTCCAAATACATATTTCACAAGGGGGAGGGTTCTTATCCTCTCAATCATGGGGGAATGAAATCCAGTAGAATTTTTACAGGTATGGGTGCCATTGGTGTAGGTTCTTCCTATGATTTTTTCCATAAATGTAGTTTATACCTCATTTTTAAAGACACTAAAAATAAATATTTTACTGCAGGAATTACAGGGGAATGGGGTTCTTGAATCGATGATTCATTCCATTTTTATGATGGAGTGTGCATGGTGGAGAATATTTGGGGTCATACAATCAAAACAATTTGTGTGTTTGCACATAGGACTTACACCCATTATCTATCTTCTTCTAGTGGGGTAAAAAACACATGAGTTAATTATAGTGGAATATTAACACACATTACATGTATAAAACCAAATATTTTACTGATTATGTATTCAAAGACATTAAAATCATGGATATAAAATGCTATTGACATTGAATATTGTGACAATTCAGACCAAATTAATTTAGAATTTTGACTTATGAAATATAACCATGTCATTTTCCCAAGGTGGAAATGAACAACCCTGGGACTTGTTATTTTATATAAGAATGTAATTTTTTGTTATAATATTTTAATTTTCATTTATTATATTCCATCTATGTATCATGATTAGGGTGTTTTTGTTTAATCCAAGGAGGAGGAACTATGTTATTGTTGGCAGGTGTGGGATATGAAGCTATTAATGGTTCTTGTTTGAGTCTGAAAATCATCATTTAAACATTATTGTATTACTTTATTTATTTCAAGGTTCCAATCCTTGTATTATATATATAAAACTAAAATAATTATTTCATATTTTTCACCTATGGGAAAAATTCCTAGAATAAACCTTGTAACTTCATTGATAAGAATAGTTTTTTACATCATCTAAAAGATTCTCTATATATATTTCTAGAAACTAATATTGTTGTATTTTTTAGGGAACATTTTTCCCATCAATCTAGAGAAAAAATATAAAAACATTCATTTTTACATATAATTTAATTTCAGAGGTCTAATATGATATTTATACTCTGTGTTAATCTAAATTGATAGAGAAACTATCATAAAATATATTTCCAAATAGTATTGGATTTATCAAAAATATTTCTATAGCAGACAATGTAAAATGCATCTATTTCATGGATGAAACATATTAGTTTAACTTCTTAATTCTTCTCAGGCATTACTAAACATGCTCCACATTGTGAGACAAAATACATAAGATATTATTCTATGTCTCTTGTATCATTGAATACCATGAAGGTAGGATTCAAAATTTTTGGTTGAGGAGTCAAATCTACCCATTTAAAATATTTATTCAATTCACGATTCAACAATTCTTTTTTACTATCCATGGGTTCTATTCATGTATAGAGGGAATTAATATATTCAAATTTATCTTATGGTATTACTACCAATTTTGGAGAATGATTTGGAGTAATTAGTAGAGTTTTCTAAGGGTATCCTATATATTCACATAGATCACAACTAGCATTATTTATTGATGACTATTGACCCATTAAAAGTAATTTTTGATAACATTATGATATTATAGTTAGGTAATATATCCATTATGAGGATAGGATTATTTACAAATTCTATTATACCATTACTAGTCGATAAATATCCACTTGTTATAGACAGATATCTAAGGGATGGATGATGAATCTGGCCAAAGAGTGTCACAGAATTTGTATGTCTACTCATAGTCCTTCATCATTATGTAGATTTTACTTATATAGAACAACTTCATAAATGGTATCTGTTTTACCCCGTTAAATGGGATCATCTTATTTGGTTTTTGGTTGGGATATGTGTACAACAACAAATTTCCAATTTTCTCTAATCGATGTTTACTATTTTGGAGATACTGGACTGTTTTGTAGAGATTGAAATTCATATTTTGTTTCTTTGACATAAATTATAAAATAATTCTTCTCAAAAATGTGTTCGGCTATATTTTGAACATATAATTATTCATCATATTTTTTAGCCTTAGTATCTTACTTCACATTATATGCATGGTTCTCATAAAAAACACTCACTGAAATCATTCATGGATCAGTAATCAAATCCTCATCAATATCAAAATTGTAGGATCCTTAGTAGAATAAAAATACCCTTATAAAGAAATTATCATAATATTTTATTAATCATTACATACAAGAACATTTATTATTCTTATAACCACTTTGAGGCTAAAATTTACACCCTTATCATCCTATGGGTGATTCACCAAATTGGAATTATTTAAATTTATTTTTAATTTGATGACTTATATTCCATCTTGTTATAGCATGATGATTACCACTTTTTTGTTCTCGGATGTTTGTTATTATTTATTTCAAAAAATGGTCCATGAATATTTTTAATAATTGTATAACATCCACATGTCACCATTTATTCCATCAAAACTAGATTACTACCTCGTATGTGTTTTCAGACACACATTTGGTCATGTGACAAACGAGTTGGACCCAATGAATCATTTAAGGTCTTACTCCAATGTTTTGTGGTCGTTATAATGAACCACAGATTCTTTGAATTCCATGATGGGATTAATAGGTTGGAGGTTGAATCATACCATAAAAGGTTTTATTTCATGTTTAAGACTTTATCATATATATAAATTATTTTAATGAAATTATTCTTATTTATTGTATCAGTTACCAATGTCGTGAAAGAGATCGATCAATACCACATATATAAATGAATTATTCAATTTTTAGAATGATATCCATTTATATATATTATAGGTTCTCTATAATTCCCCTCATTGATTTGTTATGACATGGTATAAATCCATAAAACAAGGTGCTAAAATTTTTATCACTAACAATAGATGTGTTAGATATATGGGAGGTGCCATTGCATAAATGAGAAGGGGAACCAATTCATCACATTTAAGTGAATAATAAACCGTAGAGTTTCTCATTTTATTGTGAAACTAATACCTCTTAAGGTTGTATTCTAAGAACCATTATGGTTCCATTTATGTACCTGAATCCATGAATGCATATGTTCTTTTTTGGTCGTCTGTCTATGAACAAGTTTTTTACTTTTATGGTAATGTAATAAAAACCAAAAAATCTCTTTTTATAATCATTTCTACAAAAATATTATGTAAAATAGTTTAATTTCATACAACTAATAAGAATTTTGATGATTTTATACTAATATAGAATACAATTACAGGTAAAATAGACCCAAAATAGTTTGTTTGGGACTTATTCATGAGATAACCATTTTGGTTTTACCAAATAAATAGGATAGATCAAGGTATGTTGGGTCCTACACTAGATTGGAATCCCATTTAAGTTCATACATCATTAATTGACTTATGTGTATGATCAAAGAGTTTATTGGGTAGTTAGTGGGCATGATTCCCCTTAAAAATATCCAAGTAATGTGAACCAAGAGGGTGGAGATAGATAATCTTCAATCAGATGTTCAAAAATAGTGGGTACTCATTATCATGTGAATGCACTATTGGATATTTTTTAATAATAAAATCTATTAGGGAATGAAATAAAAGAAAATATCATATAGTATTCACAATTATATTCACCAATGTAATACCTTTCATGAAGGGATTATGCGGTTGTGTATAACTGGGTTGTAAGATTTGGGAGGTTGTAGAGAATATTTAGAAAGATTGAATCCTTTGAACTCTTGTAGGTTTAAATCATATTGTAAAGTTCATTTGTTTAAAACATTGAAACCTAGTAATTAACCATGTATATTTGGTCATTTAACTATGAATTATGTTGAATGATTATGAATTTCTTGAATATAGGAAATTAGAGGTCATAGTAGATTATCATTAGAATTTTTACATCACACAAAATATGATACATTGAAAAAGGAACTCCTAGTTTAGTGGAATGAGAAAAAGGGTGTTCATTTGAGAAATTAGTAAATATTGGAATATAGTTAGATGAACTGGGCATTAAACTAATTGTGAAGTCTTAGAAAAACTGTTATAATGACCTCAATGTCCATGGGTTATCTTATAAAGGATTCCTCAGTGAATGGGTTACCAATTATAGACTCTATGGATTGAGCACTGGTCCACTAAAAGAAAAAATAGGATTCATAATGTTGCATCATATAAAAAACCTTGATAGTGTTAATTTACTATATAATTAATGATACTTGGGTTTAGTGTTATATTAGATGATCTAAACTATCCATGTACACACATATCCTTTAATCCCATTAATTTTTCAAAAGTATTGATCCAAAAATCACTTGAGCAGAATATTTTGGGGAACAGATGTGATGGTCGAGTGCTTTTTGAACATATATATTGTTTCAAGATCTCCTATTACACTGAACATACCATGTTGGGAGGATGAGGTTCATTATATATGGAATTATATAAGGCCACCGATATAACTAATGATAACTACTATGGGTTTCTAGTTCTTTTGAATTGGGAATTTGGTAAAAGAATTATAGTACAATGCAAGGAAAATGACATTGGTGAAAAGAGTGAAATATAATGAATTTATTATCATATCATGTATCTATATGTTGTAGAATAACTTCATAGTGCATGTTCTGTGGTATGATATAATTATTAGACACAATTTTTTTTCTTAGGATTGGGTGTTAATAAACAATGTGAGATACAGAGAAGTGATGAAAATGGAATGAGACATGGGGATAATGGGTTGGGAGTGAGGTTATTTCACCCAATTATTCACCATACTATAAAAAATATTACAATTCCAATTTAATCTTTATTATGTTCCGATTTAGTCAAAATCAAGTTCCAATAGTTGTTCAGGTAGTTATTATAATCCAGGAAAAAAAATTATAATAATTTTGGTTATCAAAACTTTTTTCATTGTTGGAAATCATTAAAATACATAATTTTTAACATTCCAGATGTGTCCATTAATTTCATCCTATGTGAAGTATAAATAGTATCAAAAAAGAGATTTTGGTAGGGAAAAGAATGTTTTTTGAAAATATATGTAGTTTTATAATTATCAACTATGTTCTTCAAAAATATGTCAAACATGAAATTTTTATAATGGTATTAATGTGTTATTCAAATTGATCATACACATTAATTAAATCAACATCTTGGAAATAAGTAGAATAAAACAATAGATTATTGTGATTATAAAAATATAAATTTAGAAGATATCATTAAAAAAGAAAAAATAGTATATTCTTTTTATAATAATGGAATATCGAAGATAATTATAACTAAATTCTATAAAATATAATGTGTGAGAGAATATTACACAATAAAATATCATTGAAAATTCAAAATATCGTCTATTTTCTTATATATGATCGATTTATATATTTTACATAATAAAATCCAACATTATAAAAACTTATTTAATACATATAACCCTTAGTAATAATTGATAATAGAAATGATTATCGAATCATTTTACAAATTTTTATTTTCAAAACAGAAATATGGTTTTGAAATGTTTTAAATTTTTGGGAGAACATTCCATTATAAATTACTATAAAGGATTAAATTTTGGTAGCTGAAATTTATTAAGGATCCAAAATTTTTAGATCACACACACACACACAGTTATATATATATATATATATATGAAAAGTGATATAAATAAAAAATATTGAAATTTCCATAATGATAGTTTAGAAAGGAAGGAATATAAATTATATCATTTTATCTTATAAATATTTTAAAATATAAAAATAATGTATAACATAATGATTTTTTCTTGGTATTATCCTAATTTATCCAAATTATTATCCCCATATTCATGGGAATGGTCTCTAACAATTAATATTGTTGGAGAATGAAGTAAATTCTTAGAAACCATCTTTTCTAAGAGAGTATGATAAAAGAAGTCATTTCTCCAAAATTAAAAAAAAAATAGAAAACTGGTTAATGAAGGTTCTTCCCTAGTAGGCTAAAGATTAGAAAAAACCAATTCCCCTCATATGATAATTTTTTTGAGAAATAATTTAACGAAAGGTATTAATATTTGAAATTATAAGATAAATAATATTTTAATAAATTTCATTGGAAAAATTATTTTCTAGAAGCTTAAAAATATATTTGAAATATTATTTGAAGAATAATGAGAAATGATTCAAGAGTCTCATGTATAAACCTTTATCAATATTATATGGAAAATATATGGGAATCCACCTTAGTCAATATATTAGTATTCTATCAATATCTAGAAGTAGATCTATTTAACCAAACTACATAATTAAAATAAACTGGATTTTTGACTAACGATGTATTCAAATACATGTTTCTGAAATATTTATTTTGACATTCAAGAGAAAATCATCTCGAAAATAAATACTAATTTTTTAAAAAATTAGATAATTTTATTAATACCTTTTAAAATTTGAATTTTTTAATTTTAAGTTAAAATTAATATTATTTTCATTATTTGTAAAAATATCAACAATATTATTTGATGTGCTATGAAGAAAACCCTTATATTTTTTTTAGTAATGTGGTATATATTTTTCATTTTAATTTAGTAAGACCTGAGAATGTTTACATTTTTAATTTCTTGTATTCCCCACCAATTAATCGACTATAATTAATATTATAATAAATCATTGAATGGTAATTGATCATTTCATCCTGGTCATTAAAAATTTATATATAATTAATTCAACCCTCTAAAAGTTTGATGTTTAAATAAACATGTGATATTGATATCAATAAATTACAATAAACTTATTTGTATTTTATCCTATAGTTTTTTATCACGAAGAAAATGTATTATAACATTAATATTCATTTTCCATGAGCAATGAACATGATTCTTTAATGGAATTATACTAATTGTTTACCAAATATGATAAAAATATATATTAATTAGATTCCAGATATCTTGTGAATGTGTTCTATCATTTACAGTTATGAGAAAACATCTAGTTAAATTATATTAATATTCAATGGTAGATATTAATATAATGTGTTTTTTACTAGCCAAGGAATATAAATTATCTCAAAGAAAATGAATGGGTTTTGTGTACTTTTTCTATCAATTTACATACCATTAAAGATAATATATGTTTAAAATTTGAGAATAAAATTATTTTTGGATGGATAAAATTAACCAATACTATTTTGTTTTTTAAATACTAAAATATATTATTTATTACTTTTTAATGTAGAACTGATGGACTTATAATAAAATGATCTGGTAAACACACCTAAAACACAATATCGATTTGAGTTAATATTAAAATTTTTAATCTACCAATCATAACTAATTATAATATATAGCTTACAAGTCTCATAATGTTATCTTGATTTAGTTTACATGAATTACTAAATAGGGTGATCATATGTAAATTTTTTCAAGTCCATAGTACAATGATTGATCATTTAAATATATATTTTAAAATATAACTATACCTATTGGTTTTTTGAGATATGTAATCACAAATAATTAATTTGTTTTCACCCATAATCCTTATCATCAATTTACATTACATAATTTATTTTAAATTTTCAACAAGTATTTGTTTTATACAATTTAAATACGATATTATAAATATATATATGATATGTGTTTCCATAAAAACAATATTTATTAAAATATTAGCATCTACCATCACATTTTAAAATTTATTTTAAAAATTATTATTTCATATATGATTATACACGGATCTCGAAGCATTATTGAGATATTACAAAGGCTTTATATGTAATAATTTTCTTTCTATGATTTTTTATTTTTAAATCCAATATACTATTTAATATAAAATATATCATATTTATATATTTTTAAAAAAGTAATTTTATAATCCATTTTTATAACATAAAATTTTAAACATGTTGAATAGGAACGTAGTATTTAGATAAAAAATAATAATGAAACCTTAAACAACCATTACATTTATAAATGAAATTCCCTTTTTGTACATTAAATTATATTATTATAGTATTTAGTTATAGAAAACACACACACTAATTCGGTTATTAGAATGATGTAGGCTATTGGAACAAAATGAAATTAAGCATCATAAGCATTGATAATATTGACATTGCACAATAACCATTAAAAATAAAATATATATTGGTTTCAGGAAAATATTGACTTACATAGATGGAAGATGAGGTGTCCTCTACGAGTAATATTACACCCTATGAATCCCATTTATCGCATCTTTCGAGGGAGATAATGTCACGAAACCACCTTGATGCCTTGGTACTCTGAAACCCTAGATGAAATTAATGTAGGTTGATGGGCATTCATAAAAACCATATGTTGGTAACAAGAACATGGAATCATATAACAAATTGAAAGAATGAATTTTCCTCAGATATAGTGTATGAATAGATACAAATAAATATTATCAAAAAAATAAAAAGGGAGATAGTACCAAAAACTAAATAGGTTTATAAAAAATCAAAATAGTACAAAATCATTGTATCATAATACTGATAATAAAAACTCCACATCCTAAAGACAGGTCACTCAAATCCCAAATTAATCATGAAAATCCACATGCTCCATGATTCTCCAACCCATTACTCAGAACTAGAAGAAGAAAATCTACAACACGTAATGAAAAAATTGGCATCTGATCAAAAAATACCAATAGGGTATCCCCAAGTGTTCCATAATTTGTTTCCAAAAAAATAAATGAATTTATTCTTTTAATTTATATAAAATTAGTCATGGTAGTGAATTTTTTCATATTTAAATCAATAAATTATTCATTTCCCATTGATGGGAAAAATTTCAAACATGGATAAAATATATAATTTATATAAATAATTTGTATGAATCACTAGGCATGAGTAAAGGAGTGTAAAAATAAAAGGTAATTATAATCAAAATATTTAAAATAATAACCATGTTTATCTTCATTATTTTATCATAGTTCCATGTTTTGGGATCCTCACAAATATCATATCAGTGATCACAAAAATATTTGTACACACATTCCATTGGATCACACTGATTAGAACCCATTGACAACTTATCAGGGATAAGATTTTTCAAAATATATTTTTTTAGAGTTATAAAACATTAATATATTTCTAGTACATTATCATCCTAGTGTTTCTTTCCCAAACAACACACTAGCTATAGAGGCTCTCATGTGATCAATCATTAAATTGGATAATGGAGGATTATTTATTTTTAAAATACATCACAGTGACCCATTTTCCAATTTCAAAATCTGAAATTCACATTGAAAAAATGTTTTTTCAACATTTCATTTCATTCTAATTTAAAACCAATATTAGGTTTTTATAAAATAAATTTAATCCATTTTCCAATCAAATCAAATTAAAAATTAATTTAATTTAAAAATAAATCCCAAATTCCAATTCCATTAGAATTGGGAGCTTCTCCAAAAATTCCATTCCAACTCATATTCGTGATCCAATTAATATTAAATTGTTTTTTAATAAATAAATTGAATGTAATTTGAATGGAAAAAATGAGGGTTTTATAAATTTTATAATATAATATAGGACTGGCTAATTATCTGATAGAATCCCAACAATCACAATTGGACTCACCAATAAACAATGAAGGTATAATAGATCTTGAAACTCAACCCAAGAAGATAAAGCACAACAATAATGATGAAAAATTTAAATGAGAACTATCTGAAAAGATCAAATGTTTTCAAAATAACCTAGGTACGTGTCTAGTTTCAGAGAGGTGGGTTAAAAAAAATTCACGAGGTGTTACAATCATTCCAAAATAATACATTTTATCCATAAAATTCGTATCAAGAAGAATTCATAACAAAAAGGTGAAGCCACTAATATTTTAACAGTGCATCAGGATCCCGTGTATCATAAGAATCAGAATCATGTGGTCTTAGAACCCTAACCAAATCTATCATCCCATAATGAATTAACATGGTCTACAAATCAACAATAATGAATGGCTAATCATTCATTGATAAATCAGGGTCAACATCAATATTATAGCATCACATAACAAGAGATTCATTAGAAATATACTTTCATGCAAGTGATACATGGAACACATCATGTATTGACGTCAATTATCAAAGATGTTCTAAATGGTTTTTAACTTTCCCCACCGACTCAACACCCATAAAAGGTCCCAAAAAATTAGGAGGAAGACTACCTTTCCTCCAGAACCGTCGATGACCCAATCAAGGTGAAACATTTAGGATCTCCTAATTACAAAATAATGATTCGAATGGTTATCGATGATGATAAAAATAATATTTATACCTAACCTATTTTGTGAAAATACCCTGATAAATCAATTGAATGTTTTCTATAATCTCTTGAACAATTCCTAATACCAACAAAGAATTTTCACTGATTTCTTACCATTAGAATAGAGAGTTACAACGCCAACCATAAAAGGTACAAGAATGACCCATTTTCATCACAAACTGGTAACTATTTCTATATGAGAGCTCAACCATCCCCAAATGGTTGTCCCACGATCCAAAATAATAGAGGACACATACATGAAGCATGTCCTGAAGAATTTTTATATCCCTCTCTATTTATACATCAATGTAAGGATTGACTTCCCTACTCGAACGAACACAAGATCCATGTCCCTCAGGATGGTCTCCCTGAAATAGGGAATTAAAATGTGGATCTCTATCAGAGAATATAGAATATATAACTCCTCAAAATTAATATTATCTATCACATTATGATATCCCACCTCCAAAACATTTCTTATGCCATGAATGTGTATAATGTGAGCCATGTTGTCCAGCCTATCGATCTCACACCATTTCACATTATTCTTTCTCTAGACAGGTTGAAACCTGAAAACAATGTCTATAAATATATCCTCCGACATCAATGTTGGCACTTGAAGTGGCTAAAGAAAAACCATAGATCACTGATGTTCAAAAATGACATCTTGAAAAGTATAGTAGGGATAAACCTAGAAAGAAATGGATCATATTAGTATCCAATCCCAAATCATTTCAAAATGTGATAAAACCTAATAGAAGTTCTATGGTGAAATTCACAATAGAAATTATGTTAATCCCCCATAAAAACTTTTCTCATCGAAAACAGTAAAAATAACCATTTCCTAAAACATAATACTTCTTATATAGATAATGACAACCCCTTAATGGTCTCCCTTTTATAAAGGGTGACTCTAGTGTTGTGAAACACATCATACAACTATTGTTCCTAAATATTCTTCTACATAACAGCATAGGTCAACAGGACACAACCCAAGATTGCCTCAGATATTATTTCCAAAATAATAATTTGTAATTGTCAAAGAAAACACATCTATTTCCACTCTTCTAATGATTCACCCATGTAATAGGTTGAAACATTCAAACTCAAATAATATGTAAACAAATTCTCTTTTGTCGGGGTATATAAAATATTGAAATCAATATATTTAAGGTATCCCACCAAATTCCTATGGAAGATATTTAATTCTTTTTGAGAGAAGATATAACTCAAACTCTTATGGTCAAAATACATATTAATCATCTCACAAAAATGTAAATGCTTCCAACTATTAATCTAACCCTTTATATGTGCTTATTAAAGGTCATGGGTCATGTAATTATTCTTGTGTGGAATATGCTTCTGAGAACCATATACAATTAAATGATCACCATGTATATGAACACTATACAATCCTAAAGCCGATGCCTTATAGAATAAAACAATTCCATTCCCATCCTCTAAAATATTTAGCACTAGATAATTAAAAAGATGTTTTAGATCAACAAAATAACTCCAAAAATTATCATCCAAAGAAAAATTCATGCCATTACATGTGAGGGTGGTCATTGGAGAAGAAAACATAGAGAAATATTTAACGAACTGACAATAATATCCTAAAAAACCAAATATTCAATGAATATTTAATACAATTAGTGGTAGATCCCATTTTATAAAAACTATCACCTTATTAAGATGAAATGAAATACCACGTTCGAACACCACATGTTCCTTGATCACGACTTACCAAATCTAAAAATTAATTTTCAATAGATTGAATAAATTATGGGATTTCCAATAGTTCTAGAGCATCTTATTAATTTTTCTCATGATCATCCTCATACATAATGTAAACTAAAATTTCTTCCCCAAGGACGACCATGAAAGTGTCAAGATACTCATGGAAAATCCTATTCATCAAATCCACAAAGAATGTAGGAGAATTTGATTGGCATATTACAAGATAAGTTACTAATAATGGCCATACCTACATCAGAATGTAGTTTTCTAAATTTAATTTCATTTATTCTAAATTATTGATGACCAGATTGATGATCAATCATATAAAAAACATATCCACTTTGAACTGATCAAAAAATTTTCATGAAGTAGTAATAGATACTTGTTCTTTATCATAACTCGATTTTCTATCAGGAAATCAATACATAGGTGAGGTGTACAATAAAATTTCATAGAAAGGTGAACTGGAATGGCCAATGTGATAGAATTTGGTGTAAAAAACTATTCTATAATAGGATATTTAACTGATTCTATGACTCTTTATTTTTTTATGGTTCTTTCCTACAAAAATAAATATTTACTTGTTCAGTTCCAAGCACTAACTCAATAGAAAAATCGACACCTTTAATGTTGGAAAAAAATCGGTGTCAGAAGGAAAAAAATTATGAAAGTAACTGAAAACAAGGTGGAGATCAACATTAAAGGATTATGTCTTTAGGTGAAAAGAAAAAAATGATAATACATTCCCAACTATAGTGAAAAACATCTAGCTATACTCAACCTCATGTTCACTTTTTTACAAAATATATGACAAACCACATCAAAAGTGGTAAAAGATTCCCATTGAAGATAAAAATCAATAAATTATTTATTAGAAAACTTTTAATTAATCTGGATTATGACATCAAAAGGTTTTATATCAAGGACTATAAAATAAAAATTATTAACGATATTGGATAATAAAAAAAATCTGGAAAGTAAATATCATACTATCTATTCATTCTAAGGGATGTTGTATCATCAATGGAATAAAATAGAACATCAATAGGAATATTTTTTAGATTCATAATACAAGTTGAAATGAATGTTTGATATGCAACTTTATCAGATAAAGAAGATGCTAATGATGAAGATATATATATTGTACCTCTTAAAGGAACTAGACAGGTATCTTATTCCTTTTGATTCTCTTCCAATATGTAGAGAATCTTTATTCTAGATCCATATGGATCAAACACATTTCATCTTGAAGCATGTCATTTCAACATAATAATTTTTGGTGATGATGATTTTATTCCACTACATGGAGACAATAATTTTAAAAAAATATGTACATTTCTTAAATGACCACACGAACCATATATTTGTTGTGCCTTCATGAAAACCTTATTCTAATTCCTAGGCATTGAACCCTGGTATTATGTCAAAGGACCTCAGCCAGGCTCTAAAGGAGGTCTAAAAGAACCATGCTATCAATATCCACCAGAATAATCATCACACTTTCCCATCACATTATGGTAACTATCAAAACTAAAAGTAGGAGAAAAATAAACTCTCATAAATCCTATCATACCATCCATAAAAAGTTTAAACATCAAAGCTATATCCAACATGCCATAAAAGGAAAATAAATTAAACAATAAATCCAATGATCAAATATTAAATTGAATTCCCATATTGAATAGTTATGAACTCATCATCTCATTCAATTCAATCTTCGGAGAAAACTGCACAAGCTTAATGTGTCGGTATTCATGTTCTATCCCAATATTGTTAGTCTAAGGGAGTTTAAAAATATATATAGTATTATACAACACCATAGATTCTATATGGAACATTTATTAAAGATAACCTTAACATCCTTGCACTCTAAATCATTAAGCTTCTTCACCAAAACAAGGTAATCACAACTTCTCCTACTCATACTTTTCTAACCTTGACAGTTTCAATGAAATCAAAAATAAGAAAAAGGATTATCAGCCAATCATCAATCATGTGAGGATAATTCAAACCTTGATGAGTAGGTGGTTTTTGTTGATGGAAATCCTGAGCATAATTCTCAGATTCATGATTATTAAGATCCACATATAGATCCTGGATATGAAACGGTGTCGGTGCATGTCCCAGAGCATTGATAGAATGCATGAAAACCTCAACTAGTTCCTTCTCTATTAAAGGATTTGATTGCTGTGATTGTCAACAGTTTCCTCAAATATCATATTCACACATCTTCTTAGAGGAATGATGTTTTTAAACATCAGAAACAAAATTGAATACATCATAATATTATGCATAACAATACTCAATCAATAAAAACATTGTAAATTCATCTCTTCAAATAGATAGAATATATATTGATTTCAACTTATCCAAATCAAAATTAACGAAAATACTAGTATCATAACTCAAGACACCCATCTCAAGCCACCCATAGTGAATGATGTCTGATTATGATGAGAACTAGAAATTTAATCACTTACAACTACCTCCTATGATTCGATAATATTTCTCAACTACATAGTTACATCAATGAAAAATGCTTAAATTGCATCTCTAACATGAATTTTACATAAACCAATATAGATACCCTAGTACTCTAATACTCAATCTGAAACTAAAATAGCCCAATGGGCTTTATTGATCTTCATAGGTTGGAAACAAGATACTAGTATCACATAGCATAAATTTGGGGATGAATTTTCCTCAAAAATAGTGGATGAAATGGATACATATCAGTTTGATCAAAAAATACAAAGGGGGATAATACTAGAACCAAAATAGGAATATCAAGAACCCAAATAGTACATCATAAAAGTATTATAAGTCTTAAAATAAATATATCATGTCTCAAACTACATGCCACTATAATACCCAATGGATTAAGAACCCCTACATTCATTCAGGAGGAAACAACCCTTTACTCAGACATAGTATTAAAAACCCCACATACTCCGGAAGGAAAAGGAATGGTGTGGGGGAAAAATACCTGTAGGTTGTGAGCTAAAAATAAAAATCAGTATAAAAAATAATTCATTCTTTCGATTTGAATTTAATCATGTATAATTAAACATTTTTCTTATTGAAATAAAAACATGCTTTATTTTACAATGGTTGAAAAAATATCAATCATGGATTAAATAATCATTTTATATAAAAACGTTTATAAAATCACTCCGAATGAGTAAAAAAATTTCACAATGAATCAAGTTTATAGTTAAAATAGTAATAATAATCACCATGGTCCACATTCCTAAGGTACGATATAATGAAGTTACGGGATCCTCACACATCACATATTAGTGATCATGAAAAAATATATATACAAAATTTCACCAGGATCATGCTAAATAGGAACCATTAATATTCCATTAGAGATAAGAAATATTGAACTACTTTTTTTAGAGTTATAAATAATTAATCCACTACAAGGGCATTTCCATCAAAGCATGTGTTTTCCAAATACGTCACTAACTACCAAATATCACAATATCTCATTCAATGGATATGTAAAATGAAAATCATTTATCCTTAAAAATATTTAAAATCACCGATTATTCCTTTTCCAAATTCTAATTAACTTTCAAAACAAAAAAATAGGGTTTTCATAATTTCATTCCATTTCAATTCAAAATCAATCATAGTTTTTATTTGAATAAATGTATTCCATTTTATAATCATAATAAATTAAAAATACCATCAATTTCAAATTACACTAAAAATTAAAATTAAATTAGAATTGAGAGTTTTTTCTAATATTTTAGTTCCATGTAAAATCTATGTTCCAAT
Organism: Viscum album; assembly: GCA_963277665.1. Classification (NCBI taxonomy): domain Eukaryota; kingdom Viridiplantae; phylum Streptophyta; class Magnoliopsida; order Santalales; family Viscaceae; genus Viscum; species Viscum album. The sequence goes on along the minus strand of OY728131.1, from coordinate 1,762,750,040 downwards.
TCACATTCAATTTGTTTTTTTTCAAAAAACACAAATAAATATCAAACACAAGAAATTAACGGTTTAATCAATTGAAAAATATTAAATGGAACAATGTACGTTTTCCACGAAATCAAAATGCTCACAATAAGAAAAACCGATGAAGAACGAAGGTTTAGAAAATTTGGAACTCAGTCTAAAATGTTGAACCACAACCAAAATGATGATCTATCACAAAGTGAATGATCCGAAAAGATCAGAGATATTTAAAATCACATTGGGATAGGTCTAGGTCAAGAGGGGAGGGACATCATATTATAAAATGGTGTTATATATAACATCATTAGGATTTTACAATGAACATGACCAATATTATATCCAATGATAAAACAGGATAGATAGCATTTGATGGAGATGTATGTTCTTATAGAGATCACAAACAAAACTGTGTTCACTGAATCACCCTAATAATTGTTCAACATTACACACCTTACCCTTATTGTTTACCAGTGGTGAAATAACATGTTACGTATTTATAAAATTCCAATACTAATTGGAATATTATATTTAAAATGAAATAATTATTATATTATTTCCTTATATTTATTATTTTATAATTGATTATATGATGATTTTGAAAAAAATTATATTTTGATATGAACAAATGAAAATTATATTTTTGGAAAATAAATAGGTTTAATTAATTTCTTTTCATAAATTCAATAATTTATAGATAAATGATATTTTTCATGAAGTATTCTTATTATGTAACACTTATTTAAATTTAAATTATAATAAAATTTAATTAAGTACGATGCAATATTTCTGTGGTAGCGATTATTTTTATTGTTGTAGAAATTTATATTTTACAATAAATATGGAATTTTATTTAATGGATTATTTATAATATTTAGAGAATCAATTGTATTAAATAAATATTATTTTTGTGTTCAGAACATAGAAATTTGAAAATGGTTAATTTTTTTAATTTTTTTGAGACAACCGGATTTTTGGGTTAAATTTAAATATGGTATAAATACAAGGGACATATTATAGAACCATAATACATCCATAATAATTTATTAATTACCATATAATGAATATGTAATAAAATAATGTTTTAAATTTTAAAATAATGTGCTTTGAAGTTATTTGAAAAAAATTATACACCTTTAATTAATCCTCTAAAACATATATTATATTATATTTCTTAAAAATCGATTACATATAAAAATGACTGACTTTCACTTCGTCAATAGTATTATTTTATTATTTTATATATTATCATTATAAAATATTTTAATCCTATCCACTTTTATAGAAACCATTGAATAAGAACACGGTATAGTTGGTGTTTTTGATTAATTTTTTATATTTAGACTGGAAACATGGTTTTGAAATTAATAAATAATTCCCCACTCTGTTTCTATAAATACTTTTACATAATGTAAACTTAATTTAGGTATTAATTAATCCTTTTTATCTCCTTTACATTGTTCCTTTTTTATTGATTGGTCTAGTATATTTAAATATATTTTCAAACCTAATGGAACAACAAAAGGTTGGTGTGCAGTTTGGGAAAAGTGTTTAGTTTGTCCTATCTATCCATGATCCCTTTTGAATTCCACTCGAAGGGGGCGAATGGTTTGGCCAAATAATATAGAGACCCCTATAAACCATACAAATCGTAGATAGTTGAGAATTTATTGTTAGTTTATGTTTGGTGTAACTATGTTTCAAAACCATGAACCCCAAAACATAAGTCAGGAAGGTTCATGATTACGGTTCATGGTTTGACTAATGATATTTCCCTCCCTAGAACACCACACACATGGGTTTAAATTTCAAGGAAATTTGTTTTAAAAAACACAAAGCACTGATTTAATCCTATAATCACCTCCAATTATAATTAACATTTTCCCTTTGTCGATAAAGGCTCTCACGAAGCAATTTCTGGATGCTCTAACATCTTCCTTGGAAAATCAAAGTGAGGGTGGGTGATCTGATCCCTCTTCGGTAAGTAGATATCATCATGTGTGTTTTCATAAAATATTCATTTACCTCATCCTTATAGTTTTTTTATAACATCATGTTTTTAATGGATATGATCCACTTCATTATAGATCATGATTCTTGATTTGATTCATTTGTCTTATTCTCCTTCGATAATCATTGGAATTACAATTGTTGGAGTTGATCATTTCAATCTATGATTAATTGTTGGTGGTTCTATATGTACTGGCCATTAAATTTAAAACTTAAATATAAATTTTTTGAATGAGTTTTTATTTTTTTAAAAACATTTATTCATGATGATATTATCTATAATTGAAACAGTCATGAGATTTTAGAAAACTCTGATTCAAATAGAACTAAAATTATTTTTTGAATTTTTGAAAAATGTTTAATTTATTTTGAAGTTGATTTTATGAGAAAAATTATGTTGATCTTGGGAAAATATAATAAATTTAAATTTTATTTTTAATGTAACAAAATAGAGAAAACTAATGATTTGGTTTTGAAATAAGAAAGTCATGTTGATAACTCAGATTGGGAAAATATATTTTGAAGTAATTTTAAATTATTAATTATCAATTTGAATGATTAACTAATTGAAAAAACATGTATCCCGTTGTATTTATTATGTAACTAGAATGAAATTATTGGGACTTGATACCATAAAACCACGTTCATTTCAGAAACACTAACTAAAGAAAGATTATCTTGACTACCCATAGTGCCTCGAAGGATGAGGTGTAGGTTTATTTCTCACAAGGTATCCCTAAATGGGGTGTTGATTACTTTGTACACACATATTCCCATATTCATTGAAAAATTTGTTGTGTGGGGAGTCTATTACCCACGAAACTAGCATACCATAAGTTTTTATTTCATGGTTCTAACATTAATTTATTTCATTATACATGAAATTGTATCATTAAATTTTTTTTAATGGAAAATTAGTTTTATAAACTAATTTTTTATAAAATGTTCATTTAAAAATATTGGAATTTTTTTAATATATCTTCCATATATTTAAATGATTTAATTTTTCAGTTTATAATATGATATTGATATTCCAGGCATTATTTGTATTAAATTTATATCATTTGTATTTAATTATTGTGGTATTGATTATGGAAGACAAAGAGATACCCTACTCAGATTTATATCTCAAACCCTTCCATTTCCATTCAGAATTTGTATAATTTATTATTCCATGTCTGAGAGAAGTGAATGACCTACATAGAGGGTGTGGTAGTTCATGATCATTTTGACAGTGGAGTGATGGTAGTGACTATGGAGCAATATTACACCTGTAACACATGGTTTTATTAATATTTTTTCTAGTTGATGTTCTAGTTTCCTTTAGAATATTCATATATATGCTATGGATTTATATAATACAATGTCATTACTAGTACTTTATAATGTTGGATTGTTGAGAATACTGACAGAAATCATTCATCTACTGTTGTTTTGTGGATAATGTTTTCCCCTTTAACCATGTGTGCACCTGAGGTTTTGGAAACTAACCCATAGGTGTTGGGAACACCCTTCAAGCTTTGATAGATTTGAATTAGGTATTTGGGTACCTATTTATATGAGATGGATAATTATAATAAGTTTTAAAGGTGTCAAGTAAGAAAATATTTTATCATATATTGAAGATTGGATATTCCTAGTAGATAAGAGGTATGATTTTTGGGACATAGGTGGTATTTATGAGATACATCATGGACATATCTCATCATAATAAACCTTATGTCCCCATAAATATTTTGGTAAAGGAATATTGAGGAATAATATGATCATAATCTATTATTTTATTCTCATGTGATATGGTTATGTTGTAATAAAAATCCTAAAACCTTATCTGATGAGGCTAATATTCCTGTTACTTTTCTTTGAGTTATTGATGTGGGTAATATTATGATGTATTTGGTTTTTTATATTTATATTTTGTAGGATAATGCCTCTTATAAAGTATTTAAATATGTACCATGATTAGGATTATAGTTAACCATAGTGAGTAGATCCTAATATGGATCAAAATCTTGTGGATATTTCTGTGTCTGATAACTAATATATGGGAAACGAACCTAAACCCATTCTAGTAAAGGTTGTAGTTTTGAACCTATAAAGGGATGAATCATAGAATTATGCTCAATATTTTATTCTAAAGAATCCTCATACATGATAGAGAACTAATGATCCTCAAAAGGTCTAGGACCGATTATAACAAAATAGATATCATTTTTTCATGAATATATATTGTTAAATTAAGGTATCAATTTATAACTTTAGCTAGAAGGGACAAGAAATTGATGGTTGGATATGATGGGAGTATAAAAAAAGCATGATGGTTTAGATAAGAATGAATTTATATTCCTTTTCACTAATCAATTATATCAGGAATCTATGGTACTAGCTAAGTTGATAGTGTTTTTCAACCTCAAAAGGCTCACTTGAACATGATAGAGAATGTTAAATGCTTTATTGAGAATGTGTAGTATTTACCTGAGATTGTGTCAAATGAAAATATGAAGTATCAATGATACAATACGGTTCTTTTTTCTGATATTCTTTTTTAGGTATTCTTACTAAATATCACTTTTGTAATGACCCAAGTATTTATAGATAAATACATTTTCATCTATTTTAATATTTATGAATAATATATTATTTTTACATTAAAGAGGACAGTTTTTCTGATAGCATATCTGACACACAACAATATGTTTATCCAAAATCTTATATTGGAGATATCGTTGATTTATACTAAAAATTAAGATAATAATATTATTATTATTTTAAATGGTATTTATCACCTAGCCATTGTATATGTGGAAATGAACAAAACTGACTAAAATATGATTAAAAATGTTTGTTAAATGATTTTACATTATCCAAATAAAATTTAAAGTCATAAAATGAGAATGGATCATATTTTAAGCATAAAATACTCTAATATTTTCAAAATGGTCATTTTACCACATTTTTAAAAGAGAACCCTTTTTAAATATGGTGTTTTCATTTTATTTTTTATATTTTATAAAATAAATTTTTTAGATAGAATAATGGTATATGAGTTTACCTGTGTTGAAATTTTACTATTTTTTAGATGAAATTCATATTTTAATTCATAATGAAAAATAATGCATTTCAATTAAAAAATACCTTTTCGTATAATGTATTTATATATTTAGATTATAATTTTAATAAGTTTTATTGTATAATTGGATTATGTTTTTGTAATTTAATACAATTTTGGTAATTTTAAGTGATTTCACAATTAATTTGGACATAAAAAATGTCAATCATTTGATAGATTATACTTCTTAAAAACCTAATTTCTGGTTTTGATAACATGAAATAAAATTAAATTAAATTATGTATAATATGTGTTTTTAACTTGGAAAATAGATTCCATATTTGGAATCTGAATTTTCAAATCATTTAAACAGGAACCTTTTATTTTGTGTACATTATGTATAGTATATTTGGTAATTTTTATTTACCACAGTTAAGGGTAATTCTGGTAAATTAGGGTAACAAAAAATTTGTTAAGGATAATGAAATTACACAAATAACTAACATAATCTAATTAGATGAATTGAAGTCTACCTATATCACATAAGGGTTAGAATTTATTCATTTAATGTACTTATTTCCAGGAATGTGATGTAATTATTATTAAAACAAAAGAAAGTGACAACATGAAACTCTCTTATCTCTTATAGGTATAATAATTATAACGTATAGATAAAATTGACGAAACATATAACATAAATATTATCATGAAATTATATACATAATCAAAATTTATTATGAATTTTTATATATTAAATAGTTACCATACATATTGACCCAATGTTGATATAGTAATTAATTTATTAAGAGAAATATCAATTTAATTATATTATGAAAATTATAATAAATGTTATATAGAAAAATTTCTTACAACCAAGAGTTTTATGTATTACTATGACATGTTAGTACTGATTTAATTTATTTTTTTTCTAATTAATCAAGTTGTTATGTTTTTGTAAAAAGTCAAGTATGAATAGTGTCAAAATTGACGTAATTCTGAAGTAAAAAATTTAAAATAGTTTCATTAATTTTTCAAAATTAATAAAAACCAATGAATAATGGAAATATATATTATATGTCCAAATATTTTATAAATGTCACATTTTTGGGTTTTTTACTTGATATGGTTATTAAATAAACTCAAAATTTTTAAGTAATAACATATCATAGATAGATTAAAAATGGTTAAATAAAGGTTTAACAAAAAATATAAGGATTGTAAAATATTAAAAATTATATAATTTTAAGTTGATGATGTTAATATGACCCAAAATAATCTTATAATTGAAATATATGTGTTTGGGACCATCAAAAACCAAAAAAAATCGTAATAAAATAATATTTCAAAACATTAAAGTGCCCCTCCCCACTAATAAATGGCCACCACATATACCAACATACTCACACCCCTCAATCCCATTGTCTCGTCCTAATTATAATCAAATAATCTCCCAAAATTATCCCTTCCTTCAATATTTCTTTTCTTGGAAATAATGAAATTCAACAAAGCCTTTAGGCTTAAATCAAAATGAGTTACCCGATTTTGAGGTATTAACTTATCTCAAATTACTTTCCATTATTTTCGTACTCCACATTGTATGCTCTTTTTATTCTACGATTAGATAACATCACCGTTTTCCTAAATATACTAGGATTTTGTTACGATAAGGATTCCAACTACACTTACTTGAAACTCCATCTAATGGATACGAAGATACTATTTTTGTGTACGACGAACTACTACCTCACAAAACGATGATTGTTCATTTTTATCCTCCCACCTATAAAGGTGGCCATTATAATTGAACTATATTTATATATGATATATATTAAGTTTATATTGTCTATATTCTTCTGTAATTATTATTAAAAAAAATATTTTATGCATTCCATAATGTGTAAATACTATAATTTTATTTGAGGAAGTGTAGATTACCACACCCTCAAACTGTTGTGACCTGTTCATTCCATACATGGAACATATAAAGGATGGCGTTAATGAACTTTTTTGACATGAAGAATATAGATATTATGATGTAATTATAACATGCCTATGTTTCAATTTTTTCATTCCTTTAATATGATACTGACATGAATGTAGCGTTCATGCTTATATACAGACTATCATCTCTATTAATGGTTCATTTCATTTCATATCTCCCAATGTTTATGATTCTTATAACCACATATATACTAGATATATAATACATTTAAATCATGAATATCATTATGAGGATGATGTAATTTCCACTACATGGACAATTTACCTCAAAACAAGTTTTTTTTCAACTCAAGTATACAATACCGACAAAATAATTGATATAAACCTCTATAATTATGTAACTATTATAACATGGTTGTAAGATATATAAAAGTAATAAAAACATGAAAATTGTTCAAAAACAAATAGAAATTGTCTTATGAGTATTATTAAGGATGAAAAAAACATACACGGTGTTTTGGACTTAAGGTACGGGAATTCATCTCAATATCCTTTCATTGAGCCATATTATTATAATATACGACTCCTTATTTTATACAATGTAGTAAAAAACCTTTTGAAAATTAATTTTATTCAATGGAATCTTTTTCTATGAATAATTTTACTAAATGAAAAAAGGAATGTTTTCAATGTATGTAGAGACCATAACACCACTTCTGTTGTACCGTTATTTTATTTTTTTGCTTCCTCTATGTTTCTTAATGTTTTTAAAAGGAAATAAAATACCATATTTTCATTTTGGTTGTTTGGGTACTGAAAATGTTTTTGAAATTTGGTTTACTATTTCAATATCTTGAGATGATCTCTTGTGATTAAAAATAAAATTTTATGAGTGAAATGTTGATAATTGAAATTATTTATGTGTTATAATTATATAATGGTATATGGAGATTTTAAAGGTGGTTACATTAAAAAATCCAAAAATAGGTGGTTACTTGATAATCCAAAGATAGAGGGTTCCATGATAAACCATGGATGTATGGTTATGTTAAAACATCTACCGCATTTGGTATGGAAGTCAAAAGTATAGTTATTCCATTTAGTGGTATGTGTGGAAGTGAATGGTATGGTTATTCGATTTATGTATTTTATGTCCCATGTTAACTTTATAAGTTATATGTTTCCTTATATGGGATTTATGGTAATCATTTTGTTACAAAAAGTGAAGGAAATGAGATTATATTTTGTGAACCATTTTTTATACTTCTTAAGGTTGGAAAATATTTCTTTATAATGAAGTATTCATGGTGAACATGTTTTCATAAGACTACTATTTTTCCATATTTCTATATCCTTTTCTGATCATTTTATTCTAATCCCATGATTGGAATATTTTTACATGACCAAATGAAGAATAGAGTCATGGATGGGATCTAGGAAAATTTATGATGTTTAAACATGAAATGATACCATGTTTAATTGTAAAGACATTTTGGTTTATGAAAATAATTATATAGTGATTAAGAAGTGTCCACATTCTAAAATCCAAGTTGATCTCTATGAGTTATGGACTAATTATCTAAATGTATATACATGAAAAGATCCCTGATGGGAATTATAGAAGAATAAATGAATTATCTCAGGATTATGTAATGTTTATGGATGATGACTTATATTTGGTATTAGAGGTCGGTTTAAATAACAATAGAGGTTAGGGTGTTATTTAAGCATAAGAGAAAAGTCATAAATAACCTCAATGGATAGCTAATTACAAAGATTTAGAGTTATTTTAAATAAGATGAATGATTTTTAGATAACATGAATAATTATATCTTAGATTATACACTCCTCATCAGATAGTATATGATGATTTCACTAATATACTCATAGTAACCTTTTTTATTTTAGTAATTTTCTAGATCTAGTAGGAACCAATATAACAATGGATATAAAGGAAAATATGATGGTTCTCTGAATAAGAAACCAAATGAAATCGGAACTATAATTAGAACTCTAGTGATTATTCTAAACCAGCTATCATGATTAATTATTAACCACTTGAACCATAGTGATTATTCTAATGAATCATAGATGAGATAAATGAGTAAATGTTGAAATTTAGGTAATAATCATAATGGTAAGTATATTTAATGACATATGTGTCAATTATGTAAATCTATGCACATAAGAATATTTTTTAATGGGATGATAATATCCTATATATGTGGTAATTAAGGTTATAAAGCAATATCCTACCATAGAAAAAAGGAATAATATAGTTGACTCGAGGAAAGGGAAAGAATTTAATTGACAGTTATCAATTGATGGTTTTAAATGTGGGGAGTATAGTAATTATGCAAATAAATTCATAGGAATTAGGTATTATAATGAGATCAGCAACATCGTACTAATATATGTTTACCAATACCTAATTCCATTCAAATTAAAGATGAGGAAACTGAAAATGACCAATGAAAGGTATGAATTATTTCCTAGCATATGTGTTAAAATTATTGAATCTTAGGACATTATTCATTATTTTTTAATAAGAATGATGTATTATTGAATCAGAATGAAAAAAATAGTTAAGGGGTAATGAAAAATTATACATGATTAATATTTTTACAGTTTATTAGTTTTATAGTTATGCTAGATCTATGGGTTATGAAATATTTATAAGTATTAATGCTCTTTTGTTGATGGATTTAATTTGGAATACTGTTCGCTAGTATGTGTAAAACTGAATTTTGATATGTGAAAATTCTATTTAAGGTAGAATTACATTATATTTTTTGGATATAATTATAATTAATCTTTAGGGTCTATACAATCCTTGAATATGAGGAAATTACAGGTTCTTAACATGTTGGTTGAAAAATGTGTGGTATGAGGTAACCATTTAGGATAATATATGTTATAGTACTTCTTGATAATTTTATCTCATTCATGGGAATGTTATAGAATTATATATTTTTAAAAAAACGACTACACACACACTATTTGACAACTCAACATGTCAGACAAAGCTGTGAGAATTGAACCCACTACAGAAGTGTGTCTTGGATTTATTGCCTACCAATAGAATACGGGATGTCCCATTTATTCATACATATTTATTTTATTTACATGAATTTATGGATCAATAATAAGAAGATTTTGAGAACTTATGTGTATCAAATAGATATCCTCATAATAGGAAATTTATTTTTTATGAACTGATAAATGTTATTTTGGAAGATGACCACTATTTTGGGAACGCTATTTCCTTACGGAAAATAGAATACTATGTGATTTCATTTCAGGAGTAATGGTTGGTTTTCATTTGGGTGGAATCTATGTTTTTATTGTGAACATATTGATATTTCAGTTATTTGGGGAAATAATTAACCTATGATGAAGATAATTGATTTGGTTAATTACTTTTAAGTATGAGACATTAAGATTTGTTGATGGTATTTGGTGATAAATTTCAAGATTTACAGTGGATGAATATTTGATCAAATTGTTCAAGATTTTGGGATTATATCATAGTCTTGATTTTTTAGTGGAATTTTATGGAAATGGTTTATTGATTGGTATTTTTTGAACACTGGATATTTTTTGTTGAAATTTAGAGGTTAAAAGTGGTATTTTTTTCTATAATGGGTTATTATATTTGGTAGATTATTTGATCTGGTTCTATCAATTTTGGTTTTGGTTAATGAAAATAGATAGGAGAAGATATATAATTTATCTTTTATAGATTCTGTGATTCTCTTAATGACAATTCTTGCACATCAGGTGTGATGAAATAATAATGAATACTCATTATTTGGAGAAAAGTTGAGTTTGTGGAAGATATTTAGTAACGGATGAAACTCCATTAGAAAAGTAAGTATGTTTCCATATGTTCTCAGTGAAGCCAAAAAATAAATTCATCAACATCATGAAAAAGATAATAAGATAGAAAATTTTTCTATTTACCTGTCCTACTATAAAATCAATGACATTATAACCCATCACAATTTAAGGGTTTTATGCTAGTTAAGATTCACTTGATCCCGTTTTCTATCACTTTCCACCAGAACAATATGGTCAGTTTTTTATTTTATATCCATGTTTTCCTACATGGAATCCTATTATATGTTATATCAACAGACCTTTGTACTTCTCTTAATTTCATGTAATGTGAGATTTTTGTTGACTTTTTTTGATGCAGGATTTTCAATGATGTTTCCAAGCCCAATTTTAAAATAGTGATGACGCAATATCCTAAAGGATAGAATGATGTAACGATCCATATATTTATAGAATAATACCTTTTCATATCTATTAATATTTTTAAATAAGATATTAGTATTATGTTATAGAGGAAACTTTTTCTAATATCATTCCTGACATACAACAATGAGTTTTTCTAAAATATTACATTGCACACAACATTGAGTTATACTGAAAAATAATACTATAATTTTATTATTATATTAAATGGTTATTAATGCCTAGATAATTTAATGGTGAGAATGAAAATAAGTAACTAAAATATGATTAAACAATTTTTATATATTTTTTAACATTTATCCAATTAATTTTATAGGCTTAAAATGATAATGAATCCATTTTAAGTATACAATAGTTTAATATTTTTTTAAATGTCATTTAGAGACTTTTGATAAAGAACACTATTTAAATATAGTTTTTGTTACTTTTATATGTTTTGTTTTAAAAAATATAATTCTTATTTAGAAGTGGGTCATCAAAATTTACCTTTGTTGAAATTTTGATTTTTTTTAATAAATTCATATTTTAATGAACAATGAAAAATACTGCATTTTAATTCAAAACCACCTTTTTGTACAATTATTTTATATAGTTAGACTATATTTTTAACTAGATTTAAAGTATATTTGAATTATGTATTGATAATTTAATCCAATTTTGGTAATTGGAAATAATTTCACATTTAAATTGGGCATAATCACAGGACAATCAGTTTTTATAGTTTTAATTTCCTCAAAACCCACTTTCTAGTTTGGAAAATAGGGATTAATTTTAAAATAATTTCTACCATTTCTGGGTTTTTAATTTAGGAAAATTGATTCCATATTTGGATTCAATATTTTTAATTTTTATTAAAAAGGTACATTTTATTATTTGACATTATGAATATTAACTTTTGTAATTTTTATTTACCGCTGTTAAAGGTTAATCGGGAAAATTAGTGTAAAAAACAATATGATAATGATAATAAAATTTACTATTTAAATATCTTGAATGGATAGGCTCTGATTGAAAATGAAATTTTATTAGTGAAATGTTGATAATTGATATCTTTTGTGTGTTATGATTATATAATGGTACTTGGAAATTTTACAGGAAGTTACATGATAAAGCAATGAAGGGTGGTTACGTGATAAACCAAAGACAGGTGGTTCTGTGATAAACCATGGATGGGAGGTTACATTTTATCCTCCAATGAATTTGGTATGGAAGTCAGATGTATGACTATTCTATTTAGTAATACATTTGTAAGTTGACCATATGGTTATTACATTTGAGTATTTTTTATTCCCAAGATACATTTATATGTTATATGTTGATTTCTATTGGATTTATGGTAATATTTTGGTTACAAAGAGGGTATGAAATTATCTTATATTAAGTGCATCATTTTTTCTACTTCATAAAGGTGAAAAATAATTCTGTATGATAATGTATTCATGGATTACATGTTTTCACAGGGCTATCTATTTTCATTCTTTTTGTATCCCTTTCTGATATTTTGAGGCTCATCCTAATTATTGAAATGTTTTTCATAGGACATAGAGAAGAATAGATTAAAGGATGAGATCAAGGTAAAGTTATGTTGTCAAAACATGAAAATATACAAAGAGACTTTTAAAAGAGTCATTGTTTTATGAAAAAAATTGTACAGTGAGCAGAAGTCTCTATCTTGGAATAATCATGTTTATATGTATGAGTTATATCAAAATTCCCTATATCTCTAAAAAGATTGATGAATGATGATACCTCTTCTTTAGGTAACTCCATTTAGTTTGAAACAAAAATGATTCCTTGGATATCTTTATACACATGTTCAGGATTGTAGGTTGGGAACATGGTTTTTGAGGAGATATATTGACACATATTCGTTGAGAAAAAGTGGGTTGATAGATGTGAGGTAGTTGGAGGAGAGAATGAATTTTTATAGTGGTCAATGAGTATCATCGTCATAAATTTCATCATTTATATGATGTCAAGTAGATCAAATAATGATAAAAATTAGATTAAATTAAATATAGTTTATAAATATGGAAATAAAATGGATTTTGGGCAGGTTTCTAGGTCATTCTGGACCTTAAGATTACCATTTAGTAACTTATTAAGGTTAATATCAACTAAATCATTGTAATTAATTATAATTACATTCACTAATATTAGTTTATCCAAATCCAAGGTTAGTTCATTATAAATTTAAAATTATTATGATTCCAATTTTTTAATCCATTATTCAAAATTCCAATTGTATAAATGGGAGAAATTAATTTAAATTTAATCCTGAAGATGTGGCTACAACTGCATAGTTTTTTAGTAAATATGTTAAAATGTATACTATGTTTGTATAGTCTATTTATAGGTAAAATTGATTCAAATGAATAAATTTAATGTATTAATAAAATGATTATCTAATAAATCCTAAAACCAATTATATATATAATTATACCTTATAAAAAATCATATAAAAAACTATTTTGAATTAATGTTCGGTATTTTTCACAATTCATCAAAAATTGAATCTTCAGAGACAAATATCAAAAACTCACTATAAACTATTTTTTTGGGTTTATATTTTAAATAATATGTTCATTTTTGAATTTTAAAAATATTCCAGTGCAAATAATTTTAATTAAAATTGGATCTAAATTAAAAGGCGTTAAAACTACTATTATAAAAAAATAGATTTTTTTAGTCTTATATTGAATTTGTTCCACTCTTATACATGAAATATATATTCGATGAGTGAATAAAATATTTTATTTATATAATAAAATATATATTTCATTAATATCATTCACCAATAGTAATTTATTTCAATTGTTAGGATAAAATCCCAATTTTTATCCTAAAAAGAGTTTTCATAAAAAAATTCCATCTATATTCAATCCGTTCTTATATTCATTTCTATAAATTAACAATAAATTAATTCAACAATATATTTTCATATTTTTTGAAATCCCATTCATAATCTCCAACATAACATCTTTGATATATCTTAATTTATTAATTAATAATATTTTTACAAATATATAATTTTTTAGTAAAACTCAATCTTGAATGTTACACAAGCCATCGAGTAAAGTAAATCATGAATGATATATTATTTTTCCATAGTGTTCCATGTAGTGAAATATAAAATTTATCTTAATTTTATTGAATGATAATCATGGTGTTGTGTATATTTCAAGAAAAACATAGTGATTTAATAAAAAATAACTATTTATAGTTTTGTGGGAAATGCACAATATAAAAAACTATAAATTAATTTAAAAAAAATATTTCACAAAATCATACATTGATACACTATACCAGGACCAGGCAGGCATTAAACAATGGTGTGACCTCCCATTTCCATATAAGTGGTGCTTCTCCACAATCACCATCTGGGCTACCTTTAGTAGGCTCTCCCATTAGGTAGACCATTGGTCCCTTAAGAGTGTTTTAGGGCTATCCTTGGAGGATCACATGGATAGAAATATATTTTTAGAAAAGTATAATTAAAAGGATTATCTAACAAAAAATAAAAATAAAAATTTCTATTTAATCATTCCTCATGTAAATTGAAATTACATTTTACATGGCCTTCATTAAAATTCTCAAGAAATAATGTATTGTATGGCCTTTATATATTCTTCATAAAAAATACATATTTTTCCTTGAAGTATTCTTATTCATCTTGTATAAAAAAGGATCATCAATGAAACAAGTATTTAGAAGATAAGACCACTTTAAAATCATAAAAGGTAAATATGGATAATTTTCCAAGCATGAAATCTATATCAATTATATTAATCTATTATAATTCTCTAAGAATCAGTACTTTATCTCCAAACACATGTTGACTAACTAACCAAAAAGGAACATTGGGATCAATAATATTCCCCATTGAATTTATTTGCATTATCAAAAAAAAATCATGTCAATTTGTGGGGTAAATATTCTTTCTATTATTCAAATTTTATATGAAATGGATTAGTGGGGTCCTCAGAATATTCTTTATAAAACATTATCATCTCCCTTGTATGAAACCTTTTTGAACACTTTGAAGAGTGGGCCGATCACACATAGTTCTATTAGAAAAGGGCCTTCAGTTACTAAAATCTATGTCTACATAGTACAAACCAATATAGAAAATTATGGAGACATAAAAACAGTTATCCATTATATCCATAAACAACATGGTATATAAAACCATTCTAAAAAACACAAAATTAGATTTTTTATTTATTAAAAGTAATTCTATTTTTCTGTTCAATGATAAATCATACACATACATTAATAAACACATCAAAAATATATGGTAAAAAAGATATATCTCCCCCTTTTACTCATCCTATCATCAACCCGAACTATCCCAAAATTTATTATAAATTAAAATAAATGTTGGGGAAGAAAAGTGTGATTAGAATATCTTAATTCTCAGGTAGTATACATCTCAATGATAAAATTATATTGATCATCATCTATATTAAATAATAATTTGGTGAAAAAATAATATGCATTAATTATTTGTATGCTTGATTATAATACATAAAAAAGTGGAATATGGAATGATATTATTTGGTCTATAGGCATAATAATCTTGCGGAGAGCTACCTCTGAACTCGGGCCATTAATTGATTTTACAATCATAGTCAACATCTCATAATATCCACAAGATGTGTAATTATTTTTCTATTGAATTATTTTTCTTTTATCTGTATTGGTAATATCTCCTCAATATCATTTTATACATTTCTCATATGTATGACCCTTCTTAATACATATTCCCCAAACTACATTTAAACAATCATAACATAATTGTTTGATAGATTGTTTATATCACTAGTGGCAATATCTTTCCTTTTGGTCACAATTTGTTTAATAGTATTGTAATTTTTTCATATTATATGTGGAACTTTTCCCCTTTTTTCATACATTACTCAACATTTTGTTTTCACCTCTTCATAATATAAATTAATTATTAATTATTGGTACATACTTGTGCTTATTAAAAAAGTGGCCAACTCTGTTTCAATATTCACCAAAATATTTGTTGTATTTAATTATGGTCATTATAGAGAGATTAATTTTCTATTTTTTTCCTTCTCTCGTGAAATTGTTCTATTTTATTCATCCTCCCTCCACCTAAAATTGGATCATATGTTATATTCATGATATAACATGATATTATATCATTATAACTGCATGTGGATAGAATTCAAGCCATCCCAATAATAGCATATGAGCCTTGTTCCTTTTGTTGGTGTCTACTAACTTGGTTTCAAATATTGTGAACCTTAATTATTTTGAGTCAAAACCTGACCTATATAAAAATATAATAGTGGTTATCTCATTGCACATATTTTTTCAAACACCGTTTATCTGGTGATATCATCATTTATTACAATCTATCAATTATTATAGATTTGTTTAAAAATTTACTAATACATAAAAATCATTATTACATAATACAATTTACGGGTTATGAGATATCTTTTTCATAGAGGATACTACCATTACACTAGAGGGTGATATTGTAATCCTTTTCTAATTATGATTCTTAATGAAACATTTAATGGTAACATCTCTTAATATAGAAATGGTGGATGTTAATTCTAGGGGTGATTCATGATTCTTCAATCCCACCTACATCTTTAAACACATCTTGATGAAGGATTTTTTATCACCTTCAACGGAACAAATAATTCCTTAACAATATTTGTTTTAGATTCTTCATAATTTATACATGTATTTTTATTAATTTGTGGAAATAATTTCCAATATAATTTATCTTATTTTATTTAACATACATAGAAAATTTTTGTAATCTTTTAGGTTTATAGAAATATTCTTAAAAAATCATTAAAAACTAAGTCATAAGAATACCTTTATAGTTGTTAACTAGTATGAATAATGTAATTATCTTATTGTTTTAGTATGTCTGAGAGAGTGAGTAAATTTATATACATCTTCCTTAGTTTATCTTACAATTCATCTACACCATCTTCCATCTATTTTTTATCAGAAAGAAGTTTGTTGTTGCCTTTAAAAGTACTTTTTAACACATCATTGGCAACATTATTTATATGTTCTTTGAATGTTGAATGTATATCACTATGTAATACATGATAAACTTAGCTTGAATAGGATTCATCAGAATAATCGTAATTGATTGAATTATATCATGTTGTACAATTCAGATTACATTCCATGAGAGGATTCATTCCAATTATAGTAATATTATTATTAAAATTCTTTTCCTATCTTTTCTTTCAAAAAAGTTGAGTCTTGTATTAATTTTCCATATAATTTAGATTAATAATTTCTAGAAATCATCACCTTAAAAATACATTGTTGAATCATTATAGGTGACCTACTATTAGATACCACTTGTAGAGCCCCATGTCAGAATATGTTATACTGGGGGTGAATCTATTGTACACTGATTTTATTAAATAATTTTTTTTATGAATTAAACCTATTGAACATGTTAGGGTTCTCAAACCAAAATGTGATATATTTTAATCACATATCACGTGCAAAAATAGTAATAGATATATATTCACATTATATTTATATGAATTATCAAAAAGGCATACTCCATTCCATGTTGTTTATACCACCCTCCATGGATTCTAAACTATAATAATATTTAAATTAGTATAATGGTTCTAAAATAAATTGTTTATAACCCAGTAATTTATACTATAATTTATTTTGGTTATAAACCCCAAGTAATCCAACTCTTCTTCCTCATTTGGTTACACACCCAACAACTTCTTCTCCTCAATCCTCTTCAGCAATGGGTTATACTCCCAATCACAAGGTTATTCTCTCTTATCTAGATCCATTGTAGGATAATCTATTGATATTACTCCATGATCGTCATAGGAAAAATATTCCATTGAACACATCATGAACATTCTCATCTTTATCTTCTTTCTCATATGTCTATGATATGTTTTTTTATATGTTTTTGTAGTGAAACAATCATTGGGCTAACTCTTCCTACAGATGAAGTCCTGAACTCAATCAATATGTATAAAAGTTATTTCCAAAATACTTCAATGATATTTTGTGTCATATTAATAGCAGAAAAATCTCAAATGAAGTTATTCTTGAAATCTTAATTAAACCACTTTAAACATGTAACACATTGAATTTAAATATCCAACACATATATATTTTCCGTTGATTATATTATGTAATTCTATATAAATTATCCTTTTATATATGAATGAATATATAAAAGTATTTTTTTTCTTTAAAATAATGTTTACATCTATTGGATTATTCTTTAGATTAGGTATCTCATTAATTCATGTTTTTAGGAACATGCAAACACTCCAATTTTTGAACACTATCAACATAGAAAACTCCTTCGCACACATTGGTGTATGAAAATGACCTCATACATGAATAGATTGATTATCATTCAGATTACCACCTTCTTCCATCCTACTCCTCATTCATGTGAATTTGTGGTACACACATTTCTATTCAATTCATTTTTTTTAAGACAAGTAGGCTTGTGGGGGTCTAATTCATGAGAAGAATTTTGTAGGAAGCTATTTGTAACTAAAACCCTTCATGATACCTAGTTGTATATTTGGGTTTATTTATATTCTCATTAGAAGGAGATAGGAATATATTATCTTAAAACAATTTTTAGATGTTCTGTTTTGTGATGTGAGAGATCCCTCTCTTGGTTTCTCAGTTGTATCGTCATTTTCTAAAGGCCTTAGTAGACCTATTTATATAGGTGAGTTGTACTGTGTCCCACATTACCATAGATCTGATAAAAATGTCTCATCCATACTATCATAAAATAATATTTATATGACATTGGTAATGGTATTTTAATATAATAAAGGATCCAGTATATAAATATGTGATAAAGGCTTCCTCTTTTTGTGAGACCAATAATCATGGAATCACATTCATTGTAATTGAATCGTCCTCTCATTCTAGTTAGTTTATTCGCATGATTGTATTTATCAAGATCGAACTCATATGAATCATCCTTATTGTTTTCAATTTTCATTTAAATAATTCATACATTAAATAAATCGATTTAATGCATGGATTTAGATCCATCTAATATGCATCTTCCTTTTTGGATTATCATGGATGATAACCTGTTTGTTGATCGATAGAGGGTTTTCATGTGTTCCAGTGAACTAGAACACCATGAATAAGGTGTAGGTAGGAGATGATAAGTCATTAGTTATTTAATGGCTCTCAAAGACTCGATCAGCTGGCCCATAGTTATATGATTTTGAGTCTACCTTTTTTCCATATCATTTTAGGTGAACATAAAATACACTATAATGATGTTATCCCACATTGACTAAACATTTTGAATGAAACTCTATTATTACTAAGATCATCCATCTTTCCTCCCATGTTGGATATCGGGGACCAAACCCAATTACACTTTTACATAACTTCACTAAAATAATTATCACAAAGAGAGATGTGGGAACTCACAATGCACCCAATCTCTGTAGGCATATAAATGGAAAATGCATGCCTTATACATGGGATTTTACTCCCATGATCCCTATACGTGTTCCATTTCTACGCCGAAATGAAAGAGAATTTTTGAAGGACCTTCCACAGGTCATACCCTTGGCCCCACTATGATTGGTTGGGGGATATCCATGGTGGATCACATGGTTGGACATATAGTTTTATATATTAAACATTAAAAGAGTAATTATAATAAATCATGGAACTCAAAATTTCTCTTAAAAAATTACTCATGAAAAATGTAAACTCCTTTTCACATGGTTATCCTTTAACCCATCATGAAATGATGTATTTCATAGGTATAAAATATTTTTCATAAAAAAATAAATATTTTTAATGGAAATATTCATCTTCATCTTGTTTAAAATAATATTTCAACATTGAAAATTTTGATTGCAACATAAGATCACTTTAATAATCATTAGAGATAAAAAAAATTGAATTGTATAAACACGACATACAATTCCATTTCTTTAATTCATAACAATTATCCAAGAATACCCACTTTATCCACCAAATCATATTAAATTATTCAAAATAAATGAAACATGGGATTGACAGAGTTGATCAAGGATTGGGATTGTTCAATCGATAACCATCTTGGGAAGGATAAAAATGTATAAATTTTCTTAAGACGAAATGATTCTATAAACCTATCAACATTGAGTATTGAATGGGATCAAATATTCTTGGAAATTAAATGGATGGAAATCGAAATATTAAAATTATTTTTATACATAATATTTCAAATCAATTTGTAAGGATACATTCTTGAGATGATCTGGGATTCCAAAAATGATGATGATTTGATATATAAAATGGTACAGAATATTTCGGATCTCAACATTACTAAGTATAGAGTTAAAATGTTTAGATCCATGATATAAGTCCTTTAAAAATCATAGATTAAGATGGAACATATGGATATTTAGCATAAATCATCCTTATCTATTCAACTAGAAAGCACTAAGATGTTGAAAGATTGATGAAGAACATTAGGTCAGATGACATAAAGATGAACATTGTAGAATTTCCATATTTTGGTTTAATATACCAACAAGTCAATAATGAATGATATATGTAAAATTGTATGATGAAACCATTTCCCATAAAATATTGAAATGGGGAAACATAACCATGAATTTCATTATAGGAATCCCCATGAATTCTAAATGAAATTACAACATCTGGGTAGTAATATATCTCCATAATAATTCAGAATATTTCATTTCCATTATAGAATAATTTTTTTTAACCAACATACCATGATATACATTACAGAAGTTGTAAAAATACATAGATTTCCACTCCCCATTGTATCTGATCAAGATTCAAGGATTACCTCAATTTTCTAGAGAACCCTTTAGAAATCAGTGGATATAATTATATGTTTCAGAACTGATTATAACCCTAAAATGTATAGAGAGTGAGAAATAACCACTATAAAACTAGATTATTTTCTAAGATATTATTTAATAGATTTATGAGGATATTGGGATTGTAAAATTCCTCTAGTATAGTTCTTATATAACTGAAGTTTGAGTTTTATCATTTATATGAAACTATCTGAGGATCTATATTATAATAGTTTCTAGAATACAACATCTCATGAGGAAATTGGAAAACCGAAGCTTAAGGGTACTAATCTAATCTAGGAGATGATAGATAATGATCAGTCCATTAAATTCCATATTAAATACCTTCAAATGTGGATAAAAATTATACAAAGAGAATCATCAATGTGACCTGGAGTTTTAGTGAGATGATTATTTGTTCCTTCTAATATCACCATTAATTAGGTCATGAGGTTTTCAACAAAGGTATAACATAGTCCAAAATACATCAACCACTTTGAGGTTATTTTTTTCATTGAGTTGTGGTTTATTAACATACAATACCACCTATATTATCTCTTGTAAATTCTGCGTTCTTTGTGTCTCTCTTGAGTTTGTATATATTGTACCCCTCACATGTATAAAATCTAGAGGTGATACCCGAATAGAATGAGAATTCATATGTGGACCATCCAGTAATGATCATGGATCTTAGAGAAAAAGTTCTACGAAACCATAAAACTCACCATGTCAAAGTTTTATGGTGGTACGACATGATTGAGGAATAAAATAGTAATAGATAGATAATTTTAATGAAATATTTATCTTTAAATAGTTTTATTTCATTGATATATTATGTAACACACAATAATGAGTATAGATGAACTGCATAACATTATTAAATAGAATGTTTATATTATTTCATAGCTATTGGATTTCAAGGATTGAATATTAATAAATAAATTATGTGAAATATGTGGTCTAAAAATTAATAATATGAATTAATTAGTTATAAAATTATTATAATAAAAACACTATTGCAAATTAAAAGTGCTCTTTTTTTTGAAAAAATTGTTTTATGTGAGAAATATATTTTTATCCTAATAATGTAAATTTATCACTATCGACGAATCATTTTATTGATATATATTATTTTTTAAATCAAATATTTCAGACATTAATTTAATGTTTTTGATGGTATAAGATAAGAATAAATTTTGTTTTATGGTTATTTTTTCTAAATAATGCTATATTTTGTTGCATCTACCATAACTAATTTTAAAAATATAATCCATTTAAAATTATTAAATTAGATAAAATTGATTTAATAATTATAGTAATGAGGATTAAATTTCTTTAAATATTCCCCTTCTATTTTTGTTCAACAAGAGAAAAATCAGAGTAAAATTTATCTCCTTTGTAAATGGTATATTGGGATAGTCTAGATTAAAAATTGCGATAATGCACAGATGTTTCATAAAAATTATTATTTGATGAGGGTAATTCCACCCATAAAAACATATGCTGATGATTTATTCATTTAATGTGTAGTTTTATATGAAAATGACTTGTATATTATTTAGATCAATGAATGTTAATGAAAAGTCACTCTCTTACTTTTAAATACCCAAGATTCTTTCCCATATGGGGAAATTATTTTATTATTTACTATTAAAAGAAATTTATTGAAAAATACAATTATATTTATTATTTTGGTTTATTTATAATTTTTAGGTATTATATAATTATATTAAATTATTAAATATTTCCCAAACAATATTTATTTACTTATTTAAAAAATTTAATAAATTATTTTCAAAATAAAAATGTTATAAAATTTAAGTAATTTATAGTTTCCAACAATTTTTAGAAGTGAATATAAAATATTCATGTTCTTTAAAATATTATATTCTAATTAAAAAATTATACTTATGACTTATAGGTCAAATTAAATGAATTGTGTCAAATGTAAAAATAGTGATATTTTTTTTCAAAATAACATTTGCATAAAATATTTGAAAATCAGTAAAATATTTAAAAAAGAAATTATGGATATTAAATTTTTTATAATGTAATAATGTTTCCATTTATCGTATAAATTTCATGTTATATGTAATAACATACAAAAGTTAATATTTAAAAAATTATTACCATTGTTAAAATTAAAATTTATACAGTATGGTTCAATAAAAATGATAAGAATGAAAAATGACTTATTAGGTTTCAAAATTCTATTTATTGATGTTATTTAAAATATATCCCATCATATTTTCAAATATATCTCTATTTGGAGTCATTTGACTTGAGAAATAATTTATTATAATTTAATATTTTGTGAAATTCCTAAATTCCCCTTCACCACAATTATAAATGCTAATTTCCTACCTCATTTATTTACAATTCATTGAGCATTATAGGTCAAAACAATATATCCATTTCTCTTATAAAAGTCTCTATAACCATTCTAGAGGTTCTTGTCTTCACAAAAGGCCAACCCTAAATTATTTTAGAGTATAATTAATGTAGTTGGTTCAAATAAGAGGTAATCACCTTAACCGATGAATTTCATTTCTATTCAACTTTAAATCATAAAAATATACGGTATTTAAAAAAACATCAGTATCCAAATTATTATAAAATATCAGTATGATTATGAAAATTAAAATATAAACCCTATTTCCTATGAAATGATACATGATTCTACTTCACTTTTTTTATGTATGACTCACCATCTCCACATAGCTATAAAATTCAATTTTCATCACCGTATTATTTGGATGGGTATTATTATGGTTTTAATATTCATATATGATATTTATAAAATCATTCTTATGAAATGATAATATCATGAAAAAATAATAACGCCCAATCCTTTGTGAAATAGTAGAATTGTAAGTGGTTATGTGTGGACCCCAACCTCAATGAAATTGCGTGATTACATTTTTGTATATATTTTACATGGGTTGTAATGAGGATAGAGTTAATGAATATATATGATTGATTTGAAATAATTGTTATATTTAAAATTTAAATTAATATTTAAAATTATTTCATTACATCCATTTGAAAAATAAAATAGAGTTCATGTGTACGTATGACTTACTCTTTGGGTGAATAGTGTAACTCATATTTCTATCTATAACTTCTATAAAATATAGACTGAGTTTTAATAAAAAAAATTAAAATTATTTATAATAATATTAACTAAATAACAAAACAATCCATACTAGAACAGTCATGGTTTAGTGTCTTTTGAGGTTATATAAAAAATCTTTTTCTTTTATGAAAAATCTTCAACAGCACCCGAAACGATATTCATACATAGTAATCTTCAATGGAATATCCTACTATTTTTTTTCAAAACCCATAGAATGGAAAATTAAGAAAAGGATAAAATCATATGTTATGTAAGGGTTAACAAGAGATATATCAACTAAGAATCATATGAAATCATAATATAATCATAAAATAATGGGATAATAACAATAATTTTCAATGTTCAAACCCAATATGAAAAAGATCATAAACA
This sequence comes from Viscum album, assembly GCA_963277665.1. Lineage (NCBI taxonomy): Eukaryota > Viridiplantae > Streptophyta > Magnoliopsida > Santalales > Viscaceae > Viscum > Viscum album. The sequence goes on along the minus strand of OY728131.1, from coordinate 1,762,725,391 downwards.
TGCATTGTAGAATAAAAAAGTAACATTTGATGACATGAATCATAATATTGATAAATTAATAATTAATATTCCATTAACCATAAAATCATGTCATAAATGTTTGTGGTATAATCATATATATAAAATCCTTTTCATAAGTAAAGGTTATACACCAAGATTGTTATATTTGGCATCAACACTTGTTTCATATATTTGATAAATCCTATCAAATTGTTTACCATTACAGATCATGCACATAGACATGCTTCCCAAAACAGATCAAGAACAAGAATTTAATCATAAAAATATATCATGAGATATAAGACTATTCCCAATTCATTGGAGGGAGATATAGATATGACACATCACAATATGAATAACATTTATATATCAAAAACAAGATCATAAAACCATCATCATATGAAAACCCATGAAGAGAAATGGGTTTCAGAAAAATTTAATCTATTAGTCAATATAAATCATCCATATAAATATTATGGATGGTATCTATGAAAAATATCCCTCTTAAATTATTCGTAAAATAAATGGATATCATATAAAACGAAAATAACATTAAAATATCACTTGGAAAAATTCTTGACGAAATTTAAATTTAATTTTTTAAAATCACATATCATTAAAAAAATTTCCAATTATTAATGAAAAGATTTTCATTGAAAATAAACCTTTCAATTTTTAAATAATGATAAAAATAAATCATGATTCATGATTATTGAAAAGTCACTCATGTCGTATAATTTTAAAAAAATCACAACCATAATTGTTTTTAAATAAGTCACAAAGAATCACTTTTAGAAAATGAATGAAATACCCCCTTAAAAAATATGAAGTCATAAATGGTTAAAAATTATTATAACTAATTTTTAGAGATTATTTGATACCATTCATAAATGATTTTCGTAAACTCTGGACATGTAATAAAAATAATCCCTTATAGAGATATAAGCATAAACAATCCTGAATAATGATGAGACTGTGAAATATACCCTTACCCAAAGTCTCATTTTTCCAAATTCATGACAAAACCACACAGGAAAAAAATTGAAATTACTATACATGTAGTACGTAACCATAAATCTATGAAACCATGTATTATTTATTTATAACATCTTATCACATATTCATTAATAATTTGTTATTAAAATAATTTTTTTGGATTATAATAGCTTCATTTTTAAAGCATGTATAGGTTCGGTAGTACATATCCATATAACATAAGCATAGTAAAATCATTTCCAAAATTTTAATCATTAAATAAAAAATATTTATTAATTATGTAATAATTTATAATAATTCATAAAATTTAGAGATAATAATATAAATTACTCTATTAATTGAGACCGTAGGCCGTATGTATGCAAGAACTCCATTTCCATTTTTTGACGGATGGAATGAAAGAAAGGTAAATAATTTTTCCCATTTTCAAAATTATTATTATATAAAATATATTTAATATATTTATTCATTAAATTCATCTTTATTAGATTACTTATGAAATATAAATGAAAAATAAATCACATCGAATCATGGAAATGGTAGTCCAAATGTAAACACAAGTGACATTGTCATTTCGTAGAATATTGGATAATAAAAAGGATTGAATTATATTACCATTAAATAATTATGATTAGTTTATAAATAAAATATATAAACATTAATACCATCATAATTCCCATTTTCAAATGATAGTGATGAAATATGAAATGGTTCTCTACTTGGACATTGTAAGTTATAGGTACACATGATCAATATGATCACTTCTTATATGATATGAAACAATATGTATCATAGAGTTATCAAAATAATAATTAAATAAAATAAAATTAATGATAATGAATTTATTATTTTATTATAAATATCGTTGATTTATATTTGTCAAAAAATAGTAGAAACATAAAGTTATTTGTTTGAGAAATTACTTATTCTTCAAAACAACTCCTTTAGATCTACTATATAGGGTTGTAGGGCTTGTATTTTTGGAATAATTGAAACTATAAAATATGTTTAGGGATTTTTATAAGTGATTTATCTAGAAAATGGTGATGACAAAATGATTAGAGTTTTGTAATAAAGTGATGGAGGTGGAGTCCTTTTATAACAAAGGTGAGGGGTAATTTTTGGAATTTATTTAAAAAATGAAAAATAGTAACACATTTATAGTGAAATGTACAACCAAATGGACATGAATTGAAACCTGGTGTGGGATATGGTTGATATATAATCAAATAATATAATTTTTTATGGGTTTATGTTAAATATCAAACTATATCATTTGGTTCAAACCCTCAATTTTCCTATTTTAATACTAAATGTGGTAACATATTTTTCCTTAATAAAATGTTATAATTTTACATATAAGTTATATAATTAATAATAAATAGATAATATATGATATTTCAGACCATATGTTATCCTATTCTTCCTTCTTTAATATTTTAATTATTTTTAAATAAATTAGAAATATATAGTTTTCCTAAAATAACATTTTCATTTATTCTGAATGTATTCAATACTTTTAATTTAATAACATCCAGAAAAAATAATAATTTAAAAACATTTTAAAAAAAATTACCACCATAACATAGTCATCTAGAAAAATTTCAAATTACCTTAATTACATCAAATTATATTACTTTTAATGTTTTTAATATCATTTATTTTTTTTATATTAATTGAATAATGACTACATCCTCATTGTGTAAGTATTTTTGGTAATAATTTAAATCCTAAAAAATTATATGTAGACTAAATTATGGAATATAATTTTATTAAAATGAATATTTATATTAATATTCATTGAAATTTTTTTTGTCCATATGATTACACACACATGACATTTAAAACAAAGAGTGTTACATTTTGTCTCTTCCATTAAATTAAATAATATATAAGTGATTTTCATGGAAAATTGTCCACTAAATTTCTAAATATATATAATCATGATATAAGGTTATTAAATTATTAATAAAATAATATTAATGAAAAAAATTATAACCTTATCACTTATTTTTAATCCAGATTATATCATTCTATCTATGACCGAGATGATAAATTTTTTCATAGTTCATATTCCTATTAACTAAAAATAAAAATGGATTAATTACCGGATTCAAACATCCTAATTAAAAATTATCAGTTATATAATCTATTTTAATATCTTGAAATGGTTAAAATTATATTCTATAGTTTTTGTTGAAGATGTGATGGGAAATGATTTTTTATGAAAAATATGTTTTTAATAGTAAAAATTGATTTACTCTTATCTTATGATTAGAAAATTATTTCGTGAATATTTTGATAATTTAATTATGTAAATAGTATTTAGATTTAATTAAAATCATAAAAAAATATTTATTTATTAATTATATTCATATATAAATCATTATACACACAAATCTATTTTTTTAGAAAAAAGAAAACATTTATTTTAAAATATTTATTTATTTTTGTTATAATTATATGATAACTAATTAGTTTATTTTATAAATGTGTTGTACATAATTTTATTATAATTTAGTTATTATTATTCATACCATCTAATATAATGGATTGAAGATAACGAAGATGTTACTTTTTAAAAATGATATGTGGTTTGTTTAAACTCATTGCGTGAAACACCATCTGTCAAAGAGATCAAATTATTTAAATACCTTTTTTTCATAAAAATATCATGGTATCACATTCCAGCCCTTTAAAATTAATTTTGCCTCAATATTCTTCACTTTGATATAAAAAAATGGGAATACCTCATAGTCACTCGTCATCAGGTCCCCAAGTAGAATCCTGAAATTGGTGGCTTCCCCACAAAAAATTAACCATGTGAGTACTATTGTTTAATAGAACATTGTATTTACAATCCAAAATCACTAACATTTTATTATTCTTAAGAAATTTATTTATCTTCTGGTATGACTTTAGAGATTAGTACATGTGATGTATTTTCAAAGTACTCCATCTACAGAGATACATGGAACACATCAGGATGTTCTTTGGGATTCAATAGAAGCACATACTATAGGCATACAATTATGAACATTAAAAATACTGACATAACTAGGTCTTAAGTTTTCTTTTATCTCCCAATATAATTATTGTCTTCTAGGGAGATATTCGTAGTAATTTCATGTCACCCATTTCAATCTACAAATCTTCCTGATGATTGTCATCATAATTTTCTAAACTCGGAGATGCTCGTATGTGTTGTTGAATGTATTTAACCTTATCCTACTTGTAATCATTTTATTAGGTACCAATAGATTTATTACACCAAAATTATTCTCATATTTTGGATTCCTATACTTCTTACCATATGAGGAAACATAAAACGGAATATTTATACTAGAGTAAATGCAATATTTATAACAAAAGTATGCTAAATAATAGGTCAATCCCAACCAAATTTGAAATCGATAAGGATATCTGCCAACATTTATTATAGAGTTTCAATGGTACTCTTAGACTAACCATAAATCAAGGGATGATAAGTAGTGATGAAACTGTATTATATATGTATCTCTTACTAGAAACTTAAATATAATTCATGGTAAAACTAGTATCTCAATCATGTATAATGGAAATTGGTACTCCATGTATTTTTACCACAAATTTAATAAATATTATTGAAATATGATCTAGAGAAAAATTATCTTTAATAGTAATTATGATTTCCAAATTCATAAAGCGATAGATTATAAACCATATTTCATTATGGAATTTTGATGTTTTGGGATGTCCAATGATAAAATCAATGGTGATGTCATCCAATTTTCATTTTTGTTATAGTAAATGGCTGTAACATACAATTTGAATTATGTCTCTTGAACATATCTTACTGAAAAACCAAGAACCACGGAACATGTAAAGGCCCTAATTTACCATGAAATTTTTTTAATTAAATTGAATTATTACAAGTATGTGAAAATTGACGATGTGTGATTTTGAGGCCTGGTGTCCCCATAATGAATTTCTAATTTTTTTTATGGTAAAATTAGTAAACAGGTGAGTTGTATTTTGTAACTTTTGAACATGTGCTCGAATTAAAAATATGAGGGCACTGTTGAATCTTCATCGCCTAGATTCGCATAAGGGAGATTTCACTTCAACCGTAGTAGATAGGGAGGGAAATTTATAATTTAGGCCTTTTTAAATGAATAAATAAAATAAAATTGTTATTTGAATTATTTATTTTTTCCTCCAACGGAAAAGAATCCACGTGGGACTGGAGATGTTTCAAGCCATTCAATGGATTGACCATTCATTCCTATATAACAATGTAGTTGGGAAGGAGGAATGTTCCTAATTAATGAACCCTCATAAATCCCATGAACGTTGGACACCCTCCACCTTTCAGATTTATACAGAGCTTGGGGACATTTATCGACACTGCTTCACCATGCAACGAATTACTGTCAATGTTCCATGATTCCAAAACCTATGAGGATAGATCCAATTTTGACATGTGGTGACAAGCGACACCAAAACCCCAACTGAAGATCGATGATCGAACGATGTCATCGGAGGCCATTTGTGGGGGACAGTGAACACTGACCCACATCATCAACTGTGGGTGTTTCTATATCATTCTTGAGGCTGGGATTTGATTTTTTTTATTCAAGTGAATATTGATCCCTTTTAACAGCCCTTATGATTACAAGTTAACATGGATGGTGTGGGCCTAACGAACCATACACGGACCCCTCGCTAACATTCTACCGTTGTGTTCTCCATGAAAGACCACTAGCACGACGACACAAACTAGCTACGATAGAGGTTGCACACTATCGAATGACCAAAGAAGAGGTTGTGACACAAAGCTGCGACGGTCAGTGGAGCGGCCATCACTGGCCAGCTGTGGAGGAGGTGTGGCACACCATCACGCGCCATCGGTGAGCATGGGGCCACGGTAGAAGCTGAGGTAGACGAATGTTGTGGTTGGCACACCGGGTGGCTGCGAGGATGGAGGAGGCATACCAACATCGGTGGAGGAACCGGCCACGGCTTGTCAGTACCAGTGGTCAAAAGAGGCAGCTGACACACTGGCTGGCCGCAGAAGCAGAGGCGAGCCCTACCTGAGCACCGCCGGAGGATCTAGAGATCCGATTCCACGGCGTCGGGTCCCATGGTGACATGGTAGTTACCATAGGCCCTACAAAATCACATTCCAAATAGGTGCCACTCCCATCCCCTAGCAGCTAGGGCAGACCCCACCACGAGCCAAACTGATGGCCCTCACCCCCATGTTGGTAGGGCCACCCCATTGCGTGTCTGGCCTCCCCCTTGCAGGATGGGCCACCCCCTTTATAGTCTGGGCCGCACTCCCTTGCGGGCCGGGCGAGAACGCGATCCAGCAGGCCAAGTCCTCTATGGCCTAGCCCATTCGGGATGGACCCAGACTGAGTCGGAGTAGACCCGGGCACAACTGGACCCAGAAACACATAAAGGGCCTTATCTTGTGAACCAGACACCCGTTTGAAGAACCTTCTATGAAGCAGGGACCGTTGGAGTGAGATGATCCATTTAGTACACATCACATGAGTTTTTGGAGAATGTTGGAGTATGACCGGGTTGGATAAAACCCGAATCCAACCCGGACCTCATTACTAGAACACATATAACATACAGACCAAACATCCGATTGACGAACTTTCTGCCACATTGGAACCCTTACCAAATAACAATATTTTGGGTTACTCCTTTTTTTAGCTTAGTGGAAGTCAAGGTACGAACGATATCTCTAGGGAAAGATTATATAGAACTCGAGCGCACTATGTGTGAGGAATCATATGGCAGGCTATAACGTGAAGAAACAACATTGATCATCTGTGGTAGAACATATATTGATCTTGCATGGGTAGGCTTCTATAAGATCTTACGTGGGTCGGCTTCTATCAGATCTTGCATGGGTCAGCGCTCAGCGATCCTATGTGAGCCAGCTCACACCAATACTATGTGGATCCTTGAGGGTTAGTACGTATTAATCATGTGTGGGTTAGCAGTAGTGCCTTTTAATAGAATAAGATGATCAAGATAATGAATAATCATTTGTACTTTGGTACATAAGTTATACCTGAGTGTGAGACGATTCATTTAACATTATAGTATTATTTTCATGGTGTTACCTGTGTGGTAACTCTACCTTTGTGGTGTTGTCTTCGTGGTGTTACATGTGTGGTTCTTCTATATTTTTGGTGTTACATGTGTGCTACTTATATCTTCATGTTGTTACCTGTGTGTTACTTCTATCATCGCGGTGTTACCTGTGTGGTACTTTATACCTTCATGGTGTTACCATTGTGGTAATCTTTATTCATGTATGAGATGATTATATCTTGATAACTAAGGTATATGTGTGGGAATATACCTGAGTAGAGTTGATGTCTTGCTTTGTGGTTTTTCTTTTGTATAACACTAGGAGACCTACAAGGGACATGGGGTCCCTACTGAGTATCGTTATACAGACCCATGCACAGGATACACCTACACCTTATGGTGACTTGTGCAGATGACATACAACATTGATCGAGGCTAAGGGAGCCAGGACCAAATGGTGCTCAGAGGTGGATTATCTTGCATGACGTGACGCATGGACTATTAATTATGAGATGTACCTACCCTGTAAGTAGGATCCTCGTTGGATGATCCCGTTTTTTTCACTTTATAGTTGTATATTTTTCATTTTAGTTGTTCTTGTACTTTTCAGTTGGCCTTGTATTTTGTACCCTTTACTTTCAACACACATTTACTACAATTGTCTATTTAATGGTTACTATTTGTAGTGTTCTTGGACTATGTTCCTATAAAGGATAAATTTTTGTCCCTTCCCATTTTGGGGATACACCTTTCTTGTGCTAGTCGCCAGCCACTGGCCTATGGAATGTGGGCTTGGAGAATTCACGGCATGGCCCCCAGGGGAGGGGTTGTGACAATGTGGTATCATAGGAGTTGGTTCTACCAAAGCACTAGGACTCAGATATTTTCTATGTGGCAATAGTGTGGAGTGTTATGAGTGTGGTTTTGAGAATAGGGAATCCAGTGTTGGTGCGGCGACTGACGTAACCATACACAAGGTCCCTGAATTCTAATTTTTTATTTAGTGCACGAAAAAACTCAATGTGTGAGTTTTTGTAATGTTTTTCTTTTGATCATTCTATGTCGCCTCACCAGGAATAACTTATTAACCATGGTGCACCTATTCTATTTCAGGATGCATCTACATAGTCAGGAAGTAAGGATTCATGAGAGATTACGCGATGATGGCACATCTGTTGATGAGGACTTGGTGCAGGACCCTCTTACAGCATTAGAACCTTTGGGTGGTGTACCAGCAGCACCGCTACCCATTGGGTAGATATTTCCACTGGACCCACCAGCATAGGATACACGCCGACTGAGCGTGTTGCACAGGCTCCAGCAGCAAAGGCCTCTAAGGATCTGAGAAGAGATGGGCCCTCATGTGGTTAAGGACTGGCTGGAGGATGTGGTCATAGTTTTCCCACATAGTAAGGACACCATTTAACCTGATGGTGATCCTAGAAACTAATATTTTTTAAGGAGTAACATGGAGATGGTGGATCCTAATTCTCAAGATACAGAATGAGGTGAACCTCATCAGGGTGGACATCAATTGGCTTTTATTGGAAGACATCGTACCAATGACTCTACACATTGGGTGTATACAAAAGCTTCTACACATACAGAAGGGCACCAAGACTGTAACAGCCCGAGAATTTATGAAAAATATTATTTTTAATTTTATTAATGTCTTGTGTTGTACGCTACACCAAAAGGAGCTTGCACAACACGCATCTTTGACTTTCCTTGCATTACACGCAATCACAACCTTCCTCGATAGCGTGTGTAGTACGCAATACTGAGTTTCACTAAACAACGATTTGCTATTAAAATATTATTATAACTAGCCGTTATGAATAGTAATAACCACCTTTAAAAATTTTAGAAATTTTAGCTCTCAAAAAGGACTTCATTTTTGGATTCGTAGTATCAAATTTAGCCTAAGGTGAAATTTTGGTACTTTTCGGATAACTTTCATATTTTGATGAATAGTGAAAATTACTAAATTTTAGTTAAAAACAAAATTTTCAATCGAAATAATTAATAGTGATAAATTATTAATTTGAGTGGTTTTAAAGTATATTTATAATATATTTTTACAATTTAATACAATTTTGGTCATTGGATGTAATTTCACATTTAAACCAGACATAAACAAGTGTCAATCTTTTGATAGATATTGTTTCTTAAAAACACGCTATTTGTTTTAACAGCGGGATTTAATTATAAAATTAATTAATGCAAATTCTATTATATGAATTTGGTAAAATAGACTTCATTTTGGAATTCGGAATATGAAATATAGCTTAGGATGAAATTTTGGCATTGTTCTGAAAAACATCAATTTTTGATGAATAGTGAAACTACTAAGTGGTAGTTAAAAAAATTAATTTCTTCATAAATCTTAATTTTACCGCTTATGTGAATTGAATTTCGAAAATCCGACAGACACGGTTGATATCAGTAAGTAAAATGTTGTTCAATGAGATAAAAATAAATTTTTTGTGAATAGTAACTTTTTACTTTTTTACCGCGGTTAATAGTAAATAGGGTAACTAAGGGTAAAAATGATTTTACTATTACCCTAAAACATGTTCGAATTCTATTGGATAAGTTTAATTCGACCAAAAACAAACTTAGGAATAAAATATGACCATTTAGGCCCACTTGGGTGAGATTAGGACATTTATTATTAATTTATTTAAAGAAGGGTTAAAATAGTTAAAATCAATGTTTAATAAATAAATCATTTTTAATATGGTGTTATACACAAGATAAATTCGACTATAAATATTCATTATAAAGCTAAAAAGATTTACTACATAATTATTTTTTATTTATAATTTTTAGACTTTAAATAAATTAATTTATTTATGACACAACGATGATGCAGTAAATACCCTTTTAAGGAAATATTAACATAATTGATGTTATAAATGATCAAATGAATGTAATTTGATACTTTTTATGAATTACACTAATTTTATAGGTTACTATGATATATTAGTGTTGATTTAATCAACTTGGTATGAACATATAATTCTGTTATGACTTTCAAAAAAATCATATATCAAATAGTGTCAAAATTGACACAAAATAGTTTTTAAATCAAATATTATATTACTAATTGTTATTTTATTCCTAAAAATATAAGGTTCGGCCAAATGACATAGATAAGGATATATATATTAATAATAAACAATTTGGGGTTCGTTTGGCATGTTATAGTATGTGTATTAACAATATAGTGAAAGAAAACAAAAAGACACGGTAAAAGTTAAATTATTTAACTTAGAGTTAAATCTAATTGATAAGGTTAAAATAATACCCTAAACTTGTCTAAATCCTATTTTATGATAGTATTTCGACCCATCCCCACTTTAGCTTCGAAATAAGACCCTTTGGAACCATTATAAACCGATTTTGACTTTAATATAATATAATATTTTGAGATATTCCTAAGGTGCCCCTCTCCTCCCTTATAAAAGGACACCTCCTCCCCCTCCTCCTCACACCAATTTGAGCACTCAAGCTCGGAAAACCTCTACCAAAATCCCTTCTCCACTTCCCTAGTATCATCATAGAGGTCCTGGTCTTCTTCAAAGTCCATCCTTAGTTCTTTAAGTGGAGGCTAAGAAAAGGCGCGTCAAAAAGAGGTAATATCCATTACAGATCTTTTTCAATTTCTTTCTTCTTCAACTTCTTCTTCATTACTTGTTTCATGATAAAGTAATAACATCAGTATTTCTTATATAATTATATGTTATTATAAATATGATACAACTCTAATTAACCTTATATCCATCCTACGGAAAAAGGAAATCACCGCGCGTGCGTACGTACGGAATACCATCTCCACGCCGTGGTGTAATCTATTTTCCACCACCACCTTAATTGGATGGGTATAATGGTTTAATGAGTAACTATATATGATTATTATAAAGTTATATTGATACTGAAATAGTATACATACACTTCAACACAATTCCACGACCATGGGAATGATATCATCGCTCGTGCGTACGTACGGACTACCGTCTCCACGACGCGATGAGATTCACTCTCAATGATTAACCATTCATGAATGATTATAAAGTATATATAATAAGTACTAAGTAAATATATGACATAATAATGATACTGGAATAATTTATATGTATGTCATCTACTTAATTCCATTCAATTCAATAAAGAAACGAAAACAGCGTTCATGCGTACGTACGGACTACCGTCTCCATGAACGGTGTATTTCTTTCCATTTACTGATTTATTATATATGTGTATTATGAATATATATATATAAATCATGTTTTATATTCTGGAATTAAGTAATCATGATCAAAGTAATCATATGAAAAATTACAAGTTAAAAACACAAACGACAAATGATACGATTTTACCCAAACCGCTACTTTAACATGAATTTACAAAAGAACGGGTAATATAAAGTCATAAGTGGACCATATATGATATAATAACAATGAATATGATTCTGGAATAAGTCAATAACATGATTTAAATCATATACAGGAGGTTCGGACACTCACAAAGCAAGTCGGACCTAAGGTAAGGGAAGTATCACAATCTCATCTTTATCCGAGATTGTTTATACTTTGGAATTTACTGGGGTGTATTTTATCATCCACATCCATGTTTCCTCAATATGTAATATTATTTCCATCCACCTAAAATAGATTATATCCAATTTTACCCTTCGGTAAATTTTTAGTAAAGGATATGAAAGGAATCATTTGTCATTTTTCATACGAGGTACTTTTTTGACTTTTCCGACAAAAGTACGAGAAGAATGTTTTTTTTAACTTATACGACATGAATGGATTTTTAAAACATTATTTCCAAGAAGCATCCATTACAAGTTTTCAAGTTTATTTTTAATCAACTTCTTTTATTTTAAAGTTGGGTGACATGTTATGAATGGAAAAACGTTTTTGAAGAAGAAAGGATATTTTCCTCAAGAATGGAGTTCGAGTGTTTTATCAAAATTATTTTCCATCTATGATAATAATGGGTTCTGTTTTTATCCCTATTATTACATGGATTTGATTATGTTGTGATGGAAATATTTTTATGAATTCCTTTATCTTATATGAATTGTTTTATGATGTCATGTTGTTTAAGAATTCTATTTTTATTACATGTGTTATGCAATGATGTATGATTTATGATTTTGTGGCACACATAAGAATGGTATCATTATGAGATGGGTGGGACCTATATCTCCCTCCAATGCATTGGGTAAAGATTTTATATCTCATGAGATAGACATGGCTGGAATGGTAGGTTATACCGGTTCAGTGAAAGAGGACTGAAACGAGGGTGACTCGATTCAGAAAGGGACTTTGTCCACTAAGATAGTCTTGGCAATGAGTCATGACTAACAAGAAATGATTCTCTATGATTATGTGTGTATGCCACAAAGTTTCATGTTTTATGTTATGCTTATTGGGATTTCATAACACTGCTATGATTTATCCCATGTTATGAAATTATGCTCTATTTTGCAGGTTAAGATTTTCAAAAGTTATGTTCTTATGAATATGATGTGATTGATTTTCTTTTGTTTACCCTTACTGAGCATTTGAGCTCACCCTTTTATGTTTTCTTTTCCCCAGGATATAAAGAATGGTTTTAGGTAAAAAAAAGAATGGAAGATCTTTATGGGAGATATTGAGGATCGTTCACCACGATTAGAAGATTACGTTCCGAGTTTCCAAAGACATTAAACTATTATGGTCCTTGTGTGTGTGTTTTTGTTATGTACTATGTATTCTGCAAATGTAATGTAATTGTCCATGTACGATAAGCTTCGGGTCTCTACAGTTGGTATCAGAGGAATGGTTTAGTCAACCTTTGGAAACTAGGATGCGAAAACGTTGGTGAGATCACTATAGATATTTCTAAGGTATGTCTAGGGATGTCCCTAAGGTTAAATATACATATAGTTTATAGTCCTAGAACTACGATAACGATTTTGAATTTAACCTAAGATGTTAGTTATTGAGGGTGCTCCCCCTTTACTATGTTGTCTTCCCTAGCATGATTTCGCCTCTCACAAAATTCTTTTTGTGTTTTAGTTAATGGAGGGAACCAGAAGGAATTCGGTTAACATTGAATCCAATGGAAAAATTGGTGACTATGAGAAACAAAATTGTGTAATTCCTAGAGAGAAAGATATTGTGATTATGCCGAATCAGTCATCGCGATATATGATTAACAAGGTGAAATTTAGTGGTATGCCTAATTCATCAAAGAAGAGGAAGATAGACTATTATGCATGTTCGCATGTTGAGGATCATAAAGAAAGGAAGATTGAGATTTCTAAAGAAGGGAAGATGAACCTTGAGGAATACCTCAAATGGAGGGACCGATGTTATCTGTATGGAGAAAAGGGTCATAGAGTGACATATTGTTATGGAGTTCAATGTCTTATTTGTGGAGAACATGGGCATTACCCAACTCAATGCCCTGACCTAAAAAGTTACTTCTAATTCAAGGAAGGACTTATTACAGGACAATCATTGAAGTGGATGGACTGAAGTGTTTATGTATTGGTATTCAAGAATAATGTTGTTGAGGTACTTTTATGGTGTATTGGAATATTTATGGATTGGTCTATTGTGATTTTCAATAATTTTAAGGTACTGGTAACCATGAAAAGTGATTCAGATTTTTTGGAAAGTAGATGATATGCGCATAATGAATGGATAAGGAGAAAATGAAATGTTTTAATGTATTCATGAGCTCATGATTGATATAAGGACTAAGTGATATCATGGTTTGAGTATATAGAATTTTTGGATTTTGGTATGTGGAAAGAGTTAACTTTTGACAGCATTCATGTTTTCACTAAGGTTTAATTGGTATTCATTTTTCAAGAAAATACATGACTAAGGTATTCACATGATTGGAATGTGACCAACAAGACATATCTTATGATATATGGGGATCAATGATGGTATTAAATCTCTGGTAATTGTTTTCACTATATTATGAGAGTGGACTGCAGTATTATGGATAAGCCTAAAAATTGGAATTGATTATGTTGGACATAAGATAGTATTGTTTAAGGATAGAAGTTTTTCGATATTATTGATGGGATGTTATAGTAATATAGTTTTAGAAAAAGGACAACCTGCAAGACGAGCGACAGCCCATCGCGTCGGACAAGGCCGTGGGAATTGAATCCACAACCGAAGTGCGACTGGCCTTTATTTCCTACCACTGGCCTACAGGAAGTCCCTGTTTAGTAGAAACTCGTTTTATTATATTAAGCAGTATGATATATAAATTATAAGTCCATTTTAGGAAACATATATGATTAATCTCACTATAGATCGACTTATGTATATAAATTTTTCTAACCTTTTGAGACAGATGGAATGACCCGTCATTCTATCACATGATCTGATAACACTTCACAAATAACAAATTCAACTTCATTTATTTAAGAGATGAAGTGGAAATTGTTCAAGGCAAGAACAACAGTGAGATTGTACCAAAATAAAGTAAGTATTTATTATAATTCAAATTCTTCAACTTTAGGGAAATGATCTTGAAAACCAAAAATGTTGTCCTAGTGCTCTTATATCTGATGAATCAGATGGTACCTTAGATCGTCACAAATTTATGGCTTTGTGATTACTGGATTTTCCTTAGCCATGTTCTCTACCACTCTCCATCAGAACATGATGGTGAGATTTTTCTTCCATATCCATATTTTCACCTATGTGGAAACCCAGTGATTAGTTTATTTGGGTAACCATTAGATTTCATACTTTTGTTTTTAAAGATTGGTTTTGGTATTCCTTTTTACGATGTGGTTTTCTATTAAATAATCTTCCGAATAGTAAACCATTTATAACCCCGACGAATTTCGAGGGCGAAATTCATTTTAAGGGGGGTAGAATGTAACATCCCGAGATTTTATGAAAAATATTCTTTTTAATTTTATTAATGTCTTTTGTTGTACGCTACACCAAAAGGAGCTTGCACAACACGCATCTTTGACTTGCCTTGCATTACACGCAATCGCAACCTTCCTCGATAGCGTGTGTAGTACGCAATACTGAGTTTCACTAAACAACGATACACTATTAAAATATTATTATAACTAGCCGTTATGAATAGTAATAACCACCTTTTAAAATTTTAGAAATTTTAGCTCTCAAAATGGACTTCATTTTTGGATTCGTAGTATCAAATTTATCCTAAGGTGAAATTTTGGTACTTTTCGGATAACTTTCATATTTTGATGAATAGTGAAAATTACTAAATTTTAGTTAAAAACAAATTTTTCAATCGAAATAATTAATAGTGATAAATTATTAATTCGAGTGGTTTTAAAGTATATTTAGAATATATTTTTACAATTTAATTCAATGTTGGTCATTGTATGTAATTTCACATTTAAACCAGACATAAACAAGTGTCAATCTTTTGATAGATATTGTTTCTTAAAAACACGCTATTTGTTTTAACAGCGGGATTTAATTATAAAATTAATTAATGCAACTTCTATGTTATGAATTTGGTAAAATAGACTTCATTTTTGAATTCGTAATATGAAATATAGCTTAGGATGAAATTTTTGCATTGTTCTGAAAAACAACAATTTTTGATGAATAGTGAATCTACTAAGTGGTAGTTAAAAAAATTAATTTCTTCATAAATCTTAATTTTACCGCTTATGTGAATGGAATTTCTAAAATCCGACAGACACGGTTCATATCAGTATGTAAAATGTGGTTTAATGAGATAAAAATAAATTTTTGGTGAATAGTAACATTTTACTTTTTTTACCGCGGTTAATAGTAAATAGGGTAACTAAGGGTAAAAATGTTATTACTATTACCCTAACACATGTCCTAATTCTATTGGATAAGTTTAATTCGACCAAAAACAAACATAGGAATAAAATATGACCATTTAGGCTCACTTGGGTTAGATTAGGACATTTATTATTAATTTATTTAAAGAAGGGTTAAAATAGTTAAAATCAAAGTTTAGTAAGTAAAACATTTTTAATATGGGGTTATACATAAGATAAATTCGACTATAAATATTCATTAGAAAGATAAAAATATTTCCTACATAATGATATTTTATTTATAATTTTTAGACTTTAAATAAATTAATTTATTTATGAAACAACGATGATCCAGTAATTACCCTTTTAAGGAAATATTAACATAATTGATGTTATAAATGCTCAAATGAATGTAATTTGAGACTTTTTATGAATTCAACTAATTTTCTAGGTTACTATGATATATTAGTGTTGATTTAATCAACTTGGTTCGAACATATAATTCTGTTATGAATTTCACAAAAATCATATATCAAATAGTGTCAAAATTGACACAAAATAGTTTTTAAATCAAATATTATATTACTAATTGTTATTTTATTCCTAAAAATCTAAGGTTCTGCCAAATGACCTAGATAAGGATATATATATATATTAATAATAAACAATTTGGGGTTCTTTTGGCATGTTATAGTAAGTGTATTAACCATATAGTGAAAGAAAACAAAAACACACGGTAAAAGATAAATTATTTAACTTAGAGTTAAATCTAATTGATAAGGTTAAAATAATACCCTAAACTTGTCTAAATCCTATTGGATGATAGTATTTCGACCCATCCCCACTTTATCTTCGAAATAAGACCCTTTGGAACCATTATAAACCGATTTTGACTTTAATATAAAATAATATTTTGAGATATTCCTAAGGTGCCCCTCTCCTCCCTTATAAAAGGACACCTCCTCCCCCTCCTCCTCACACCAATTTGAGCACTAAATCTCGGCCAAACCCTGCCAAAATCCCTTCTCCACTTCCCTAGTATCATCATAGAGGTCCTGGTCTTCTTCAAAGACCATCCTTAGTTCTTTAAGTGGAGGCTATGAAAAGGCGTGTCAAAAAGAGGTAATATCCATTACCGATCTTTTTCAATTTCTTTCTTCTTCAACGTCTTCTTCTTTAGTTGTTTCATGATAAAGTAATAACATAAGTATTTCTTATATACTTATATGTTATTATAAATATGAAACAACTCTAATTAACCTTCTATCCATCCTACGGAAAAAGGAAATCTCCGCGCGTGCGTACGTACGGAATACCGTCTCCACGCCGTGGTGTAATCTATTTTCCGCCACCACCTTAATTGGATGGGTATAATGGTTTAATGAGTAACTATATATGATTATTATAAATTGATATTGAAACTGAAATAGTATACATACACTTAAACACAATTCCACGACCATGGGAATGATATCATCGCTCGTGCGTACGTACGGACTACCGTCTCCACGACGTGATGAGATTCACTCTTAATGATTAACCATTCATGATTGATTATAAAGTATATATAATAAGTACTAATGAAATATATGACATAATAATGATACTGGAATTATTTATATTTATGTCATCTACTTAATTCCATTCAATTCAATAAGGAAACGAAAACAGCGTTCATGCGTACGTACGGACTACCGACTCCATGAACGGTGTATTTCATTCCATTTACTGATTTATTATATATGTGTATTATGAATATATATATATAAATCATGTTTTATATTCTGGAATTAATTAATCATGATCTAAGTAATCATATGAAAAATTACAAGTTAAAAACACGAACGACAAATGAGACGATTTTACCCAAAACACTACTTTAACATGAATTTACAAAAGAACGGCTAATATAAAGTCATAAGTGGACAATATATGATATAATAACAATGAATATGATTCTGGAATAAGTCAATAACATGATTTAAGTCATATACAGGAGGTTCAGACACTCACAAAGCAAGTCGGACCTAAGGTAAGGGAAATATCACAATCTCATCTTTATCCGAGATTGTTTATACTTTGGAGTTTACTAGGGTGTATTTAATCATCCACATCCATGTTTCCTCAATATGTAATATTATTTCCATCCACCTAAAATATATTATTTCCAATTTTACCCTTCGGTAAATTTTTATTAAAGGATATGAAAGGAATCTTTTGTCGTTTTTCATATGAGGTACTTTTTTGACTTTTCCGACAAAAGTACGAGAAAAATGATTTTTTTAACTTATAAACCATGAATGGATTTTTAAAACATTATTTCCAAGAAGCTTCCTTTAAAATATTTCAAGTTTACTTTTAATCAACTTCTTTTATTTTAAAGTTGTATGACATGTTATGAAAGAAAAAACGTTTTTGAAGAAGAAAGGATATTTTCCTCATGAATGGAGTTCAAGTGTTTTATCAAAATTATTTTCCATCTAAGATAATAAAGGGTTCTGTTTTTATCCCTATTATTACATGGATTTAATTATGTTTTGATGGAAATATTTTTATGAATTCCTTTATCTTATATGAATTGTTTTATGATGTCATGTTGTTTAAGAATTCCATTTTTATTACATGGGTTATGCAATGATGTACGATTTATGATTTTGTGGCACACATAAGAATGGTATCATTATGAGATGGGTGGGACCTATATCTCCCTCCAATGCATTGGGTAAAGATTTTATATCTCATGAGATAGACATGGCTGGAATGGTAGATTATACCGGTTCAGTGAAACAGGACTGAAACGAGGGTGACTCGATTCAGAAAGGGACTTTGTCCACTAAGATAGTCTTGGAAATGAGTCATGACTAACAAGAAATGATTCTCTATGATTATGTGTGTATGCCACAATGTTTCATGTTTTAACTTATGCTTATTGGGATTTCATTTCACTGCTATGATTTATCCCATGTTATGAAATTATGCTCTCTTTTGCAGGTTAAGATTTCCAAAAGGTATGTTCTTATGAATATGATGTGATTGATTTTCTTTTGTTTACCCTTAATGAGCATTTGAGCTCACCCTTTTATGTTTTCTTTTCCCCAGGATATAAAGAATGGTTTTAGGTAAAAAAAAGGGAAGATCTTTATGGGAGATATTGAGGATCTTTCACCACGATTAGAAGATTACGTTCCGAGTTTCCAAAGACACTAAACTATTACGGTCCTTGCGTGTGTGTTTTTGTTATGTACTAAGTATTCTGCAAAAGTAATGTAATTGTCCATGTACGATAAGCTTCGGGTCACTACAAAGACTGTGGCCCAGTACATGGTGAGGTTCACTGAACTCTCCTGCTACCCCCACTAACATGGTACAAGACCCTTTCTATAGGGCCCAATACATGAGTAGGGTCTCCAAAGTGTGATTAGAGCCTCAATAATGTAACTCAGCATGCCATCATAGGCTAGGGTGTTAGGGAGAACACTCTTGCTAGAGAGCTACTTAGCAGAGCAGGCACTAACAGTGAGGGCCACCACCGGATGTCAGGTGGCAGAGTCATCTGTGATAGGTAGTAGATGTATGACACAAGGGTCCAAGAAAGGATCGGCATTCTAAGGGAAAATATTAGAATATAGGGTAGATGGTGAGGGGATCACGACATAAGAGAGGATAGCTGAGGAGCAGGTAGTGCTACTCATTCATCGGGCAAGGTCACATGGCTCGTGATTGCTTGGCCTACTATACGACCGACCAACAGACAGTCGAGGGGCCGCCGAGGTAGAGATTTATCTTGGTGGTCTGTAGACAGAAATCATATGTGGAAGAAGAGATAATCGTGAAATAGTCAGTGGGTGGCGATTCGAGGTTCTATCACCACCACCTCAAGGTGGTCCACCCCGACCACATGGAGTATGTTGACATGGATGAGCTAAATTTTAGGTAATTGATACCTACAACCACGAAACTCTAGAGATGATTAGAGGTATGATCTATGTCTACCAAAGTTTAGTTTTTGTACTTATAGACATAGGTTTCAATCAATATTTTATCTTCAGAACTCTCATCTAGAACTCATAGATTCTGGTGGATCCGTTGGCTCAATATTTATGGCAAGAGACTCCAACGGGATGGGATTTGATGATTAAACACTGGTGCCGACAGTGTGATCTTACTCTAGGAGGTGAGAGTTTCGTCAAGGATCATCTAGTACCGGTGTTGAGTCTTTACGACATCATATTGGGTATGTATTGGTTATCCATAGTCCATGCTCAGATTGACTATACTAGGCGTAGTGTACGGTGTGTCCACGAGGATGGGACCATTTTTTCCTTCACCAGCAAGAAGGGATCCTTTCCATCACAAGATTGACATACATAGTGGAGGGTGTGTCCAATCAAACCTAATTTCGACATCCTTACTCTTGAGGTAGTTTATGTTGAGAGTCTATGAAATCCTATAGTGGTGGACCAGTATGCAGATGTCATTCTTGTCGATGTCTTGGGACTACCTCCATGTAGAGAGGTGGACTTTTACATCGACCTATACCTCGGGACGACACCAATAACTACACTATCATATTGGATGGTTCCATAAGTGCTTATTGAGTTATTAGTAATGATGGAGGACTTGTAGAGAAAGGGGTTCATAAGGCCTTGTGTTTCTCTATGGGAACCCCGATTTTGATCGCCATGAAGGTGGATGGGAGTTTGAGACTCTGTTTTGACTACCAGAACCTGGACCATGGGACTATGAAGAACAAGTATCCACAACCAAGGATTGATGATATTTTCGATTAGTTGAAGGGAGATCATTTTTTTTAAATATAGAACTCAAATTAGGCTATCATCAGCCCAGTGTATGATAAGAGGATGTGCAGAAGATGGCCTTCTGATTTCGGTATGGCCTGTATGAGATCTTGGTTATTCCACTCAACATGTGTAGTTCCCCTGTATTGTTCATGGGACTCGTGAACATGATCTTACAACCATGCATATATCCCTTTGTGTTTGTGTTCATTGATGAAATTTTGATATACTCGGCATTAGAGGAGTAACATGCCTTTCATCTACA
Organism: Viscum album; assembly: GCA_963277665.1. NCBI lineage: Eukaryota > Viridiplantae > Streptophyta > Magnoliopsida > Santalales > Viscaceae > Viscum > Viscum album. The sequence goes on along the minus strand of OY728131.1, from coordinate 1,762,704,429 downwards.
TATAGTACTAGATACACTCCGAGAGCACCAGCTTTATAGTAAGCACACAAAGTGCCTATTATGGATATGATAGGTCGACATTCTATGAAATTAAATCTCGAAGGCTATAGTTGTAGTTGATCTTGTGAAGATAGAGGTTTTGATTGCTTGGGAGAAACCTAAGAGTGTGACTGAGGTGCAGAGCTTCTTGGGGCTAGATGGATTCTACTAAATATTCATGCTTGGATTTTCCAAAGATGTGGCACACATATCATCTTTGACAATGAATGGGAATCCATTTTTATGGACGAAGGGATTCTAGCAGTGTTTCAATGAGATGCGGCAGAGACCGAGGAGTACCTGCATCTTGAGGATAACAAAATAGGTCATTGGGTATGTAGTTTACTACGTTGCATCTGGGAACAGAAGTGGTGTTTCTTAGTGTAGGAGTGAGAAATGATCGCCTAAGACTCACAACAGCTAAAGAAACATGAGAAGAACAACACTACCCATGACCTAGAGTTAGAATTAGTAGTATTCAACATGAATTTGTGGAGACATTACTTTATCGGAGATCATTTTATAGTCTACTCTGATCAGAAGCGTCTCAAGTATATATTCTCACAGTAGGATCTAAACATGAGAAAACAGCAATGGTTGGAGTTCCTCTGGGACTATGACATTGAGATATTCTATAATCCTGGGGGAAGGGGAACGTGGTAGCATATACACTCAGCTAGAGGTATGGTTTACAGTTGCTGAGTGAGGCGACACAGTAGGTAGCCATGATGCAGATATCCATCGTGGAAGGAGATGGAGCAGTTTACCTCTAGAATATGACAGTTAATACCCCACTCTGTTAGCGAGTATATGAGCCGCATCTTGGGTACATTGACTTCAAGGATTGACATGCTAAGATATACTCATGATGAGCACCAGTTGGATTTTCTGTAGGTTGGTCGCATGTTATCATCTTCAGAAGACGTACCATGGTACCGATGGCACTTTTGGAAAAGGATTTGAGAGAGTTCCATATGTCTCATCTGGTGGCACATACTATTGTGGATAAGATATACCAGGACCTCTGACATCATCACAAGTGGCTAGGGATGGAGAAAGCTATAGAAGAGTCTATTTCTCGATGCCTCATTTGATAGCAAGTGAAGGCCGAGCCTCAGGTTAAAGCAGGCATAGCGCTTTCACTAAAGTTCACGAAGTATAAGTGGGATGGAATCTCCATGGACATTGTGATAGGGATTCCACGTATATCAAGGGGAAATGATTCCATTTGGGTGGTCAGTGACCAATTCACCATGTCATACCACTTTTTACTTATTCAAGAGTAGGTATCAGAAAGGGGATTGGGACACCTCTACATACATGATATTGTGTGACACCATGGGGTGAAATCGATGATCATCTCGGACTGTGACACACGTTTCAATTCACAACTGTGGAAGGTATTTTAGGAGGCGTGCAGGACTCAGCTATGTTTGTGCACCACCTTTCATTCTCATAAGGTTGGTCAGACATAGAAAACCATTCCAATGATGGAAGACATGGTTCGTTGATGCGTCCTAGATTTTGGCCATGATTTGGTGGATCACTTGTCATTGTAGGAGTTTGCATACAAAAACATATTTCACTCCACCATTGGCATGGAACCATTCGAGGCCCTACATGATCGACCTTACAAAACACCTCTAAAATAGACAGACCTGGGGGAGTCATCACTTATGGGTCCAGAGTTGGTATGGGCTACGACTGAGAAGGTGTAGATAATCCAAGAGAAAATGAAAACTACACAGATAAGGCAAAAGTCTTATTCTAATAGGAGGTGGAGACCTTAATAGATTGAGGAGGGATACCATGTCTTCTGATGGGTATCACCTCGATGTGTTTTACATAAATTTTCATGAGGTTGCAGGTTATCACTAAGGTATATCGGACAATTACAGATACATTAAAGGATAGGGGAGGAGGCATACTACTTGGAACCCCCGCCACAGATGGAGATGGTGCAAGACGTCTTCCATGTATCCTGGTTGAGGAGACATGTGCATGATCCATCTCACATAATTGACCATGGTGAGCTAGACATTGATGATGGGGCGGTGTTTACAGAGGTTCCAGTAGAGATCAAGTATTGATAGAAGATAGTCTTTCATGGGTAGTTGATACCTCTTTTTCACATTCGCTAGCATCATGGTAACCTTCCAAAGAGTACATGGGAGTGGGAGGCTCAGATTCGTTCTCAGTACCCCCATTTTTTATTGCCTATGTTGAGGATGAAAATCCATAAAGTGGGGAGAATGTAAGGACCCGAATTTTCCAAGTAATTTTTTTTAATTTTATATAATTATTACGAGTCTTCAAAAATTAACGGTGCATGATTTTTAGGCCCAGTATTCCAGGAATTAATTTTTTAACTTTATTTAAGGGACGTTCAGTAAACATGCGAGTAACATTTTCTAAATCTTGAACTGATGCTCAGATTAATAATCTGATGGAACCATTAAATCTGCATTGTCAGGATTCACTTAATAGAAAATTCACTTCTCCATAGTAGATTGAGAGAAAATGTTAGATTTTGAGAATTTTTAAAAGAATAAATAAAATGACATTGTTATATGATTTATTTCATTCTTTTCCTCTAACAGATAAGTGACATTGTGGGACCGACGATGTGTCAAGACGGTAAATGGATTGACCCTTCAATCCTAAGTTACAACATCATTGGTAATGAGGTTGTTTCATAATTATTTAACCCTCACAAATTCCATGAATGTTACACACCCTCCCCCTCTCTTATTTATATGGAGCTTGGAGAGAGGTATCAGCACCGTTTCACTAAGCCACGATGTGCCGACAAACTGTCAAGATGCCAAACCCTTGGTGTATGGATCCAGTTTCGAAAAATAGTGACAAGCGTCACTAAATCCTAGAACTAAATATCGATGACAGAGAGATGTCATTTAGAGGCAAGTTGCGGGGGATGGAGAACACCGACCCACTTCCTCAACTGTGGATGTTTCTCTATTGTTCATGAGGAAGGGATTTGATTATTGTTTAATTCTAGTGAATATTGATCCCAATAATCATCCATCATGATTATAAGATTACTCGGAGTGCGCGGGCCTAACAAACTCATATCAGACCCTCTGCTACCTTGCTACCCTTGAGTTCCCCATGGAAGTCCTCCAACGTGGCAGCACCTATCATCTATGCTGGAGGAGGCGCGCTGTCGCGCACCGAAAAATGAGGTCGCGACACTAAGCCACATCGATCAGTGGAACGACTGACACCTGCTGACCATAGAGGAGGTTCAGTGTGCCATCATGAGTTGCATGTGAGCCAAGGGTCCGTGACCGAAGCTGCGGCAGATGAATGCAATGGTCGGACCATCAGTCGACCATGAGGAAAGAGGCGGCACACCAACACTGCCAGAGGAACCGGCTATGGCTCCCCAACTATGGTGGTTGGAAGAGGCGGCCAGCACTCCGGTCATCCATGGATGTAGATGGCGGCACAAATAACGCACCGCTGGAAGATCCACGATGGAGAGACCGTGGAGGGTCTCACAGTGAACATGAAGTGCCTTTAATAACTGTCTCATTGCATTCCAAATGGGGGGGTTGCTCCGATTATGTGGCAGCTAGGGTGTACCCCACCATAGGCCGGACCAGCAGTCAATGCCCCCTTGAGGGATGGGAGGCCCCCATGCATAGAGGGCGACCCTTTGTGGGTCAGGCCTCCCCCTCGTGGACCGGGCTTCCCCCTTACGGGTTGGGCTTCCCCCATTGCGGGCCATGTTGAGCTTCCTTGAAGACCGGGCTGGACCACAGCATTGTGGGCCAAGCCCACCACAACCCCACCCAACCGAGTCAGACCCAGACCATGTCGGGCCTAACTGGATCAAAAAAAACATAAAGGGACATATCATGAGAAGCATACATCTATTTGAAGAACCATTTGTGGTGTTGCATCCCTTGGATCAAGACGGCACATTGGATATAATCCACATGAGATTTGGAGATAGTTTGTGGATGGAACGATTGGATCGAACCCGAACCCAACTGGCCCCTAAGAACTAAAACACTTATAACTCATAGATATGGCATCTGATTGACGCTTCGTTTGTCGCGTCAGGACCCTTGCTATAAGGAAGCCCATTTGTTTAATAATTTTTGGAGATTAGCGGGGGATGAGGTATGACCAATATCTCTAGGGGAAGTCTATACAGAACTCGAGTGCACCGGGTGCGAGAAATCATGTGGTATGCTGTAAGGCAAAGAAAGAACATTGATCGTGTATGGGTTATCATCTATAGATCCTATATGGGACAACTTCTATCAGATCTTGTGTGGGTCAGCACTCAACGATCCTATTTGGGTTAGCGCGTACCGATATTTTGTGGGTCAGATCCTGTGTGGTTCAGCTGGGTTTAGTACCTTTCGATCCTATGTGGGTTAGCAGTAGTGCCTTTTAACAGAATAAGATGATCTAGTTTATGACTTATCATCTCGACTTATATACTTATGTTAATACATATTGTGAGTTGAGTATTTTAACTTTGTGGTGTTATTTTCATGGTGTTACCTATGTGGTACTTCTACCTTTGTGGTTTAGTCTTCGTGGGGTTACCTCTATGGTACATCTATTTTCATGGTGTAACCTATGTGGTAAATCTATCTTTGCGGTGTTACTTGTGGGTTACTTCTATATTCGCGGTGTTAATTGTATGGTAATTTATAATTTCATGGTGTTACATTTGTGGTATTCTTCCCTCATGTTTGAGATGATAATATCTTGATAACATAGGTATATGTGTGGGAATATACCTCAGTAGAGTTGACATCCTCCTTTTTGGTTTTTTTATTTCTGTAACCTTAGGAGACCAGCAGGGGTCTCAGGGTCACTACTGAGTATTGTTATACTCACCGTGGCGTGGGTTATTCCAAAACCTTGTTGTGACTACTTTAGACGATGTAAAACATTGATTGATGCTGAGGGGACCAGGACTGGATGGTTCTCAGAGGTGTACTATCCAACATGACGTGACATAGGGACTAGTGATCATGACATGTACCTACCCTTCAGGTAGGAACATTGGTGGACAATCCATGAGCTGTTTTTTACTTTTATGTGGCATTTGTACTTTTCAGTTGTACTTTTACTTTTTATTTGGTCTTGAATTATGACCCCTTTACATTCAGAACTCTTTTACTATAGATGTTTACATCGTGGGTTCTTCTTCTTCTGTTCTTAGACTGTGTGGTTGTACATGTTAAAAGGAAATTCCTTCCCATTTTAGGGATACTCTTTTCCAGTACAAGTCTTCAACCACTGGTCTATGGAAGGCATGTTTGGGGTAGTCATGGTGCAAGCCCTGGGGGATAGGTCATGACAAAACATACTCTAGAATATCACTACTCATGCCATCCCACCAGAAATAATATTTCTGTTATCTATACATCTTTGTACATTAGGATGAAAAAAATGATGAACTATGAGAATCATCCAACAACTCCATATTAAAATATGGTTTGGGTGGGACACACACACTGTTGTTGATCCATATTATTTTGTCACTATATAGGTTGATTTTAGAAACAGTTATCACCTTCTTTTAAAGCTCTACATCTTCATAATGTTCTTTTTTATTCCTCAATTGGATAGATGTTTGAAAATACACTTGATCCATATAATATTTCTTCCCTTAATTTTATATTTCCAATCCCGACATTTGTAAATCCATAAAAATTGGATCTTTTATGATCCTCATTGTAGATAATATAAAATTATCCATAATGTTCAAAACATCTTCCACCTTTTTCAGTTTTTGAGAGTAGTAATTTGTTTAGTCGTCTCAATATTTAATCATCTCCAAACTTTTTCTACATGACATGTGCATCTCCTTCTGAGTGAGAATATATCTCAAACTTGCGTTTTCAGTATATATGTCACACATGTCTCCATATAGATAATGACTCTATATATTTAATGCTAAAATTTCCAGCTTTCTCTAAATCACATGTTCATAATTCTAATCATGAACATTAAACCGGATTGAGGAAAAAGATATCCCCATATCATTTTCATGATAAAATGACCCAATACCTTCAATTATACAACAATATATAAGAAAATAACATTCTCTACTATATAGTAGATTGATTACTGGTGCACTGATGAGCCTTTTTTCCATTCCTTGAAATTCCCAACCAATTTCTCCATCCATATTAATTTAACTCCATTTCTATTCAAATTTATTAGTGCATTCTGTAATATTAGGGATTCCACATCAAAAAATTAATAATATATTGAAAAAAAGAAAACTACAAATTTCAGTTAGCATGGTTGGTCTATGAAATTTATCAATAACATATATCGTTTAAAGATCTACTCATATACCGTAAATTAATATTATATGACAAAAAAATAAATCTTTTTAAATCTAAAAATCAAACATGGTAATATTTTTAATGATTATCCTTATTCATGGTCATTAGAAAAAAGCGCAATGATATCTTCAGTATCGTTCTTTCTCTTTGAAAATACAAGATTGTGATTTATATATACTACCACAAACTAATCAAGATAGTCTCTACAGAGAAAATTAATGAATTTCATAATGATAGTTGGGGAATATATATGACCAAATGAAATCACTATAAAATCATAGAGTCCATACAACAAATGGAATTCTTTTTTGGGTATATCAACCTTCCTAAAACTCATTTTTTTATATGAAGAACAAAGATAAATTTCGGAATAAAATTATGCTTCACATAGTTGGGAATAAATGTTATCAGTATATGGGAGAGGATACATGTTCTTGATTATAATTTTTTAACTCTCTTGATAATAATTAGAAAGTCACATTGACCCATCATTATTCATATAAAATAGAATAGTTTAACACCATGGAGAAACACTAGAGCATATGGATTACTTATCAAATTTCTTTTAGTTTTGCTTCTTCAATTATAGTAACTATGTTCGGGACAATATATAAGGATTCTTAACACTATGTATGAGTTCGATTGAAAATTCATATTCATGATTTGGTGGAAGACCTAGAAATTATTTCTAATAAGAATAAAAAAACAACCATAAAATAGTTGTATCATTAATGTTTTCTTTCTCCGCAATAATATTATATAGATAACCATCATGAATCGGAATTCAGACACAAAAGAAGGAATGAATTTCTATTGGATGTTCATATTTATCCACACATCGATAAATTTTTAGTGGTTCATTCAGAAGTAGATATATGACTTGTCAATGTGTAAATTAATATGAGATAAAAATATAAAACCCCAATCCATTCCAAGATTCACATTGAATTCAACTAAAGAAAGAATAATGATATTTCAATGAAGAAGTTTACCACCAAATTATATTCATGAAGACTTATAAACTTGATATTTAACTATTGTGTCATGAATTTCCATATATAACACAACATATAATTTTTTAGGTGATATGCATATAACATTTTAAAAATAACTATAAATGTAAGAGTCATATGATATCGAGTAAAATAAGACATTAAGTGTTATAATGTAAATGATATGGGTACCTTTCACAATATCATTATCATATCCCACCTTGATAGCCATTATGAAATGAGATTCCACTTTTTCGTTGGGAATATGATCATGTTGATGCAGATCACCCAAACACTTTGAGATTTTAGTATCTGTTGGAATAATTACCACACACATTTAATTAATCAAATTTTAGCATGGGTAGTGCATTAGTTAAATTCATTTTAATTATATTGAATTACACAACCTATTCATCACATTTGGACATTCATGATCATTATGACCCACCGTTCCATAATTAAATAACCTCTAATTTTGATTAAAAACATCGATTTGTGTTTTTAACACATTTAATGCATGTGTATATTTAGAAGTTCATTCCACCATGTAATTATTTGAGTTTCAATGAGGCTTAATATTTATTTTCATTTCAAAACTAACAGAATAATGGAAAACACTAATGTTCATTTCTACATAGAGTGTACATAGAATGATTTCTATATAACTAACAACTTATTTTATAAATAATAACTTTATGAAAAATGGATTTATGCCACCAAAGACTAAATCAATTTTACTTTCAGGGATGATAAATAAAGAAAGGATTACATTGTAGGCAATGTAAAATTTTATTATTAGGTAATAATGAACTCATAATCCTTTTACTTCAACATAAGAAATTCATTGTCCATATTTTTATGTAAAATATGAGGAAATAACTTACTAAATAATAATACCTTAAACTCATCCCATTTGATGGATTCAATTTCACCCTCTTACCACATATTCTTGATTATATTTCAAAATTTACCTAATTCTCCTTCTAGACTATAAAAATCTATGAAAATTTTTTATGCCCTGAGTATTGAAGTATAGAAGCTATTTTCTCAATGGTGTTCATCCATCACTAATACACATGTGGATTAGAATATCCTTTAAATAATATGGATCTTTCAATATAAAATATCCAACAATATGTTTTCCCCATCTTTGATGATTTGGAAATTTAGTATGATTCAAGAGATGACAAAGTTACATGAGGATAATAGAAATATGTTTCATTCCATAACCCATTACCTTAAATATATCTGGTAAAAAATCATTTCATTTTCCATCACATTCTTTATAAACATGATTCATTTTTGTTCTATCATTGACCTAAAGATCATAGTTTGAGAAAAAATAATCATAGTGGAAAACAATATAATTATAACGAATCATTTATAGAATTTCAAAACCATGACTAATTATGAAATGAAAACATAAGATTAACATAGGAAATTAAAGATCCTCCCCAAAATATGATGATTTCATCTTATAAATACACCATTTAATAGGATTTTAATGATGGTTTTCTATCCAGAATATCCAAATATTGACTAAACCCAACTTTGATACAATCTATAACTAACTATGTTTGTATACACAAATATAATATCTATTTAGATGAATATTATTTACATAAAATACAATACATTATATAAATGTAATGGCTTATATCATTAAAGATTAGATATACAAACTTTTAATTTTATGAAGGATCTTTAATATCTCTAGTAACACCATTATATTTTTTGAAATATTGTTTTTCATATTAAAATTTTATTTATTATTATTTATTTCATGCAAAAATGTAATTAGTTTATATTATATTAGACAACTATTTCTAGATTTCATTATATGTAAAAAAAGATAAAATTCCACTAGACACATCATAAATTTTATATTTCTCTACAAAGAACATCGAGGTTAGCTTGTGTTACAAGCAATAATGACTTTAATCAATGTCATGCATAATAGACAAGACTGATTTCAACTGAACAATAGTATATAATTGAAATGATAATATTTAAAATTATATGATATACCATAGCAGTAAAATTAATGGTTACGATTAGTATTAAATCAATTTTTAAAATATATGTTGTTCACAAATATAATATGATTTCATAGGTCACCAATTAATTAGAAATGAATATGAAATCCAATTGAATATAATAAAAAATATTTTTATTTTTCAATTCACAATGTTCTTTTTAACAGAAGAAATTAAATTACCAAAATATAGTGAGTAATATTTATGAAATATTAATGTTATATATTCAATAAAATATTTTTTATATTGATCCCATATATTTGATAGGAAATTATAAGAAAAAAATCAATTTTATTCAAAATAATAAATATTTTTTATAAAGGTAGTTTTACTACCTTTTAATGTATAACACATTTTAAATATAATTTTTAGCACTTATATAAATCTAATATGTCAAAATAAAAAACATCATTGCAATAAGAACAAAAAAAGTTTGTGAGAATAATTTTTTTTGATTTTTTGTAAGATTTCATTTTTATATGAATGATTAAAAATACTGGATTTTAATTCAAAAAAACCTTTTTATTTTTCTTAATTTTTAATTATAATTTATATATATAATGGGTTTGAAAATATAATTACATAATAGTTTTTTAATTAATCCAATTTAAGTTATTTTAACTAATCTCACATTTAAATTGGACATAAAACATAGTAAAATATTGATAATTTTTACTTTAATAACCTGTAGTGTTGTCCCTTCCGTATGATTTTTTATGTGAATTTATTCAACATATCTAATTTTAATATGAAAAAATTTATTTTATATATTTAATACGAATAAATTATAATTTCATATATTGTCGCCTTATTATTTTCCAAATATCATTGGGAATGTGAATAAAATTAATTACGTTGATTAAGGTAAAATTAATCATACCTAAGGACTAATCCTTAAATATACGACTCAAAAAAACAATACACATTTCTAAGATACATTGGATGCCCATATATAGACCGTATTCTCCCTAGATTAACTTTTTTCTATTATTTTATCCTCTTGAAATAAGATAAATGATGGTGGAATTCTCTATTCAAATATTTTAAATAGTGCCACTACTGTACTATAAAAAGGACTACTCTACTCCCACTTTATAAAACCTATAAATCCATATGTATCACCCAAAAATTTCTCAAATAATCTCCCAAAATCACTAATGTTCTCTTATAATCCTATACTTTGAGAGAAAAAATCCCAAGGAATCTTTTAGTCACAAACCAAATGGAGTTACCTGATTTCGAGGTCACATGTTCTCTCAGAATCATTTATTTCATTTTAAACATCGACCTTCCACTCTATTTATTCAATGATTGTATAAAAAACTAGTATATTGAATATAAAAGGTTGTTTTAATGATATTTATTATATCTAAAAATACAAACACCTCTATATAATGGATAACAAACATATTATTTATGTGTACAGTGAACTACCACCTCACAAAATGATGATTATTTAATTTTCCTCTACCACAAATCATTAAATAAAATATGATGAAAAATTTGTTTATATATGCCATATATTATTATTAATATTCTTTCAAGATTCACTATTGCTTTTGAAACACATATATCCTTTACTTCGGAATTTGTGTAAATATGATAGATTAGTTTGATGATGTGTGCACTATTACCCCTTCAAAGCGAAGTGATTCATCCAAAAACGACATGGAAAGTATTAAGGATGAATTTGGGGAACATATTTAATATATATATAACATTATAAATCTATTTAAATATTATTATATAAATATATACATAAATTAATTTTTCATTCGTTCTTTCAATATGATAATAAAAAATGAAAAATGATCATGTGTACGTATAAAATACCCTCTTCATTAATAGTGTATCACATTTCTTAATTATATGTTATATATATTATTATAATGCACTTATAATGAATACACATGATATTTTTATCAGGGATTAAATTTTTGGAATCATTATATATGTTTAAGGACTGAATATATAACAAATTAAGACACATGCAAAAAACAGAGAAGATATAACCTATGTGAAACCTTAATATAGGATTGTTAGAAAGAGGACAATCTATAGTCATAATAAAAAACATATCATATTAGATACAATAATATAGTTCATTAAAATAATTATATCAATTTTATATCTATTTTACAGTTGGATTAAATTAGTACTATGAGAGTTAATACAAAATTTACGAGAATATAATCTCATATTTTTCCCACGATATACAAGATTTTTTCAACAAAAACTCCTTTTCTGCAGTGTGTATAAAACCCATGGATGGATTATAAGATTAATATAATTCAATTTATGGATATTTACATATCCATTTTATTATCTTTATCTCATGATCGTTATGTATCAAAAGTAACCAAATCTGTAAAGTAATTTTATCACAATTTAGTTTTCCTAAGACACATGCCATGATATACACATATATTTTTCTATGAGGTGTATATACTATCAATGATATGTTATATCATGAATATGATTCTATTAATAATTTATTGAGCTTCATTTAGTTTCATCTTCATAAATGGGAGTATGGTTCTACGTTACAAATTGGTTTGTGTTTGTTGGAAAATTCTCACAACTTTTAAATACTATTTTTCTTTAAGATCCCATGGATGAAATATTATGATACATATCTCAAGAAAACTCTTTATTTTTCTTCTCTTATAGGAAGTTATTATATATTAAATTATGTTTAAAAAAATTTAAATCATTGGTACATAAGATTAGTGAGAATCTCATTTTATGAAAGCCCCACTTTACCTACAATTCAGTCGGAAATCTATGTTCCTTTAGAACAATTATTTTAAAATATTTAAAATGCATTTATATCATTTTCATTATTTACCAATGTTTTCAAATTAATATTCTGGTCTCCTTTTGAAGGATGCATTTTTCTATCACTTTTACCATGCAAAAGGAATGTTCTTTTTACCTCTTATGTCATGTATGTATTTAGCTGTAATCAATTATTTGAATATTTACTTTCATGAATAGAAGGTTAATTTTAAAGAAAAAGTTTTAAAAATATATTTTCAAGGAACTTTTTTTAAAATGTATGTCAAGATTGTTTCATAATATTTTATGGAAAATGGGTTTCAAATGTTTTTATGTTTTAAAGGGAAATTTTAAAAGAAGAAACGTTAAATTCCTTAATAAATGTTTTCAAAATATCTATCCAACCTATTTTCCATCTATTATAGATTCATTTTGGTTAATAATTCCCTTCTATGAAATGATCCAAAATGTTCAATCATATTCATCATGAATGGATTACATTTTGATGGAATTATTCTTTTGACACTCATTTCACATCCATAAGTTTCATGTTTTTCAAACCGAATACATTTCACAAGTTTTGATTTCATTAAGTGATTCTAAAAAATATATATTTTACAAGGATATGATTTTATGAAATTTTAATGATACCCATTTTATTTGATGGGTTTTTAGTTTATTCTTATGAAACCTATCTCATTTTATGGGGCATGATATAATGAATGTTTTCTTATCTTGTGGCATATTTATGAATGATATTATTATGAGATATATATGTCCAATATATCCCTACAATTAATTTGGTAATGATAGATTTAATATTATCTCAAATGGAATATGGGTTTTAGCCCAATCCATAATACAAGAAGGTACATGGGTTGAAACCCAATCCCCAAAACATGAAGGTATATGGGTTTTATCCTAAGACTAAAATTAAATTGGTAGATGAGTTTTATCCCATGCCAAAAAACAAAATATTACATGGGATTACCCTAAGCCTATATTTAATAGGGTACATGTGTTATATCCATGACCTGGAAATAATAAGGTACATGGGTTGTAGTAAATTCCTAAATGTAAGAGTGATTATGGGTTTTCTTCCTAGCATAAAAATATGAAGGTACATGGGTTGTATCCCATGAATAAAAGTAATAGAGTACATAGGTTTTTATACTAAGACGAAATTGGTACATGGGTTGTATCCCAATCCTAAAATGTTATAATGGTCTTTCTAGGAAGCCTTGACATATGATTTTCTATTCATATGTGGATTCCACAAAGTATGTGTCTTATTATTATGTTATGATTCCCTGACTTACACTCTTAAGTATGTTATTATATAAGTCTAATTAACTACAAATATTTATTATGTTCTCTAATAGACATGGTATGACCTTAAAATTATATCCTCATGTTTCATACCCTTTTCATCAGGTTATGCTTACACATTTCCTTTATTTACCCTTACTAAGCATCTGACCTCACACCTTTCTTATGTTTTGTTTCCACAGGTTTTGAAGAATTTTTTTGGTGTAATTAAAAAAGATAGAGATATTTATGGGAGATTTTGAAGATATTTAACCAGGATATAATATTTTTCCAGGTTTAGAAAGACACTAAACTATTAAGGACATTGGGCATGTTTTTTTATTGTATAAAATATTCATCACAAGGATGAAATATTTGTTTATGTTAAGTGTTTGACACTATATTTTATATCAAATGAATGTTTTAGTCAAAATTTGGAAACTATTATTGGAAAAACATATTGAGATTCCTATGTATATTTCTAAAATTTTTTCTCGGGTTATATCTAAGGATAAGTATAAGGATGGGTTAATGTTAAGAAAATTTCATTTAATTTTTGTAAAAGAGAGAGAGAGTGGTTTCCTAGAAATATTTCTGTATCTAGATTCTACAAGTGAATGTAGGTCTTTCATAAATGTAACTAGGTGTAAAAACTCTAAAAATATGTCATGGTCCACACTGGGTAATCTTGTACATGACAATGTGTCGTGTTTCAAACCTAGTTTGACACTCTTGGGGGATATGCTTTGGTAATTCAAAAACACTTCAAAAACCCTCTATGAAGGATTTGAATAAAATTTTACAATTAATAACATTGGATAATCCTATGGTGTCATAAATTAAAAGGTAGGTGTTATGATTTCGACATCATATATGTTATTTTTTTTATGATTATGTGGATTTCTTATTCGATTCGTGTTTCGCACCCCATACAGTCTGGTTTTATTCAACGGAGAAAACTACAAGGTATATGGTTAACATTTAATGTTTCAAATGAGGGATATATGGAATTATGAAAATATATTTCCAAAGATGAAATATCAAAAACAGAATAGAGAAGGTTGTATGAGTATTAGTTAAATTTGAATATAAAGAGAGTGAAAATGACATATTAATTGTATGTGATGTTCTTCTTGTATTTTTTAAATAGATCATAATAATAATGAGTTGTTTTATGTGAAGGAACCTTAAGACATTATTCATATTTCATATTCTAGGATATAGGAAATAATGTAAAATGTTGGAAAATATTGAGTAATGGGTTGCGAATAAATTTGGATAAATAAGGGATTATTGTTTTGGGATTCAAATATTTTGGTAAATGAATCATGTACTATAAAATTATTTATAGTATATGTTTTCATTAACAATTTAAAATGACATGTTTAATGGTGATGAAAACATAGAAAATGGATTTTATTGAAATGTGATATTTTGATTAAGGGAATGTATCACATAATTAATTATTTAAATTGAGATAATGGTATTTGGATAATGATATGCAGGATATGAATAACTAAATTGGATGGTATAGATTACCCTTGAATATATTATTGAAAAAAGGGTTTATGCCATCAATGATGAAGTTTACGACTTCTAAAATTTAACGAGTATATCCAATAATCATTATAATAAAGAAGCATGTATTTTATTACAGTAGTATTTATGGTAATTAAGGTTATTACCATATTTCAAGGGAATATATGATGATGTTATAAAAATTTTTGGAATGTGACAACCAAGTGGTACTTTGTGA
The DNA here is from genome assembly GCA_963277665.1 of Viscum album. Lineage (NCBI taxonomy): Eukaryota > Viridiplantae > Streptophyta > Magnoliopsida > Santalales > Viscaceae > Viscum > Viscum album. The sequence goes on along the minus strand of OY728131.1, from coordinate 1,762,689,176 downwards.
TATATGTTGAATCAATGCTATGTTTATTTCATAACTTTTTTTCTAAAGCATTGTATTTTGATCCTTCAGAAGGGTTATGAGGTTAAAAATTTATCAGAATATTAACTTAATCATTGGATTCCATATATGAGAAAAAGTATCATCATACCACATCATGATTTATGAATATTGAATAAACACTTATAAAAATGTGGTATTGATGATAGCTGATGATAAATGGGATATCATATCATGGATCTCATGATTAGTTACTACATCAAAAATAATAAATTCACCATCCTTTTTTGAGAAACAGGTGAAGTGGATCAAGGATCATTAAAGGGTGAGCATTTCATGAAATAATGCAAGAATATATTTTCATGGAAATTAATTAACTTTATGATAATAGATATTGAATATAAAATTATTATCATTGTACCTTTATTTCCGATGAGTCTGATAGCCCATTAATTTATCATATATTTATAGAATTATGATTCTTAACAATATCCTAAACTTTTTCTCTATCACTCCCCATCAGAACATGATAGATAGATTTTTCTTCCATGTTAATGTATTCACTTCCCCAATATGGTCCCCTAATATAAATCATAGAGATATTTTAATTTGGATAACAAGTATGGTTCCAACATTCCATTTTTAAGGGAAGTTTTAATATTCATTTTTATGGTATGGGTTCATGTGAATGAATCATTAAAGTATCAATACTTTGATACATCAGATGAATTTATAGGGAAAATGTTTTTAGTGGGGCAGAATATATTCATTATAGAATATGAAGATTGTTTTTTTGAATTAATTTTATCTTTTTGATATTTTTATTTTCATGCATCATTGAAAATTGATTATTTTATGTAAAATAACTATGTTTGGGATTTTTTATATTAAAAACCATCATAATAATGAACCAGATGAAACATAAATTTTATCCTTGTCTACACAGAACTCTGGGGTTATCATTCGCTATATGCAGCAATGACTTTCCTCAATGTATTGTGTAAAAATCATGGAAGATTTTTTCCAAATAGTTCTATATCAATAAAATATCATTATTTAAAATAAATGATATAAACTAGCCATTAATTTTTTTTATGAATATTAATACCTTATTTATTAAAATATATGGTTTACAAAAATATAAGAGGAATTTATATGTTTCCAATTAATTAGAAATAAACATGAAAATTGATTGAATATAGTGAAATATATTATTATTTATATAGACATAAAGCTGTTTTAACCTAATAAATTAAATTAGTTATAATTATTGTGTGATATTAATGATATATATATGTTATATATTCAATAATATATTTTTTATATTAATCCAATTGATTTTATAGTCATAATATAATAAGAAACCCAATTTTTGGCAAAAAAACCTAAATTTGTAAATGTATTTTTACCACATTTTAATGTAATCCCCATTTAAATAAAAATTTTGGAACTAATATATATTAAAAGTTTCAAATAGATTACCTAATTGGAATAAAATCCAAACCATTAGGTGAGGGTAATTTTTGTTTAATTTTTTGTAAGGATTTTTTTTAATGAATTGTTAAAAATAATGGATTTTAATTCAAATCTGACTTTTCATTTAATTAATATTCAAGGTTAAATTATGTTTTAAAATGTTTTAAAATAACATTTAGATAAAAATTATATCAATTAATCCACTTTAGTTAATTATTACAAATTTCAAAATGAAATTTTATTCATGACGTTAGCAAACTTATGATTATTTTTACATTAAAAACTCACATCCTCTTCTCATCAGAGAGATTAATATTATATTAAATTATAACACTTATGTAAATTGGATTTGGAAAAACCTATTACATATTTGGAATAATAATAATTTCTAATAATGTCAAATTATTTTTCACAAAAAATATTTGCGAATGCAATTTAAATTAATTACTTCGAATAAGGTAAAATTAAGCATAACTAAGGACTAAACCTAAAATGTTAGACTCATAATGCACAAAAAAAATATGTTCAGAAGATATTTTATGGACATATAACGACCCTATAATCCATTGGATAGAATTTTTCCAATTATTGGATACAATTGAAACCTGAAAAATGTCGGTGGAAAGCTGTCTTCAAATATCTACAATAGTGCCACTCCTCCTCCACTATAGAAGGCCTCCTCTCCCCCCACTTCTTCACACCTCTAAAGTCCCCATGGTCACCCAAAATCATCTCAAATAGGCTTCCAAATTCCATTAATTTCTCCTAGAAGCCTACCTTTATATGAAAATCTACCCATAAATCCTTTTTTCTCAAACCAATGTGAGATACCCGATTAAAAGTTATTGTTCTCTTTGAAGCATCTTTCTTTCATTCTATAATCTCTACCCTCCACTCTCTTTATTCAACTATTCTATAACAAAAATTTACCCTTTATATACTAGGATGTATTTATTATATTTATTCAAGATAAACTTACACATTAATTCATAAAATGTGTAATGAATATAATTTTCACATATACAAAGAACTACCGACTCACTAAACGATGATTGTTCCTTTTTTCTCAACCGCCATTCATGGAGAGAATAATGATGGAAAATATGTTTATATATATGTAATATATTATATTTATTATGGTTTTAATAATCATTATACCTTTTTAAATAAATATTTTTACTTTTTATTTAGTGTAAATATGATAATTGTGTTGGAGGATGTTTGGACTAAAACCCCTCAAATGGATGTGATTCATTCAAACACAACACAAAATGAATTAAGTATGGGTTTAGTGAACTTATATAATATATATATATAACAAATATTATAATTTAATAATATTATATATATACATAAGTGTCATTTTCTTTCTGTCTATCAATACAAAAATTAAAACAGAAATAATAACCATTTGTACGTATGGCTTAACTGCTCTATGAACGGTGTATTCCATTTCACACTTCTAAATTAAATAAATTATTATAGTAAAAATATAATAAATATATATGATATTTATATCATTAATTGAATTATGGGATCACGATAAAAGTATAATGACCGAAGATGTATCAAATTAAGACACATTCCAATAACAAAGAGGATATTATGCAAAGTGAAACCATAACATATGATTTTTAAAAAGGTAATATATAGACATAATATATCCATATATGGTATTATATTTAATAATATGGTTCTTTAATATATTTATCATCAGTTTATATTTATTATAATTGTTATTTTAATGAGTATAATGAGAGCTAGTACACAATTTATGGTTATTTCATGTCATTTTTTATTATTGTGAGATACATACTTTATTCACCACCCATTCCTATTGTGTGGTGTGTATAACTTCCATGGATGAATTATAGGATACATATAAATAAATTTATGGGTATTTAAATTTCGATTTTATGATATTTATTTCATGGGGTTTTTTTTATTAAAATTTCACATAATTGGTAAATTAATTTTTTCACAATATTCCTTTCTTGAGACACATGCCATGTTATGGACCTATATATTTTTCAAGAGATGTATATACTAAAAATTTATTTTTATATCATGAGCATTATTATTATCATGATATTTTACTATCCATGTAATTTAATCTTCTTAAAGTTGGATTATGGTTCACAGTTACTAAGTTATAATAGTTTATTAAAACAATCTCACCACTTTTCTAGATTGTTTATGTTTTTTAATCCTTTTATGAAATCTTATAATCCATATATCACAAACAATCATGAATTTTCATATTTTATATTTATTCATGTAACTTTAAATTATTGGAATTTTTTTTCCAATATTTGGTACATTAGCTAGTTAATAAATTGTTTTTATGAAATCATGACTTTACCCTCTATTTGGTCAAAAATCCATGTTCCTTAAAAACAATGTTCTCTTTGAAGGGTTTAGAATAATTTTATACAATTATATTAAAATAACTAAAATTCATTTATATAATTCAAGTATTTTATCAATGTTTTCAAAGAAATATTCTTATCACTTTCTGAGTGAGGAATTTTTATAACTCTTTGTTCATGAGAAAAGAATGTTATTTTATATGTTGTACGATATGTGTGGATTTAAACAAAATAAGTTCTTGGAAAATTTATTTCTATGTTTAAAATTTATATTTTCCATATTTTTTCTAATACATTTTTTAATGGAAATTGTTTTCTATAGTTTTTTATGCTTCTTTTATATGTTTATTAGGAAAATTGGTTTCAAAAGGTTTTATGTTATAAAGAGGCTTTTTAAAATAATAAATGATATTTTCTTCAAGAAATGTTTTCAAAATATCCTTCCATTTTATTTTAAATATTAGATATGATTTTTTTCTGTTACTCATTCCCTTCTAGGAAATTATCCAAAGGTTAAATTCATATTATTTCTTGAATGGTTTATATATTTATGGAATTATGCTTATGACAAACATTTCACTTCCATAGGTTTTTGGCTTTTGAAACCTTCTTCTTTTCATAGGTTATTCTTTCATGAAGTGATTATAAAAAATATATGTATTAATAGGTTATGATGTGATGAAATTTTAAATATACCAATTTCATTTTATGGTTAATTATTTGATGATTATAAAACCTATCTGTTTTTATTGGTTAGGATATGGCCAATGATTTATTATATTATTGATCAATTATTAATGATTTTATTATGAGATGGGTTGGACCTATATCTCCCAATAATTAATTGGGTAATTATAAGTTGTATATGAGATTAATGTATACTGAAGTTGTAGCCCATGCCCGAAAACAAGAAGGTACCTAGGTTGTAGCCCAATCCCAAAAAAAAGAAGGTACATGGGTTGTAGCCCAATCCAAAATGTAGGAGGCAACATTGTTTTCTGCCAAATCCCAAAAACAATATCATAGATGGGTTGTAGAACAATATAAAAACTAAGAGTGTAGAGAGGATGTAGTTCAAACCCGGAAACAATAATATAAATGGGTTTTAGCCCAATAATAAAAGTAAAAGGGTATTTGGGTTATAGACCAAGCCCAAAAAACATGAAGGTACGTGGGTTATAGAACAACCAAATAAGTAAGAGGGTAAAGGGGTTGTTAGCCCAATCATGATGTAGGTACATGGGCCAATATGAAGAATAACATGTTATACTGGTTTTGTTTGGAATCCTTGACATAAGATTTTATATTCTTCAGTGCATGCCACAAATTCCATGTCTTATTTTTTTGTTATGATTTCATGACTTATAAAAATTTATTATATATTGATCTTTGTGTTATGAAATACCAATATTTATTATGATCTATAAAATAAAATCTATGACCTTAAAATGTTGTGCTCAATTTTTACACTCTTTTGTTCATGTTATGGATACAAATTTTCTTTATTTACCCTGACAGATAATCTAACCTCACAACTTTTTTATTTTTCTTCACCCCATCTCGCAAATAATGTTTTAGGGAGATTTAATAATGGTGAATATATTTATTGGAGATGATGATGATCTATCAATATGATATAACATTTTGTTTCCATGCTTGCAAATAAACTAAACTATTACAGTCCCTTGGCATGTATTTTTCTAATGTACCGAATATTAATCTATGATGATGCAATATCAATTTTTATTATTACTAGGTTTATATATATCCTATAAATATTTTTCTACTTAGTACTCTTTTTATGAATACCCTAGTAAAAACATTCATCATATAATGTGTAAAAAACCATAAGCAAAATTTTAGCACAGATTGTAATACGAGTATACATTGCAGATTTCAATTGAGGATCACATCAAAGAATAAAGTAACCATATTTCATGAGATCTTGAAAATAACATACAATGTTAATTTCTTATCTAACAACATCCATAAACCTTAGTTATAGAATAAAAAATTGTCATTTTAGGACACTTAAATCACAAGAATTATAAATTCATCGTAATTAAATCAGTAATCATAATTTCATGTAATTCATATGCATGGAATCATAATAATTATAGAAAAAATTTCATAATATAATGTTATATAACAATACCATAAGATCATAAATCCACACATGTTTCCTATTGTGGATGAATAATAATGGAATGTTTCCAATAACAGATCATGGACATCAACATATTTCTGAAAACAAATCTAGGACCTGGAATTTTTTCCAATAGCTATATCCTGAGATATAATTCATTACACAATAAATTTATGTGATATATATGACATAGCTATCAAATAATTAAAAATATCTATTTTCGCGCCATAAAATTATAAATAATTCAAAATTTCATAAATCATAAAAAGAAATGGGTTTCATTATAAGTTATTCCATTCATCATAATTTTAAATCATATATCGAAATAATTAATTTGATATCCTTTAATAATAACCCCATTAATGTATATTTAACATCAAAGGATGTCATCTTAGATGCAAAATAATTTTAATAGTTCACTTGAAAGTGTTTGTGTGCAAAAATAAATTTTCTATTTTAAAACCAATTTTATTATAAAAAAAATTAGAACTTTTAAATGAAATGAAATTTATCCTAAAATAAAAATAAAAATATTAAAATAAATATTCAAATAAATAATTCATCATGATGGGGGGAAATTCCAATAATTCATTATTAGTTAAAAAACATATGTTATATTATTTTTTTCAGAAAAGTCACAAAGCAAATCGTATAGAATATAACAATAATATTCTATTAAAAATGATTTTAGAAATTCAATAATGTGTAAAAATATAGATAATAATTTTTATTATAAAATAAATAACATTTTTGAAAATATTTTTTACAATATAAGGACATGGAAGATAAATATTCCATGATAGAGAATTGAAAATAAATAATCCTGAATACTGATGTGATTATAAAATAAACCCTTATGAAAAGTATCACTATTCATTTTTCATGATCAAATATATTGTATAACAAATTTTTACTTAATATAAATTTATTCCATGATAATAAATCTATCATAAAATTTATTATCTATTTACAACATTTTATCACCCTATTATTAATAATATGTTCTAAAAATAATTATTTTGGGCGATAACTCTTTCATTTTCCCATCATGATTCGGTTTAGAAGTCCCAATATTTATAATTTGATCCTATTTCTATAATTTTAAAATTTATAATCATGTTATAAAAAATATATATAATAATAATATATAAATTTATGATCATTTATAAAAACTAGTGAAAAAATTAATTAAACCGTTCATGGAGATGGTATGATGTATGTATGCATGATCATTGTTTCAATTTCCTAACTGATGCAATTAAAAGAAGGGAAATAATAATTTACCCCTATAGAATTATTATTTTATCATAAATATCATATATAATTCATAAATATTTCCATATTAACATCCATGTGAAATGAAAATGGAAAATGAATAACATTGCATCTTAGAGATGGTAGTCCATACGTACGCATGAGAGAAATTATCTTTTCCAAAATGATTTGGTGATAAGAACATAGAAAAAATATTACATCAAAAAAGTATAATTATTAAATTAATATCATATAATAACATCAAACCTATCAATATCTACCATCCATAAAATAAGGGGATGAAAAATGAATTGTATCACTATTTGGTGATAGTAAGATGTAAGTACGTACGAGTGATATATTCACTTATTATTTTTCTAAAAAGAGGGAGTACCATGGTGTTTTAGAAATATTAATAAAATTTACTTTTAGTTTTTATTATATAATTTATATTTTTTGATAATTATCATATATTTATAATAGGTAATGAAGTGTAGGAAAATTAAGTGTCTGGTTAGAGTGATTACCTCTCCTTCAAAACGACTCCTTTAGATAACCTATAGTGGAATTTTGGGTTGGTATTTTTAGATGAAAATAAGATATATAATAGATATAGAACAATGGAGAAGATAATTTTTAATAGTATGTTCAATATAGATAGATCAAATATGGGTAATAAATTTATGGAAGAGGTTCTTTTTTGTAATTGATGCGTGGAGAACATTTGAAATTTCATTAGAAAAAATATATAATAAGTCCATTCTAGGAAAATATACATTCAAATTCTCATGAATGAGACAGTAGGGAATGATATGGTTTACATTTAATCAACCAAAAAAATTACTGGTTTATGTGTTATTTTAAAGATTACATTTTGGTTTGACACATTACTTGACCTATTTTTGCATTAAATGTGGTACCATATTTTTCACTCATAAAAGGTTATAATTTTAAATATGTGGTAAATATTGACAAATGAAAGGATAAAGGATTATATTTTAAACCACATAATTTCCCATATGTTCCCATTAAATATTTTTATATAATTTAATAAAATATTATTTTCAAAAAATATCATTATTGAAAATTTAGAATATAATAAAATCAAAGATACACATATAATTCAAAAAAAATTATTTTAGAAGATCTAAAAATGTCAAATTAGTATATATAATTTATTTACAAAATTTTTTATCTAATATTATAATAAATTTAAAATTTTTAATATCTTTATATAATTTTTCAATTAATTTAATAATTACAGCATCAACATAGAGTAATATTTATGGTAATTATTTGATTCAAAAAATTATATATAAATTACCATAATAAATATAATTTAATTTGGAACAATAATAATATTAATATTCATTAATAATTAATTTTCTCCCTATTTAAAAATAAAATGATATTTAAAACTAAGAGAGTGACATTTTGTCACATCCTTTCATTTAAATTATATATAAGTCATATTCGTGGAATAGTTTCAATTATGTTTAAAAAATTCAAAACATAGGTGTTAATGCTAAATTTTTTTCATCAAATAATAATAAGGAAGATAAATTGTTGTCTTATAAATTATATTAATTCAAAATTTTCCCGATTTACCCATTATCATGGTGATAAATTTTAGCATGGTTTGTATTCATATTTTGTAAAAATAAAAGGGTAATAATTAAAAAATATGAACCTCATCATTCTAAACATTCAAATAATATTATCTATTTCAATATCTATAATTCTTATAAAATAATTTTAATTTATTTGTGATGAATGAGAAAAAATACACTTTTTAGGAAAAATACAATTTTAAGAATAAAAAAAGATTAACAATTATCAAATTAATAGAATTAGTTTTATGTTTAAAACAATTGATCAATTTATTAATATATATATTTAATATAAATAATTCACCAAAATGGTTTGATTAAATATATTTATATAAAATGCATTGCACCCCAAATTTTTCTCTTGAAAAATATTACTTTTATGTTAATTATTTTTCGTAATTCAAATATGATCATAATTAATAAATGTTATTTTATTAAATTATATAAAATATTTTTTTATTTATTTATTTATTACTATTAATAATAAAAAAATTAATTTTTTTTGAGATAATGGTTGCATGATATTTTAAAAATGTTATGTGGTTCGTTTAGAGTCGTTGTTGTATGCATTGCAGGTCATCGATGAAATCAAATTATATGAATGGAATTATTTCATAAAAATATAAAGGTGTTATAATTTTGGAATATTAATATTGATATAATTAATATATATGATATTTATATCATGATTAATATTTTGGATACGATTTCACCAAGATAAATCTGTAAGGACCAGAACTACTGAGATGAAATACTCATGGTAAACGAAAAAGTTAACATATTGAAATGGTTATTTGAATGATATTTTTTTGATAAATGGGTGTTTGAAATATTATAAAAGGATCCAACGTGATATTATAAGTATTAATATTACTTAGAATAAAATTTGTGTAAATATAAATTTATTATACATGATGCTTGACAATATGATGGATGTCACACCAAAGGTAATGAATTGTATATTCCAATCACATTATTTATCAAGATTGTATTAAGATTAATTTCTTATGATGGAATATTATGAACTACATCTCAAGAAAACTATAAATTTTTTTATCATTTACTTTTTTTAATATACATGTTATCCTTTCATATATCTCATCCTTCATATTCAAGTGGCTGAAAATATGTTTTAATGAAAATTGATTTCATTTCACTTTAGTTGAAAAATATTTTTCCTCCATATCCAAGTTTTCTAAAAGTGTTTTAATGAATATATTTACCATTATACTATGAATTTTAATTTATTATTTATCTATGATTTTATTTTTTTCAAAATTGTCTCAAATGTATTTTTTTTATTTTTAAAAAGAGATACTTTTTGAATTTTCTGAAAAAAGTAAATAAGGAATGTTTTTTAAATTATATTGAACGAACATATTTTACCAAAATTATGAATAATTATAATTTTGAAACATTCATTACAAGATTACATGGTTTTTCCCAAATAAAATGATTCCATTATATTTTGATATTTTTTCTAATGAGTGGTTTTAAAAGTAAAATTTTATTTTTCTCAAGAATAGTTTATGATTATTCAGTGGTATTTATATTCACCAGAAGAAAAAACCATTAATTTAACTATTGATTTTCTTGGGCCACATTCCAAGTATTTTATTACACCTCATTCACACAGGATGTTTTAAACAATGAATTGAATCAGCTTTTTAATATCATTAATCTACCTAATGTCTTGGAAAAGTGTGTATTCACTATTTCATCATCATGAGATTTTCATATTATGTCATATAGGTTTATTTTTATAAATATGAAAGGTTTATATTACTATAACCGTCTTATCTGGTGAGAATAAATCCCAATGAAATTATATTTTATCATATGTTGATAACTACATCATTCTATGTCCACCAACGAGGAGATCAAGAGGAAGGATATCTACACTGTTTGGAAGTTATCATTTAGTAAAATCCCCAAAAAGGAACTAACATGTCAATTATTTTTTATGAGTTTTTGGGATAACTATGGTTGGAATAAAATGGAGGATTTTACATGTTTTTCTGTATTTTATATCCATTGAAATATTTTCCTCTAGATTTGGTTTGAGTGAGTAGCGAGTAACATTATCTAGAAGAAGGTAAGAGACCTTCTGATAGAATTCGGTTACTAGTGCATTTGGGATGCTTGGAACCTATCTCATAATGAAGGGATCCCTTTCTTAATTTTGGATCTTTTTTTTATAATGGGTATTTCATCATTTGACATGGGGTTACTATTGAGAATATAGTAAGACACCACATACCTAGTTTGTATTTTATCTCAATGGTATTACTCCCATGGAATTCAAAGGGAAATTCCTCCAGGAATGTGTGTGTGTTGTATCCTGACAAAAAATAGCTTGAAACTAAATATTAATGGTTCATGGACATAGATAATCATGATGGGGTGGAATAATTTGGGATCATAGAGGTATTATAGTTCTTCATTTCATCTACCTTCAATACATTAGACTCCCTCCAAGAAGAGTCTTATGAAATTTTGAATAGGTTAGAGTTATATTATTATGAAAAAATTCATCTAGTAGTGGATGATACTATTTCTTATAGTATCTATAAATCTTTCCTTAACACCATCGATACATCTTGGTTCATCTCCTACCGAATTCATAGGTGAAATTCACACATCAATGATCCAAACAATATTCATTATATATGGTGAGAGAGTAGAAAAGTAGATGATTTTTTAGAATCTCGTAATATCCATTAAGGTAAATTTGTATTATTCTATAGAATTTTCTCTCTTCCTCATCATTATTTTATCCTTGTTATATTCAAATCCCTTAGCCTCCAATATTTCCTACCCCTTGACTCACGGATCGTTGGGTTCTTCCCCTCATTTTTCTTATTTTTTATTTCTTTTGTTTACTTCTTGTACTCCAGATTTTATATTAAAATAATATTACAAGTCTCTAAATATGGATTGATATCTCATGAGATAAACATGAATATAATAGGTAGTGAACCCAATTCAATAATAGACTCTTTCCATTATAGAATTATTGGTTACATATGATGAATACTATAATGGTTTGAGGATTGAACCCATTATACTGGGATTGTCTTGGAAATATGTAACAACTATTAAGGAAAGGATTTTCTATGCATATGTGTATGCTTTAATTCCCTCTCTTATGAATATACAATTATATAATTGCATATCTATTAGAAACATTTTTGATTCATGTATTATGAAAAACCGATAAATATTACATGACTCGAGATTTTGGATTATGATATATGATCATTGATATCTCCATTCATTACACTTACTATGAAATTTATCTCACCCTTTCATATATTTCCTTCCCCCAATTCATAATGAATGTAATTGATAATAATAAATCTCAGAATTATCATAGTAAATGATAAATTAGTTTGAGAGAATATAGATATTTTATTATTCATTTGTTTACATTAACTAGTATCCAATGATATTAGATCTTCAAAATTATAGCATGGATCATTATATTATGTAAATAATATTCATCTATTTTGTTTTAATATCAATTAATTAAAGGTACGGGTCAATATATTTTTTACTAGAGTAATGTTTATTAATTAATTGGATACTAGGGTTAGAAATCATTAGAGAGAAACCTGTGGAGAATGCTATGTAAAGGATTAAATTTTTTATTTCTGGAAATAATCATGAATGCTATAGGTTAAACCTAATGATTCCTAGAATAATGTTTCATGAACTATACATCCAATAAATTATTTTTGATGATTTTATCATTACCCACTATTACTATTGATTTACATAACTTGTATTTGGTTTTGGTGTATGGTTGGAACCCAAAGGAATCAACTTAACAAATAATTACAATGGAAAATGTAATGATTTCTCTCATGATAAATTGAATGTAATGTGATATGAAATATAAAATATCATTTCAATTACAACACAACTTTTTCAAGCTACAAATCAGGACAATATTGCATAAAAGTAAAAGGGTGAACAATAATATGTTCAGTCCTTCATTAGGCATCATACACCACAATTTAGTGAGATCACTGATCAAATAGTCTATGTACAATGAATCAATACCATTGAAATGATATTTTACATTCCTAAATGTTCTAAAAATGAAATTTCTATTTTGTTTGTTTATTAGTTGGAAAGAAAAGATGACCAGTGGTGTACTCTTATCATGTACATGGGAGAAAATAAAAAATTGAATCTATAACGAACCAATCTGGATCAACTACTCAATCCACACAAAACACCCATTCATTAGGTAGTAATGAAATATTATGGAAATAAGTTTTGAATAAAACCTCAACAAGACATAAAAATATATTAAAATTTGGATAAATGATATGTAGAAAACATCCAAAAAACCCATGAAAAACAAGATAAACTAAAAAATTATAAATCAAAAAAAAGATGAATGTGTCTCCCTGTGGTCATCTGTCACCTTTGAACCATCCTTCCTTGAAGGAATCTGAATATTAGATAACCTATCATGATACATGATTCTCTTACCTTTCCATATGTCCTGTAAAATAAGATCTAAAGAAACAAAAATTTAAAAAGTAGGGTTTCAGCATAGACACCAACATGATACCCCCAATAAATGTATACATGTTGTAATATAAATATTTAACAAGGTCTTTATTTTATAAAAATAATCCTTTTTATAAAGAAAAACATTTGAAAATATTTCCTTTAAGTTCCATAAATTGATACCTTTTTCACCAAATAAGAATATATTTGTTATAATTGTAAATTATGTAAACAAAGAAAGATATACAATATCTATAAAATAAACCATCATTTGATAATCCTAGTATAAACAAAAGTCACCATTTGGGCTCCATCCAAAGTGAATATGTACTTGATATAAAAGAAACTTAAAAAGGATGATATCAATATATTATAAAGTCTATTGATGTCACAACACATCCCCCAATGGTGCCACACTAAATAGGGTCACCTACTTCTCCTTCCTGATATACCAATGATTTCCAATAATCTAGGGTTTTTCAAAATCCATTTCCAAAACCATGATCACGTTTAATATAAACCCATTTTCAAAAAATCAAATCCATCACATCAACAACTTATATAAAATCAGGAATTACTATCATTTTCATAGATCCACCAACCTAAAGAATAATGGAAACCTATCCGACCTCGACAACGAAGATTTGGAAATCATAGATAATCCTTCAGAAGAAAATAAAAGACATGAATGTGAAATGTATAGATATGATACACCAATAGATAATGAATAAAAATGAAAACTATATCCAATAACATGGTGACAACAAATGGAAAATATGAATTGTAAATATCACTTCCCCATAGAGACACAATGAAACTACCATGACAATCAATATTTGAATCAATGATCCAGAAGAAGTACATATCTTCGAAAATCATCAAAGGGATTTCATGGGTGTGAGATTTTAGGATTACTAGTAAATTTAAAAATCATCTCATCCATTCATTTAAAACAGCTATACTCAAGGATTAAATTTTTTGAATCCCTATCATTGTGTGTAATTCGTTGAATTAAAAAAATGATGAAAATAATGTTTCATCGTATTAAAAATGCATGCCTCGACCATTACATGATGGGAATCCAATACAATTCATGTAAAACACAAACACCCTGAACTTGTTCATATAATATATATGCTGACCAATACACAACTTGAAATTGATTCACTATGTGTAAAATTTTCATGCCTAACAATTCAAAATCTATTCGTAGAAACAAATAAATGACGTAAAAAATTTATATGGTTTATTAATATTTATTGATTTGTAAGATACTCATGACATGAAATCACCTAGTAGACTACAATGTGATAAGATTATACGTAAAAGACCAAAATAAGACTCTAATGTTCCCTAAACTAGGGGAGACCATGTATGTCCTTCGAAACAATTAAAGATGGACCCTGTTAAATCCCAAAAGACATATATTCACAAAATTTATTTCATTTTCCCTATCTAAGGTTCTTCATTCCCCAGATTCTGACAATCCACAAAAAAGGGAAAAAACAAAAGAAGAGACATACCTGATGGAAGATAATATGTTTCCACAATCTCCCCGCTATAAATTCTTTCTATACCATTAAATTGCTCATATTCATAGACTCATAAAAAATGAGGGTAACTTCTACCTCCTCAACAATTCCCACTCCCACATCTCATGTATATCTGATTCATCCATCCATAGTACCCTAACCAGAGGATTCATTTTACCATAATATTCCTTATACTAGCGATCCATAATGTGAATTAGATTCAAAAAATTAATGGTATTGGGATCAATATCATCATCATCTCATCCAATCACATGTGATGGATTTGTCATATAACTCCTCAAATTGGAAATATGAAGTACATCATGGATGTATGTTAAAACATATGGAATGTCTGATTAATAATAAACCTTCCATAGTTATCCAACAGTTTCAAAGGGGACCAAAATCCTCCCTTCCAACATACCTTGATTAACCAACTGGTGGTGTCATAAGCGAGTTGAAACTCTAAAAATTACCCAATAACAAAATGGAATCTCCATCATCTAATGAGGATGTTCTGCATAAAATTTATGATAACTCTACATCGTAATAAATCTCTACTAGATCCACTTCACTCTCTCCACTATCTCATGATCTGGACTCAGTGCGACTAAGGACCACTCTCCAAACATTACCCAAAACAAGGAAGATCTACGTAGGCACCCCTATATTGTGTGAATTGGAACCATCCTGATTGAGTCCTTATAACTATTTTTTATAGTTAATCACATGTAGAAGAAAATTATTATCCCAATAACCAATAAAATCAATCATACATGCCCAAATCATATCCTATAGAACCGGGAAAACCCTCATTGTCTATCCTTCCATCTAGGAATGATATGTTATCTTTAATTTTATGTAGGTACACAACACATCCTACAATCCTTTCCAAAATATTGATGTATAACATATGTTCCTATAAGTAATATTCATATATGGATGCCAATAAATCCTCAATATCTATCAGGCATAAAACTTCACAATTTATTACACATTCATGATCTCTTTGATGGGTATAAAATGTGATGATTTAATTTTTTATAAATGATCATACAAATAATATCCTTTCTACTTGGGTACCATGGTAAAATAATAATGAAATATGTGGAAATATCATCCCATTTAGGTACAATAATTTTGAAATGATGTGAACATCCCACAAGCCTCTGGTCTTCAACCTCAATTCTCTCACAACTAAGACACCACGATAAAAAATCGTAAATCAACCACTTCACACCCTCATATTAATAATGACATATAAAATCATGATATATCTTGGTATTTCCATGGTGTCGAATTTCCGGGATAACTTCCACTATTTATCAACACCCACTTCGTGGTAATTCGAATAACCAACCTCCTATAAAAGAACAATGCTCTAATGGGAGACTAAGAAAATATACATGGGGTCTCACAACCTTTAAATATTTAACTAAATATAAAAATTCGTATTCAGGCATCTCCTCGAGATAAAAACACTCATGAAATAATGATTCAAACATCATCGAATCAAGACATATCTACCAAATATCCTCCCATATTATAAAGATAATCTTAAAACAAATATCCTCAAATAAAAGTCATCCAAAAATTCCTTCTCTGCCAATATTTGTAATTTACTTCTTATAAAATCCATGAACACATTTTCTTTTACAATAGTATAACAATTATCAATATCAAAAGTTATTAAATACTCCAAACTGTATCTGTTTTTAATGTTCAGATCCCTTTGAGTGAATATAAACCTTAGGTTTTTTATCACAATATACCATAAAAAATTATCAAATTTGATTGGGATGTCACATTTTGAGTGTATGTATAATAATTAATAACTGAAGATCACCAGTAGGGTAGTTCATCTCGTTAAGGTGTAACTTTATTGAGCCATAGTCTACCAGCTATCTCCCCTACATCAAGGAAGACCCCAAACCCATGTCTGAAGCATAAAAAAAACACCATTACCCAAACAAGGTTATGGAAGAATAAAAAATCTTTCCGAATTCAATATCACCTTTAGTTCTTCAATGTATCTCTAAACCATTTCATTACACTCAATATTTACAGCCATAATGAGGTTCACCTATTAGATATGAAATTACAGAGAACCATTACTTATTGTATCCATAACAAGTATTCAGAAGGCATAACATATAGAATATATTCCATTAAGTTTCAACGAATAATATCCATATTTTACATATGTTCCTCCACTATTATGATTTACACAAGAATATCAACCAAGAACACAAAAAAAAGTTTTAATAATCACTGAAATATTTTGTTCATCAAATTCATAAATACTGCATGACTGTTAGTGAGACAAAATAGTATATACATAAAATCGAAATTCCCATATTGGATCCTAAATACTATCATAGATAAATAATATTATTATAATACCAACTAGTGGAGACCAAATAGAAGATCAATATCAGAAAACCAACATGCCCCTCTAATCAAGTAAAAATGATCATCATTCCTAGTTTAATGATAAATTTTCTTAATAGTCAGTCAATTCAAATTTTGACAATCCAGAAATATTCTAAGACCCCTATCAGGATTCTTAGATAAGTGGAATGATGAACCTTATTTTGACATTATATGATAAATTAATACCTTATCCTTTATATTCTCTAGTTAGACATTATATTCTAAAACGTAGTAGGTGAAATTCAATACGTTGGAATTGAATTGGGTATCATACTAGGGTGTATGTCAAGAGAAATATTGAACACTATCTATGGTGGTAACCTTGAATATACATACAATAGACCTCGAGGTATGCATACACGACCGCAAAATGTGGACAAAAAAATAATGGTTAATAGTATCCAGATTCCTTTTATACAGCTACCACAAAATTACCCACACAATAGGAAAATAGGTCACATCATTCCTGATCTAGATTCCCACTCACCCTAAAAAGCACGAGTGACCACATTAGAAGATAGTAATTAGACTCGATGAAAATAATGGTCCATTTAACCCATAACTATAATCATCCAATATTTTAAAACAATCAATTGGATGTTGTAAAGATCAATCACTAAGAAGTCCCACTTCACATCAAAGTCATCTATCGTCACCAGACACAGGAGAGGCTAGAAACCATTATCGTACCACTTTACCAATGGCATGGAAAATCAATGAATTATGTAATATTATATGAATTAAATCCAATAATATTAAATAACGTTTTATATATAATAGAATAAGTATCACCTATATCAAAAAAAACTGTCACCCAAAAATATGAAATAAACACTATACATATAATATTAGTTTTCCCAACTTAATGATTTATATGAAGCCTAATCTACTATATAAAGACATCAAATATTATATCATCCTTGATATTTATTAAAAACTTGATCATAAACCATATCCTAAGGATATGACACAACATCTTCTGATACATTCATATTATCCTATATGCCCATGGTGAATATGGATCTGACCATACAGCCTTGGGACATCCTATTACAAAAACACTTGAAAATATTTGAAACAAAAAAAATATGTATTGGGGGACTCTATAAAATTAATCTCATTAATTATTGTCCCCAAATAATGATAGAAAAAAATTCCTCTATTGTTCATTTTAATCTTTAGAATCTATTCCTGATGAAAACTAGCTACCTTTGGGCTTTTTTCATAAAAGAAGATACACCGTGGCTAACAACTACACTGAATAAAGCTCCAAACAAACCAATCATTCAATAAATTTAGATCTCAAATAAAAATCCTTTTTAAAAAAACCACATCATAGTTCATAAAGCACATGTGGATCAACATCAAACAAATATCTAGCCTCATTCCCAATCCAAAAATTTATGCTTTTAGTCAATAATAAGTGATAAGATTTTATTTTAGAAGCACAAGTTTATAATCAAATGTGGAATACTACAAAATAGTATACTATTCTGATTATATGGTATAATTTATTGGTATTATATATTAAATGTTTTGTAGGATAAAACTTTTGATTTGGTATTTTCTTGGATGAATCCTAGGTAATATCCTAAGGAAACCTACATTTTTCAATAGAGTCCCGTTATATCCTTCCCAATCATTCAAGAATATTCATGAAAAACAAACTATAAATTACTCAAGAGTGTTAATAATGTTTAATATCCCCTTAATAAAATCATGGCACTCTTGAAATTTATATGGTCCTTTTCCCCTTTGGA
Source organism: Viscum album (assembly GCA_963277665.1). Taxonomy (NCBI): domain Eukaryota; kingdom Viridiplantae; phylum Streptophyta; class Magnoliopsida; order Santalales; family Viscaceae; genus Viscum; species Viscum album. Next base: position 1,762,670,075 of record OY728131.1, on the reverse strand, counting down.
GGGAAGTTGGACGATTATTTGTAAATTCTGATCTGTGATGCATTTCTCATCCATGGTTCCCAAAAATTGCTTTCCCCAGATATTGAAAGGTGTGTATTAGAGATTAAAAAAATGATGGGTATTTTGGAGGATTTTCAATAATTATTCTATACCAAAAAATCGTCTATTGGGTTTCTATGAAATATTCTATTAGACTTTTTTTACTAATCACAAAACAAAAACCAATCCTTCACGAGCTGATTCCAATATCATAGGACCAACTTCAGATGTTGACATAAAATCATTACAATGATTATAATTTAAATAAATTATGTATTATTCAAAAAATTATTTCAACATAATGAAATAAATGTTCCATTTTATGAATATTCCCATTCATTTTATTAATATGTCCCCAGACACCAAGTCTCAAACTTAGTAAAAATATTTCCAACTAGATATGGAAACATTAGTTGAGATATAGATTTTATATGTCTAGAAACCCTCTTATAAATACTTCATTAATTATTATAGTCCTAACTCATATATACTCAAGAAATAGAGCGAAACTTAGAATGTGGTAAGACACATAATGATAAGCATCCCATTAAAACCAATTTGTAATAAACAAACCCAGGTCAACTAAACAAGCCACATGATGTGGCCTTTCATAGTGATGTAATGAAATTTGATTTAAACTTTTTTTTGAATATATTAAAAAAACACATAATTCAAGATTAGAATAAGGAAAATAAAATAAAATAAGAACCATAGAGCCCAAGTCAAATTGGCTAAACCAAAAATTATGAATTAGATAAGTTGAATGCGTCTCCATGTGACCAAATGTCAACTCTGAACCACCCCACTATGAATTCCACTAACATCAATGGAACATATCATGACACATGATTCCCTTACCACTCCTTGATTATTCCAAAATAAAGAATACAAATTCCCATATGAAAAATTTGGGTGTGTGAATATATCCCAATAAGATACCACTAATGAATCAATACATGTTTAAATATCATGAAAGAAATTCTCTAACAATAAAACATTAATATATTTTACATGTAATTATCAAAAATAAATCCATTTGAAAATATTTTATTTTCATTCGATAAATTCATTCCTTATTTTATATGAAGTTATTTCTTAGGTATAAAAGAAAAATATGTAAACTAAACATATAGAAATATATCTAGGAAATAATCCATTTTGAAATAAACTAGGTACAAAAGGAAAACCCCACCATTTGGAATCAAGACTTTGTTAATAATTACTAGACATTAAATAAGACTACATGTATAGACCCAATCATAACATTACATATTCTAGTTTTATAATATATAATTAACATTTAGTGAAATATATAGTCTATAGTTTTATAGAATTGAGACAAACTCATGTAATGTAAACCCAAACATCACAAGGGGATACTTAAAATCATTATATACTTTTACCCCCAATGAAACCCTTTCAAAATTACATGACTACTTTTAAGAAAAATCATTAATAATTTCATCATGAAATCTTTTCATTCATTAACAATGTTTATTACATATAATTGTTTTAATAAAAAATGGGACAAGAATAAAATCATTGTAATGGATATAAAAAGAAAGGAAGATTTTAGTTCATTAAAAACATGAAAACCCAGGGAAAAAATTTTTCATGAAAATATAACATTTTACGCATAAAGGTAAATATAATTCCTTTAAAAATATAGTTTATTTTACCATTGAAATAAATGATTCCCCAAAAACCTCATTATGAATCATAGAAAATATAGGTAGGTATCTTGGGATATAATCACATAGAACCATTATAGAACCCTTGTATATTGGAATAACCATATGACAAAAATCCAATATAATTTTACCTAGAATATTATCGTTAACCAATGAATTGGAGAAATATCTATAAATACACATTATCAATAATTTACATTAACCAAATCATGATTATAAATGTTCAAATATCATTTTCAAAAAATCGAAATGAAAGGGAATAAGATTCTAATGGAAAACCATAAATTAGTTTTTTTCAATGAAAATCCCCTTACCAATTTTGAAACACATGAAACATGAACCCCATTAACAAATGGAATTAATAAACACTAAATATTATTATTATAGATAAATAAAATCTATATAAGGTCAGAGGGGTTGTATATACACTTTAGAAGAGAATAAATGTTCATAATCATCCTAAATTTCCAACGTGAAAGGAAAATGAGATAAAATTCCTTACCATGAGTATGATTCATCATGTATGACCTTTATCTTAATAATGAATATAATTATGTTAACTATTTACATTATTTATATTCTTATTTGTATTTATTATTTATTTTATACCACTAATTATCATGTTATATCAATTAATTAATTATTTATTTTCACATTGGATGTTTGGATGATATTCCATACAAGAGCCCAAAATGACTTTGGAATGACCTATATAGTGAAAATGGTAAATATAAAATCCTAAAAATTATAATAATAATTAAATAATTGTTTTTTAAATCAATTATAATTTTAAATCTTTATATTATAGATGGATAAAAAAATGAACTACACAATAATCATAGAGACAGTAATCTGTATGTACAGATAAGTAACACTTTCATTTTTCAATGATAATTATGAAGAGAATGTAAGTATTATTTTACTTTCCATAATTATCATTAAAAAAATTTAACATTTAAATATACATATGTATATAAAACAAGTGAAGTGGTGATAAATAAAATGAATCGCATCCCTTCATAGAGGTCAAAGTTCACACGTGCGCACATAAGATGTAATCATTTTTATAGTCATGGAAATGTAAGAACATATATGGAATATTATATTTTAATAATGATAAATATTTCATGAATATAATATATAAGTTCTAATTGCATCATTATAACATGTTTTGAGATACATTGATTGAAAATGTATAATATCGGTTCTTGAGGGGGTATTCCACCATACATAAGAATGATTAATTATTTTGACATTTGATGGAATTGGATATGTATTAAGGTGATTATATTAAAATAATAAAATTTATTTATATGTAGAATAATATAATGATTATTGTTTCAACATGGTTGAATAAAACATTAATGAAGTGTAAAAATAAACAAAATAAAAGCACATAATAAATTATACCTCTTCTTGAGACGATATCATTTGATAATCACCTCAAGACAAGTGTGCATAAAAAGTTAAATTGTTGCCTTTTCAAAAAAGAAATTTATTTATTCAAATATAATCTATAAATGTTTCTAAAAATATATTTAAAACACTTGAACCATCAAAAGTTGCGAAAAAGACTTTTCATAAAATACATCTTTTATGTGTAAAATTGTGTTTTTTCTTTTATCATGTCTACAAAACACATGATATTAATTTAAAACATTAGAATAACTATAAATTTAAATAATATAATAATGAATAGTGATTATTGTATTTTATAATAACAATTTTTTAATCTAAATATTTTTTTAAAATATTTATATTTATTTTAAAAGTGCTTTTTATATTTATTTATAATTTACAGGTCAACAATTAATTAATTAAATATACATGTTTAAAAAATATTTTCACAATTTAGTTAATAAATTTTATACCCTCCATTCCAACGACTATGTTATAAGAGTAACATAAAAATAATAATATTTAGTAGTTCGTTTAAGCTCAATGTGGTATATCACATACGCTATCAAAGAAAGTGTTTCCTTTTAAAATTTGGGTTTTTATATTATACTCCATTTAATAAAACTTTTCATTTGATTTTTACTCATAATTTATAACTAGGTATTTGAAATTTCAAAATACCATTGTGTAAATCACACATTGATAAAAAGATTAACGAAAATTTTACTTTTAAATAATGAAAGGGAAATACGATGGTCACCTGAGATAACACATACTAGGGTTAAATTTAGGAATACATAGATATTGAAGAGAAAGATAATTTTCAAGTTATAATAGAGAGGTCTAGAGAAATAGTCATGAGAAATTTAACGATCACAAAACCATAAATCCATAACACTTTAAATGGTCATTGATTTCTCAATAAAAATGTAAAAAGACCAAACAAATTTGATGATAATTTTCATATAATAGAAGATTTATTTTACTACGGGAACTATGATCATATGGAAATATATTTACATGATAAGTGTAGTTTCATCCTTTAAAAAATATTTCCTCAAACTCATATATTTCTCTACATGATGAGTATTGAGGATGAATTTTTCACTCCTAAAGCACTAAATTCAACTTATATCGAATCACATAATATAAATAAGATTATCTATCTATTCATACTATAATTAAACTTTAACCAAAACCCAAATGGTAATGATAGACCATGTTCATCATATATAATTCAACAAATTATAGTCATTATAATTCCTATGAAATATTATAGAATAATTTTAATCCCAAAAATAATTATTATTTGATCAAATAACCTTCCATGGAATATTTTAAAATCTATTTCCCTATAAAATAATTTAATCATAATGTTTATATGAAATCATAACATCCCTAATCATTTAATCCCATAAATATTTTAATCATTTCTATAAGTAAAATGAATCACCATAATATTATATATGCATCTAAAAGATATTACAACCTTTCTTACAAAATAATATATAACAATATTATATATTCCATGAACATATATTATTCCCAAAATAGATAATGTGTTTTGAAATAAAATTATCCACTTAAACACCAAATAGTATTCTATTCCCAAGGTTTTTGATTTGATAAAAAATATGTTCCCAAAACAAAAAACCATTCTCATAAAAATATTTAAACATAAAAACAATTTTATACTAACCAAGATATGACATAAGACACTGGTTGGCACTTCACCCTTGTCAACCTTTAGATGAGGGTTTCATTCTTATAGCCTTTCATGATGTTGCGGTTTGTCGACCCTAACCTATGAGTTTTCCTATTTTATTTATAAAATATTACTTCTTATAAAATCCCTAAAAAGGTGAAAAAATACTCAAAAATAATTTTAATATTTTTTAACTCATTTTTTATATAATTGATTTTGTTTGCATACAAAAAATTCAATAACCCAAAATTACAAAAAAAAGATTGTTTTTAAAATTACTATTAGTCACCATAAAATTTCAAAACATAACCCACAAAAATTTGTTTATATGAAACAAAACCTATGGTCAACCTAATAGTATAAACCCTTGATGGTATACATTAATCTTAAGAAGGCATCATAATATCCAATTTTTTTAAACCAACCTTTGATACCAAATGGGGGGACCTAGCCCCAAACATTAAATATATAAGAGCCTTTTAAATAGAATTCACAATTACTAAAAACTTTCTTTTAGAATTATAGATAAATTGGAATAAATCTTATAATTTAATGCCCCATATTATAAGTTGAAAATTTTACTCATTATCCATTTTTTTCACCAATGGAATCGCAATTAAAAGAAAACGTTATATATTTTCATGACTCATTTTTAATTCTTTCAACATGATATATTCCTCATCATTTAAGTACAATGAAAAAAATATAAATCATGGGATGATAACAAAAATCATAGTAATGGATTTAAAAATAAAAAAACATATAGTTTATTAAAAACATGAGTACTCAAGGAAAACACTTGTCTTATAAACATATAATTTAACCCCGAAAGGTAAATACCATTCTTCAAGAATGATCATTTATTTGAAATTTTTAAATAAAACATATTTCAATAATAACTCATTGAAAATGATAAGAAATTCATGTAGGAACCATGGGACAACATCACATAGAATCCTTAAATTACCATTATCGAACCCTAATATATTGGAATAATAATATGACCATATTCTAACATAATTCTCCAGAGAATATAATTGTTACCCAATGCATTGAATTGATATCTAGGAGAATCCAACATTTAAAATTTTCAAGATCCATGACATGAATAAAATATTTCAAATATATTTTTAAATACATTGACATAGAATAGAAGGAGAGTTTGATGGAAAACCATAAAAGAGTTTTTCTCAAAGAAAAGCCATTTAACACATTAAAAACACTTGAATAATAAACCCCATTAATGAATGAAAATTAAAAAAGAATTATCATTATAATTGATTATTTATTTATTTATAATGTCAAAGGACATGTATATACAAAATATAAAAGAATAAAAGTTATTAATCATCATGAATTGAATATATTAGTCGAAATTGAGATGAAATCCCATACATTTAGTCTGACTCATGAAGAATATATTTTATCATACTAAATAATAGACTTATATTAATTATTTAATTTATTTAAAACCTTTTTTATTTTTATTATTTCTCTTATATGACATATTACAATATAATAATAATTTATTAATTATGTTCAAATTAGATGTTTTATAGAAATTAGGTACATGAGTCAAAAATAATTTTTTCATTATGTTTATATTAAAATAGTTCATTAGTCCATCATGTCCTTAAAAATAATACTAAAATAATTTTAATTTTTAGATGTAAATTATATTTTTAAATCAATCCATTACATATGTATATGGAAAATAAACTATGTTACAATCATTGTGACAGTAATCTATACATATGCATGAGTTGTGTTTTCATTTTTCAAAGATAATTATGGAAAGAAGGTAAGTATTATTTTATATTTCCAAATTTATAATAATATAATTAAAAATATTAATCATTTCATTATACATATGTATATAATCCATGTGAATTGGTGTTGTAAAAATAATCACATCACTTTGTGGAGGTGATACTTCACATGTACACACAAACCATGTTATCACATAGATGTGCATGACAAATATGAACAAAATGATACATAATCTTTTAATAAGGTTAAATTTGTCATGAATATAATATATATGAAATTAATATATCATTATAAAATATATTTAGAGATATTGATGGAAAAAATGAATTATACTGGTTCACATTGTGGTCGACATCTGTTTACACAAATGATAAATTATTTACCAATTTGATGAAATTAGAGATGGATTTAGTTGAATATGTTAATATAATAACATATAATTATATATTGGATATTGTGTATACAATTTCACCATTTTTTAAGAATACTTAAGGTGGTGAAAGAAGAAACAAAACAAAAACATAAAAAATGATACCACTTCCCCAGACGATCTCATTCGATTAACACCTTAAGAAGAATAATGGTGGTGTTTGCCTAGAAAAAAAATCTATATAAGGTGTGTAGGTATTTTAGGGATTAATATAGGATTATATTGAGAAAAAATAATTGTTTTTTTTTTTAATAATATAGAATAAGAGGTCCTCATTTATAAGTGTGGGGAGGGCACTCATAGAATTTCACAAAGTATTAAATTAATATAAATTAGCATTCAATTATAAAAGCATGACTAGTGAGTTATTTTGAATAATGGATATTTATGTGTATAAAAAATCACATCTTGAAAAAATTTGACATGTTTGAATATTTTTTAATCCTCATCTTTTGGGTTTTAATCCTTATTTCACCGCTTTAACTCTTACCTTAATAAAATTTTATTTACAAATTGAGGGATAATATAATTACGTTAAAATGAAAATTTAACCATAATTTATTATGTGATGACATTTTAAACATTGAAAAAAATTATTTACCCATTATTTATATTTTTAGATATTATAAATCATAAAATTAATTTTTTATTTTATAATATTTTTAATATATATTTTGACACACTTCTATATTTTTTTTCTCAAAAAAAAATATAAATTATTTCAAATTCACTTAAAACAAAATTGACATGTCAATTTTATATTTAAAATATATGGATGATATTTATTATTTGAATTTATAATTATTTTAATATTTTTAATATATTTCATTTTATATTTTCATTAACCATATAATTACAACATCATTACTCTATTAAAATTAATGGTAATTATTTTATCACATAATAAAATTAAATAGAATAACATGATTTATATAAATCATAAATATTTCAAATTATTATTTCTATTTGGAAATATCTTCTAAATTACCTTGTCTTTAAAATGGTATAGTTATTAAAACACAAGTATGATATCTTTAAATTTTATTTAATATAATACACTATGGTGCATAATGTTATCCAAGATGCTCCAATAGGTTATAAAATTTGTAAAAGGTTGATTTTGGTTGGTATTAAATAATAATTTAAAATTATGAAATGTTTTAGGGTAATTTTAAAATATTTATATTATTATTTTTACCCCTTAACACACAATTTACCATTAACTATGTTAATAATAAAGAATTAAACATTTAATAATCAAATTATCACAAAATAAAAAGATCTTTAATAAAAAAATAAAAAATAAAATGAAATATATTGATTTTATTTCTAAAAATTAAAAAAAACAATTGGATAATATTATTTTAATATTAATCCCATTTATGGGGTGAAAAACAAGTTATTAAAGTGATAAAATTCAAAATATTGAATTATTTTTATTTGAATATAAAATGTGAAATTGATTCTATTGACCTAAATCAGATTAAATTTAATAGAATTGATCAAATTATACTTTGAAACAAATCGAAATTATAATTTTAAAATATTAATTATTTAGATTAAAAATATACTTTAAATTAAAATATTGTGTTTTCACTATTTTTAAAAACATCAAACTTATCATGAAAAATACCAAAAAATAGACAAAATATAATTTTAAAATTAATATTAAAAATTAAAGGATTATATTTTCAAATATAATTTTATAAATTTTCAAATACTAGATTTAAAAAAAGTGCACCATCATGGCGGCCATGCAATGATAGAGAGCTAGTATCATGACACAGTTTCCCAAGACACACTACAAAAAATGAGTAGTCCCAGAAGAGGATTCAGAGTACGTGCACTCACCAGAGCTGTGCCAAATGGATTGTTAGAATGAGAGGGTATGACTTTGCCATCGGTACCAGCCTGTGCTTGCACGGGAAGCCTGGACAGACAGCCATGCAATGGTGGAAAGCTACTATCATGACGCAGATGGTGGGGAGGGGCAGTTCATTGTAGATAGTGTGGTTGAATTTCTCTATGACCTTTGGGTCATATTATCTACAAACCATACATTTCATGTAATCTCTGAGCCTATAGGCCTTGTAAGGGTTCCCTCTCATCCATTGGAATGGGGGTTATGAAAAATCAATACAAATGAAGGACTTCAATCCATTCGAACTAGAATAGTATATATTTATGTGTAAAATTTGATTTGATCATATATCGTGTCTATAAAACACAAAGGATGACTGTGAAAATTTATATTGATTTTATATTTCCTTCATATATCCCAATAATAGTTATTTTATTATTTTATAAACACAATTGTTTTCATTTAAATATTTTTTCATAAAATCATTTATTTTAATTTCTAAGAGGGATTTGTTTCCATTTATAATTAATTGGTCACCAAATAAATCATTGTATATTAATGTATTAACAATATGATTATAATTTAGTTAACCATATTCATACGCTCCATTCTAATTGAAAGTACACAATGGTAACATTTAAATAATAATATTTTTTTGTCATCTTAAACGCAATGGGCCATATCATTTACGCTGTCCAAATTTGTGTTTCTTTATAAAACTCAGTATGTTACACTAAACCATGTTGATATTGAGAAATTAAAAGTCTTTTTATATTACAAAAATACCTGGTGGTTTCACACACACACACTGGGGTCTCTTTCATTTTTTTCTAATTCACCCAAGTTTCTAAATGTTTATTAATCATTATAAAACAAATTTCAAAAATCATTATCACAAAAAATTTTAACCTTCTATCCAAAAATTGAATCCATTACATCATGAATATTTACATAATCTGGAATTAGATTAAATTTAATTCATTGACCTAACTAATGAATGATGGAAGCCTATTTTCTAATGAAAAAGATATTTGAAAACCAATGATTGACATTTGAAAGACTAGGCATTATATTAACCCATAAAGGATTGATAGGAGACACTAATCGATCATTATTATAAATGAAAAACTCATCCAATGGAAAAACCACAACCAAATCCAATGGGTATGCGATAATATATCATAACTGGAGAGACGAACCATAACTACAATTATGATCAATCACCAAACGAATGATCTATAAGCAGTGACGATCTTAGAATATATCGTAGGATAGTTCTAGCTTATAATAATGGAAGAAATACAATTCATGAAGAAAACTAGTTGTGTCAGGATTTTAAAATAGCTGGAATCAATGATTACATGTTGTGAATCCCATTCATGACATGTAAAACCATGAATAAAATAGACATCGTAAAATACATAAAATTAGAAAAAAAATAATTTTCTCATCTGTTACATGATGTGAAACCAATACATGTCGTTTAAACAACTCACATATTGAACCCATTCATGACATTTTCCTAGTAACTAATAAAGGAAGTGAACATGGTTCACATGTTGTAAAACATTCTAATATTTATCCAAAAAATTATGTATTACTAGAAACCAATACACCACATGAACACTTCAAATGTATTGTAATACCTTCATGGATTGTAAAATTCATACAATGGGAAATCGCCCAATAGACTACTGATAGATCAAATTATTCTCAACATCTCACCAAAACACCAATGGTATTCCATAAAATTTGGAAGAGATATTTAAGGAAATTTAAAAATTATAATTTCAATATATTAAATCAAAATAAAAATACATACCCTAAATTCATGTTATTTTCCCAAATAAGGATCTCTATTATTGAGATTCTTTTAGAGAACACTAATAAAAAGGGATACAAAAAACAGTAAAGGCATTCCTGAAAGAATAGAATAATGTGTAATTTAATTTATATATTGTTGTGTATTTAAATTCTCATTTTGAAAAAGGAATTTCCTCATATTATTCATAAAAACATGGAGAATAGATTCCATGATTTAAATCGTAAAGGCATTGAACTAGTTGACTCTTATGAGGAAAATTTTCAATGACAAGTGAGGTTCCGTTATGTAATTATCATCCAACCTGAAAGTATGGTTGACAGATTATTTAGTGCTATAAAACCAAGTATATAATGGGTTATATCAATGAGGTAATTCTATATTAATAAAGAAATTATTTTATATGCCCTCAATGAGGACATAGAGAGAAGAGTTAACATCAATCATAAGGGTTTCCTTGGAAAAGAAAAATGTAATTCAATGGAAATTATAAAAATCATAGAGAAAATAATGTAGCAATTAGTTTATGCTTGATGTATGGAAGAAATCATGGGGGACATTTTTATATGGGAATGGGTAAACGTTTCATGTTTGTAAAGGAAGTTTATTCGGAAATCAAATGTTGATGTGATGTGAAGAAGATAGCTAATGATGTGAATATTGAGAAAGATCCACCCAATGCACCACCAACATTATAGTTTATTAAATGAAGGATTATTATAATTATTCTAATTTCTGCCCAAATATTATGTTTAATAGAGATGATCGTTGTTAAGAAACTTTTAATCCAATAGATAAAGGTAAATCTATTGAGATCACTAGTTTTTTCTGAGGGGTATAATAATGATGTGTTGAAAGAAAATGATACATGATAATCGATAACTACAAATTCATTATTTGATTTATTTATATATCAATTATTTAATATCAAATGGAATTTATATGGGAATATCTATACTACCTGATAATTTATATATTGATTTAGTAGTAAAAACCCCTAATGGTATGATTGTCACCGCCAGAGTCTATGTTTTTTCTCCAGTAGAAGTTTGTGGAAATTTGTTTCCTATATTTCTCTCCATTATTCATATAGTATTAATAAATGGTATTTTGGTCATGGATTGGTTATAATTACAAAAATATTGAATTAATTTAAAAAATTAATTTATTTTTGACATTCTAAACCAATAACGACATTCTTATCAGCGTGAATTAAAAAAGGAAATTCTGATGAATATTACATATATCACCTTGTTCATTATTCTGATTCAATAAGGGATATTATCTCAGATGGTTATAGAGAAATCAAAATACAATATATGACTGTTTTTTGGGATTTTAATGATACATTTTATGAAGATATTCCTAGTCTTTATTTAAATCAAGAATTCTATTTTTCAAAGTAAATCATTCTTGGTGATACACACATTTATAAGACTATATATATAGTCACATTGATTGACTTGTAATAATTGGATAACAAAGTTCATGAAAATATTGAAAAGGGATTCATGTTTCCATGTATATTCCATTTACGTAAACATTTCCCTTCTGTTAATATGTGGAATGGTTCAATGAGACTCTACATTAATCATTCATAATATAACAGGATCACCATCAATAAAAAGCACCCTATATCAGGTATTAATGAATTATTTGATCAATAATATAGAGATTAATACTTTTCCAAGGTTGATCTTTGTTCTAGATATCATCAATTTTGGTTAAAGAAATATTATATACCAATGAATATGTTCTATACAATAGATTAAATTGATTAATTTATATCTTTATTTATAGAATACATTCTTTTTTTTCAAGGAGGAAAGAAGAGAATGATAAAAAAAATTTGGATTGTGCTATTGACACTATCGAATGTAACAAGTTATTAAATATTTTATAAGTGTGAATTTTCAATTGAAAAATATTTATTTTTGGGTTATATAATCTCTTATGAGGTTGTATAAATAAACCCTTCAGATACTAAAGCTAATGAATAATTGTCCAAGACTAACCAATGTGAATTAGATCAATGTATTTCTAGGTTTGGATAGATATTATCGATGTTTTGTGGAGAATTTTTCAAAGCTATCCAATCGACTCAACATGTTAACTCAGAAAGAAGCCACATTCCATTGGATGGACGAATGTGATGAATGATTTATTGAAATTCAAAGAAGTATTGTCAATGAACCAATTATTACAATACCCTATATGATAGAAGGGTCAATAATCTATATTGGTATAAAAAATAATGTACTGGGATGTGTCCTCATGCAGAAAAAATGGTTTTAACATATGAATCACATAAATTTGAGGTCTATGAGAAGGCTAGTCAGTGAACTAATGTAAGTCAAATACCAAAACTACTAACTCACAATTTTGATTTGGTTAATTAGTCTTGTGTGTTCTCATGTTACAAGAACCGTACATGAAAACTCATTTCACATAAATTTAAATGTCTCTATTATTGATTCATGGTGCATCATAATAAAATTATAGCCTCTGTAAGATGAGGGTAAAATTAGGATTGATATTGAGGTATTATTTCCTTTTAACTCATGAAATTTATTTTAAAATTATTCAGACCATATGATTTTAATGGGTTTCTTATGAAAGGATTCATAATCTCAAACAAGGTAGTATAAATCTGGAATATAATACATATGACAACTAGTTATCCCAAAGAAACTCCGAATATCATTGATGTTCCTTGGGTGATCTATGGAAACCATAGCTTCAACATTCATTAGTTCAATATATACCCTTGATACCAGTATAACATAACCCATGAAGTTAACATTATCAATCTATATGTGGAATTTTGTTCACATATCATATAGATAATTCTCATTCAATGTATTCAATATATGGTAAAAGTGTTTGGAAGGATCATGTTGAGTTATATAATTCAGTAATATGCCATCCATGAAACCCACTACAATGGAGTCCAAGTTAATGTCAAAAAACATATTAATCATGTACCTAAAAATAACAGAACATTTTGGGGGACCGGATGACATGAAAAAATACTCTTTGAATTCATATTTACTATAGAGTGATGTACATGGTCTATTTGTGGTTCTATCTCATGCATTTTTATTGAATGAACATAAATTAATCTTTAAGAAAACCAAATCTCCCCAGAGATGATGAAGGTTGAATTTTATTCTTGGTAGTGGATAATGTTTCTTAATTGATGACATATTCAACAATCGATAATCCACATAAACCCTGAAGGTCTGATCCTCCTTCTTGGCTGAAAGAATGGGTGAACCTCATGGAATAGAAGAATGTTATATAAACCATTTGGATTCTAGGTCTTATAAGCATATTTATAATTTCAAAATTACTGCATGATCCATCCAAAAAAGTGGACTAAATAATTGGGCTTCTCCTAAAACAAGATCAATAGATAAATCTACCAATCTTTCAAGAACTAGTATATAAAATTCACTAGGAATGACATCCATGAATAAACTATCAACCAGAGTGGAATTTTTTTAATCATATTAACTGATTATTTAAAAAAATACTAGAAATTTCGGGTAACACTCCACCCTTACAAAGATGTTCAAGTATTGATCAACTAGCATGGTAGTTACGTTATCCCTCGTGAAATTCTATACCATCCTCTAGTAATAATAAGGACACCCTATAGTGATAATAATAAATTTGATCTTGAAAGAGAACAATGTGTTCCATCCTATGAAGTATATAAAATCCGATAATGTCAAAGAGGAATACGTTCGATATTAAATGGATACTACCAATAGTGATAAGAAACTCCTTACGATGATGTACAAACTCTAATCATACACTTAATGGAGTGTCAAGAGTAATTAACCCATAGAGTTAGTAAATTATTATCACAAAACATTATATAACTACAATAGATGTAAATGATTGTTAAATTCCTTTTTCAAATAATGTAGATACTAACGTAAAGGGTACTACAATCATACCTTGAATTATAGATGTATACAAACTCTTATCCTCAAGTGTAGGATAAATGCATATATATTTTCTGATCTGCATCCCTGAGAAGAAACATGACTACCCTGAGTTGGGTTTCACTACTCAAAATACATAATAGATGCCTAGCTTCCTTAAATTCAACCAGCTACATAGCCTGAATAGCCTGTAGTAGCTCATCTCCCATCCTAACATTGAGATTCTTCCCCTTGCCCAAAACCTAGAGGTGTTGCAGACCCCATATCACTAACAAATGAGGAAAATTTCCAATAAATTCATTAAATCTTAACCATGTTACCCCAATATAACCAATTAATTGGGTCCTTTATACAAATTGGATTCATTTGTCCCAACCTATAACATTGGTGTCATATCACATGGATACCCAATACCACACATTGACTACTAATTAACCCATGAGAACTATTAAGACAATACTTCTTTCTACTAGATGAACTTTTTCCATGTTGAAGTACTAAACCATCAATCCCCACACTATTATCTTCTTTCAAATTGAACTCAGAGATGAGGAATTTGTTCATTATCTCCGTGACTACAGTCAAATGGGACAAATTAAATTGAGTTTGGATAGGATATATGAGTTTATCCTCAAATTTATTTTATCTAGTTAATTAATCACCAAAATCAATAAGTAAATAACAGTGGAGATATATGAAATGAGATGTATAGCCGGCCATAGACATAATAACATTATACATAAACTCCCTAGATGTTTTATCTCTCAACATTCCAAAAAAAAGTAATCATAGATGATAGACTGAAAATCATTCTAAATCATAACCTAATGATAATCTTCCTGGGTTGCGACATCCAACAACATATTCATAGAAGATCTAATCATTTTTGCTTCATGTTTCACCTTCCTATATGGAGGTGTATCATGATTCCCAATAAAAAATTAAATGGACGTTATTCATGACTCTATAGTCTAGGGGCCACCTTCCCTAGAGAATGTAGGTGCACTACTACAAATTGGAAACTTACCATTGCTAGTAAATTATATTTATTAGTCTTATAGAATCATTGATAATGTAAGAGATAATAAACTGTTGGATTTAATTGATATCATGAAAAGCACTACTAATGGACCACTTTAACAAACATAAAAAATATCTGATAAAGGGGACATTTATCAGATCTTTTTTTAGCACTGATAAAGGTTATAATATTTTTCCATGACCCATTTTATCAAAAATATAACAAATACAATCCTCAGTGCATGCCCATTCCTCGATCATGTTTCGAAACTGATACCTCTATCTTATCCACTATCTCCTTTTCCACTACACTATAATATTTTGTTTAACATTTTCGGATATATCTATATATTAATATAAATTTTATAATATTTTTTATCCATATATTTATATAAGTTTATATATATAATTTTTGATATATTTTTCAATAAATATTTATATATTTTTTTAAAATTGATATTAACAATAAAAACCCATAAAAAATAAAATTTTCAAGAAAGACTAAAAACCTTAATCCACAACAAACCCTAAATCATTCTTAAAATCAGATATAGAAGTCCATTTCACCTCCCCAACTAGTCAAACCGAACGTCATGATAATATCTATTTCATTATAGGTTGTATAGGTTAAACAGACACCCAAAACTAAAGTTATATCCATTGGAATTTTATGAAACAAAGGTCGGTGATAAAAACATAGTTTTGGAGGACTTATGGGCCTTAATGGGGTTAGAATACCAAAATAAGCTCTTGGACCTAAGTCCAAGACCATTTCTATCATAAATATAATTGTATTTATTGATTTTATATGTGCTAGATCTCAAACGAATACTTGAATCAATAGTTATGGCTGTTTTAATTTCGTGTAACACTTTTAACATTTTTGAGAACATTTATTAATTTATTAATTTTTATTTTCTTCAAATAGATATTAAATGACAACTACTATGTTATAATAAGTATATTATTAATTAAAAATATTTTTCTAGTTATTATTTAAGCTATTTACATTAAATATCTTATACATTATGTGTATTTGAAATTCTACCATATCTAAAAAACATTTTAAATAAGATATATTATATTTATATATATATAAATATATTTATACATTAATATATTATTTTTAATGAAATATTTTTTTGAATTGTACATTTTTCATTTCTTTTTTAAAAATACTGGTAAAGGGTTGGCCTTTTATCAACACTTGTAAAAATGTACCGATAATGGCCCCCCTTTAACAATGCTTTTTGTAGTGCTGGTAAAGAACCCATTAAAGATCATTAGAAAGGATAATTGATAATGACACCTTTAACATCAATTTTTTAGATCTTCCAAATGTTTTATTTAAAATTAATTTTAGGAAATGATGTTAAATCTCGATAGCTAGAGAAACCCAATTTTGTAGTATTGGTGAATGTTTTTATCAGAATTCCCTAGTCAACAATTTCAGAGTGGAGGTAGATCTACGAGCATCCTATAGGGACTTAAATAGCCATAACAAGACCTAGAAAAATTGATCATAAATTCCCAAATCAAATATAACAGAAGGTTTTAATGGTGTCACTACATGATGTAACACCAGGTGTTCACGTACCACCATATTAGAAGAATTGTCATCAACTACATCCTAGTGTTCGAATCGTGGCAGTTATGGGGGAATATATAAAACATTTGAAGAAAAACTCACAAAATAAGATACAATTACAATAAAATATCACTCATATGTGCAACACAAAATCCCACCACCAACAAATAATTTTATCACTAGGCTAAAGTCACAAATCTGATAACAATGGTTCCATTTTATAGAGTGTATATATTATGTCATAGTGTAATACACTCTTTTTTGTTGTAATTGATATCCAAATTTAATAACAACCATTTAATTTAAATTTTTAGAAATCAATTATTTTTTATGGTTGTACATATATATTAGGTTTCTTTTTTATGATTTACCATTCGAAAGTTATAATGTCCAATACCTTATAAGTTACAATTGGAAGTTCATGTAACTATAACCCAAATTTTTACAACACGTGTCAGGATGTATGAATTCCTAATATATAGTTTTATTATAAAGTTTTCGATTCACATTTAACATATGGAAATCATTATAAATTATAATAGTAATCCATTTATTCATAATCAATAAATGTTTTAGCTCATTTATCGATTGTCATATAGCTCAAAAATGTGATAATTAGTTTATTAAGGTTCCACAATCAAGATATGTGGGAAAAAACAATTTGGGTGGATTAATATACAATAATTACCTAATTATCTATCAATTTAATGAGGACAACACTTGTGAAATTATAATATATGCACCATGGAACACACACAATAACTATATAAATCACATGTAATAAATTAGGTATAGTATACATGCCATGGAATGTAATTCCTCAGGTTCTTATAATGATTAATCGGATAATACTAGATTTCCATACACATAAAAGGGTGAAAATAAAAATATATAACAAATTTTAGAAATCATGTGTGTCTCCCTGTAGTGAAATAAATACAAATACAATTGGATAAAATATTAACAACTTCTACCATTCCTGGGAACATGGATTTTTTCTTATACATGGGCTACTTACTCTAATGCACAAGCTCATTTCAAAATATAAAAACGTCATAATATCCTTTCTAATAACAGAAAAGAGTAATATAAAAGAAATGAAAGATATGATACTACCTTGTGGAAACGTGGACATGACTCACTAATATGTGAACTAACATAGTGTCCACATGGCCTTTAGTGGACCTCCTCATATTATAGAGGTAACCAACTATCAACAAGTGCCCAATGGTGGTATGGTGGGGAGACTATGCCCTCATTTTTAGAATGTAGCACAATAGAGAATTATGTATAAATAAGAATAAATGGTATAATAAATGAATTTCTATTCAAGTAAACTATCTAGATAATCATTGTTAAATATAACAACAACAATTAAATTATATGAAATAATGGAGTTAGGATGATATAAACTGCGGTTTATATGGGAAAATGGTAGTAACAATAAAATATTAAATATAACACAAAACATACAAAAGTTCAAAATATATCTCTAATAGCATTGTGAGAAAAAACTTATTCCTCCTCCCTCATATGCCTTTCTAGTATAGAAAATAATCCTTAAATGTCATTGTGCTTCCCCTTGTCCCTATTTATATCCAGGATGTCTATCTAGGTAGAAATTGTTGGGCCAAATAGGGAGTGTGTAGAACTTAGTAGGCCACCACCAATAGTGTCTAGAACTATCCAGTGTATGAATATATGATGAGAAATGTGTGGGTATAATAAGTAAAATAAATAAATAAATGAACCATGTTATTATGGATTCCTCATGGGATACCCATTAGATGCTACATACACCAGCCAAAATAAGAACAACTAGGAGAAATATAAATTTTATATTTATATTTATAAATATGGGACCCATGGAATACATCAGAGACATACATTTTTTGGGATAATCACGTATGGTTCCATAATTTCCATGTATTTCATGTTTTATAATCTAGAAAAAATCAATAGGTGTGTAGATTTTCAAATTCCCCTTAATGGGGGTTATACCAAAGCCATATGAACTAGTAATAGATAGCCTTACTGTGACACCTAAAATGATCCCAAAGAATGATCCAAATTATTCTATAACATATACATGAATCCAAGGTCCATCATCCAATATATTCAATTTAATTTTTGGAAATAGATGTGAACCCTCAGTGCCATTATGGTTAATTCATAATCTAATACAATGATTTAATGGAAGGTTGTAACTTTACTTTACTGATATATAAATTATTTCGATATAATTCTAGGATACCCTCTACTGAAATCCATAATAGGAATCCATGTTTTGCTTAGGTATTACCACACCCTTAATTTAATTTCATATCATTAGACACAGTCTTGAATGATATAAAAACTACCCAATTGTAGTCCATTATAAATATATTCATGATTTAAGATTATAATTAAATATAGTCTTATTAAATGGTCATTCCATACACCATTCATTTAAATAACTTATGACGATCAGTTTTAAATAAAAATTTTCACACATTAGAAGATGGTTTACATTTATATCCAGTAAATAAAATCTTGTTCAGGTATCATACCATTGAATTATTTTAAATATAACCATTTACTTTATATATACCTATTAAATACTATATAATGTTTTTTCAATTATATAACAAGGGATAGTGTTCATAGGTATTTTAAATAACATACATGAAATACCGTTTTACAATGAGGTTCTCCAACCTCCAATGGTGAATATTTAGTTGAAAAGGAAACAATTTTATGGTGAAAATGAATTATTAAATTAAATTTACAGATATAAGGAATAACATACAATATATGATGTGTGTAATGATATACAAGATATAAAATCATGAAATATATGTAAAATAGGTTAATTTAATACCTTATACTGGTTTGTGACTCCACATTCTATATCAACCTTTGGTAGGGGATGGAATGAGAGAAAGCATGGAAACATGAATAATTTACTAAAAATTGTGTTTATTATCTCACCTAGAAATACCAATTGATGTGGAAAGAGAAAATGATACAAAAAATAGTAATTATTGGTTCACTAAGGGGGATCCTATTAGATGAACTATAGTACCACATTACCTTTTAGTAAGGAATGTTCTAAAACATTGTTGTATTTTTCCTTTTTTCTTGGTTAATTTAGGTTGACAAGGGAATGGGTGGATATCTGTAATGGTAATTTTAGGAATTTATAGGATTTTTTCACATTAATCACGTAGTTTCATAGTCATCTAGGGCATCACACATAATGTAATGGGAGTACACTATGGGAAATCATCTCCTTGAAGATATCATAAATCTTTTACACATCATGAAAGGTTAAATGTTGTGCACAACTTTAACACCATGTAATGAATAAAAATGATATTTTAATAAAATCGTATGATTTTTTCAACGTATTTGGGTCTCCAAAACAACACAACAAGTAATTGGGTAGCATGCTGTGAAATTATCTGGTCTGGATGTCTTAATTCATCTTCTTAGATAATTTTTCATTCCCTTTGATTTTCTTCTCTTCTATACCAAACTAGAGAAGTCAGTTTGTGATTTTGGAGCCCTATATCCCATTGGATCATCTGTTTGATAATTTATTGACATGTTGGTTGTGGTTCATCTCTTAGGATAAGCGGTCTCCCAATCTCTTCCACCCCATATCATTTCATTATGGGGATTGATAGATCATATAGGAAATAATGGATCTAAACTCCATGTCATTGAAGCGGGATTGTAGGATGAGTTCATAGATCCACTGCACCTTCATTCATTATTCAAGAGTCCGTTTGCGGGTGTTGAGATTCCAGGAGAAAGGTATGTGGTTCTGTTTGACATTCAAATTGATTAAGGCACTAATTGATTTTGATATAAATTTTATTCAATTGATTTATGAAACTATATTTCGATCGGAATAGAAAAATTGATTTTACATGGAATATATTTTTTACAGAAACCCCCAATTCTGAAAAAATGGGTGTATGGGTTGTAATATGAAATTTATTGAATTTTTTAATTTATTTGATAATTGGTTTTTTAATATGGATGAAATTTATTTGATAAGAAATATTTACAGATTTTAAATTCAAGAGGCCTAAAATGTTAAAAAAAAACATATGTCCTAGGTTTTAAAGGGAATTTTATGATTGAAAAGTAAAATGGATCACTGTGAAATATTTTGAAATAAAATTATTTCCTCAATTTCTATTGGCTAGCTGAGGACTTGGAAAAAATTTGTATTTAGTGGGTTATTTATGAATAAAATGCTAGGATTGTATTTACCCTGCAATGGATTGATGATTTAAAACACTAGTAGAATCATAGTTTAACATATCTTATCATCGATGGGATATTGATGATTCTTATATGATGTGAGCCTGAGGGACATGTGTATACTTGCGCACTGTGATCACTAATTTGTGATGTGTGTGGATCCCATAAAAAAATAAGAATCATACCTTAGTGAAATTTACCAAGGTTGTTATTATGAAAATTTTGATTATAAATTCTATTGATTGTGAAATTTTATTACACATTCATGTTGAATTATATAAAATATTTTAAAGAAAACTATTAATGAATCCTTTTTATAATTGCTTTCCATATTGTGAAATGAAACTTGTTTTGAATTAAATATGAAAAATTTTCTAACATGCCATTATTTATTTTAAAAAATAAGGTAACGTTTAATATTTTTATGAAACACTTGGTGAAACCCTAGTAGTATTTTTATCACACATCCTACCTTTTACATCAATCATTTTTAGATTTTCTCTAACTAGGTCCCATTTAAGGGAAGGAACCTCATGGAGGAGGTTGATGATCCTAATCCCTTGGAGATTGGAGTGATGTTCCCTTTTTAATGTGGATTTTGTCTTTTTATACATCCAATAATTTGAAGATGTACTATTTTGGTTTTTGATATAATTATTTTTTATGTTACTATCTCTATTTGGATTTTTTGAGCATACTGATATGTATCAGTTTCTTCCACTATTTTTGATGAAAATTTGTTTTGACATTTACATTATAGGATTCAATGTTCTAATCAACAACTCATGGGGATAATAAATTCTATTTTATCTATATATTATCTTGCTTGGGTGTCATATTACCAGGGGATCTAGGTTTGTTCGTGATAATATGGTATCAAAGGTGTATGATAATCATATTGCCTTGATTTCAGTATGTAGTTGAGAAATAATTTTGTGAATTACGAGGTAGTTACTTGTGAGTTCTTTATAATATCTCATTGCAATGTGCCTTATGTAAACAAGGTCGGTTTGGAAAATGGATCTTGAGGATTAGTTATAATATTTTTCCTTCTTTAGTTTTATATATGTTGAGTCCCAAATCATATTTATCTATTTTATGGGATTAATTTTCGGTGTTTACCATGATTGAGTGTTGAACCAAGTGATCTTATGATATATTAAATGTTCTTTTATAATTTTATGTAGCATCATGCCTCTGATAATACATGTGAATAATATACATGAAGAAGATGATGATAAAAATTGTTATAAAATCATCCCATGGACTCAAATATGGATGAGTGTTTTGTGTGTGTTATCCTAGTCCTAGGATAAGAAGTTGCACCCATACCTTCTCAGGATCAATGCTTTCAACCCCAGATGGATTGATCATAGAATCATGATAATGAATTCCTTCATCAGAAACAAATTTCTTTACAAGGATCCAATAATCCTCGAGAGGCTGAGGATTAGTTGATAATGATTGATCTTTTATTTGATTTATTCAAAATGTGAGAAGTTTCTAAGGTATTGTGTTATATGTTTATGTTAGTGGTACCTATAACGAGATAGTGGGAATCCATGGTTACGAAAAAGAACAAAGAGGGTTTAGACTGAAAGGAAATTAAATTTCTCTTCACCGACCAGTATAATAGAAACTATGGAATTAACTAGGGCTACAAGGTCTTCCAAACACGAGTAGCATGACTAGACTGTGAAAAAATAGGAAAACAGATTCATTGGGTTTTTATAGTTTTTACCTAATATTATTTCAAACGAGAAGATTATGTCTCATCGTATTGACATGTGACTTTTAGCTGATATTAATTATTTGACTTTCTCCCTGAACCACTCTAAGTATGTTGTGAAACTAGATATAGTTTTGATAGTGGATCTTGATCTTTCCAGTAATTTCATTTTATGGGAGATCCTTTTTATCACAATGAATGTTATATGATTATCCATAAGGGGAAGATAATATATGATTATTCACATAGTGGATCTCAATAGTAGGGACCTTCTTTACCTTTACATGTTCTTAGATGAGGCCATTTTACTTTTTACTAGCATAGAAGGCCAAGGTATTCCAAATGAATTTTTACTGATGATACCAATATATGTTGTTCTTATTGTGATTATTGAAAATTTCAACAATTATGTTACATTTTATCTATTCTATTAAGTGTAATGGGATAATAAATCTCAAAAATTTCTATATAAAATAATATGGTTCAATATCTTTGGAGATCCATCATTAGAAATCAAAAAAAAATCATTCCCACATTTTCGAAGTGTCTCTAGTGGGAGTGCATATTGGTCCAAGGGTTGTATGAGGTACAATAACTAAAGATTCATATTTATTGACTTATTTATTTTATAATGGTTCTCCTCAATCATTCATATAGACTCATATATTGAATCTACAAAATCATTACATATAGATTTTATCTTATGTGATGGATATTACCAAACATCTCAGAATAAAGAGGGAGAAGGTTCATTGCTGTCTAATTTTGGTTTTATTGTTATCAGATATCGATCCTGGTTGGGATTTTACTTTACTCAACATAGATCATTTTTATATAATTATGTAGATAGATTGGATCATCTATATTAAATCCAAAATTTTATGTTATTTTCAATGGGTCTCTTTTACTACACCCGATAGAATGTTCCGTATCATTTAGGGAGTATAATACCCAAGGATGGTTAGAGATGGACTGTCTATTGTATATTTGGGGAACATAATATCATTGATTACTTTTTATCTATATTGTTAATCCTTGATATGTCATCTCCCACCATTTTTATCCAGTTTTCAAATGTTTTTCCTTCTAAATTCTATGGTTTTCTATTGTTAAGGGTGTTAGAGTTAACTATTGATTTATAACCTCATAATCGACCAATATCTATTCCATAATAATGGATAGAACTATACTAAATGATGGGGTTGATGAATAAGTTGGATGATCTATTAGAGAATTAATTTAATTGACTTAGTGTTTCGCCAATGGAAGCTCTTATACTATTTTATAATAAATATGAATGAATACTTCACATTTGTGTTGATTACTAGAAACTCAATTAAGTCAAGGTAACAAACATACATCCATTTCCACATATTTATGATATGGGAGAAGTGATTTTCAAATATTGATCCTTCATCTAGTTATAAAAAAATGATAATAAATTAATTTGACCATCATTAAATTCTTTCTGAAGAAGTTATGGCCATTATGAGTCACTTTTCATGCCATTTTATCTAACCAATGCTCTTGTAGTCTTCATAAATTGATGAAAAATTATTTTCAATTAGTATCCTGATGCATCCATGGTGATAATTTTGAATTAAATTCCATATAAATTCATATACATGGAATATTATGTGAATTATTTGAAAAAAATAAAATAATTATTGATAAATAAACAACATTATGAAAAGTTTTCAAAAATGCAATTTATGGATTTTGGATGTGATGTTATTAGGAATATGATTATAGAACGTGGTACTTCATTTGATCATGATATGGTTAAAGATATTATGACTTGGTTGTATCCATGTAATTTTTTTTGATATTCAATAAATCTTGGGATTAGCTAGATATTATCATAGATTCACATATGATTTCTCTAAATTAGCTTTTCTAATGAAATCTATAACTCTGAATGGAGTAAATTATTAATGGTCTGTGAAATTTTAGTGTTATTTTGATGATTTGAAAAATATTTTGATATTTAATCCAATGTGAAATCTTATAGAGGCCATACATGGCTATGTGTTCTTCTTTGATGCATCAATTTCAGGTTTAGGTTTTGTTCTTATGTCAGGTTATCATGTTGTCTCTTATGGATCTTGAGATTTTAGGCCACATATGAATAATTATTCCCACCATGAACAATATTTTTTAATCAATATTATTCACTAAAGATTTTGCGGAAAAATATTTTCGGAGAAATGTTTACCATGTATTCTGACCACAAGAGCTTGAGTTATATCTTCTCTCAAGAATATATGAAAATTTGATAGAAAAATCGGGTGGAGTACTTAATTTATTTTTATATTAAAATTTACTATACTATGGGGAAATAAAATGTTAGAAAATATAAATTGAGTAAGAAAATTCCAACTCATGCCGAGGAAGAATAATAATATGTTTTGAAATTGATGGATATGTTTACATAGTTTTATATTGGAGATTGGGAAACAGGTCCCAAGGATGTATTGGATAGGTTCTGAATGTCCTATTATCTTCCCGAGATGATTATTCAGAAACAATAACATTTTTTCTAATTTTTGAGCATTAAATAATATCTTTATAGTGGGGCTGACATTTTTGATTGGTCGTTATCCACAAAGGGTGACATCTGTTTTCATAAACTCTTCATTATTGTGTTACCTAGGATAAAATATGTGATTGGGGATACAATTACTCCTAATGGGATTTTCACCCAAGAACCAAAAAATATGTTTTACAACGAGTGGAAATGATTCTGTTGGAAATGAATTAGACGATACATCAATGAAATTGTTCATTGCAATGGTGCATTCCAACTGGTCAAGTCCATGCACCAGAGACCTTCGGGTTTTCTTCCGCCACATATAGTACAAACATGTAAGTGCAATGAGAATCCTATGGGCTTTATGGTTTGGATTTGGCATACATATAGAAATAATAATGTGAAATGGGTTGTGATCGCTGTGAGGACAAAATTTGCTCAATTAATACCCATTCTTAATGAAACCAAAGTTGGGGATTTGAGAAATATCTATGTGAAATATATTGTTCATTTTCATGGAGATCCTTCATCTATAGTATTTGATAGAGGTCTCCATTTTACGTCAAACGTTTTGAGAGGCCTTCGAGAGGAACTAGGATCTCTGTTTCATTGGAGTTAGATATTCCATCAATGGATGGATTGCTAGATAAAGAGGGATATAAATATTCTTGAGGATATGATTCGCGACTAGGTCCCCAATTTTTGGTTTAGCATGGGATGAACAATGGGTTTCTATAGTTTCATTATAATAGAAGTTACCAGTCCAAAATGAAAATGGCTCATTTTGAGGCCATTAATTTTAGACCATTTAAATTTTCATAGTATTTGTTAGAAATTTGTAAATTTCATTTGTTGGAATTATATTTTTTAATGAGATGAAATAAAATAATCAGTTTATTTAATATAGGATGTTGACTAAAAATATATAATATAAATAGTATACTATTAATTGTCCCAGATTATTCAATTTTTTAGTTGGTGATTACGAGTTCCTAAATGATTCATCTTATTTGGGTCATTGATGGTATGAAAGGCATGAGATATTTCTTTATCATGTTACATGAAATTTTATGTTCTTTGAGTATGTGGAGATATGGGATAAAATTTAGAACATAAGAAATAGATTACATCAATACATATTGTTTTCCATGAATTGTAGTTGAGAATGTATATTTACTATCTATCTCATCTTTTGAGTGGCAGTGATGCTGATGTTGAGCATAATTTATCCATAACTGAGCATCCAATTAGGATCATTGATTATTAGACCAAGTTATTTCATTTAATGGAAATACTTTTTCTTCATGTTCTATGGAATAATGATTATGATTCTCCTGAGAAACAGGACCCTGTGGTAATGATGAGAGAGTGTTGGACTCATCTTTTTTATATGGATGCTTCTTGATAGGATTTTTGGTGAATAATGTCTTTATAGAGGGGTGGTTGTAAAACATCATTAACATTTTGTTAGGTATATTCTAAATCATTTTTATCATTTTCCTTTTTCATGTTTGGAGGATGTTAGAGAATGAAATGGGATTTCACCTATAATGATTAGGTTCAGGAATTTTTGGAACTTTTTTTAGATACCCAAAGCATGATGTACATGGAAATTACATTACTTTTGTGGAATACTAAGTACATTACAAAAATAGACACACAAGGATCGTAATAGTCTAGTGTCTTTAGAAACTTGGAATATAATCTTCTAATTGTGGTGAAAGATCTTCAATATCTCCCATAATGATCTTCCCCTTTTATTTCATACCTAAAACCTTTCTTTATATCATGGGGAAAAGAAAACATAAAAGGGGTGAGCTTAAATGCCCAGTAAGGGTAAACATAGGGAACATAAAAAAATCCATAAACATTTGAATGAAAAAACTTGAACATAAAATCTAAACATCAAAATCTTGAGCAAAGACATGAATCTTGGAAGTACGTGAGGAATATATCATAAGGGAACCTCAATCATGATAAAATAGCATGGGAATAAAACATGTAATTTTGGCAACCATTAAGCACAAGTTATTACTTCTATAGTAGCCAAGGAATTGCTTCCAAGACCATCTTAGTGGACAAAGTCCCTTTCTGAATCGAGTTCACTCCTCATTTCAATCCTGTAACAATGAAGCAGATTAACTTACCATTCCAGCCATGTCTATCTCATGAGATATAAATCATTACCCAATGCATTGGAAGGAGTTATAGGTCCCACCCATCTCATAATTAAATCATTCTTGTTCCACAACATAAACATAAATCTTTCATCATAACCCAAAGAATAAAATGGGTTTCATAAACATCATTCCATCATCACATAATCCATATAAAAGAAATGGATATCATTTCATAATAAGAAAATTGAAACTATGTAAATCATAGAGACATTATACTTGAAACATACACATATGAAATAATGTCATCTTATATGGAAAAATGGTTTTGATAAAACACTTGAAATGAATTCATGACGAAAATATCATTTCTTCTTCAAAATCATTTTCTTTTCAAAAAATGCCATGAAAATTTAAAAGAAAAGTATTTTGTTGAAAATATTCATAAAACCTTGTAGAGTATGCTTCATGTAAATGATGCTTTAGAAACCGTAGAAATCCGTTCATGCCGTATTAGTTAAAAATAACATTCTTATACTTTTGTCAGAAAAGTCAAAAAGTACCTCATATGGTTAAAAATGATTGCTTACATACCATGTATTAAAAGTAAAAAAAAATTTCAAAAGGACTTTAAACATACATGAAAACATTTTTAGAAGACATGGGCTTAGATGATAAAGATAATCCCAATAAATTCTTACAAATAAACAATCTCGGATAAAAATGAGATTGATAAATTATCCCTTACCTTAGGTCTGATATGCTTCATACGTTTCCGAACCTCCTGTATAATGATTTAAATAATTTCATTGACTAATTACATAATAATATTCATTGTTATTGTATCATATATGGTTCACTTATGACTTTATATTACCCATTCTTTTGTAAGTTCCATGTTAAAGCAACGTTTGGGTTAAATCGTTATATTTATCGTACGTGTTTGGAATTGTTGTTTTTGATATTATTACGTATATCCTGATTTACATAATTATTGAATTTAAAACATGATTTATATATAATATATATTCAGTACACAAATATATATATGATAGATCGATTAAATGGAATGAAGTACACCGTTCATGGAGACGGTAGGCCGTACGTACGCATTAATGATGTTTTCGTTTCCTTATTGAATTGAATGAAATTAAGTAGATTCCATACATATAAATACACATAAATCCAGTATCACTATTATTTCATATATTTCATGATTACTTAATATATATACTTTATAATCATTCATGAATGGTTGACATGGAGAATGAATCTCATCGCGTCGTGGAGACGGTAGTCCATACGTACGCACGAGCGATGATATCATTCCCATGATCGAGGAATTGAATTGAAGTGTATGTATAATATTCCAGAATAAATATCACATTGAAATAATTATATTTATTTATTTATTTACACCATTATACCCATCCAAGTATGGTGGTGGTCGAAAACAGATTACACCACGGCGTGGAGACGGTATTTCGTACGTACCCACGTGCGATGATTTCATTTTCCATAGGATGGATAGATGTTGAAATAGGGTTGATTCATACATATAATAACATATCATTATATGAGTGATACTGATGTTATTACTTCACATTGAAACAACTAAATAAGAAAATGTATAAGAGGAAATAAAGTTGAAAGAATCAGTAACGGATATAACCTCTTCTTTCGACACGCCTTTTTGAATCCTACTCTTAGGGAACTAATATTTGAATTTGAAGAAGACCAGAACCTCTAGGATGTTTCTAAGGAAGTGCAAAAGTGAAATGGTCAGGGTTTGGACGAGATTGAATGCTTAATGTGGTGTGAGGAAGAGAAGGAGAAGGTGCCCTTTTATAAGGGAGGAGAAGGGCACCTTAAGAATAACTAAAAATATTATTTTATTATATAGTCATATTTGGTTTTTAATAGCTCCAAATTGAGTTATTTATATGCTAAGGTGGGTATGGGTCTAAACACTCTCATCCAATAGAATTTAGACTAGTTTAGGTTTCTATTTTAACCTTATCATTTAGAAGTAACTTTAAGTTGAATAATTTTTCTTTTACCGTGTCTTCTTGTTTTCTTACATTATAAGGATAATAAAAATACAATAACAAGCCAAAAAAACCCCAAGATGTTTATTATTAATATATATAACCTTATCTAAGTCATTTGGCCGACCCTTATATTTTTAGGAATAAAATAACAATTAATAATATAATATTTTTTTTAAAAACTATTTTATGTCAATTTTGAAATTATTTGGTAATTGATTTTTGTGGAAATCATAACAGAATTATTAGTTCTAAATAAGTTAAATAAATCAATAATAACATGTAAAATTAACCTATAAAATTAATAGAATTCATAAAAAAGTTTCAAATTACATTTATTTGGGTATTTATAACATCGATTTTGTCAAAATTTCAATAAGAAGACAATTACTCCATCATCATTGTGTCATAAATAAAATAAACTATTTAATGTCTAAAATTTATAAATAAAACAAATTATGTAGGAAATATTTTTATCTTTATAATGAATATTTATATTCTAATTTATTTTATGTATAACCCTATATAAAAAATTATTTAGTTATTAAACATTGATTTTAACTATTTTAACCCTTCTTCAAATAAATTAATAATAAATCTCCTAATCTAATCCAAGCTGTCCTAAATGGTCATATTTTATTCCTAAGGTTTTTTCGGTCGAATTACACTTATCCAATGGAATTAGTACATGTGTTAGGGTAATAATAATATCATTTTTACCCTTAATTACCCTATTTACTTTTAACCGTGGTAAAAAAAGTAAAAAGTTACTATTCAGAAAAAATTATTTTCATCTCATTGAACTACATTTTAGTCCTTGATATTAACCGCGTCTCTCGGATTTTCTAAATTCCACTCATAGAAGCGGTAAAATTATGTTCTATGTGAATTTTCAAATTCTTCTAGTATGTGGGTAAAAGACGGTGAAAAGTTCAATAAAAGTTTTATATATCTAAAATTATTTTAAAATGACTCCAATGAATTAAATTGAAATTAGATAGGTATTATGTATCAGTTTTGACCTAAAATAAATATAAATAAAATAAATAAATTTTTAAATAAAAATCGATTTTTGAATAGTAACCCAGTGTTTACACTATTCATCAAAAATTGAAAGTTTTCATAAAAATACAAAAAATTCACCCTAGGCTAATTTCGATATTCTGAATCCAAAAATGAAGTCCATGTTGAACGATAAAATTTATAAAATTTAAAAAGTGGGTATTACTATTCATAACGGCTAGTTTATATAACATATCGTTGTTTAGAAAAACTCGTTATTGCGTACAACACACGCTATCGTAGAAGTTCATGATTGCGTGTAATGAAATCCATGTTAGGGATGCGTGTTGTGCAAGATCCTTTTGGTGTAGCGTACAACACAGGACATTAATGAAATTAAAGAGAATATTTTTCATAAAATCTCAGGGTGTTATAGTCTACCCCATTAAAATGAATTTCGCCCTCGAAATTTGTCGAGGTTATAAATGGATTACAACTCGAAAGCTTCTTTAAAAGAAACCCACATCGTAAAATGGAATACCAAATAATGGCTTTAAAAACTAACGTATGAAACTTAACGGTTACCCAAATTAACTAATCACTCGGTTTCCACATAGGAGAACATAGGTGAAAATATGGATATGGAAGGGAAATCTAACTATCATGTTCTGATGAAGAGTGGTAGAGAACATGGATATGAAAAACCCAACAATCACAATGCCATATATTTGTGATGATCTAGGGTACCATCTGATTCATCAGATATAAGGGTACTAGGACAACATTTTTGGTTTTCAAGATTATTTCCCTAAAGTTGAAGAATTTGAATTAGAATAAATACTTACTTTATCTTCTTATAATCTCACCAATGTCCGTGCCTTGAACAATTTCCTCGTCATCTCATTACAAAATGAAGTTGAATTTTTCTTTCGTGATGTTTTAGCAGATCATGTGATAGAATGATAGGTCATTCCATCTGTCTCAAACATAAGTTATCAAAAGTTATATACATAATTCCATCTATGGTGATATTAATCATATGTGGTTCCAAAATGGACTTATACTTCATCTATCATCCTGTCGAATAAAATAAAACTAGTTTCTACTAACCAGATACTTCTTATAGGCCAGTGGCAGGAAATAAAGGCCTGTCGCACTTCGGTTGTGGGTTCGATTCCCACAGACTTGTCCGACGTGACGGGTTGTCACTCGTTCTACAGGTTGTCCTTTTTTTTCTAAAAATACAATACTAACTTATGTCCAACATAATCCATTCCAATCTTTAGGCGCATCCATAATATTGCAGTCCATTCTCATATTATAGTGAAAACGATTACCCGAGATTTCATATAACAGGCATGTTAATACCATCGTTGATCTCCATATATCACAAGATACGTCTTGTTGGTCACATTACAAACATTCGAAGCCCTATCTCATGTATTCGTTTGAAAAATGAATACCCATTGAATCATAGTTAAAACATGAGTGCTGTCAAAATTAAACTCTTTCCACATTCCAAAACCCCAAAATTATATATACCCAAACCATGATATAACTATTGCCTTATATCAGTGATGAGATCATGAATACTGTCAAACATTTCAATTTCTCCTTTTCCCTTCATTATGCACATATCATCTTCTTTCCAAAAGTATCTCAATCATTTTCCATGGTTACCGGTACCATAAAATTATTGAAATCCACAATAGACTAATACATAAATATTTCAATATTCCACGATACTATATATAACATTATTTTGGAATCCCATTACATAAAAACTTAATCATTCCACCACATCATTGTCATATTCAACATCGCCAATAGTGATCGCATGTGACTTCCCTTTGTCCTTTTCCTTAAGTGGTTGCTCATGTCGATCATCATTAACCCTTGGATTAGGGAATTTATTAGCATAATTCCCCATTTAAATGCACTTGAAGCATTGAAGTGTTGGTGGTGCATTCTATGCAGTCTTTTCATTATTCACATCATTAGCAACCCTTTTTACTTTACTTTGACACTCAGCTGCTCGATGACCTTCTTTTCAACTATTAAAAAATTTTCTATTCTCATTAAGACAATATCCACCATGCTTCTTTCCACACATTGAGCATAAGGAAACATTCATCTTCTTTTAACAATTATTCTGAGATTTGTCCTTGAACTCCATGTTTCATTTCTTGTCAAAACCATGAGATGAAGATATAACACCAACTTCCATTTCTACCTTGATAGCACAACACACAATTTATTCATACTTACTGAAGTCTCTTATAGCTAATTCCCTTCGAAGATTTCGTTTTAAGCCACTGAAGAATCGATCAGCTTTACTTTCAGGTTGGATGATAAAAGCCAGATACATACCTTGCAAGCCTTGTAAAAATCTCTTTGTATATACCAACATATTCGTCATCCTTTTGCTTTAGTTCAAGAAATTCCTTCCCCATAATTGTTCAAAGAATATAAGGAAAGTACTTATTGAAAAATAAGTTCTTGAACTCATCCCATTCAATGGACTCAATTTCATCTATTGGCCTCGTATTCTTGATAAGATTCCACCATTGATCAGCTTCACCTTCAAAACAATATACTGCTAAGATGACTTTATCATGTTCAGAACATTGAAGAACTGAAAATACATTTTCAATGGTATTGATCTATTGTTCAACAACAAGTGGATCAGAAGACCCACTGAAAGAAGGTGGATGTTGCCTCATGAAGGAATCAATAAAATATTGTTCCCTTGTCTGCTCATTTGGAAGTCCAGAATGATTCATAACATGTGTAAGTATTGAAATAATATTTTTCACTCCATCTCCCATAACATTTGTTTGTTCAGGAGGAAAATCATTGAATTGTCCATTACATTGATCATCAAGGTTCCTTCGGGTTCCAGCCATCGTCTAAAACCCAACAAGAATAGTGTGAGAGGCAAAAATCATGATAGGGAAAACAACATAATAAAGGGGTATTACCTTCAATATATAACATCTTAGGTTTAATTCTATGATTTTTACCGTAATTCTAGGACTATAACTTATATTTATACTTAACCTTAGGAACATCTCTAGACATACCTTAGAAATATCTCTAGAGATCTCACTAAAGTTCTTGCATCCTAGTTTCCAATGGTTGAATAAACCTTTCCTCTGATATCAACTATAGAGACCCAAATCTTGACGTACATGGACATTACATTACTTTTGCGGAATACTTAGTACATAACAAAAACAGATACACAAGGACTGTAATAGTTTAGTGTCTTTGGAAACTCGGAATATTATCTTCTAATCGTGGTGAAAGATCTTCAACATCTCCCATAAAGATCTTCCCCTTTTTTTCTGACCTAAAACCATTCTTTATATCCTGGGGAAAAAAACATAAAAGGGGTTAGCTCAAATGCCCAATAAGGGTAAACATATTGAACATAAAACAATCCATAAACATTTGAATGCAAAAACTTGAACCTAAAATCTGAACATCAAAATCATGAGAAAAGACATGAATCTTGGAAGTAAGTAAGGCATATATCATAAGGGAACATAAATCATGATAAAATAGCATGGGAATAAAACATATAATTGTGGAAAACATTAAGCAAATGTTATGATTTCCCTAGTAGCCAAGGCATTGCTGCCAACACCATCTTAGTGGACAAAGTCCCTTTCTGAATCGAGTTCACTCCTCATTTCAGTACTGTAACACTAAACCGGATAAATGTACCATTATAACCATGTCTATCTCACGTGATAAAAATATTTTCCCAATTAATTGGAGGGAGATATATGTCCCACCCATCTCATAATGAAATCATTCTTACTTGTGCCACAACATAAACATAAATCATTCATCATAACCCAAAGAATAAAATGGGTTTCATAAACATCATTCCATCATCACATAATCCATATAAAAGAAATGGATATAATTTCATAATAAGAAAAGTGAAACCATGTAAATCATAGGGACATTATACTTGAAACATACACATATTAAATAATGTCATCTTAGATGGAAAAATGGTTTTGATAAATCACTTGAAATGAATTTTTGAGGGAAATATTCTTTCTTCTTCAAAATCATTTTCTTTTCACAAAATGCCATGATATTTTAAAAGAAAAGTATTTTGTTGAAAATATTCATAATACCTTGTAGAGTATGCTTCCTGAAAATGAGGCTTTATGAAACCGTAAAAATCCGTTCACACTGTATAAGTTAAAAATAACAATCTTCTCGTACTTTTGTCGGAAAAGACAAAAAGTACCTTGTATTGTTAAAAAAAGATTGCTTACATACCATGTATTAAAAGTAAAAAATGGTTAAAATGGACATTAAAAATACATAAAAAAAATTAGAAAACATGGGCTTAGATGATAAAGATAACCCTAGTAAATACTTACGAATAAACAATCTATGATAAAAATGAGATTGATAAATTATCCCTTACCATAGGTCTGATATGCTTCTTTCATTTCTGAACCTCCTGTATAATGATTTAAATAATTTCATTGACTTATTACAGAATAATTTTCATTTTTATGATATCATATATTGTTCAATTATGACTTTATATTACTCGTTCTTTTGTAAGTTCTGTGTTATAGCAATGTTTTGGGTTAAATCGTTTTATTTATCGTACGTGTTTGAACTTGTTGTTCTTGATATTATAACTTATATCCTGATTTACTTAATTCCATAATGTAAAACATGATTTATATATAATATATATTCAGTTTATACATATATATATATGATATATCGATTAAATGGAATGAAATACACCGTTCATGGAGACGGTTGGTCGTACGTACGCATGAACACAATTTTCATGTCCTTATTGAATTGAATGAAATTAAGTAGATGACATACATATATATACACATAAATCCAGTATAATTTAATGTCATATATTTTATGATTACTTATTATATATACTTTATAATCATTCATGAATGGTTAACATGGAAAATGAATCTCATCGCGTCATGGAGACGGTAGTCCGTACGTACGCACGAGCGATGATATCATTCCCATTATCGTGGAATTGCATTGAAGTGTATGCATAATATTTCAGAATCAATATCACTTTGAAATAATCATATATAGTTATTTATTTACACCATTATACCCATCCATGTAAGGTGGTGGTCAAAAACAGATTACACGACATCATGGAGACGGTATTCCGAACGTACGCATGCGTGGTGATTTTATTTTCTGTAGGATGGATAGATGGTGAAATAGGGTTGATTCATACTTATAATAAAATATCAGTATATCAGCGATACAGATGTTATTACTTCATAATGAAACAACTAAATAAGAATAAGTATAAGAGGAAATAAAGTTGAATGAATCGGTAACAGATATTACATCTTCTTTCAACACGCCTTTTTGAAACCTTCTCATAGGGCACTAATATTGGTTTTTGAAGAATAGAAGAACCTCTAGGATGTTTCTAGGGAAGTTTAGAGGAGAAATTGGAAGGGGTTGGCCGATCTTGAATGCTCAATGTCGTGTGAGGAAGAGATGGAAAATGTGCCCTTTTATAAAGGAGGAGAGGGGCACCTTTAGAATAACTAAAAATATTATTTTATAATTCAGTCATATTTGGTTTTTAATAGCTCCAAATTGATTTATTTCTATGATAAGGTGTGGATGGGTCGAAATACTCTCATCCAATAGATGTTAGACATGTTTAGGTTTCTATATTAACATTATCATTTAGATTTAACTTTATGTTTAATAATTTTTCATTTACCATGTCTTCTTGTTTTCTTACACTATATGGTTAATAAACGTACAATAACAATCCAAAAGAACCCCAAGATGTATATTATTAATATATAACCTTATATAAGTCATTTGGACGAACCTTTGATTTTTAGGAATAAAATAACAATTAATAATATAATATTTGTTTTGAAAATTATTTTATGTCAATTTTGACACTATTTGGTAATTGATTAAGGTGAAAATCATAACAGAATGATTAGTTCGAAAAAAGATAACTAAATCAATACTAACATGTCATATTATACAATATAATTAATGGAATTCATATAAAAGTCTCAAATTACATTTATTTGGGTATTTATAACATCACTTATGTCAATATTTCATTAATAAGATAATTACTGCATCATCATTGGGTCATAAATGAATTATATTATTTAATGTCTAAAAATTATAAATAAAACACCATTATGTATGAATTCTTTTTATATTTCTAATGAATATTTATAGTCGAATTTATCTTATGTATAACCCTATATTAAAAATTATTTAGTTATTAAACTTTGATTTTAACTATTTTAACCCTTCATCAAATAAATTAATAATAAATGTCCTAATCTAATCCAAGTTGGGCTAAATGGTCATATTTTTTTTTCCTAAGGTTGTTTTTGGTCGAATTACACTTATCCAATAGAATTAGGACATGTGTTAGGGTAATAATAATATCATGTTGACCCTTCAATACCCTATTTACTTTTAACTGTGGTAAAAAAAAGTAAAACGATTCTATTCACCAAATATAATTTTCATCTCACTAAAACACATTTTAGTCCTTGATAATAACTGTGTCTCTCGGATTTTATAAATTACACTCACAGAAGTGGTAAAATTATGTTTTATGTGAATTTGCAAATTTTCTGAGGAGGTGGGTAAAAGACGGTGAAAACTTCAATAAAATTTTTATATATCTAAAATTATTATAAAATGACACCAATGAAATAAATTGAACTTATACAGGTATTATGTATCAATTTTGACCTAAAATAATTTTAAATAAAAGTAATAATTATTTAAATAAAAAGTCGGTTTTTTATTAGTAACCTAGTGTTTTCACTATTCATCGAAAATTGAGTGTTTTAAAAAAAATACCAAAAATTCACCCTAGGATAATTTAGATATTCGAAATTCAAAAATGAAGTCCATGTTGAACGATAAAAATTATAAAATTTCAAAAAGTGGGTATTACTATTCATAACGGCAAGTTTATATAACATATCATTGTTTAGCGAAACTCGGTATTGCGTACAACACACACTATCGTGGAAGGTCGCGATTGCGTGTAACGAAAACCATGTCAGGGATGCGTGTTGTGCAAGCTCCTTTTGGTGTAGCGTACAACACAAGACATTAATGAAATTAAAGATAATATTTTTCATAAAATCTTGGGGTGTAACACTTTTAGTATAAAAATATTTAGTTTTGATGTCTGATGGTGATTTGAACACCATCTAATGGGAGTACAGAACATGCAATAATTGATTATAATATGTTTTGAATATTGTAAAAAACATTCAAGGTTAAATTCCATGTAAATATTATATTCCATGTACATATTAAACTAAAGTATTAATAAAAGGTGGTGGGTTTTTCAGTATATGTGGGACACGACAACTATATGATGTGTATTAGGGTGACATTCCATTTAATTATTATAAAATGTAGTTTTAATTATACTTCATTGATTATTTTTCATTACACCCAATATTTGGATCTCCACAATCAAAAAAGATCCATCTGTATGTGATTTTGGATCCCAGTAACCCTTCTAGATCTTCAACTTGATGATTGAACATCATGTTTGTTGTGGTTTATCATTCCATGTAAGTGGTCTCACTATATTTTTGTCTCCATAAATTTTCTTCTTTGGGATTGATAGATAATCTTGAAATTAACATATGTAAACAACATTTCATTGAATCTTGATTCTATGTTGAGTTCCTAAATATTCAACACCCTTATTCATTGCTGGAGAGTCGGGTTTTGGGCACTATGATTCCATGAGAAATATATATGTTACCATTTAAGATTTTTCAATTCTTAAATCCTATTATTACATATGTTTGATTTACATTCAACTGATCATTGAAAACCCAAATTTCTGTGTATGAGAAATTTTATTTGACTTCACATGGAATTTTGGAACCCCCCCCCCAAATTTCATTGGAATTATAATTTGGGGAGTATTTTGTAATTTATGGAATTTGTAAATTTATTTTTGAAAACGGGTTAAATGGATTTGTTAAAAACCTCTGAATGCACTTGAATTAAAAACTAATTAAATTTTGAAAAACTAATTTCTCATTTCAAAAATGAATCGGATGTTTGAAATGTTGTAGTGGGTGACTGTGACATATTGGGAAATGAAATTATTTCCTATTTTTACATTTATTGATGAACCACTTGAGAGCCTAATTATATAGTATTTTATTTGACAAAAAAATATTGGGATGGTAATTCCCTTGCAATGGATTGAGGGTTTATGATAATTAAAAACATAGTTAATAAAATCTTTTCCCCAATTAGAGGTTGATGGGTCCTATTCATCATGATCATGTAAGTACCCATAAATATCATGGAACTTTTTTCAATACATGGGATTTTCACGAGTCCGTGAAAACTGACGGAGCTTGATTCCGAGGACTAGTGTGCCCAGAATAATTTTTGATGCTTTGTTTGGGTACGTTCCGTAAACGTATGAGATAGTTTTTATAACTTTTTATCTGGTGCGCATAATTGAAATCTGGGAGCACCATTGAACTCGAAGTGCCGGTATTCGCTTAAGAAGACTTTCGCATCGACGATAGTGAGTTGTGGATAACAATTAGTTTATTTCTTTAAAAAAGAAAAATAATAAAATAATGTGCCGTACGCTTTATTTTATTATCATCCTTATAACGACCCACACTTTACATACATTGTTAATACTTCAAAATTGAAGCACACTTATTACAACATATGACAAAACCACAAAGGACCGTATAGGTATAGTGTCTTTAGAAACTGGGAAACATAAACAACTGGTTCATAAATCTTCTACAGTGTCTCCCATTTATTTCATCATATCTAGGGTCCCTTTTAGCATATTCTACTTAATATCCATCTTCCTGACCTGGGGAAAAGAAAACATAAAAGGGTGAGCTCAAATGCTCAGCAAGGGAAAATAAAGGAAATAAAAATCATATCATATCTTTATGAAAATCAAAACCTGCAAAAGAGTTCATAATATCTTAACATGGAATAAATCATAGAAGTGAAAATGAGATCCCCATAATCATAACATAAAACTTGAAACTTTGTGGCATGCACACATAATCATGGAAAATCATTTCTTGTTAGTCATGACTCATTGCCAAGACTATCTTAGTGGACAAAGTCCCTTTCTGAACCGAGTTCACTCCTCGTTTCAGTCCTGTATCACTGAACCGAAATAACCTTCCGTTCCAGCCATGTCTATCTCATGAGATATAAAATCATTACCCAATGCATTGGAGGGAGATATAGGTCCCACCCATCTTATAATGAATCCTTTCTTATGTGTGCCACATAATCATAAAACATACATCATCGCATAACACATGTAACAAAAATGGGATTCTTGAAACATCATGACATCATAAATCAATTCATATAAGATAAAGGAATTCATAAACATAATTCCATCACAACATAGTCAAATCAATGTAAAAATATGGATAGAAACAGAACTCTTTATTATCTTAGATGGAAAATAATTTTGATAAAACACTTGAATTGAATTCTTGAGGAAAATATCCTTTCTTCTTCAAAATCAATTTCTTTTCACAAAACATCATGCAACTTTAAAAGAAAGAGATTTTATTGAAAATAGTCATGAAATCTTTTAGAGGAAGCTTCATGAAAATAAGGCTTTATAAAACAGTAGAAATCCATTCGTGTCGTATAAGTTAAAAAAAACATTCTTCGTACTTTTGTCGGAAAAGTCAAAAAGTACCTCGTACGAAAAACGACAAAAGATTCCTTTCATACGTATTACTAAAAACTCACCGAAGGGTAAAAATGGATTTAAACAATTTTAGGTGGATGGAAATAATATTACATATTGATAAAACATGGATGTGGATGATAAAATACACCCCGGTAAATACTTACGAATAAACAATCTCGGATAAAAATGAGATTGTGATATTTCCCTTACCTTAGGTCCGATATGCTTTGTTCGTGTCCGAAGCTCCTGTATAATGGTTTAAATAATGTTATTGACTTATTCCAGAATCATACATATTGATATGAGATCATATATGGTCATATTATTAGCTTCTTGTTAGTAATATTTCATTGTTACTTGTTACTCGGGTCTTTATAACTTTTTGTTCTTATGCGTGTTTTGTCGAATAAATTCTTATTTTTATCTTTAGGTTATAGATAATTCATTTCCAGAATGGTATTAGTGTAGTATATACCATATTCATTCATTCAATTCATTTATATAATCATTATGAAATGAAGATCATGTAGAACAAGTCGCATCACATCGTGGAAACGGTATTCCGTACGTACGCACGAGTGATGATATCGTTCCTATGATCGTGGAATTGTATTGGAGTATATATATATATTATTTCAGTATCAATATTACTTAATAATAATCATATATAGTTACTCATTACACCATTATACCCATCCTTGTAAGGTGATGGTGGAAAATAGATTACACCACGGCGTGGAGACGGTATTCCGTACGTACGCACGCGCGGTGATTTCATTTTTTCGTAGGATGGATAGAAGGTGAATTAGGGTTGTTTCATATTTATAATAACATATCAGTATGTAAGTAATACTGATGTTATTACTTTATCATGAAACAACTAAAGAAGAATAAGTTGAAGAAGAAAGAAATTGAAAAGATCGGTAATGGATATTACCTCTTCTTTGGAACGCCTCTTTGAATCCTCCACTTAAGGAACTAAGATTGGTCTTTGGAGAAGACCAGGACCTCTAGGATTATTCTAGGGAAGTGGAGAGGAGAAAATGGCAGGGTTTGGCCGAGCTTGAGTGCTCAAATTGGTGTGAGGAGGAGGGGGAGGAGGTGCCCTTTTATAAGGGAGGAGAGGGGCACCTTAGGAATATCTCAAAATATTATTTTATATTAAAGTCAAAATCGGTTTATAATGGTTCCAAAGGGTCTTATTTCGAAGATAATGTGGGGGTGGGTCGAAATCCTATCAACCAATTGGATTTAGACAAGTTTAGGTTATTATTTTAACCTTATCAATTAGATTTAACTCTAAGTTAATTAATTTAACTTTTACCGTGTCTTTTTGTTTTCTTTCACTATATGATTAATACACTTACTATAACATGCCAAAAGAACCCCAAAATGATTATTATTAATATATATATCCTTATCTAAGTAATTTGGCCGAACCATAGAGTTTTAGGAATAAAATAACAATTAATAATATAATATTTCATTTAAAAACTATTTTGTGTCAATTTTGACACTATTTGATATATGATTTTTGTGAAAGTCATAACAGAATTATATGTTCGAACCAAGTTGATTAAATCAACAATAATATATCATAGTAACCTAGAAAATTAGTGGAATTCATAAAAGTCTCAAATTACATTTATTTTGGTATTTATATTATCAATTTTGTCAATATTTCATTAATAAGATAATTACTGCATCATCTTTGTGTCATAAATAAATTAAATTTTTTGATGTCCAAAAATTACAAATAAAATATCATCAAGTAGGAAATCTTTTTAGCTTTCTAATGAATATTTACAATAGAATTTATCTTATGCATAACCCCATATTAAAAATGATTTACTTATTAAACTTTGATTTTAACTATTTTAACCCTTCTTTAAATAAATTAATAATAAATGTCCTAATCTAATCCAAGTGGGCCTAAATGGTCATATTTTATTCCTAAGTTTGTTTTTGGTCGAATTACACTTGTCCAATAGAATTAGGACATGTGTTAGGGTAATATTAATATCATATTTACCCTTAGTTACCCTATTTACTATTAACCGCGGTAAAAATAGTAAAAAGTTACTATTCACCAAAAAATTATTTTTATCTCATTGAACCACATTTTAGTCCTTGATATTAACTGTGTCTCTCGGATTTTTGAAATTCCATTCACAGAAGCGGTAAAATTAAGTTTTATGCAAAATTCAGTTTTTAACCTACCACTTAGTGGTTTCACTATTCATCAGAAATTGAATGTTTTCAGAAAAATACCAAAATTTCACCCTAGGCTAATTTCGATATTCTGAGTCCAAAAATGAAGTCCATTTTGAGAAATAAAATTTATAAAATTTAAAAAAGTGGTTATTACTATTCATAACGGCTAGTTTTAATAGCATAATGTTGTTTAGTGGAACTCGGTATTGCGTACGACGCAAGCTATCGAGGAAGGTCGCGATTGCGTGTAAAGCAAGCCAAGCAAGTGTTGTGTAGAAAAAGATTCCTTTGATGATTTATATAACATAAAAGTCTCGGGTGTTACATTCTACGCCCCTTAAAAAGAATTTCGCCCTCGAAATTCGTCACTTTGTAACAAAAAAATGAGGATACTTCTCCATCATCAAATCCTCAAGCTCCCATGTAGCTTCTTCAAATTGGTGGTTCCTCCATAAAACTTTCACCAAGCGAGTGGTCTTGTTTCGTAGGACTTTTTCGCTATGATCCAGAATCTCTATCGGCTGTTCTTCATAAGAAAGATCTTGCTCCAGCGGTACAACTTCTGAGCTGAGTACATGTGAAGGATCTGGTATGTACTTTCTCAGGAGAGATACGTGGAACACATCGTGAACTTGAGAGAGATTCGGTGGAAGCGCCAATCGGTAAGCTACCTTCCCAACACGATCCAGTATTTCAAAAGGACCGATATATCTAGGGCTCAACTTCCCCTTCTTTCCAAATCTCATAACCCTCTTCCAGGGAGATATTCGTAAGAACACTTTATCGCCCACTTCAAACTCTAGGTCTTTTCTTCGGTTGTCGGCATAACTTTTCTGTCGACTCTGAGCTGCTCTTATGTGTTGTTGAATAGATCTGACCTTTTCTGCCATTTCATCAACGAGATCAGGTCCTAATAGCTTTCTTTCCCCAACTTCATCCCAGCATGTTGGAGTCCTACATTTCTTTCCATAGAGAGCTTCATAAGGAGCCATCTGAATACTGGAGTGAAAGCTATTATTATAAGAAAATTCCACCAAAGGTAGGTGTTGATCCCAACCTCCTTTGAAATCCATAGAGCAAGCTCTCAACATATCTTCTACGGTTTGAATTGTTCTCTCAGACTGACCGTCTGTCTGGGGATGATAAGCAGTGCTGAAACTCAACTCTGTATCCAGAGTATGCTGAAGACTTCGCCAGAACGTCGAGGTAAATCTCGGATCTCGATCAGATATAATAGAAAGTGGTACTCCATGCAATCTTACCACTTCCTTTATATATATCCTGGTAAGCTGATCTAGAGAGAAATCCTCTCTAATAGCAATGAAGTGTGCAGACTTTGTAAGACGATCAACTATGACCCAGATAGCATTATTGCCTTTGGATGTTTTAGGAAGTCCTGTGACAAAGTCCATAGTGATGTTTTCCCATTTCCATTCGGGTATGGGTAATGGTTGTAACATCCCCTTAGACTTCTGTCTCTCAGCTTTATCTTGTTGACAAACCAAGCATCGAGAGACATATTCAGCAACATCTCTTTTCATGCCATCCCACCAGAAGTACTCTTTCAGGTCCCTATACATCTTCGTGCTTCCAGGATGAATAGAGAATGAAGAACTATGAGCCTCATCCAGCAGCTCTTTCTTTAATTCGGGGATGGGAGGAACGCAAACCCGATTCCTGAACTTTATTATCCC
The DNA here is from genome assembly GCA_963277665.1 of Viscum album. Classification (NCBI taxonomy): domain Eukaryota; kingdom Viridiplantae; phylum Streptophyta; class Magnoliopsida; order Santalales; family Viscaceae; genus Viscum; species Viscum album. Next base: position 1,762,625,444 of record OY728131.1, on the reverse strand, counting down.
ATCACAATCAAGGTTGAATTCAGGAACATTTCTCACCTTCTTTTGTAACTCGACATCTTCTTTCTGTGCCACTTTAATCTTCACATGTATAGATGGTTGAACATTCATTTGAGAAAGATAAGATTTTTCCCCTTCCATTATAATTCCAAGATCCATCCTTTGTAAATCCATAAATATTGGATCTTTTGTGATCCCCATCATAGATAAACTAGCATGGTCTTGTCGACTTAATGCATCTGCCACCTTGTTTGCTTTCACAGGGTGGTAATGGATTGAGAAGTCATAATCCCTAATCAGCTCCAACCATCTTCTTTGGCGCATATTCAGCTCCTTTTGTGTGAAAATATACTTTAAACTTTTATGATCAGTATAAATATCACACCTTTCACCATAAAGGTAATGCCTCCAAATCTTTAATGCAAAGATTACCGCAGCCAACTCCAAATCATGTGTTGGGTAATTTTGCTCATGGATTTTCAACTGTCGTGAGGCATAAGCTATCACCATATCATTTTGCATAAGAACACACCCCAATACCTTCTTGGATGCATCACTGTAGATCACAAACCTTTCTCCACTACAAGGCAGTGTGAGCACAGGTGCACTGGATAACCTTCTTTTCAACTCCTTGAAATTCTCTTCACATTCCTCTGTCCAGACAAACTTAACTCCTTTCCAAGTCAACTTGGTGAGTGGATTAGATAATCGTGAAAAATCTTTTACAAAACGTCGATAATATCCAGCCAAACCAAGAAAACTTCGGATCTCAGTTACTGTTGTTGGTCTTGACCATCTTTCGATAACCTCTGTTTTTGCTGGATCCACAGATATCCCCTCTTTTGAGATTATGTGACCCAAAAATGCAAATTTTTGAAGCCAAAATTCACACTTGGTAAATTTGGCATAAAGCTTCTCCTTTCTCAGGGTCTTCAATATAATTCTCAAGTGATCTTCATCCTCTTCCTTGCTCTTTGAATAGACAAGAATATCGTCTATAAAGACTACCACAAATTGATCAAGATAGTATCTAAAGACTCTATTCATTAGATCCATGAAGATAGCAGGGGCATTAGTAAGACCAAATGGCGTCACTATAAATTCATAGTGTCCATACCTTGTACGGAAAGACATCTTTGGTATATCCTCCCTTTTGACCCTTAATTGATGATACCCTGAACGAAGATCAATCTTGGAAAAGTATTGAGCTCCGCGTAGTTGGTCAAATAAGTCATCAATGCGTGGGAGAGGATATTTTTTCTTGATAGTGATCTTGTTAAGTTCTCGATAATCAATGCAGAGTCTCATTGATCCATCTTTCTTCTTAACAAATAGAACAGGTGCTCCCCAAGGTGACACACTAGGGCGTATGAATCCCTTATCAAGATTCTCTTGGAGTTGCTTCATCAATTCCTGCAACTCAATTGGGGCCATTCTATAAGGTGTCTTTGAAATAGGCAAAGCACCCGGTACGAGTTCTATTGAAAACTCAACTTCACGATTTGGTGGAAGACCCGGTAATTCCTCCGGAAAGACATCATCAAACTCCCGTACAATGGGCATATTCTTAATCGTGAGTTTCTCACCAACTATTTGAGATAAATAACCTTCATTTAGTGGAATCAATACCCATAAGATGGAAGAAATTTCCACTGGAAGGTTATGTTCATCCTTGCATTGATAGACGATCGTAGGTTGATCTGGAATATGAAATGTGACTTCCCTTCTTTGGCAATTGATATGAGCTCCATGTAGAGAAAGCCAATCCATGCCAAGAATCACATCAAATTCCACTAAAGGAAGGATCACAAGATTTGAAGGAAGCACTTTCCCACAAACTTCGATCGGAGAAGAATTATAAACTTCTGATGCGATTGATGTGCCATTAGGTGTTCTCACAGCTAACTCAACATCTAATTGTTGAGGTAATACGGTGATACCCTTAGAAAATTTTTCAGAAATAAAAGAGTGGGTGGATCCAGAATCAAATAAAACATTTGCTACATTAGAGTGGATGGTAAGTGTACCTTTCACCACATCGTTATCGTACTCCACATCGCTGATAGAAATTGCATGTGACTTTCCTTTGTCTTTAGCCTTAAGAGTTTGTTGACGTCGACCATCATCATCAACCCTTGGATTTGGGCATTGATTGGCATAATTCCCCATCTCCTTGCACTTGAAACATTGAAGTGTAGTAGGTTCATTCTGTGTATCCCTTCCTTTGTTTGCATCATTAGACATCTTCTTCCCATTATCACGGCATTCAAATGCCCGATGACCTTCCTTTCCACATTTAAAACATTTACTTGTCCCTTTAAGACAACTCCCTCCATGTTTCTTTCCACACTTTGAGCATAAGGGAAAGTTCATCTTCTTTTCCGTGTGCTCTTTAGATTTTTCTTTGAATTCCATCTTCCTCTTCTTATCAAACCCATGTGACTGATGGGTTACTCCAATCTCCATCTCGACTTTGAGAGCACATCGAACGATTTCCTCGTAGCTATTGAAGTCCCTTATGGCTAACGCCCTTCGAAGACTTGGTTTTAAGCCACTAAAGAATCGATCGATCTTACTCTCAGGTTGGATAATAATACCAGAAGCGTACCTTGCAAGTCTTGTAAAATTTGCTTCATAGGTACCAACAGATTTATCATCCCTTTGCTTCAGTTCAAGGAACTCTTTCTCCATCTTTGTTCGGAGAATACGAGGGAAGTACTTATTGAAAAATAAGTTCTTGAACCCGTCCCATTCCATAGACTCAATTTCATCCCTTTGCCTCGTATTCTTAACAAGATTCCACCATTGATCCGCATCTCCTTCCAAACGATACACTACTAGGATGACTTTATCATGCTCAGAACATTGAAGAACTGAAAATATCTTTTCAGTAGTACTAATCCATTGTTCAACAACTAATGGATCAGTAGACCCACTGAAAGATGGTGGACGCTGCCTCATGAAGGATTCAACAGAATGTTGCTCCCTCCTTTGTTCGTTTGGAAATCTTGCATGATTCATAGCTTGAGAAAGTTGTGTGAGCATGGCAACAAGATTTTTCATTCCAGCTCCCATATCGTTTGGTTGCTCAGGGGGACAATCATTGCATTGCCCATCGCATTCCGCATTAACACGGTTCCTTCGGGTTCCAGCCATTGACTAAAACCAAGAAGAATAGTGTGAGCAACACTAATTATAATAGGAAACCACATAATTCAAGAAAAAAAAAATTTCATTCTTATGGTCTTATCCTAGGTTATTCATGGCCATTTCTAAGATTGTGTTCTATGCTTAGACTTATCCTTAGGGTTCTTACTAAGGCTTTCACATCCTAGTTTCCAAAGGTTGACTATACCTTTGCCTCTGATACCAACTATAACGACCCACACTTTACATACATTGTTAATACTTCAAAATTGAAGCACACTTATTACAACATATGACAAAACCACAAAGGACCGTATAGGTATAGTGTCTTTAGAAACTGGGAAACATAAACAACTGGTTCATAAATCTTCTACAGTGTCTCCCATTTATTTCATCATATCTAGGGTCCCTTTTAGCATATTCTACTTAATATCCATCTTCCTGACCTGGGGAAAAGAAAACTTAAAAGGGTGAGCTCAAATGCTCAGCAAGGGAAAATAAAGGAAATAAAAATCATATCATATCTTTATGAAAATCAAAACCTGCAAAAGAGTTCATAATATCTTAACATGGAATAAATCATAGAAGTGAAAATGAGATCCCCATAATCATAACATAAAACTTGAAACTTTGTGGCATGCACACATAATCATGGAAAATCATTTCTTGTTAGTCATGACTCATTGCCAATACTATCTTAGTGGACAAAGTCCCTTTCTGAACCGAGTTCACTCCTCGTTTCAGTCCTGTATCACTGAACCGAAATAACCTTCCGTTCCAGCCATGTCTATCTCGTGAGATATAAAATCATTACCCAATGCATTGGAAGGAGATATAGGTCCCACCCATCTTATAATGAATCCTTTCTTATGTGTGCCACATAATTATAAAACATACATCATCGCATAACACATGTAACAAAAATGGGATTCTTGAAACATCATGACATCATAAATCAATTCATATAAGATAAAGGAATTCATAAACATAATTCCATCACAACATAGTCAAATCAATGTAAAAATATGGATAGAAACAGAACTCTTTATTATCTTAGATGTAAAATAATTTTGATAAAACACTTGAATTGAATTCTTGAGGAAAATATCCTTTCTTCTTCAAAATCAATTTCTTTTCACAAAACATCATGCAACTTTAAAAGAAAGAGATTTTATTGAAAATAGTCATGAAATATTTTAGAGGAAGCTTCATGAAAATAAGGCTTTATAAAACAGTATAAATCCGTTCGTGCCGTATAAGTTAAAAAAAACATTCTTCGTACTTTTGTCGGAAAAGTCAAAAAGTACCTCGTACGAAAAACGACAAAAGATTCCTTTCATACGTATTACTAAAAACTCACCGAAGGGTAAAAATGGATTTAAACAATTTTAGGTGGATGGAAATAATATTACATATTGATAAAACATGGATGTGGATGATAAAATACACCCCAGTAAATACTTACGAATAAACAATCTCGGATAAAAATGAGATTGTGATATTTCCCTTACCTTAGGTCCGATTTGCTTTGTTCGTGTCCGAAGCTCCTGTATAATGGTTTAAATAATGTTATTGACTTATTCCAGAATCATACATATTGATATGAGATCATATATGGTCATATTATTAGCTTCTTGTTAGTAATATTTCATTGTTACTTGTTACTCGGGTCTTTATAACTTTTTGTTCTTATGCGTGTTTTGTCAAATAAATTCTTATTCTTATATTTAGGTTATAGATAATTCATTTCCAGAATGGTATTAGTGTAGTATATACCATATTCATTCATTCAATTCATTTATATAATCATTATGAAATGAAGATCATGTAGAACGAGTCGCATCACATCGTGGAAACGGTATTCCGTACGTACGCACGAGTGATGATATCGTTCCTATGATCGTGGAATTGTATTGGAGTGTATATATATATTATTTCAGTATCAATATTACTTAATAATAATCATATATAGTTACTCATTACACCATTATACCCATCCTTGTAAGGTGATGGTGGAAAATAGATTACACCACGGCGTGGAGACGGTATTCCGTACGTACGCACGCGCGGTGATTTCATTTTTTCGTAGGATGGATAGAAGGTGAATTAGGGTTGTTTAATATTTATAATAACATATCAGTATGTAAGTAATACTGATGTTATTACTTTATCATGAAACAACTAAAGAATAAGAAGTTGAAGAAGAAAGAAATTGAAAAGATCGGTAATGGATATTACCTCTTCTTTGGAACGCCTCTTTGAATCCTCCACTTAAGGAACTAAGATTGGTCTTTGGAGAAGACCAGGACCTCTAGGATTATTATAGGTAAGTTGAGAGGAGAATATGGCAGGGGTTGGCCGAGCTTGAGTGCTCAAATTGGTGTGAGGAGGAGGGGGAGGAGGTGCCCTTTTATAAGGGAGGAGAGGGGCACCTTAGGAATATCTCAAAATATTATTTTATATTAAAGTCAAAATCGGTTTATAATGGTTCCAAAGGGTCTTATTTCGAAGATAATGTGGGTATGGGTCGAAATCCTATCAACCAATAGGATTTAGACAAGTTTAGGTTATTATTTTAACCTTATCAATTAGATTTAACTCTAAGTTAATTAATTTAACTTTTACCGTGTCTTTTTGTTTTCTTTCACTATATGGTTAATACACTTACTATAACATGCCAAACGAACCCCAAATTGTTTATTATTAATATATATATCCTTATCTAAGTCATTTGGCCGAACCTTAGATTTTTAGGAATAAAATAACAATTAATAATATAATATTTGATTTAAAAACTATTTTGTGTCAATTTTGACACTATTTGATATATGATTTTTGTGAAAGTCATAACAGAATTATATGTTAGAACCAAGTTGATTAAACCAACAATAATATATCATAGAAACCTAGAAAATTAGTGGAATCCATAAAAAGTCTCAAATTACATTTATTTTGGTATTTATATTATCAATTTTGTCAATATTTCATTAATAAGATAATTACTGCATCATCTTTGTGTCATAAATAAATTAAATTATTTGATGTCTAAAAATTACAAATAAAATACCATCATGTAGGAAATCTTTTTAGCTTTCTAATGAATATTTATAATCGAATTTATCTTATGTATAACCCCATATTAAAAATTATTTACTTATTAAACTTTGATTTTAACTATTTTAACCCTTCTTTAAATAAATTAATAATAAATGTCCTAATCTAATCCAAGTGGGCCTAAATGGTCATATTTTATTCCTAAGTTTGTTTTTGGTCGAATTACACTTGTCCAATAGAATTAGGACATGTGTTAGGGTAATATTAATATCATATTTACCCTTAGTTACCCTATTTACTATTAACCGCGGTAAAAATAGTAAAAAGTTATTATTCACCAAAAAATTATTTTCATCTCATTGAACCACATTTTAGTCCTTGATATTAACCGTGTCTCTCGGATTTTTGAAATTCCATTCACAGAAGCGGTAAAATTAAGTTTTATGCAAAATTCAGTTTTTAACCTACCACTTAGTGGTTTCACTATTCATCAGAAATTGAAAGTTTTCAGAAAAATACCAAAATTTCACCCTAGGCTAATTTCGATATTCTGAGTCCAAAAATGAAGTCCATTTTGAAAAATAAAATTTATAAAATTTAAAAAAAGTGGTTATTACTATTCATAACGGCTAGTTTTAATAGCATAATGTTGTTTAGTGGAACTCGGTATTGCGTACGACGCAAGCTATCGAGGAAGGTCGCGATTGCGTGTAAAGCAAGCCAAGCAAGTGTTGTGTAGAAAAAGATTCCTTTGATGATTTATATAACATAAAAGTCTCGGGTGTTACAATCCTCCATTTGGTTTGTGGTGGTTAAAACCTCCCCATGAAGGTTGGAGGTGGGTCCACTTCACCTTAACCTCTCCTGAGAGGTTATGGTGGTGGGGCCCCCCAGATCATAACCTCCCGTGTGAAGATAATTGAGGTGGGGACCACACGGGGCTTAACCCCCTATTAATTGAAGGAGTGGAAAACCTCCCAACATCCCTCATTAATGACGTGGGGAGCCTTTTGAACTCCCAATTAATCAATTGCACCAACGCATGTGATTTAATTAAGGCGATCCTCTTAACCCCCCCCCCCCATTAATTTTTTGCGGCATCACCATGAATTAATTAAGGAATGCCTCTTAATTTATTTCTATAATTTGAAATTGTTTTTCCTGCAAAATAATAGACAACATATATTAGTTTTTATCTTGGAAATTATCATTTGGTGGGAGCTTTGAGATGAGATCTTGGGAGAAAAGAATTTCTCCCAACGATTAATGAAAAATGAAGAACACCAGCAATGATCTTCCACAAACTTCTTCCTCTGATTTCTTCTCTGGTTTCTTACCGAGGTGAAGCCACTTCCCAAAACATCATGTGAACTCGGATGTGGAATCATGTGCCGGACGCGACGAATGATGACTAAGTCTTCTTCCCAGAACATCATTGTTGACACCCAATAATATAGTTTGGGGTTTATTACGTATTGGTAATGTTTTTTCTTATCAATTTCAATGATTTGAAAGGAATTGTTGCGGGTGAATTGTTGACCGTATTCTTCTCTTGATGAGCCTTTTGTTATCACCTCTACATGCAGAGGGTGTGGTCCAACTAACAAGGCCCGAACCCATCTTTAGATCTCTTTTGATGATTCTCCGGTATGGAAACATAACAACAACGAGGTGATGGAAGTGGCAATGACAAGGTCGCGCTACCTACGGCCCCTATGAATCGCACTGCCCCCCACGTTGCCCCGTGCGCCCTGTCCGAACCCAAAGCATGCCCGGTGCCCAGGCCGCCTACCCACGACCTCCCAGCGTGCTGCTCGGCGCCCCGCCGGCCTCCCGGGGCGATGCCCGGTGCCCAGCCACCCTCCCAGCGCACTGCCCGTTGCCCAGTTGGACTCCCGGCTTGCTGGCCATCACCCAGATGGCCTCCCGTGTGCTTCCCGGCACCGAGGTCACCTGCACGTGGCCTCCCGGAGCACTTACCACACCTACCACATGCCTCGCGACCCGCCAGCATGCTGTTGTGCCATGCGCCGCCATCCCGAAATGGCCGGCGACCTGGCCACACCCCACCGGACAGCACACCGGCCTCCAGGCCGCCGGCGTCCCGAGCCAACTAGCAGCATCCCTCATGGTGTCGCTAACCGAACCAACCCAGATTTCTGGACCAACCTACCCGAGTGAATCCCCACATGGTGTGGGCCGATAAGGCCCCAGATTCTAGGCCGATCCACCTATATGGAGACTTTCGGGCCGAACCGCCACCACAGTCCTTTGGGCCATTCCTAGTGGACCGGGCCGAACCAAACGGGTGACCCTCCCAAAGTGTCAGGTCCAACCCCACGAGTCTGACCAGTTCCATAGAGACCAGGTTTTCCAAGTCTTGGATGGGCCGTGTCAGTCCGACCGGGTCGGACCGGGCCCAGGCCCATTACAGACCCTGTTAGTTTATTTTGGCCATATCATTGGCACCTAACGTATGTTTGACCAACCGTCGGAGGAAGTTGTATTCTTGGAATGTGGTGGTCCCTTTGAAATTACCCCAGCGGAATTTGAGGTATATTTGAAATACGATGATGTTGGGTCGTACACAAATTCAACCGGGCCCCGAGACTAAAAAGTTAATAACTCACAGACTGGGTGTCTGATCAACACGTCGTCTATTGCGTTCAGACCTTTATGAAGAGGAGGACCATTGAGTTACTTATACATGGGACTTTGTGATAGTTGATGTATCAACACTTGGCTTGAGGTGTGGATTGTCCCCGAATCATGCGTGGTTTGTGGAAACCCTGTTCCTGGCTGTGCACTGTTGAATGTTCAAGATCATGTGTTCGTCTGATAGTTCTGATGCCTATTCCTAGTTAATGTGTTGGTCGGACTGGTCTGTCTTCTATTCCTGGATCATGTGTTGGTCTGACAATATAGCTGGTTCTGGATCATGTTTTGGTCCGACAACTCTGACAACTATTCTAGGATCATGTGTTGGTATGACAGTTCCGACTTCTGTTCTAGGATCATGTGTTGGTCCGACATCTCATACGATTCAGTGTCTATATCTGATCATCTCTGTCTCTCTACTTAAGATGTATATATGTGTGAGCTGACTCAGTAAGTTCTATGTTTTCCTCATGATTGAGATGGGATACTTGATAACTTAGGTATATATATGGGCATATACCTATGTAATGAGTATCTGTCAATTTCATACTCTGTGGTTTATCCTTGATGGATTTTGAGAGACCTTGGTGGTCATTGGGTGCCTACTGATTATCATTATACTCAACACCACACAGGCTATGCACGCACCTCATTGTATTGGTTGCAGACGACGGACAACATTGACTAAGGATAAGAGTAGCAGGACTGGACGGTACCCAGAGGTGGACTGTACGACAAGTCAGTTCCCAGTGGAGACGGACTGACTTTGATTGTTGTTGAGGATATCTATACCTACCCATCAGGTAGGATCTGGTGTGGAAGATCCAGGAGCTTCTATTCACCTTTCAGTTGTTTACCTTTCTTCAGTTGTACTTGGTTTCAATTTCCTTGTAATTTGCAGTTTGGCTTGTATTTCTCACCGCTTTACTTTTCAGCGCTCTTTTTCGTATACAGTTTTACTTATTTTTCTACTTCCAGCTTACTCTATTGTGTGTGTTTCCTATTTATAAAGGCAATTCATTCCCAGTTTTAGGGATTTACGCCTTTGGTGCTAGTTGTCAGGCCTTGGACTATGGAAGGTGGGCTTGGGGAAGTCACGACTCAGGCCCCAGGGGATAGGTCATGACTAATTGGTATCAAAGGAGTCAGTTTTACTACAGAACATAGGACTATGATCTTTATTTTCTATGAATACAAATTTTTAATGGTACTAAGTGTGGTTCTAAATTCAGGGAGTCCAATGTTGGTGTTGCGGCCGACATATCCATACACTAGGACCCTAACTTCTGATTTACGAATCAGTGCACAAAAACACTAATTGCGTGTGTGTTTTCAAAAGATTTCATTATGACATCTAGAGTTAGCTCACCAGGTATAAATTATTGACCATGGCGGACCTATTTATCTTCAGGATGCCTCCACGCAGATAGCCAGCCAGGGTTCTGAGAGATGTATGAGATGGAAGCCCACCGAGCGACAATGCCTCAGTGCAGGGCCCCATCACAGCAGAGGCACCAATGGTACAACTACCCATTTGGCCACAGATAACACCATTCCCAGTAGCAGAGAGTGCATGACGTATGCGCATGTTGAACGAGTTCCTGTACCAGAGTCCACCCAGGTTCAGGGGTGAGCTGGACCTGCAGGCAGCTGAGGATTGGATGGAGGCTATGGTGAGAGTTTTCAGACCAGTAGGGACACCGACTGACCATCTCTTGAACCTTTCCACGAGTCTCCATTAGGAATCAGAAGGTAGATGGTGCAGACTAATTCTCCAGGTGCATGATGAGGCGACAATACTCTGGGCAGACATCGAGAGCCTATTCTGGGCAGAGTTTGTCCCAGCCACCCTACGTGCAGTGCAGATATAAGAGCTACTGCATCTACAGCAGGGTCGCATGAAAAAGGTGTAGTACTCAGTGAGGTTCAATGATCTATCATTCTATTCTACAGATATGGTACGAGACCCATTCATCTGAGCCCAATCTTTCGAGCTTGGGCTCATGCGAGAGATCAGGGCCTCTATGATCTCCTTTAGCATCCTGACACCGGAGGGGGTGTTAGAGAGAGCGCTCCTATTAGAGAATTTCCTTGCTGAGTAGTCACCAGCAGCGATACCCATCACTAGTCAACAGGCAGTAGAGTCTTCTATAGCTATCAGAAGATAGATTTCGTAAAGGTCCAAGCGAACTAGGCCATTGGGTGGATAACCTCAATATACATGTTCAGTTCTGCGGGGCACACGATATAGAGACAGTCATGCTAGGAGCGAGCAATCTAACACCTGCGACGGGTAGGGTCACATGGCTTGTGACTATCTGAACCATCATTCAGATGATCAAAAGACAGTTGAGGGACCTCCCAGGTAGAGGCAAATATTGGATCGAGCCGGTCCGCATGGAGCAGGCAGACGCGGAAGAGGATCTGGCTGGGGATCTGGAAGTGGACGACAATTTGAGGTGTTATCGCCACCACCACTAGGAGGTCTAACCCGACCGCAGGGATTTGGTTGAAATGGGAATTCTAATCTCCAAGTAGCTGAGTCATATGACCATGGAACTCTGGATATGATTCGAGGCACAATCTATGTCTACTCCACCTTAGGTGCAGTTCTTATGAAAACATGTGTTTGTCACTCTTTCATTTCCACTACCCTTGTTCATAGGTTGGAGATTCTGACCGAGCCGTTGGCTCGATTCATATAGCTAGAGACTCATAAGGGAGCATACTCAATGATTACACACTGGTGCGGGCAGTGTGAGCTTACTCTAGGAGGTGAGATCTTCAGCTGAGATATCCTCATAGTGGCATCAAGGCCTCGATACATTATCATGGGTATAGACTAGTTATCTATAGTCCATGCTCAGATCAACTATATTAGAAGCAGCGTTCGGTGTGTCCACATGGATGGAAAAATTTTCACCTTCCCCGAAAAGAAGAGATCCTTTGTAGTGCTTGAAGAACTTACATGGAGGAGGGTGCCGCTGATCCCTCATCAGATGACCTGCCTTATCCTCGGAGTAGTTGATGTGGAGTGTCTGAACTATCCTGTAGTGGTGGACTAGTACGCGGATGTTTTCCTTGATGATGTTCCAGGACTACCTCCATATAGAGAGGCGGAAATCTACATTGACCTCTACCACAGGATGGCATCGATATCTACACGAGAATATCTGATGGCTCTCACTGAGCGTCACGAGCTGAGGGTATAACTAGAAGACTTATAGGGGAAGAGATTCATCTGGCCCAGTGTTTCTCCCGAGGCAGCCCCGATTCTGTTCTCCATGAAGGAATATGGGATCATGAGGCTATGTGTTGACTACCGTCACCTAAATCTGGTGACCATGAAGAACAAGTACCCACTCTTGAGGTTCAATGACCTATTTGATCAGCTGAAGGGAGCATGATGGTTCTTGAAGATAGAACTAAGATCAGGCTGTCACTAGCCTAGAGTTTGAGCCGAGGATGTGTAGAATATGTCATTCACATGTCGGTATGACCACTATGAGTTCTGGGTTATGCCTTTTGGTGTAACCAATGCTCCAGTAGTGTTAATGGGACTTATGAACAAGATATTCCAGACGTGCCTCAATTACATTTTCATAGTCTTCATCGACGACATTCTGATCTACTCAACTATTGAGGATGAGCATGCCAACCATTTGCAGGTAGTACAGGACACACTCTGAGAGCCGTAGTTTATGGTAAACTCTCGAAGTGCCGGTTTTTGATATGAGAGGTTCACTTTCTAGGACACGTCATCTCAAAGGCTGTAGATGCAATGGATCTAGTGAAGATAGAAGTGGCACTTGCTTGGAAGCGACCCAGGAGTGTGACAGATGTGCGGAGTCTCCTGGGTTTGGCAGGATACTACTGGAGGTTCGTGCTAGACATATCCAGAGTTGTAGAACCACAATCAGCCTTGAAGATGAATGGGAAACCCTTCATGTTGTCGTAGAGATTCCTGTATAGCCTCCAAGAGATGAGGAAGAGGCTGACTAGTTCCCCCACTTTGAGGAATCTAGATGAAGTAATAGGGTACGTAGTTTACTGTGATACATTAGGGACCAAACTCGGGTGTTTCCTGATACAAGAGCATAGAGAGATCGTGTATGGTTCTCGGCAGCTGACACAACATGATCAGAACTACGCTACCCATGACCTGGTGTTAGCAGCAGTGGTTTTTCATTTGAAGATGTGGTGACATTATATTATGGGTGAGCATTATACCATATACATTTATCACAAGAGACTCAGGTATATATTCTCTCAGAAGGACCTGATCCTGAGATAGTTATGTTGCATTGAGTTCTTCTAGGTCTATGACTTCGAGATATTCTATACTCATGGGAAGGGCAACGTTGTTGTGGATACTCTCATCAAAAGATTTGGTATACAACTGCTAGGAGAGGCGAAAGAGCAGCTGGTTACTTTACAGATTTCTTATGTGGACTAAGATGGAGCATATTTCTTGTCGTCTCATACTGTCCCTCCCCCACTCCTTCAGCGAGTTAGGGAAGCACAACATGGGGACAATGACAACGAGACAAGATGTGCTCTAATATCCACAAGACAGGCTCTTGATGGATTTTTTGAATGTGGGGAGTATGTCATCTACTTTATAGGACATACTATGGCACTCATAGAACTTCAGGAGGATGTGTTGAGGGAGTTGCAGACATCCCCTCTAGTGGTACATCCAATAGTTGTGAAGATGTACCAAGACCTTTGACGACAGTAGTGGTGGCCAGGAATGGAGAAAGCGTCAGTGGAGTTTGTCTCTCGATGGCTCACTTGTCAGCAAGTGAAGGTGGAGCACCAAGTCCTAGCATGATTTTTCCATCCATTATAGGTCCCAGAGTGCATGTGGGATGGGATATCCATCGACTTAATGATAGGTCATTCATGTACATACAAGGGTCATGACTCGATTTGGGTGATCTTTGACCGACTCACCATGTCGACCCACTTCATACCGATTTGAGAGCAGGGTTTAGTAGAGATATTGGGATGCCTCTACATGAAGGATATTGTGCAGCTACATGTATTCCCTTCTTCTATTGTCTCCGATTGGGACACACGGTTTACTTCTAGGCTATGGAAGGGGTTTCAGGAGGCTTTCGGGATGAACCTTCGTCTGAGCGCCACCTTCCATCCTTAGATAGATGGTCATACTGAGTGGACCATTCAGACTCTTGAGGACATGCTACATACATGTGTCCTCAACTTCGGTCACATTTTGGAGGATCACCTACCTTTGGTTGAGTTTTCCCACAACAATAAATATCACTCCACCGTAGACATGGCACCATTTGAGGCATTGTATGGGCGACCTTGCTGATCCCCCTTGTGCTGGACAGACCCTGGAGAGTCAGCACTGGTGGGACCAGAGATGGTACGAGCTACCATAGAGAATGTGCAGATCGTCCAGAAGCTGATGAAGACTGCACAATGTTGGCAGAAGTTGTATACCGACAAGAGACAAAGACCACTGGTGTTCGAGGATGGCTACCACGTCTTTCTACGGGTCTCACCTCGATGAGGTTTATAGAGGGTTGGCCGAGGCAGAAATTTATCATTGTGATTTATTAGACCCTTCCAGGTCCTCAGTATAGTAGGCGAGGTGGGTTACCACTTGGATCTTCCACCTCAGTTGCACCAGGTGCACAACATCTTCCACGTATCTTAGCTAAGGAGATACGTGCACGACCCCTCCAACATCATTGAACATGGTGAGCTAATCATCGATGACGGGGAGACTTTCACGGAGGTTCCAGTGGAGTTTGAGGATCGACAAAGGCAGTTCATATGTTGACTGTCGATACTGTTGGTGCATGTTCGATGGAAGCACGAGAACCTCTTTGAGAGAACATGGGAGCAGGTGGCTCAGATGCATGCTCAGTACACCCTTTTATTCCCTTAGTTCGAGTATTTTCTTATGGGGACGTAAAGACCTGAGGTGGGGAGAATGTAAAGACACAAAAATCTCAAGGATTTTATTTAATACATGGGATTTTTATGAGTCCACAAATGATAACATCGTTTGATCATGATTCCCGGTGTGACCGAAATCAATTATGAAGTTTTGATCTTGTACGTTCAGTAAACGTACGAGCAAGTTTTTATAACTTTTGAACTGATACTCAGAATTGAAATCTGAGGGAACTGTTGAACTCACATCGCCAGAATTATCTTAGGAATTTTTTCACATCGATGACAGCGAGTCTAGGATAAATGTCAGTTTCTTGGATTAAAAACAATAATAATAAAATAAAGTCCCCTATGATTTATTTTATCTTCAGCTGCCATTTTGGGTGTGGTGGTTTAAACCTCCCCACAGAGGTTGGAGGTGGGGCAACCACACCATAACTTCTCCTGAGAGGTTATGGTGGTGGGGTCTACCCAAAATCAACATCCCATGTGAGGATAATTGAGGTGTGGACCACACGGGGATTAACCCCCTATTAATGGAAGGAGAGGAAAACCTCCCAACTCGCCTCATTAATGGGGGGGGGGGGGGGCTGTTGACCTCCCCATTACGCAATGGTGCCAACTCATGAGATTTGATTAAGGGGAGCCTCTTGTCCTCCCCATTAATTAATTATGGCATCACCGTGAATAAATTAAGGGGGGGCTCTTATTTTATTTTTCAAATATAAAATTGTTGTGCCAACAAAATAATAAAAAATTTATATTAAATTTCCCTTGGAAATTTTCATTTGGTGGGAGATCTGAGAGGAGAGCTTGAGAGAAAAGAAGTTCTCCAAATGAAGAATGAAGAAAGAAAGAATGTCGACAATGATCTTCCAGGAACATCTTCCTCAGACTTCTTCCCCGGTAACCTACTAATGTGGAGCCACTTCCACAAATGTCGTTCTAACACGGAAGTGGAAGCATGCAACGGACACGATGAACAACGACTACGTCTTCTTCCCACAAAATCTCCTTCGACGCCCGACAATCCAGTTAGGGGTTTATTAGATGTTGATATTCCTTTTACTTATCACATTCAATGATTGGAAAGGAATTTTTGCGGGTGAATTGTTGACCATATTCTTCTCCTAATGAGCCTTTTGTTATCACCCCTAAACGAGGAGGGTGTGGGCCAACTAACATGGCCAGACTCCATCTATTAATCCCTTGGGATGATTCTCCGACATTGAAACATAACAACGCTGGGGAGACGGAGGCTGAAACATTAAGGTCGCACTACCCACGACCTCCATGAACCGCACCACCCCCGTGGTGCCCCATGCACTGCGGCAGAACCTGCGGCCTGCCCGGCGCCAGGACCGCCTGCCTGTGGCCTCTTGGCGCGCTGCCCGGTGCCCCGCCGACCTCCCGTCGCACTGCCCGGCACCCAGACGACCTCCCACATGCTGCTTGGCACCCAGGCCGACTGCCTACAGCCTCCCGACATGCTTCTCGTGCGCCCTATGGCATGCCTGCATGGTTCCGGGCCCCGCGGCGCCATCCCATGCCATCCCATAGCCTTCCCACACACCAATGGCCTTCCCACCGGCCTCTAGGCTGCCGACCTCCCTCAACGGCCCGCGAAGTCCCAAACACCATCACTGGACGAACCAGCTCGACTTTCGATGCCGAGCCGCCTACGCGGAAACCTCTGGGATGAACCACCCCCATAGTCTGCTGGCCCGGCTCAGTAGACCGGGATGAACCTAATAGGATGACCTTTCCAACGGTCCAGGTCAGAACCAGCAGGTCTAACCAGGTCGACCCAGACAAGGTCAGCCCAGTCTGGGTGGGGCTGAGTCGGTCCGAACCGGTTGGACCGGGCCCATCCCCATTACCGACCCTGTTACATTATATTGGCCTTATATTTGGCACCCGACGTCCATTTGATGAACCATCTGTGGAACTAGTATTATTTGAACACAATGTTTCATTTGAGATTACCCCACTAGAGTTCGGGATATACTTGAGACATAGTCAGGTTGGATCGTACACTAATTCAACCAGGCCCCTAGGAATAGAAGGCTAATAAATCATAGACCGGGAGTCCGATTGACGCACCGTCTATTTCATTGAGACCCCTATGATGAGGCAGAACATTAAGATACTTATATTTGGTACTTCATGGTAGTTTATGTGTCGAAAATTGGCTTGATAATCATACCCTCCTGGAATCAAGAGTTCTTTGTGGAAACCCTGTGGCTGGTTGTGCACAGTTTACTATTCCTGGATCGTGTGTCGGTCCGACAGTTCTGATGACTGTTCTTGGGTCATGTTTTGTTCTGATAGTTCTGACCTATATTCATGGATCATATGTTTTTCTGACAGAATATATGGTCCTGGATCATATGTTGGTTTGACAGCTCTAACCACTGTTCCTAGATCATGTGTTGGTCCAACAGTTCATACTTCTATTCCGGGATCATTTGTTGGTCCGACAGAATAGCTGGTCCTGGATCATGTGTTGGTTTGATAGCTAAGATGATTAAATGGCTATATTTTATCATCTCTATCTCTATACCTATGTTGTATACCATTGTGAGCTGAGTTATTGACTTCTGTGTTTTCCTCATGATTGAGATGGGTTACTTGATAACTTAGGTATATGTATGGGCATATACCTATGTAATGGCTATCATTCGATTTCATGCACTGTGGTTTATTCATGGTTGAATTTTACAGACATTGGTGGTCTCAAGGTCCCTACTAATTATCATTATATTCGCCTCTTCATGGGATATTCCCTCACCTCATTGTGTTGGATGCAGACGATGGACAATGCTGACTGAGGATCAAAGTGGTAGGACTGGACGGTACCCAGAGGTGGAACATATGACAAGTCGGTACCCAGAGGAGACGGACGGACGTGGAGTGTTGTGGATTCTATCTATACCTACCCATCATGTAGGATCCATGGTGTACAATCCAGGACCTTCTCTTCACCTTTCAGTTTTTTAACTTTCTTCAGTTGAACTTGTTTTCTATTTCCTTGTACATTACCATTGGGCTTGTATTTCCGGACCCATTACTTTTCAGCACTCATTTTGGTATACATTTTTACTTAGTGTTTTTCTTCAAGAATATTCTATTGTGTGTGCTTCTAGTTAATTAATTCAATGCCTTCCCAGTTTTAGGGATTTACACCTTTGGTACTAATCGCCAGCCTCTAGCCTATGGAAGGCGGGTTTGAGGTAGTCACAACACAAGCCCCGGGGGACGGGTTGTGACAGAGCCTGAGGTACATGTATACAAAGACATTCCATGATTACTGATATAATATATGTGGGGACCTCAATACGGGGATATATAATAACAAATTTAATATTAACATGGTTCTTATTATAACAATTTTCATTATAAATTCCTTTGATTGAAAATTTTTAACTCATTCCTGGTGATTTTTGAAATATTTTTTACATAAAATTATATTTAATCCATGTTTGAAATGTTTTCCATCATTGATAAATGAATAATTTTTTGTTTTAAATACAAATAATGAACATCCTTGTATGTTTTGAATAAATTTATAGACTTATTTTAAATTTAGGCTTCTTATTGTGGAACACTAGGAGAGACCCTAATTAGATTTTTAGATCACACCCTACCCTTTTATTATACATTTTTTATATTTTCTCCATCTAGATATGAGTGAAGGGAAGGTAAATCATGGAGGAGGGGGATGTTCATGATACCCTAGGTCATGGAGTGGTGTTTCCCATAAGACATGTAGTTTGTATTATTATTCTACTTGTACCTTTAAGTACATTTTTTGTTATATATACTTATATGGGTTCTACTAATATCTCCCTTCGGAGTTTTTTTATTGAATTGATATGAATATGTTTCTTCATATATGTTTGAGGAAAATTAATTTCCACAGTTATATTTATTGATGATAAGTAGTAGTCACCAAACCATCAGGATTGGGAACTCCCTTTGTTCAATGTCAGTGCTGGATTGGGTATTATAGTACCCGGGTATTCAGGATCGATCTAGAAATGAATATGATATACCAAATCCTATATGAGGATGTGTAAAGGTCTAAATGGGAATGAATTTTTATTCATTTGATGGAAGTAGAAGTGATTTAAATTCTTAAATGTAGGGTGGGGTAAATTTTATGTCCACACTATTTTAAAGTGTCAAATGGGATGGTCGAGTGGTTTTCTAAACAATATGGAAAACATGCATCTCATGGTTCCTAAGATCCACACCTAAAATGTTCCATGCACACTGTTATACTAAGAATGTGAAAAACATGAATTATTCATTTTATCATAGCCCACGCTTTCCATATCTCAAAAAAATAGTTAGAAAAAACATGTACAACCTATTCTCATTATAGAAGTAGTTTATTTCTTGTTTTTTAAGGCTGTGTGACTCCTCTCGAATAGTAAAATTAATTAGATTCCTCTATTGATAGTCTGCCTTTTATGTTTCATTGTTAGAAATAATCATTTCCTAACAATGTTACTGACCTATTTTTAAAAAAACTGAAAATATGATCTCCGACGTAGACAATATTCTCCTAGAACAATCCTTAAACACTTATGATCATTAATTAGAGTAAATAATATATTTAAATATAATATCAATGATCCCATACTTCATTAGAAAATATAGGATCATAAAAAATATTATAAATTATAAAATTAATTTTTAGTCACTAGAATGTTCATTGACATCTTCCAATTATTTAAAATATCATATAAGCATTAATAAACACAATATCTAATTATATATTAAGTGATTTTTTATAGATGGAAAATAACATGAAAAAGATTTATTAATATCATAATAGTATCACTTCTAATGATATATGTCATATACGATAATATAGCCCATATAAATTATAATGGTATTAGATTTAGTGAACATCTACTTTCAATCTCCCACAATAACTACAAAATTATGAAATTTATTCAAAATCAATAATTAATTTTGAAAAAAAATCGAGTCTCTCGATCATTGGAAAAAATATTTTATATGAAATCAAATCACCATTATGGAACATTATATGTCACCATGGGGGCATTATTTCCTTGAAAATTATTATGAAATAAAAATTCATATCCATAAGTAAATACAATCCTATAAAAGTTTATTATTTATATCCAATCTACAAAGGGGCATAATAGGACTAACATAGATAAATAAATTAGGTCCCCATTTCTTAATTAGATGGGAAATGATATGTACTTTATCTATTTTTGACCATGGATCTCCTACATGTAATTTTATCAAGGAAAAATATTTCATACACATTTATGGGTGGAAATGTACCATCATGTTTAATAAAAAACCAATAACATAATAAAAAATATACCGAACTACCAATGATTATATTTTTCTCAAGACAAAGATAAAAAATGTATAAAATATTGATTTATCATATTTAGGGTAATTTATTAACATCATGTAATAGAGATTAATATGTTTTATACACTATTATTTATATAAATAAAATTATATTTGTCACTACCCCCTCCCCACAAAGTCTACCCTTCATGGGCCAACAATGTGAGAAGGGAGATAATGACCCCCCGAGTCCCACCTCTATTAGGCCCTGGGTTGGCAACTAGCACCGAGGGTATAGTAAAGACAGAAATGGGAGGAATTTCCCTCTAAGAGAACACATGCAGAAGAGAGAGATAAGATATACACCAACCAACTCCAACTCAAAACTGAAATATAAAATAAAACCCAAGGGCACATATGTAATTTCATGAAAAAGTATACAACTAGATGGGGAAAACTGTAACTATCCAAAATAATGTAAAAATAGTAGGGTGAGTATATCAGTATAATCAGTAGGATCCTCCCTAAATCAAGTCGTGAAGAAGTAATGAAATCATGTGAAAGAAAAGTGAACAACAAGTGAAACTAACTCATCACCTAATGAAGTATACTATATTCTGAACCACACCATGGATACACTAACCAAGTAAGGCATACATGAATATAACATATATGAGAGAATATCTAGGGTACCCCCTACTAATTCCCCACTTGTTTTCCACTTTTCCCCAACGTCGCACGCCCTAAGAATCTCTCTCTAAAAGGGATTCCCCGTAGACACCTGGACGTAGAACCACAATATGAACCTCGTGCAACAAAACCACCATATCTAAATAAGCAAAGTAACCAGTTAGTTTCTGCAAGCCTCCACAGCTCGCATAATGTGTATCACACATTGGGTATTATACCTCAAGCCATTACATCCCATACACAGAGTAAGGATCAACAAGCCATCACAACCAATACACGTTACACCTATAGTAGTTCATAGGATACTATATCCAGAATATATGTGTATAAATAAAAAAAAGCTATTACAACCCTCTACACACATACATGAGGAAAACTAACCAATGTGCCCACTAGTATATGTAACTACCAAGAGAAGAGAGCGGGGACAAAGGGAGTAGTCAGCCATCCATCCTCCCACCAGAATGTAGGGGAAAACACTCCCTCTGGGCTCAGAATCCCCGGGGTGTCAGTTTCCCTTACTAACAGGGTAGAGTAGCATATAGAAACACAAAAGTACAGAATATACTATATCTCACAACTTCACTATTGGAATAACCTAGTGTTAAACACAACTACTGCTAAAGTCTCTCATACTCTGGAATGTAACTTCTAAGACTAGTTATCCTATAAGCACACAAACACTTAAAGAAATTTAATAAATTATTTCATTACCTTTTTATTAGTTTCAGTTTATGTTAATTAATTTCTTAAATATTATTTAACCAAATACAATTCAACATTAAATTTCATTAGCATCACACCCAATGTCCAATGTTCCTTAAAAATTACAACCACATCATTATGTTCTTGAAAAATCCAACCCCATTGGTTAACACCATTTATTCAATTATTAATTATAAATTACATTCCCACATTCCAAGGATTTCTAAAAAACATTCTATGCTACAAAACACAACAAGGATCAACATTATGAGTAGATGTACTACCCGTCGAGTCTTTGTTTCTTTTAGTAAAAGCATATACCCTTCCTCCCTTGAGAAGATAAACATAAATAGAACATGGCATACCTAGTGTGTCTTCACCTCTTTTAGAAGAAGGGTACGTAAGACCAGTTTCTATGAGTAGTGGGAAAAAGTAAAGCAGATAAACAGCCGATAATAATCATCATGTATCCATCAATCAAATTCATCCCATTACATCATCCTTGTTGTCCTCCCCGACACCCACATGCATAAACCGATGCATCTTACCACTCAAGGCATCATCTTCTTCCACAACCGAAAGGCCTACATGCCCCCACATATCAAAACAACCATCTCGGATAACATTACAACACAAGCATCAAGAAAACTACATCTTATCAATTGGGATCTTGGACATTTTACAAACAATAGGGTAACTAAGAACCCTTAAAGGAATTATAAAAAAAATTAATCTGTTTTGAATTAACCCATTTATTATACGTAGGTTCCACATTCGGGAAACCTAAACAGAAAGATATCATAAATAAATTATATGTTATTACTGCACAATTTTCATTAACATTAAAATTACAACAAGAAAATCCAGATTCATTTAGATGCCTATTTATCTTTAGCCCAAAAATTATCCATTAATTCATGTTTATGTTCATTACCAATTTCTACCAAGAATGAACAGCTATATGAAGAAAGCAAATACATCACACTATCAATAAAAACAAGAGGCAATAACGGATGATCGATATCAATTTATTTAACTGGGTAAAATATTTATTATTTCAATTTCATTGTCGTCCATTTGGATAAAACATGCTAACAATGAATTTGAATGTAACCGAATAGAGACTCAAAGAATCCCCTACCTCAAACAGTTCTCGACGCTCATTATCCACCAAATGGGTCATGATTCTCCTCTCTCATCAACTACATCCATCCGACGATGCCATGATATGACCGCACCAACGGAAACCCAAGAAAACCCCATTAAAAATCATGGACATTACATCCTATAATATGGAAATGAGAAACAGGATAATATGAACACTAAAAGAACAACGATAAAACATACCTTATATCGAAGATTGACTGATATAGCTCGGTTGCATCAAAACAGAGCGGAACCAATCCATGGAAGAATGTTTTATTGTGAAACTCATATGGGAAGGATTTAAAGGATCTAGTGTCTCATAGTAGAGAACAAAGAGGAAGAACAAGAAAATATGATATCTTTTACCTTTTGAAGATTTAATGGAATGATGACTTACGATATGCTTAATTTCCTATTAAAGTAGTATCGCCTTAAACCATCTGGTTTGACCAAGTAAAAACATATCGGGCCTTAGGAATAATTAATATTGGATTTTTGGCCATTGAATCGTCCTTAAGAGTATTTAATATGAGGCTTTAAATTCATTTTACGTTAAAGGAAACATTAAAGGGGAAAAAGTATAGGATACTGAAAACACTGTACAAAAAACTCAAAATTACTCAAAGGAAATAGAGGCTACTGTTATAACATCACTGATCTAGAAACACTATTCATTTACTCAAAATTTGGCAAAGGAAATAGATGTTGCTGTTAGAACCTCCTAGATCTGGAAACATAGTTCATGAAATTGAAATTTGGAAAAGAAAATGGAGTCTGCTGTTAGAACCTCACTAGTCTAGAAACACTATTAATGAACTCAGAATTTGGAAAAGGTGAATGTGGCTACTTTTAGAACTTCACTTGTCTAGAAACACTGTTAATGAACTCGAAATTTTTCAAAGGAAATAGAGGTTGCTATTATAACCTCACTGGTTTGGAAACACTGTTCATGAACACGAAATTTGGAAAAGGAAATAGAGGCTGCTGTTAGAACCTCACTGGTCTAGAAGCATTGTTCATGAACTCGAAATTTTGAAATGGAAATAGAGGCTTCCATTAGAACCTCACTAGTCTAGAAACACTGTTCATGAACTCGAAATTTGGCAATGGAAATAGAGGCTGTTGTTAGAAGCTCACTAGTCTGGAAACACTGTTCATGAACTCGAAATTTGGAAAATGAAATAGAGGTTCCTGTTATAACCACACTGTTCTAGAAAAACTATTCACAGAACTCAAAATTTGGTAAAGTAAATAATGGTTACTATTAGAGGTTACCGATAGAGGTCACCGTTAGAGGTTACCGAAAGAACTGTTCACCGATGGAACTGTTCATAGAATTGGATATTTAGAAAAGTGTTGGGGATAAGTCACATTGACCTCTTGGAACACCTCAAACACCATATTTTCTCAATGGAATGGATTGAAGTGGCCTGGGCCATTACATCAGATACCTCTCAAAATATTCACATCCCCATGAATTCAAAACCCACCTAAAGTGAAAACGAAACGGGGTCAAATCAACCACCCTTCGAGATACCTTTAAAAAGAGACAAAGCCACAGAAAAAGGGATCCATCTCTTAAAAATGAATATTTCATAACTGCATAAGATACATAGATTCATGAAAATAGTTAATCATAAAACAACTCTGGGTACTTAGCTTGTATTTGTGACTCACGTTCCCAGGTACTCTCCTCCATGCCATCGTGTCGCCAGAAGACACAAACCAAGGGGATTGAATGCACGCGCATCACCTTCTCCTTGTAGTATTGGATCTTCACTAGTAACCCCTCAATGGTTGCATCATCATCAACATGGATCTCTCCCCAATCGATGGTGTGAGAGTCATCATGAAGATAACAACAGATCATTGATACATGGAAAACATCATGTATCCGACTCATCTGCCGGGGGAGTTCCACTCGATATGCCACAACTCCAACACAAGCTAACACCTCTAAAGGCCCAACAAACCTGGGGGAAAGCTTACTTCCATGACCAAACCTTCGCTTCCCATGATGGTGAGTCACCTTCAGAAACACATGATGCACAACATCAAACTATAAGGGCCTCCTCTTTTGATCAACATATGTTTTCTGATGATCTTGCACTGTCTTCATCCTCTCAAAAATCAATTGATCCATCTGTGTTGTATTCTGCACTAGTTCTGGTCCTAAAATTTCTGACTCACTGACTGTAGTCCAGCTCAACGTAGAATGACAAGGTCAGCTCTACAAGGCTTCAAACAGTTCCATACCGATGGTGGGGTGAAAATTATTATTGTAAGCGAACTCCACGAATGGTAAGTGTTTCATCCATGAACCTCAAAAATAAAGAACACAAGAGTGTAACATGTCTTCAAGAGTCTAGATGGTTCACTCTGTCTGACCATACCTTTGAGGATGAAAAGTAGTGCTAAGGTATATTTGAGAACGGAAATTCATGTTGGAGACCTCTCCACACACTAGAGGTAAAATGAGGAAGTCAATCTGAAATTATCATCCTTGGGACACCATGAAGTCTCACCACCTCCTCTAGATACTAGCTTGACAAAACTTCCATTGAGAATGACTCCATAATCGCGATGAAGTGGGATGATTTTAGTAAACGATCCAATACCACCCAAATAGCATCATGTCCTCCAGGAACTCGAGGTAAACCACTAATAATGTCTATTGAGACGTCCTCGCACTTCCACTGAGGAATCTCTAATGGATGGAGAAGACCACTAGGAACACGATGTTCGGCCTTCACCTTATGGAAGACCAAATATCGAGAAACAAACACTACAACTGCAGGCTTCATCCCTGGCCACCAAAACTAGCTCCTCAAGGCTCAGAACATCATTTTCATGCCAGGATTCACCACTAAAGGTAATTTATGGAACTCTCTGAGAACCGTCTCATTCATCTTCAAAGGATTATAAATCCTTTCATGATATAACACTCTGTGTTGTTCATCCTCAGTCCAACCATCAGGGGCCTCGCCACAAACAATTCAGTCTCTCCAGACCATCACCTCAAAATCCCCCAACTGGGACTCTTCCACCTTCTGCATCAGGGATGACTGTACCGTCATCTGAAAAAGACAACCTCTACCCCCAACTTCTCCCATATCAAGATTTAATGCTGACAGTTCTTCCATTACACTCTAAGAATCCTTGGATTCATGCACAACATCACTACGTGACTTTTTACTCAGTGCATCATTTACAAAATTCCCATTTCCAGGTGTATACGATATTTCGATGTCGTATTCTTGTAAGAAATCCATTCGCCGATGTTTTCATAAGTTCAATTCATGCTGGGAGACAACATACCTCAAACTCTTATGATCGGTGAAAACCACAAAGTTCTCACCAATGAGGTAACATCTCCACAACATCATAGAAAACACCAGGACTGCAAACTCAAGATCATGGGAGGCGCATTTATGATCATGGGGACGCAACTATCGCAACCCACATGAAACAACTAAACTATTCTACATGAAAACACAGCCTCACCCCAGATATAAAGCGTCCAAGAAAACATCAAACTGAACTCCCTCACAAGGAAGACAAAGAACTGGAGAACATACTAACATCAAATTTATATACTCAAAAGATTCCTTACACTAATTATTCTATATTAATACCTGATCATTACTTTTCAAAGTTGTTAGAGGAGTCACAAATCATGAGAAATTGTCTACGAACTTCCTGTAGTGGCCTCTGAGACCAATGAAACTTTACACCATTGACACTATCTTGGGGGATGCCTAAGACACACCTGCTTCTATATTCAATGGATTCACAGCTACTAACTTTTGGGATACAACATTCCCCATGAAATAGGATTCTTGGGAAAGAAATTCACTCTTTGACAACTTCATAAATAGATGATGTTGACGAAGAACTCCCAAAATAGATTGTATATACTCTGTATGCTCATCCTCAGATGTGGAATACACAAGTATGTCTTCGATGAAAACTACGACAAACTTGTACAGGAACTCACGGAACACAGTACTCATCAATCCCATGAATAAAACTAGAGAAATTGTCACGCCAGAAAGCATTACAATGAACTCATATGGCCCATGACGACAACAGAAAGCAATATTCGAGATATCCTCATCCTTCACATGCATCTGATGATATCCTGACCGCAAGTCAATCATTGAGAACCAACATTCACCCATCAGTTGATCGAATAAATAATCGATCCACTGAAGAGGATATCGATTCTTTATTTTCATTTTGTTTAAGAGACGATAATCGAGACACAAATGCAAACTGATGTCAGTCTTCTTGAAGAACAAAACTGGTGTACCCCACGGAGACACACTTGGATGAACAAAACCACATTTAAATAGACCATCAATCTATATATGGAGCTCTTCTAACTCAGAAGGGGCCATTATATATGGACACATAGGGATAAGAGATTCTCCTGGATGTAGCTCGATCTAAAACTTGATCTCTCGTCGGTGGGGTAATAATAAAACCTCTTCTAGAAAGACATCATGGTACTCCTCTATGAACTAAGGAAAATTCAAATGTTGAACCTATGAATAAATTGGCATCATCTCAGCCATCAATAAAGATAAGGGTGGAATGCCCCAATGACCCATCCAAGGATGTCACTCACCAAAAAACACCACTGGCTCTCCATCCGCACCAATGAAAATGACCTTCTTCATGACGAAATTGATGATATCCTGCATTGAATACAACCAGTCCATTCCGAGGATGAAATCATATGGTCTTATTCGTAATCATAAGAAATATCCCCAATAGTGGTGTTTCCCAAACACTAGATCACAGTCTCTGCATACTCCAAACAAGTCAACTCGACCTCCAACTGGCGTAGTCAATGACAAAGGAAGTAGAAGCCTCTCTACATCAAGTACCAAAGCCTGGAAAAGGGTACGTAATATAAAGGAGTGGGTCACACCTGAATCAAACAAGGCAGACACAAAGGTAGAAAACAAGCAAAGCGTACCTCGAACTATGTCTGGCTTGCCAAGAGCTGGAAATGCTAGAGCATGAAGCTGACCATGAACAATTCCACGAGCTCTCTGTCCCTGATGATGACCACCACCATGGCCTCACTCTACTCTCTGAAGATGGGTGTCATCATGGGTATGTCCTCTACCTTCCACATCTACCCTATTCTGCTCTAAAGCTGGTGAAACGGACTACTATTGCCTCGGCTAGAACTGCATCAATGAAGGAACATGGAGCGTAGCACCTAGTGCACGTTGACAGCTCTCAATGATTGGGAACTCCCACTACTGATGACCACATCCACCACAATAAAGGAAAGATCTTGATCCCTTATCATAAGCCTGAGAGTTAATTCCTCTGGATAAAAGAGATGTGAAGGGATGGGACCTTCCCCCAACTGAACGAAAACACTTCTTCCCTGAAAATTGGGAACCCTAGACTTCAGCTTTACTTCGGGAGGTATAATGTTGATTCCCCTATCCTGATTATCCAGTCATGGACAATGTCCTCTCAAAAACCTCTACCCTCTCCAGCACCTCAACATATCTTTTAAGCATAACTGGGGTGACATGCCACAAGATTTATGTACACAAAGCCTCCTCAAAATACTTCACCCTAGCCTCATCATCTGGCAACAGGTCTGAAGCATATCATAAAAGGTTCTGGAAATGGATTCCAAACTCTCGAAAACTGATGTTCCCCTATCAACGAGTAAAATATCCTGGAGAATTGACACCTTTGTAGTTGAAGATATAAACTAGACTCTAAACTTGTCTCGGAACTCCTATAATGATATTGATAACTCCTCACAATCCCAAAGGAAGAAGAACCACCACTTCCACGCTACTCCAAGCAGCATCGTCACAACCAAGGACACCCAGTGCTCCTTCTGAGCACGGGTTGAACGGAAGCCTATATCAACCTCCTCCAAATAGCCATTCATGATTGAATATGAAATGTACCCCTCATACTTTTGTAGACTCTGGCATTGAAACTCCCGGAGTTTCTTCCTCCAAGTGGTGTCGTCATCAAACTCTACCCTACAACGATCTTATAGAACAACCTACTGGACATTTTTTGTGCAAACCTGAGGAGGAAGTCGACCTAGATCCATACCTGTAAAATAAAAAACTATTAGAGTTCTTAAACCTGGAATATGTAAGACACAAAATTAATTACTTACTTGTTTTCTTTCACTGATTTTAGGATTACCTCTACCAAGGTCTTCCCATTCAAACACATGCAGAATGAAGAATGATGCATGTTTAATTCCTAGGTCTCTACCCTACAACTAGTATCACCTTGTTTAGTAGCCATTGTAAACTTAAAGTTCCATACATCAAATCATAGGGGGTCCTAAAGGCCTATGTCTCATTTGGTCTCCTATGTTTACATCACTTGCTAAACATGAATTACATTGTTTCCCTACCAAAACAGGTAACCTCTCTTGTGCCTAACACTAATATCCATCCTATCCCTCAACCTGACCCTTGATACCACTCTATCATGACCCCCTCCCCACAAAGTGTACCCTTCCTGGTCTGGCAATGTGACAAGGGTGATAATGACCTCTGAGTCCCACCTCCAGTAGGCCCTGGGTTGGCGACTAGCACAAAGGTTATAGTAAACACACAAATGAGATGCATTACCCTCTAAGAGAACACATCCAGAAGATTGAGATATGATAGACACCAAACAACTCTTAGAAAGAAATTAAATATAAAAGAAAACCCAAGTTCACATATTTAATGTCATGAAAAAGTACTACAACTGGTTGGGGAAAACATCAAGTACCCAAATGAAAGTAAAAACATCATCAACCACACGCCCAAACATATCCTACAACCCCCTGTTAGTTAAAACCAGATTGATCTCCAACCTACTCCAAGTGATATGAAAAATAGTTTGTCTATACACAAGGTGAGTATAACAGTATACTTATTAAGATCCCCCACGAAGCCTCCTTGCAAAAGTAAAGAAATCATGATAAAGCATAGGGAACAACAAGTGAAACTTACTCGTCACCTAAATAGGTATACTAATTTCCAAACCTCACCACAACTACACTCACCAATTAATGTATACAAGAGTATAAGTTATAATAAAGAATATCAACGGTACCCCGCTACTACTTCCCCACTGGTTAACCTCTTTTCCCCAACATCATAGGTCCGGATCATATCTCTCCAAAAAGACTTTCCCGCAAACACCTGGGCGAAGCACCACAATATGCACCTCGTGCAACAAAACCACCATGTCCACATATGAAAATTAACCATGTAATTTCTGGGAGCCACCACATCTCGTATAACATGTATCATAAATCGTGTATTATACCTCAAGCCATTACATCCCATACATCGGGTAAGAAATCTCAAGCCATCACATCTTGTACACGTTACAATTATAGAGGTACATAAGATAATACATCCAGAATATATGTTTTTGAGTAACCACAAGCCATTACAACCCTCTACACACATATATGTGGAAAACTAACCAATGTGCATGCCACCACAAGTAACTACCTAGATAAGAGAGCGGGGCCAAAGGGGGTAGTCAGCCATCCATCCATCCACCGAAATGTTGGGGGAAACACCCCCCAGGGATCAGAATCCATGGGGTGTGAGTTGCCCTTACTAAAAGGGTGGAGTAGCGTATAGAAACACAAAGAGTACAGAATATACTATATCTCAAAATCACATTATGGGCATAACATAGTCTTAGACACAACTGCAGCTAACATCTCTCAAACTCCAAGTTGCTACTTCTATGACTAGGTATCCTATAAGCACACAACCACTTAATGAGCATTAATAAATAATTTCATTACCTTCTTATTAGTTTCACTTCACCTTAATTAATTCCTTAATCCTTAATTAACCAAAGACAATTCCACATAATATTTCGTTAGCATCACACCCAAAGTCCACTGTTCCTTCAAAATTACAACCTCATCATTATGTTCCAGCTAACCCCAACCCCATGGGTTAACACCATTTATTAAATTATTTATTACAAAATTTCATTCCCACATTCCCATGCATTCTAGAAAAACCATCCATGCTACTAAATACAAGGGGGCTCAACATGGTGAGTAGATGTACTACCATTCAAGTCTTTTCCACTTATAGAAAAAGCATATCCCATCCTCCCGTGAGAATCTAAACACAAAAAGCACATGGCATACCCCATGTGTCTTCTCCTCTTTCAGAAGATGGGTATGTAAGGAAAGCTTCTTTGAGTAATGAGGAAAAGTAAAGCATATAAACAACCAATAAGAATCACCATGTATCCAACAATCACATACATCTCATTCCATCATCCCTAGTATCGTACCCAACACCCATATCCATAAAATGATTTATCTCACCACTCTAGGTGTCATCTGCTTCCACAACCAAAAGGCCTCCATGTACCCACATATCACAACACCCATCCAGGATCATATCCCCAAACAAGCAGTAGGAAAACAACATCTTAACAATTGGGATATTTCCCTTTTACAAACATGATGGTAACTCATAACCATTCAAGGAATTATCAAACAAATAATAAATTTTGAATTAACTGATTTATTATATGTAGGTTCCACATTTGGGCATCCTAAACAGAACTCTATCAAAAATAAATTAAACAATTGTACTGAACCATTTGGATTAACATCAAAATTACAAAAAGAAGAAGTAGATTCATATACATGCAACTTTATCATTATCCCAACAATTATCAATTAATTCTCTTTTATGTTCTCTAAGAATTTCATTCAATAACGAATAGCTATATGAAGAAAGCATAGATATCACGCTATCTAGAAAAATAAGTGGCAATAACATATGATTGATATCAATTTATTTATCTGGTAAAAATATTTATTATGTCAATTTCATTGTGGTCCAGTGGGATAAACATGCTAACAATACCACTCCATGTAAAAGAAAAGGGAAGTAATGAATCCCCTACCTCAAACAGTTCTTGGCATTATATATCAACCTAATGGGTCGTGATTCTTACCTCGCGTCAACTAGATCAACCGGAGGATTTCATGATATGATGACACCAACCAAAACCCAAGAAAACCATATTTGAATCATGGACATTACATGCTATAATATGGAAAGGAGAAACAAGAGAAGATAAACCCAAAATGAATGATGATAAAACACACCTTATGTGGATGATCGACTGATACATATCAGCTGTATCAAAACAGAGCAGAACCAATCCTAGGACGAATTTTTGATTGTGCAACTCTTATAGGAAGGATTAAAATGTTCTAGTGTCTCATAGCCGCGAACAAAGAGGAAGAACAAGGTAGGATGATATCTTGTCCCTTTTGAATATTTAACAGAGTGACGGTTTAAGATATGCTTAATATCAAATTAAAAGTGGATTGCATTAAACCACACATTTAGACCATGTAAAAATATCCAGGGCCTTAGGAATAATTAATATAGGATTTATGGCCTTTGAATATACCTTAAGAGTCCGTAAAATGATGCTTTAAATGCATTTTACATCAAAGGAAATGTCAAAGGGGAAAAATTGTAGGTAGCTGGAAACACTGTACACCAAACTCAAAATTCAGAAAATGAAATATAGGTTACCGTTATAGGTTACCGATAGAGGTTACCGTTAGAGGTTACCGATTGAACTGTTCACCGATGGAGCTATTCACAGAATTGGAAATTTTGCAATGTGTTCAGGATAAGTAACCTTGATCTCTCAGAACACCTCAAACACCATATTTTCAAATAGGAATGGACCGAAGAGGTCCGATCCATTACAATATTTAATATTCCAAATGATATAGTCAATAAAATTATTCTATAATACATGTATTATATGTTCATCATGAGTGAACTTATATCTTTATATATTCCCTTAACAACACTAATCATAATATATAATTAGAACACATTTTTTTCTCCAAGAAGATCATATATTAGGTATAAATCAAAGTTTTATTTTATGTGTTCAATTATCATTAAGCTTCCATATAAAATATTTAGAACATATGAGTGAATGATAAATTAGAAATTTATGTTAATAGTTAAACCATGATACAATATTTATTTCATCAAATGAAATAAATTAAAATAGATTTGGTAATAAAAAAATTACTAACATTAGATACATTATTCTATATATAGAATACCCAAGGAATATTCCATCCCACCATATTTAATCGTGTTAATAATTTTTTCAAAATATTAACGATATTTTTTTCATAGACACTTGAAATTAAATACATATCACTATATAAACGATATCTATTCTGTTATACTACTTGTTAAAAATGTGGTTTCTTTTAGTGATACATAGGATATATAGTATGAATGATAACCTTGTTAGAGCTAAAAAATATATCTATTGGTTCATTAATTCATGATTGAACCAATAGTTCTGTAATTAATTTAATATTTAAATAAATTCCACCACGACACCTAACACATGATATAATCTAATTAATTTTTAATATCAACCCATTTTAACTAATATGACATATTCTAGATAATAGAACAATTATTACATAATTAATGTTCATATGGAGATCATGTATTATCCTTATAGTTTTTAATCTACCCATAATATAGTAACATACAATTTTCTCTTTCTCACATTTAATGATCATGAAAGAATTTATAGTCCTTTATAACAACTGAAACATTTTCTAAAAAAAGATCCAGCAAAGTTAATTTTTATTTGACCTACATCATTTAGTTATTCCAAAATAATAATATACATCATTTCATATGGCTAACATTTAATAAATTATTCATCCTATTATTGAATCATAAGGATTCAGATCCATGTTTTTTAGCTCTGTAGAAAGAAATTGTGGTTTTATAATACTAAACCAATATAACAATAGTACATAACTGTTCCTTGTGTTTTATATACAATAATTATCAATAAAATTACCTATATATATGAATTCTAACTAAAACTAAAAAAGCAGTTTGTTATATCACTATCATCTTCATACCCTGCATATATGATACTTTATACATGTATTTCACTGATAATAATTTTTCCAGCAAAACATTTATAAATACCAAATCATTGATATCATTTAGGATGGGTAGTATTTCATCTATATAAAATTCTAGATATAAAATTCTTCTACCACTATATCTAGGTTATAAAGAATACTGATATATATATTTTTTGAAGTCAAAATAATTTTATTATATAAACAAAAATAATATTCAAACTATAATATGTTTACATTAATAAATAAATATATCACAAAAACATTCATACAAAAATCATATTATTTATATCCTTAAAAACATTGGTATATATCACAGATAATTATTTCAATTGTTTTCCATTATGAAAATGTGTTTTGTCATCTATTTATAAAATCTCATAGTCATAATAATTTTCTATGGATAAAATACTAGTAGTAATTGACATAACTACTATAGAAGAGTTTTCGTTAAATTCAATACTATTTTTTTGTAATATTTTTCTATAAATAGGGATTTATAGGAATATAATACACACGACATTAAATTTTTATTATAGAGAAACCACTTAAACCCATTAATTAATTAAGGGTAAAAAATATAATATACAACTATGATGGGTGTTACAAGGGATAAATAAATTGTTATGTTTTATAATTTACATTACCCTAAAATTATCTTCTCTAACATATATGTGTTTTGATACTCAAAACCTTATATTTAATCATTTATCCATATGTAGTTTTGCAAAATAAAAAATTATGTCGCTTGTTATTTTAATAAGGTTTGATACCAATAAGGGTACCAAATCCTTTGTTCTTTTGTTAATTATTTGATGTTAACCAAATTCTCTATAGGAAATGACTGGATGGAATAGTCTAACTCAAAAAAATAAAATAAATTCACCTGATAGGAACGTAATACTCTATCTCACCAGTTTATACTGGAAAAAAATATAACAAGAAGGAAAAATTTAACAATAGGTTTCTTTAGAAACAAATAATTAACCATCCTCTAAGCCTTCTGAATGTTCAATATTTTCAACCAATCAGGAACTCAATTTGTAAAACATAGTTCCTTGATACTATAACTACCATGACTTCTATAACCTTCATCAGTACATAAATATTTGGAATTAAAAAATATTTAATGATTGATTTGATATTCATTGGATCATCAAATCTTCTTCTTAAACCTAAAAAGTATTCTATAAGTCATATTCCAAAATATAAAAATTGTTTCTCTCATATTATCAATTACATCATGAACTATATAAAATCATTCATCATATAACACCTTTTATTAGATAAAATGTTTCTTATATATTTCAATCTTCCACTTTATTAAAATCATTGTCAATCACCTTGAATGAATTTAAAGAAGTAAGATTAAGTATTAAACAAAGACCCCTTAAATCTCAAGTCCAAAAATCTATAATTCTTCTAAAAATCTATTCTAGAATAATCATTTCAACTACATGATTTATTTTTTCATTGATGACATGATCAACATTTTCACAATGATGTTGAGTTCACCTAAAATATTACATGAAAAATTTTGCACCTTTTTAATCTTATAATTAATTAACATAAGATAATTTTGTGATGATCTTTACATTAATTTAATCTTCAACTCATTCATTTCTTTCTAACATACAGATCATAAATTTTAGTAATTATGGGAACACAATCTAACATATCTTTTGAGATTCCAAAGTTAAAATTATTTTCACTCTAATGTATTTTTGAACCCTATCCTTTATAATTTAAGAAACCCCAAAAACCATCATTTTAATTTTTGTTATTCCAATCCTCTTATTATTTAATCCTCTGAACATATTAACTTTCCAAATCCCATTAAGTTTAATTGATTCATCTTCTTAATAAAAGTGCTTGTATTTTGAAACAACCACTGATATAATATTTACTTGAATATTGTCTTCGCATCTGGTTTCTAAACATAATTTTTTTTGGATTTATTAATTTAAACTCATATTAAATAACAGATATTCTCAAAAATCATGATGATATTTAGCAAATAAAATTATGAGTGTATTACTGTTTGAGATAATTTTTTATTTTTTTATAGAAATGTATCAATTCATAGAATTTAGATAACTGGTAAATATTATATAAGAAGAAAATTTATTATACTTCACATTTGTATGCTTAAAAAATATTACACATTTCATATGGTATTCACATTATCTATGTTTTTATTCATTACAATAACATGTGTTTTTTGAATGTATATAATATTATTTATTATATTTGGATATTCACTTTTACACATTTTAAAATACACTAAAAATATCATCAATATAATATGAAAATTTTATATATTTCATAATAATATTTAAAGTATTTATTTTTTAGATATTTTTAATGAATTATTTACATTCGAAAAACACTTCACACATCCCAGGTCTTTGTAACATTTTAGCATACACATATCAAAACCTAGAATTTATTGAATCTATAATTTCCCATTATTTCTTCCCTTCAACTTCTTAATATATAAATTAAATTATTCTCATCGTTGCATAGATCATAATTTATATACCAGACAATTAAATTTTCAAATCTCTAGAATCTTTCATTATTAGCCTCTTGAATCTTCCATAATATGATATCTTCCATACACACAATTAAATCAACTCATATTACTTATTCTATATTATGATGTTAAAAATGTATATCTTACTCATTAAGTGATAGTAAAACGTTTTCTTAATTATATTGTGAAAAAAATAAAAAACCTATATCAGCCCCAACCCTTGTGTTCTTTAATACCCCCTTTGAATATTTAATCAACGCTGAAGAAACAGAATTTTCATTCAAATAACAACCTTAATCAAATATAAATATCATTAAAAAATAGTAGTAAAATAAATGGTTTTACATAATTACATCCCGTGTGGAAAATCAATTTATATTCCTGATTTTTATATCCTCTCCCTTAGTTAACATACATAACATATTCTCACCCTTTTCCCCATAAAAATTACTTTGGATTCACAAATGATAACATATAAAGGTTTATAATTCTCTCCCACTTGGAAAAAATAAAAATAAAATTAGTGTAAATACATAACATCCATAAATGAGGGGATACTACACATAAATTATGACAATAATTATTCAAACCATTTTATTAGAATAGATTTTGTGAATATATATTGAATTGATCTTTTATTGAGTCATACTCCTTCTTTAGATATCCATTAGAAAATTTATCTTAGGATAAATAATATTAAATATAAATATATCCTTCAATCATGAGGATTACAACAGTTTTTAATAAATATATATTACTCAATAATTGTCATAAGTAATTTCTAATGGAATAATAAAATTCACCTTAAAATCATATTGATAAACTTTCTCAAAAAAATCGATAACTTTCCTATGTGTTACAAATATATTTCACATTATCTATAATTAAGGTAAAAATAATTCTCTTTCTAGGATAGTTCAATAAATTTCCTTGAAATATGGTTCCCCTTGTGACTCCCCAAACCTTTTTCTCATGTAATAAAAATATTATTGTTTTATTCTATTTAATCTTCATGTCATCCAATCGAAACATTTTAACTAAACACAAGGCATTATTATTAAACACTGATTAGATTACATTATTTCAAAACTAATAGAATTCAACTAAATAAAAATACATACTAAAATCCCTATCAGAGCCACTGGGTGACCACCTAACACAACAATGTGTTCTGGTAAACAAATAAGATTCTTCAGGTCAGTCAAATCAAAAGACATCATGTCCAGAACCACAATTGTTGTAGTAAGCATTAGTGGTATAACAAGAACCATTTTTACAAAGTAGTTTCGAATCTAGAACATTTGGAAACATGGTTTGATAAGGCCTTAATCTGAATGTTTCTCTTTTGGTGACCATTGTGTTTATAACAGTAATAATTATATCCTTTTCATTATTGTTGTTTTAAATTAAAATACATAGGAATATTTAGTTTTCTAAAATAATTCATGTATGCATTGAAATTATAATTTTAAACATATAAACACTTTATAAAAACATTAAAAGGGTAACTATTTAATATTTTAAGCAACACATAATAAGATTTCAAATTTAGGTTTGGATTACTAATACTTTTTAGATATTCCATATGTGTTGAAAAAAAATTATAATTGTATTCATTCTTTATGATTAAACAATGGTTTTAATTAAAATTATGAATTTGATTTTTTTACTAATATATTATTGTTTTAATGATGTATTAAACCGTAATTTATTACATAATGTTTTTAATAATTTATCAAATATAAAACTAAGGAAAATATTTATGTTATAATAGAGAAGACATATCTTGAGGATACCTATATACATATATATGTAAACCAATTTCTATAACAAAAAAATTAATGTTTACTTTGTAATAATTTATCGGAGTACCCATATTGACAAGGACCACATTGTGGAAGGCCCTCAATTCCATGATGGGATTCTCACCCTTTACCCTTTGGAAATGACCCATGGGAAGTGCGCACGCATGGTGTGTGCTATGTCTAGAGCATATGGGGAATAGCTACACCTAAGGGTGAAAATTTGTATGTGCATGGTCCAGAGTATGCCACCATGCGGGGCGGCACAGAGGCATGGGTTGGTGTAGTAGTGCAACCGTTGAAGAAACTAGTATGGGGCAGTACTGGGAGGGGGAGGGAGAAATCCACGCCTCATTTGAGAGCCCTCGACCTAAAAAAGAGTAACAAAACACTCCCTGTTTTGATGTGGGATGAGGGTTTTAAGGAAAAACACGATCTGAATTATTATATTGCATCGCACATGATTGGGGCCATCCATTTAGGTTCGGTCCTCGATTATTATCTGTCGCGGTATATCATATCATTTTTTGTGCACTGTCTGATCTGTCACGATCTAATCATGACAGTCTATGTTATTTTAAATCGCTGCATCATCCTAAGACATCAGATCACACGTGATCTAATCTGAGTCATCTGTCCTTTTTAAATCTCCATGTCATACCCTAACCGTCAGATATGGTCTAGATTTAATCTCAGACATTCAGTTCATTTCTAGTTTTTCTTCTTCGTGGCATCTTCTTCTTCCTCTATGTGCAGTAAACCAATATCCATGAAAAATTATTTTCATTTTTCTTCCACACTCTTGACCCATGTGGCCCCTCCTTTCATGTGTTTTCCACAATACCAACACCTTAGTCTTATTTTAAACCGATGAGGCTCTTTTTTTCAATTCTAATAGCATTAAAAATATATTATTTATATTTAATAAATATATCAAATTTTTCACCTGAACCTTACGGGGTCTCTTTCTGCCAACGATTCCTTCAAGCTCCTTTGAACATCTCATGCACCTCAAAAAAGAAATGGATTAATGTTTCCTTGCATTTATATGGTTTGGGTTTTTTATATACATACATACATATATATAGATGTATACATTTGTATATATGGATATTCATGAGAATAGAACTGTAAATTTCTTCTATATTGGTGAGCCTTTAATCCAACATGTAATAATTAATTATTTATCATGAAAAAGATGTGTGAGGTTTTTTGATTCTATAAAAATTGAATGATAAAAAATTATATATATGTATACATAGTATATAAACAAAAATTTCTATATTTAATGGCACAATTTGAAATTTATGAACCCTTGTTTTTACTAATATTTTTAATAATTGTAAACATGTATGTGTTGATAAATATCCGTGTAAAACCATTATATATTTATTTAATATGTATAATAGGTCATAAACATAATTAACATATGAATATCAACATTTCATAAACACATATATGAGTTGGTTAATAAATAAACCTTTTAAATTTTATAAAAATATAATGACCCTTGTTAATTAATGTGACTAATATATTTAAGTCATATGGGTATGCTTGATTTTTTTCTTTAAACGCTTTAATACATAATATATATTTAGTTATTTGAATATATGTGTATACATATAATCTTCGATCCGCAACATTATTTAGAATTTATAAATGATTTCAATTAAAGAATAAAATATGTTGTTTTCTAAGTATGAGTGGTTTTTGTTAAAAAAATAAAACTCTTTATATACACCCTTGTGTATAAACATATTTACAAAACATTAAACACTAATTTTGGATATTCAAATATTATACATTAATGAGTTTAGAAATTATTAAGAATTCAAAAGTATAATATTTGGGGTTTGAAAATCTTATATACATATGTATAAATCACTTATTTTCCAGTATATGAAATGGTAATAATTATGGTTGAATTTCATGATTTTCATTTTTGACATTATATATACACTTGTGATGTGTTATACATAATCATAACAGTAATAAATGTTTGGGAATATGTGTGTTTAGTACCCCACATGAAATATTTTATTTATGTTTTAATTAATTATGAATACAGATGAAATTCTAATATGTATTTCATTAATAAGGTTTTAGAATTTAATGTTATCATTTAATGTGACAAAACTTGTATATATTTTAGTGCATTATTTATCATCACATATGCCATAGTATTCTTATTATACATTCTATTTAATAAAATGGCCATGTTGTTGATAGTTTTTTAATTAATATTTATATTCCTCATTCACTAAGTATATGTAAATTATAACGAACGAAATTAAATTCTTTTGACCTTTTGTCGATTATGTATAAAATTATTCAAAGTGCTATGGGACACATATAATAAATATGATAAGAGAAATTAAATTAATCATGATAGTATACGACACATTGAATAATGTGAAATAATAAATCATGTAATATGAGACACTTGGAATAATATATGATAAATAATTTAATAAATTGAAGTGGTGTGAGAACATTGATTTATTGAAATGCGGAATGCATTGGACTTTTGTATGTTTTGGATGGGGCCCGATACGTCCACTCGGTGCATCGGTAGGTCTCATTAGACAAACTATGGTCTTGGCACAAGGCCTTGAAACATTTATGATTTATGGATTTTGGTCGAGGCCTTAATCATTAAAGTTCATGGCCATGGACTAGATGCAATCCTGCATTATGAAATTCTTCATAATGATTATGTAATTTAATTAACCAGAAAAATATTCGACTAGTAAAATATTCTTTGATAAAGAGATTATGTTTATGAGATTCATAAGAAGTAAATGTTTTGGAGTATTATTTACGTAGTACTCGATGATTAATTAGCTAGTGTATGTTCCACAATAGTAAAGGATGAAATTGAAGATATTATTTTATGTGCAAATCTAGTCATGTAAATTATATAATTTCCTCTTTACATTTCATACCAATTAAACTTAAAATGTCTCTACCTATTATTTCTATATGAGCATGGTTATAATTCGTAGTTATTTATTTGTATGTTTTTTATTAATTCATGAAATGTTCTCTTTTTATTCGTAGACAAAAATTATAGTTATGATACATATTTTAAATCATTCCTAAATAAAATGTTTTATGAATAATTTTGAAAGGAATGTTTTCAATAGGTGGAAATTGGTATATTATATAATTGTAAAACCCCTTCCAAGAAATTTTTATTCCTATCCTACATGTTCAAGCATTTTTATTTTATAGTTTTTTTAGAGTTGAGTCCCTCTATTTGGGGAATGCTTAATGAAGACATTTTTGTTCAGTTTGGATGGAAATGTAATAATTGTATCTAATTCTCCATGACGTAAACCCAAATGATCCTCTCCAGTAGAACATGTGTCTGTGATTTCATCTCATCTTTTAACAAATTTTTTTACACACCATGTTTTATATAGAAATTTCATCGACATCAGGGTGCCTGGGGCCGGAGCGTGATAGTTGGTATCATAGGATTGGTTTAGAAAACCTTAGAAATTTAGAAAAATACCGAAAATATGTTTATGACATACAATGTAGTAGTTTTCATAAAATTTTCATATGGATAATTAATCATGAATTTTGTGTCTTTCAAAAGAAGTATCATATACTATATTTGGAAAATCATGTGTATAAAGCTACGAGACTTTTGAAAATATTTTTGTGTCATGAAAAACCCTCTACCATGCGTCCAATTCTCCTCGAGTACTACAACATCACCGAGGAGTCGGCCTCAAATATATTTTTATAATGAACACTGAAATCTAGTTCTATGAACGATAATGAAAATACATCGGGGGATTTTTTAGGTGTATTACACTAGCTAAGAATGCATCATCTCGAGAGGAACTCCAAGAGGGGGCATAGGAGGGTGACATAAACGATACGTAATTATGTTAAATTTTGACCTATCATCGTCGTGATCAAGTTATGGATTTTTATTCTCATATGGACACGACTACACATAAGAATTATCAACATCTAGTACATACTGATGTTTCCCAGTTACATACACGTCATGATTACCTCACATTGAAGCATAGATGTCCTCATAAAGATGATCCTAGTTGTCCACATATCATCTGGACCAAGAAGATTGAATAATTTTGAACTAATTTGGGAATCCATTTATCTGGGATTTGGGGAAACCATTAGCCCTGGGTGTTGTGTACCAGTAGTTTTAGGAAAATACAACTTGTTGTTTCTTATTTCTCCTAACTTTTTTGTGTTTTTTCTTTTGGACGAGTTTCACTGATTGGACATTCATGAATTTTTATTAGATGGAAGGGGAAACCAATATCATATCTCTTCCCTTTGAGGTACTAGAGGAAATTATGGTCCGAACCTATGTGGAAGGATACCTTCCCTCTGAAATCATGTGAAGAACATGCAAACATATTTATAAGGTATCAAACAGTCCATACATTCACCACTCCTACCATGGGAATGCCTATATCTACCACCGAAAAGACAGTGTCCAACTCGCTGAGTATAGGTGAAGGGGAATGTACTATTAAGGCGTTTTCTTATGATTAACTCTATCCAGAACCATCACAGCCATGGAAAGGTTTCAAGAGGCTACATTGGAAGGGAACCTTCACATATCCTACATGCACAAAATCCAGATATTTTTTTGTATGACCACGTCTACAACATTGGAATTCTCGGACAAGAGACAGTATAATGAGTAGATAGAGATTATATCCATTCAGACATATGTTAACATTCTACCATTTGAGATTCACTCTAGAAGTCAAATTGTGAAATTCTAGAGTTTAAACCATACTCCCTAAGGTGTGTCTGGGACAGGGAAGTGGAAGAATTAAACACCAATTTGGGTATTCCACTGACCACACCTAAGGATCCTCCATGATGGGGGATGTTGTGAAGAACTTTAGAGAGTCTTTTTATCATGGCCATATGAAATTAATTAAGGGGCACATTTATTTGTAGTGATAATAATGTGACACCAAAAAACTTTTTCTAATGTAATAGAAATATAATGGTTTTATTTTATTCAATCATAATGTTGTTTGAACAAAACATATGGAATATGCAGTTGGTATTCTTACTAAACACTGAGTTGATTATATTACTAAAAAAATAGAATCCAACTAACCAAAAATAATTACTAAAAGCCCTATCACAGCCACTGGACGACCAACTAATGCAACAATGAGACCCGGTAAATAAAAAAGGTCCATCGGGTCAGTAAGAATGAAAAAAATCATGGCCCGAACCACAATTGATGTACTAATAATTAGTGGTATAACGGGAACCATTTTTTAAAATGTTTTATTAAATATGGAACACTTTTAAACAAGGTTTTATAAGGGATTAATAAAACCATTTCTCCTTAGGTGACCATTGTGTTTCTAACAATTATAATTATAGTTGTCGTTTTTTTTTGTGGTTTAATTTAAAATACATAGAAATATTTAGTTTTTGAATATAATTAAAGTATGTAATGAAATTATAATTTTAATAATATAATATCTTTTTATAAATGTTAAAAGGAAAATTATTTAATATTTTAAGATAGACTTAGTATGATTTCAAAATGAGGTTTGGATTTCAAATACATTTCAGAAAGTCCGAATGTGTTGAAAGGCTTTTATAAATGATTTCATTCTTAATGTTTAAACACATACTTTAATTTAAACAATTTCATTGATTTTTTATACTAATATATTATTTTCATAATAATGTATTAAACATTAATTTATTACATAGTGTCTTTACAACTAACAAATTTATACAACTATGTACAATATTTAGGTTGTAATAGAGAAATCATATCTTGGAGATTCCTAAATAAAAATATATGTAAAACTATTTTTTTTAAAAAAATATAAATTTTTACATTGTTAAAATTTAGGGTAGTACCCACCTAGCCGAGGGACACCTTGTGGTAGGACCTCAAAGACATGATGTGATTCTCACCCTCTAAGCCCTGGCAACGACCCTGCGGTAGTGCGCACACACGGTGCATTCATGATGTAGTCGGCATGGGCCATAACTACCCCTAAGGGGGCATAGATTCATGCGTACAGACCAGAGTGCACCCTCATGCGTGGTGGAATTATGGCGTGGGAGGACGTAAGAGCGCGCTCGTAGAAGAACCCGGTACAAGGTGGTACCAGGATGGTGGACGAGGTAATCTGAGCCTTGGTAGGGAGCCCCATGCATATAAATAAGCCACAAAGCTCTCCCCGTTTCGATGTGGGGTGAGTTTTTTAAGGTGAATCATGATTTGGACCATTTGACCATGTCACACAAAATCAGGGCTATC
Organism: Viscum album; assembly: GCA_963277665.1. Lineage (NCBI taxonomy): Eukaryota > Viridiplantae > Streptophyta > Magnoliopsida > Santalales > Viscaceae > Viscum > Viscum album. The sequence continues at coordinate 1,762,581,156 of OY728131.1, read as the reverse complement.
AATTTCGGTCTGATCCTCAATTTCTAGTGGTCACGGTATATCTCTACATTTTTTTATTCCGTCTGATCCTTCATGATCTATTCATGAATGTCATAGTTATTTTAAATTATTGTGTCGTCCTGAGCTATCATATCACATATGATCTAATTTCAGTCATTCATCCTTTTAAAATCTCAATATCACACCCCAGTCATCGGAACTGGGTGCGATTTAATCCCAACAGTCCATTTATTTTCCAGGTTTTCTTCCCTGTTGATCCTTCTTCCTCCTTTCCATGCACTGAACCTATAGCCATGCTATATTCCATTCATTTTTCTTCGACACCTGTGACCCCAATAGCCTCTCCTTTCACGTGTTATCCACAAAACTGACACCTCAGTCTTATTTCAAATTGAGGAGGCTCACTTTTTCCATGAAAATAACATTAAATTAAATTATTTAAATATTATACATATATCACAACTATCACCCAAACCCTATAGGTTCTCCTTTCTCCAGGGCCTCTTTTATTCTCCTATAAACATCTCATCCTCCTCAAAATAGGCAAGGGTTTAATGTTTTGGTGCTTTTATATGGTTTGGGTTCATATATATATACATATAGATTTATACTATTGTATATATGTATATGGTTGAGTATAGAACTGTGGATTTCTTCTAAGATGGCGTTCCCTTAATACTACATGTAATCATTAATTATTTTTCAAGAAATGGCTGTGTGAGGTTTTGTGACTCAATACAAATTGAAATATACAAAACTATATATATATATATATATTTTAAAAACAAAACATTTTATATATAATGGAACAGTTGGAAATTTAGGAACCCTTGTTTTTACTACTATTTCTAATAATTCAAAACATGTATGTGTTAATAAATCATTGTTTAACACCATTAAATATATCTATATACTACATATAATAGGTTATACACATAAATAATCTGTGTCTATCAATGTTTCATAAAAAATATATGATCTGCTTAATAAGAAAACCTTTTAAATTTTATATAACATTTGGGACCCTTCTTAATGAATGTGACTAATATATTTACGACATATGGGTGTCATTGAATTATTGGTTTAAACCCTTTGATACATAATGTATATTCAGTTATGTGAATATATTTGTTTACATATAATCTTTGATCATCAACTTTATTTATTATTTTCCAATGATTTATAAGAAAGAATAAAACATGTTGTTTTTAATGTATGAGTGGTTTTAATTTATAAATTACACTCTTTGTATACACCCCTATGTATAATCAAGTTTACACAACACTAGACCGTAATTTTGGATATTCCAAATATATTACATTAGATGTATTTAGTAATTATGTAGAATTCAAGAGTATAATATTTGGTTTTTTCTACTTTTATATACATATGTATGAATCACTTATTTTCTTTTATATTAAATGGTATTAGTTATTGTTGAATTTTATTCTTTTCATTTTTTACATTATATATACACTTGTGATGCGTTATAGATCAGATTAACATTAATAAATTTTTGGGAATATGTGTGATTAGTACCATAGTTGATTTTTTTTATCATTTAATTAATTATGCATCCAGATGAAATTCCAATATGTATTTGATTAATAAGTTTTTACAATTTAAGGTTATCATTTTATGTGACAAAACATGTATTTCTTTTAGTGCATTGGTTTTCATCAGATTTTCCATTATCTTCTTATCATATATTCCATTTAATAACATAGCCAGGTAGTGGATGGTTTTTCTAAATAACATTATATGCATGATTCACTAAATATATTTAAATTCTAAAGAATGAAATTAAATTCTTATGACATTTTGTGGATTAGGTATTATATTATTCAACGTGGTATGAGACACATTGAATAAATATGAAATGAGAAATTAAATTAATCAAGGCGGCATGAGACATTTTGAATACTGTGAAATAAGTAACAATGTAATATGTGACACATGGAATGATAAGTTATGAGTAATTTAATAATTCGATGTGGTATGATCACATTGATTTATATAAATGAGGAATTCATTTGACTTTTGTAGGTGTCAGGTGGGGCCCTCTATAGCCCCTGATGCATCGGTAGGTCTCATGAGACAAAATCGGTCTTGGCATAAGCCCATGACAAATTTATGATTTATGGATTTTAGTCGAGGCCTTATTTATTAGATGTCTTGGCTGAGGCCTTGACACATTCCCTCATTATGCACTTTCCTCATTTTGACTATGTAATTTAATTAAATAGTAGAATATTCTACTAGTAGAATATTCTCTGTTAAGGATCTTATGGTTATGAGAATTAGAATGTTTAAAAGTGATTGAATATTATTTATGTAGTACATAGATATTTATTACCCATTGTATGTTTCGTAGTATTAAAGGATGAAACTGAAGTTATTATTTTATACGCAACTTTGATCATGAAAATTCTATACTTACCTCTTTACATGTCATACCAATTAATGATATAATATCTCTAATTAGTATTTTTATATGAGCATGATTATAATTGGAAATTATCTGTTTTTTATTTTATTTTTGTAATCCATGAAATGTGATATTTTCATTTTTAGATAACATGTTATGATATGAAACATGTGTTACAACATTCCAAATGAAAATGTTCTATGACTAATTTCTAACAGAATGTTTTCAAAAGTTGATAATAGTTATATTATATTATTTTAAAACCCCTTATTGGTCATTCATATACTCAACTTACATTTTTAATATATTATTTTTACAGGTTTTGTAGGGTCAAGTCCCTCTATTTGGTGACCGCTTAATGAAAACCTTTTTGTTCGGTACTGTGGAAAATGTAATAATTGTAACTGATTATCCAAGACGTAAACCAAAATGAACCTCCCAAGTGGAACATGTGTGTGAGATTTCATATCTTCATTTATGAAAAAATTTTACACACCTTGTTTTATTCAAACTCTTCATAGGCATCGGGGTAGCCTGGGGCCAGGGCGTGACACCCCTAGATGTTGGTTTTCAACCCTTTAAATGCCCAACCAAATTAGCATCAATAAACACTAGTATGTTTATTTTTTATCCTATTTTATTTAGAAATCCAAAAAAAATTTAAGATACATTAAAATTATTTTACATTTCTATATGTTTGATTAATTCAGATCACTTTGATGTATAACACATATGGTTACTGAATACTATATATGTTGTCTTAACGACATAAGATAAAGAAAAAATTTGATTAATTTTCTCAATTCCTTTGGATTTATACTTCTCCCAGAATTATCTTTTCACAATATCACACAAACTATAAGGGGTGTGGTAACATCCATTAAATATTCCATATAAAATTTATTTCAAAATTTTTTAGCATATTTCCCCCTTGATAGGAAGATCTACCATAATTTTTATTGAATTTTTTAGTCAAAAAAATTAAAACTTTGTGAAATTGAATATCGAAGTGAGTTTTCATTTATTCAATAAAATCCTCATGATTATTTTACCTATCACCTAGAAATATTCTATCATCAAAATAAAAGATGATAATTAGGATTCCTTTTCATATATCTGTCACATATTAGTTTCAATAAACTTTTACCTTATGAAAGTTCAACTATTTCATGAAACTATCAACACAAGAGTTCCATGTTTCAGGTGTTTTTTAATAAATATAATGTTTTTAAAAAAATTAAAAACAATATTTTCATCATAATTAATCATAATATTTACAGTATACTAAAAAAATATGCTTTAAGAACTCATTTTTGGATTGTTGATTTTACATCCATATGATAATCTTTATAATACTTATATTTTTCTACAAACAAAAATATATATTAATGGTTTTAATTCATTCAGTGGGTGAAATTTTTTACTCAATTTCTACACATTAAAACTATGGGTTCTCTTTTCTATCTAATATGGAATTATTCCTTGATATCTCACCATTTTCATTTCATTTATTAGTGAAAACTCTTTTAGTTTCTAATAAAATCTTTTCATCTAGTCTAAGAACATGATCCTTGGATTTATATTTCTAAATTTGATCCAACTAATCATTAATCACATCAAGGCACTATTTTCCCTCAACTATATCAAAAATTCATTGTGGTTCAACCAATGGGATTATTTTTGTTTTACATTCAATATTCAAAATTATTTTATTATTCACTGTATTTTTCTATCTCACTATGATATATTTTGATTCAAAATATTTATATAAAATTATTAACATTATAATAGTACTTCTTTATTTACTTAACTTGCAACTATAATGATCAAAATTTCCATGAAAATGATCAGGTTCAATGTTATATTCCTTTTACTCGATGGCCTAGAAGATAGAATGTTACATTTTTTACATATTTAACACTTTCCTCAAATAAGAACACACACAAACACATACACAAATATATATATATATATATATTACACTGAATCTATTTTTATTAAATTTCAAATCATAGGGATTAATAATAATGTGTATTAATTTTTTTAAAAACATATATTCAGATGAAATAAACCTATGTTCTATATAGGCATTCCTATAGTATTAGTTTCTCACTAGAAGAAACTTGAATGTTATTATTTAGTTGGAAATTTTCATCAAACATTATCCAAAATTATATATTTCCTTCTTGTAAATAAGTTTTTATGAGCAGTATTTTAGCACAGTACTGATGTTTAATTCCATGTTTCATAAGTTGAGAATAAAAGGAATTATCTATGAACTTTTTCTATTACATATTCTTAATTATAAAATATACACTCAAAATTAATTCTGAACCTTATTTTTTATTATTTTGAATAGATCCGAATTTTCATATTTATTTTTCAATGATTTTGAATTGGTTTCAATATTTTTATTTTAGTAAATGTGATGAAAAATGACTACATTTTACAAATTTTTTTCTCAAGCATCCACATAATTTTAAATGTATAAGATCTTGTGGTATGGTTGGATAAATATAAATTCTCTTTTGAGTTACACAAAGAATCATTCCCTTTTGTCATGTTTCATCAATTACATCATCATTCCACTAAAGTTATGACAACTCTATCACCACATATTACATTGAAATATTACTCATATTTTTTTTGGAAATGATTACTATGTCTTTAATTACATAACATATTCTTATCCTCAAAAGTCATATATCATGAGTTTCATGGGTTACTAAGTTTGAATAAATTACTATTGGATATATCTCCATTATTGATAATTCTTTGAAAATTCATGACATGTGAGTTTTTTCACATTATTATTCTTCATCGCATGATGTATCTTCCATTATTTCAATATTACCCATGATGTTATTTAATTATTAGGAAATATATTATTCTAATGGACTAATTTTAGTTGATTAGTATTCATATTCCATAGTAAACATACTGGTTTTTATTCTTGATGTTCATTTTTGTTATTTATACTTATTTAATAACATATTTTTAATGTTTTCCCTTTTATTTCAATAATATTTTCCTTCTGGATCATTATCCTAACAGTCACCACTATTTCTCATTGGATCATTTATTACAATGTAGCATATTCTACCATGATTAAAATTTTAGAGTGGTATCATACCTTTATAAATACTATATCCTTTTTAATTAATACATCAGATGAAATACCTAATGCTCTTACACTCTACATATTTATCTTTCTCATATTTTAATTCATTAGATTTAACATATTCTGGATTTAAAATTTTATGATTCCTCATGGCCACATTGGCCATTTATTCTTGATATTGTTTTTAAATTTTTGAGCATGCATCATATAAAAATAACAATACTATGTTATGAAATTCATTAAGAGATGTATATTTTCTATCTTCCAATTAAGGTACTCTAGAATCATACATGTGAGGGATGTTCCACATGATATTCTTTTCAATCGTTTTCTCCTTTAATGTTTCATTGAATCATATAATTTTTTGGTGATTTCATTTACTATTGTTTAATAGTAATTAATTTAATCTTCATTTTATGCCCTCATATATTCAAAATTACATCCCCCAATATGAATATGTTCTTCTTTTAATTTCCCATTTTGTTAAAATGTGCTATCAAATATATCCTATATCTCATTAGAAATATAAAAACAACAACATTAAGTATACTTTTATTAAAAAATATTATAATGGAGTGCCTCACCTCACCATAAGAATCTATGTTTCACTTATCAACAAATATAATGGGGTAAGAATTCACCAATGATGGAAATACAACAATAGAAACATAAACAAATTCTAATAAAATGAATGAATATAAGGCATCATCCAGCTTTTCCAAATATGATAATTTTTTCAATCTGTCATAGGTATTCATATATTATTAATAAAATTGATATTTACTATCTTCGTTAATTTAGGAATCTCAAAGAGGGATCCATGACCCAATAATAAATAAATTTAATTAATATATAATAGACATCTATGTGGGGTAAATAAATGGATTAATGTTACAATTTTCATTATTAAAAAATTAACCTAGATATATTTTTGGTGTTTTGATACTCTCAACATTATATCTCACCCTTACTAATTTATAGTGGGAATAATAAATAAATATGGGTACTAATCCTTATGTCACCTAGCTATTCTCCATGAAAAAATATACAATATATGATGCAAGTGGATATAATATGATATCTCCCAAAAAGATACTATTATCTCCCCATAAGATCTTTATACTATATTATATCAATTTAAAATAGTAAATAAGACAAAAGTAGAAAGACTGTATTATATTCTGTATACTTATAGAAAAAATAATTGACCTACCTTTTTAACTTAAGAATTATTTAAATTTTCTCTTACCGATGAACTCAATTTCTCGATCATTATAGTATTGGACACCAAATTCATGAAATTCGTAATCTAGCAAAAACCCATCAATATTCTAAAATTTTGGCACATTATTTACTTTTTATGAAATTTTCAAAAACATTAGCTATTTTTCATTAAACTCTTGAAATTATTGGAACTCGTAGGAATTGATCTCTATATTTTCTTATCTCAAATTAATAATAATGTTGATCTTTAAGTGAACCCTTTAAACATATAATTAACACTTCTATGATGAAATATATCCTCATGTTTGGAATTTTATACCTTATTCAAATCCTAGTCACCCTAATTGTTTTCCACTTATGTTATCGTAGTTAGTCTTTTTCAATGATTATGAAAATATCAGCATAAATTTTTTTAAAATATAATCTAGAATCAAAATTTTAAATTGATGATTTATTTAACTTTGATTTCCATCTCATCAACATTATAGTGACTTTGACTCCCACATAAATATTAAGATAAATCACCTTAATTATTATAATTTTCATATTATTAAATTTATGATAATTATAAGATGAAATTTATATTTCTTCTCTCATTACTTTTAATATTTTATTTTAATCGTGGATTCATGAAAAATATTTATTTTTAAAACATAATATAATATATATATTTTTTTATTCAAAGGCTTTACTTTTGTTACTCAAAAATAAGGTCAAACACTAAATTTCATCATCTCACATTATGTAAATACTTTATAAATAATTTTCAATATTAATATAATCCAATAAAATTCGACTATGTATTTCATCATTTTGGAATATCAATAACATCTACTTGAAAAAAAATTTGACTACCTCATCTTCATGTCTATAAGAACCAATATTATGATTTTTATATCTTTTATCTATTAGTATGATTATATTAAACATATTTCCTTTTAATTTTCTATATTTAAACCATCTTGAATGACATTATGTCTCAATAATCAATGGGATGATTATCAAACTAAATGATTTTTGTATCATCATCTGATTTACTATTCAAACTATCTTTTAAGAATCCTTAATTTATTATAATTCAGATAAATTATAATTATTATATAAGAAATAAAATTTTTTTAATATCACTTATGTGGTCTCCAAAAAAATTCATAAAATGTTATTTTCTTACCCATTTTCTCCATCAACATAAAAGCATGTTTATTCCAAATGTTTAAAATATTATGTGTTATGTTTTCTTGTTAACATTTTTACATTTTTACATCCCCCGAAAAAATCATCAATATTATGTGATAAACTTATATATTTTCCATGAAACATTTATTTAACTCGATTTTAATGTTCTTCAAGAAATTCCATACACACTCAAAACATCATTATCATTTAATGAATTTGTAACTTTCTATCATTCACACTTAAAATCCACTACATTCCATTCTTGATTATTTGGGGACATTATTAGTCACCAAATTCTGAATACATGAACACACTAATTCTCTATATTACAAATATCCTAAATTCATTATCAAAGGATAACATAAGGAGAATTTTCTATCCACCATGACAGCCTCTTCAAACATCAAGAACATGATAATTTATATAATATAATATAACCTTGGGATACGTATTCTGTATTATGACCTCTTAAATATATAAATTCATATTCATTTATTCTAAAAAAACATTTATAATCATAAGTATTTCTATACACGAAACACTTTCAATAATTCCAAACCATGGTCTCTTCATGTCTAACCCGTTTATAAGAAATTTCCAAGCTCGAATCATAATTTTAATTCATCGAATCCCATTTAACTTTCATATATTATATACATTATCATAAAGTAAAACACCTGAATGAATCATATTATGAATTAGGATAATATTTGATACATCATGGGAATGTGTGCAGCCACATCAGGGTGACTCAATATGGGTATATTTTTACAAGATTGTTTCCTCATATAGATACCTATGTGCCTGTTAGGGTGACATCTGGTTTTTATCTATATATCTCTCTCTCTTAACTCACATTACAAGAAAATATACTATAATGGATAATGATGCACCAGGATTTAGAAGGATTACTAAATTCATATGAGTAGATAATACTTAGTGTGACATTGTTATCACCTCATGTTCACAAAGATCATATATAACTTTTAAAAAGTGTATAATAGAGAAATAAAATTGTATTAGGAACTTATAATTTATTATATAGGCTCCAACCATTTTTATAGGATCCCCAAAAACCTTCGTATATTATTTATTAAAATAACTATGTATTAGGATACCCACCTTATATTATTTGGATTTATGATATTATAATTAGTGCATGTATCTTCTAAAAATTTTAATCATTAAAACATATTATCATAGAATAGTAAAAATATTGTTTCTTATTTGAGACTTTATATAAACATGTAACAGATAATCAATCATTCAAAAATCCATGTCACAACCCTCTAAAACCAAACATATTTTATTAGTTGATCCTCGATGTTTCATAGATACTTTTTTCTCATAAATTGACATATAATCTCAAATAACATAACAACAACACTATATTCCCATATCATTTAATTTTTTATTGCTTCCCATGTTGAATTATTACAATAATTACTTTCCAAATATCACTATGTAACTACTCTAACAAATTAGATGAAACTTCAATAAACATGAAGACCTTATTCATCAACAATTAAGGATAATTTTTTGCATAGAATAACACCTTTAATATAGGTTTTGAATCATATTGAATATAGAATATAATATTTCTTCTATGTTAGTAATTATTTTGATCTTCAGATGTACAACACACCTGAATCATGTAGTTCCTATGTACGTTTCTCGAGTCGTCAATGATCACATATACATAGTTCCAAAAACACTTACAAAACCATTATATATTTATCAACCATTGCAAGTCATACAATTTAAATGTACATAGACAAATTAATTAAACGTAACAATACCCCTGATGTGTTTGTTTAAAATATGAATTTTTTCATTATTTCTAACAACCAAACTTGATAAATAGAGATGTTTTATTCTTATAATATTAAACCACAAAAACCTTCTCATTTAAAGATTATATAAAACTATTATATGTTCATTATATCATGATGATGAATGAAAATGAGATTACCTGCCTTTCATGAAATTATTAAAATATAGACAAAATAATGAAATGTTTAACATATTTTTTTTCAAAACCCAATATAAAACCTTAATGTGTTAAATAAACTACATGACATTAATTTTAGCACAAATCCCAAATTTCTCTTTTCTATTGTTAGATTTCTCAACCACTATCAGAACTATTTATATTTTTCTTGGGTATTGAAATATCTAAAATATGATTTCACAATCAAATACCATATTATGTTGTCATTTTCTTGTCTCAAAATCCATTATCTCATATAAACATTTTACATTGGGAAATAACTCTAATTGTTCAGTTTTTTTTGTCTATTTTTAATCATAGTGGCCTAAATAAGATTTAATTTTCTTTCACAGGAAAAAAATTCATTATTCCTTATATAGTTTTGGGTTCCTATAAATTCTTCAAAACATTATTCCATTATATGAATAAATGGTGAAACCGAAAATCTCTCCCATAGATCAATTTTACACTATAAAAAAATATTTATATTTCATTAAAAAGATAAATTTATTATATAAAAAACATGGATATGTTTTTATAGCAGGTACACAATATGTAAACTATAAGAATAAGAGATTATGTATTTTCAAAAATCATACATTCAATATTTATAGATCATGAATATTCAGTTTATCACAATATCCAACATCTAATCGAATTATATTATCAATGAAAGAAATCTAAAATCAATGTGGTAAACATCGTATAAATAAAACAATACACATTTGAAAAAAAAATTGTGAAAAAAATTATTCAGGTTCATTATCATGAATTTAAATGAAGTAAACATGGATTTATGAATAAAAATTTGAAAATATCCTTGAAATGGTATTATACTACCAAACCCAAACAAACCGGAAAGTCATCAATTTAAAACGAAATAAGAAGATTGATTGATAGAGAAAATCCATGGTATATAAATTTTCATAAACATTTAAATATATTCACCTAAAAGAAATGGTATAAAAATGATCCACACTAGGATCCACTTAAACTAAAATTTTAGTAGTTGGTTTCTATTGCCCCACGAACCTCTATGAACACATTAATTGAAAACAACCCAATGTACCCTGGAAAACATTGAAAAATGTTTTGGAGTATTATAATCATATTCTTTGAAGCTCATTAATTTCAGTGATCAAAATAAGATGATTCTTTATCCAAATCATAATGATCATGATGATTCGAATATGTAAATAAAAAAATAACTAAGAGAATTATATTGAATCCACAAATATTTATAACTATTAATAAAATATAGAATCATAGATCTCAAAAATAGTGAAATAATGCATAGAAACATGATGTATTTAATTAGGGTATCAACGTATATTATTTTCAAAGAATAATTGTTCTAATTAATATTCTTTATTGAAATATATTCTGGTGATTAAATTATATAAACATTTGGTTTTGTTACAAATTAATCATAAGAATCATCTCTTATCAAAATATGTTTCTATTTATTTTTATGAATAATTCAACCCTTGGTTATAATGATTCAATACATATTTTATAATTTTAGATAATTATATTACTATATTCAGGTCATTGGTTTATAATAGAATTTGATGTTGAGACCATAAAAAAGTGTTAACATGGTTTTCTATTTATATATAAAAAACATAATGTGAATTTAGAATAAATAAATATAAATGTGAAGAGTTAGGTTACTAAAATAAAAAACCATTTTTTTGATAATCATAAGAACTAAATGAATACTCCTGTTAAAGTACATTTGATTTTAATTTAAAAAGAAATATATCTATAATAATATATAAATATTTAGGGATATATAATTCATCAAACTAAAATCTATTGTCTAATAAATACAAAAGGTAAATAAAAAATGACCGCTAAATAAAATATCTATAAATTGGATCAATCTACCTCTTAATCAAATAATGGAAAACATGCTATAAATTTAAAAAATTTCTCCCTAATAAAATATGGAAAATATTACATCCAATTTTTCCAGTTACTCCACCTAATAGATTTAAAAAATAAAAAAATCGAAGAAGAATTTAGGGGGAATGATAAACTTGGAAAAATATGGTAGTTAAAATATGTAATCATAAATAATATAGGAAATCATTAATAATTTTAATAAAGAATACTCTTTTTTAGATAAATAATGACTTAAAAATAGAAAATTTCGGTTCTCTACATAACATTTTGGTTATTCTTCTAGTGCACACTCTCCCTTATTCAAAAATAAAAATAATTTAAAAACAATCCTTCTTCACTCATGGAAATTATTAAATATATAATATATTTTAATGATAACAATGATGAAATTATAATATTAAGAGGATAAAACCTTCAAAATAATTTCTTCTGATCCATATGTATGATATTATTATATAAAATATAGTTCTAAAGAATGTTATAAATTTAATCTCTTATATTATGAGTTGAAATTATTAAACTCCTATAAAATGATAAAAAAAATTCCCTTACTCAATGATTAGTGTGATGTATATTAAATTTTTTCAAAGTTCAAAATAAAATAATTAGTAACGATAATTATAAATAAAAAAATATGAGAGGATCATATCCTTAAAGATACATAAGATAATTATTCATTATATTTTCATATATAAATATTATCATGAAAGAATAATTTAAAAAAATACTTATTAATAAGAGAGAGGTTATTATAAAAAGAAATAAACATGATGTAAATGGTAATAATAAAAACATAAAAAAATTATAGACAACCATAAAACATAAATTTTATTAGGTTCAGTTCTAGTGGAGTTTATAACTACATCATATAAGTTACATTTATTTATCATTTAAAAAATTTATAGTTCATTAATGAAATATTAGAAAAGTTATAAAAAAATAATATCTTATAAAATTAAGAAGGATTTTTTCAATGTCATACAAAAATGTAACATTAAGAATAAAATATTCTCATTTTGAATTTATTATAACAAATTTCTTTTTTATATATTCAAATTTATCAGAATTTACGTGTTTAATAAAAATAATAGAAAAATGATTTTTTGTATGTAATAAACTTATGAATAATGTTATCTTCTTTTGTGTAGTCTCAGTGAAATTGGTGTGTTATATTGCATTTTTATTCTCAAGAATGATATTTTAAGATTATATATTATAAAATAGAACAATTTAAATCATATATAATTATTGTTTTAGTGAAACATAAAATTTAATCTATGATAGTGTGTTGCATTCCAAATAATTGAGTACATCAACTTACATCTTCTATATATTGATCTTTAGTAGTGTAGAGAAAAACTAAACGTTTCTTCTTAATATACCATGATTATAAGTATTCAACATGAAAATGATAAGATTATTATGATCTATATCATTCCATTTTATTTCTATCGAAATATGTATTAGAAAAACTCTTAAATTGTTATCTGTTCCAATGGAATAATGTTGTCAAATTTCAAATGTTCATTTAACGAAATAAAAGACACTTTTGACTACAATATTATTGGATTCATTTATATTTTTTGGATCCTCATAAACAAATATTATGAGTATATAATATCCAATAAACATGCCACTATCAAAATTAATATTTTGATCACCCCCCCTTATCATTTTCTAAACATATGTTTCTCATGTTCATCTGATTTATGTTCATAGGTAGTATTTTATATTGAATAAATACTTGAGGCATCATAAAGAATTATTTTTTAATGTAATAGTACTTTGTACTTATATTGAGTTAATATTGATCCTTATGATCCATCTCGTTTATAAAAACAATGAAATTAGTTATATTCACCCATTATACATATCACAAATTCACATTACTGATAATCTAAAAACAATGCATGATATTTCATGTTGATCGAAAACATATTTCATTTATTATGATTTTTAAAAAATAGTTTCATTTAAAATAACTAAATATAGATTTTCAGATCCAATGATCCTTTAATAAATTTGTTTTGAAGTAAATATCAATGTAATATATCATACCAGGATCTAAGGGTTTTTTTATGTTTTTAAAGTTACTTTTTGACTTTGAATAAATGTTTTATAAAATTCATAACATTATATACAAGGTTTTTTTACATAAAACTCTTTTTAAAAAAAATGCATAAAGGAATGAACTCTTTACAAACAATTGAAATAGATTATTGTTGACAAGTGAAATTAAATTTTGTAAAATTGTGATGTATTTTAGTATAGATATTAGATAATGATTTCCTCTAAAACTAATGGACTATTTTTGTTTATAACCATTAATATCTATTATAGAAATATTTTGAACAATAATTCAATTTTCGTCATATTTATTTACACATATCAAAATTAATCTTATAATATGAATATCTCTAAGGTTCTTAATCTTCTACAAACCTTGTTCTTATCAAATTGATTAATCCATTCCTTCATGTAAATACCCTGACCCAATTATAATTGATCATGAGGTCACATTATTACATTAGTACGATATTCAAAAAGTCATATAAAAATTAAAAATTAGACTAATATGGTTTTTTAAAAATTTACATACATTAATTTATCATATATTTGAAGTCATAAAACATAGAAAAGTATTTTCAATATAAACATCATTATTATATACAATGTATTCTTTCATATCAATGATAATAAAATCCAAGAAAACTATGGAATGGAAATATAAGAAAGGTGTTAGACCAAATGCTCATTGTGGTTATTGGTACAAAATAATCAAACATAGAATATATATGGCATGAAAAATAGGTTTAGAATAAAACATGATCAATTAATAAAATATAAATAAACATAATAGCCAGAATGTTATACATGGATATCGTAAATATTTATAAAATCACATGGAAATAGATAAATTATTTTATAATGACAGAATTCATCAATGGAAACATATTTAACATACCATATAGGACTCATCCCAAGAAATCATTAACATTCATCGATGCCTCATGCCAATAAATCTTACATAAATGTGTAAGCCAACTAACAACTTCCCAAAACATTTTATCTCATTTTACATACCAATTACATTGAGGGTATGTTTTGAGACCAAAAAATCACTTACAAATTCTAATGAATTCATTATATTAATAAATTATATTACATAAGAAACATTCCATAAAAAACAGAAAGTATCTATATAAAGAGAATTATCATAAAAAATATCAATACTTCCCTAGTCAACTGATCATAAACCAACTAGATAAGGAATATGGATTTCATCATTAAAACATATTCCATATAGAGAATAAAAGAAATAATGGATTATTTTCATTGATGAATTTAAATACCATAATAATATAATTAAAAAATTATGGATCATATCATATATTTTTACATCTAAAACTTCTTTTATAAAAAAATTCATAATATTGTAGACATTTTTTTCTTGAAAACAACCATGGATAACTATAATGTAATCATTATATAAAATAATGTTCATGTTGGTGGGAAATAACATTCATGTGGTAATTTTTATTAAATTTCATTCCTTTCACATCTTCAATAATATGTACCTTTTTTAGAAACATACAAGATGATTATTTGTAAACCTTTTTGATAATACAATAAAAATGTTTAAAAATGAAAATTAAAATAATTGATTAACAGTTAGAATCATTGTTTAAAAAATTACAGAATATGTGGATATGAGAATAATGTTTTTTTCACCAAAATATGATAGATAAGTCAAATTTTGTAAAATGTTTTCTAATCTATACTGAGAACCAAATAAAGAAATATGGTATGAATACATAAAAATTGTCTAAAATCTAGATTTGAAGAAAAATTATATTGTATTATCAAATATTTATTACATAATTTCCATAATTTATATTCAAGTATAAACAATTCCTTTAAAAATGGCATATTACATAATCCCCTTACCACCTTTGAATCATTTGAATCATAATCACATCAAAGAATAAAATCAAATTAAACATAAAATATCACAAGTGTATGTAGTTTCTTTGTATAAATTATCAAATTGTTAGTATATACACCAAAATATTAATACAGGTGAATAACATAAATATATTTCCAAAAGAAAGAAAATTTAAGTTGAACAAACCTTACGAATAACATATTATTTAACATGAAATTTATATATGGATATATTATGTGTATCAAATATAAATATAGATAAAAAGTGTAAATGCTACATAAATAAATAAAGGGTAATATTACTCATAATCATGGAATAATAAAATCATTGGAAAAGTTATATAACCCAATTAATGAAAATTGAGTTGTGAATACCCTTAGAGCTCTTATAACATTTGAATCAAACGTATTAGATGAATTAACATGAACTGGAACATAATATATGATGATGTTTGATTGATTCATCATATAATGTTTTAAATGGAAGTAGATAAAACATACAAAATAAATTGGGTCTAAAATTTTAAAACATACCCCAATGAGGGTCACATGAGACCAATTCCTTCACCATCCCATTTGTGTCACATCACTTATATTGATCTTATGGACTTTTCGAGTTTTTCATGAAAACTTGTGTGGTTGGGGGAAATGTGAATGGAATTTAAAGTGGTATTTGATTATAGTTTAAAGGGAAAATTGAATTTTATTAGTGTGAAATACTTTTATTTTGGTTATTTTATATAGGATAAAATCAATGAAATTTTCACAATTTCTAAAACATTATGGGAGATAATTGTAATTATGAAAAAGAGAAGATGTAAACACACAAATAATTAATAGTATTATAGAAAATATATTATCTATATGAAAATTAATAATAATTGAAAGTAATTTTTAAAAATTAATTACTATTTGAGGCATTTTTGTAATTATTCACAATACATGACTTTATTGTCATCATAAAAATTAAAAACATTGAATTTAATCCCATAGATAATAACTTCTCCTTTGTAAATAAATATTTAATTTCTGGGATACAAATACATAACAAAATTTTATAATTTTAAATATTTTTCATATTTTTTATTTTACTAGTTTTAATATTTCATATACGTCACAATATCATAACCAATGTGTTATATAAAATTATAAAAATTATTAATATAAAAAATTTACATTAAAAAAAATATTATATATCATTTCTATAATTTAGATTAATTCAAAAATAGTAAATATTCTCATTCATATCATGAAAATGTACAAAATATATTATTTTGACTTTTAACACATTATGAATTCATTGTCTATATTATTGTTATATCATATTAATGATAGAAATTATAAATAAAAATCACCATTAATTAATATTTTTAAATAAAAAGTCTTGTGAATAGGTTTTCCTTCCCAGTTATCCTCAAAAGAAGAAAAAAATAACTTTAAACACTCTATGAATATTATTTTTTTTGTCATATATATATTTGTTAAGAATTAATTAAATATCATTCAGTTCCACATAAATTATTCAAGACCTAAATAGATTTTATACCCATCATATTTATTACAGTTAAATCTATTTACATTTTTTTACTATCTACTATAATCAATCGATAGAGATGTGTAAGCATTCAATGTAATTATATTATTTTTATAAATAAAAAATTAATTAATATAAAAAACATAATATTTTCATACTCAATTTAATAATATTTTATCATTAATAATTTATTGTAATCTTTTTTATAACCTATTTTTGTTTTTCTAAAAAAGTGACATTTTTGTTTTCAAACATCACATGACTAATATTTATGTCCCTATAAAACAAAAATTGATTCATGTTTCAAAATATTCATGAATTATATGATATTGGATGAATTATATTCATCTAATAGTGTTTTGGAATGTATTTGAGTGATTTTAAGGACCTACCCAATTGTTTTAACTGTGGTTTACATTTTTCATCCTCACATATGTGAAAACTATTTATAATGATTGTTATTCACAATGAACAAAAATACAAGTTTCATATTTACAATTTTTGGAACCAATGTTTCTAAATATGAAAAAAATTATTATGTTACAATTTCTTGATGGATCTAAAATTAATTTAATATAAAAAAAGTTCATTGAAAAAGCAGTTTTTGTAAAAAAGTATTCTTAAGACTAAAAATGAAATTATATCAAAGTTATGTATATTTATTAATCCTATGAAATTAATTAAATTTTGTGTAGTAAAATGTTTCTTATGTTTCTTAAATATCAAATGATGCATTTAAGTTAATTTTTTTAATGAATAAAAATGATAGGTGAAAAAAATTAGTATTTTCATTATTCCTTGAAAAATCAATCATTCCATATAAATCCAAAAAAAATCACCCTATGGAAATTTTGATATTATTATTTCAAAAATGATATCCTTTGAATAAAATAAAATTTAAAATAGTAGTATATATTAATTAATTCTTGATACATGAATTGAAATGATTTTTTTGAAGAAAACATATTTTGAAAGATTAAAATACTTTACTAAAAAATTATAATGTATTTACCATACATTAATTAATACATTTAGATTATATGAAATATTTTAACATATATTTTAAAATATTTTTACTAATATTACTACTTTAAATTTTAATTTCAAGGTTATAATAGTCATATTTAAAAATTATTATTTCATGTTACTTTTAGGATTAGTGTTGCGTGTTGTATTTGATATCTAACAAAGTGCTCTTTTAAAGATATTGGGGATTTAAATTCTAACACCTTAAATAAATTTCACCATATAGTTTATTTTCTATCTCATGAAATGATGAATATTTTAAAATAATTTTATTGAAAACTCAAATTGTAGTGTCTGTTAATAAACCATCATTTATAATTGGAGGAATCGTAAATGTTACCTGTATTATAACATATTCATGTTCCTAGTTAAAGGAAAAAATGGGAAATAAATATGGAAATGGAAGAGACGAATAATATCCATGGATTAATAATTAGTTATAAGGAACTTGGTCTTGTGAATCTTAACGAAAAAAAACCATAAATTAGTAATGGTTGAAAATACCATTAATTAATAACAAATAATGGTAAAATGATTTTTTTTATTTCAATATCATTTTGAGAGTTGAAAAATTCTGTTACCATATTGACTATGAACATAAGGAAATATACATACTTAAAAAATATAATTTCATAATTTAATGAAAATCAAGTACAAATTCCTCTTTTCTTCTAAATGATGAGTGTAAAAGTTCAAATATTCATCCTCCAAACACTAAAATAAACGTTAATAGATCACATAATCTAGAAAATAATAACAACTTGTTCATTTTTCCTTTACTAAAACAAAAAATGATCAGTATAATGTAATTTATTTATGAAAATTAATAAACCTCCATGTTAATCTCTGGCTCCAATGTTCAACCAAAAATATTCCAAATATAAATAAGCATTCATCCCAAATAACCTCATTGCTAAATAATTTTTAACCTTAAAGTATAACTCACAACCACCAGATTACACCTATAAAATCCTAATATCATTCGTCCAAATAATCGATTACATTAACTAGAAGGCTATATACACCTCCACCCAAAAAAAATTCTAACAAAATATCATTGAAAACATTAAAAACAAAACAAATTAAAAAAATAGTTACTATAATATTATTCAAAAAATAAAAATAATATTTATTTATCAAATCATTTAATTAAAAAAGATCGCATGATATCCCGGAAGTATCACATGCGAGTGTTTGGTTTTTAACCGTTATCGCCCTTCAATTATCCGTCCAAGACTCATGGATATTCAAAATGTCATGGATATTCACCATGCTTAGAAGTTGTACTTTTTATAAAAATATACTAATATAATTACTATAAAATTCCAAAAAATATGATTTTAATCTTAAAATAATAACATTAATTATTATATAAATTTATAACCACCAAGGTTTTATATAAAATTAATTTTTATGAAAAATAAAATTATAATAATTGAATATTAGTACCATAAAATGAAAGATCATATAAACACAAAAGTATATCAAAAAATTTAAACATTTTTTCACAAATTAGATAGGAATGTTTACTCAAATGAACTTCACACATTAACATTTTCTAAACTAAATTAATGATTTTCTATAAATGTCTCCCAAAATAACCAAAATCATGTTATACTCTCATAAAGTTAAATTTCAATATGGGTAAATATGACTTTAAACTTATGATCAACCTCAGAGTTATCAATCCATGTATCAATAGGTTTATCCCATATCAATATATCATATCATAGGTTTCTGTAGGTTTCCTTCTATTATTCTCTTAACGATTCATAAAGAAATTTGGAATTAACCCAAGCATATCCCATGAGAGTTTTCAATTAGGTTCTTTATTAGGGTATATTCACTATGTACCAGAATGATGGTCAATATATATTCTACTCACTCTTGTTTGGTTTATTACCCCAAGATGCATCTATACTAAACCCATATCCATTTGTAGTATAAAAAAGAAATTTTTTTCCAGTAAACCACATAATCTCTATCACACAATTTTTTTTTGGATTTTATCATATAAATATACTATCCTAAAATTACTTCATAGTTTAATGCTTGGTAATCTATGTTTTTATATATCTGGACCCCATGGTTTTTATTAAATATCATTCAACACCATCTGTAAAAACCACTACAATTGTATCCTTGAGATGATGGTTACTCTCTTTAAATAATATTAGATACAAGAAATCAAATTCTAGAAGACTAAATATTTTATTATTCATGGTATATTAGATACATAATTTAATCTCATATTCATTTAAAAATGTAAAATACAATAAATTATTTTGTTTGAGAAAATAATTACTATAAATCCATATGATGAATTCACTAGACTTAGAATGTCGTGGGAGAGGCCTTTTACTACTGATTATCTTTTTGAAAAAATGGATATCAACGGATAAGGTTTTCCTAAAATTAGTTAAGAAATAAGTAAAAATGAGTTAATGTTTTTTAACTATTTATATTGGAAAAGATAGAATGATGATACTAAAAAATCAATGTTATAGAAACATACATAAGATAATTAGAAAATAAACGTGATTATCAATGAAGTATTGTATCAATTAGATAATGTAAATTCAAGTATAAGTAATCCTTATTAAAATGGTATTGAAACATAAAACTCTTACATATTTGGAAATATTTAAATATGTATCCTGGGAAAGAATAAATTAAAATTAAAAATTAAATATCATCAAAATTCTATTATTAATGATACAAAATATCATAGGGGTGGTATATATAGATCAAAAAATAATAACGGTGAATATCATAAAAATATGACCCATATTAGGAAAATTTGAAGTGAATAACCCATATAAAGATCAAATTATTTAATAGAGAATTAATCAAGGGATAGATTATGGGTAACAGATGTTAATACACCAATAACAAGTGTAAATACACAATAAATCAGTCCTAGATAATTTTATTCATAATCTTGTAATAATATAGTCAATAAACAAGTGATTCAACCAAGTAAATGAAAATTAAGTTAATAAACGCCTTAACTCTTTGGTAACATCACAATGAAAACCA
This sequence comes from Viscum album, assembly GCA_963277665.1. NCBI lineage: Eukaryota > Viridiplantae > Streptophyta > Magnoliopsida > Santalales > Viscaceae > Viscum > Viscum album. The sequence goes on along the minus strand of OY728131.1, from coordinate 1,762,559,765 downwards.
CTAGGATGAATTATCATGAAAATAACTTAAAATATAATAAAATATGAATGATTTATAATATAACATTGAATAGAATATTATATACACCATATAAAATAAATTAGGTGTACAACATCAAAAACATGTCTTGATAAAGGGAAATGAAAATTCAATCCCGAACCCTTCCATTTTTGTTCCCACACATTGGTTGATCTTAAATCCATTTTATTATTTATTGATTAACACCCCAATGGATGAGGTATAAGGGAATAGTGTTTAGCAATGTATTCGATAATATTTTAGATAATAGAATTTATTTTTTTGTTTTGTGATAAATGTTGAAATAAGTCGTTATTATATAAAAAATCATTGGTGATTTCACAATTTACCAAACATTAAGGCTCATGATGTTAATTATTTAAATTAAATGAGCAACGCATAAGGACCATTATTGAAATTCAAAAAAAAATGTTATCTAGTTGAGTCATTAAATATTTTATTATAATTTTCTAATGATAAGGAATAATTTTAAAATTTTAAATACAGTTTATATTCATTTTCAACACTATTCACAATATTTGTCTTTATAAACATCTTAAAAACATCAATATAGTATATAATCTCTTAGATCCTCACTTATAATTAATAAATATATATAAAATTCGTCGGATAATAATACCCATCTAAATATAATATTTTCATCATTTTTTAAATCATTTATTTAACTATTTTAATATTTTAATATATGTCGCATCATCATAGTGTATGTGGTTTTGAAACTAATAATAATTGAAATTTAAATAAAAAAATTTATTAACATAATTTTTTTACTATAATCTTTTTATCATTTATAATCATTTATATGGTTTATCTATTCTCATTGACATCATGAGATCATTTTAAATATGTTATTTTGACATTTTTCACCATGGGCAGGCATTAATTAGAATTTGGACATATTCATCTTATATATCTAAAAATTATAAAACTATTTTTATGGGACCTGCCTTAAACATAACATATTATAGTGTGTTTTAAATATAAATCACAATAGAAGATATTTTTAATTTATTGTATTACATAATTAAGAGAAAATCTTACTAGGTAAACCCATAAATTAAAAGTGGAAATCTATACCCATTATCCATTTTATCCACCAAAGGAAAACCTTTTAAAATATAATATGATTTAGTTTCATGAAACATATTCAATAATTTAACCCTTAATATCATAATTTTATATTATCTCACTTAAATACTATGATTTTATTTATAGTTTGGATGAACACAAAAAGATAATTAAGGGATATAAAAAAGTAAATCATTAGTCCTGAAAAAGAATAAAAACCAATTATATATGTTATCATTGAATATCATTAGTATGAATTGAAAAATCTCAAAGGTTCCTTGGGAAATCATTTGAATGTCACTTATAGATACTACCATAAAAATTGAAGAACCATACAGCTAACATCCAACTCTAGAGTACCAAATTAATTTGAGATCTATAATGGGGCTCACCGTCATATAAGATATACCAAGCTCACCCATTTATTAGGAGCAATAATGGCCCATAGACCATTATATATTATATTTCAGGAACACCCATGAGCTATAATGGGGCTTAAGCCATCATATAAATTTTCCAAGGAAATAAATGATGCATAAAACCCCCAAAATTGATCAAAACCCATGTGTAATATAGTTTTTGTTATCAAAATAACTATTTCTTTAAAAATCACTTTTGTAATCTAAAATCTGTGTACTAATAAAAAATGTATATTTGTATATAAATATGATTGATTATAAATGAAACATTTAATTATTAAAGAATCATGAAATTAGGAAATTTATTTCATGTTTTATATGTTAGAATTCATTAATTTACACCTTACTGAAAATTATTGAAAGATAATCTCTAAGAGATGACTCTTAAAGAAGATCCACTAAAAACCCGTTAAAAAGATTATTTAATTAAAAAATTTTAGGGATATTCAAAATATCCCATTAAAAAAATTAATGAATATTTAAATAAATTTTTAATAAATCATTTTTGGAACAATGTAAATCGAAAATAAATATCTAGAAGAATAAATATTTAAAACTACTCTAATATGGTTAATTTAGTTAAAACGTCCCTCACATTGTGTTTGAATCGTCATATTCAATATTTATCTTCATTAATAATAAAAATATGTATATTATTTAAATTCTTTAACACATTTTTAATTTTTATTATTCATTTTTACCACTTTTTTATATTGTTATAACAATTACATATTATTTTAAGTTCGCATCAGATGTTTTGATGATATTCGTTACTTGAGTCCAAAATTGACTTTTATATGATATCTATATTCAAAATGGCCATTATTAAGTTATATAAAAATAATATTCATGAAATAATATCCTATTTTATACTTCAATTATAATTTTAAATGAATCAATTATGTATGGATATGAAAAGTTATATATGATACAACCATGAAGATAGTAAGCCTTACATATTAATTAGTAAAATATTCTTTGTTTAATGATCATTGTTGAAAGAAGTTAAGTGTTATTTAATATTTAAATAATAATAATATCATTATTAGCCTAATATTATGAATTTAAATACTCTTATTTATATCATTAATGTGATGGGGTAATGAAAAATTATTCACATCAATTTGTAGAGGCCATAGTTCACACATATGCACAAATGATGTAATCATTTTTTTGTGAACAGAATGTTAAGAATATAATTGATATATTATAAATTAATAAGGATAAATAAATCATGAATTTCGTATATAAACATTAATTCCATCAATATACCCACTCTAGTGAGATGGTGATGTAAAATTATTTATATAGGTTCACAAGGTGGTATTCTTCCATACACAAGAACAATTAATTTTTTCCCATTTAAAGTATTTAAAGATGGATTTAGGTAAAGATATTTACATAATAAAATAAAATTATATTTAGGACAATAGAGTTATTATTTCATCTAGTTTTATGAATATTAAAATGAATTGGGAGATGAAATAAAATTGAAACTCTTAAATAGAAACAATACATCTTTTTCTGATGATATCCATTGATTAACACCTTTTCACCTTTATGGAGGGTCTTATGAGAATAATAAGGCCTGTAAAATGTTCTGAGGGATTTAAATAAGTTATTTTAGAAGATAGTTTTGTTAAAAAATACTTTTTTATTTCAAATAAAAGAGAAAAAATATTCCCTTTCTTAAGATTAGGGCGGGGTACTCATCGAATTCTTCGAAATATTAAAGTACTATAAATAATGTTTTTATTCAAAATGTGTCTAAATTGAGTTATCTAGAAGTTATGATGGATATTATTAAAGATAAAATAATCAAATGGAAATTAATCATGTTTTTATTATTTTGATCCCTTGACATTCAATTTTAACCCATATTTACCCTTTTTTACACATTCATGGATATCATGTAACTTAAATGTTGAGGGTAATATAATTACTATAAAATAAAAAAAGACCAATAAAGGGGTCATTAATGTCATTTCATGACTTAACTCAATAATTTGGATGAATTCTATATTTTTATGAATACTATATCATTTATTAAAATATTATTTATTTTAAATATTATTAATATCAATTTTGAAATTGTTTATTACATATATTTTTAAACATATCATAGAAAATGATATATTAAAAATAATATTTCTAATCATCAATAACATGTATGTGTAACCTTTAATTTTTTTAAAGAAATTAATTATATCAAATTTTATTTTTGTTAATATTTTTCATATAATTTATTGAATATTTTCATTAATCAAATAATTACTGCATCATAATTGTGTAGCCATTTAAGTTAATTATTTAATCATTAAAAATTTTAAATATATTACCATGATTTAGATAAATATTTCAGAAAATTAATTAATATTTATAGCCAAATGCATCACTTATATATCTCTATATTAAAAATAATTTACATGTTAAAAACAAAAGTATGACATGTTCAGTTTTAATTGAATAAAATATTATAAAGGTAAAATTATCATTCAAATGGACCTAAATTTTAGTGACATATTTATACTATTTGGATTAAGATTATAATGAATCATTACATGGCCATAGCATACATCCCCAATATGCCAAAGGTTTTCAATAAATGTAGTGGTGTATAATGCATGTGGGGGACAAATTACCCTTTAAGAATAAAAAAAAAATCAACCACCCGAACCAAACAACCACCATATGATTCTTGATAAAGAAATACAACTCAAACATTTCATGTATAAAAAATCAAACACAGGTGTGAAACGTTAGAATACAATCTAATCACCCTGTAATCAATAGAGAGACCACTATTAAACTTGAATTGGATAACAATAATCCATACTCCAGAAGCTCCGTGCTCCAATCACCAAACAACCCATGTATCACAAGGTGATGGTAACAAAATGAAATAAATTACCTTTTCCCATGTCCTGGATGATATCATCTGCAAAAGAACCAATGTTCCAAAGCATTGGTGATTGTAAAACTATGTAGGGTTTCCACAATGACTTCCCTACTCATGCCAATAGGACATAATGGATTGAATCATTTATATATATGAGTTTATATGAATATTTTCCCCTAAAAAATTTAAAACACAATATAAATAAGTTTAAAAAACATTTTTATCCAAAATTCAACAAGGTCAATTTCGTTAAATATTTTCAGTAAGTCACATATCCAAAAAACTACCAAATAAGGATTTCAAACCATTATTAAATATTATTTTGCAAAACCTTTACAGTATACTAATTCACACACCCATCCAATCCTGAAACATGGACCTCCCTATACTCGTGAGCGGTGAGCTATCCTTCCACTAATTCGTCACTTAGTGGAACACTTTAATGATGGTACTCCAAACCAGTATTTATCCCAACCTTTTTGATGGGGGTACTTAATGACCTTATCCATCCCAATGAATATTAACACACACCAAAACCATTCTAAACCCAATCAAAAACGATGTATGTTCAACCAATTCAACCTAGTTCAATAAAACCATCATTTTTTTGAAAACCGTTAAACATACTAATTCCAAACACCCATTCCATTTCAAAAAATATCATTACATTTTTTGAAATCCATTTAATAAAATAAACTTAACATAATTCAAGGAAAATACAATTCTTAAATTCTTATTCTTAAAATTATGAATCAATATCTTTATTCAAGAACACAAATTTTCTAGATTTCCACAAACTATCATTCAAGATTTTTTATAACAATAAAAAATAGAAAATTAACCGTAAATTAAAAAAATAAATAAATCAATTTGAAATCATGTCTACTTGTTATGCTAAGAGGATTTGAGATCTAACCCACATACATCGTCTATTTTGATAAAAAGAGATAACGTACAATGAACACTCAAGAAACTAGGTAAGAATTCCACAAAACCACTTAAGATATCTTACACTATCCTGATTAAAACTAAATTTTAACTTATTTGGAATCTAGAATCATAGATCTAATGACAATGGATGTTGGTATAAGAAAATAAGAAGAGGGGCAATGAGGTTCCAATAAATCGTGACATGAGTTGTGAAAAAAGAGCACTTCCTTTATGAATCATGCTTCTAAATGCCAATAAAAGTCTCTAGATAGAATCCAATATTCTTGTGTTAGGTTCTCTAACCATCAAGATAGAATAATACCATGTTAGGGTATCCATGGAGAAAAATGAGCGATATAGAGTATGAAATGTGTGGGTCCACTATTTTAGGATCTCACATTGAACACGCACATGGTTAATTCAAATAGTTAGTCAAACCATGCACTAACTGTGCATTTTCTACTGTCTGGGAAGAACATTGCATAGAATCCTCCCATGGCCTCCCTAATTGTGTGCACACCATATCGATCCTACTCTCCAATGTAGGAAAATGTGCATGTTTTATACTAGGATTTCTACATGGATTATAAAAAAAATTGTGTCTCGAACACTTCCTTTTAAGCCCAAAAAACTCATTCAATGTTTCTCAAACTATCCCACCAATCACAATTATAATTCATATATCTGAAAATCATAAATAACAGTTTACAAAACTGAAACAGGGGGTGATACATAATTTGACTCACAACTGATCCTTTGATTTATATGGACGAAAAATACTCATCCAAAGAATTTATTACATGTGTTAGTGTAATAAGTTTTTATTGAAATTAATTTAAAATTAATCTCATTGATGGAACGATAAAATAGGTTTTAATAGATTGAAGCTTCAAAATATTGAATTGTTTTTATATCCAAATATATTATAGAATTCATTCGAATAATCTAAATGGGATTAAACAAAAAAATTTATCTAATTATTCATAAAAAATTTAAAAAAATATTAAAAAATAATATTAAATTTTACAAAAATTCCTTTTCAATTAAAATGCAATATATTTTCACTATTCGTCAAAACATGATACCTATCAAAAAAATTGTGAAAAAGTACATTTTGATATTTATCTATAAAATAAGAATTTTATTATGTAATATATAATTTAATAAAGTGTGAAAAACGATATTTAAAATAAGTTTTCCATCAAAAGGTGGAAAAACTACTTTTCCTGAAAAATACTTCTATTATACATAATATTTAATTTGTTTATATATCTTGTCAAAAAAATTAATGAGATGAATTTTATACATTTGATTAAATAAAATATAAAATTATATATTTATTTAATTTATTAATATAATATTTATTTATTTATTTATTGGATTAAAACACAAGTCTGCAGAATTATATACTTTTTCACAAAAAACATTTTCTTTTATTTTAAAAAGGGTTTTACTGTCATTTATAATAAATTGGGAACAAAATTATTTTTTTCTATACATTTGTAAATAGTATTATCATAATATCGTTTTTTGTTCATATCTAGAGTAATAATAGCTATGCAATAATGATACCATTTAAGTAATAATACATAGTTATATATTTATGTTCAATGTGGCATATCATGTACACTATTGAACATATTATATATTTTTTAAAACCCCAGGATGTTACATTCTACTAGGATTTTCGATAATTTTCCCCCATAATTATGATTTTGGTATCGGTAATTATGGTTTCAATTTTAAAAATACGTTTATTGAAATATCATATCAGAACAAGAGTAAAAAATCAACATTAAATCAATGAAAAGGAAATATGAAGCTCATTTGAGATATAATATACTAGGGTGTTCATGTAGACGAAAATATACATGGAAGAGAAATAACTATCAATTTCTGATGGAGTGTTATATAGAAATTTTTCATGATAATGTTAATAATCGCAAAAACATAAATCTATGATGGGTTAAAAGGTCATTGATTTCTTAGTAAGAAAATTAAATGGATAATGTTTTTGTTTTTAAAATTATTTTTTCAGAGTTGAGGAATTATTTTACTACCTGGACTATGAACATAAGACGATATACATACATGGCATGTAGAGTTTTATCCTTTCCACTATAAACTCATCATTTTATCCATGTTTTGAGTATTCAAGATGAATTTTCACACGTGAAGTACAAGAATAATCATTTATAGAATCACATAATCAATATATGTTTAGCTATTTATTTTTTATCCCATCATACGTTAAAATGAAAAAAACAATTAGTACAATATAAAATGACTCCCAAAAAATAATAATCCTAAAATAATTAGAAACTTATTCAATGTTAAAAAATCAATAGTAATAACCAATGTTCACTATAGGCCATTCAATAAATAATTTTCCTTAAAATTCCATAAAAAATGAATCGAATAATATTGATTCCCAAAAATATGATGTATTTCACAACATAGTCTTATAAGACAAATTATAACATTTATATCTATATAACAACAATCATTAATAAAGTTTCCTACAAAAAAATTAATTTTCATAAATAAAAAAATATCTTAGATAAGCATGTAATTTCTATAAATAACCCTAATCACCATAATCCAACAAAAAGTTCATATATTATTCCAATATACAATTAATCATTAATTACTCAAATTAAATCACTTATAATTATAATACCGTAATCTTATAAGTTTCCGAAAATAGTAAACATCTTCCAAAACATCATCAATCTCTAAATAACTTAATAATTTTCCTATCACAATGTTTTGTATTGAACAAAATTTATGTTCTCAAAAAATGTTATTATTATCAATAAATGTTTTTTACTAAAAATATAAATCCATAATAATTGGGACCTCATGTAGTCTAGTGGTTGTTGAATGCACCTTTGTCGCCCTTCGGTTGTGGGATCAATTCCGATGGCCTTGCAAGACATGATGGGTTTTCACCCATCCTGTGTGTTGTACTTTTTTCATAAACTATATAATTATTATATAATCCACAAAATATTATAAAATCATAAAAAATAATAATAACATGTTTAATCCTAAAAAGAAATCTCATACCTTTCATTTTGCATCCCAAAATATAATATACCGAAATTAATTAAATATTAATATCTCAAAAAATATTGTTTATCACCTTAAAAATTCAAAACATAATGCATCAAAAGGGGTTTCGAGTAAATTTAAACTATTATAATGCTTAAAATTATAACCCCATGATGATATCCCAAACACATAAGAAAACATCTGAATCTCCAAAGAATTCTAAATTATCCTTCAATACATACTATGATGACCTGACATAAAAAATTATATATTGTAATGTATTTGAACAAAAAATAACCTTTTAATATTATTCCACTTTATAGATGTATATAATTTAGAAATCACCAATAATGTAAACCCATACATTACAGGTGAACTCTTATACACAATATCCATTTCTTACTCCAATGAAAAACATTTTGAAATAAACATGATTTATTTTCATGACACATATTTAATAATTTTACCACATATATTTCCCTCATCCCCATTCTTCATTAAATACTATAAAAAAAATTGGATGAGCTGGAAAATATTTGTATGGTAGACAATGGAAGTTAATAGTTAGTCATGTAAAAACATAAAAACACACAAAAATAAATTTCCTAAATACTCTTTAGAATGAATATAGACACAGGTTCATTGGGACATCAATAATATATCAATCATAAATTCAAAATTAACAATTGAATAACCATATAGTCAAGTCCCATATTTAGAGTAATCAATGAAATGAAGATATATAATGGGAGTCCACCATTCGTATAAGTTATATTAGGATAAACCATTTCTTGTGAGCTATAATGGGGTTCATCACTCAATATAAGCTATATGGGGATCACCCTTTATATATATTTTGGAAAACAATTCTTATATAATTTACTAGGAACAAATAATGAAAAAACCTAGAAAAATCTTTAAAACCCATGTGTCAAACACCATCAAATATTGACACACCCATTTACTTTTTAAAATAACTTTTAAAATCTAAAAATCATCCAAAATATAATGAATGCATATTCAATGGAAATAACTCTGAAAACATACAAAGGAAATATTAAATCAACAATGAAACATGAAATCAACCAATTTTATTCATTCCATATATGTAGAAAATAAAAATTATGTTTTCCTTTGTAAAAATTGTTGACAGAGAAACATTAATAATGATAATTTAAATGAAATTACCTTATATAAAACTATGAAAAAACTCATATTTTAAATAAAATTGAGAAAACTTCAAAATATACATTTTAAAAAATTCATTTACATGTACATACATTTATAAAAAGAATTTTGGAAACATGTACATTATTTATATTTATTTATAATAATATTTCATTAAATTATTTAGAATGATGTTTTAATAGTTAAAAGGTCCATTACCCTGAGACTGACTCATAATGTCAAATATGTATATTCACCAATAATAAAAATAGGATAATTATTAAAATTATTTTGTAATTTCTCATGTTTAGTATTACATTTATATCACATATTTTAATATTATAATAATTACTTAATTATTTATGTTAATGATGGATGTTTGGACGATAATCGGTACATGAGTTGAAAAATGACATTGATATGATGTCTATAGTCAAAATTTTCATTTTTAAATAACCTATAGAATAATATAAATTAAATAATAATATATTTTATATTTAAATTATACTTTTGAATCCATCCATTATATTTTGAAATATAGAATTAATAACGTTACAATCATGTAGAGGATACGCCATAAACATACATAAGAAACTTAATCATTTTTAAACAATAATTATGAAAATAAGTGATGCATTATATTTCCTTTAAAAAATTATAATAATATAATTAATATCTCATTTTTAATTGAAATATACTTATATGTATCATTAATGTGACGAGGTAATGAAATAATAACCACATTGCTTTGTGGGGTGACAGTTCACACGTATACACGAACAACACTATCATTTTTATGCACACAGAATTTTAAGAAATTAAATTATACAGTATAAATAAATAATTATAAATATTCATGAATATCATATATAAACATTAATTTAAATGTTATAATAATTCATATGAGATGATGATGGATGATAGATTATCTCGGTTCATGGGGTGGTATTCCACCGTACACATGATGTACAAATTGTTTACCCATTTGATGGAAGTGGATATGGATTTCGGTGATGATATTAACATAATAAAGTCTAGTTATATTTATTATAGTATATTAATTATTTCATTAAATTTTCTGAATATTTGACGGATGTGGAAGAATAAATAAAAAAGAAACACTTAATTAAAAATGATGCCTCTTCTTCATAATATCTCATTTGATTAACTACTTAACAACTATAAGGTGGGTTTTACTCCTAAAATAATTCCAATAGAATGTGTGGAGAGATTAAATTAATGGGTGTGAGAATATATTTTCAGAATAAAATGGCTTCTGAAGTGTGAATAAAGGATAAGAAGGTGTTCCCTTTCTTAAGATAGGGGAGGGGAACTCTTTGAATTCTTCAAAATTTTAAATTTAAATTAATTAAATTTATATTTAAAATGCATCAATGGTGTGTTATTTACCATATATGATTATAATGAGTAGAAATAAAATCCTCCAATGTAAATTAGACAATTTTTTACTATTTATTAATCCTTTAAACTTTTTATAACCCTTATTTACCACATTCAATTATTACCATCATAACATGTAATTTACACATTGAGTGTTAGTATAATTACAATGAAATGTCTAAAAACAAATAAATGAGTAATTAATCACATTTTGGGACTTATCCAAATCAGTGTTCCAAGTATTATATTTTCATAATTTTTATATAAATTTTAAAATATTATTTATTTTAAAATATAATTAATGTCAATTTTGATACAATTCATTAAATGATATTTTCAAAATATTAGTACAACATGATTCCTTTAAATAGATATTTTAAATAATATATATAATAATATAATATTCTATAAAAATATATTATGACATTAATTATATCAATTTTTTATTTTAACATTTTTATTATAATTTATTTTATATTTCTATTAATTAAAAAATTACATCATCATCATAGTGTCACCATTTATGTTCATTATATAAAAATTAAAAATTATAAATAAATTCTTATGATGGAGATAAATATTATATATCTCAAAATTTAATTTATAGTATAACATAACTCTTATGTAACTCAAATTATAAATATTTTACATGTTAAAAACATAATTATGACATGGTTGACTTTTCTTTCATTAATATATTATAAAGGTTATATTCTCATCCAAATGAACATAAATGATCTCAAATTAAATAATTTAATTCATAGGGACAACAAATACCCATCCAATAAAATTACTACATGTGTTAGGCTATATTTATAATTTTTATAATATTATGTTAACCATTAATTACATGATTTGCCCTTAACCGTGGTAATAATAGTTACCGAAGTCATTATTCATATGTTGTACAAATATAATGATCCCAATTTGATAAAATTACACCTTATGAATCCCAAAATGGAATTGTTTTTAATAAATCAAAAAACATAATTGAAAAAAATAAATTTAAAATTATCCTCATTGATGGAATAAGAATTTTTTTGTGTGTAATTAAATGTCAAAAGATTGAATTGTTTTTATGTCAAATTCATTTGGAAATTGATTCTAATGAAATAAAAAAGTTTACATGAAAAAAAATTATCTTATTATACTTTGAAAATATTTCAAAAATACAATTTAACATTTTAAATATATTTGATGGGAGAACAATTTTCAATCAACATCAATTATTTTTTCACTGTTCATTAAAACATGATAATCTTCAAAAAAACTAATTTTTTTTGATATTGAGAATTAAAAATTAACTTTAATTTTTAATATAAAATTTAATAAATAGAAAAAATTAGATTTAAAATAAACTCTCCATCAAAGGGTGACAAAACTGCCTTTTTTGAAAAATACTTCACTTATGTATAAAATTGGGTTTTTTTCTTATATAATGTATATAAAAACATTAGATGAATTATAAAAATTATATATAATATTACATATATTTAAGGAATATATTCCAAAAATATTTATTTATTTATTCATTGGAATAATAAACAGTTCTTCACATTTAACTAGTTTTTTAGAAAAAAATTCATTTTATTTTTAAACGGGCTTATTTTCAATTTTAATTAATTTGATACCAAAGAATTAGTTATATATACAAGTATAAACTGTATTTTCATAATTCATTTAATCATTTTCATACCCAACATTCTAATGGGTATGTTATAATGGCAATATTTAAATAATAATATTTAGGTTTTCGTTAAAGTAATATTTGGCCTATCGTATACGATATTGAACTTAGTATTTATTTTCTAAAAACTATGGATGTTAAACTATGAGAAAAAAAATAAAATTTACCTAATATTGAATAAAATTATTTGGAAAATTCTTTTAGATTTTACCATTTTTATAATTTGGACATAAAATTTCTGCATAAACAATGCAAGAAAAATAATGTCATTAGAATATACAATTTTAAAACTTTTATAAAATTAAATTTATATAATAAAATGATTCATGAACTTATCTAATTTGAAACATATAAAATTTAATACATTTAAATTTAGTTACAATGGATTTTTACCAGCTTATACAAGTACTACATCGGTGATATATAAGTGTTTTATGTAATTATCTAATTTCTAAAAATTATGAATAATTTAACATTATAAATATACTATTTTGAAAATTAATTTAATAATTATTATCATCAATATGTTATTATATTATTTATGGTAAAATATTAATGTTTTTTAAAATAATGGGAGTGACATTTTTTTAAACATTACTTGAATAATACTTATTTCATTATCAATTAAAAATAGGATCAAGTGGCCATATTTTTTAGACTTAGATAAGAATTGATGAAATAAATTTATACAATCACATTAGGGAATGTTTCTAGGATATTTTAATTTCTTATCCAACTATATTGACTATGTTTTATAGGTTTTACTCTTACCAATTAGAAAAATATTTATTAGGATTTTTATTGATAATGATGAAACATAAAAGGGACATATTTACCAAATATGATCATCATAATTTGAAAGATTCAATACATTTTTTTATTCAATAAAGATATTTTTAAAATGATAATTTAATATGAAATAAAAATATGAAAAGAAAAATTAATTTTTAGAAGAAAATGAGTTTTAAAGACTAAATATGAACATATACAAGAATCAAGCATAATGATGAGCCATATACAATAAAATATATTATTTATAATTAATTGAGTATTATTTTACTTTAATATAATATGGATATTATTAAGTATTATTTTATGTTAAATAAATGACAGTTTAATTTAATCATCAAATTTCAATATCCCCTAAAAACCAATCATTTCTAAAATATTCTAAAAAATCGCCATAATATAATTTTGTAATGTTAAATAAAAAATTATCATAATTTTTAAAAAAAACCATCTCTTAAATTAGAAGAGATTAATTATGTTTTCATTTTAAAAAATAATAATCATTTTTGATGATTTTTTCCAACAATAAATTTTTTTTACTATAAATTGAGAACTTATTAATTATCAATTAATAAAATCTTTTAGATTATGTACATCTTTTAGAAAAACTTTTTCAATATGATTATTCGTATTCATATATTTTAATTTAATGGTTAGGTTATTATAGTCATATTTTAATAATAAAATTTATTTTGTCATTTTTTCTTGGGGTTTCATCTGGTAAATATTATTGAATGAAGAGTTATTATTAAAATATTTGAGTGTTAGGTTTCATATAATCTATTTAACACTAATCAAACATGGAATCTTGTTCCAATTTTGGACTAAATTAATATATTAATTCCAGATACATACATTCATTTTATTAAGGAACATCATGTTCTAACCAATTTAATTAAATAGTCAATTATATTCTCAGTGGGATGATTCCGAAATATTTTTTGATTCATAGTATAATGGGAATGTTGTTACTCATCTACCAAAACACAAATTTCTAATAAATTTATTTATGGTGGAATATATTTGTTAATACTTTTTTTAAATGACATTTTTTATGTACGTGATCAAAAATGAGGTTAAAAATATAAGGGTATTTGAAAATAAAATCAGTAAGAGTATTGTCATTATATTTTATATTTGTATAAGGATCTATTTCTCAAACCTATGATTTAACGTTCCTTTAATAGTTTGTTTTTTAAATTTAATGAAAAATGTGTATTAATAGTGTTAGAGTATCCATGAATTTTTTTTATCTAAAAGAAAACAAGGATTACAAGAGTCTAAAAGACGGGATCAAATTACAATCATTAAGATGCAAAGGCATCAGGTTATCTGGGAGCTCCTCCAGCCATGTTAGATTCTGAGCAATGCCTTTATTAGCGAGAGAATCCGCAACCATGTTAGCTTCGCGGTAAGTATGAGTTGCAATGAAACTGATGTCATGAAGAGATTGAAGACAATTCATCCAGCGCGTAGTAATCGGCCAAGCAAGATGAATATCTCCCTTCCAAATGGCTTGAACAACAGTAGTAGAATCACTTTCAATCCATATGTTGTTCCACCCACGTTGAAGAGCAAAAGCATTGGCATGAATAACACTTAGCATCTCTGCTTCCAGAGAGGTTGCAGTACCGCAACCTCCAAAAAAGCATCCCATAACATTACCATGATGATTTCTGAAGACAGCTCCACAACCCGCAGGACCTGGATTTACTTTAGAGTCTCCATGCACATTAATTTTAATCCAACCTGGAAAGGGAGGTCTCCAAAAAACCTCAAGAGTGCGGAGCGGTTTCGAGAAAATGGCCTCAACTCGAAGATGTCTAAGGATCATAAAATCATCCACCGAATTGTTGCAGGAACCATTCTGAATCAGCGCAGCTTCCCGAATAGCAATAAGAATACGCGTTTTACCTGCATTAACGTTGTGTGAGCCATTATTGTGAAGAATCGAGCTTCTATCATACCATATCACATGTATCATCTCTGAGACCCCAGAAAGGAACATGTTTCTGATTTGTTGAGAGTTATCCTTAGCAACACATCGCTTAAGCTGCTCATCAATTGAGTTCTGAACCAGCCATCTGCATTCAAAAGTGTCAAAAATATAGTTCCAAAGAGCGGTGGAAGTAGCACAAGATAGAAATAAGTGGTTAGTATCTTCTCTATGCTGATTGCAAAGGCGACATTTTGAACAAAGTTGGATACCAAAACTTTGAAGACAAACATCAGTGGGAACCCTATTGTGGGCGAGACGCCAAATAAGAGTGAATCTAGAAGGTTTGATCCAAGGTTTGTCAAAAAAATTTATCCAATTCATATCATTCTCAACGTTGTGTAAGGAGTTATTATAAAAGTTTTTGGTATTAAGGATCCCATTATGAGAAGGCTCCCAAATCAAGAAATCACTCGAGGTAGAAAAATGGTAGGAATCAATAATTTGAGTGATGTTTTCAGGGAGGGAATCAAAGTGAGAATTAATCACATTATTGACAGTGGAGTTGATGTCAACAGGGATATGGTCAAGGGGAGTCACAGAGATAAGAGGAGCACCAGTCCAATTGTCCAACCAGAATCTCATGGAAGAGTTTCTCGAAACCATCCATCTAGCATTGTGCATAATATTGTCATAAGTGTCTCTAACAGAGGGCCAAATGGAAGAGGTCATGAAACTTCTATTAGATCTTTTCAATCTACCAATGAACCTGTTTTTGATAAAAACAACGGGAGGGGAGTCATTGTGAATCAGGTTCCAATTTAATCTGGCTTGAAGAGCTTCATTGAAGAACTTAATGTTTTTAATACCAAGACCACCCATAGGTATAGGCTTACAGCACTTAGCCCAAGGAATAGTCACAAGTTTTCTGTCCAAAGTGCTTCCAGACCAGACAATGTTTTTAATGTGAACATTTAGTTTTTTAATGATACTAATAGGCCATTTATAGACCATCATCGAGTAAACAAGTTTGGAAACAATCACAGACTTTACAAGGCAAACTCTCCCCGCCATGGAGAGGGGTTTTCCTTTCCAAAAGGAAAGTTGATGAAGAACCTGGTCAACAATGCTTGAAAAGTAGCAGGCTTTGGGTGAGTATCCATGAATAATTACTCTATCAGGCATTATATCATACCTATAAAGTTGATTTCTAGTATTTAAAATTAATTCATTATATCCAAATACACTGATGTAATAATTTTTAGGATTTATTTCATTAAAAATTTAAAAAATAATTTCCCTTAAATCTAGGTAGAGGAAAAAATGATTTTTAAATTAATACTCCATACTCAAAATATCCATGAAAAATACACATCTATAGGATATTGAATATAATTTATTCGGTAAATATCCTTAGTATTTCCATATCTCTATTAAAACACCCCTTCCTTTAGTGATGTTCTTGGTGTTGATATATATTGTGTAATACCTATTTCATTAAAAATTGTTCACAATGTATGATTTAAAAATTATTTATAATAATAAATATGAATTGTGATAAAAGATAGTTCTTCTAAATTATGAACAAGACTATGAATTGTTTTAAAAAGAAACCGATTATGTCTTATATTCTTGGAAATTAGTATATTTTTACCTAGTTGTTGCATCAAAATTGTCATACATATAGTGTTTTAATTGAATACATATAATCTATGTAAGTCTAAAACGGTCCTTGTGCAGTAACTATAAATAACAATGTGTTGATACTTAAACCAAATGTTTTCAATTTTTTGGTTTTTTATGATATTGGAAAGGTTTGTATAATCTGTTATCATTAAACTTGTGGTTCAAGATATCTGCCACTTCTAATTTAATGGAACTAATATATTGGGATCAAACATCTATGTATCCCAACCTTGCATTCAAATTCCACTAGAAATCCCTAACCACATGATGATAAGGTGCGCTTCTATAATTATGGTATTTTTGATAAATCATATATAAATTACAATTTACATCGATAGATAAAAGGATACTTCCGATCTAAAATATTCATGGGAATTTTAACATTACCAATGTTCTTAAATTAACCTTTGTCACATAATTATCTTATACTAATAAGTTTTTTTTTTATTTTCTAAAAAAAATCATACTTTTAAAATTAATGGGTAATTATGGAAAAATGTATCATAAATTTACAGATTATAATTATGCATCATATCTAAAAAGTGAAATGTCTTCCCTTAACTTTTTTTATGTTAAAATATAATATTTACCCCCATATATAAACATATAATAACTACAATACATGTAAAAAATGTTCAAGACATTAGTACTCATCCAATATTCATTAAATTACTCAGATATAAGAGTTATGTACCCTAAATTATTTTAGAATAGAAATGTTGTAATGAATAAACATTGGAACTCACATACTTATAAATATACATTATTAGGAAAATACTAGTTCAATTGAAATATATTACCTATGAGTTATGATATATTGAAATTTTATAATGAACAACGTTTTCCTCAATAACCTATTATACAATATTTTGTATTGAAAGGTACATTTTTTTAATAAACATATTGTGATGAAAAAATATATTCCAATAAGTGAAATCTATTTTATAAGTTTAGTGTTGGATTTAATAATATCTTAAGAGATTATATAATTTTCCCATCCTGTTGTTAATTTTTAAATAATATTATTTGGTATAAAAATTACACATTTTAATTTTAAAAAAAATTATTTGTCATATTTTTTTAAGAAGTGTTAAATTTTTTATCTATCTTGAAAGTAATCTTAGATAAATAAGAACTAAGATTATAAAACCTATCATCCACTTTAAAAAATTATACCCTGTCCATATCTAAAAATTTAATTACCATTTTTTTTTCACAAGGAATTTAACATATGTAACAATTAATTTAAATGATTGAATATCAATATCATCTTTTTATTTTGTAGTGATTTTAGCGTCATTCGAGTTTATTGTAAAATTGTCAACAATGTATAACTAGGAATGTTAATCTAGAGTTAACATCCATATAATTAACATATCATTCCATGGGGCCTTTAAATAAATTATGATGATCTTATGGATATATCACTATTTGAATCACTTTTTTTGTTTGATGATGGATCCCCAATATCACCCCTTGTATCGTTATTATCCCCAAATGATTTCTCCCATTCAATTTAAATATTTACCAAATTTATTCTTCTGATTCATAATTTGAAAACATGGTCTAATATTTTATATATTTTCTAACTCATAACAAATAGTATCAATTGAATCCTTATTCTCATACTTATCATTTACTTTTTAAAATATTTATATAGACTTCATTCTTTTGTATGATATTATGTATACATCAGGGAACCTAGGGAGGTTTACCTACACTATCACCCTAATTACTAACATCTAAATGATATTTAGATTCAATATTCATAGTATGTTTTTAATTTGATGTTGTATCATATAAAGTTAGATCACCAAATGTTTAAATTAATGTATCTCCTTTATTTCATTTCTACTTTTAATAATATCACATTATCAAATTTTAGTACCTGATGAGAGTCCTAATAAGGTCATAGATAATAGGGTTTTTATGGTATTAGTGTTATCAATCATTTTCCACATATATTACGATTATATTAAAAATACTCAATAATATAATATATAATATGTTTATATATAATTTAATATTCTCCATGTTATTATAGACTATTAACAATTATCATAAAATGTTGATTCACGTTTTCTATTGATTCACCAAGTGTCAGGTTAATGTTTTTTTAATAGTATCATAACATCACAAATTGAGTCTCAAGTGCATTATAAGATTTCATGTGAGTAAATAATAGTTGTTTCCTCATTATGAATACCACCTCACTAGATAAAATTAGGTTATAGATATTTCATGAAATTGATCAAGTTAATGTACTCAACACATTGTAATTAACAATATATTATCCTTCCTCTTCTTAGATACACTTATAAATTTCGTTCCCTATATTTCTTTTAAATTTCCATCTAGTATTAAAAAAAATATAGACTTATTTTAAAAATAAAAAATGTAATCCTATCATTCAAATTATTAGTGTCAAAACAATCGAGGATCGGTGGATAGTTAGTACTCATATTATAAATGGTTTTTATTCAAATGATTAATATATTTAAAAACATATCATTCATACAAAACATGTAAGTGTTTGTAAATATTAACAAAATAAAAAAAATAGATACTATCTCAAATTTAGATTCTTCCACCAGTTTCAGAAAACCTATACTAACACAAAATGTTTTCCTAGTTGGTACATAATTTCGAAACTAGAAGAGGGGTTAATTGTAATCTGAAATTATATATATATATATATATATATTCACTATCATGTATTTGGTTGATTATATGATAAAACATAAAATAAAAAAATTTAATAAAGTAAAATACAATTTCAATGTAAATAAATATAGTTGAAATTTGTTAATCCATAGTTAACAATCTAAATCAAGAATATAAATAAATATGTAATTAAATAAATAATAAAAATGTTACAAAAAATTATATAAATAAAAATTAAAATAATCATTCAAATGATATTATATTAACAAACACATACAATCATGGAAGTAATCACTTTTAAATAAATGTGGTAGGTGGACTGATAAACCAAATAAAATGAATAAAAAATATATCAAACTTCAAGGATTATATTACTATTATAGTTGTAAGGTTGATATTTTTTATTATAAACCTATTTATTAAAAATAACTACACCCTATATCTATATATCTATAAACCTATCTAATCTCATTGATAATATGTATGTCCAGGTACATTAGATTTCATTAAAAAAAATTTAGAAGATGAAAACTCTTATCCTCAAAGTGCCGTTAGTACATACAATAAGAAGTAGTAGATTCCTCCTGATAATATCTTTAATCATGAATATCAAAAGATGAATCTATAAAATAAAAATACATATTTATAAATATACTTCACAAAACAATTTCTATTATAAAATACATTAAAAACAAATACAATCATTTTACTCAAAACCCATGTGATGATGTATAAGAAATGAAGCTATGAAATCAGTGAATATTTTTATCTTATATTATTTGATGGTTATGTTAAATTTTTAGAGCACATTATAAAAAAATCCACTAATAATATTCCATGACCATTGGTTAAAATTTAATCATCTTAACTTTATTCATCATTTACTAAAAAATGTATCTATATCTTCCAAAGAAGTATTCATCATTCAATCATAAAACATTAGAGAATCTTCACTATATTATAGTATATTGATAAATCTATTTAGATCAACTAAATATAAGATAATTTGATGTCATAAAATTATAAAATATTAACTATATTTCCATCGTATAAAATAATGTAAACCATCTTTATATTATCATAATAATAATAATAAATTTAACTTAACCATAAAAATAAAACTTGATGATCAATTTAACTCATTTAGTGGTTATATCAAGGGGTTCATTGTTGTATTATGTTGTATTATAATCAATTAGGCACTTTATCACGAATTTCTATACAGTTAAAATTTATAATTTTCAAGGATGACTCAGTATACACCACATATAAAATAGTGTATCTAATATTCCATTAAATTTATAGTCTAAAAATTAATTATCAGTTCATTATTATTTATTTTCACAACAATATCCAATGTTATTAAAATAAATGTATTGAATTTTCTACAAATATCAAAATAAACAGAAAATATATCTATATGAGTAGTAAAATTACTAATAATATATAGTTATAGAAAAAAATACTATATTATTCTCAAATATTAAGACAAATAAGTCCCCATTTGTCCTTATTTTCCTCAAAAAATTCAAAACACAAAATCAATCCATTATTTGAATCTCATAATGTATTCTTACTAAATTCACAGAATGTTGATAAATTTTTAACATAATTAATATATTTATACTCCATTAATCATTGAATTATCAATGTATTTTACCCTTTTGTAATATTAATATGAATTTTTTTCTTATTAAAAAATTATAATGGAAAATAGCCTTGTCAACATCTTTTATTAGTTTCATCTAAAAATATTTTCTATGTGCCTATTGAAATTTTATCATTACCATTTCATAGTAATGAGATATAAACTAACACAATCAATGTAAATGTCAGATTCCTTAGGATATTAAAAATTAATATTCAATTTTTTATATAAGATATCTATAATAATTGTAAACATATATTTAACTGAATTTATTTTTTCAATCATGTAATTTTAATTTCAAAAAATTTATTTTGACTTCCATTAATTCCAAATTTGTCAATTTAATTATAATGATGGTAAATATGACATTTAAAACTAGAAATGTTCATTTAAGAACTTATTATAATTAATTTTATTCCCAATTATTGGGATATTTTAACATTGTATCCTCTAATAGGTGAGGTGGATTCATCTCATCTCAACTCATCATGCCATTAATAGGAAATATTTTTCTGTAAGATTTCAAAATTAAAATTTGAAACCTAAAAAGTCACTAAAATTATAAAAAATAATGAAAAATATATATTTTGTATACATACCTACAAAATAAGATATATTTTCCATTAACCCACATTATAGATACATATTTTAGGATACAAATATCAATAAAAAGATATTTATTTCCTCTTATTACACCACCTTTCCCATTTCACATTTTTTAAATAAATGTAAAATATATGGGACGCCCCAATGTCACAAAACTATTTATAAATTATATACATATGCATTCTTTTGAATTCTTGGAGTGTATGGATTTTAAATTTTTATTTTTGGTTGTTTTTTCCAAATTGTATATTTATTGATCTTTTTTTGTAAAATCATGTTAGTTTTGTGGGAAACTATACACAATGTTGTTGAATTTTTAGTTTGGATTTCCCTATTTGAACACAGTCTGATAACCCATGTTGATAAACAATGTGAGTAACTAAAATACATTTAAAAAATTACATATTATCATTTACTCTATTTAAATTGATTTGGAAATTCCATCCTCCCCCAATAACATAGATATCCCTTAGGATCTCTCAGAAGAGAATCCTTTATTGGATCGTAATACAGATGTATATGTATATTATATGGAATAATACAAGAGGGGTGATTGGTAGGATTAAGACATTGAATTTAGACACATATTAAAGTAAATTGTTTATGAAATATTATCCAAATACAATTCACAATCAATAAAAATGACTATAATGTATTGGATACAATGGATATAAAATAATGTAATACCATAAGTAATGAAAAATTGTTGTATTTGAATTGAATATAGTACTTAGAGTAATAAAAATATAAATTATTCTACAATAAAATATATAAAATCACTAAATACAATATGTAGAGAATGAATCATAATTGAAACAATTATATTTGAAATGAATGTGAACATAAAGAAAAAACAATACATTTTTCTTTCAAATAAAAAGAATAGGGAAAATGTAAAATTATTACAATTACATTCTCCCAAAGAGTAGGGTATACATTCACCAAGTATTAAAGATATGTCTTTCCACCGCCTTCGTTAGACCTCTATATGATGATCAACATGGCTATCATCTTATCCCTGGAAGCCCTTGATTAAGAAGACAATCAACACCTATGTCCTTCATGAAATTTATAGCCCTCAATTCAATGCTGGAATCACGTCTTCATATCCCCAAAATCCCTTGATCTTTATTATAACGATCAGTCTCACAATGATAACCCAAATAACTTATATAAGTAAAAAAAACATTGACCAAGTTGTTCACTTCTTGAATCCTCAAGGAGTTCTCACGAACCAAGAGAAAAGTCATTACATCTTTCTTTAGAACAAGATAGAAGAAAAAGTTGTGTATTACAGTTTGAATGACCATCTATTTATAGTCCATTGTTTCAAATGATCATATTTTCTCCAACATTCATATTTCTCTAAAAAACCTCAGAGGTACATGGACACATGGAATTACAGTGTTAAAAAAATAGAATACATTCTATCATTTTCATTGGTAAACAACCAACTCAACGACGTCATCTTAGGTTAGACAATATGTAGTGAAAAGTGATGAAACAATGAGTATAAAATACATGAAATCAGTATTGAAGTTATGATAAGAGTTTAATTCACTTCAAAGGTACAATACATAACTTGTTGACAAGGCATATCATGATAACAATGCATATTGTGATTACAATTTATAACCTAGTTATGATTCATAACATGATTACGATGCATGAATATGATTACGATAAAAATTATTATGATACAAGATTGGATTATGATACAGGTGATTATGATCCCTCATTATGATGAAATACATAATTTGGTTACACTTTCTAATTATGATGAAATACAAAATCTGATTATGATTTTTCATTATGAAGAAAAACATAATCTGGTTACGATTCTCGATTATGTTGCAATACGTAATTTAGTATCGATTCCTTATTATGATGTAATAAATAATCTGGTTACTATTTCATATTATGATACATGTGATTTGTGATTTACAAAACAAATTATGTTTTGGAAAGTTGAAACATGATTTGACTCAAAAATATTCCCCTTTTGGGAAATCAAAAAACAAAACAAATCAAAATAATTAATAAAGACTTATCTCCCCATAATTTTAATAACTCTTCTGAAAGAAATAGTGAATATGACTACATCCACTATTATATTAAAAATAACCCCCAAGGGATTATATTCTCCTTACTTTTACATGAGATTTCTCCCCCTTAATAAGATATACATCAAAATCATTTTTTTCAAAATCATTATCCCAAATTCATATTTTCAAAAAGAATAAGGGAAAGTATTTTTTCCCTCAAAAATGTTATGGAAACTACATTAGAAACAATAATTGTTTCTTAAAACAAAATTTTATTACAACAATAGTTCAAACATAATTTTTTCCCTTTCGTCCAGAATATTAATCATCAATAAATCAACATTTTTTAACTTCTTTCATTACTCCATGAATTTTCCAAAAGCTTCTTGATGAGACTTCAGGTTCTTATCTTGTATTCAAATAATTAATTATTGCTTCTAGAGACTCCGATTTATATGATCATTGATTTAATATTGGGCTTTAATCTTTACTTCTTGAGTTATAAGCCTTGCTTCCTGGTTATTGAAATCATCCAAGATGAGCTTGTTGTCCTACTTTAGGATAACAAATCTATTGGAGAAAAAAAAATCATTACATTGATTTTAAAACATTTATTTAGAACTCTCATGTTCTTCTTAGTATACTCTTTTTGAGGTGATGAGTCTTTAATGATTTCAGCATTTTCATTCAAAACATCAATCAACATTAGATAGAGAGAATTGAGTTTATTTACCCAAGATACCAATTCTTCATGATTGTCCATATGGTTCATGAGGCCTTTGTCTACATTGTAAGACCACTTCATAACCATATTTCAACTCTATCTTTTCCCAGCTGCACATTTCATGAAAATCTTCAAATCGGCATCAATACATAAAAATTTGTCCATAAAAACATTGAAAGTGTTTGTTCTATCATTATGTTCATTTTATAGAATTTATAGCCTGGATTTATCTTTTAGAATGAATGTCATCAACTTCTCCAATATATTCAAGGCATGTTCAATATAATTAATTCATTTCATAGTAATTGTTCTTTCAGAACTTGTGTCTTCAGTGTATTATGGGAGATCACAAAATTAGTTTTAGTGCCAAATAAATATCATCAGTGATTTTTATTCTTATTGGATTCTACATTATCTTTATCTGAAATCTGAATAACTTTGTTGGAAGAAGACTTTTGAGATTCATTCTTAGAAGACAGTGGATCTGGAGATGGAAATTTTAATTAAGATACTTCAGATAACTCTCGGGTGTTACTTCTTTTGTTTTCATCATCTTTCTATTAGACTTATACTTCTTCTTTTCCATATTCTTCTTACCCTTTGGATTCCTGATCTACTTCTTCTTCATATTCTTGATCAAGATATTGTGTAGCTGATTAATCAAAAACATTTTTCTTTAAACCTTTTTATGCACGAACCGATTGAGTCTTAACAGAATTCTCCCTAATTTCTTTTCTATTTTTTAATTTCACATCTATTTTGAGAAGACAATCAACACCAATTGCAACATCTTTTCAATTATTTAATCTCCTTATACTCTCTTATTCTTTCAATGTTTCTTCAGAATATTCTTTCAATTACAAGGATTCAGGAGGATCCAATCT